>CM077002.1:1428125-2856250 GCA_039090855.1 Macrothele yani | reverse complement strand
CTTGTAGAGATGCAAAGTGAATGATTCGAAGGGAATGATGTTGGTGCGGCAGAAGGTTTCCAATAGACAGAACAAGTGATGGAGACATCCAGGAAATCAATTTTGTTGTATACTTCCTTAGATTTAGAGAGTTTAAGATCTGGCAACAAAAATTCAAATGTAGAATCTGGAAACAATCTTAGTCCTTCCATTGGCGTGAAGACCCAAGACAAGGTCGAAAGCTATCAACTTACGAACTTTTTTGGTAAAAGTTCTAATCTTAACGTAACTAGTGTGATCGTCTTACCTTTAATTGTCACTTTTCAAGGACTTTTTAAAACCAAATTATCACATGTGTGTACTGTTGGTTGGTCAGCAGGTAGGTAATTTAGCAAGTTTAAACCATTAAACTTAGCTGGGATGGCGCACCTTCAATCACCTTCCTGTTATCCCCTGCTGGTTTATTTTATTAACTTTGAATTGCTCTCTGTTTTAGTGTTCTTCAAAATAATTTTATTTTGTGGAGTATTTTGAAAGGGTACAATTATTTTCATATTCACCCTCTGGCAAGAACACGTCCCTAACCCCAGTCAACAGAAGCCATCACAATTTGTGAATATATCATTCCACCTATTTTACTCTGACTGCTGTTTTACTCCATAGAGATGTCACAGCCAAGATACCAGCTGTCCATGCACTTCCTTAAGTTGGACACAAGTTCTGTGCTATTTGATAACCCTGGTGTTTTTATCGGAACTACACAGAAATATCCTGCACAACTTTTTAGCACAAACAATTATTTTACACATGCTCTTTCATATCATTACTTAAAACACTTTTTTTTCTATAAATACTATTTACAGTCTTAAACTTTTTCAAGTACTTTCAAAGACTTGAAAATATACTTTTTTTTTCAAGGATCGCACAAACCACATTATAAATTATAAGTGGTGGGGCGTTTTGGTAGTGACTTCTTCCTTCATGAGCCATGAAATGAAACACGTGGTATGAACCATGTGGTATAAGCATCAGTTGTTGCCAGATTTCAAAATATAGCTTTCCAAATGATAGGGATGTGAAAAGGTGTGTCTGTATTGCAGGTGTTAGGGGTAAAGTACACCTGCAATACAGACGTACCTTTTCACATCCCTATCATTTGAAAAGCTATATTTTGAAATCTGGCAACAATTGATGCTTATACCACATGGTTCATTCCATGGCTGATGAAGGTAGAAGTCACTACCAAAACGTCCCACCACTTATAATTTTTAACATAACTTATGCGTGATATGATATTAAGAACTAATTTTTTTGTGTGTTATGTGTTTCACTGCCAATCCTTCTCACTATGAACCATGTTCTAAAAGGAACTGTTTGTAACCTGAATGTTGTAGCAGATCAAGCGCAACCTGCAATGTTACACTTTTTTTCCTGCATGTGATGGCCTCTTTATGGGTGACAACGCAATAACAGATTCTGCCAGTCATGCAAGAACGATTTGCTGAGCACAAGGACTTCCATCACCTCCACAGTCCCCTGACCGTAATCCTATTGTACAAGTGTGCAACATGCTGGTAAGATCTGTTTGGCACTGATATCCTCTACCATCAACACTGACAGAATTGTAGAATAACTTGCTGCAGGAATGGCTATCTTTAAACTGAATAGAATCCATGTTACATTGCATACTTGCTGTCATTTGCAACCAAGGTGGCCCTACTCAACACTAAGTATAGGATTGTATTTTTTTGGCTAGTGTACATATTAAAAAGTATTACTATAATTTTGATATCAAGAAAAAACAGGTAGAATAAACTAACCCAAAAGTTAAACTGATAGCTAAAGATACAGCAATCATCCTCCCTGGCTTTAACCAAGACCTATTTTATTTCTGTTTCAGTAAGAGTCACACTAATTACTGTGTCAACTTAACCATTCTACTAAAACATGATAATTCTTTACCAGTCATCTTTTATCTGCACGATACTGTCTAAATCAATGGCTAAACAGCCTTTGGGTAGTACTATATTCTAAAACAGGCCAACACATAGTGCTACAAATTATATTTTGTTAAATTCTAATAAAATTTAAGAACACTGTAAAGAAGTTTCATTTTTTATTTGCTCCTGGGTAGTAACTGTTACTTCCTAATTGCTTATGCTGCAAAAGTATAGAAAATGGCTATTATTCCCCACAAACTTTGCCTTTGACCAGGACAGTGATATTTTGAAATTTATCTATTTTTTAGAACCTTCCAGATGGATTCAGTTCAAGTAAACTTGGAGTAACTTTTAGAACTCTGGGGAACCTTCTAGAACTTTCCAGTGATTAAATAGTGGTATAAATACAGTAGCCTGAAGCCCACCAGTTCAGTTTAGTTCCAGCTGCCTAAGTGGATACATATCTGCATTTTTCTGGGATGTCGTCAAGGTGCTGCAAACATCCAGCAGATGCATTTTGCTGTCTGTGGCCAATTTATCAAGACGAGCAAAAAAAGTACCCCGTGGAAGCATCTGCTAAGATGTGTAAGGCTACAAGGCATGTTTTGGCATGCCTACTGGGGGTCAAGACAAACCTTGGGCATTTCACCTACAAGCACTACTACAAAACTCTGGAAGGTAAGATGGGCAACTGAGAGAAACCCATTCTACCCCAACCAAAGAAACCTCAATGACTTAATCAGAGATCTTAGTCTTTAAAGTCCAATGCCAAGATTTTGACGTCTATGCTCAAGTAGTGGAACTTGTTGGATGAAAGTATGCACATCAAAGATCAGAGGAAGAATCCCCCCCCCTCCCCAGCTTTTTCTAGCTTCCTCACCTGTCAAGATGTGCCCTGTTTCTGCCACAAGGTGACTGGTCTGTTTGAGGCAATTGAAATCACCTGTAATCCAAACAAGTGGTGACTCTTCATTCACAGTTCATCCAGGAACCAGAAATCCACGCTACTCTATAACAGGAACATGTACCAGTCTTTCTCCCTTGCTCACTCAATGCACATCAAAGAGGATTACAACAGCATCAAGAACTTGCTACATGCCTTGAAGTAAGATCAGTATAGCTGGGGGAGGTCAACAGAGACTTCAAAATAAATGGCAGCATTCCTGATGAGTCTCCAAAGCGGTTTTACCAAGTTTCCCTACCATCTTTGCTTTTGGAACAACAGGGACAACCAAGGCACACTACCACAGGCAAGACTGGCCACAGTGGACTGAGTTCTCTGTGAGGAAGAACGTCATGTGGGAGCCACTGATGGAACCCCAGAAAGTTCTGATGTCATTAGTGCACATCATATTGGGCCTTACTAAATAATTTGTTACAGCTCTAGATAAGGAGTCGGTAGCCTTCAAGTACCTGCAAGACTTCTTCCCTAAACTATCTCAGGCAAAGGTCAAAGCCGATAACTTTCCAGATTTGACCTGTTTGTGGAATTCCTTGCACTGCTATCGGATCTTCTTTATTGTACCACAGATAAAGAAGATACTGCAGTGCAAGGAATTCCTGGATATGCTCATTACAAAGGAAAAAGAGGCTTGCAACAGCCGTTAAGAGTTTTCCTGGGCAATCACAAGGCCGAAAACTATGTGCAGCTGGTTGAGAATCTAGTGAAGAACTACAGCAAAATGGGCTGCAGGATATCCCTCAAAATCCAGATCCTTGATGTTTATCTTGATAAATTCAAGAACATGGGAGCATACTCGGACGAGCAAGTGGAGCACTTCCACTAGGATATACTGGACTTTGAATGTCGCTAACAAGGGCAGACCTGCCAACCTCTCAGAAACAAAAACGTAACACTCAGATAGAAAAATCGTAACATGACGCATGGTGATAATTTTTTAAGCCTATTTCAGCTATATAAATTCTTGATGATGAGGATGTAAGGATTTTTTCCCTACATCAAAATTTTATTGAGAAACTAATCAACTTTAATCAGCAAAAACTTTTACGTAGTTAATCATTAGAAAAAAATTACGATTACGGGAGAAATCCTCGCTCCGCCTAACTTCTGTTTTCGGAAATTTTGAGAGGTGGAAAACTTGCATCTTAGGAGGTCTACAAGATGGTTTAATCGGGTTCCGGGGATGTCATTTTTTTTTTTTTTTTTTTTTTTTTTTTGCAGGGCCAAAATAAATCTGTGATGCACATCAGGCGTAGCCGCGATTCTGCTACGAGGATTAGTAGAAAATGAATCTGTGCTGTACGTCGCCGCGATTCTTCTACAAGGGCGAGCACAAAATAAACCTACGATGCACATCACCCATCGCCGCTATTCTGTTACGGTACTGAGCACAAAATAAACCTACGGTGTACGTCACCGCGATTCTGCTACGGGGACGAGTACAAAATAAACTTGCGATGTAAATCACCGTGATTCTTCTACGGGACGAGTACAAAATAAATCTGTGATGTACGTCGGCCATCGCCGCGATTCTGCTACGGGGACGAGTACAAAATAATTCTGCAACATACATCATCCTTTGCGAGAAAAAAAATTACGATTACAGAAGAAATCCTCACTACGCCTAACTTCCGTTTTCGGAAATTTTGAAAGGCGGGAAAACTTTCATCTATTATAGGGAGTCTGCAAGATGGTTTAATAGGGTTCTGGGGATGTTTTTTGTCTGCAGGACCAAAATAAATCTGTGACGTACGTCGCCCGTCGCTGCGATTCTACAACAAGACTTCTGTCTGAAAAGGGGGAAAAATGGGGGAAAACATGACTATTTAAAAAAAATTATTAGCGTACTGCAGCAGGATTTATCGTACTAAATACGATAAAATCGTTACAGTTGGCAGGTCTTGCAAGGGCAGTTAACGAGAACATGATGGGAGACAACATTTAGGGGATGATTTGTGTAAGTTATTTACAGTATAGTCATAAACCTCAAAAAATTATTCACTTCTAAATCTTTTGTGGTCACTTTTGTATAACTAGTATAAATACATTTTCTGAAAGTTCTTATGGCTTTATTTTTAACCTTTTAACTTATACATTAAACAAGTTGTTCACTTCATCTGCAGCTTGCGTACTGCTTTAATTATCATGTTTTTAAGACTGTTACCTTAAATTTTATGATTGACTTATTCCACATGAGAACCTGATATCTTGATGCCTTAAATAAATGTTAATTTTGATTCATATGTTGTTGTTTTTTTTTATTTTATGTGAATGAAAAGATGCAAATATTTGCCCATTTCCTTATTGGAAATAGGTAAATTTCAAAATATCACTATGCTGGTCACAAAAGCAAAGTTTGTGGGGAATAATAGCTACTTTCAATAGTTTGTAGGTATAAGAAATCAGGAAATAACAGTTACTACCCATGAACAAAAACTGTGTTACACAGTGGAATCTATGTTCTACAAAACATGAGTTCATCAATGGCATTCTGTGTGTTCTGCATCATAACCAAACTTTATTGTATGTCTGTATGTAGATTTCAAAAATCAGTATTAGCAGAAACAAAAATGATTTTTTTCATTATACTATTTATCAGGGATACAGTGCTTATGCAAAAGACATGTGATGAGTATTTTTCACACCACACTCTCTCTTTCTGTGATAGACATCATTATAAAATTCTTAAAACTGATATTGGCATATTTTAGGAGGGATTCAAGAAAATGTTTTTTGTACATGCCTACTTTTCATGCTGAATATTCAACCTGTTCTCATTAAAATTGACATACTAAATCACTTTACCACTGTATTTCAGGAAATATTCATGACTCCATCAAGTCAATGAGAACAGTATTTCAAAATCCATGTCATAGCAGAGACTTAAATGAAAAACTCATTACACTTCAAATGAAATGGAAAACTGTAGTATCTTTAATATCCGTTCAAGCAGTGGTTGTATTACACCAAACAGTACAAAACTACAGGAATTTATTTTCATGAGTATGCAGAATGTTTCTTACAGCCATAAATAGTATGACTCAATTTTTTGTATTTAAATCTGAAATACAAAACAGTTTTGTGGTGAGCAAAAAACACAGTATATTTTAAACAGCATCCATCAATAATATGTAAATTACCCATATTAGAGCAATTGTATTTTGATAAACTCCAAAACTGTTATAAAGGTAAAAGTAAAAAAAATTTGGGGAAAATACAGGATTTCAACTACATATTTTCATTGTAAACAGTAAGATCAATACAAAAGGTGCCTAATTAGCAATACAAACACAAAAATCATTTTTATATTAAAAAAATGTTCAAATGTCTTTGTAGTTATATAAAATTTGATGAAGAAACCTTTTGATAATTGAATACTCAATTTTTTGTTGCAGTCTCATAAGAAATATTTTTTTTTGTATGTGTGACATTATTATTATTATTATTATTGACTTAGTGGCTAGCCCTAATAGTATTTTTGACTGAAAGATATGCAGGTTCTTAATTGTCAAATTTTTTTTATCAAATTTGAGTAATGCAACAACAGGAAACAAAAATTTTAAATAATCTTATAAGTAACTGAATATATGAACTTAAGACTTGTCTGTAATCCTCTGAATTTTGCCGAATGCTGTCTACAGTATGCTTACTTGTAGATGTCATTGCACATGGCTTTCGTGTTTAGGATGGCATAAAGTTTTGGTCACATAACTGAAAACGTGACGTACACAATTAACAATTGAAGTAGAAAACTTAAATGAAAAAAAATATATATATATTTTCCAAGTTATCATTATTATAATGCATGCCAGTTGTAACAACCATCCCTTCTGCAGCCATACTAATCTGAAAGGAACATTTTTAGATTTACATTAGTCAAATGATCTGCTGCAACATATAGTTAGAAGTATAGAAACTGTAATCTTGTTATGTTAGAAAATCTGAAAATCTCTTCTGCTTTTCACTCAACCCAGAAAATTTTGTCATTTTATTTATTGACAACATATTCCTCCTTTGTTATTGTCAAACATAAAACCGGCAGAAAAGATAACCATCATTTCACACAGGAGAAAAGCTGTTTCATGCAGTTTCACACAATGACATCCTAAATAAAAGGGGGGTAGCAAAAGGCACACTTCAATTGTTTATTTTTGTTGTTTTAAAAATAATAGAGATTAAATGAAATTTGGATGATGATTAAAATCCACAGCCCTTATAAATAGCAGCTCTAGGCAGGCAGCCAGCCAGCCAGCCACCTTTTGCTTGTCAATGCTAAAGGCCAATCCTTCACTCTTATCCTCACAATACTGTTTTGCAACCTATTTTATCAAAAAGATCTATTATAGGTTCACAGAAGCAAGCGCCTTGGGATTTCATTTGAGATAATTTTCCCAACTTTTTAATATATGAATTTAATGGTTCAGTACAACAAATGGTTGCACATTCCAAATTGCAAATATGAATTCAGACAGAAATAGTCTCAATGACAAACAGTGTTAACTTTGAAAATGATACTAAAGTAGGAATATGACTGGTACACAAATAGCTTTCACACATCCCCCCCCTTTATTTGGTGTGTGCACTAAAGGCATGCAAGATGATAATGATCACAATAATACAATGTACTCGCTATACCATCACTTTGCGAATTAATACAGCACTTCAAATTGTTCTAGTATTTTGTGCAAACACTTATTTAGACTGAGAATACCGCTCTTTCATACATGGATCACAACAAAAGTTCTGCACACTGTCTATTTTTGAGAAAAGTGCGAAGTAATGGAGAAAACTTACATTATTGCCATTCAATGTACTCCCCTCCGCGGCTAATGACAGTTTCCCAGCAGTGAGGTAGATCCTGGATGCCCTGCAGTACGCCATCTTTGTTCGGCAGTCGTATTACTCAGGTTACATCCAATGACATTTTGTCGCGGATGCCACTAAGACTATTTTTTAACTTTGGGAAAAGTTCAAAGTCCGGTGGACTGAGATCAGGGCTGTATGGTGGGTGGGATAAAGTTTCTCAGCCATATTTCGACAAAAGTCCTCGTGCTGACACTGCACCATGACACAATGCGTAGTCATGCAACAAGATCGCTCTCGCTTCCAACAAGTTGGGCCGATTTTGACAAATTTTCGGTTTCAACTTTGTCCTCAGAAAGTCGAGATAATATTGTGCATTGACATTTTGTTCTACCAGCACTCAATCAGAAACCACAACAGCCTGGGCATCATATGCAAAAATCATCATTTGCTTCACTTTGAATTGTTGCCGACGACACTTCGAGGGCGTGGGGAACTTGGATGCCTCAAAATAACGGGTGTAATTCTCATCAATTGCAACAACTCTGTTCAGGAAGGTGTCTCACTCCCTGTCGAACCTGTGGAGGTGTCCTGTGCGATGCTCACTCTGGCTGCCTTCTGCTCGGGGATGAGTTGATGGTGTATCCAGCGCGCACCGATTTTTCTTTTTCCCGGTGAATCGGTCAAAATCCAGTGAACAGACATGGTGGACAAATTTGCCTGATGAGCAATCTCCTCGACTGCCAAACAGTGATTCTAATTGAGAAGTGTTACAACAATGGTGACAGATGGTTTGTCTGTCGCAGTTTGAGGTCGGCCTGAGCGATGATTATCTTTGATGCTGATGAGGCCCTCCTGAAAGCGTGATGGCCAGCAAGAAATTGTGCTTTGATTAGGAGTTCCTTCGCCACAAACTTCTTGCAAGGCAGTGTGGATCTGTGTTGGGGTTTTTCCCTGCAGAGTTTTTATTTTCACGTACGAGAGATTGTCTAACGTCATGAGTAGCTGCACGCTTCCATTTCCAAATGCTCTCACGTCAACACAGCAAATGATAGCACGTCATTCTGACACCACTGCATTGCCGAGAGTCTGACCTTGACATCACACAAACATTTCTTCAATTGCATCATCCACTTCCATTTTAGATTAACGTGTGCACAACTTTTGTTATGAACCTCGTACACTTCATTGCCCCGAAACACGGCTAAAAAAATACTAGGTGGAATATTTTCTTTGTTGTTTTTTAATATTTTCACAGTAAACTTATGTTATTTAATACTTTAAAACAGTGTCTTATTAATTGTAGAATTCTTGCAAAATAGATAAGTTCTATATCTCAGCTACCCATGCAAGGAGGAAAGGGAATATCCACTTAAAGAATAAATAACTTCTGCATTTCTAACATGCCCCACTAGTAACTTATCAAATCAGTATACATACATAATTTTTAATCCATAAAAAAATATTTACCAATCCTTTTTTTATTTCAAAGTATGTACACAAAAGTTAACAAACTTTTCAAATTACAATCAAGACTAATTTAAATCTTTAACCAAAGGAAAAGAATCCCAACAAAGCTTTGATGAAATCTACATTAAAAAGTATTCCACTGAAGCCTTGTTTGTTTCTCATCCAAATAAAAATGTTACTATGTATTTTGATACTTTCACAATGCACAGATAAATCTTTAAGTGAAGAACCTAAGGAAATTATGTAAGCTGTCAGTGACTTTGTGTTTGTTTACAAAACTGAGACTTTATATTTAAGGAAAGTTTGTTTACAAAACTAAGACTATATTTAAGGGTTCTTTCATCAAATGAAAATTATTATTATTATTGCATTGTACTTCAATGATGACTTAGTACCATCTTGGCCACATATACCACAGGTTTGTGTACACACATACCACAGGTTTTGCACAAACAGACTTTGTGATACTGTATTCTTCCTTTCCTTCTTTTATGTCACAAATATTGATTGAATGGTCAGTTTTCATATATGGCAGTACCATCAAAAACTTTCTGATTAAAAATTCTATTACTTAGAAGAAAAAGGGCACACATACAGTGGGAAATGTAACAGTAGTGAAGATACAACTTGAATATGGAAATGTTATACAGGGTGTCCCAAAATAATTACCCTGATTTCGGAATGGTATAACTTTCCAATGATTTTTATTTTCTTTTGCACGTGAGTAGGTGCACTCTGTAAGTTTTGCTGGCTGTGAGATTTAGTACCCAAGTCTGCCACTTGGAGCACTGTTGGGGCATAATCTGAAGACATGGCTTCTAGATAAGAAAAGGCTCAGTGTGTCGTGTGGCTGGCAGAGACAAACTCGCCAAAAATGGTGCAACGAAAGTTTCAAACTCGTTACAGAAAACAACCACCAGATGTGAAATTGATAAATTTGTGGATGCGAAAGTTTTTAGAAACAGGTACAGTCGATAAGGGTAAAATTGTTGGGAGACCCTCAGCATCTGCAGAGACAGTTGAAAAAATTCATGTAGCCTTCACCCGATCATCGCAAAAATCAGTGCAGTAAGCTGAATGTCAGCTCAAGGTACCGAAGAGTACAGTGCACAGAGTGCTGCGAAATCGGTTGAAATTGTATGCGTACAAGGTGCAGATTGTTCAGGAACTCAAACCACAGGACTTAGATGCACACGAGCAGTTTGCTAACACCATGTTCCAGAAATTGGAGGACGATGAACATTTCTTACAGCAGATAGCATTTTCGGATGAAGCAACTTTTCACATTAGCGGTGCTGTAAACAGACATAACGTTCAAATTTGGGGTTCCGAAAACCCACACACCGCCAGGGAGCACATGCGGGACAGTCCCAAGGTTAATGTGAGGGGTGCATTACGGCATGACAGCATTATTGGGCCTTTCTTTTTTCATGAAAGAACTCTTACCAGTAATGTGTATGCGGATATGCTTGAGATTTATGCAATACCTCAATTGTAGAACATGCAGCCCCATGTGTTTTTCCAACAAGATGGAGCACCTCCTCACTGGGCAACATATGTGTGAGACCTGCTGTACCATCACTTTCCCAATCGATGGATTGGTAGAGACGGCCCAATCCCATGGCCACTGAGATCACCGGATATTACTCCATTGGACTTCTTCCTTTGGCGATAAAGACATGGTGTATGCAACACCAGTTCCAAATGTGCACATTTTGTGTGAACGAATCAGACTAGCCCTAGAGAGTGTAACTCCTCAAATGCTGCAAAATGTGTGGCAGAAGATAGAGTACAGATTTGACATTTTGTGTGTCACTCGCAGTGTCCATATCGAGTGCACCAAATAAAACTTGATTATCATGTGCGTTTATGTACAAAATCTGGTGTTTGTAAATATATTCACAATAAAGTTAAAAGCAGTTGAAATCAGGGTAATCATTTTGGGACACCCTGTATAATAAGACAAAGCAGCATTGATAAGACAGGGAAACAGAGGACCTAGAAGAAATACAGTAAAATCACAAAAGAGTATAAAAATAAGTTTGACATAAGGCAAAAATTTTTAAAGAAACTTTAAAAAAAAAAAGTCATTTATAAAACAACAAAGGAATACGAAATACCATGTGAGAAAGAAAACAGACTGCCTAGGATGTTCAATGAAAGGAAACATGATCTTCAGTAAATGAACACCTTTTCACATTATAACATAAAATGCACCTACCCTCTCCTTTGGTTTACTAATATTTTAAAATAATGGAGCAGATTCATAGATTTATACACCAAAGCAGCTACTTCATATTACTTTAGATATATGTGTGTTAAAAAGGCAAGAGGTTCTAACAATTCTAAATCAACATATCTGGTATTGTAGAAAATATTGTAAAACAATGGAAATGGTAGAAAAATCTATTTAGTCATATTAATTGAGTTTGCAATTACAGCATGAATCTTTGTGTGTGCTTCTCTTTCCTAAAAGAAAGTATGTTTAAGTTTGGTGCTGAAAAAAATTCATTCTTCATATTGCATGATTTAACTTAGAAGATAAATGGTTAATTTACAGGAATTAGTGGCTTTTTTTATTACCGGATTTGTTAAATTTTTGAGCTATACCTTAGCTCATTATCAGGACTATGTCAATGAAGTAGCTGTTGTCACTTAAGTCATAAAGTCCAACTTTTGTGGTTGTCCATTGTAGCATCATTGAACTTCTTTAACTCCCTTTTAACGTATTTGGTTGATGTGTTCTGACACTAATATATTGAGTTGGCCAAAAAGTTTGTTCGGCTTTTCTGTAGAATGGCTCTAGTAGCACTTAATTGTCTTTAACTTCATTCGAAACAATTTTGTTAGATTGTATTGTGACAGCTGTCATATCAGTATGCATTTTACAAAAAAATTATCAAAATTGGTGAATTTTTGTGTAGCCATGATGGAAGAAAATAAGCAACATTTTTGGAATATCATGCTTTATTATTTCAAGAAAGGTAAAAACACAACTAAAACGCAAAAAAAGATTTGTGCAGTGTATGGAGAAGGTGCTGCGATTGATCGAATGTGTCAACAATGGATTGCAAAGTTTCATGCTGGATATTTCTCACTGGACAATGCTCCATGGTCGGGTAGACCAGTTGAAGTTGATAGTGATCAAATCGAGATATTGAGAATAATCAACGTTATACCACGCAGGAGCATAGCCGACATACTGAAAATATCCAAATCAAGCATTAAAATTCATTTGCACCCGTTTAGTTATGTTAATCATTTTCATGTTTGGGTTCCACATAAGCGAAAAAACCTGCTTGATCGTCTTTTCAAATGCGATTTTCTACTTAAACAGAACGAAAACGTTCCGTTTTTAAAACAAATTGTGACGGAAAATGAAAAGTGGATGCTGTAGTACAATAATGTGGAACAGAAGAGATTGTGGGGCAAGCGAAATGAACCACCACCAACCTCACCAAAGGCCAGTCTTCACCCAAAAGAGGTGATGTTGTGTATATGGTGGGATTGGAGGGGAGTCCTCTATTATGAGATCCTTCTGGACAACCAAACGATTAATTCCAACAAGTACTGCTCCCAATTAGACCAACTAAAAGCAGCACGACGAAAAGCGTCTGGAATTAGTCAACAGATAATGCATAATCTCCATCAGGACAATGCAAGACTGCATGTTTCTTTGATGACCAGGTAAAAACTGTTGCAGCTTAGCTGGAAAGTTCTTATTCACCCGCCGTATTAACCAGACATTGCACCTTCGGGTTTCCATTTATTTCGGTCTTTACAAAATTCTCTTAATGGAAGAAATTTCAATTCTCTGGAAGACTGCAAAAGGTGCCTGGAACAGTTCTTTGATCAAAAAGATAAAAGGTTTTGAGAAGATGGCATTATGAAGTTGCCTGAAAGATGGCAGAAGGCAGAGGAACAAAACAGTAAATACATTGTTCTATAAAGCTATTGGTGAAAATGAAAAATTTGTTTTTTATTTTTACTTAAAAACCGAACAAACTTTTTGGCCAACCCAATAGTACTAATTAATCTCACGGCCAGTATTTTGGACATGCTTATCTAATCCTATTTTATTTGAAATATTTTTATTGCTGCTGTGTGTTAAGTATCTCAGTTTTTCATTGTCTTTCCATTCCTCCAGTTTACAAAGTTCTACATGAACAATCCACTTCATAGATACCTTTCTTAAATAGTATATTTTTCTTTTACTTTGATATTCTAATAATTGAAATTCTTTTAGTTTTTGATTTAGCATGGAGCAAGTCTTTTATAGAATTTTCACTAATTTTTTGAAGATGTTCAAACAGGCATTTATGATAGGAAATACTGCTTTTATAAAAAAAAAAATCTGGCCTTTTTCTTTAATTATTTTAAAAACCTTTTTAATTAAATTAATTATTTAACTTTCCATTAACTTAAATGAAGATGCAACCACAATTATAAGTATATTTCAGATTAAACTTTCAACATTTTCATCTATGCAATCTATCCATACTGGTATCAAGTATAGTGTATACGTAACATTATACTTGAGCAAATGTATGTTCTGATATATCTTGTAAATTACTCTCTTGGAGGCTTATGGATTGCACTACTGATGATCCCCCCCCTCTCAAAAAAAATATCTCCTGCTATAACCAAATAGTTCTCCCCAATGAAACATATGCATCAGACTGATGTATATAAGGCTAAAAGAGCCACAGTAGCTGGTGCTGCTCCTCATTTCATCTTCAGCCAAGTTGAATTCCACAAGGGGTTTAATGTTAGATGCCACAGCATTAGCTTGCTGAATCATGCTGATCACCAGTGGTAACAAGTGACAACCATCATCACCTAACAAAAGCACCAGAATACCACAAAAGTACACCCATGTGGCCATAGGCTACTCAAGAAACTCAACTTTCTTGAGTAGCCAATGGACACTTACGTGGCCATACCAAAAAAAAAAAAAAAAAAAATTGCGTGATTTGAAAATGATGTGTTTTTTGGGCCTTGAACCACAATGTGACTATTGAAAATTACTTGTTGGAAATGTGTGTAAGAGATGAAAACCTCTTAAATGATATTTGGGATAAAGGCGAGTAACCTCAAAATGTAGATTATATCGATAGAGACTGTTAGGCAAATTTTACATTAAAATATGAACATGACAAAGGTTTAAAACTCAGGCTTCAGGCGACAATAATACATAAACATAGAAATCGAGCGAAAACACAGAGTCACGTATGATAAAAGGTTCGTTTAGTGGTAGCTTTCGGTTGTCCTACAACCTTGATCACCCGCGATCGACTATATATAATATATACCCGTGATCAACTATATATACACCAAAACAACTGATTGCTGTCTAGACACGGTACCAAACAATGGAGATAATTGCAGATTAAAAGATGAACTTTTATTTACAACTTGAAACCATATATACATGCGAGGAGATCTTACAGACCCACTATGGGTCCATCATCAAGCACCGCAGAGGGGTGGTTCTGGGATTATAAAGTCGGGGGAATAACAACCCACGATGCATTGGCATGGAGGCGCCGCTCAAGCCCACGCATGCGCACTTGTTAAATATACAAACATGCAAATATTACAAAGATACAATGAACACGATTACGGATTACGATGCCATGTACAATGGTGTAAAATAAAATGTCTCCATGATGAGGGTAATGTCAACGGCGTTTCGTCATTACAACATTGGTTAGCAAATAGAGTTATATACATGCTTTCAGTGAATAATAAGCCAGTCTTAGTTGCAGGTGTTGCTAAGATCTTGGTGTTGTTCCAGTCCGGGATATGTTGGCCTTGTTTAACTAGTCGGGATAAGGCAGTGGTACCCGATCAAGTCCGGACATTGTACGTGTGTTCAGAAATACGGGTAGTAACAGTTCGAATCGTGGATCCTATGTAATTGGTGTCCTGTATATCAGACTCAGTACCTTTTAATGGAATAGAATAGACACTGTGCCTTTGGAACATATTAATCTTGTCCCGGTCCCTCCTAATCAAGGAAAATAATCAATGCATAAATTTTTCTCCTTGATTAGGAGGGACCGGGACAAGATTAATATGTTCCAAAGGCACAGTGTCTATTCTATTCCATTAAAAGGTACTGAGTCTGATATACAGGACACCAATTACATAGGATCCACGATTCGAACTGTTACTACCCGTATTTCTGAACACACGTACAATGTCCGGACTTGATCGGGTACCACTGCCTTATCCCGACTAGTTAAACAAGGCCAACATATCCCGGACTGGAACAACACCAAGATCTTAGCAACACCTGCAACTAAGACTGGCTTATTATTCACTGAAAGCATGTATATAACTCTATTTGCTAACCAATGTTGTAATGACGAAATGCCATTGACATTACCCTCATCATGGAGACATTTTATTTTACACCATTGTACATGGCATCGTAATCCGTAATCGTGTTCATTGTATCTTTGTAATATTTGCATGTTTGTATATTTAACAAGTGCGCATGCGTGGGCTTGAGCGGCGTCTCCATGCCAATGCATAGTGGGTTGTTTTTCCCCGACTTTATAATCCCAGAACCTCCTGTGCAGTGCCTGATGATGGCACTGCACAGGGGTGGTTTCAGACCCATAGTGGGTCTGAAAGATCTCGCATGTATATATGGTTTCAAGTTGTAAATAAAAGTTCATCTTTTAATCTGCAATTATCTCCATTGTTTGGTACCATGTCTAGACAGCAATCAGTTGTTTTGGTGTATTCAGTTGGCACGAATAGCACGGACATTTGGACAACTCTCTCTCTATATATATATACTTCTCTTTATATCGACTGGATTCTTGATCACCCTTGATAAACTATATATATTTCTCTTATATATATATATGTGTGTGTGTAGTCGATCGCGGGTGATCCAGGTCGTAGGATGACTGAAAGCTACTGCTAAACAAACCTTCTACCATACATGATTCTGTGTGTTTTCGCTCGATTTCTATGTTTATGACAAAGGTTTGTGCCAAGATGGTACCGAAGCTTCTCACGCCTAAATAAAAAGAAATAAAAACGCACACACACACACAGGAGATGCATTGGAAAATACCAGCATCACCAAGGATGAAGAACGCACAGCAAAGCAAATCCATGGCCAGATTGTTTTCTTCAACATTAGGGGTGTAATTTTGGCAGAGTGGCTTCCTGATGCAGCAACAGTGAACTAGAATTACACGAACAGATTCTGGTGACTTTGAGAGCATAGGCGCCGACTCTATGTGACTGGAGGTGTTTGTCTACCCCTCAATAAATGTAAGGAGAGGACCGGACTCCTCCTTACAATTATTGGTTAATAATAAAACTGTACTGAAATTTCCACATATCTAGGAGAATATAATATATATTTCCCTTATAACTTTTTTATTTGCTTAAAACTGGTTTTCCTACATGTCTGTTCTTGCTAGGAGAAGTGGTGATCTTTTATTAAAGAAAACTCAGGTCACGTGACTCGACTAGCTAACCCACCAGATCTTTGTGGACCGATTCTCACTTCACTTATTCATGCTGGAGGCTGTGTCCTTGATGTTTTCATGTCTGCTGCGCATTGGCATGCTGCCAAAAGTTAACCAGAGAGAAGTTGCTTGTCGAAACCACAAACCAGTTCTTACTGGCCGTCTGACTATGCTCTGCTGTGTCCTACATGGAATAAGCTGTTCTTTGTACTACAGGAAAAGTTTCACCTTTATTCATGTTATGTTTTGCATTTATGTATATAGGTGCGATTTTAAGTGTATTGTAATTTTTGAGCAAATTTATTCCACTTGCCAGAATGGATTAATTTATTGTTAAAAGAAAGCGTGCGCGAAGTGATTTAGTATCTAGTGAGCTTCATATGCCAACATTATCAAGTTTAAGTGATGAATGTAACCATCATAGTGACAAGTGTTGGCAGTGAAACACATAACACACAAAAAATTAGAAGAATTCATAATATCATCATATCACACATAGGTTATGTTACAAAACTATAAGTTGTGGGATGTTTCAGTAATGGCTCATACCTTCATCAGCCATGGAATAAACCGTGTGGTATAAGCTTCAGTTGTTGCCAGATTTCAAAATAGCTTTCCAAATTATAGGGATGTGAAAAGGCGTGTATATATTGCAGGTGTTAGGTAGATGTCAATGCTTATGGTAGATTTCAACGAGGACTTTCCAAAATTGCTGAGCGCAGCGATACATTTAGCATTTTGCCAAACGAGAATCGCGGATGTATCGCTGATAGTTAAAATTGAAAGGGAGGTGGAAGGATTGCCTTTCTTAACATCAGCAATATGTTCCATCAATCGCCGGTTGATGCTGCGGTAAGTACTCCCAATGTAGTGGGTAATGACTGTGGAAGTGTCGACAAGGATAGAGTAGACACCTTGTAAATCTAGGGGTTTATTGGGATCTCTGTCTTTAAGAATGAGAAGATGTGGAGGTGGTTTACTTGTAATCCTGTAGCCAAAAGATTTGAAAATAGAGCAAACTTCATGAGTGAAGGACAGGCTAAAGAGCAAAGTGCCAACGAATTGATGAGTGGAGGAAAGGTGTGTCGACCAAAGACTTTGTTCAGAAATTCCCTTCATCCATCAATCCTCAAGATTTCTTGTACACTTTTGACATGGATTCATATTTCCTTCAGCTCCTTTCTTTGATGCCTACATGCTCATGGTCAGAAAACTAATGGAGCACCAAGAGCTTCCTGGGGAACTCATCAAAGATCTTTATGACTGTTTTGATACATTGGAAAAATATTCTAGTTTGTATACAATGGTATCTACTACCGACAAAAACAAGGTGTACCAATGGTCTCTCCTCTTTCCCCCTTACTTGCTGAAATTTATTTGCAGAGTATTGAAAATTTAATCGTTGCCCCATCCTTCTTAAAACCCACCATTTGGTTAAGGTATGTTGATGACATCATCACTTGGCCACACTGGAAACACTCACTAATAGAACCTCATGTCCTCCATAACTTCCAAATTCCCTCATATAAAATTCTCGTCTCAAGAACAGGTTGACAACAATATTAGTTTTCTGGATGTTAACATCAACATCAATCCAGACTTTTCACTTGGTCTCTCTGTTTACCGGGAACCTTCTGCCACCCATAATATCATCTCTTACCATTCTTGTACTTTAAAAATTATAAATTGGCTGCTATGAAGTCTTACATACACAGAGCTAACTTTATTTGCAACAGCCCTCCTGCTTTACAAAAAGAATATCAGAACATCATCAACAATGGCAAATTGCATGGCTTTTCACCCCTCTTAGTATATAGACTAATTAAGAAATTTGAGTCACAGAACAGAACTACTAGTTTACTGCCTGAACCTTCCACCACTCATCAGTTCATTGGCACTCTGCCCTTTAGCCTGTCCTTCACTCAAAAAGTTTGTTGTATTTTCAAATCTTTTGGCAACAGGATTGCAGTTAAACCACCTCCACATCTTCTTATTCTCATTCTTAAAGGCAGAGATCCCAATAAACACCTAGATTTACAAGATGTCTACTCTATCCCTGTCAACACTTCCACAGGTGTTACCCACTACATGGGTAGTACTTACTGCAGCATTAACTGGCGATTGATGGAACATATCGCAGATGTTAAGAAAGGCAACCCTTCCACCTCCTTTTCAATTTTAACTATTAGCAATACATCTGTAATTCCAGATTGGCAAAATGTTTCGTATCGCTCCGTTCAGTAATCGGAAAGCCCTCGGGTACTGCGAAAGCATTGAAATCTACCTTACCCCTGCAATACAGACGCACCTTTTCACATCCCTATCATTTGGAAAGTTATTTTGAAATCTGGCAACAACAGATGTTTATATCACATGGTTCATTCCACATGCTTCATTCCAAGGCTGATGAAGGTAGAAGCCATTACCGAAAACGTCCCACCACTTATAGTTTCTAAATGTAACCTACGTGTGATATGATGATATTAGGAATTCTTCAAACATAACCATGTAGGTGCAGGCCATTCTTTGCCAGCATCTAACTGTATTTCTTCTAATATGATTAAGATTCAAATACCACCAGTACGAGGATGAGCAGCACACAAAAGAAACTTTCAAGCTCATTGGATTAGTTCGTTTCCATGGCTTGTATACGATGACATCAAACGTGCTTTTTGTAAGGTATGCAAAGCAGCTTATATTAATCAGCTCTTACAATTCTCAACTAAATTTGATCTATCCTTCATAGTGACTGGTTTTCAAAATTGGAAGAAAGCACTTGAAATATTCAGAAAGGACGGAAAATCAGAATGCCACCGAGAATCTATTTTAAAAATAAGTACTACTACTGCAGCCATAAATGTTTCTTGCCAATGGTCAAATGCAAAGAAACAACAAATAGAATAAAACAGGTTTGCATTATTGAAAATCTTTTCTTCACTGCAGTTTCCGGCTCGCCAAGGTTCCAATATGTGGTCATACAGACGGAACTAGCAATTTATTAAATCTGTTACACCTAAGTGAAGACTGTGCAGAGCTAAAACGTTAGATGGAACGCGATTCATTCAAATGGTATTCTCATGGCATATGCAACGAAATGTTAGAACTTATGAGCCACTCTGTGTTGAAACAATTTATCCCATGCATCAGAGATGCAAGACATTATGCAATCATTGTGGATGAAACATCAGATATTTCTCTCTAAGAACAAGTTCCCGTTTGTTTTAGAATTGTCACAAATGAACTTGAAGAAGTATTTTCAGGGTTTTACTCAACAAACAATGAATAAGCAGACTCTGCACATGATTGTCACTGATACCCTTCAGCCTCAGTTTGAGTGACTGTAGTGGCCAGCGTTTCGATGGTGCATCCAACATGGCAAGCATTTACACTGGTATCCAAGCCAGAATCTAGAACCAAGAGCGCTCTTTGTTCATTGTTTGGCACACTCACTGAATCTAAGTGTGCAAGATACAGTGAAAAACATCACGGGATGCTGAAACACTCTTTGTAGAGGAAAAGGACAGGTTCTATCGCAAAGGAAGACCCCCACGCATGGAGCCCCACGACTTTCACGGACCACGTGGCCTCTCCAACGCCATCTCGGATCATCACGTACCCCACGGCTCCCCACGTGCTGCCTCACGGAGGGATGTGGTCAAATGTGACGTCAACCACCACCATTTTTATTTCCCCCAAGTGGTTGATTTTGTATGCCACATTTTTGGGTGAGTCACCACTATCTTTTATTTCCACCACGTGTTAGTCACCATGTTGGATGATCTCACGCCACATGATTTTCTCGAACGATACCATCTTTTGTCCGCCATTTTATTTTTCCCCGACTAGGAAATTTTATTTTTCCCCGACTAGGAAATTTTATTTTTCCCCATCTGGAAATTTTACGTGATGTCACGCCGCTGGGGAAATTTCCATTCAAAGTGAATAAAAAATCTTTCACTTATCAGCTCAGGATCGAACCCCTGTGCATTGGGTTAGAAGCCTTATCCGATTCGACTATGAAATCAAGTACGGATGGTAGATCGAAAGAGGGTGTCATCCCTCCTCCCCCGAGCAATCATGACGTCACTAGTCCTCCACATGGAGGGTTTATGTGGGCGTGGTCTCATGACATCATTCGAGTGGAATTAAGAATGGGGCAAGAGAAGTTGACGTCATTTGAGATTCTGTTAGACACATTAAGCTCCAAGACTGATTTTTTTTTTTTTTCAATGACTTGAACATTTTGCAATGAATTTATTCCTTTTTTTTTTTTTTTTTTTCCCATAATTTTAAAAGATTTGATTTATTTTCTTTGAGGAGACTTCACGCATTTTCAACCGACATACCAACATAAAAATGTTTTCCAAAGTTTTGTGCTGTAGACCTGATCTTAAAAGACGATTGTTTATTAATGTATTTACATGTTCATGTCATGGCAACTCGGTACGAGAGATAATAGTCTTTGTAAGACAGTCACCATAGAGACTGGCTTTCTTCAAGCAATTGCAAATTGAAGTTGAAAAAACTATAAACTTACAACCCTTCTGCCCAACTAGATAGACAATTTGTTTCTTATCATTGTCATCATGTTACTCAAACTACCAAGAACTACCAAACTTTGTGTTTGAGGAGCCACAGACGGACTGTTCTGATGATGCAGATGCAAAAGCTAACAGCTTTCACATATAAATGCAATCTATTGATTTTTTTCTTCCACTTAGCTTTGTTAACCAAGGTATTCAGTCATATTGACACAGTGAATAAAGCTCTACAGAAGAAAACTTTATGCTTTCAAGAAGGTTTTGGTATGATTGCTACTTTGATGCAGACATTGAGAGACTTCCAGACACATTTTGATGCATTTTGGGAGGAAGTTGAATGCAAAGTAAATGACCTAGGTTTGCCAGAACCACAGCAACCTTGTAAGAGGTGCATTCCAAAGCATATTGGTGATGGGAGCATTGATCATGATATTCATTCTTTCAGTAGCCCCAAAGATATGTACCAGCAGGTTTTCTTTGAAGTAATTGACACCTCGGTTCAATGCATTGCTACTAGATTTGAATCAAAAGTTTCCACTTTCCTAACTAAGGTCAAGCAGTTTCTTATTGGTGCAACTAATGACTTTGATGAGATTGCTGCATTTTATAAGGATGACATTGATCCAGAAAGATTGCTTTTGCACAGAGACATGATGACAGATATAACAACAGCTTGCAAAAGCAATTACAAATTGGACAGTTTGGCCTCTGTTCTAGATTTTTAAAAAGGACACTTACATGAAAGATATGCTCCCAGAAATGGCGAAGTTGGTTTGACTGTTGCCGACGATCCCAGTATCAACTTGCACAGCTGAAAGATCTTTCTCAAGTCAGGGGGCTCAAGACATACTTGAGATCATCAATTAGTCAAAGATGACTGAAGTCTACTGCTATTTTGAACTGTCATCGAACTCACAGCTTCACTAGATATGGATGAAATAGCCAACGAGTTCAACTCAAAAGTGAACATAAGACACCAAGCATTTGCATTCAAAAAGAAATATAAGAACATACACGAGATAAAGGTAGATAAATTCCATACACTGTTTTTCAATTTATAATATAGTATTAGGTTAGGTTTTGAAATGACATTATAAACATTTTGTTTTTGAGAATTTGATTCAGTTTTGATACTTCAGATATGATAAGTATTTTATGCTTTTTTTGTGTCAAAGTTTCAATGTTAAATAGTTAAGTAGTTTAAAATTGTTGTAGCCACCCTGATTATAATAAGTTAACATCACATAAAAAATATTACCTTATTATGTATTCACTGTTGCCCTTATAATCTATTAAAAATTTTAAAAATTGCATGTTCTGCAAAAACGCATCCATTGGGTCCCCCCAATAATTTGCACAATTCGGCACCTATGTTTGAGAGATACCAGAGTTGTGGAAAAATAGATAAATCCTTTATCAAAACAATGCACCAGCTCATTCAGCACTCCTAATGGAGCAGTTTTTAGATGAAAAATGCATCATACTGCTTGAACATCCAGCCTACCCACCATACTTGATCCCAACATTTTTCTAAAGTCAAATTTGTACTCAAGGACATGCATTATGAGTTAGTTAATGTGGTGAAGAAGAGAACAACCAAGATTCTCAAAGGGATCAGATCAGATGAGCTATAGCACTACTTTCCCCAGTGGAATATCAGAATGCAGTACCATGTTGATGCAGGAGAATGCATTAAAAATTGTAAGGGTTTTAAATGTTTGTTATTTAAATAAAGTCAGACTCATTATATCATAGCCATACTTGTATTCCTTTTTTTAAAGACAAAACTCTTACTGAAAATTCAATCATAAAGGGACATTATTTTTATTCATAAAACTACAAAAACAAAAGTAAACTACGTTTTGTTTTTTTGTTTTTTGTCAAATTAACAACTAAACTTTAATATTACAGGCATAAAAATTTAGCAGCAAAATACTAAAATTTGCTGTAATGATAACCAGGTGTTTATAAAATTATAGGTAATCTTCATTATCCTTATATGTAAGCAGCCAAAACTGGTCAAAGCAGATTCAAGTTTCTTCATCCTTTTCTTTTCCTAAATGATGAGATGTTTCTTATCAGATGTTGTGAATGTAAATTGATGTCAAGTACATGCATCAAAAATTGCAGTACTGTGCTGGGGACCTCTGACACAACCTTTTACCAAGGTCAAAGAATGCAAATTGATGTCAAGTACATGCATCAAAAATTGCAGTACTGAGCTGGGGACCTCTGACACAACCTTTTACCAAAGTCAAAGAATGTAAATTGATGTAAAGTACATGCATCAAAAATTGCAGCACTGCACTCAGGACCTCTGATACAACCTCTTACTAAGGTCATATTAAAATCTGCTGTAATGATAACCAGGTTAAAGAATTTTCTGTAACAGTAGTTGGAAGAGGACCAATAGTAATGTAGCCTGAAGCAGTAGTAGCAGAGACTCATGCTGATGGTGAATGTGGGCTTTCTATACATTACACAATTCAGTGATTTTAAACTAAACGAATGTATTGTGTGAGTAAGTTAAAATACAAAGCTACTTTTATTTTGAGGCATTGAAATATGCCTGGTAACATTCAGCACACCCAGTGCATATTTTTATTCTTTATAATTTATTTACATCACGTTTACACACACTCAACGCACTCAACATACAACTACACAAACAAACCTCCACTGTAAGTCTTTGGCTCTTTTTTTTTTTTTAACCACAACATGATTGGAAATGATGAAAACCTAATTCGCTACTGTGTAATTTAGGAATTAAAATAAATGAAGTAACTGTATGGAAAATGTACAGCAAGATATATGCAATATTTGTTTCAGTTGGTACATATTTTGTTCTTCACATTTTCAATGTACATGACACATGTACACAGAAACTTTTATTGTTCATGGATGTGGACAAAAAAGTAAAAAATAGCAATATGCATTTTGCTTTCCTTGTCTGCATAATGGAGTATGTATTTAACTGGCATTTTTCAATACAGTCATTATGTAGTACATGCATAAACACTTAAAAAGTGCATGCCAACCAATAATCTTCTGTTTAAGGTACGAGAATATATTACATTCTATTTCTCAAGTTGAGGTAAAAGAACTTACCTCCAAATCACTAACATATGTCGTATGTTGCAAGCTCTGCTGAATGTGCTTCCACTTGGCGGAGACCTAAACTACCCGTGGTTATTTAATTCTAAAATTATGTATTTACAAGTTAAAATAAACTATTATTATAAAACATATTTATCATACACATTACTTTTTCTAATTTAATGCACTAAACATTCAAACCATTAAAATACTTAGTATTAAAAAACATACGAAAATACCATCTCATCTGTTGGGGAGACACCATTTGCAAACACACTCGACCATTGCTATGAGCACTTTCACCAGCACTTGGCTGGCATCATGAGGCTTACAAATGTCGCTCGACGATCAACCTCGCCTGTGTGGTAATTCGAAGTTACTTCTGACACGTGTAGAGGTAAATGCCACACCCCTTCCTTCTACTGGTGAGTAACTTCGAATTACCACACAGGCGAGGTTGATCGTCGAGGGACATCTTGTAAGCCTGATGATGCCGGCCATGGGCTGGTGAAAGTGCTTGTAGCAATGGTTGAGTGTGTTTGCGAATGGCGTCTCCCCACCCGATGAGATGGTATTTTCGTATGTTTTTTTAATATTAAGTATTTTAATGGTTTGAATGTTTAGTGTGTTAAATTAGAAAAAGTAATGTGTACAATAAATATGTTTCATAATAATCTATTTTAACTTGTAAATACATAATTTTAGAGTTAAATAGCCATGTGTAGTTTAGGCCTCTGTCAAATGGGAGGCACATTCAGCAGAGCTTGCAATGTACGTCATATGTTAGTGATTTGGAGGTAAGTTCTATTTCCTCAACTTGAGTAATAGTTGTTAAAGTTCATTTAACATGAAGTTCAGGAATTTAATGACCTTTATGATATGCATAAAAAGTCATTTATAATAAAGTTTATATTGAAAATTCATATTATAAATTCAAAATCCAATGAAAACTCTAAAACAACTTAAGACATTATTTTACTAAAATATTAGAATATTTAAAAAACACAAAATGCTCTCATAAACATTTGCACGCTTTAAATGAAAATGTACATTTTCCACCAATTTGCTTAGTTATGCTCTGCAATCATTGGTCTTATTGCTCGGCAACAGACATATTTATATCTTTTATAAAGACCAAAAAGTATGTATTTATGTAGCTGCTGGCTTCACCATAATAAAATCAGCATTATTTATGGAGCCACAGATTTGCTTGCACTGAGTTACACTGCAAAAAATACTTTACTTTTCAAGGTACAACAAAGTTCCAGCACAAATATTAAAAACAAGATTGCAAATCAAAATTCTTAACAGAAGCACAGCATAAATTTATACTGTTCAGAGCAGCAGAATGTAGTTTCAAATAACAGCAAGTCGATTTATTCTTGTGTGTGTGTGATGTGGAATCACAAAAAAAAAAAAAAAATCCACAATGTAAAACTTTACCACTGCGATTTCAGTTTTCATGCTTACTCAGCATCCATTTATGAATTGTATTGGTATGCTTCTCTTTTCTTATGAAGTATGGTGGTTTCATCAATAGCATTACACTCATGGTTAACAAATACAGATTTCAAAGGCAGATCTCTTACCCTAGATTCAAGACAAATGGAAACACAAGGGTAACAACAAATTTCCTTTGGTACAAAATCTTGTCATAAATAACAGCAAGAAAAAAAAGGGGGGGGGGGCTGAGATTTTAGTGTTTTTTACTTTAAGATTTCAGAAACATCTGCATTTTGGTAACTAGGAATTTGAAGTATGTAGTAAACTGAACAAAAACAGACAGTGAGATTTAAAGCCAGTTTTGACAATGATTTCAAGTATAACACTTGATCCACACTGTCTAATGTATAAAGACTATGATTAATCATGCTTGACTTCACTTACAATAACCAAATCATGAATAAAATCAGATATGATGCATGTACAATTTTACAAAAACCACAAGTCAGTGCAACAGAATATCCCTTACATTTCATGTAGAGTGTTTTAAACAAACCAGAGTGATAGAAATTTTTCAAGTTATTTGGAGAACAAAATATGTACATAAATTCCAAAATGTATTGACCTTGCGCTCTGCCAATGCTCTGCTGACACTATATCAACACAGTCAATTTTTTAGCCTTAATTGTTTTTTAATTAGCATCAGATTTACTAATCTGTGCCTGCATTGAACAACTTCAAAATTATTTTTAAAATATGAGATACAAATCCACAAGGTAATGATTAAAAATCCATCCAAACAATTTTGATACAAAGAATATCCCACACACATACCCATTGTATTTAAATTCTAAAAGAAAAAAATGCACTTCAAACAATCAACATAAAATCTAATTTTTGAAGTAGGGCATACTACCAAACCACAGTATTTCCACGTACAGGTACAGAATACATCAGTATCCACTTACTGCAGTCAATACACTTAAATACAGGGTGTCCCACTCGCTATTGGCCCCCAGAGTTTTCCAGATAACTTTGGAAAGAAGACTAGTACGAAATAGAAACTCTGGAAAGAGGGATGGGAGAGCGTGAGAAAGAAACACTGTAGGCAGCACGACTGTTGGTCTTTCCAAACACAGGTGGCGCAGCAGAACGCCAGGTATGTCATTCGGAGGCAGATGCGAGAAGTGCGGTCAAAGTCAGTCTGGCATTAGCAACAGTCGTGTGTGCCTCGAAGATGGGAGTGCTGTGCTTTGCTTCCATTGAAACATGAATTGGTACACAAGTGAACAATGTATATTGTAGTTCTAATTTCGCCAATTTGCGAAGAACATATCTTTACGTGGCTAAGAAAACATAAAATATTCGACATTAGATGCTGTTCACTACTGTTTCACATGTAACAGTGGTGGAAGTGCAGACTACCCATTTTGGAGCAGCCTCTGGAACAGGAAAATCTACATTTCAGAGCAGCTAATAAAATGATACCCTGAGCGTCGTTTGGAGGTGGAAATCTATATTTTTCACCACCAATTAATACTTGGAAAGACAACGCAAAATTTCCAAGCATGATTACTCACAATCACACAATAATGGTAGTTCTAATTTCACATTACGCAAAATCACTAGATTTCAAAAGTGAAAAATCTGAACTATCAGTCTTTTCATGAGCACATATGTAAACTAATTTCGGAAATAATTAGCATATAATGAAAATGTTAAGATAAAAAATTAATTATACATTCCAAACCTTTTTCACAAATTAAAGCTATTTAATAACTAAATGCTTATCAGTTAATTACAGCTTTGCAGTTTCATTTGCCATTGAATGAGATTCATATTTATAATCCTACATCACTGTGCTACTAAATGTGATTTAAAATGGTCAATTTTATGCTAGTAAACCCTTCATGTCAAAGTCATATGATGAAGGTTGGTGTATAGGAGAATTGAACTCATTATTTAAACAGGGATATATATACTATCCCTGAAAGCCGAATCTTTTTCAGGAGTCTGCAACGCAGAAAGGAAAAGCTAAAAACTGTCTGCAAGATAAAGAGAAGCCTAAATATTTTTTTAGAAAATTTATCATTCTGGACTGCAACAAAGCAAAATTTTAGGAAATTGGCAAATTTGTGATTTTGATAACTGTACAAATTAGTATTTAGTCGCAATAATCAAACTAGCTTTTCCCTGATAAGAAAAAAAGAAAGATTTTATTTTATTCAGAATTTAAACATCACTCCTTAAACACTTTTGAATTTTTTTTAAATAATCAGGAAGTATAAACAATAGTAAATAATTTGAAATTTGTAAAATGGATTTTTTCTTTTATTTTGCATTTAGTTAACTGATTAAACTTTCAACTCCATCCTTTAAAGGATGTTCCACCTAATACAATGTGCTCTTATTATTTCCTGCAGCAATTCTGTTGTATTCAGTGGTGATTGTGAGGTGACACAAGAAACCCTGAAACGCTGAGCTCAGTTCCACTATACTCTATATATATAATGCACATTACACGAGTATTTTATATTACACAAGTATTAACTAGCAACATAACAAACAGGCACTAGTGTCTATGCAGTTTAATTTCGCATCTTTTCGTATACCAAATTTTCTTTCAGTGCGCTTCAGACATTGCATTTTTGAAGTCAAGTTTCGCACTTCATATGATATATTAAAGTTTATGGAAGTCAGTTTAGTTCTGGAAGCCTACAGTGGTAAATTCAATTTCTAAATGTAGCTAACTGGATAAACTGAATCTAAGCAAATTATTTGTTATACTAGATGAAACTTATAAAATAGTGAAAAAAGACCTTCTTTTAAGCATGCTGCTATCTTGAGAGCTTGCTTGATAACAAAAGGAACTCTCAAGGTGTCACAGATCATCTACATCTTTACAGAACGCTGTGTTTTCAATCAAACACTGTAATTCCCCCAAAAAATGGAACTCGAAAGGAGCTTTTAATTTTCTTTCCGTAGCGTTTTTGGAAACTAAATGACTGAGAAATCTCAAATTCTTCTAAACCTTAAAAACCCGGCTACACCAGGATTACAAACAGGTCTGTGTATTGGAGGCCTCATCAGCTGATGTTTCACACACATGTGTAAGCGTAATGATCATGTCAAGTGTGGAAATGATAGCAATAATATACGTTGTTTGAAATCTCTTTTGTGAATTGACTGCAGTTTTTGAGAAAAATTTAGTGAATTTGTTAAAATGTGGTGGGAGCATTTTCACTGATATAATTAAACCCCAAAAATAATAAAATTAAAGTAAAAAATAAGGCAAGAGTTCATGTAAAGAAAATAAAAAAACTTTCCCTCATCAATTTGAAATGAAATTATCTGAAAGTACATAAAAAAGAAAAAAAATTGTGATCATCAGCTATAGGAATGCTGCGTAATACGACCGTGGAAATGCAACAAGAGACATTAAATATATGATTTTAAGACTGCAGAAATACGATTTTAGTATAACACACACACACACACACACACACACACACACACACACACACACACACACACACACACACACAAACTTTCACCTCAATCTATCTCAAAGAACAAAAAAAGTAAAAAAAAAAAACTGACTGTGAACTTCCAGAATGCCACAGAAACGGAGAACAAAATGTTGCAAACGCTAAAAAAATATGGCTCTTCAAAAAAACGCACACACACTTCTTTAATCTAACTGAAACAAAGCTATCCGGAAGCTAAAAATGGAAAATTTGTGATCATCAGCTCCCGGAATACAGCATAATACGCCCGTGAAAACGGAGGAATGACGATAAAAAATGCGTAAAAATATAATTTTTGAAAAAAAAAAGGGGGGGGAGAAGAAGAAGCTTTTCATAAATCTAACTGAGATGAAGCCATCTGGAAGAAGAAAAAGAAATTTGGGCGTCAAGTTCCGGAACACCGACAGCCGCGAAAACGGAGAAGAGAACGTTGAAAACGCTTTAAAATTATTGGTCTTGTAAAAAAAGAAACAAATAAAAAAGTATCAGGTGGACTCCAAAAAAAGGAAAATTGCGGCCATCAACTCCCGGAATGCTGCGTAAGATGGACGTTGTGGAAAAGAAAAAGCCATTAAAAGTGAGCAAAAGCATCGCTTTCTAGCTTTATTATTGAATGAAACAATATGTCTTGTCAACTTGTAGTTATCTGTTTGTAAAATAAGGAAGAAAGAAAATTAAAATAAAATGAAATACAGTAATTCCCTAGTGCCTACGTGATCTGTCGATATAACTTCTTGTCTGGAAGGGGGATACAATGTTAAAATCGCGCCAAAATTTCCCTTCCTTTGCTTTAAAATTGAAAGGAAGGCTAAAAACAATGAATGTCGAAGAAATAGTAAAAAAAAAAAAAAAAAACGATCTGCACATCTTTCCGAAAATCTGAGACAGATGTCACGGTGTTGTGCTGTTTCTGCTCCCATGACAATATCAGCAAATAGCAAAGAATTTTTTTTTAATATATGAAATAAATAATATAAACTTTTGAAACTTTCTAAAAACAATCAAAGTAGTCTGCGCCGCAGCGTTTCTGCTTCTGGAGAGAAGCGTAAGGCAATTGCAATGCATTCTGGGGCCCCACTGGAGAGGCTGAAAATAGACGGTGAGAATGTAAGTAGGTGACAGTTTTATATAGAACAGAGCAGATGCAGGGGTATTCCGCTGGGGAAAAAAATCGGCAAATGTATAATCATTTAATCACAGCCATTTTAAAATTGATTTGAGAACTTTTTAAGATTTCAGGATGTCAAGAAATTTATTTCTATATGAAAACAAAATTTTTTTAAAACGTACTATATTTTGGCGCAATTCGATAAAAATTGTGCGTTTTGGAGCAGCACGACGCAGAACTTGAAAATTTGCGCACTACGGCGCAACTCTTCTACCACTGCACGTTATATAGGTTCGGCAATAAGGAGGCCATTAAATGATGTTAAATATATAGAGAGCACAATATCTGTAATTAAAACCAGGAAACAACTAATATTATTTCTACTTACTATATCAGTAGTAGCTGCTGGCTCTTCACATGCTTGCATAGAGTCAGGTGGGGTAAAATAGTTAAAAAAACAGCACATTTTTCATTTACATCTAGTTTGCAAAAAGAAAATTATTTTCATTTGCAAAAAAATTGCACTGAGTGTGCAAATGAGTTTGACTGATAATATTTTAAGAACAATTTCAGTGAAAAAACTGCAAATTGGTACTGATAAATACAATTTAAAAACATGTTGTTAATTAACTATTTTACCCTATGGTGTGGGGTAAAATAAGTATACCTGTTTTAAGCTGACAATCACTTTAATTATATTAATAATTGTACATGAGGCTAAAGAAAGGATGTTTTAAAGTGTTTGAAATGGTTCACAACATTATCTAGGGGAAAACAAGTGTCCTCTGTGGTCCATCATTGGATCAGGAAGGACTTTTATTATTTGTGATGCATCGACTACAGATGTCTTCTTTCTCTGGGGAAATGCAAAATAGGAATTTCCACTTTTTTGTGCAAACTTGACTGTATATTCCTCATCTTGGTGAAAAATATTGATTCCATGAAATAAGTGGTTTGTTGTTTTCCCAAGAAATGCTAATTGAACCCATTTTCCAATGTTGATGATTCGTCCATTAGTACCAGGCGAATTTTCTTCTTTTGGAGAAATACTTGGTTGCAGTAGTATTTTCTTGGCTTGGTTTGCAGCAGATGTTTTCTTGTTTTTGGCATCTTTGTTGGTTTTCTCTACACGTAGTCGATCGATAGATTGATTGGTGGTTAAGACCTCTCCAGATTTTATTTGCTTGCGGGTTCTTTTTCTTGAAGTATTTCTCAGAGCATTTTTAACATAATTAGACTGCACAGGTGATAATGTGTTTATAATAGCTGCTTGTATATGTTTAAAAGGGAAACCTATAGGCCTAATTGATTGATCTTCCGCTAACTTCGTGGATGCCACAGGTTTATCAATCATTGCATTTGAAGTTCATGCCACTGGCTCGCGGATCGTTGTTGTTGAAGTAGATTCCGTTTCTTTATAGGCCATTGCTGCTGAAGTTGATGCCACTACTTCATCAACCATAGCTGTTGAAGTTGACTCTACATCTATGCCTTTCACATATTTTAGTATTCGCCAGTTAATGACATCCTTGTTTGGAGGAAATATGCCACTTCCCCTAAAGCCACTAACAGCATTTTCCTCGGAGCTCTTTTCAAACAACTTCTTTAACAGTGTAGGGAAAGTTTATGGGTAGGAAATAGCTTCGGAGCAATATAATGCTTAAATGTCATACTGGTTTACATTTAAAAAATTTCCTGAAATGATCCAAAAGGTAAGAAATGTAACTACTTGCTTCTTGTTTACTAATCCTAACAGTATAACTGTTTTACCCCACAGAGGTTTTTTTGTCCCAAAATATTAATTTATCATTATTTTGTAACACAAATGCAGAATGTGTATCCTGAATAAGTGTTTCATGCAATATGATGGATAAATTTTCTGAAACTTACCTCTGATTTACTTTAAATCCAAAGTTTTTATCAACAACACAAAAAAAGCTACTTTAACAAGAAAGTTCAAAATCGCTGCTAAGCATAACAATACAGCAGCAAATATTGAATTCTGCATAAAAAATTATGACTCATACCTAAAACATATAAAACTGGCAAAACAAAAATGAAAAAATGTTTATATTTTTTAGGAATTTATTTTTGAAACCTACCTATTTTTTCCCATTACTTATTTTACCCCACCAGACCCTATAATGAGTTCACTCACAAGATAAGTGTGAAACTCATTCAGAGAGTGTGAGCTTTGTCCATTGTGAAGTTCGGAGCAAAAACAACAACATAAAACAGATTACATCACATAATACTTAAAATACATATGTATATATTTACTCCGTAGATGTTATCTAACGGCTTTGTTGAACTGCAGATGGCGACACCATATATGTGCGCAGTAAAACCTAAACCACGATACGCTGGATATATGTCTACACGACTGGGCTGGACATGCTTTCGGTTGGAGCGGTATACCTGAGCATATGAGTGTGGTATCTGCAGCGACCGTGCACCTACTACTGAGGGTGACTATAGATATTAGCATAAACCAGTTTGGTGCTCCTCAATCAGGATGATTATTCTTCAAGATTTTTATTCCTTTTTTAACATTCCGTTTGTATCGTGGATTTATTGGCCTTCATTGTATAAATTCATCTCTTTCATTTTTAGCTTGTTCAGATTTTACAGTATCATGAATTTCCAAACTTCACAATGTACAAAGCTCACATTCTCTGAATGAGTCTGACACTTATGGTAACATCTTGTGAGTGAATTCATTATGTGCAAGCATGTGAAGACCCAGCAGCTACTACTGATATAGTAAGTAGAAATAACGTTCATTGTTTCCTGGTTTTAATTACAGATATTGTGCTCTATATATATTTAACATCATTTAATGGTCTCCTGATTGCCGAACCTATATAATGTGTGAAACAGTAGTGAACGGCATCTAATGTCAATTATTTCACATTGAACGTGTTTTCCGGTCCAGACCTATTGGACAACTGGGTCTATTAAGAAGTGCCAAACCCAATTCCTGATTAAATTTGGAGGTCGCAAACCACCAGAAAAGTTCTGCATTCAGCATCTTGAGAAAAAATTGGAAACAACGAGAACGTTGCTGAATGAGCACGGCGGACGAAGATGTCCCAGGCAACAGTGGAGGATGTTACACAAAGACTGCTGGCCTCCCTGACGAAGTCCTTGCGGAAACTGGGAAAAGAAATGGGAACGTCCAAAAACACATGCCAAAGTCGGCCAGCTTCATCCATACTGCATCACAGTTGTGCAGGAATTGCAACCGACCGACCGACCACGCAAAGAGAGTCACGTACTGTTGGTGGTTTCAGGACTTTGTCGCTAGAAATCCAAACATACTGGAGAAAACGTGGTTTAGCGATGAAGTGTGGTTCCACCTCAGTGTATATGTCAATTCCCAAAACACTCATGTTTGGGCGAGTGCTAATCCACACGCACTGCACGAGGAACCTCTTCATGCAGAAAAACTGGGGTCTGGGATTGTCTCCCGGCACCGCATCATCGGGCCGATCTTTATCCGCACAACAGTGAATACGGCCGTGTACATGGACATCTTCATGTGGAGAAACTGGATGACGATGAACTAACTACCGGCTATTTCCAACAAGGCGAGGCAACATGTTACACCTCCAAAGCAAGAATGGCTCTAATAGTCTATTTTTCTCTGATCGAGTCATCTCGAAGGGACGGTGGCCACTGAGGTTGCCTGATTGTTCATCCCTTGATTTTCTCCTGTGGGGCATGTTGAAAGGTACAGTGTACCAGAACAAGCCACAGACTCTCGTGCCACTGGAAGTCAACATTCGCCATGAAATGGAGCTTGTGACTGCTGAACAGCTGGTGCGAACCTTCAATAACATGGAGCGTCACGTTTAAGCATGTCTGCGTGATGACTGCAGCCACTTCCAGCACTTCATTTGATAGCATCATTCATCCCATGGACCAAGGTAAGTCCACCTTTAATTACATATCCATCAGTTGGTTATTTCGCAAATCATACGGAAAAAACTGGGGCCAATGCAGAGTGGGACACCCTGTATTATGGATAATTTTCATTTTTTATGCTTTTCAACCGTAGGTTGAAGAAGCGTATATGCCCTAGCTTTTTCCATCCGTCTGTCTGTCTGTCTGTCTTTCGGCACGATAACTCATATAAAAATGGTTTGATTTCGATGAAATTTTAGTATGTGGTAGGGGACCACCTGGGGACGAACCCTATTGAAAATGGGTGAAGTGGGGTCAAAGGTCACGACATAAGAGCAGAATCCATTCATTTGCCCTTATGCGTCATAACTTGCGTAAATATGGTTCAATTTCAATGAAATTTTAGTATGTGGTAGGGGGACCACCTGGGGACAAACCCTATTGAAAATGGGGGAAGTGGAGCAGGGATCATAGCATACTTCTGGAAAATTTTAGGTAAGAATTTTAGGAATTTTTAGAAAAATTTTAGGAAAATTTTAGGAGTGTATTTCAATAAAAACTAGATGTATATTTGTATACATCTAGTAAAACAACTTTGTATACATTGTAAAGAGTTTGCTTCACACCCTTCAACCATATATACTGATAGACTGCGCATGACATCAAAATTTCTGGCTCCAACATAAAATCACATGACAACAGTCAAAAAGATGGGTTACACCTGCTGTGCTTATGGTTGCTCTGACCGATATAGTAAAGAAAGTTCTATGATTTTTCATGGGTAAGAAACGAATTAAATACCTAAGTCAATAAAGTTCAATTACTTAACCAGAAACTTGCAGCTATTGATATAAAAATATAGTAACTTAAGAAAAAAAAATGGAATGCATGTTCCAAATTCTTCGCAAATGTTCATCACATTATAAATCACAAAATGTAAACAACACGATCATGCATGTATATAGCTCATAAGTAAACTTACCTGAAGAGTTTTCATTATATATGAGGTGCATTCACATAATACACCGAAAACACTGAAGTTCTGCAGCGTAAATTAGTAATCATAACAGCATTTGTACACGAAATTTGGAGTCTGATGATGACGTGTCCAATGTTTGAGCCATGGCGGCTTTGATGCAGCTATTGCCAATGCGCAGTCCATTAGTATATATGGTCGAAGTTCACACCCAAATTTTTTGCATAACGTCTAATGTCTAAAGTTTAAGTATGATTTACTTCTAATGTTCAGTTCTTATCTTTTCACGTGTTATTATCATATTCAAGTATATTTACCACATTCAAGTTTCACTTTGAACATTAATATGCTGTTGAACCAGAAGCAATTCACGATTTTCACAGTAAAGTTTTCAGGTTTCACATTAAACTATAATATCCTAAAAAGGTAATTGAAAACCAAGAACTATGTACAATTGTTCACTGAATTACTTTTTTCATATTATTGTGTTAACCTTTTCCTGATTAGCCTATCTTTTTCTGCTTCCACCACAACTAATTTACTTTCAGTTTTCTTTATTTCAGCTGAACCTTGTATGATCAAGTTAGAGGCAACTGCTATTTCAACAGTATTTTGTTTTTCTACAGCTTTTCTCATTCTTTCTGTTCCCTCTTGAATTACTGCTAGGGAGGCTTCTGTATCTTTTTTAAGCCTATTTATTTCTGCATCATTTTCTTTTATTTTGTCATCAAACTCAGCTTTTCTTTTTTCTCTAGCTGCTTTTCCTTATTTTCCCTCTCTTTCTTCGAAAATAAAAGCATAACAAACAGCGCGAAAACTAGCTCATAAATAGAATATTTGAAACACTCTCAATGTATGCACTCTCAATTATTAGGGATGGTAGAGGGGAAGGGAATAGAACTGTCCAAAATTAGCATGTTTTCGTTGCGCTAGGGCGCTTAAGCACGGCTGAATTCCTTCAGATACCCCCAATGTTCAAATGATTGAAATGTGCTGATGTTCATGGAATGAAATGGTTGATCAGCTATGATGACCGCATAAAAGTTCGGGGGGGGCTTTATTACTTTATTATTTTTATTTTTTTAGTTTATGCAACATTTTACATCACTCCAGTATTTATCTTGTCATCATCAACAATCGCAATGCAACTACCGCTTATGATCGCGGATATCAGCAACCGAAAATCTGCCATATCTCTAAGTGATATAACACACAGTATCCTGTTACAGTGTGTTGTAATTGAAAAAAAAAGGATGTGGAAAAAAGAAACTTTCAGAAATTAAGATCATCAAGTCATGCGTTTCAAAAATCCGTTTTCCTTTATAACATTTAAAAACATGTTTTTGCTTTTTTACCTGTAGTGTAAATAAAAAAACTATGTTGATTTTTTTTTATGGAATCAGACGTCCGTATGTCTGATTGTCTTCATCTGAGTTCACACTTTAGCTACTGTGTACAAGTAGACCTATTTTTCAGCTCAAAAATATGTAGTTTTGTATATATTCACAGTATAAGTCATTCCTTATTCCCACAGAACTGAATTCAGCATATGCAAAATGAAGATCATCAAGACCCGCCCAACACTATGTTTCTGATTGTCTGCTGTTTATATTCAAGAAATGCAAACATGGATCAATGGTGAATGCGGCAACTATGATTTTCATTTATTACCAAGAAAAAAAAAAGAGCCGTGAAAGCTGTAAAGCTGAAACGGATATTTCTCTCGACCCCCCCCCCTGCACAAAAACATTCCAATTAAGATCAAACAGCAGGAGGACGCGTCCACACAACACAACCTTTGGAATTACCTGATGGAATGGCTTCTTTTCATTTGGCACATCGCCATAAATCACCACCTGCAGCTCACTGAACTGTCAAGTTGCACCCTTCCTCCTTCACTTTAACTATAATAGAAACTGTAAAAAAAAATGCTCCCCAATTTTCGACAAAATTAAATTACCAAATTTACGTCATGATGTTGCAATTTACTAAAATACGTTTGTTTATCTGCTGAATATAGCTTAAATCCATTGAAAACTTTTTAATTATAGATGATATTTTTATTAAAACAGTAACTCAGACGTCTGAATAAAAACGTGTTTGTAATTCAAATAGAGTCCATATCATCACAGAAAAAAAAATTTAAGGATCACTCTGTTTAAATAAACCATGGCATCTAAAAAAAATAATTCACTTGCTTTTCCCGTAATTTATAATTACTGTTTCTTTTTTTCAATCCGATTATGCAACGTTTTTTTTTTTTTTTTTTTTGCATCTGCTAAGGTTCCTAACGGAATTTGGTGAAATTTGCACTAGAACTTTATTGTGATGTATCTTAACTACTGTAAACATTTTACTGTGTTATTTTCAAAATTCAGAAAAATGGATTTCTGAAAATATTCTCCTAGTCCTTTTGTGCTGTGGAAGTGATAAACAGGTGTTTGCTTTCTTCCCAACCAAGGGCTTCAGATCAGCGCTCCCAGCTGTCAATCAACCGTTGCTATGGTAACACCCTTTCTGCTGGAGGCTCACTCTGTCCAAAGAGGCACACATACTTGTCCATAATAAAAATTACCAATGCTAACTTTTAAAGTTTTAAACCGATTCAACTGGAATTTTGGAAGTGAGCTTCTGTAATCCAATTACAGTGAATGTAAAAATTTCAGCCACTTTCGTGAAAAATTCGCAAAGATAGTTTTCTTATTTTTTATCATAAGTAGTGGAAGTCTCTTGAGGGGAGGGAGGGTGGCATGCACATAAACAAGAAGAAAATGAATGTGTTGTTCAGGCATACTCCTCACTGGTGGATGCCAGCTGACTTGGTACATACGCGACCCCCTGCAAATGCTAAATGCCTCTTCTTTCCCCTTCTGTTCTCAATTGTCGGACGGACATCAAGCTCCCCTTCGACCTACTAGTAATCATCCAATTTTATTGCACTGGAAGTAGTGCCTTTTTTTCTTTTTTTCCCCCAGCCAAATTAGGATTTGGTGCACATCGGAAACCGCTGCCGGTGGTTTCTTTGAGAACAGAGAAAAGGAACTTTAAAAAATGAAGGGGTAACAGTAACACGATTTCCTAAAAGGGCATTTTTTAAGCACTAATTTCAAATTTCTAGGCTTTTCAAGACGGCATTAAAAAAACACCGTTTTTCCAGGATATTCCAGGCCTTGAAAACGTAATCATGATTTTCCAGGACTTTCCAGGTTTTCAAGCACGCGTGCGCACCCTGCGTAATGGTAAATTTATTGGCGTTAATAACGGTTGTGTTTTTAATAAATAAGCTTACGAAAATTTTAGGATGAATAGCAAATTTTAGGTATAATTTTAGGAATTTAAGGAGGGTCACAAAATATTAGGAATTTTAGGAATTTTAGGAGGAATGCGATCCCTGGTGGAGTCAAAGGTCAGGACATAAGAGTGGGATGCATTCCATTGCCCTTATGCGTCATAAGGTGCGTAAAAATGGTTCGATTTCGATGAAATTTCAGTATGTGGTAGGGGAGCACCTGGAGAGAAACCCTATTGAAAATGGGACAAATGGAGTCAAAGGTCAGGACATAGGATTGGGATCCATTCCATCGCCTTTATCCCAAACTATTAAGGTGGACGTCAGGTAATTTTGCTTCCTATATTTCCAATGGAAAACCTTTTGTACACATTTCCTTCACAATTAGTGTGTTCCCAAGGATGGAAATTTGAACATCAATTAAAATAAGTTCATACTATAACTTGGAATACTTAACATTTTCTAAAACATAAGCATAATTATATTAAAAAACAATAACGTTTCCTTTGGTGGTGTTGAAACCAGAAAAAGATGGCGCGACCTGTACTTTGATGACGTCAGTGGACAAAAAAAAGTTGGATTGCATAATTACGGTTATAGTTTAGAAAATATTATTACGGTTATGGTTTAGAAAATATGAAGTATTCCAAGTTATGAAATGAAGCTATTTTAATCGATGTTCAAATTTTCATCCTTGGGAACGCATTAATTGTGAAGAAAATGTGTACAGAAGTTTTTCCATTGGAAGTATAGGAAGCAAAATTACTTGACGTCCACCTTAAAGTAGCAATTCTTGTATGTACATTTTATTTTGAAAACGGCTCTAAGAATATTGATGAAAGTCGTTAACCTACAGTTTTCTGGTACTAGAAATCGATTTAGCTTGATCTCGACTTTAGGAGAATTCGTTTAGTCGGTTAAATACCCACCCCGAATTATAACGTTTTTAGTGTCATGGCGTCGTTCCATTAATGTTACCAATGCTTAGAAATCTTATGACGTCACAATCTCGCGTTTGAGAATGTTGGCGCGCAGTCACGCCATCTGTCTCATTATGTCACGCGTTGTGTGTGGATCGTATTAAAGTTTTATGACGTCACATTCTTGCAAGCAGATGGTTGCGATTACCATCTGCCTCATGTCACGTGTTGTGTGTGTATGTGCGTCCGCACGATAACTCACGTAAATATGGTTCGATTTTAATGAAATTTTAGTATTTGGTAGGGGATCATCTGGGAAGGAACCCTATTTAAAGCGAACGAAATCAGGTCAAAGGTCAGTATATAGGAGCGGGATCCATTCCACTGCTCTTATGCGTCATAAGTAACGTAAAAAAGGTTCGATTTCGATGAAATTTTAGTATGTGGTAGGGGACCACCTGGCGACAAACTCTATTGAAAATGGGGGAAATGGGGTCAAAGGTCAGGACATAGGAGCGGAATCACTTCCATCACCATTATGCGTCATAACTTACATAAAAATGCTTCGATTTGGATGAAATGTTAGTATGCTGTAGGGTCTTGCCTGGGGACGAATTCTATTGAAAATGGGTGAAATGGGGGCAATGGTTAGGACACAGGAATGGGCTATATTCCGTAGCCCTTATGCATCATAACTTACGTAAAAATGCTTCGATTGCGACAAAACTGTATCATGTTATTTTGGAGGTATACCAAACCGGTTCTGTTGAATATCATCGAAGTGGATCAAAGGTCAGGGCACAGGACCGAGATTTATTCCACAACCATTATTCTCATAACTTGAGTGATAACTTGAGTAATGATTTCTGGTATGTTGGAAAGCGTATTATAATCAATGCATTGCATGATTTTACAAACTTGTTAAAAGTAGATCATGCTCCTCCATTAGCATGAAGACCTGGGAGAAGACTAAGTTTACAGCTCCCAACTTATGAGCTTTTTAAAAAAAGTTCTAATCTTATAACATAACATAGTGTGATCTACTTTACCTTAATTTAATCATGATGAAAATAAAAATCACTGAAATGGCTGGACATGTTGCCAGAACCAACCACCGATAAACAACTGAAATACTAATAATAGAATGGATGCCATGGGACAGAAAAAAACAACCCCAGAAGACCATGTGAGATGGTTGGATAAAATTCAGAAGTATACTAGAGTGTCATAGAGGAGACTGGGTCAAGACTAACAGTTGCGGAAGAAACTTTCGGAGCCTTCATCCAGCAGTGGATTGATAATGGATTATGATGATCATGTAATACAGTAAATTAGATATAATGCATGAGCAATTAATTAATTTTTATCTTTTCTGAGTTAGTAGCCATAAATCAAAGAATTAATGTTTTATGTGACTACCAAAAACCGCTCCCCTATAAAAAGAAAGAAATTACTAAAATGCACAAAAACCACACTACTTATCAATACCATTAATGATAGCTAATTACAGACTACACAAAGAACTTTAAAATTAATAAGTTATTTAAGTTAAATGAGAGAACTTAAATTACACATACATATATCGTGTAATTCTCTTGCATACTAAATGTTAAGTTTAAGTTGATGCCCATTTATTCTGTACTATTTTCATTTTTGATTGGAAGTTAAATCATCTTGCCACTAATCTCTGCAGGTAAAGACCATTTATTGTTTGATATGAGCTCATCTTGTCTGGAAAAGTTGTGAAACCTGGACTCCTGAGTAGTCTCTTCTGTTCCATTTCTTTGTTGTATGTATGTGCATGCACTCACTGCACATATGCTTATTTCCTGTTCATGATTTTTATCTCACATTAGTGAACTTCACAAATGATTAACAACACTCAAGTATATGACAGTTGGTGTGCAAACTGATTCCATACATATTGTGCATAATTTTCAGCCATTTTTAGGTGATCAGCATATTAGGAACCCAGATTCCAGACAATTTCAGGCATGATAAGTTCATGCTAAACACAAACCTTTTCCTTTACAACTGAAACAGAAGTGGAAACACTGTAGGACAAAAGAAGGAGAAAGCAGTAAAATCAAACTATTAGCAATTAAAAGTGCTTTCACTTAAATTTAATAATTTGCACATGAAATATTATATAGCACATACTTAAAATTACAAATTTCAAATATTTTCATTTTAGAACAACTCTAAATGAAAACAGCTATTCATAAGAATTTTCCCAATTAGAATTTCACAATGCACTTTAATGCAGGTCATTTCTAATGTTAGGAACAACATGCTGAGAAACCATGGGCTTATCTTCTTGAAGGTTTTTCTGCTACTAACCCTCCCAAGATTTAAGATTTCACAAAACATTGAAGCATACTTAAAAAAAAAAAGACTTAATAACAAAAATGGCTGAAACCTGCTTGTTGAAGAAGTAATGTCTCACGACCATTATTTTCAATAAAAAATGGAGATTAACATCTGACATGCAACTGCACTTTGACTTGTTCTTTTATGCATTGTTTTCCCCATTTACAGTTTACTTTAGCTTTCAGAACTGTTGCTAATCACCTCACAGAGTAAATTCACTATGAAAAAATTAGTATCAGACTTTCAGAAACCAATTAACATGGTAAAATTAGCATGTGGCAACGCAAGGTTCTTACACTGAAATAACCACCTACAAAAATACATCAAAATATTTTTTTCTCTTTTCTAATCCCAGAAACTTTGCTACCAATGTTTTGAGCTTGATGCTTGTAGGAATCTTAAAAATAAATGTCACAAGAAAAATATATCTTCACAGCAACATCAAACTTGACTCAGTGTAAAAATGTTCTCCAAGTTCTTCTATGTTTGGAAACATTAGCAGGATATTTAAATATTTTAACAATCTGAATAAATTATGAAGTAAAACAACTGCGTTATTAGAACACGTGTCTAAACTTTCCTACAGTTTAAAAACATGGCATCACACAATTAAACAAAGACTGCTGAAGGAAAACTCAAATCATGTCTAAAATCATTGCTCAATGCAATAACACAGAATTACATTCATCTCATTCTGAGCGTGTATGTTGAAAAAATTTATCATTTTGCTCAAGAAATTTGAAATACTGTGCAATTCCACGCACCATGCACATATTTATCCAAAGTATTTTTTCCTAAAAAATTCGCTCACGGATTTGAAAACTTTGCCGCTATTCTACGCTTAGTTCTTGTTGGTTTATGAGAACGAGAATCAGATGACAAAGGTCTTGATACACCTAGAGGCTCCATACACCATTTATCTTGACGTTCTTTTGCATGACAGTAAGATGCAGCACTGTTAACACTACTTTCAGGGTTTTGAAACACCTGTTCACTGTGCTTTTCCCATGCACCATGGGAGGAGTCAGTATTAGCAGTTTTGTCATTATTGTTGTTAGGCGATAAACTAGGCCACTCTTCTTTTGAGAGCTTTCTTTGATTAATATTATCTTTTGCCTTTTTTGTGTGATTCATGCTTACCTGCAAGGGGATGAACATATTTCCCTCTCCAACACTGTCTTGATCAGGTGTGGGAGGCTCCTTAACAACAGAGTAAGAATTTTTAACTTCCTTGTATCTAAATTCAGGTTCAAGGGCAGAGTGGGCCACAAAACCTCCTTGAGAGCTGCTGGGTGGGAAACCATAAGATGGAAGAATTGCTCCAGGGGTACAAACCTTTTATTTTCATCTAAGAAGGAATGAGGAATACCAACAGAGCTTGGTGGAGGTGGGTGTCTCAAAACAGAAGAATTAATAAAATTTAGGTTTCTTCCAAAGTCTTGATTAAAAGGGAATAAAGGAGGTGCATTCTGTGGAGGCAATGGAAATCTGCTTCTTCCAGCTGCCAAGCCGAACTGACTCACATGCTGTAAAGCTTTCCCTGCAGCACTTTCACATGCTTGAAATTTGTCGTGACATGTGTCACCTTCAAATCTAAGACCCGTGGGCAACCGAACAGTTGATCGAATACCATTTATTCCGCCACTCTGCAAGTACTGGTACAATGGTGGCTGCCTGAAATAAGATTGGCACTTATCCATCAATTTTGCAGCTAAAGAACTGTTAGCACAGGGATATGGTGAATGATTTTGCATGACTGATGACTGCATTGGAAAAACAGAGTTACTGTTGCTGTTTGGGTTTTGATTACTTGCACACTGCATAAGTTCTTCAACTGATACTTTATGCTTATTCTGGAACAAGGAGTTTGGCACTCCAGGTTGTCTGCCAGTGGCCAAATCAGCCTTGGGTTTTTTCAGAAGGTCGTTCCAAGTATTTTCATACTTAAGATCTTGAGAAGATGAAGGTGGTGTAGGTAAAAGTGGAACGCTATTTTTATTCACACTAGCGCCAGCTGGGATGGCTTTTGGTGTAACAAACTGTGTTGTGTTACCCAGGACATCAGAAGTGCAGCCTAATGGAGAAAATCTAGAATTGGGCGAGTGCCCGAGCTCATGCGCATAGTTCTTCACATCTGTTTTATAGAAAGGTTGATTATAAGGCAATGAAGGTTGTTGTTGGTCTTGAGAAGATTTTTTCAATATCACTACTGGATGATCTAATTTATCAATACTTTTTTCTGTCATCTGCCTGGCCTGACCACCAAAATTTGTTGAAACTAAAGCATTCCGATTTGCTTTTGGCCTGAAATTCCCTTTCAAGGCAACAGATGCATTATTTACTTCATCTTTATACTCACCATACCTTTTCAGCGATTTCACAGGTGAGCCATCAGTTCGAGACAGCCTATCTCCATGAGAAATGTTAATTAAACTAGATGATGACATTCGATAACCTTGTTTCGATGAACCCTTAAGACTTATGGCACCAAAGAATTCTTTGTCGAACAAAATTTCATAAATATAATCACATGCTTTATCCGCTGGTCTTATTCCAATTATAGTACCCCGCAGACCTAGTGGAACTGAAGATGTTGAACAAACATTCACAACCCTATCAAAAAGCTGAAATGTGGTCCCAGGATCAGGTGTCAGACAACCTTTACAAAAGAATGGACTGTACAGCAGCTGCGGCTTCACATCAGTTTCTTTATGCAGGATGTTGTCCTTTACCTGTGCACTTCTTGTAGCTTCTTCAATTCCCTTAACAACTCCTTCATCTAACTGGTCTATGCCACATGCTTGTCTCTCTGCAGATGAGCACTGCTGTGACTTCAGCCATTTAGATACTTCACGCATTACTTCTTGGCCACTGCCATCTGGATACATATCTTCCAAGTACACAACGTTTTCTTTCAAAAACAAATCAAGTTTTTCAAATAAATCTGGAAACCGAGCCACATATTCACTCAGTGTTTTTAAGACATGATCAGAATATAACCATTTTCCATCCTCGCCTTTTTTTGAGAAACCATCCACTTCCTCATTCTTGGCATTGAATTTCAAGTTGAGACCAATGTTAATACGATTTGGACTAATACTCTCTTTAGAATTTGTCTGCATCAGGAAAGTACCAGTTAGTCGGGAAACAAACATACTTTTCAAACCTAACTGCTGTGCTATTATATACCCAGGCACATATTGTACTGAACTTAGCTTACGTCTGTTTTTTATCACAGGCCACAAATTTGGATCAGCAGGAATGCTAAACCTGACTATTATTCGACCCCTGTAGGCTTTAGTGTCATTATCTACGACTTCCCCCATGCATCCATAAAATGGATTTCCCAACATAAACACGGGTGAGTTCACACAAAATACATCTGTCAGAGACACATTTCTTTTGAACTCTGCACAGTGGACAGCAATGTCTCTAACTATCACCTGGAGTGCATAACAAACTGGATGTTTAGACCACTGTTTCTCTTCTTGGATACTACCATCAGCTGCACAAACTAACTTGGATCCCATGAAAGTGTTTGCATGTATAAGAATATTAATAGCACCCACATCAATACCAAGTCTATGATAATAATATTCACAGATGCTCATCCCTTCCTTTTGAAAGATATCTTTTTCGCTGGGTGATAACTCTCGTTCCACCAATTTGGAAGAACATGTCTCATCTGTCGATTTCTGAAATCTGACCTTTCCATCAGATACAGCAACTACATATGCTTCTTGAAGATGAGGCCAATTAACATAAATACTTTTACTAAAAATATCATTTGCTATAATTCTAACATCTTGTTCAACAGATTCAAGTACAGTGAGAATCATGTTCTCCCGATGGCTGGCTGACTGGAAAACACGCACCTTTGCGTGGCGAAGTTCAGCTGTGTGGTTAATATGCTTTAAAGTAGGAAAACCAGGAAAAAGTGCTTCTAGTATTACACCTTCACAAAGGCCCTTCTTTATATGCTCAGCCAGTAATCTAAAATAGTCTTGCTCGATTTCTGTACATTTTGCATGATTAGAAGGAATATCTGGGAAATAACCTGGAAGGAATGACGGACACTGGCCAGAAGACTTTTCTGAATATGTGTACAACAGATGAGGGCCATGTCTGTTTCGCTGTATTTCGTCAGAATTCAACGATTTATCAGCTTCTGCAGCACACTTCAAAAGTAGTTTCTCATTTATAAAGGGAATTAACACTAGTGCTTCCCATTCCTGCTGCTTTCCATTCAAGTCAGTCTGGAAATCGGATGGATAAAAGTCAATTAGGGGAGACATGGGATCACACATCAACTTCTGATATGCTTCTGGAAGCAGGTTTTTACTGGCTGCAGGTAAAACTGCAAGAAGTTGCTGAAACGGGAGAAATGGCTTCCCTATATCAAACTCCATTTTCATATTCTTGAAGTTTTTACGTCAGAAATATATGGCGAATAATGATGAGGATAGTACCAACTCCACGAGGCGATACCATTATAATAATAGTGAAGATTCCACTGTATAGCCCGTACGTAACCTTCAGCTTGCTCTCTCAAGACATCTGGTGTGACACTGTCATATTCAAGTTTGGTGCAATAGTAGTCCTTCTTGTGCTCAGCAAATTCCAGTGACAGAAGAGATTCCTCATCTTCATCTTCATCTGAAAAATCATCCACCACTTCTGTTACAGATGTCACACACATACTGGCCAGTTTACTATCAAGGTCACTTGCTCTCAACACATCAAGTGAACAGGTGTGATTATGAGATGATTCGTGATTCTTGGAAGAGGAACTTTTACTTTCAAAGAATTTGAAATTTGGATTTACTTCACTAAATTTGCTATAATCAAACTCTGCAAGTTTAGTAAGAAACATTTCGAAGCGCTCAAGATTTAAGAATCCACCTTCATTTATGTAGCCACCTAAAGTAGGAAGAGCATCCATGTAAGTTTTATATAAGACTGGTAATGCATCATGGTGGATGTGCAGCTGAGGCAAATGAGGAATAAAATCATTACCAACCAAAAAACTCATTAACACAAAATCATCAATGATCTTTTCTAGCTCAAATTTGAAAGGGAGTTTTTCTTTTACTGGAGAAAATTCATAACCCAGATATTCCCGCATTAAAGAAAGATGAAGCAGGTGAAAGGTGGTTTCCTCTGGAGTAGTAGTCCTTTTCTGATTTTTCTTTCCACCAAAACGCACTTCTTCCCTTAAGAGTGAAAAGTGAGGCTCATGAGAACTCAATCCAAGCATGATTAAATCCGCGTCAAGACCGTATACACAATGTCTGGTGTTTGGATCATAAGCAGGCTGTGACTTCTCGTAACGAATGAAATCCATTATTTTATGCTCACCTTCACCAGGAGTTTCATGACCAGATAAGTACACTCGGACAGGTTGCCACAGTTTGTCAGAAGAGATTTTGTAGCACACAAATGACTTCAGCTTTTCATTAAGACGGGCCATGAAAGCTGTACCTGGAGTGATACAATTTGAGTCAAATCTGGCTTCCTCTGGTAGTGTTTCTCCACTCTCTTTAGCTTTCTGTTCCAGAATTTCTGCATCACGTGCTGTCCGAAACCTTCGGCCTCTCTGCTGATTCATTTTTGCTCGGGGAGCAACACCATCTACCGCCATGAAAAACACTTTCTTTGGTTTGATTATTTTAAACAAAAAATCAATATAATGACATATGTCAGCAAATATTTGCTCTTCTGTGATACGAAAATGTGGATCATCATCATTCGGATGAGAACAAACATGGATTATGCCATTCATGTCTAAATACATATTGTCAAATTCTGGAACTTGATACTCCTTGATGACTTCACTAAGGCAAGGATATCTCTCACTGATCCAACGGTAAAATTTTGGCACACCCATGATCTACAGCAGCAACTGCAATGGAAAAAAAAACAACACATTTTCAAAACTAGAAACTTGAGTCCTATGAATAACCAACCATTCACTGATTCAATAAAAAAAATTACACATATAAGAGGATTATTAAAATACCTGTAACTACCTCACTATCTTTGATGCATTCAACACTACGAAACAAATGTATTTAACTGTTGATAAATTAAATGCTTTTGCAAATGCACGTTTTTAATATTTGATTAACTATCAGGGCCTGATATCAGTTATATCAATGATTTATCAGTGCTTTTTGGAGTGATAATCATCCACAAGATAAGTCGATTAATGAGTAACATATAAAGACTGAACAACTGCATCAGTAAAAAACAAAACAAAAAACAAAAATGTTGAAGACTACTGCACAAAAAATTTCATTTAGCCAAAAAGAAAACTTCCACTACTGAACAATTTTTCAGACTCAAACTGAAATTAGTTCATAAATGAACAATGCTTTATCTGTTGAAGAATTCAGTAAATCCTCTTTTTCCAAAAAAATTATCTTCTTGAACTGAAATTTAAAATCTTCATTTTTCCAGTAAGAGATTTTTTACTTGATACACAGGAGTCTTTAACTGTTTAGTCAGTATTTAACAGCATGAAATATAAACTTTCCTGATTAACTTAATGCTAGCAAAGAAATTTAAGGCAATTTCTGAAATCATAACTAGAAATTCAATAAGAATCATTTCACTTTACTCAGATAGAAAATAAAATGTGTTAGCACTCATCTGCTTTAAAATAATATAATTTTTTAGAAACACTTTGTTCAACAACCACAACCCAATAGTGAATTCTCTAAAAAAAAAAGAGAGAGAGAGAATATAAGAAAATCAACGAACAGATTTATTTATGCAGATAATGAAAAAAAATAAAGAGAAGAAAAAAGGAAATTCCTTAGGAATATTTGATACAAAAACAAATATATATATATATATATATATATACCTAGAGCAATTAGTAGTACAGTCAAACCTCGGTTTTCGTACGATTCAGTTTTCGACGACTTTTCTCGTCGAAATTTTATCCCAGTTTTCGTACATCCGCTCGGATTTCATACAGTTGAAAATGAACTCGTCCGCCTGCCCGCGTGACTCAGCCACTCCTTTCCCGCACTGGAAGCAGCGAGCGCCCACACAAAGCATCTCATGCGTTCATGACTCTCAGTCTGCCTCTGTTTCTCGTTGAGTGAGCATCAGCCCACACGTTCATCCCAAACATTTCATAAACGTAATCCATTGTTTTTTGTGCTTGTTTATTGAGTGCGACTGCTAAATAAGTCACCATGGGGCCAAAGAAAGTTCCGAGTACCAGCCCTTTGATAAAGAAGGCGAGAAACACGATAGAATTCAAGAAAGAACTCGTAGCAAAGTACGAAAGTGGCGTATGCGTGGCCAATCTCGCCAGGATGTACAGGAAGTCTGCATCAACGATCAGTTCCATCCTGGTGAAGAAAAAAGAAATCAAGGAAGCTGATGTTGCGAAAGGGGTAAATGTGCTACCGAAACAGAGATCGCAAACAATCGAAGATGTTGAGAAGTTGTTGTTGGTGTGGATCAACAAAAAACAGTTAGCGGGAGATGGTGTTTCGGAGGCGATAATTTGCGAAAAGGCAAGGCTGTTGCATGCGGATCTCACAAAGAAAATGCCTGGAACGAGTGCTGCTGTTGGTGAATTTAAGGCCAGCAGAGGCTGGTTCGACAAATTTAAGAAGCGAACTGGCATACACAGTGTGGTACGGCATGGTGAGGCTGCAAGTTCAGACAAACATGGGGCCGAAGAATTCGTTAACCCTCTCGGCGCCAAGAAAATTTTCCTGCTTCGCTTTGACTTTGGCTGTGTGTTTTGGAAACGATTGTTTCATCAGCGGCCAGGTCTTTCTATTAATTCTACCTGATCGGCGGCAGCCTGTTTTTACCTCCCCTTCGAAAGGGTGGAGCAAACTGCCACTGATTTACAACCGCGATAACAGTGACAATGGAATTAGGCTAATGGTTTCCTACCCCTGATAATGGCAGGCAGGGGTTCCAACTTCGCTTTCTGAGTAATGCGCGCAGACAACACTGGTAAAGGGAGTCGTACAAAAAGTATGTTTTTCTATGTTTTCAACGTTTTACGTAGAATGCTATTTTCGTAGCGATTATAATTGTTTCCTTCAGATTATAAACGAACGCAACAGAAACTCCGGCTACCAATCAAAAACTAAACTTTTATTTACTAAGAATTACTATAACCTTGATTTCTCGTGAAATTATTTTTCGTGGTTTATCAACTATAGTTTTCTAATTTGTATAAATTGAAAAAAATAAAATAAAAAAAACATATATCTTTCGCAGTGGTTCAGTGTACACTTCTTTCGGCGAACATTAAATTATTGTCACCCTTAAAAAATGCGCACACAATTAGCCTCACTCCCCTCAAACAGAAAGATCATGTATTAGCGATCCTATGAAAAAAATCGTGGTGTTGGAGGATTGAAGTTTCATAATTCTTTGAGCTGAATGGTTTCAATGTCATTTGTGCGATGTTCTCACCATTGTAATGCGTGTTATACACACAAGTCATCAGCGATTGAAATAAATCCTGAGTTTTCTGAATGTTTGCACTTTAAAAAAATCTAAAATTTTTAAGCAGTCAATGAATAAAAAAACAATATGTGCAGATCTGAGAAACGAGAACTAAATTGAATCAAAAGGATATAACACAAATTAACAAGATTAGTTATTCTTTGAAATACGTTATCACAACTTGACCTTTCACACAGCTGAGTAAATGTTTATCTTATTTGTAGTGGGATGTGTCAATTGGGTGTAGGAGAACTAGCCGCAAAAATTTTAAGGGGTCGTATAAAAATTGTGTTTTTGACCGCTTCGTGGCCACGATCCTAAGAGGTTGGTTATCTGAGTCATGTAAAGTTTCAGTAATTTCGTCATTTCTTAATTGCGATAATGTAATTATATATAAAAAATATTTATGATCTACAACTCTACAAAAGATTTCAGGGTTTTCAAACTACAAATCCGCAAATTGTTTGAGCACATGTGCTGACTCAGAAAACCTGTCAGGGTTGGGGGTGATATCAAAAGTGCAAATTATAAAGAATTTCTGCATTTACAAGCTACAACTGTGCACACTATCTGAGGGATCTGAGGGCATGTGCCTACTCAGGAAACATGTCCAAAGCAGGGGGAGGGGGGGGTAATACCAAAAGTTTAAAATATGAAGAATTCTGGTCCGATCGGGAGACTTTCAGCATTTACACGCAACAAATCAACACATTATCTGAAGACATGTGCCTACTCAGGAAACGTGTCGGTGGGTGGGGGTGGGGAGGGGTAACGCCAAAAGTATAAAATATAAAGTATTTCTGGTCCGATCGGGAGATTTCAGCACATACAAGCTACAACTCAACACATTATCTAAGGGCATGAGATAACGCATTTTACAATTTTTTATTACCCCCCCCCCCCATGGTTTCCTGCGTAGGCACATGCCCTCAGATAGTGTGTCAAGTTGCAGCTTGTAAATGCTGAAAATCTCCCGATTGGACCAGAAATATTTTATATGAGACAGATTTTCTGCGTTAGCACGTCTGCAGAGGGATTGTTGAGATAAATTTTGTGAACGCTCGAAATCTCTCGGTCAGAAATTCTTTACATTTTGGTGTCCCCCCCCGGACAGATAGGTTTCCTGAGGCAGTAAATGCCGTCAGATAATTTGAGTTGTAACTCGTAATTGCTGAAAATCTCCCGATTGGACGAGAAATATTCTGTCGTTTACACTTTTGGTGTTATCCCCCCCCAGACAGGTTTTCTGGGTAGGAACATGCCCTCAGATAATTCGTTGAGTTGTAGCTTGTAAATGCTGAAAATTCCCCGATTGGACGAGAAATTCTTTATATTGCATATGTTATGTTTTAAGCACCTCCCCCCCTCCCCACTCCCAACCCCAACAAGTTTCCTGGGTTTTCACATACTTGCAGAGAATTTGTTTAGCTGTAGTTTGTAGAAAAATATCGTAAATAAGATAATACGAAATTACGGAAATTTTATGTGTGTCAGATAGCCAATCTCGAGAGACGTAGCCAAGGAGCAGTTCAGAACGCAATTTTTATATGGCCACTTAAAATTTTTCTGGCCAGTATTCGGGGTGGCCAGTTCTCCGCTTTGTCTTTGGCCCGAAAATCATGGAAATGTCTAGATTCCTAACTGAAAATGAAATATTAATTTTTTTTTTATGAACAATAGTTGCTCAAGTAGTGGGGAATACAGCCACATGAAATTTGTTTATGCAGAACAATTTTATGGCACTGAAATTTCAATGGGTCCAGTTCTCCGTGTGGCCTCTTCTCCGTATCTGGTGTAAATTGTTTGAAACAGTGTGTGTTATCAAATGATGTTTTTTCCCCAGAAATTCTGAAATTTACAACTTCCCTCCAAAACGGCGGAACAAATCGGGAGGTAATCAGAAAAGTCCCTCACATTAGAAAACTACCCCACAGGAAAAGTCCCCCACCTTTTTCAGTCAGGGACCATGCACAAATTGCATTTGACCCAAAATATCGAACGTGTGGTAGATTTTCGGTGTCATCATTTCCATTCCCACGCTGTTTAAAACAAGATGAAACCGAACAACGTGCACAAATATGTGGGGGAAAATTCCGGGGTCTGCATTTCAAACATTTTTCACTGTTTATAGTAAAAAAATGTCTTCCAAGTAGCTGGATGAGGTGTGGAAAATTTCCGGGTTAGTATTTCGACTGTTACCGCGCTTTTTAGTGAAAAAAACGCCTCGAAAAACCTTTTTCAGAGTACTTTCTTTTTAAACAATGCATAATTTTTCTGCCAGGGGCATACATGTATGCCTTATTCTCGTCGATATAACTCAGTTTCTAGGAGTCCATGGTGAAAAATGTTTCTCACAAAAAAAAACGCTGACTCGTAGCACTTCAGCAGTTCAGCCAGAATAAGAAACTTAGATCTGTTGTTCTGCATTCGAGTGGATGGTACGGATTTACAAAAACGCATTCCAGCATACAATATTTCGTTCGCATTGTCCTCCTATTTTTCTTTTTTTAAAAAACAATTTTCAACGGCTTTAGCTGCATACTTGCAAAGTAAATATTCATTGGAATCGAGTAAATATAACTACGCTATAGTGAAGCAAGCTCTAAAAATAATCTTATTAAAACTTCCCTGAAGTACAACTCACCTCCTAAGAAATCTGCGCGGGCATCGGCAAATTAAAAAAATGCCAAAGTGAAGTTGTTGTCCACGAGATAAAAAAAAAGGAATTTGTGTTGCAACTGTAACAGTCTATTAACGACGGCACATTGACAGTTTTGAAATCCAGAAATTTTAACACCTCTTGTGGGAATACGTGAACTATTTGAAAATTTAAAAGAAATGAAATGTAATATGGCTTTTTTTTCTTTTCGCATCAGAAAGAGTTTTCTCAAAAATCTCTACAATCAAAGAAAATTCTATGTGCATTACTTGCGGTGTCAGTAGAAGGATATTTGCAAACTAAGAGAAAAATGAATATCGCCCAAAATACCAACGCTGGTGCTGTTAGCTAAAATGAATTAAAATTAACTAAAACCGCTTTTTTAAATGCATTCATTTAAATTTGGTCCATTTCTTATAGTGCCTCCAGTGGGAAGTTAGCTAACCAACTAAACAATTTAAACATTTCATAGTGAAAGGCTCTACTTAGCCTAAGAGTCCACAAAAGGTTTTTTTTTTTTTTTTTTTCGAACTTTTATAATTTCGTCAGAAAGCACTGAGTTCTTAACAGAAAAGTCTGATAGCAAGAGACAGACAGGCATAAACACAAATTATTACATGTGCTAAAAATCAGCAAATTAATTCATGCATTGCATTGATTATGATACGGTTGCTGGTAAACCGCCAGACTGGAAAAGAGCCACACTTGATCAACAACTTGGAAAAGTGCCACACAGGAAAACTGCCACATGTTTTTCGTTAAGGGGCCAGGCACAATTTACTTTTCCTCCGAGGAACACCGAATGTGTGCCATTTTTCCAAGTTACCGAATTATGTGCGACAGTATTCTAAAGTGTCTAACGACAGGAAGGAGCTCTTTTGTTTGTCTGCTGGTTCATCCGAATGTAGGGTAACTTGCCACTAAAGTTTAAGGGGAAGGAGGGACGGTGTAATAAAGATTGCCGTTTCTTCTTGGCCTCTATTGAGAATTGAATTGGGAACTCAAAACAAATTTGGAGGAAATATTCTATGTAAGCCAAGCGAGATTTGCACTTTAATTTGAAGAAAGAAATTGCAGTGACTTAGTACAGTTTTTAAAACCACAATGCTCGATGAAACTACTGTACAGAATTACAGCATGACTCATGCTGTGTTCAGAAAAGGATGATAAGCTGGAAGTTTTTAATAATGCTACGCCGCTTTTACGTAGGCACTAAATATTTACATAACATGTCAAGCTATTAATATTTATCCTTTATTTAATTAATTAATAAGCCCTGGACCTAGTCCTTTTGAACGGTTTTTATTCTAATGATGTCATAATTGCAGCGTTTAACATCGTCAAGTCAATATCATTGCACTTTTACTTAGACACTAAATATTAATTCATAGGCCCTAGGCCTTTTTAACACATTTTATTCTATAAATGTCATATGTACAACGATTACATATCAAGTCAAGTTAATAGAATTGCGCTTTTACTTAGGCACTAAATATTAATTCATAGACCCTAGGACTTTTAAACGGTTTTTAACCCGCCCAATTCACGTTCATAACTGCATCGCAAAAACCTGAGAAGAAATGAAAAAATAAAGCATAGTAAAAACCTGAGAAGAAATGAAAAAATAAAGCATAGCAAAAACCTGAGAAAAAATGAAAAAATTCCCATGCGACGCAGATTTACTTCTCCCATTTCACATAGCACTAATGATGTTACCTTCTAAGTGCCTGCCATAGGGGATAGGGAGTAATCGGGGGGCCTTTGTTCTCACTCTTTGGGTCACAGGATTTTGTTTGGCTAAACTCCATTCATCAATTAACAACTGACATGGGGCGTGTCTTAGGTTACCACGCAGGGGAAAGGAACAAACGTCTACACGCGCTCTTGGCGCTACTGGGAAATCTTTCAGAGGACGTCTCAGCTCGCTCATGCCGCTATTGGGACATCGATTTCAGAACGAGTTCAGACGCCCTTGCCGCTTGGGGGACAGACAATGAAAACACATTAACACGCTCTTGGCGCCCAGAGGGTTAATGAATTCAAGGAGTACGTAGAGGCTGAATGATTCCAGTCTTCAATTGTGACGAAACAGGTCTCTTTTGGAAGAAAATGCCAAAGAGGACCTACATCATGTAGGAGGAAAAGGCACTGCCAGGACACAAGCCTATGAAGGATAGGCTAACTCTTTTGTTTTGTGGTAACGCTAGTGAGGATTTCAAAGTGAAGTCTTTACTGGTGTATCACTCTGAAAATCCCCGAGTGTTCAAGAAAAACAATGTCATCAAGGGTAAATTGTGTGTGATGTGGAAGTCTAACACTAAGGCATGGGTCACGGGGCAAATTTTCATTGAGTGGGTCAATGAAGTGTTTGGCCCAAGTGTGAAGAAATGCCTCCTGGAAAAACAATTGCCACTCAAGTGCCTCCTGGTAATGGACAGTGCTCCTGCTCATCCTCCAGGCTTGGAAGACCAATTGTTGGAGGAGTTTAGTTTCATCACAGTGAAGTTCTTGCCCCCTAATACCACTCCTCTCATCCAGCCCATGGACCAGCAGGTCATTTCAAACTTCAAAAACTTTACACCAAAGCGCTGTTTCAAATGTGCTTTGAAGTGACCTCGGACACTGAATTGACCCTAAGAGAGTTCTGGAGGAATCACTTCAGTATCCTCAATTGCATACGCTTTATAGATAGGCTCGGCAGGGAGTGACTTCCAGGACGATGAACTCTGCTTGGAGAAAATTGTGGCCAGAATGTGTCCTCCAGAAGGATTTTGAAGGGCTTGAGGCTGACCCTGACGACCATACGCATGTTGTGGAATCTACTGTGTCTTTGGGGAAGTCCATGGGGTTAGATGCAAGTGGCCAGGATGTGGAAGACTTAGTGGACGACCACAGGGAAGAGCTAACCACTGAAGAGCTGCAAGACCTTCAACTGGAACAGTAACAGATGACAGCTGAGGAAATTGCTTTAGAGGAGGAGGAAGAGAGAGGGGGAATGTGCCTTCTTTAGTCATTAAGGACATGTGTGCAAAGTGGAGTGAGTTGCAAAGTTTTGTGGAGAAATATCACTCTAACAAAGCTGTTGCAAGCCGTGTCTGCAACACGTTCAATGACAATGCCTTGTTCCATTTTAGGCAAATCTTAAAGAGACACCAGAAACAGACCTCTGTGGACAGATTTTTTGTGCGACAGGGGTCCAGTGACTCTCCAGCTGGTCCTAGTGCCAGTAAAAGACAAAGAAGGGAAGATAGGGCCTTGATACCAGAAGTCCTTATTGAGGGGGATTCCCCTTCCAAACAATAACCTCTCCCCTCCTCCATACGCTAACACGAGTCTTCAATAACGGTAAAAGTGATGTTAAATGTTAATTTATTTATTTCATTGGTCATTTATATTTATTTCTCATTGTTTTCTGTATGTAAAAATGTAGTTATTTTCTATAAAATGCTTTTTTTTTTTGTTAATATTTTTGGGTGTCTGGAACGGATTAATTGGATTTACATTATTTCTTATGGAAAATATTGCTTCAGTTTTTTTTTAATTTGATTGACATTAAATGTCTGTAATTACTGTTTCACACGTTATGCAAGTTCAGCAATCGGGAGATTGTTAAACGACGTTAACATAGATAGTATTGGCAATTGAAATCAGTAATAATAATAATAATAAGTATCTGTACTTACAATATTCATAGTGGCTGTCGGGGCTTCATATGTACGTCTTCAAAGAATGTGAATTTTTTTCAATTGTGAAGTTTAGATTAAAATTCATGATATTGTAAAATCTGCACCAGATAAAATTAAACAAGATGAATTTTTACAATTCAAAATATTTTAACATCGATGAAATAAGAAACTGAATTAAAACCTTGTTGAATTTTTTAAAAAACGAACTATAATCTTGAAGAGGAAATAATCTTGACCGCGAAGCACCTTGATACACAACGAAATATGAAGACGAATTATAATTTTGCTGAAATTTCAAAAACGAACAGTCTTGAAAAAGAAAATAATCTAAAAAATACAAATCTCCCGACTGCGAAGCACCAAACTAGTTTCTGCTAACACTCGTAGCCATCATCAGTGGTAGGTGCACGGACATTGGAATTACCGCACTCACTTGCTCAGGTATGCTGCTTAACCCTAATGTATGTTCAGCCCTGTCATGTAGATATTTGCGCTTCATGATTTGGGTTCTACTGCACACATCAATGGTGTCGCCATCTGTAGTTAAACAAAAATACACAAGTAGCATTTATGTAGAAATATTCACCTGTATTTTTAAGTAATATTTGATGTCACTTGTTTTTTGTTAATGTTTTTCTTCTTGAAATGTTTTCTCTCCTGTTCAATAAGGTACCTCCATGCAAACTGAAGCTCTACTGGACTATTAACGTTACAGTTGTATCTTTTGGTTTTCTCAATGACTACAGCATCGGAGGTTAGAATCTGGGCATGTGATCTATGCGATGTTAGAATTTTCGTGTTAGTCCAATCAGGAGTTACATGATTTTTGATACAATGTTGTATTAATGAAGTTTTTTCATCTTTTCTTGTCCAATTCGTAATATGTTCATTTAATCTAGTCAAAAATCTTCTACGCGTACTTCCGATATATACTTTGTCTTTTTGGTTATCATCCTTAACTGTTGGAATGACATAAATGCCAGATTTATTTAGAATTGATCTATTATTAGTAGTAGTAAGTATGCTTCCATTGTCAATAACTGTTTCTGCAATGTTAATATTGTTGTTGTAACATTCTTTTTTAAATGGTACTAATAGGAGGTAAGTATGGAAATTTTCCATAATATTGCTGTATTTCTTTTTCAATATTATTTTCGGAACGATGTATACTGGCCGTAATGTTGTTATATAAAGATTTGACTAATCCTTTATTATATCCAAATTCTTCTGCAGTTTTTTCAATTCATTTTAGCTCTTTGATCTCTGATTCTTTATTGGATGAGTGTGTCATGGCTCTTTTAATATAAAAGCTGAACGCTGCAGTCTTATATTTCCAAGGGTGTGTAGAATCCTTTGGGATAATTGCCTGTACATATGACGGCTTCTAGTATACTGAATATTCTATAATTCCGTTATCCTTTTGTATAGATATATCCAAGAAGTTTAGCTGGCCATTAACTTCAATTTCTTTACTAACCTGTATAGATTGATAACAACTGTTAAATTTATTAATGAAGTTATCCAGTTCAAGATTGGAGTGCTGCCAAAACAGTAAAATATCATCTACGTATCGGAGATATACATATGGTAAGTATATATTAGAATGATCTAATATACAGTTTTCAATATCTTGCAGAACGACTTCGGCCAGTAGCCCTGAAATTGGGGACCCCATTGGGGCGCCATATTGCTGTTTATAAATTATCCCATTAAATGTGAAAAAATTATTATTTGTAACAAATAATAATGCAGATATAATACTGTTTCTGACTTTATCAGTAAGATTTTCATCTTCCAATCTGGAATTAATTAAGTCAATAGCGATATTGGTTGGAGTATTGGGATATAGAGAGATGACATCTAAACTGGCCATTGTGAAATTGGAGGTTTTAATTGTTTTTAACTTGTTGATAACTTCAGTAGCATTAGTAATACTGGCTTCATGGCTATTGTAGAATGGTTTGATATAGTTAAATAGTGCCCTCTCTAAGTTAATGGTTGGAGATAAATTCTTATTAACAATAGGCCTAATAGGTTCGTCAGTCTTATGTTTTTTTATTTTAACAAAAATATTTGGTGTACAAGCACCTACTGGTGGAATACATTTGCTTTTAATAATTGTAGGTAAGTCACTGTGATTTTTTATATTAGCCAAGTTCCTAATTATACTGTCGACAGGGTCTTTATTGACTATGATGGCATTCAACTTATTGATTGCTATATCCCAATACTCCAACCGATATCGCTATTGACTTAATTCCAGATTGGAAGATGAAAATCTTACTGATAAAGTCAGAAACAGTATTATATCTGCATTATTATTTGTTACAAATAATAATTTTTTCACATTTAATGGGATAATTTATAAACAGCAATATGGCGCCCCAATGGGGGTCCCCAATTTCAGGGCTACTGGCCGAAGTCGTTCTGCAAGATATTGAAAACTGTATATTAGATCATTCTAATATATACTTACCATATGTATATCTCCGATACGTAGATGATATTTTACTGTTTTGGCAGCACTCCAATCTTGAACTGGATAACTTCATTAATAAATTTAACAGTTGTTATCAATCTATACAGGTTAGTAAAGAAATTGAAGTTAATGGCCAGCTAAACTTCTTGGATATATCTATACAAAAGGATAACGGAATTATAGAATATTCAGTATACTAGAAGCCGTCATATGTACAGGCAATTATCCCAAAGGATTCTACACACCCTTGGAAATATAAGACTGCAGCGTTCAGCTTTTATATTAAAAGAGCCATGACACACTCATCCAATAAAGAATCAGAGATCAAAGAGCTAAAATGAATTGAAAAAACTGCAGAAGAATTTGGATATAATAAAGGATTAGTCAAATCTTTATATAACAACATTACGGCCAGTATACATCGTTCCGAAAATAATATTGAAAAAGAAATACAGCAATATTATGGAAAATTTCCATACTTACCTCCTATTAGTACCATTTAAAAAAAGAATGTTACAACAACAATATTAACATTGCAGAAACAGTTATTGACAATGGAAGCATACTTACTACTACTAATAATAGATCAATTCTAAATAAATCTGGCATTTATGTCATTCCAACAGTTAAGGATGATAACCAAAAAGACAAAGTATATATCGGAAGTACGCGTAGAAGATTTTTGACTAGATTAAATGAACATATTACGAATTGGACAAGAAAAGATGAAAAAACTTCATTAATACAACATTGTATCAAAAATCATGTAACTCCTGATTGGACTAACACGAAAATTCTAACATCGCATAGATCACATGCCCAGATTCTAACCTCCGATGCTGTAGTCATTGAGAAAACCAAAAGATACAACTGTAACGTTAATAGTCCAGTAGAGCTTCAGTTTGCATGGAGGTACCTTATTGAACAGGAGAGAAAACATTTCAAGAAGAAAAACATTAACAAAAAACAAGTGACATCAAATATTACTTAAAAATACAGGTGAATATTTCTACATAAATGCTACTTGTGTATTTTTGTTTAACTACAGATGGCGACACCATTGATGTGTGCAGTAGAACCCAAATCATGAAGCGCAAATATCTACATGACAGGGCTGAACATACATTAGGGTTAAGCAGCATACCTGAGCAAGTGAGTGCGGTAATTCCAATGTCCGTGCACCTACCACTGATGATGGCTACGAGTGTTAGCAGAAACTAGTTTGGTGCTTCGCAGTCGGGAGATTTGTATTTTTTAGATTATTTTCTTTTTCAAGACTGTTCGTTTTTGAAATTTCAGCAAAATTATAATTCGTCTTCATATTTCGTTGTGTATCAAGGTGCTTCGCGGTCAAGATTATTTCCTCTTCAAGATTATAGTTCGTTTTTTAAAAAATTCAACAAGGTTTTAATTCAGTTTCTTATTTCATCGATGTTAAAATATTTTGAATTGTAAAAATTCATCTTGTTTAATTTTATCTGGTGCAGATTTTACAATATCATGAATTTTAATCTAAACTTCACAATTGAAAAAAATTCACATTCTTTGAAGACGTACATATGAAGCCCCGACAGCCACTATGAATATTGTAAGTACAGATACTTATTATTATTATTATTACTGATTTCAATTGCCAATACTATCTATGTTAACGTCGTTTAACAATCTCCCGATTGCTGAACTTGCATAACGTGTGAAACAGTAATTACAGACATTTAATGTCAATCAAATTAAAATATCGTAGCCACGTAAAAAGTATGTTCATCGCAAATTGGCGAAAATTGAACAACGATATATTGCTTCAGTTTTTGTACATTCGGTTTTCGTCAGACTTTTTCGAACGAAATAATCACGAAAACCGAGGTTCCACTGTATTTTAGTAGTACTTTTTGAAAGCACCAAATGTGACTGGGTAGACAATTAAACAAAAAAAGTTCTGGTAAGTAAAAATAAAATACTTGCCAAACTCCAAGAAAAATCAGTACTTTATAGCATGCCAGTGTGAAAAAACAACCAAAATTTCAGAATTTTACCTTTAATTTTACTCAAGACAAAAATAGAATTATTCAGTCCAATGAATCAACAAGAATAGGAAATAAAATAATACAGACAAATGGCAAATTAAGAAACATGGCCTATGAACTTCCACTAGACTATAATGAATTTCACAGTACTCAACAAATTACCCAGCAGCTGGCAGGCCACTGCCCAGTAAAAAACACATCAGGCCAGTAAACTATTACGTTTGCTTGCCCACATGTCCAATAAGTGTTTTTGTTTTGTTTTCTTATTTGTCACATATCAAAAATTGGAAAATTTCTATTTGTCACTTTCATAAAGTTTTGCAGGCGGTCTTAGTGAGAGATGAGCTTGCTTCCTCGTGGTGCTCCGTGGGCAATAGCGCACAGAACAGCAACAAGGCCTCTGTGAATCTTGGAGAGGTGCCAGCTAGTCTGTGTAACACTGGCGAAAAGACCCCAACTCACTCGATTTTGTTCCAGAGTCCTTAGTTTGAATGACCACTTGGAACCGCCAGCTGTGGGCTAATCCCCCACACTGATGTACCTACCTGATTAAAAAGACACAAAGAAATGCAAAAATTGACTCAAGTTTGGGATATGGTGGACCTACCACACTTGAGAAGGATGGTCCACCACAGAATAGACCTGGAATTTCTAAAAGGTGCATGAGAAAGTGATCATGGCTGAGTGAGTGTAAGATTGGTGTATGGAATACTAGAGGTATAAATGACAAGATGTATAAATGACAAGTACATTAATTCTAAATGTTTATTATATAATAAAATTATAATTAAGTTAATGAATTTATATTGTTCATACAATTAATTAATAATTAATATATTAATAATTGTGTTATAAAAGTTAACAATGTTAGTTGTTAACTTATATAATCAAATAACAAATAGTAGGGGGCCTCAAAAAAATAAGTTATGCCAGCAGTCTGAAGTATTGGATAATGTTAGGGGACAGACTGGTGTAGGTGTGATTTTAAGAGAAGAGATGAAGAACAACTTGATCCACTACAGCTGCATTAGTGAGAGAATTCTTTGGATACATCTGGAAGTGAAACTTCAGAGAATAGTAATTGTTGTAGTGTATGCTCCTTGTGACTCGGAACCTTCTGAAAAGAAGGAAGATTTCTGGAATGAGCTAAAAGCTGTTTTGAGCCAGTTTGGAGCTGAAGAGAAAGTTATAATAGCAGGGGATTTCAATGCTTGAGTAGGTGTGCAGAATGAGATTTCTGACAATGTTCTGGGTAAGTTTAATGATCCTTGTGTAAATAATAACGGTAAAAGATTAATTGAACTCTACATTCAAAACGGTTTGTGTGTATCTAATACGTTTTTCAACCAAAAGTATATCCACACATATACTTGGGAAAATCGCACTCTTGGCTAAAAGAGTGTTATAGAATTTGTTGTTTACTATCAGCATCTGAAACACTTAGTTGTTGACACTCGTGTAATGAGAGGTGCGGATATTGGCTCTGAACATAACTTGGTAGTGTCACGAGTGAAACTGAATGTTGGTTGGAGGAAAAGGAATAGGAAGAGGCCTAGGGTGGAAAGAATAAAGGTTTCAAGGCTTCCTGAAGATCATCAGCGTTATGCTAACTTACTCAGAGAACGATTAAAGTCGTTGAAGTCATGCAAGAAGGATGTAGAAAAGAAGTGGGAATGTTTTAAAAACTGCGTTGTCGCTGCCGCTGCTGAGGAAGTCTGTGGCACCACAATAGTGGGTAACACTAGAGGTGATGGTTGGTGGAATAGTGATATTAAAGAGGCAGTAAAGAGAAGGAAGGAAGCCTATTTTGGGATGTTGCAAGGTAGAGTTCCTGTGGATGAATACCGCTGTAAGAAGCGTGAAGCATTTAAGCTGGTTCGCCAGAGTAAGGCAAAATACAGGAAGAAGGTGGAAAGGCATGTATTAGCTTTTTGGAAAGATAGAAAGACTTTCTGGAAGTACAAGAGACTCAGGAAAAATAGGGGAGATAAAGTTGTAAGTTGTGTGAAAAATAGGATTGGGGAAATGATATGGGAGTCTAATGAGTTAAGCAAAGGATGGGGTGAATACTTCTGTGAGTTATTAGATCAGCAAAGCAAAGGTGATTCAGAGGCAGAAGCAGATGATGTCATAGTGAAAGAGGGAACCACAGGAAGGATCTCAAGAGAGAAGGTGTGTAAAGCTCTAAAATCTCTTCAGAATGGTAAGGCTCCGTGAGTTGATGGCATAACTGCCAAGATGTTGAAATATGGTGGTGACTTTGTAATTGACTGGTTAACTGAAATTTTCCAGTTGTGTGGGGAGCTACGAATGGTCCTTCGGGATTGGAAGGATGCTATCCTTGCTCCCTAGTACAAGGGAAAAGGTGATAAGACTGACTGCAAGAACTATCGTGGTATTAGCCTACTGAGCGTGCCAGGGAAAATGTTTGGTAAGGTCATTATTGAAAAAGTACGGAGTTTTACATCAAAGTGTGGGATGTTCAGAGTGGTTTCATGCCTGGTAAAGGCTGCACTACCCAAATTTTTGCATTACACATTATGATTGAAAAGTATCTGGCTATTGGTAAGAAAGTTTTTACTGCCTTCATGGATTTAGAGAAAGCTTACGAGTTATTCGGCGAAAAAGAAATGTCTCGCAAGCGCCGACATGCGCACTATAGAGGCGTCATCGGTATGGAGGGTGACACTCAACCTTCCCGAATGTGCCCAAATTTTTACCAGCCACCTTGGCTGGTAAGGTCTACTTTTTACCAGCCACTTGAAAAATCTTACCTGCCAAAATAAAAACTAATTTAGTTCTAAATGAACTAATATTAATGAAAAGATATTTAATGCAAGCCTATTTATGACATTTTAAAAACAAAGCTGCATATTAGATACAGGCCTGGGTTAATCTGCAAGATCTGTACATTTGAAGCACGAGCTTGGACAAATTTTTTTTCATAAATATTTTTGCAAATTTGGTGGGGGTTTTTTGTGATATTCCTGTCTAATTTATGGTTTGGATCCATTAAACAATTCAAATAACATAAACTTGAATTAATATTAGCTTTATTAAAATTGATTGATATTGTATTAACACAATACTAGTTTGGTTTTTGGGGGGTTTCTTTTACACAGTATGAATGCTAGTTTAGGGTATACATTTTTTTTTTTTTTTTTACACAGTATGATTTTTAAAAAACTTGCATAGGGCTTTATATATATAAAACTGAAAGCATAAAATATTATTTAGGTAGGATAGGGACTTGGGATTTTCATTTAACGTTTGTAAGCACTATGACAGACTTTCGCATCAAACGTATCTGTCCACCATAGTTTGATAGCACCACATGGTTCATATTGTTCAATGGGTGGTCCATTGCACCTAATCATCATCAAATCATTCAAAGTATGGTGGTTCATGTTTGCCCTGAAACATGATTTTATTCTGTTCATAGCAGAAAATCCTCGTTCACAAGCAGCAGTACTGCATGGCACTAACTGCATCAACTCCATTAACTTTTAAATGTTGCTGTTAAAATGTGTTGCATCTTCTTCTGCATAGTATCGACTAAACAAAGCCTCAAATGTTACTTTTTTTCCAATCGATGTCATTATACTCGTTGCATAGCTTTTTAGCCTATAATATTCCGTCATCACTGAATCTTCATTCCCATTATGTAAAACAGACTTAGGCAGTATAAAACACACCTGCAAGAGTTCTTCATTCCCATATTCATTTATTTCAGTGTTGTTGTCTGGAAAGTGAGAGAGGTTTTAAATTTTTGCCAAGGGAACAATAAGACTGTCAGTTACTGAAAATAATCTTTCTTCGATATAGCTTTTAACTGCAGCAAGCAGTTTTTGCCTATCTTCTTCAAAACAATCAAGTTCATTTCAGTTTTGCTCAGAAACCAATTTAATATCACGGAAAGTACCATCAGAGATCAAACCCATCAAGTTCAGTTTCACGGACACCTTTCGAACATAGGAAATTTTGTAATCTTGATATGCACGAGTTCATTTCATTAACTCCATGGCGTAATACCAATTTTTCTCTTTGTAGAAACAGGGATGTATGTCTTAGCAATTTACTAAAATCACACATAAAAAATAAGAATTTCACAAAGCGTGCACTTGTCAGATGTTTCAAGAACCCTTTAGCTTTAGCCTTCAGTTTACTTGCCTCATTTTTGTCTGCACATTGCTGCAAATGGCTACAAATTAGGTGTATACTGTTACGCAGTGCAGAAATTGCTCTATACTTTGACATGACCCATCAGATGCTGTTTATTGGGCGGCACTTTAGAAATTTATCATTAAGAAAGTCAGCCACCTCCTTTACATTTTGTAATAACTTCGGACTTTTATTATACAGTTTACATAGTCCCTTTATTACATCCTCAAAAGTTGTCAAGTAGCTCACATCCTTGCAGGCATCATTCAAGGAAAGTTCTAATCTGTGGTTCAAACAGTGAACCACAACTAAATCATCAACTTTATCTTTCAGTTGTTTGGCAACACCTTTAATTGATCCCATGTTCACTGATGCTCCATCAAAGCAACTTGCAACTAATCTTTCTTTCCAATTAGCAATGCCTTTCTAATTCATCATTGTTTCTATGGCCTCCATTGTGCCAGATGCATTAGCTTTCCAATGAGGCTGAAGACCAAGAAAATAAACTTTTTGATTTGGCCCATCCATATACTGGATGTACACAATTTCACTTTCTGACATACTTTTGTCGATTGAGGCATCTGACATTATTGCAAGAAAATTAGAATTGTTAATATCCTTTACAAGGTTGCTTTGAATTTCTTTTGCTATGTAGCTTACAAATATTTTTGCTGCCTGATCATTAATGTATGTATCACTCAACTGAGTTCCTAATTTTTTCTGAAGTGCACATAAACTTTTGAAATCATTAAACGAAAATTATTATATTTGCACTTTTAAGGTATTAACCTCTTGCAAAGTGCGCATAGTTTACGTGCAATTCATAAATGAAAAAACCATTAGAAAGTACCAATCACTCACCCTGAAGATCATGGTAACCTCCAATGACAACACACTTCCAACACGTCAATCATCGTGATGTAACTGGGCTTCCAAGGTTTACAGACATCTTGCTTACGCTTCTTACTTCCGGGTGTGAAACATCGCATTTTTTTTATTTTATTTTTCCTTAGCCTTATGAGATGTTACTATAAAGCTTGTCAATTCCATAAAAATCACACATACTACTCATTCATACAATTCAAGTAAAAACTATGTACATAACCTTACATTCATAGGTGGTTAAACCTTTGTCAACTGTAATTATCAAACCGCTCCTTCTGTTTCACAACCCCTGCCACTCCCACTGCAAGTGTCACACTCATTCAGCCCCTCACATCCAATCCTCTAGTACTTTCAACAGGCCTCCGTCGTCTTCAGGAGGCAGGTGTGTCTCACCCGCCCACCACAGCTCAAGTGAGCAGAGCCATCGAGGCATGGGCCCCAGTCGCTATCTCTGAATCATTGTGTCTCTGGCGCCATCTATTGTCCCTGCTGCTCTTTTATCGCTCTTTCTTTCTACGCTGCTGTTCAATTTTTATTACGGCTTTCCATTGTTCGTTTAAGTTACTTGGCTCATTAATGTTGCATAATCTTGATCTGTTTTTTTCAATTAACACTGATTCTGCAATTCTTAACTGCCTTTCGTTTTTACAGCTCTTAATAATTTTAATATCTTCAAACCTTGGACATTGTTGATTTTCCATACAGTATTGGGTCAATGCTGTCTTAGCTTCTTTTTATTCCAATTATTAATATGCTGGTTCAATCTATACTTTAATTTATTCTTGGTGCTGCCTACGACACAGGTGGTTGCTGGTTTATTGGGATTTCATAAATTCCTGCTCTATCTAATTGGCTAATTTTTTCATTTTTAATCACTAAATTTTTTACAGTAAGTACCCGATTTCCTACCTGTATGTCATACTTGCCACAAACTTTATTAATTTCTGCTGAAACATTTTCTATATATGGTATTGCTCCTACATATTTTACAAGTTTTTTATCAGTCTTGACCTTATTGTAACCTTGAGTTACTTCATAAATCCATTTTTTTAATACCTGTTTAGGGTATCCAAAATCATATGCAATTTTTTCAATATATATTCAATTTTTTCTTTTCTATACTGTTCAATTGATGAGTGTGTTAAACTTCTTTTAATTAGTGTTTTAACACTATTTCTTTTATGTGTTAATGGATGCGATGACTGAAATGGTATAAGTACTGGGATATATGAAGATTTTCTATGTACTCTGAATTGCATATTCTCCTTTGTTTTAACAATCAAAACATCCAAAAATGCCAAAGTATTGTCATGTTCTTGTTCTACTGTCAGTTCAATAGATGGATAAATTTCACTAAACTTTTTGTCAAGTCCTCAAGTTCATCATTTTTTAGCCTGGATAACAGAAAAATGTCATCAACATATCTGCAGTATATCAGTGGTGGATCCTCGAGTTTACTTATTATTTTTTCCTCAATGTCACTCATTATAATTTCAGCAAATAAAGTTGACAGTGGTGACCCCATAGGTCCACCATGATTTTGTTTGTACATCTTGTTGTTAAACTTAAAAATGTTATTTTCATATATGTACAATAAAATTTCTCTTAACTCCTCTATTTGTATTGCATTCATTGTCTGTAGCACATATAATTTTTCAATAATTATTTCTATTGCCTGAGGTACTGGTGTGCTAGGAAAAAGAGCTCTCACATCTATACTAGCCATATGATATTCGAGCTGAAATTGTCAATAAAAGGAAATTTATTTTTAACTTGAATATGAAATGTTTACATTTAATCGATTTGATATGGTATAAAAAGTATAGAGATTTTGATGGTAATTGGAAAGATGAAATTTTGGATGTAACCTTCAGGGAAATTTTTGACATCGTGGAATACGAAAAGAAATGCTCAAGAGCAGTCATGGAAAAAAAGTTGCACGTGATGATTGACAGACAACGTGTACAAGAACAACAGGAGAATATGTATGAGGTATATCAGAATAACTCCAACTTGACCTTGAGCTTCACGCAAAGAGCTGTTTTGCAGAGAGGTAAAAAATTTGCGTTTCCACGGAGCCTGCCGAGGACGGAGGAATTAATACCCAACTTAGAAGAAATGGCACGCAGTGTACCAGCAGAAGAACGTGATAATTTTCGAAGTAAACTGTATAGAATTGTTTTGAAAGAATTTAATGAAAAAAGTAATAAAAAGAAATATCATTTAGATAAAATTCAATATGAGAAAGAACAACTGATTAAATTAAGAGATGACCCAACAATTAAATTCTGTGAAGCTGATAAAACAGGGCAAATTGTAATATTAAATACAACTGAATATGATCTAAAAATGAATAGAGCTAGAGAAGAACTGAATTGCAGCATTCTAGCAAAAGACCCAACCGAATCTCAAGTAAGGTACTTAGCTAGAATAAGAAATCACAGCACCTTGCCTGATGAAATAAAGAAATCATACCCACCAATGGGTACTGGAATACCAAAAATGTTTGCAAAAATAAAAACTCATAAGCCTGATACACCTATGAGAGTGATTGTATCAAAAAGGAATTCCCCACTAATAAAACTGGAAAAAAATATCTACAAATTTTTGGCACCTTTGTTCATGAAGACAAGGTTCACTGTGAAGAATACATACGAATTTATTGAGAAAATTAAAGTAATTAAACAAGATTTAAGTGAATATCATATGGCTAGTATGGATGTGAGAGCTCTTTTTCCTAGCACAACAGTACCTCAGGCAATAGAAATAATTATTGAAAAATTATATGTGCTACAGACAATGAATGCAATACAAATAGAGGAGTTAAGAGAAATTTTATTGTACATATATGAAAATAACATTTTTAATTTTTGAACTTCACTTTTAGTTGGTAAAGTTCGATGAACACTTACCGCACGTGGGGCTTGGCTTTCAATTCATATTTCCGTTATGTGGATGCAGCACGGGATTTTTCATTTGGCCACGGGTCCGCTTCTTCTTTTTTTTTTTCTCCGTTGGAATTTATTTTGTCTCATCACCAAATGAGTTTTTCCTTTGCTGCATCCTCATTTACTTCAATATTTATTCATACTGAGTACTTTCAGTAAAATTCCTTTACCGTCTTCGAGGGGACGTTTTGCTCCGACTAGCACGGACCGTGTCAGCTGGGCATTTTGGTGGTTCTCGCGGGCTGCTTCTGTCATCGGCTATCGCTTCTTCTTGGGCGTTGTGGCGCCATCTCTTGTTGGTCAGTGATCTCACTTTTCGAACTTTTTCATTTTTTTGCTCAATTTTAATTAAATTTTTCCAGCTGTTTCTCAAATTATTAGGGTCATTATGGTTGCAAACTTTTGTCCTATTTTTTTCAATCATTACCGACTCTGCTATTCTGAGGTGTTTTTCGGATTTACAGCTTTTACATATAAAAATCATTAAAAGCTGTAAATCCGAAAAACACCTCAGAATAGCAGAGTCGGTAATGATTGAAAAAAATAGGACAAAAGTTTGCAACCATAATGACCCTAATAATTTGAGAAACAGCTGGAAAAATTTAATTAAAATTGAGCAAAAAAATGAAAAAGTTCGAAAAGTGAGATCACTGACCAACAAGAGATGGCGCCACAACGCCCAAGAAGAAGCGATAGCCGATGACAGAAGCAGCCCGCGAGAACCACCAAAATGCCCAGCTGACACGGTCCGTGCTAGTCGGAGCAAAACGTCCCCTCGAAGACGGTAAAGGAATTTTACTGAAAGTACTCGGGTATGAATAAATATTGAAGTAAATGAGGATGCAGCAAAGGAAAAAAACTCATTTGGTGATGAGACAAAATAAATTCCAACGGAGAAAAAAAGAAGAAGCGGACCCGTGGCCAAATGAAAAAATCCCGTGCCGCATCCACATAACGGAAATATGAATTGAAAGCCAAGCCCCACGTGCGGTAAGTGTTCATCGAACTTTACCAACTAAAAGTGAAGTTCAAAAATGCAAATGCATTAATGCACGTTAAATAATATAACCTCCAATATCGGAAGTAAATTGTAACATTTTTAAGTTTAACAACAAGATGTACAAACAAAATCATGGTGGACCTATGGGTCACCACTGTCAACTTTATTTGCTGAAATTATAATGAGTGACATTGAGGGAAAAATAATAAGTAAACTCTAGGATCCACCACTGATATACTGCAGATATGTTGATGACATTTTTCTGTTGTCCAGGCTAAAAAATGATGAACTTGAGGACTTGACAAAAAAGTATAGTGAAATTTATCCATCTATTGAACTGACAGTAGAACAAGAACATGACAATACTTTGGCATTTTTGGATGTTTTGATTGTTAAAACAAAGGAGAATATGCAATTCAGAGTACATAGAAAATCTTCATATATCCCAGTACTTATACCATTTCAGTCATCGCATCCATTAACACATAAAAGAAATAGTGTTAAAACACTAATTAAAAGAAGTTTAACACACTCATCAATTGAACAGTATAGAAAAGAAGAAATTGAATATATTGAAAAAATTGCATATGATTTTGGATACTCTAAACAGGTATTAAAAAAATGGATTTATGAAGTAACTCAAGGTTACAATAAGGTCAAGACTGATAAAAAAACTTGTAAAATATGTAGGAGCAATACCATATATAGAAAATGTTTCAGCAGAAATTAATAAAGTTTGTGGCAAGTATGACATACAGGTAGGAAATCAGGTACTTACTGTAAAAAATTTAGTGATTAAAAATGAAAAAATTAGCCAATTAGATAGAGCAGGAATTTATGAAATCCCAATAAACCAGCAACCACCTGTGTCATATATAGGCAGCACCAAGAATAAATTAAAGTATAGATTGAACCAGCATATTAATAATTGGAATAAAAAGAAGCTAAGACAGCATTGACCCAATACTGTATGGAAAATCAACAATGTCCAAGGTTTGAAGATATTAAAATTATTAAGAGCTGTAAAAACGAAAGGCAGTTAAGAATTGCAGAATCAGTGTTAATTGAAAAAAACAGATCAAGATTATGCAACATTAATGAGCCAAGTAACTTAAACGAACAATGGAAAGCCCTAATAAAAATTGAACAGCAGCGTAGAAAGAAAGACGGGAAAAAGAGCAGCAGGGACAATAGATGGCGCCAGAGACAATGATTCAGAGATAGCGACTGGGGCCCATGCCTCGATGGCTCTGCTCACTTGAGCTGTGGTGGGCGGGTGAGACACACCTGCCTCCTGAAGACGACGGAGGCCTGTTGAAAGTACTAGAGGATTGGATGTGAGGGGCTGAATGAGTGTGACACTTGCAGTGGGAGTGGCAGGGGTTGTGAAACAGAAGGAGCGGTTTGATAATTACAGTTGACAAAGGTTTAACCACCTAGGAATGTAAGGTTATGTACATAGTTTTTACTTGAATTGTATGAATGAGTAGTATGTGTGATTTTTTATGGAATTGACAAGCTTTATAGTAACATCTCATAAGGCTAAGGAAAAAAAAAATACGATGTTTCACACCCGGAAGTAAGAAGCGTAAGCAAGATGTCTGTAAACCTTGGAAGCCCAGTTACATCACGATGATTGACGTGTTGGAAGTGTGTTGTCATTGGAGGTTACCATGATCTTCTGGGTGAGTGATTGGTACTTTCTAATGGTTTTTTCATTAAATGAAAAGTTACCTTTTGCAATTGTGTATGAAATAAGAAATAACACCTTCATGGATTTTTCTAATTCTTGGGTCATCTTAGATACAGCTATAGCAAGAGGAGCCTCAAATCGTTTGGTATGTACTTTGTACACAGAACATGCTTGCTGATGTACTTTAGAAGCATTATGACTTTTAACCTGAAAAGTAAACGTAAAAGACAATGAGAATTTGCACTTGGAATATCACTTACATCATTTGTTTAGATTTCTAAAAATATAATTAAACAAGTTAGTAAAATCATGCAATGCATTGATTATGATACGCTTTCCAACATACCAGAAGTTATTACTCAAGTTATGAGGATAATGGCTGTGGAGTAAATCTCACTCCTGTGCTCTGACCTTTGACCCCATTTCAATGATATCAAACAGAATTGGTTCAATATACCTCTGGAACAACATACCAAAGTTTTGTCGCAATACAAGCATTTTTAGTCAAGTTATGAGGATAATGACTGAGAATGAATCTCGCTCCTGTGCCCTGACCTTTGACCCCATTTTGATGTTATTCAACAGAACAGGTTCAGTATACCTCCGGAACAACACGATAAAGCATTTTTACGTAAGTTATGATGCATAAGGGCAATGGAATGGATTCCGCTCCTATGTCCAGAACTTTGCCCCCATTTCGCCCATTTTTGATAGGGTTCGTCCTCAGGTTGTGCCCTACGACATACTAATATTTCATCACAATCAAACCATTTTTACGCGAGTTATCGTGCGGACAAACAAACAAAGCTAGAGCCTATATGCTTCTTCAACCTACGGTTGGAAAGCGCAAAATAGGGCAATAACATGCGTATTTTAACATATGGTGATTAAAACACTGTTTCCTAAGTCTGCAGTTAAAAACCACATTTATTACAGAATGTTGGTAATCCTGAACTTTAGTAGTGTCGATCTTTTCACCAGAATGTTATGAGTCTCCCTACATGTCACAAAAACCTATCTGCAAAACGGACACTAAGGGGAAGATATGCCGTTGTTGCAATAGTCATCAATAAATTTTTCTGATAATCCTCCAAAAAATAAGCATTTAACTATACTAATTATATGTCAACTAGTTCTCGATATCTGCAAACTATAATATTATTATCTTTATTTTTTTGGGAAATCCTAACAGTTTTATTAACTCAAAGTTGAAGTTTTCCAACTATTAATAGAAAAAAATAAACTTTTTATTTTAAAATCATTCGAAATGTCAATTTATGATAATATTTTTTCGATCTAAAATGATTATTATCAGTTAACTTTATCTAAAAATGGCTGGTCTCCAGCGGCGGTAGGCGCTACGATGTTCCCATTTTCAAAAACAACAAAGAATTAAACAAAACATGATTAATTACATGAAAACAAATAAATACATTATAAAAAGATTAAGAAAAATTGTGAACAATCTTATTACAATAAACTAAAAAATAAGTAATAACTTACCGCTTGCAACTTGAACGTTGAGCATTCTTTTCCAAAACTGGTGAGATCAGCTTGAGCGTTCCGTCGGCATACAGAACAAAACAGATTTCCGTTTTCCGTCTGCAGCTAGCTGTAAGTTTTTTGCCACTTTTCAAAAGTATCATGGTTAAATATGCGAGCTTTTTTGGCCTGTGGCAAGTCTGAGGAATCGCAAATTTCCAGTTCACAAATCTGTACATTAGCGTCAGCAGTTTCAGCTGAAACAGCATTAATTTGCACATTACAACTTTTGACTGCGCCATGCTGTACATTCTCACGTTCAGGAGAATCATTTTCTCGAATAGAATTTCTACTTATCCGAGTTCCCACCCCAAAACGCAAAAAGTTTTTTTGCGACATCGAAAAACAACCAAGCTATTTCTGACCTAAACGAGATCGACTATAAGCTATAACCAAACACCAAACCAAAAGCATGTTGCATTCAACAATAATGCAGCCTTTGCAAGAGTGCAGACGCGAATGTGTCATCTAACGACCATGCGGCGTCAGAAAATGGTTTGTAGGAGATCTTAGGCTCCGCTCTTAGCCGCCGTTCTAAAAGAAGTACCTACACGGCACTCTCAAATGGCTGTACGGGAAATCATGTGACAAAACTCCGCCTCAGTTGGCTGGGGAAGTCAGGACATCGAAGGTGTAAAATGCATTTTTTCAAAAAAAAGACGGTAAAAAAAATAGAAAATTGCGTGCAGGGATCTTGCTTGGGCTTTTCCGTAATTTTTTGGGTGACTTCCATAAAACCCCAAGATGGAGTGAAAATCTGTACAAACTATGAAAAATCTGTAAAAGTTGGAATCTCTGAATACCTATGAATCCTTTAGAAACAGAACCATCATATCCTGCCACGAGAGAGACATTTTCAGTCATCCTCCGCGTCAACGAAATAGCTAACGACTGACCTTACGCTGTATTTATGTAATCGCGCACCTCGCTCGAAACGAAATAACTGCACCATCCCAAAGAGCAGGGAACGACATATAAACAATCTCAATTGCACAACACTCCAAAAGATCACCAAACCATCTGTAAACAATCTTCATCAGGATTTCATAACATTCAGCATCGTTTTTCCTACATACCATGTGATTACAACGAAACTTCTCCATAAGCTCCACTTACATCGCGAAAGTAAACCTATTCGTCACTTATGCTGAAAAAACAATGAATTAGAAGGTTGGAGGAAAATATTCCGAAATGTTGGGATTGGCGGTAACGTGTTGACTAAGCGCCGTTATACGTTTAACCAAATTACGTGTAGACCTTAAAAAAGCATCGCTCGATTCACCATTTAAAATGGCATTTTTTGCTGTGAAAACATTTTTTTCGCTCGGCAGTTTTTGCTGTGGATTGCCGTTTTGTTACAGTTAGGCGCAAATATAAATTTTTTTCGTAATTTGTAGCAGTTTGGCGCAAGATAATGAAATTGGCGCAGTTCGGCGGAAACTTTCCATTACTGCAAACAGAAAAATGGGACACTTTTTCGGCGGAATATCTTGATTTGTGTAGGTCGTTCCTCTAATCACACGTGGGTCTAGTCTATACTTGTCATTGACTTTCCTCCATGATACTAGCAATAGAGCAGAAAACAATGAAATGAACAAGATATAGATATCAAAGTTGATATTCACGTGTATCGATATTAAAACTGATGTTCAGGGGTGATTGTGAGGTGACACAAGAAACCCTGAAACTCTCAGCTTAGTACCAATATACATATAATGCACATTACGAATACTTATACATATTACGCACATGTAAACTAGCTACACAACAAATATGTCCTAGTGCTTGTGCAGTTGAACTTTGCATCTTTTCTTGTACCCAATTTTCTTTCGCTGTGCAAATTCCTTCAGGCATTGCATCTTTGATATCAAATTTTGCACTTCATATTATATGTTAATTGACCAGTCTATGTGGATCAGTTTTACTTGAAGCCTACAGTGGATTCCATTCAATTTCTAAAAGTAGCTCATTGGATTAATCGAATCTAATATAATCAAATTATTTGGTGTAGATGCAAATTTCAAAATAATGGGGAAAAAAAAAAAACCTTCCTTTTAGCAGACTTTATCTCCAGAGCTTGTTTGATAACAAAAAACACTCAAAGTGTCACAAATCGTCTGCATTCACCATCCACACGGATATGCGGTGTTTTTAATCAAACACTGTAATTCCCAAAGAAAATGAAACTTAAACTTTTAGTTAGCATTTCGTAGCATTTTTAGAAATGAAATGTCCAAAGCATCTCAAATTCTTCTAAAACTTAAAAACCCGGATTTACGGGTTTGGAATGTGACAAAAACCCAGAATTCCGGGCTACACCCGGATTACAAACAGGTCTGGATGTTATACAAGCATATCGACATATGCAACACAAATTATGTTTTTAAAAAACAGTAGCAGACGTGCCAACATTCAAAATCTAAAAATCAGGAGATTTTTTACAGCTCATAAAATCACATGAGCGCTATTTTTTATCGACATTTTTCAGAAGCAGGAGCAATTTTCCAGAAGTAGTATTATTGGTACATAGTTTTTAATGTTTAAAAAGTTATTCTAAATGCAGACTATGTTTATCAAACTAAAATGCAAAACTTTTTTGGGGGGAACATTTAAGAATACATGTTCTGATCATCGTTGGGGGGGGGGGGGATTACAGTTACAGGGGATATCTTTGCTACTTCCGATTTCCGTTTTCGGACATTTTCCCTCCATTTTTAAGTTTAAATACAAATATTTATGAAATAAAATGGTATTTAACAACAATACTAGGCAGAGGAAACATCATGTGAAAAATAAAATTACGATTACGGCAGAAATCTTCACTGCGTCTAACTTCCGCTTCCGAAAGTTTTGAAAGACGAAACTTCCTCTTTTGAAAGTTTAAAAGAAAGTTTCAGGTGGAAAACATCCTCCACCACTACTAATTGCCCCAAAATTTCTATTCAGTTATGCATCGATCTCGTGGATAACCCAAATTATCATGGAAAAGGAGAAATTCCTCGAAGCCGTCGCACTCTCATGCCTAAAGATTACAGCAAAATTTTTTCGCCCTCGAATTTCCATTTTCGGAAATTTTCCCTCCATTTTCAGACTGAAATGCAAATATTTACAAAATGATATAAAACAACAATTCTGGACAGAGGCAATATCACAGGGAAAAGAACGATTACGGAAAAAATCTTTATTTCGTTTACTTCCGTCTCTGAAAGACGAAATACCGCCCAGATGAATATTTTTACGAATTGGTAAAATTCATCAATGAGTAGTTTTACGCGCCGAGAAAAATTCCTGATGCATATTTTTACGCGTTGATAAAATTTCGATGCATACTAGACTCGTAATTAGATTACGCATTTTGGAGAACTCTGGTCGGCACGTCACTTGAGCAACTCTAGTGGAGAGAGAGAGCTACCCAAGGAAATGCCAAGAAGCGGAACCATCATTATACTTGATGGCTCCGCACAAAGCCGGCGAGTCGAAGATGACATCATGGCGAAACACTGCGCTCGTAAGGTCCAGTAAAAAATCTAAATGGATGGTTGCAGGGGATTGAAATATTTCGATTGAGCAATCGAAATATTAAAAAATCCGTAAAAAAAAAAGACTTCTATCCGTAAATCAGTAAAATTAAGCAGAAATCCATAAAAGTTAGCAAGTATGCAACAACCATGTCCCACTGCGATTCGAACCCGGACCCATCTCGGACAATTTGTCGAAAGCCGGCTCTCAGTTTCACAACTTTATTATGCAGCAAAGACAATAACGGCTAATATGTAAAGAAGAAAAAAATTGCCAAAGATATAATATAAAATAAAACATTAAAAACCACGAAAGTGGCGTAATGCAAAAGGAAAAATCTCCCGCAAAAAGTAAGCAAAAGGATGGAAAAATAATAAAATTCACAAACTAAGTGTACACAAAATGCTATAATAGAAGTTAAAACAAAGCGGACAATAACAGATTTGCAATTACAGATGAACAAAGGAGCACATTAATCTTCCACAAAATGCGACGAAGAAGGGAAAAGAGACAAACATGGTGCAAAACAAGAAATAAAAATCTCCACAGTAAAGCAAAACTGAAAAGCACTCTGCAAAACTCTGAAGAAACCATAAACAGAGCTCGCAGCTAAGAGCGGGGAGACGTGAAACGATAAGTATTAAAACATCGCCTGCAACAACACATAAAAAATTGGCAAAAAAAAAGAGGCAAAAACAGCACTGATACAATACTGCTTAGATAATCAAAGATAGATATAATAATTAATAATACAGAAAAAAGCAGTATCTTGGAAAAAGCTGGTGTTTATGAAATTCCAATAACAGGCATCCCAACAATATCGTACATAGGGAGTACCAAAAACCAATTAAAACATCGCCTGCAACAACAAAAAATTGGCAAAAAAAAGAGGCAAAAACAGCACTGATACAATACTGCTTAGATAATCAAAGATACCCAAAATTTGAAGAGCCGCCCCGGTGGCGCAGTGGTCTAAGCGATGGCCTCTGATCATTCGTTCGAACGGGGTCCGGGTTCGAATCCCGGTGAGGCATGGATGTTGTGTTTGTCTTACGGCACTGGCTCTCTCCCTTAACTGGAACCAGTGACCCTAAATTAGGGACGGGCGACTGCTTATAGCCCATTGAGTTGCTCACGGTGGTCGTTAAACCGTTTCCAATAAAAAAAAAAAAAAAAAAAATTTTTGAAGACATCAAAATAATTAAATCATGTAACAATGAAAGACATTTGCGTATTGCAGAATCAGTGCTAATCGAAAAAAATAGGGATCGAGTATGTAATATGTAATCATAATGACCCAAATATACTTAACGAAAAATGGAAAGAACTAATAAAAATAAAACAAAAAAAGAAAAAAATACTGCAGAATAAAATAAAATATTAACTACAGTTCTTAACAGATGGAGCCACGGTAGCCATGTGTTCAATACGTCGTGGGACATGGGGCCGACGCAAGAAATTGCTTCTCTCACTCACTCGCACTGTGATTAGCAGGGCTGATAACCATCTGGCCTGAGGATGATGACCCTGGACGGGTGGAAAGCTGCTCGGGGGCAATCTACGTCGGGAACGGCAGAGGTGTGGTGCATGAATTAGAGAGTGAGATGAGTTTGTAAATAGAGGGCAATGAGATAAGTTCGTTGTGAATAATTGAATTTTAGGCTTTTAAATGTTTTGTTAGATGTTTTGGTGTTTGTAAATAGGAAGTTTGTTTATTGTTTCTGAATATTCAATCAATTAGGTTCACTGAATGATAGGTTTTTATAAGCCAATTAGATTACCGGTTAGGGTTTTTCAAAGTCAATGTAAATATGGGGTTTTAAAGTAAAAAAAAATGAGGTTTCTTGGATCAAGTATCATTACAGCAGTATGGATTAATAAATTGCTCACTCAGTCAAATAAAAGAACATGTTGAAGACAACATAAAACCGCCGCACCGACAGCCCAAACCAACTGTGGATATCAAAATGGAAGTTAATGTGCAAAGAAATGTATTTTTTCTGAGAGAACGGACCTACTGGTAGGGGTAAGTTTACTCTCATTGCTCTTATTAAAGTACTTTTGCTTTGTGTTTTACTTGAACCTCAAAAGCAGTTTGAAATTATCATAGTTTTGTGACCCACACAATTTTCAAATATTTTCTGTAAAACAGCCACATTTAAATAGTTAATGTTATCTCAGGGGTTTTAGTCAGAAACAAAACAACTAATCTACAGGAAATTTTGATTCAAAAAGGTATAACTGAACAAATTTTGAAGATGACAATCCGATTTTTGGCGTAAATGTGACAAGGATGGTAAGTCAGATAATATGCGAAAACTTGAAAATTTTCATCGTCCTGGAGCGGGACTCGAACCCGCGTCTCCCAGAAAACGCCTAGGTATGCTAACCACTACACCACCCAGAACGACCAAGTTTCAAGTTTCCGATCAATTTGAATTTAACCATCACAGGATTCGCTAGTCGAAGCAACCGGCATTCATGTTTAGCGAATCTGGAGGTTAACAATCCTATCCCGTGATTGCCCGGAGAAGCAGATAAATCATGAAAGAAATACGGGATTACGCCATATAATACAAATTTTGAAGATGACAATCCGATTTTTGGCGTAAATGTGACAAGGATGGTAAGTCAGATAATATGCGAAAACTTGAAAATTTTCATCGTCCTGGAGCGGGACTCGAACCCGCGTCTCCCAGAAAACGCCTAGGTATGCTAACCACTACACCACCCAGAACGACCAAGTTTCAAGTTTCTGATCAATTTGAATTTAACCATCACAGGATTCGCTAGTCGAAGCAACCGGCATTCATGTTTAGCGAATCTGGAGGTTAACAATCCTATCCCGTGATTGCCCGGAGAAGCAGATAAATCATGAAAGAAATACGGGATTACGCCATATAATACAAATTTTGAAGATGACAATCCGATTTTTGGCGTAAATGTGACAAGGATGGTAAGTCAGATAATATGCGAAAACTTGAAAATTTTCATCGTCCTGGAGCGGGACTCGAACCCGCGTCTCCCAGAAAACGCCTAGGTATGCTAACCACTACACCACCCAGAACGACCAAGTTTCAAGTTTCCGATCAATTTGAATTTAACCATCACAAACTTGGTCGTTCTGGGTGGTGTAGTGGTTAGCATACCTAGGCGTTTTCTGGGAGACGCGGGTTCGAGTCCCGCTCCAGGACGATGAAAATTTTCAAGTTTTCGCATATTATCTGACTTACCATCCTTGTCACATTTACGCCAAAAATCGGATTGTCATCTTCAAAATTTGTATTATATGGCGTAATCCCGTATTTCTTTCATGATTTATCTGCTTCTCCGGGCAATCACGGGATAGGATTGTTAACCTCCAGATTCGCTAAACATGAATGCCGGTTGCTTCGACTAGCGAATCCTGTGATGGTTAAATTCAAATTGATCGGAAACTTGAAACTTGGTCGTTCTGGGTGGTGTAGTGGTTAGCATACCTAGGCGTTTTCTGGGAGACGCGGGTTCGAGTCCCGCTCCAGGACGATGAAAATTTTCAAGTTTTCGCATATTATCTGACTTACCATCCTTGTCACATTTACGCCAAAAATCGGATTGTCATCTTCAAAATTTGTATTATATGGCGTAATCCCGTATTTCTTTCATGATTTATCTGCTTCTCCGGGCAATCACGGGATAGGATTGTTAACCTCCAGATTCGCTAAACATGAATGCCGGTTGCTTCGACTAGCGAATCCTGTGATGGTTAAATTCAAATTGATCGGAAACTTGAAACTTGGTCGTTCTGGGTGGTGTAGTGGTTAGCATACCTAGGCGTTTTCTGGGAGACGCGGGTTCGAGTCCCGCTCCAGGACGATGAAAATTTTCAAGTTTTCGCATATTATCTGACTTACCATCCTTGTCACATTTACGCCAAAAATCGGATTGTCATCTTCAAAATTTGTATTATATGGCGTAATCCCGTATTTCTTTCATGATATAACTGAACAAGTTTTGTAGTTTTCTTTATCTCAAGCCTATTTTGTAACTTATTCCAAACTAGTTGAAACATAAGAGAAAATTCTTTCAATGGAGGCAGATGAAGCTGGTGCTGAATGTAGGCATGCAAAGTTCGAAAATCCTGCAGGTAATTTTGAATTTGAACACTTTTCAGACTTTTTTGCCATGACTTGCCATCCTTTTATGGAAGAAATCTGGCTGATGACATTTTCTTTCATCATTGATGTTAGGTAACAGTCTGTATCATTAATTTTGAAAGCCATTACACCAGGCAAATACATGGTTGTATCAGAATAATATGACCAACTACCTAATAATGGGGTGATAGCAACGAGATGGCGTGGTATGGAGTCACTGAGGCCCTGGAAGGTTGCCCGAGGCACATGTGCCCATTCGGACTGCAGCAAAGCATGGAGGTCCTGGAGATGACGTGGTTGTGGGTCGGCACGCCAAACTTGTCGATCTAAATAGTCTCATCAGTGCTCCAGGGGATTGAGGTCGGGCGATTTTGACGGCCTAGGGAAAACGGAGACATCACTGTCATGTTCCTGGAACCAGTCACGCACCGCCTTAGCGACATGACAGGGTGCATTGTGCTTTAGATACCATCGACACCAGGGTAATCGTCTAATGTGAAGGGATGCATGTGGTCTGCAAGAACGGACATGTAGCACTGGCATTCAGGGACCCGTCCAGTGGTACCAGCGGTCCCACGGCATACAAGGAAAACATACCCCAGACATGCACACTGCTGCCGCTGGCCTGTACGTGACCAACAAGCGTGTCCGGGTGTTGGTTCTCATGTGTCTGATGCCATGTCCACCACCGCCCGTCACTTCTGTGAAGTAGAAACCTCGATTCGTCGGTGAAGGCAACCTTTTTTCCGCTATCCAATGACGTTAGTCCTATGCGAACTGCAGACATCATTGCCGATGGCCCTGGGTTAACATGGGTGTCCTAACGCCGCATCGGCTCCGGAGACCCATGGAAAACAGAGTTCGCTCTACTGTTATCTTTTACATGTACTTGGGTACCCCAGCATTCATTTGCGTGGTCAATCGCTGCACTGTTGCATGTAGATTGCCCTTTACAAGTTGACGAAGGTGACATTCTCCTCTGGGGTTAATGGCTTTTGGGGCTCCACAGTTATGATGTGAGGAGGTACTCGGTGTGCTGGAGGTCCAATCTTGGTACACCCTTACTACAGCATGTCACGAACAGCTCCTAAAGTCAGCTGTTTCTGAGATGCTTCCACCCTTGGCGTGGTAACCAATGATAATTCTTTTTGAACATCCATCAAATCACTACATCTGCCTATTGTGCTCACGTTTTGGGCTCATCTGTCCTGGCCAGCTGCTTATATCTCCGTGTGGTTGACCTTGTCACATGCACTCTTTGACACACCTGTGAGCACACAGTGATTCCGGGGGTGGTCATATTATTTGACTGTGTAATCAGGAGGGAAATTTGGATATCCACTCTTCTGCAATACTCTCCTGTTCTTGGTTAAGTTTCTGACCTCTGTATTTCGAATCCATAAGGTTTGCTAGAAAATGTGCAAGAATTGCTTGTTCAAACCTTTTTTAAAATCTAGATGGTAGGGCTGCAGGATTTCTTCTTGCAGTAAATACGGCTATGTTTAAACAGCAACTGAAACAGACGTGTCTCTCTCTGAAGTGTGTCCAGTGTGCTAGCAACAACAGATAACTGCTTCTACAGATTCATAGTTTTATGGTAAATGCCCATTTTATCCAAGATTTTTTAAATAGATTAATCAAATTCCTCAATATGCTCTTAAAATATTTCTCTGTATGTGTGATAATTGGCCACAAATGTTTTAACACAATTGGGATGAAAGTTGCACCTTGTTTTTGTAGTTGTGGCATTAAGCCAAGCTTTTCTTTAAAACATCCATGTGGCTGAAACATCCTTCAGATGTTCAAACAGTTTTTCATCAATTTTTTTTTTTTTTGCACATATAGCAAGTGGTGTTGCTTTTGGGCACATTTGCACATTGTATGCTGCAATGCATTTTTCATGTTGAAATGATTTACCATGTTTCTTGAAGATTTCTAGTTTGAATGAACCAGTAGCCGTGAACTACTTCGGAATTTTTGTCCGATATTCCTGTAAATATGGCACAAACATCACATTTTCCTATGCCAGTTGTTTTATCATAGTGCAGCCACCTCAGTTCTTTCAGCCAAGCTTCTTGAAACTTCCTTGCCTTTATCTCACTTACATGACTGCTCGATAAGCATGGTGAACTTGAGTTTTCTGTTTGGAGCACTTCGTTCTCTGTTCCTGCAGAGGACGCGGGGGTAACGAAATAAGTGGTCAGCCTTGCTTGTTTTGCATTTTCCTTTTTGAACTAGCAGCAGCGGCATGTTTCTATTTATGTTCACAGTTAACACTACACAAAAAAAATTAAAGTTTCCAAACAGCTTAAAAATTATTCCTGGCTCAAACTCTGAAACAACAGCGATGGTGGTAGAGAAAGAAACTGATGCAACTGCATACTTTTTCGAGAACAAGTAGTATTTTCCCACCAATCCCAAACCCTTCAGGTTGTTTTTCACATAACAAAATCTGCTAAAAAAAGTTGATAATCTCAAAACAATATTTTTATTGCTAACTCCAATTCAAATCCCCCAAATTTAGTAACCCCCCCCCCCAAATTGGCAACACTGTAAGAAATAGCAAGAACAGAGTATTGACAGATTGTCAGGCTAAAATTTTGTTTCCCGGTAGCCCCAAGAGCAAATCTTTTTCAAAAGCCTGCAGCGCAGAAAGGAAAACCTAAAAACTGTCTACTGTCTGCAAGGTAAAAGGACGTTCAAATGTTAATTTTGCCATAAAAGTTATTGTTCTGCACTGCACAAAAGCAATGTTTTAAAAAATGAGTCAATTTGAGATTTTGATAATAGTGCAAATTAGTATTTATTTCCTGACAAGAAATGCAGAAGAAACTTGAACTATTTTTTTTTTCAGAACTGAAACATCATTCTTCAGTTTAAATGCTTTTTGGTTTTTAAAAAATAATGGTCAGAAAGTATAAGGAATAATTTGAAATCTGTACTTTTTTATTTTGCATTTAGTTAGTTGGTTAAACTTTAACTTCTTCCTTCGAAGGATGTTTTAACTGATACACATTATGCTCTGCTCTTACTATTTCCTGCAGCAATTATGTTACATTAGGGGCCTCATCAAGTGATTATTTAGGTGACCAAGTTTATGTGTGTGGGGGGAGGGGAGTCATGTCAACTTTTAACAGCAATTTTGCTTCATTTAACTTGATTTGTTAAACAGGAATCCATATGTAAGATTTTTGCTTGAAATCCAATTTGTGAATTGACCACAGTTTAAAGAAAAATTTAGTAAATTAATGAAATGTGATTGGAGAATTTTCATTGATATAATTAAACCCCATAAAAGTAAAGTGAGAAAAATGGCAAGAGTTCTCGTAAAAAAAGAAAAAGAAACTTTTCACCTCATCGACTGAGGTTAAAACCATTTGGAAGAAAATAATAGCTAAAAAAATTGCGACCATCAGCTTCTGGAATACCACATAAAACGGCTTTGGAAACAAAGCAGGGGGTGTTAAAAAATACATAAAAATATGGTTTTAGAAAAAAAAGAAAAGAAATCACCTTAACTTTCAGTTAGATTAAAATGTAGGGGGGCTCCATGCCAAAAAAAGGGAGGGGTTGTGACCATTAGCTTCCGAAATGTTTTTATGCACTTTTAACTACCACGCACATCAAACGTGCATTAAAACTTAAAAGTGCATAAAAATATCACTTCCAAGATTCAAAGCTCAAGAAACGCAATTATATCTCATTAAGTTGAAGTTATCTTTGAAAAACATGGAAGAATGAAAGCTAAAATAAAATGGGTGGGGGATCTAATCGATTACAGCTTTACATTAGATTAATTCTTGATGACAACATATCATGCTTCAGTTACGTAAAAATTACTAGCGTTGGGACGTTTCGGTAGCGACTTCTACCTTCATTAGTCATGGAATAAAACACGTGGTATTAGCATCAGTTGTTGTCATCCAGCATTACTGGACAATTTTATGATCCAAATTCATGAAACTATATCCAGGACTGACAATTGTGAAACCACAAGACTTGAAAAACAAGTTTCAACACCTAGCCTCCACTCAAAAGAACACTTGTAGTTCAGCTCCCACGCAGGTTGCTGAGACCAACTCTCCAAGGTATGTGAACTTATCTTTTGTGCCTACTCCTGCTGAAATTGATAAACTGCTTGCAAATGGACCCAACTTTTCTCCTTCTGCTAATCCTACCCTACCTACCATTTCACGACTGGAAGCAGCGATTCAAAACACCGATCCTGCACATCAACCGATCCTTCGTGCAAAATCGGCCATTGCAATTTCTGAGGTCCAAACCCCAAGGATCAAATACTCTTCTGCCTTTTTGAGGGAATTTAGAAACTTCGCCCAATGCAATAACCTTGCTATTTGTAAAGCTGACAAGGCCAGATGTCCTGTTTTCATCCATAAGAATTCTTTGGACAACAAAGTAGCTGACTTCCTGAAAAAAGCCAATTGCACAAGACTCAATGCAGACAACACTGAAAAACTATGTAAAGCTGTTACTAAACTTTCCAAAAATCTTCTCTCAAATCTTTTTTACGAGACCCCCCCCCCCCAGCTTATTACCGTACTCCCAGGTTGTTTTTACAGATCAAGCTACATAAAAGTTTGGCATCTTATTAGGCCCTTAACTGAAATACTCTAGCAGTCAATCTTGAAAGACAATTGGTCAAATGTTGCAATGTTCTAACAAAAAATCATCCTTACCCTGTTGTGTCGACCAAGGACTTCATCCAGAAACTTTCATCATCCATTAATCCTCAAGATTTCCTGTACACTTTTGACGTGGATCCATTATTTCCTTCTGTTCCTTTCTTTGATGCCTATATGCTCATAGTCAAAAAACTAATGGAGTACCAAGAACTTCCTGGGGAACTCATCAAAGATCTTTGACTGTTTTGATTCATTGAATAAGTATTTCTGTTTTGTATACAATGGTATCTACTACCAACAAAAACAAGGTGTACCAATGGTCTCTCCTCTTTCCCCCTTACTTGCTGAAATTTATTAGCAGAATATTGAAAAATTAATCGTTGCCCCATCCCCCTTAAAACCCTCCATTTGCTTACGGTATGTAGATGACATCTTCATCATTTGGCCACACCAGAAACACTCTGTTCGAACTTATGTTTTCTATAACTTCCAAATTCCCTCATATAAGATTCTCGTCTTAAGAACAGGTAGACAACAGTATTAGTTTTCTGGATATCAACATCAACCCAGACTTCTCACTTGGTTTCTCTGTTTACAGGAAACCTTCTGCCACAAATAACATCATCCCTTACCATTCCTGCACCTTTGGTAAATACAAATTGGCTGCTTTAAAGGTGTACTTCTACAGAGCTAACCTTATTTGCAACAGCCCTTCTGCTCTTCAAAATGAATATCAGAACAGCATCAACATTGGCAAATTACATGGCTTCCCACCCTCTTAGTACATAGGCAAATTAAGAAATTTGAATCACAGAATAGATCTACCAGTTTATTGCCTGAACTTTCCACCACTCATCAGTTTGTGGGCACCTGGCCCTTCAGCCTGGCCTTCACTCACAAAGTTTACTCTATTTTTAAGTCTTTTGGCTACAGGATTGCTGTTAAACCACCTCCACATCTTCTTAACCTTATCCTTAAAAACAGATATCCCAATAAACCCCTAGAGTTACAAGGGGTCTACTCTATCCCTGTCACCACTTCCACAGGCATTACCCACTATATTGGTAGTACTTACCGAAGCATCAACTGGCGATTGATGGAACATATCACTGATGTTAAGAAAGAAAACCTTCCCACCTCACTTTCAATTTTGACCATCAGCAATTCTCAACTGGCAAAATGTTAAACGCATCACTCCGTTCAGCAATCGAAAAGCCCTCACGTACCGCAAAAGCATTGAAATCTTCCTTACTCCTAACACTTGTAATGCAGACGCACCTTTTAATATACCCATCATTTGGAAAGCTATTTTGAAATCTGGCAACAACTGATGCTAATGCCACGTGTTTCATTCCATGGCTGATGAAGGTAGAAGTCGCTACTAAAATGTCGTCCCAACACTTGTAATTTTTACATAACTGAAGCATGCTATGTCATCATCAAGAATTATACTAAGTTTTGTGTGTTATGTGTCTCACTGCCAATTATTTTCACTATGACACAGCTTTACATCTTAAAAGGGAGCCAAAGTTAAAAATGGGTGAAAATTTTCCTTCCTTTGTTTTCAAATTTAAAGAAATCTTTAAAACAATCAATGTTAAGAAAATAGAAAAACAGTCTGTACACCTTTCCAAAAATCTGCGATGGGCATTGCTGTGTCACGCTGTTTCTGCTCCCTGACCGGCAGCTTAAACCGAACCGTGCGATCTTCAATGCTTCCACAATTCGACAAGTGAGTCACGTGACTCAGAGGGTTTCAGTGCGTTTTCTGCTTGAAACACATAGATCAGGATAAAAGCTGACAGACTTTATAAATGCAATCAAAGCAGAAAATTTCAGAGTTTGATTTTATTAAATTACAATTTGTTGAAGTTGCATTTTGCATCTATGAACTCAAAGTAATGACTGCAAATTGTGAAATTTGAAGTAAAAAAAAGTTGGGCACCAAGACCAAATTTCCAAGTACCTAGACAACTGGTAATTTTCCAACCCTGACTTAAGTTATGCCACGTTAAGCACGCTTTAAAATTGTGCGCTGTCCAAATTTATCATGTTTTTAAGTGGATAAAGTTAAATATGATATCCAAGGTGAATCAAACACCTCTACTTACTATGGGCCTGCCAATGACAGCATCATCCAATTCTATGCCAACTACATTTCCTTTACCTATAGCTCCACCAGAAGATGCATACCATTAGATTGAAGCCATTCAGAGATGTCGAGAGCTAGCAGTTCAGGGAGCATATTCAATCAATTCTTCAAACACATTTCAGTGTTGAACTTCATTACGTGACATTAATCTTTATTGTTCATATTTGTCAACTATATAGTTGACAAATATGTACAATAAAGTTCAGGGAGCAATTAACATAATGCACACACTTTAAGCAGTTTACCACCCCCACTGCATTCTTTAATCATATTCTGTGGGATGATCTCATATGTCTTAGAGATAAACATTTTCAATCAGAAAAGCATGTCTTGCTGCTTAAAAGATAAAACGCATTCTCTCATAAGTATGATTGCATCACCTATAAATTTATATCATTCTCTTCAAGTTACAATCAAAATTCTGGATTCTAAGGGGGAAGTGAAGCAATAAAACAAGCTTTTCAGAACTGTCTACCCTTCAAGATCTTTCAACTCACACAGTATAGATTAAAGTAGCACTTCTAGCCAAAAGCATTCCATCTTCTAAGCTATCTGATGTCCAGTCCAGCATGGATTTTTTGGTTGACTTCCACTCTTCTGAAAGGTAATTGTTTTCTCGCCAATACTTCCAATACATCCCAGCTATAACTTCATCAATTTTTTTCTCAGTTCCCAGAGTTGACATTGCTAGAGGCTTTTAAATATTGTTTTTGTAAGTAAATAAAAATTAGAAATTCTGCCTCATGTCTCTAAAGAAGTTTTAAAAGAGAGCCAGTTAATGTAATTACCAATAAAGTTTTAAATTTGTATTGATTCTACTCTATACTACGAGAACAATTTTACAGGTCATGAAGCACTGACAGAGTAAGTACTAAATTTTGAATTTTAACTTCTTTTAAAAAGGGGAAACATCCATTCTGTTCATTGACATGGAAGGAAAGACAAAACACAGCTTTAACAAAATTTGTTAAAAATTACAGTGTCTTCTGTTCTTTGCTAGTCTAACTCCTAAGAATAATCACTAAAATTCCATCAACATATGTATTCATGCAATTTAAGTCCATTTGTATTCAATTTAAAAAAAGGAGGCAGGTTATTGTTGAGTCATACCAAACATTTTATGGTAAATGTGTAGATTTTACTGTAAAAGCTTATGGTAAAAATTTTTAAAATGTGTTGTTAAGCTGAATTTTTTTCAATTCATAAGGATACCTCTATTTCATGGTGTGAAGAACAGGATTTGTTTCCCATCTCCAAAATATGTTCCGAGGGCCATCTCGTGGCTCTACGTGTCGATGCGTCTCGTTGTTTAGGACAATTCAAGTGTCGGAAGAAGCACGCTTCAGGGAATGACAAGTACTCTTCCCATACACTTGGTACATGGTTTTTTTGTGCCCATAGTGATAATTCTGACTTATTGTTTCACCAAAGGAATGTCTTACGATGAGGCGATTGAACATCCATATTATTCACTTCCTTTGCCAATTTAACAACGTAACGCTATATGTATAAGACTTTTTCTCGAAATTTTCAGCCAAATAATTTAGGGCATTAAACTACACATTTACCAATTTTATTTCAAATTTTCTAATCACTTTGGCTAACCTTTCGAAAGTGGCCCGCTCTGATAGATGGCAACACGGTAGCAAGCTACTTATGTCACTTTGTTCTCCGTCTATGCTCCTGTGTTACGTAAGTTTTTTTCGATCACTACTACTCCTGTGATATGTGGATCTGCAGAAAGTTCTTTAATGAAGTTGGGAAGGATAAGGATACCTCTATTTCATGGTGTGAAGAACAGGATTTGTTTCCCATCTCCAAAATATGTTCCGAGGGCCATCTCGTGGCTCTACGTGTCGATGCGTCTCGTTGTTTAGGACAATTCAAGTGTCGGAAGAAGCACGCTTCAGGGAATGACAAGTACTCTTCCCATACACTTGGTACATGGTTTTTTTGTGCCCATAGTGATAATTCTGACTTATTGTTTCACCAAAGGAATGTCTTACGATGAGGCGATTGAACATCCATATTATTCACTTCCTTTGCCAATTTAACAACGTAACGCTACGCTTCATGATGTAACGATAACGTGTCATCATCAATCGTCGCTTCAGAAAACTATTTCTGGGCCACAATCGGAAGGTTTACCATCACTTTTACCATAACAAAATCAGCTGCTCTTCCAAAGCACTGCACCACTTTCTTCTTTCTAGGCTTCCCTTTTCCTCAATTTCTGTTTTCGCACCATGCTAAGAACAACAACCACCGCCAGTGCAGTTTAATGTTAGATGTAGATTCACTAGATCCCAGTGATGGCCCATGTTAGAGTGCAAAAAAAAAAAAAAAAAACATAACGGTGGTGCTTTTGAAGTCGACCCCAAATATGCAACTATGTTCAGTCAGAAATATACTATTCACATGCTCCTGTCTCGCAAAACTTAACATGTGAAAAATTGAATAACATTTACCTACCATGATAACAGTAACATATCTTGCTTTCAAGCCATTGAAATAACACATAACACTGAGCGAACCTTTTATTAATATATTAAATTTCCAGAAATGCTCGTACTCTTCTCCACGGACCTAAAACCGGGGAAAACGTATCACTCTAACATCCAGTAAAACTGCATTATACAAAACATCGTATGGTTTCAGATTCTCTTACCAATGTAGCTGGCACGTTTAATAACAGATAAAACGCTCATCAAAAACCTTCAATAATTCGCTCCTTTCAACGGTTCATAAAAGACGTTATATACAAATGCGTTAACAAATACAAATTCAACCTAGTACAATAACTAAATGACATTCAAAACTCACTTAAACACAATACTGTAAACAAACACTGCTAACTTTACACCATCACCAAAAAGAACGTTTGCCACCTAACGCAAAAAGAGCTGGAAATAATAACAACAAGAAAGCCTCAGACAAAACTACAGTAGTGATTCTTTTTCAAGCAAAAAAAAAAAAAAATAATAATAATAATAATTAAAATAAATAATTAATAAACACTAACTGTACGCCAACTATACTCAAATAGTATAACTATATCAGTGATCTGAATTTCTTTCCAAGCTTTTGCACATCAACCAGATGGCTTTTTCAAGGAAAGTAGAGTGCTGCCCCGGTGGCGCAGTGGTCTAAGCGTTGGTTTCTGATCATTCATCCTAAAGGGGTCCGGTTTCGAATCCCGGAGAGGCATGGATGTTGGGTCTGTCTTACGGCACTGGCTTTCTTCCTTCCCTGGAACCAGTGGCCCTAACTTAGGGATGGGCGACTGCTTATAGCCCATTGAGTTTCTCACGGTGGTCGTTTAACCTCCAATCAAAAAAAAAAAAAAAAAAAAAAAGAAGAAAGGTAGAAGCAAGGAGGTTAGAATATGATATCTGCATATGCCCTTGTTAATGAAGCAGTACTACTTTGTGTGAAGCCTATAACCGCGAGCTACGGCCGTCAAAGTGTGGGAAAGCTGATGGTTTTCAATGCCTTGCAATGCATTTTGCGTTGACCGAATCGCCTTCTTTCGTTGTACTTCGAATTTTACACCGTAACTTGTTGCCGATGTGTGAAAAAATGCTGAATTTAAAAAATTATTAATTATTTTGTGGCTCCTTCCCTATTTTTATTTTAAATTGAAATACACGAACATTGGTGCGAATTCTAAACAAAATATAACGTTAAAATTGTAAACTTCACTCGTGTAAGAAGTACAATTCATTCCGGTTTGATATTAACTCAGTTTCTGCAACACAAAACCACACAATTCCAAAATGCAAACACATGAAATTTACATAGCAAATTCCCACACCTTATGGCTTCACGGTTAAGAGACCTGGCATCTCCAGAAGTATTATTCTAACCAAGGAGGTTAGAATAGATGGAGCAAGGGTACGCCGTTCCCCTCGTGTGATCAAAATGAAGCCGGCGAAACGTCACGATTCTGACGTCACAGCCTCTGCCGCCATGTTGGGACCAAGAAGAACCAAGGAGGATAGAATAACGGGAGGAAACATAACAAGCAAGCCCTACGTAAAGCTCTGAAGCCAACGGTAGACGTTAAAGTGGATGGCGTTCAGACATCGTGACGTCACACCATTCGTTCGGCTCGGCGCTCGGAAAACACTCGAAGTGGGTCGTACCTTCATGGGTCGTCCCGTAGCTGCTCTTCGAAAATATCTCGCATCGGAAGTAGTAGAATATATCAGTCTGCAATAGCAGAAAAATGTTAACGATATTCACTGGACATTAACCAACCCAGTTTTTAATTCGGGGGAGGGGAATTACATTCGTACGTTTAGCACGAGGCCAAACGCACGATATTTCTTCACATACATATATATTTCGGATAAAAGTGCCAAAATTCGGTTTAATTATTCTGAGACGAGATTCATTTATTTGAGGTTTTCCTGTTGAATTTAATATGTATTGACTGTTTTTTTTTTTTTTTTTTGCTTCGGTTTTATTGCTACTGACTTTTTTCTTAGAGAACACCTTTCAGTATTTGCCTGTTAGAGCTTTTCCCAGATCCTTGCTTCATTTCTCACTCAACACTTCAGTGCATGCAAGTTTCTTCACCTCCAGGGACTTTTAGTCACACAGTTGCTGGTTAATTTAGGGGAGTGTTGAAACTTTTTATAAAGCTAAAAGTTGGTTTAATAGCCAACATGTCTTTTAGGTAGAATTAAATATTCTTGGCACCTAGTTTTCTTTTGAGAGCTTGAGCACACTCTCCCTAAACTCACTCTTTTTTTAGTTTTCAGTTTTTCACTTAGTACTTTCACTTTTAAGGTTGTTTAGGTGTCGGTGTTGGGTTTTATTTATTTTACTAGTTCTATATATTTCCTACCCAAACCACCATTGATTTAGTTTCTAGTGCACCTGGGTTCAGTGGCATGGTTAGAAATTTCTTATGGCTTTTGTTCATTTTTTTTTATTGGAGGTTTAACGACCACTGTGAGCAACTCAATGGGCTATAAGCAGTCGCCCGTCCCTAATTTAGGGTCACTGGTTCCAGGAAAGGGAGAGAGCCAGTGCCGTAAGACAAACACAACATCCATGCCTCACCGGGATTCGAACCCGGACCCCGTTCGGATGAATGATCAGAGGCCATCGCTTAGACCACTGCGCCACCGGGGCGGCGGCATCTAGAAGACAAAAATACAGCTGAATACCAGCTTCCAAAATATGATTATGTATTGCAGTGCAAGCAGCATGCCGTTGGTGATTACAAATTCACAATAAACTTAACTATCAAATACAAAGGCTCTAAAAAATTTAAAGAATTGTGAAACAATGCTTGGTTTTCTGGTTTGCCCCTCTTGCATATGTGTTCAAAATGAAATGGTCTTCTTCTACCCTTCTGATTTTTATCCGGAGAAAGTATTGAGTAATTTTGGTAGGACTAATAATGTATTTTTAACATGGACAATTGTTCCATTTATAAACAAATTTACAAAAGCATTCTCATCTAGAGCAACAAATTTTTCTATAGAGTATATATTTTCAAGAGCAATATGCCATTATGTCTTAAAAGAAAAGTGTTTGATCAATGCATCCTTCCAGTGCTTACGTATGGTGCAGAGACGTGGACCTTAACTAAAAGAGACATACAAAGGCTGCAGAGAACTCAAAGCAGCATGGAGAGGTGCATGCTTGGTATAACCAGGAGAGATAAGAAGAGGAACTCGTGGATCCGAAAAATGACGAGAGTGGAAGACATCATGATCAGAGTTAAATCCCTGAAATGGCAATGGGCTGGACATACTGCCAGAAGGACAGACCATAGATGGACAGCCGAAATTTTAGATTGGATTCCAAGGGACAGGAAAAGACCCAGAAAAAGACCACATGGGAGATGGGTGGATGAAATTCGTAAATATGCGGGAGTGACATGGAGGAGACTGGCACAAGACAGACCGTTGTGGAGGAAACTTGGGGAGACCTTCGTCCAGCAGTGGATTGATAATGGTTGACAATGATGATGATGATGATGATGATATATATTTTCATTACTACTTTGATTTCAGAGCTACATTTAAAAAAAGTTATTTAAAGTGTTAACACTTTGTGTGAAGTCATTTATGGCTCTAATTAACAACGGAAATTCCGTTTTATTTCTTGAGGTATTGTATACATTATTGGCTGCATTGACTCGTCGGATTTAGAAAACGTAAATATACATGCCGATGGCAATTAAATTTTAGTTTTAGTGTATAAAACAAAGCAATTAATTTAATACTTAAAATAATCTTAATGCCCTGAGATATGAAGTCCATGTGAATGAGTTTCTTTTTATTATAATATTTTCCTCCGTTTTCTTAAACTTTAAAAATTAATTTCTCCAAATTTTCATCTATAAATAAAAAATTCGACTAAATATAAAGGGTAATCACTCAAAAACCTACCGGGGATGGGGGGACTAAGACCCCCGAAAAGATACCTGAATACATCGCTGGTAGTACTTCGTGCCTTTAGGTAGTTCTCTGCTAATACAAAATCACTCTATTTGATTTTATTTTCTAGCTAGACCTCCTCACATTCATGAGAAAAAAACTTGATCGTCAAAATTTTATCTTTGTGGAGACATAATTTTCATTGTTAAAGGTCCTTTTAAGGATAATAGAAAGGACCTTTAAAAGGATACTTTTAGTATCCTTATTTACGCACTTTCAGAACATCACGGATCGTGATGGGTAGTTGACGTGCTGCCATTTATTGGCCGATACGGAGTAGGGTAATCAACTAGTTAGTTATTAAAGTCGTCCTCAATTTTAATATTATTATAGATTTCGACTTGCATTCATCTGAGAAACTGCAGATATTCCTTATCGTATTATTCAATATGATCATTTGTCACATTTGTTAAGTAACCTCACTGAATTTCTTAGGAAGCAGAACTTCTCACGATAAAACATTTCACGATATAATTCAATATGATCATTTCTCACATATGTTAAGTAACCTCACAGTGAACTTCTTAAGATGCAGAACTTCCCACGATATAATTCAGTATGATTTATTTGTCACATAGGTTAAGTAACCTCACAATGAATTTCTTAGCAAGCAGAACTTCCCCAGGTAAAAAGACAGTGTTCCTGTCACATGACTCTACTAATAGGCCCCGCCCACTCACAATCTCCAAAGTAGCTCAGAACTAATCGCGTGGCGGAAATGGCTGTAATCGCAATTTCCGACATTCACTTGTGAAATACGGTCCCCGGTTACTCGCAATATCCAAAATAGCTCTGAACCAATCGCGTGGCGGAAATGCCCTTAATCGCAATTTCCTACATTCACTTGTGAAATACGCGCCCTGGACAAAGAAAATCCACAACTCTGGCCAGCATGAATATAAAAGGATTCTCTTGAGGAAGAAGTGTGCTACTCTGAACTGCAGACATAGTAAGAAAAGTGAAGTGCCTTGTAATGGGAGAATTCTAAAATGCAAAGGCCAATTGAAAACATTGTGAAAGTGTCCCAGTCAACAGTTCACATTATTACAAAGAATCTTCAACTTGAAAAGTGCCACAAAATTTAAGTGCATAAACTTTTCCCAACGCATGTTGCAGGGGCAAACCAATTGCTAGAACTCTATAAAAAGTACCTGGTGAAAGAAAAGTGGTGGTACGTTGTGACGCTGAATGGAGCATGTCTAAGTGGTACGTTGTGACGCTGAATGGAGCATGTCAATAATACTCATGCAATTTTTGCAAAGGGACAAAACAATTTCCCTAGCTGGTAGAGAAAATGTGCAGAACTTTCTCACAAGGTTAATGATCATTGCTAGATCCTGTGCCAGGGGAAAACTTAAGGTACAAAGGGTTACTTCAAATGGTACGAAGGGTTACTTCAAAGATGATACTTTTGTTGTCTGGAATGGCATGAACTCGGAAATACCTAAATTAGTTGAATTTATCAATTCAATCGATCCTCATATACAGTTCACATATGAGACGGAGAATAATGGCTGCTTACCATTCCTCGATGTCCTTGTGTCACGCTCTCAAGGATCCTTTAGTACAACAGTTTATCGAAAACCATTTGCTGTTTCCTTACCCCCTCATGCAAAATCAAATCATCAATGGAAACAAAAGATCTTGGCCTTCTTCACATACGTATATCGTGCAATACATATCTGCTCAACTGAGGATTCCTTACAGAAAGGGCTTGATTTTCTTAAACGAATTGCAGCCCACAGAGGATACAGCCCTTCCGTTATAGACAAAGTTGTCCAAAAATTTAGGAAACCAAAGCCTGTCTGCACGCTCATGCCTATAGTCCTCCCAATACAAAAGAATTGGGCAGTTATCCCATTTGCTCCTCAGATTTGCTTCGCGATTTCTAAAATCCTTAAAAGTTTTAATTTCAAAGTTATTTTCAAACCCATAAACAAGATGAATTTTTACGGATCAAAAGACTACATCGAAGACTTAAACGCCTGGGGAATTTATCAGATACCTTGTGAATGTGGACTTTCACATATAGGACAGACCCGCAGGGCTTTAAGTTTCCGTGTGAAGGAACACAAGACATATGTACGGAACTATGAACTGAAGAAGTCTTCTATAGCTCAACATTGTCACGAAAATAACCATAACTTTTTGTTTGGAAACACTACGCATTGATAAACCGGACTCGAATTTCAAGCTTAATATATTAGAAGCTTTCCACATATGCCGGAGCTCGTCACGGCTTGTCAACGACATGACGTCGACTCCATTTCTTTCGAGCGCGTGGAAACAACTCGCCAAAACCCGTGACCGTCAGAATTCTGATGATGTCACAATGATTTGAATGTTTACGCTCCATTCGTCCTAAGGAAGCCGAGCCAAACGCTGTGCGAAACTATAGTCGATGTATAATTAACATTTTATTGTGCGAAACGTTGTTATTATTATTCTGTGTTATAAGGGATGCCGGCATCGGATTTGGAATATGCGGCAATTACAATTATTTGAAGGCTATGACAACAATTATTAAGAGAATTATTATTGGCTGCTCGAAAAGCACTCACATAAACAACTAAGGATACTCGTAATCGTAATTGGGCTGTCTTAAGCTCTTTAGAGCGTAATTGTTTATGTTTTACCGAATGTTTCGCGAATTGCTTTTGCGCTTTTAATTTTTTTTTATTGCCATTTAGAAGGAAGATGAGTTGTACGTGATCTTTATGTTTCATTCTTTCTTCTTTTCTTTAAGAAGAAAAGTTTAGGCTTTTGTGTTTGACATTTTATTCTATGTGCTAATTGTTATACACTGACGGAAAAAAATCCCAACACCAAGAAGGGGTTGTGTTAGATACACGACAGTTGGTAAGCGGTGAGAGTACATCTGTAAGATGACGTCTACGCAAATTTCGCGCTCGGCGCATACCTGTGGCGCTAGTAGCGCCCCTCGGAACATGCAAAGCAGGTTTGCTGTAAATACGCGCTGTAACGTTTGTGAGCGTTAGTTATCGTTGAGATTCGACGTAGGGTGTTCACGTTAGTCAAGAATGCCTTTAAGAAGACGAAGAAGCCATTATCAACAGCTCACAGAGTTTGAACGAGGTCGTGTAATTGGGCTACGAGAAGGTGGATTTTCTTTCCGCAATATTGCAGAACGACTTGGCAAGAATGTAGCCACTGTCCATGATTGTTGGCAGCGGTGGTCAAGGGAAGGTACTGCCTCAAGAAGACCGGGTTCCGGCCGGCCACGTGGCAATACTCAGAGGGAAGACCGCCGTGTACGGCGTATGGCCGTGGCGCATCGTACCGCGTCTGCGGCAGCAATTCGAGCTGCAGTTGCCACCACAGTGACACAACGAACCGTTACAAATCGGTTACTTGAAGCACAGCTCCGAGCCAGACGCCCTGTAGCGTGCATTCCACTTACTCCAAATCAATGCCGTTTGCGACGTCAGTGGTGTCAAGCTAGAGCTCATTGGAGGACGGAGTGGAGATCTGTTGTGTTTTCTGATGAAAGCCGGTTCTGCCTGGGTGCTAGCGATGGCCGTGTGTTGGTTAGAAGGAGGCCAGGTGAGCGCCTGCAACCAACCTGTCTGCGGCCGAGACACACTTGACCTACACCTGGAGTTATGGTCTGGGGAGCAATTTCCTATGACAGCAGGAGCACTCTCGTGGTTATCCCACGCACCCTGACGGCACAGTTGTACGTCGGTCTGGTGATTCAACCTGTTGTGCTGCCATTCATGAACAGCATTCCAGGGGGTGTTTTCCAACAGGGTAACGCTCGCCCGCATACCGCTGTTGTAACCCAACATGCTCTACAGAGTGTCGACATGTTGCCATGGCCTGCTAGATCACCAGATCTTTCACCAATCGAGCACGTATGGGACATCATTAGACGACAACTCCAGCGTCACCCCCAACCAGCATTAACCGTCCCTGTGTTGACCGACCAAGTGCAACAGGCATGGAACTCCATCCCACAAACTGACATCCAGCATCTGTACGACACAATGCATGAACGTTTGCGTGCTTGCATTCAACATTCTGGCGGTTACACCGGTTATTAATGTACCAGCATTTCACATTTAAAATGGCTCTTCTCGCGCTTACAATAAGCTGTGATCTTGAAACCTTAATCGATTAAATATGTTACCTATACAAATGTATTGCCGCCATTTCATTCCTCTACAACTATTTTTTCGTGGTGTTGGGATTTTTTTTTCCCGTCAGTGTATATTCGTTAATGGCATTGGTTTTTTCCCTTTTCACTTTTAGAATTTTTTTTTTTTGTTGGCGTTACATTATTTTTTGCATATTAAAACTTTGAATCAGTTCTATATCATTTCTGACAGTCTACAGCCGTAAAAATATTCACACTGGGTAACAAAATTTTAAATTCAAATACTTTTCATATATATACTTCTACAAAATCTTTGTTCATTATTACATCTTTTACAGTGAAAACTGACCGCTCTGACGGATGATCAGAACAGCCTCCTTGCAAACCTCCTTGGATCAGAAACACTAGCATTCATCAAACAGTGCAGACATCAACTTCATAGAGTTAACCGTTGAGCGAATATGGTATCGCGGTTTTTATGATTTAACCGGTTTCAGTGTTTATCCACCTGGTCTTGGTTATGAAATTGAATTTATGCCAATACACGTATCATTTGGTCTGTGTGTATCCTGGGTAGTGTTTTCCCAATTCGTTGTAATAATATCACGTTAATTTCTAACAGAGGCATTGTTGATTGATGCAGGTTAAAGTATTTTTCTATGACTGAACACATAAATGCATCTTCAGAAGATCCTGAGCGTAAATCAACTCTCCTGCGAACGAAATTTTGTTTTATTTGAGATCTCATTATATCTGTAGAGCTTAACTTCTTGACTCACATGTAGGTGTTTCTACAATTCAGATATGATCATGCAAGTGAATTGCGACTTCTATTCTTGTGAGCGGCAAACTTTTTTATAATTTGCTTGTTTAACAGCTGTTTTGATGCAAAAATTAAGCTTATGAAAATAGGGTGAACGGAAAGGATTTATATCTTGTGAAATCAATGGCTGACAAAGCTTACCATATTTTATCGAGGTCTAATGGGATTTTATAGAGACTGTTACATTTTCAACGGTAAAATGCTGCAAGGGAAGGTGTGTGGTTTCATTATGCTTTTTGGTTTCCTTGCATTTTTGCTGCTGTACAACCATTTTGAGACCAAAATTTCTGAACTAGAAGAAGCCAGGAGGAAGTTAGGTAAATTACATTTTCCTTTTGGTTTCCAGCTGAACTTTCCTTTTGTTGCTTAAAATATATTACATATCCAGTTGCTTGCAGCTATGAACATCCATAAAATGTCATGCGATTTAGAAAAGGAACAACTTTTATGGAGGAAAGAAAACACCAGTGCTTCATGGCATTGATTTCCTCTGTACTAAATGTTATGGTGGAAGCATTGTGCTTGTCTGGAAATGATTTTGTTTTAAGTAAATTGAAAATTTTGTGCGGCAAACTCTTAAGATGCTTACAGTTGCTGACCATATGAATTACAATTCATAATCTTCTGATTCTGTCTATAAACAGATGCTCTTTACATGGTTTTGATTTCCTCTAAATGTCAAGTTTTCTGATTCTGTCTATAAACAGATGCTCTTTACATGGTTTTGATTTCCTCTAAATGTCAAGTTTTATAAGAAACATTTTGCTAAAATTCTACGGACTAAGCTTATCTGAAGTCATGCTTATAGCCCATTGAGTTGCTCACGGTGGTCGTTAAACCTTATCTGAAGTCATGACTATCCCTAATATTATTGAAAAACAGAATTACACAAAAAAACAACTACATATATTTCAGGTATGAAATAAAGTTGCAAAGCAGCTGCTTCACAGGTTAGTGAAGGCTAATTTGAAATTAATGGGATCTGTGCTCCTGCTAGAGGACTGATCCCATTAACTTGCTATTAATTCTAGTAGTGGTAAATCTATTAAGTTAGATCCCCCAAACTCTAAAGATATGAAAGATGATAGAAAAATGTCAATTGCAAAGTTGGAGATCAGGGTCAACAAGGCTGCCCTGGTGACACAGTGGTCTAATCATTGGCTTCTAACTATTTGTTCATGATTGATGCGTTTGAATCCTGATGAGCAAGGGTTGAAAAATGTGGTCGTTCAGGGCAACCAAAAAAATTATCCGGGCCACTTTGAAAACATCACTGAAACATGTATCATAATTTTTGTCGTATAATCCGCAGATTATCTGCTAAAAAAAGTCACAAATTTAGGTTCTGTAGATTTTATGCTAATGCAGATAGACACTGATTTAAAAAAGGAAAAAAAAACAAAACGCTTTTACTGCCCTTTGATTTAAACAAAAAAATCTGCAGGTTATTGTGCAGGAAATAGAGTATATAATATTGGAAAATTAATACAGACATTTGACGTGGACCCAGAACATCAAACAAAGATCTTCGCTCTTTCCACGTTTATAAGTGAGTCACGGAAAAATTCTCATTGGCCGCCACTGGGAGTCGAATTTAGGGTCTTCTAGTTATGCGCCAGATATGCTTCCGCTACTCCACAGCGGCCTCGAATTCCTCCAGACTCACACACGCTAACTGCCAAGCCAATTCGGTAGGTTGCTTCTTGGAGCCCCGCACAATGCTGGGAATTCACCAAAGATGGTAAACAGCAACTGAAGAAATAATTAGAAGGCGAATGAATAATTAATACAGACATTTAATGTGGACCAGGAGCATCAAAGATCTTTGCTCTGTCCACGTTTTTAAGTGAGTCACGGAAAAATTCTCATTGGCCGCCACCGGGAGTCGAACCCAGGCAGGGTCTTCCAGTTACGCGCCGTATATGCTTCCGCTACACGACAGCGGCCTCGAATTCCTCCAGACTCGCACACGCTAACTGCCAAGCCAGTTAGTCTGTATTAATTATTCGTTCGCCTTCTAATTATTTCTTCAGTTGCTGCTTATCATCTTGGGTGAATCCCCAGCATTGTGCGGGGCTCCAAGAAGCAACCTGCCAAATTAGCTTGGCAGTTAGCATGTGCCAGTCTGGAGGAATTCGAGGCCACTATGGTGTAGCGGAAGCATATCCGGCGCATAACTGTAAGACCCTGGGTTCGACTCCCAGTGGCGGCCAATGAGAATTTTTCCATGACTCACGTATAAACGTGGAAAGAGCTAAGATTTTTGTTTAATATTGGAAAAGAAACTTTCTCGGAATTTTTTTTCGCAGTTCAGGAGTTCGTATGGAGCAAAGAGGAGGCAGAAGCTGTGTCATAATGAAAAATCGGGGAAGTTGTAGGGAGGGACGGCGAGAGTAATTTTGTCTTTGTATTGGTGAGAAAGACAAAATGTTGACTGCTTGTGCCCTCTCTTTGTCAGCCAGTCAATGCAAATGTACACACAGCGCTTGCTGCATGAACCTGTATTATGCATGCCTCGTTTCAAAGTTCTGCATCTCATGTGCCTTGTGGTTAGAGTGTTCTTTGCTGTTTTGATATCTTTGCTGCTATTTTCCTTCATTGTTATTTATGATGTCTTCGAAAATGAAATGTTTCAATTACGCTGCCAAGTTTAATTTTAAAGGGGGAGCACAGCTGATGCTATAATCGTGTCACTATGCAATAGTTTTCGAAAGGTCAAACAACTAGCGTGCTGTCACACGGGAAAAGCCACAATCTAAAATGTAAACAAACCCATGGATAAATTCCGCGGGAGAATTCACAAAAGTTCAACTCTCGTGTTTTACTGACCTATGTTTAAGCCGACTCTCCTACTTTGAAACAGGGTTTCTTCCAAAAACTTGGAAACACTAATGTGTCTACTTTCTATGCCAATAAATCAGATCACTGGTACAGTGTTACTATTTACTACTTTAAAAATGAATTTATTTAATAAAATTTTTTTTTTTTTTTTCTTATTTCTTTGGACTGCTGGGTCTTTATGTTAACAACTTTTCCGTTGGAAATTTTGTTTCTGGATCAACATTTGTGATGTGAGAATTATACAAGAATTATACAGCGTTTTCTTCCCTGAATGTCATGGTCTCAGATTATACGAAGGTAAAAAAAAAAAATGTGCTGATGATTCCAAGGTCTGCAGATAATACAATGAAAATTATGGTAATACAAGAATTTGTGACCTTAAAAAAAAAAATGAGTGAGTACTGTTATTTTTTTTTTCACCCCAGGGAGAGATAAGCTAAAGGTTGAGGGTAATTTCAAAATATTTTTCTACTCCTGCTGTTGAGGCATGGATGTTGTGTTTTGTGTTATGGACCTGGCTCTCTCCTTTCCCTGGAACCAGTGTCCCTAAATTTAGGACAAGCAACTGCTTGTAGCCCATTCAATTGAGTAGCTAATGGTGGTTGTTAAACCCTCAAACAAAAGAAAGAAAAAGGGTCAACAATCATATTTAGGCAGCATATAGAGCAAGCAAATTATGAAAGGGCATTTATGATAGGCATTAGTAGTGGAATACTGTCCTGAGGTAGACAAATGATATGAAGAGTCCATAAACCCAGCGCTTAAAATTCAAATTTAAAATTGAAGTGAGTCTCACTTGTGTTTGTAAATGGAGAGGATTGGAAATTTCAATTTGCCGCCCCGGTGGCGCAGTGGTCTAAGCGATGGCCTCTGATCATTCGTCCGAACGGGGTCCGGGTTCGAATCCCGGTGAGGCATGGATGTTGTGTTTGTCTTACGGCACTGGCTCTCTCCCTTCCCTGGAACCAGTGGCCCAAAATTAGGGACGGGCGACTGCTTATAGCCCATTGAGTTGCTCACGGTGGTCGTTAAACCTCAAAAAAAAAAAAAAAAATTCAATTTGGGAGTTTTGAATATATGAATTAATAATATTAAATGACTGGGAAAAAGTAGTAATTTTTCAAACAATATAAGCTATATTTGCTTTTCAAAATAAACAGATGAATTACATAAAAAATTTACTATATTCAATCTAATACAAATTACTGTGATTCGTTTTACAAAACTAGAGTTGTTCGTTTTGCAGTACTTTTATATCATAAAATTGCGCCTGAAGTATATATGTGTCTTTCATTTCTTGCCATGGTTAGCAAGCTTTGATCAGCTGTTGTTTTATTCCTGAGGGTTTATCTGGCCTAATTTCAGAAATATGCATTAAGATTTTTGTTGCTCAGTGAATCTCTAAATGTTGACTGAATTCTGTTTTGTGTGCTTAAAGCCATGTTCACATGCTGCATTTGTTAAAGGCAATACAAGACTTACTTGCAGAAGAACCTTCTGACACTAATGGAAATGTGTGCAAATGGTTGCTTATAAAACTCTTAGAAAACTTTGGACATTGGCACAGATACTCTTCATTTTTTATAGCTATGTTTGAATAGTGAATATTCCATTACTGCATCTTCATTCATTTTCGAAAAGGAAAAAAAAAAGAAAACCCACTGGTCTGCCATGCTTTTGAAAGACTACCAAAACTTGTGTGTGTGGCTTCACAGATTCAGATTCTACACACTCAAACTTCAAAAGAGTTTCATTGTGGAGGAAGAAAATTGGCAGTCTATCTCAATTGCAAAAGATAAATGAACCTTCACTTGACATTGTGATGTGCAAGTTAAGTAATACAAAGGTCAACTAATTTATTATTTTTGAATATGTTTTCCTTCAGCTCTGAAAGAAAAAAAGTATCATCTTGAATACTATGTATGAGATGCTTAAGAGTTCACATAACTGAGACTTGGTTGATTCAGCCATTCTTCTGATATGAGGAATGTCCAGTTTCTTACTTTGCAACTATTTATGGAGAGGAAATAACATTTAACAATAATTCAAGACAGTGGAAACATCACAAAAAAAAAATTACAATTATGAAAAAATCTTTGCTACGTCCAACTTCCGTTTTCAGAAATTGTCCCTCCACTTTCAAGCTGAAACACAAACAGTTATCAAACAAAATCATATTTTACAATACTGAAAAGAGGTAATGTCGCAAAAAATAAAATAAAATACGGTTAGATTAAATCAGCAATTCGTCTCATTTCCGTTTTCAAAAGTTTTGAAACATGAAATTCTGTTCCCAACCGGAAAATGCCCCCCCTTTCACTGCTGTACTCACACACATACACCAACCACCCCACCCCCCAACAAATCATCTTTAGTTTTACATCGTTCTCGAGAACGATGCAAATCGTGACAACAACGTCAAAGTTCCTTGGATCTGTGGAAGAGACTCATGCCTGAAGTTTAAAAGCAATTTTTTACTCTGTCGAACTTCCGTCATGGGAAATTGTTGTCTACACTTTCAAACTGAAATGCAAACATTTATGCAATAAAGTGATGTTTAGTAATGATACTGGACAGAGGAAACTTCACTAGAAAAAGAATTACGATTGTGGGGAAAATAATTTTCATTTAACTTTTGTTTTTGGAAGTTTTGAAAAACTGAATACCGTTCCCAAGGCGAAAAGCGACCCTCCCCATATACTTGCATACTAATCCTCCAAAAATAAAACATTACCTTCATTTTTTTTAATCGATCTCAAGTATAACCGAAATGTGGCAAAAAAAAAAAAAAAGCGATATTCCGCGAATCTGAGGAAGAATTTCATGCCTGATCCGATTCGATATGCAAAATGAACTGCTCAAATGCGACTACATATGGAAGCCAATTCAGCTGCCCATAAACTGATTATGTTCCCAACATGAATGATGCATTCATTTGTAATTTTTGGAACTCTGAGCAATCCGTTTCTAATGTACATATTTTTTTATGAAGGATACGTTTTTAGCGTGCAAATTTTGCAAGTGGTCCAAAAACGGAGACAAGATTTTATATTTATATATATTTTTTCTTAAAATTATATAAGGCGGGAGACTCCCTTCTAACAACTTTTTTCGGCGGGAATCCCACCATCCCACCCTGAATTTTAACCCCTGAAACCATACATGAGATTCTTCCACAGATTTGCAGAATTTTTCTTTTTTTTTTTTCTTCTCTTTTGTCATCATTTGGGTCATCCTTGAGATCGATTCAAAGCTGGAAATTTCTGTGTAGGGTGGTTATTGGTCATTTTCTGCATGGGGGCTATATTTTATCTTTCAGAGCAACTGAAGTTAAATAGAATGATTATTATTATTATATATCACGTGATTCTATCATAAAGTTCATATACAATTATGTGACCACAAGGTTCTTCAAGAAGACGCTTTGACGTCTGTAAGTTCTGTTTTACACATTCTGTAAAGTGGATACAGTCTGTGGTGGTGCATTAACTTATTCAATTAAAATATAAATTGGTTAAAAGTCCTAAAGATGTTACTCACGGAAGTGTGTGTTCAGTCCAACGTTAGTAGTTACTGAGTTTCTTTGTCCAAAGTTGTGTCTTGCTTCAATATGGTCAGTTGTTAGGTTTAGTTCGAGAGCCATTTCGTCATAAGTTGTACCCTACTTCGGATATGTCCAGATGTTAGGGTTAGCTCCGTTCTGGTTGTGTCGACATATTGAATGGGTAAAGGTTTCCAGATAATAATTAAAGATTTTTGAGTTAAGAGTTACTATTTACATACCACCTGAAGTTCCATGTCATACTTGGCCTTTAGGGCTATCTCGTCAATGCTGCGCTCTCTTGGAATTGCTGAGGAAGTTTTCAAGTTTGGTCAGGTTCATAAAAAATTTAAAAGATTCCAGTTAAAATCATTATATACACCACCTCATACCGTCCACAGTCTCAATCATCGGATGCGCGTTTCACCTAGGCTCTACCCTGGTGTTTTCAACGGAGACTTCACACCCTCTGTCGAAGTCTGCTATCTGAAAGTCTCGTGTCCACAGTGCGCATGCTCCTCATTTAACCCATTGCCAATGCCATCTAGTGTCAGGTCACATCAACTTTATCTTCATCTATGTCATTCTCACCCTTCCCTTTTCTCTTCCTCTCTCTCCTCTCCTTATTCCATTTCTTCTCAGGTTTGTTGGCAAAGGTGATTTTGCAGAACATCGAAAAATCTATGAGACTGAAAACAGATATACCACAACCATCGATGTTCTGCAGGTACGTGGATGACATCCTTATGGTATGGCAGCATGATGATAACCAGCTGCAGATGTACATAGATGAATATAATAACTATTACGAAACAATTAATGTTACTGTGGAGCGTGAAAAGGATGGAGTCTTACCATACTTAGACATATTACTATCTCATAAGCAAAATAACATCGAATTCCAAGTATATAGAAAACCTAACAACATCATTAATATCATTCCTGAGAACTCTCACTACCCAGCATCTTACAAATTGGCAGCTTTCCGATCATATATCTATAGAGCGTTTACTCATACATCTAATGCCCAACTACTAAAAAATGAATTGAATTGGATAAAGAACACAGCAATAAACTTTGGTTATGATGTGAAGAAAATAAATAACATTAATAGATGCAACCCTAGAAATAAACAACAAAGGAGTACACAGACTCAACAGGTAATAAAATTTTGTGGATCATTACCATATATACCGGAGATCACAACTATTATGAAGAAAACATGTAAAAAATTTGACCTAGATTTTGGTGTACGAACGAGAGATATAACGAAATCTCTTATAACTATCACAGAAAGACCCCAATCTTACAAAAAGTGGGTGTCGTCTACTCTATACCAATAACAAATAATAAAAAAAAATCGTCAACCAATATATAGGCAGTACAAAAAGAAATATTAAAATCAGATTGACCGAACACATGAAGAACTTTAGCAGAAGAGAGAATAAAACAGCACTTATTGACTTCTGTTTGGATAATCAATGTATACCCTATTGGGAAGGAATTACAATATTAAACCAGCAGAATAATATGAGAACAATACAAGTAGCAGAAGCAGTAATAATAAATAAGACCAAATCATTTAACTGCAATAATAACAGTCCATACGACCTTTCCTATGCTTGGAGGAACCTGATCGATACTGAGAAGAAATGGAATAGGGAGAGGAAAGAGAGGAAGAGAAAAGGGAAGGGTGAGAATGACATAGATGAAGATAAAGTTGATGTGACCTGATACTAGATGGCATTGGCAATTGGTTAAATGAGGAACATGCGCACTGTGGACACGAGACTTTCAGATAGCAGACTTCGACGGAGGGTGTGAAGTCTCTGTTGAAAACACCAGGGTAGAGCCTAGGTGAAACGTGCGTCCGATGATTGAGACTGTGGGCGGTACGAGGTGGTGTATATAACGATTTTAACTGGAATCTTTTAAAGCTTTTAAATTTTTTATAAACCGGACCAAACTTGAAGACTTCCTCAGCAATTCCAAGAGAGTGCAGCATTGACGAGATAGCCCTAAAAGCCAAGTACGATGTGGAACTTCAAGTGGTATGTAAATAATAACTCTTAACTCAAGAATCTTTAATTATTATCTGGAAACCTTTTACCCATTCAATATGATGTCGACAGAACCAGAATGGAGCTAACCCTAACACCTGGACATATCCGAAGTAGGGTACAACTTATGATGAAATGGCTCTCGAACTAACCCTAACAACTGACCATATTGAAGCAAGATACAACTTTGGACAAAGAAACTCGGTAACTACTGACGTTGGACTGAACACGCACTTCCATGAGTAACATCTTTAGGACTTTTAACCGATTTATATTTTAATTTAATAAGTTAATGCACCACCACAGACTGTATCCACTTTACAGAACGTGTAAAACAGAACTTACAGACGTCAAAGTGTCTTCCTGAAGAACAATGAAGATTATTCGGGTCATAATTTTTTTTTCTCACAATGTTGCCTCTGTCCTATATTTCTCTTAGATATAATTTTATTGTATAAATGTTGGTATTTCAGCTTGAAACTGTAGGCAACAATATCCGAAAACAGAAGTTAGGCCACTCGAAAATTTCCCTGTAATCTTCGGTCATGAAACTTCTATGAATTCGAGGAATTCCATTATCATTTGGGTTATTCACAAAATCTATTTACAACTGAACAGAAATGTTTTGGAGATTGGTAATACAGGGTGTGCATGGGTGCTTGAAAACCTGGAAAGTCCTTGAATATCATGATCCGAGGAGCAGAATCTTTTTCAGAAGTACCTGCAACTTAAAAAAGAAAACCTAAAAACTTTTGCATTTTTGAACTTCACTTTTAGTTGGTAAAGTTCGATGAACACTTACCGCACGTGGGGCTTGGCTTTCAATCCATATTTCCGTTACGTGGATGCGGCACGGGATTTTTTCATTTGGCCACGGGTCCGCTTCTTCTTTTTTTTTTTTTTTTTTCTCCGTTGGAATTTATTTTGTCTCATCACCAAATGAGTTTTTCCTTTGCTGCATCCTCATTTACTTCAATATTTATTCATACCCGAGTACTTTCGGTACTACTACTATACCGTCTTCGAGGGGACATTTTGCTCCAACTAGCACGGACCGTGTCAGCTGGGCATTTCGGTGGTTCTCGCGGGCTGCTTCTGTCATCTGCTATCGCTTCTTCTTGGGCGTTGTGGCGCCATCTCTTGTTGGTCAGTGATCTCCTTTTTCGAACTTTTTCTTTTTTTTGCTCAATTTTAATTAAATTTCTCCAGCTGTTTCTCAAATTATTAGGGTCATTGTGGTTGCAAACTTTTGTCCTATTTTTTTCAATCATTACCGACTCTGCTATTCTGAGGTGTTTTTCGGATTTACAGCTTTTAATGATTTTTATATTTTCGAATTTTGGATATTTTTGGTTATCCAGACAGTATTGAATCAGTGCTGTTTTTTCTTCTTTTTTCTGCCAGTTTTTTATGTGTTGTTTTAATCTGTGTTTAAGCTTATTTTTGGTACTTCCTATATAAGCCATTGGAGGATTTTCAGTAATAGGAATTGAATAAATACCTGCTTTTTCTAACATTCTTATTTTATCATTATTTTTTGTTACTATATTTTTGATGGTATTTACTTTTCCTCCATTACAGCTTTTAATGATTTTTATATTTTCGAATTTTGGATATTTTTGGTTATCCAGACAGTATTGAATCAGTGCTGTTTTTTCTTCTTTTTTCTGCCAGTTTTTTATGTGTTGTTTTAATCTGTGTTTAAGCTTATTTTTGGTACTTCCTATATAAGCCATTGGAGGATTTTCAGTAATAGGAATTGAATAAATACCTGCTTTTTCTAACATTCTTATTTTATCATTATTTTTTGTTACTATATTTTTGATGGTATTTACTTTTCCTCCAATTTGAATGTTATGCTTTAGTCGGTAATGATTGAAAAAATAGGACAAAAGTTTGCAACCACAATGACCCTAATAATTTGAGAAACAGCTGGAGAAATTTAATTAAAATTGAGCAAAAAAAGAAAAAGTTCGAAAAAGGAGATCACTGACCAACAAGAGATGGCGCCACAACGCCCAAGAAGAAGCGATAGCAGATGACAGAAGCAGCCCGCGAGAACCACCAAAATGCCCAGCTGACACGGTCCGTGCTAGTTGGAGCAAAATGTCCCTCGAAGACGGTATAGTAGTAGTACCGAAAGTACTCGGTATGAATAAATATTGAAGTAAATGAGGATGCAGCAAAGGAAAAACTCATTTGGTGATGAGACAAAATAAATTCCAACGGAGAAAAAAAAAAAAAAAAAAAAGAAGAAGCGGACCCGTGGCCAAATGAAAAAATCCCGTGCCGCATCCACGTAACGGAAATATGGATTGAAAGCCAAGCCCCACGTGCGGTAAGTGTTCATCGAACTTTACCAACTAAAAGTGAAGTTCAAAAATGCAAATGCATTAATGCACGTTAAATAATTAACCTCCAATATCGGAAGTAAATTGAAACCTAAAAACTGTCTGCTAAAGTAAAGGGATGCCTAAATATTAATTCTGCCATAAAATTTATTGTTCTTCACTGCATCAAAGTGAAGTTTGAGATTTTAATAGTGAAAATTGGTATTTAGTTAAAATAGTCAAACTAATTTTCCCTGATAAATGCAGAAGAAACTGGAACTAGTTTATTTCATTCAGAACTTAAACATTCTGTAAAGCACTTGGATTTTTAAAAATAATGGTCGGAAAGTATAACCTATTGGAATAATTTGAAATCTGTACTTTTTTATTTTGCATTTAGTTAATTGATTAAACTTTAACTCCCTCCTTCGAAGGATGTTTTGACTGATAGACATTATGCTCTTATGTTGTACTAACTAGTACTCACCACGTGATTGTTTAGGTGATTGTGTGTTAAAGATTAAAATTAGCGTTCACCACTCGCCATGTGGTGACTGGATAAAATAAAATATCCAGTAGAAAAAGTTACTTTAGTCACCATGCTCGAAAATTTGCCTTTTTTCATTTCTAAAGAATTTATTTGCATTTTTTGAAACACTCCTTTTATAGGAAATGAATTTTCAAATCATCCAACTCACGCATGGTGAAAAACAGCCCTTTCCTCTGAAAATAAGTGGGTACGATCTATTTATAGATTCACTCTTCATGAACGAGGGCAGCTGTTTGTTTTCTCACTTAAGTTGGGGCACAAAGTAACCATATCAGGAATGGCCACCTGTGGCTTTAGATGGAACTGTGGCATCACAACCTGTCTTCAGCAGCTCATTTTTTAAAGTTTGGTTTCTCTGAAAATGCACGATTTTCCATTGCTTAGGGCACGTCTTGCTTACTTATCATCAAACAAAATGAGCAAGCATTTCCCCTTTTGTTTACAACAAGAAATCAAAGGTAGAAAATCGGGACTTCACTTTCTGCTGCCGTCTTTCATTCCACACAGAGTTGCGTTTCTTTTGCACGTGTGAAGTTCGCTTTAAACAAAATAAAAAAAAAAACTCTTGTCTGCCTCTTAATACAGTAAAATGTTACTAAAGAATGGGTAAACACAAGTTTTTCAGCAAAATTAAATAACAAAAGTCAGTACTGTATTGTTCACTCTGGTAGTCATTTTATGGGTCACAGAAAAGGCCGATTCCATAACGGGCGGAATAAGTACTGATTTTGAAATTTAATTTAGCTTTAAAAATGCAGAAAAGAAAAAATACTTTCCGTATTGATTGGTTTAGAAGAACAGGTTGTTTAACAAAAACTGTGCTTCACTAGGAAAAAAGTTTAAATACAAAGTTGTTTTTTTTTCCCACTATTACTGAAGATATTAAAAACGAGAAACATAATCAGAAAAATATAACAAAGAAGAATATAACCAGAAAGTGAAAAAAATGTGCATCCTGGGGTAAGAAAAATTTTGAAATTTAGAAAAATACGGAACATTTTCATTCGTGCTAAAACAATCATTTTCAGGTGACGGACGGCATGCCCAAATTATACCGAACAAATGTCGCAGCATTATAAAGATCCAATAAACAGTCCCAGAAATATTTGATGAATGTTAGAATTTTGAAAACATGAAAATAAACTTTGAACAAATGTTGAATAACATTATTTCATAGAGATTTTTTATTTCCATAGTATATTCGATGCTTCCCGTATTCCGTGGCGATCGACAATTTCCGTAGTAACTATGGGAAATTCATAGCATTTAGAAGGTCTGAGGTGGGCAAACAGGAAAAAATGACAAATCATTAAAGTTCTACCAAAACAACGTTTTTTGAAGGGAAAAAAAATCGACAACCAGATTTTTTATTTCTGTAGTATATTTGATGTTTCCTGTACTACGCAGCGATCGACGATTTCTGTAGTGACTGGAGAATTCGTAGCATTTGGAAGGTCTGAGGTGGGCAAACAGGAAAAAAATGACGAATCATTAGAGTTCTACCAAAACAATGTTTTCTGAAGGGGGACGGGGAATCGACAACCAGATTTTTTAATTTTCGTAGTATATTCGATGTTTCCTGTACTCCGCAACGATCAACAATTTCCGTAATGACTGTGAAAAATTTGTAGCATTTGGAATTTCTGTGGTGGGCAAACAGGAAGAAATGACAAATCATTAAAATTCTACCTAAACTGAACGTTTTCTGTAAACAAACAGCAAAAAAAAACCTGACACTGGGTTCGAAAACCAGACAGAATCCGATGGAATCAGGATACTCTGCATGTGTTTTTATTTCGTCATAACTATTTTTTTAACACCTGTGAAGGTTTATCAATGATATTAATGTAATATTTATTAGAACAACCCAGGAAAGTACTGAATATTTTCTTTTAGTGGTCAGGAATCATTGCGAGTCTGTAAAACAAAGTGACCAGGTTGGTATCACATTTCTCCCAATTTCAGCTGTACCACAAATGATTCTGCTATAAGATATGAAATTCATTTTTGAAAGCTATACAGCTAGTTTTCATTTTGACACCAAGAACCTAACCAAAAATAAATGGAATGAAAAGAAAAATTTAGCAGAATTAGAAGCAGCTTCGAAACATAATGTCTGAACATTTTTGACCATCAATAACTCACCAAAAACTGAAAAACTGCTAGAGAAACTAAAAACAAGCAATTTTTAGTACATGAAGGTCATAGCACAAATTGTTGAAATACTGCTGGCTGTCATGCCAAGCAATGCAGAAGTTAAGAGAATGCAAGCATTGTGGGCAGTGTTCTTGATGATAATACAATGCTCATGCAAAAAATGACTTCAGAAAATAGACACCAAATAAAGTAAGCCAAAGTAAGTATTGCTTGAAAATTTTGACCCATCTACTGCTATCAATTTATGATGGAGAGATTGAGAGATTTTATATGTAAATATAGCGAGAGATCAAATAAAAATGATTAAATTATATTTAACTGTCTAGAAAATTATGAAAACTGTCTAGGAAATTCGGTTGATGTGGTTGAAAAAAATATATAACTTTTAAGATTATATTTATTCACTTAATTGCACTGGACAATAGACCATGTAACTACTAAACTTAAATTTAACTATGTCTAAATAAATGAAAGGTATACAGTGCAGTGATGAAATGTGTATACAACATGAAATAGCCATAAGGGAAGTAGCCACTAGATTTTGTTTACCCACCGGCCACTCGAAAAAATCACCAATTTTAATCTTTATTGGGTGTGTGTGTGTGGGGGGGGGAGGGCTTGTCAACTTTTGAAACATCAGTAATTTTGTTACATTTAACGTGTATTGTAAAACAGAGGTCCATATAAGATTTTTGTTTGAAACCCAATTTTTGAATTGACCACAGCAGGGCTCGACAAATGCCGGGCACCAGCCCAGGCGCTTAAAATTCGGGTCGTGGCGCTTAATTTTTTTCTTACTTGAGGTTTCGTAATTTGCAGTAAATACCATAATTTCTATTATGTAATCCATAAAATCATCTATTAAAAAGTTTTAAATTTAGGTACTACGGATACCGGTAAAGAAAGAAAAAACAAAAACGGTGCAGCGTTTTAAAAAGTCCGCAAGGCAATTGTCAGGCGAGGCGGTGTTATTTGGAAAATACCGAAAATGCGGTAACAGAAAGATTGTAATGTAACAGCAAAATAAAAAGAACGCAAAAAGATTGTAAGAATATATATATACTGTATATGTATTTTTTTACTTAGAAGCATTTTGATAGAAAATATGACGCAAGGAAGGCGTTATTATTTGCGCGTTCGGAAGCCTACGTGGTGTGAGAATCTGTGACTCTCTGGAATCCCGCAGGACTATTCTGTAGCATGTAACCATTCTGTGAATCGCATTGTAGTTTTGTGTGCTAATTGTATTAGTTAAGGATTTTTTTTTCTTTCGGTATTCAGTTGAAACGTATTCAGAAATAAGACAATGCTATGGACTGTCCACAATTTCAACGGACTTTTTTAGTCTAACTAATGAACTATGGTAATGCTGCAACGCCTAGCGAATTTAGTTCTTTATTTACTTAAAAGTAACACAAAAGTACTGCAAAATGACTGTTACTTTTTCGATAAGACGATCATTTCTTTCTTACATCTTTGGATTTCTGAGTCGGTCCTGTGAATCGCAGTTTTCTGTCGGAAATGATGATTCACGATTAACATGATATGTGTGGATTATACGACTGTCATACATGCCAATTACTACAGAATGTCCGTAGTTTCAACGGATTTAGTTGTCTGACTATGGAACTCGCTCTCGAAATTAGATTCTATGAATTTTCATTTTGTTTAAAAAAATTATTTTGATATTATTTTACCATAAGATTAGGATGACCATATTTCCTAGAGACAAAAACGGGACAAAAAAGTAAGAGGATAAAAAAGTTTTATTACTGAAACATATTGAGCTTACCATTATTCTTCAGTTAACAGTGACAGAACCGATACAAAAATTTAGGCACACTTAGTGGAGGACTGTATTTCACCACGATCGTACCATGAATATTTCTCCGATGAAGTAATCTTACGCAGCAAACTTTGGTCTTTCAACACCTTATCATAAAACTTCTGACACTTTATGACACAATTTTGTCTTACAACTAATATAGCTCTCTCATTGTCTCGACACTAAACCTAGATTTCTCCTTTGACCACATACTATTCATAACAGAAAATATTCTCTTAACAAGTGCTGTTCTTCCTAGAAAACAAAGAATAAACTAGCTACAATATTACAAAAGTCCCGAAAGTCTAGGCGTTTTTCGCTCATTTCAGAAAAAAATTTGTACCCATCTATCAGATGTATTCGCATTGAAGGCCTAACATCGGAAGAAGTGGACATCTCTGAAGTTAACAGAAAAGTAACCAAAGCTCTTATGGAAACAGCAACAAAATTAGCTGGGTCTAAGAACAAGTTGCATGTAAATAAATTATCAGGAAAAACGAAAATGTTGATGCAAAAAAGAAGAGAGATGAGGACAACTAAAGAAGATGTGACTTCCAAAGTGGAATATATAGAGCTATGCAAGACAGTACGAAAAAGTATCACTGAAGACGTAAGAAAATTCAACTGTGAATTAGTGAGGAAAGCAATTGAAAACAACCAAAGCCTAAAGATAGCAAAAGGACATCTCAGTAAGGGAAGAAAACAGATTATGGCACTGAGAAAAGAAGATGGTTCTGTAACAAGAAATAGAGGCGAAATTTTGACAAGAGTGAAAGATTTCTACTCCAAATTATATGAAAGGGATGATACATGCACTCCAGACATCATGAAAGATACCAGTACCAGAGTTCCTCCAGTCCTTCCAGCAGAAGTTGCACATGCAATCAAGAACATGAAGCGGGGAAAAGCTCCAGGAGAAGATGGAATTACTGTAGACATCATACAAGAAGCAAGTGGAGAAATCGAAACAGTACTCGCCCAAATTTTCACTCGATGCCTTAATGAAGGAAAGATTCCTGAGGATTGGAACACCGCTACAATGATCCTGCTACATAAGAAAGGTGACATTGAGGATCTCGGAAACTACAGACCTATCAGCCTCCTATCAGTAGTTTATAAAATCTTTACTAAAGTTCTTTCACACCGCTTGAAGGTAACACTGGGCATGGCTCAACCGAGAGAACAAGCTGGATTCAGGAGTGGCTACAGCACAATAGATCATATCCATGTGCTGAGAGAACTAATTGAAAGAGCGAGGGAATATGAACTTCCATTGTGCATGGCTTTTATCGATTATGAAAAAGCCTTTGATTCGGTGAAACCATCAGCAGTTACAATGGCTCTGAAAACCTGCGGTATTGAAGATGCATACATTAATATTATTAATAACATCTCTGAAAATGCAAGTGCAAAGATTAGGCTGTTTGAAAATACAACACACAAAAATTGGAAAGGGAGTGAGACAAGGTGACACCATGTCTCCGCAGCTCTTTAATGCCACATTGGAGGGTGTTTTTCAGTCACTGAGCTGGGAAAACAAGGGGATAAAGATTAATGGAGATTATCTAACCCACCTTCGTTTTGCTGATGACATAGTCATTTTTGCAACTAGCCCATCAGAGCTGCAGAGTATGATCCAGGAACTTGCTGACAAGAGTAAAGAAGTGGGATTAAAAATGAACTTTCAGAAGACAAAAGTGATGTACAATGCTTTTACAAGAAATGAAGATTTATCGATTGATGGAGAAAAGCTGGAGATAACAGACACGTACGTTTATCTTGGACAGCAGATATCAAGTGAGGGTCACATTGATGAAGAAATTAATCGGCGTACAAAACTTGCCTGGAGAGCTTTTGGAAGAAACAGCATAATTTTCAAGAGCAATATGCCATTATGTCTTAAAAGAAAAGTGTTTGATCAATGCATCCTTCCAGTGCTTACGTATGGTGCAGAGACGTGGACCTTAACTAAAAGAGACATACAAAGGCTGCAGACAACTCAAAGCAGCATGGAGAGGTGCATACTTGGTGTAACCAGGAGAGATAAGAAGAGGAACTCGTGGATCCGAAAAATGACAAGAGTGGAAGACATCATGATCAGAGTTAAATCCCTGAAATGGCAATGGGCTGGACATACTGCCAGAAGGACAGATCATCGATGGACAGCCGAAATTTTAGATTGGATTCCAAGGGACAGGAAAAGACCCAGAAGAAGACCACATGGGAGATGGGTGGATGAAATTCGAAAGTATGCAGGGGTGTCATGGAGGAGACTGGCACAAGACAGACCGTTGTGGAGGAAACTTGGGGAGACCTTCGTCCAGCAGTGGATTGATAATGGTTGACAATGATGATGATGATGATGATCAGATGTAGGAATGTTTTCTAGGTGTTTTTGCTCATTTCAGAAAAAAAAAATAAAATTGCTTGACCGATATACAAGTATATTTATAGTTTTTATTCAAAACAGGACAAAATTGACATTTTTATTAAAACGACGGGACGGCCGGGAAATATGAAAAAAAAATGGTACTGTCCCGTTCAAAACGGTATGTATGGTCAGCTTAATAAGATTCTTAAGCAGATTCACAGAATTCTCTGGTTTTTTTTTTTTTTTTTTTTTTGTCATCATTTAGATCGTTTTCAAGATTGATGCAAAACCGAAAAGATGGGGGAGGGGTGTCATTTTCCATTTGGGGATGGTATTTCGTGTTTCAAAGCTTTTGAAAACAGTAGTTAAATAGAGTAAAAGAATTTTTCCTAATCATAATTTTTTTCTCCCGATGTTGCGTTTGTGTCTAATATCCTTCAGTTTTCGAATTAACCAGTGGTCCGCTGGCTATTGGCCAGTAATACTTCCGTCGGACCACTGAACTAATAACTTGACTGGCTCGGATGGCTAGTAATATTTTTTTCTCATTTGGCACAAGTTAAAAAATGAATTTCTATTTCTTTTACCTTGCTGTATGGTTTTCTTTTTAGGCTGCAAACTAATGATAGGTTTAAAAACAAATATTGGAGATAATTCCATTGAAATGATACGTTATTTTCTACATACATTATAAATGTCTTTAAGTTTTTTTGGTTATTATTTTTTTACCGACCAATGGGCATTTTGGTGGACCAGTGTTATGCAAAGTCTTCAATTTCTCTTCAAACAAAAGGGAAAACACGTGCCTTTTGCATCTTGATATAGCAAACGGTGTCTAGTAAATGGGAAAACATTCATTTTCAGCAAAATCAAAATTTAAAATGCGAAATGTCGCTTATCTCTCTGCAGTGAAAACAAGTGTATGGTCATGGAAATGGCTCTATTTCAAGTTCACACAGGGTAAGTGACAATTTTCAACTTAAATTGTGCTCTAAAAAAGAAAAAAGAAAAAAAAAAAGGCTTTTCTCCTGTGCTGGGTGTAGCAAGAAGGGACTGCAAAGGGTTACAAGAAGAACATTCATTTGTTAAGAAAATTTATTAAAAAAATGTGAAGACATATTTCCAAAGATATTTGTATCAATAGAATAACCAAAAGAAAAAAAAAGAGTTTAATACTTGGAAGTTCTGAAAACTTGCAATTCATAATTCATATCAGTGTTTAAGTAATTATTAGAATATATCAGTTCAGATGTATATGACCGGTGTCTAACTATTTTCTTATTTAGCAGTTTTTTTAAATGACAGAATTATTTTCTGCTAGTGTGTGTGTGTATATGTGTATGCAGTTTGCTAATAGTCAGTTTTTTGTCTATAAAGCTGTGAAGTTTGTGTGTGTGGGTGGGGGGGGGTAATTATATGTTTATATATTCCTCGTTGCATTGAATGATAAGGGCCCAATATCTCACTGTGAAATGACTCATTGACTCAATCTTCATTCTCACCTTGCAATCTTCATTCTCACCTTGAGCACTTACTCATGTGCACATGTTAGCAATCTCTTGTAGCCCCCATGATGCTGAGATATTACATTTTGGTGAAAATCACTTTTCACATTCACCCTTAAATTTTGGACATCAGTGTTCCTTACTAAGAACTATGACTGATGGATATTTTATGGATAGCTAGTCTCCTAAATGTGAAAATTACAAAAGCATGTGATCATATCAATGCTGCTGTGAGAAAGTTAACAATAAAAGCAAGTTTGCAGATATCTCTGGCAAAACAGTTTTCATAAACTGAAGCAATATATGCTTTCAGCAAAGCAAATTTAAAACATATTATCACATTAACAGTGCTTTCAGAAAATGGAAGTTAGAAGAAGGTGTACAAATTGAAATAAGGGGAGCCACAATTAACGAACAGAAGGGCTGGGTATTTTATTACCACATGAGTGGCAAACCTTCTCTCTTGAGTCAGTCCTGATTATGAGTTGGTGTGTTATCAGTTACATTTCTACCAGGAGGTAGAACTGTATCCAAAATAATGGCATTCTGGATGTCATTTAGAAAAATGGCAGATAAGTAATTTTGTATTTTAATTCTGTGTTAAAGAAAAAAAAATGCAAATTGAATTTTTAATTATTGTGCACACTACATAGTAAAGAGAAACTATAAAATAAGATATCCATTTTTAATATTCTGTTTATAATATACCAGGAGAAAGCCCGTCAATAATGACGGGGAAAAATAAGATATGTTGAGTAATATTTTAATAACTAGGTATTTTCTTTTTGTTTCTGATGTTCAAATATGAAAGTATGTTTCACGAACATTACAATTATAAAAAAAAAAAGTATTTGTATCCTACAGTTGTTACACTGCACGCTGAAATAATTTGCAATTTCCATTCACGGAACACCTGCAGGAAAACACAAAAAACTAAGCAGAACGTCACAAATACTTCTTTCTCAGTTGGTGCTATGGTGATGATGTCATGTAATTATATCCAGGAAGCAGTTTCAATTCACTGAACACCTTAACGAAAACATGATAACTGAGCTTGTTGACACAAATATTTCTTTCTCAGTTGTTGCTAAGGTGACGTCACCTGCACGAAAACACGAAAAGCTAAGTGTTACGCCACAAATATTTCTTTCTCAATTGTTGCTATGGTGACAAGTCTTTTCACTGTGCCACAAAAGTGGGACGCTTACAAAGGAAATTATATTTGACTTATATCGTTGTTCAATTTTCGCTAAGTTGCGATGAACATACTTTTTACGTGGCTACGATATTCAAATTCTATGAAGCACCTACAGCCACTATAAATATTGTAAGTATAGATACTTATTATTATTATACTTGACTTCAATTGCCAATACTACGTTAATGTCCTTTTGCAAACTCCCGATAGCTGAACTTGTATAACGTGTGAATTGTATCTGCATTATCTTTTGTTGCAAATAATAATTATTTCACATTTAATGGGATAATTTATAAACAGCAATATGGCACCCCTATGGGGTCCCCAATTTCAGGGCTACTGGCCGAAGTCGTTCTGCAAGATATTGAAAACTGTATATTAGATCATTCTAATATATACTTACCATATGTATATCTCCGATATGTAGATGATATTTTACTATTTTGGCAGCACTCCAATCTTGAAATGGATAATTTCATTGCTAAATTTAACAATTGTTATCAATCTATACAGGTTAGTAAAGAAATTGAGGTTAATGGCCAGCTAAACTTCTTGGATATATCTATACAAAAGGATAACGGAATTATAGAATATTCTGTATACCGGAAGCCATCATATGTACAGGCAATTATCCCAAGAGATTCTACACACCCTTGGAAATATAAGACTGCAGCATTCCGCTTTTATATTAAAAGAGCAATAACACACTCATCCAATAAAGAATTGGAGATCAAAGAGATAAAATGGATTGAAAAAACTGCAGAAGAATTTGGATATAGTAAAGGATTAGTCAAATCTTTATATAACAACATTACGGCCAATATACATCGTTTCGATAATAACATTAAAAAAGAAATACAGCAATATTATGGAAAATTTCCATACTTACCTCCTATTAGTACCATTTTAAAAAAAGAATGTTACAACAACAATATTAACATCGCAGAAACAGTTATTGACAATGGAAGCATACTTACTACTACTAATAATAGATCAATTCTAAATAAATCTGGAGTTTATGTTATTCCAACAGTTACGGATGATAACCAAAAAGACAAAGTATATATCGGAAGTACGCGTAGAAGATTTTTGACTAGATTAAATGAACATATTACGAACTGGACAAGAAAAGATGAAAAAACTTCATTAATACAACATTGTATCAAAAATCAAGTAACTCCTGATTGGACTAACACAAAAATTCTAACATCACATAGATCACATGCCCAGATTCTAACCTCCGAGGCTGTAGTCATTGAGAAAACCAAAAGATACAACTGTAACGTTAATAGTCCAGTGGAGCTTCACTTTGCATGGAGGTACCTTATTGAACAGGAGAGGAAACATTTCAAGAGGAAAAATATTAACAAAAAACATGTGACATCAAATATTACTTAAAAAAATACAGTTGAATATTTCTACGTAAAAGCTACTAGTATATTTTTGTTTGACTACAGATGGCGACACCATTGATATGTGCAGTTGAACCTAAATCATGATGTGCAAATATCTACACGACAGGGCTGAACATACATTGGGGTTAGGCTGCATACCTGAGCGAGTGAGTGCGGTGATCCTATTGTCCGTGCACCTACCACTGATGATGGCTATAAATTGTAGCAGAAACTAGTTTGGTGCTTCGCATTCGGGAGATTTGTGTGTTTGTATTTTCTTTTTCAAGATTGCTTATTTTTGAGGTTTTGGCAAAAGTATAATTCATCTTTGGTTTTCATTATGTATCAGGATGCTTCGCGGTCAAGATAGTCTCCTCTTCAGGATTGTAGTTCATTTTTAAAAAAATTCAACAAGGTTTTAATTTAGTTTCTTATTTCATCGATGTTAAAGGATTTTTTTTGCATTGTAAAAAATTCATCTTGTTTAATTTTATCTGGCGCAGATTTTACAATATCATGAATTTTAACTTCACAATTGAAAGAATTCACATTCTTGGATGACGCACATATGAAGCACCTACAGCCACTATAAATATTGTAAGTATAGATACTTATTATTATTATACTTGACTTCAATTGCCAATACTACGTTAATGTCCTTTTGCAAACTCCCGATAGCTGAACTTGTATAACGTGTGAAACAGTATTTACAGACATTTAATGTCAACCGAATTTGGAAATTATATTGTTTTAGTTTTAACTTTGAACTTACAAGTTTTCATTTTCAGGTTATGTTTTATCTTAGAGTTACGATAGCTGCTTTATTTGTTTGTTACTTCATAGTGTTATTATTTTTTTCTTTCTTTTCTGTCTTAATGCAGCAAGCAGTGTTAGCCTAATGCAAGAGAACAACATTGGTCACCCTCAAGACAGTCCTCTCACATCACTGTTGGATCAGAGTTCAGAATTAGAAGCAGACAGTTTCTTTTATGACAGTGTTCTTATCTACAATAGAGTACCAAAAACAGGCAGTACAAGCTTCATGGGTGTTGCTTATGATCTTTGCCCTAGAAATGGTTACAATGTCCTTCACATAAACACAACAAGAAATTCTCATATTTTATCACTTTCCGATCAGGTAAGGTTACTTTTTTCAGTTGCATTTTTGATAAGAAATGTTAAAAATATTGGTGAATTTTGACAGTCATACATCAGGTATCTGCAACAGATTCTATTAATTTAAAAAATGAAATTATTTTTAGATGTCACCTAGAAATATAGTATACATTATTGGCCAAAATTGTAGAAACCTTGCAAAATTTGTATTTCAAAGGCTTGATGGCTCAAAACATCAATCTTTTTTAGAATAATACCATAAAATTATGTCATTAAAAAAGATAATTTAATGCAGAATGTAATGCAACAAACTGTGTTGAATTACCTTATTCTATCAAAAGTTATAGCCAAATAACCAGAAAAAGAAAACACAACTGCTTTATGTAACGACAAGTGGATTTCCTTAACTCAAAACTGACTAATGAGGCTGATTGTTCTGAGAGTTGATCAGGTGTTGTTATAACCCAATATGGAACCAATGTGAGTTAATTCTTATTTCCAGGTGTCAGAGCTAATAATATAACTCCTATTCGGCTGTGTGAGTGTCGTCAAGTTGGCCACTGGGTTTTTCACTGATTTCTATTCGTTGATAACTTAGTAAGCTGTGTAACTTAGTAAGATGACAAACAGGGTGAAAAGAGTTGACTGATCACCTAGAAATTGATGTAAAATACTAACTTTGTGTGAAGAAGGCTATACTTATGAGGAAGTCATGAGAAAAGTAGGTGGGAATCTAACCAAAGGAGGTATTTCTAAACTGTGCAAGAGGCATCAGCAGACTCAGTCAATTCAAAACCTAACTGGTAAAGGCAGGAAAAGGTGCACAACAGGTTTCCTTGGTCCTGATAAATTCTTAAAAGTCCTTAAAAAGTGCTTATTTTTGTATTAGGGTGCCTAGAGGTCCTTATTTTTTGCCAAAAATGGAGAAAAGTCCTTAAAAAGTATTTATTTTCCCTAACTGACTACACATAACACAAAATCTAGAAATTATTGTAGGACTTCTGCTGCTGGTTGGCTATGTTAACGATTGTAGCTGAAAGCCCGTGGGAAAGCACAGGGCAGTGCGAGAAAAGTAATTTGCTGAAAAAAGTGAAGAACTATGGGCAAAATTAAATATGTCCAGTACACCATCATAAACACATCCAGTACACCACACATCTCTTAGTACTGATACTTCACTTTTGTATTTCCCCTTTTTTATATGCAAATAACAAATATGAAATCCCCCTGGAAAACGTGTATTCAACAAGAACGAGAAAAACGAATGGCGAGACGCTGATGCGGAATATAAAAATACAAAAACAAATACAAGTGACTAACTGACAACCAACCATGACATTGGCCTAACATCGAGATTTGACACGAATGCGTGTAACCACATAATGCGACCAACATACTTCTGATGTAACCTGCAGCAAGCCAGTTGCTGATGGAAGACTCACAAGTATTAGGTGTACAAGCAAGTTTTAAAGCATTTTTTGTGTGATGTATACCGCTAATTTACATATCCAACATTCCCTTGCATTGTTGTCATCTGACCGTAACTGGTCCAGAGTATAAAATGCGACACAGAAGTTTGCCCAACAGTCAAACACACTTGCACATCGGTAGGTGAAAGATGGCAAGCGATACTGCATTTATTCAACATTTCATTCATTACGAATTTCATCAAGAAAAAAGTGCTGCAAAAGCATGTGCGTCCAGCTGTTCTGTTCTGGGGGAGAATATTGTATCAAAAAGCATGTGTGAGTTTTGTTTTAGATGGTGTTTAAAGCAGCAGATTTTGATGTTAGTGATCGAGAACATATTGGTGCCCCGCAGAAGGTTGCACATGAGAACTGCAAGCATTGCTGGGTGAAGATTTGTCTCAAATGCAAGAAGAACTAGCTAAACAACTGGAGTAAATCAACAAACCATTTCCAATCCTTTATGCCCAATGGGAAATATTTAGAAGAAAGGAAAATGGGTGCCACATGACCTGAGCCAAAGGAACAAGGATGAGCGTGTCATGAAGTGTTTGAATCTGTTGGATAAAAAACATAGAAAGTTTTCCCTGTGGAAAATCATTACGGGTGATGAAAAGTGGATATGGTGCGACAATCCCAAACGCAAAAAACAATGGTTAGACCCCGGTGAAGCAACGACTTTGACATCGAAACGCAATATTCACTCTGCTGTGCATCTGGTGGGATATGAAGGGTGTGCTCTATTATGAACTATTGGAACAGGGTCGAATGGTTACTGTTGTTCGCTACAAGCAACAATTGCTGCGATTGAACCAGGAAATCTGTTGGAAACGTCCATTCATAGGCAAAGGATTGCGTCCTGTGAAATTACTGCATGACAACGCTAGGCCTCATGTTGCAAAATCGGTCAAGGAAACATTATTGACTCTTGGCTGGGAAGTTTTGGAACACCCGGCTTATAGTCCTGACATAGCTTCTTCAGACTATCATTTGTTCCGATCGATGCAACATGGTTTGTCTGCTGTATGGTCTCGGACATGTAATGAAGTGCAAAAATGGGTGGACGACTTCTTCGCGTCACACGACAAAGTATTCTTCATGGCTGATATCTGTCAGCTGCTCGACCAATGGCGGAAGGTGATAGATAATGATGGCACATATTTTGATTCGTAAAGGTGTTGTTGTTTTATCTCAAATTACATGTTGCGCTGTCTTAAAACGCTTTAAAACTTATTTTTACATCTAATACAGTTGAGTGTTTCACACACTGAGATCGAAACAGCCTGAGGACAGACTTAGTTGGTTCGAAATGCATCGCTGAAAGATAATTTTTCCTCTAATTGCGTTTTTTTTTTTTTTTTCCCCCGTGAAGTACTTGATGATAGGCTTCAACAGTTTTTAGGCTTTTATGGTCTTTAAGTTTTAATGGTGTGCTTTCTTTCTCGAATGTTTAAAGTGGTGCTTTATGTCTTTGTCACAGCCCTAATACTGGTGTTGCATGAGAATTTCCTCTGACTGTGTTTTTTTTGTGAGGCTTTTTGTGGTGACATCAACAATTTTTAAGCTTTTACGGTTTTTAGGTCTTTTATGCTTTGCTTTATTCTGATTTGTTTTTTGAGTGTTTAAAGTGATTCTTCTCATGTTTGGTAATAACCTTAATACTGCTGTTGACTAGAGTATTCTTCTGATAGCTTCATCTGTTTTATAAACTTTGTGGGCGTTTCATGAATCTGAAGTTTTGTTCGTTCAAAGTGATACTTTCCAGCTTCGCAATAACCTAATACTACTACAGACTAGCGTATTCTTCTCATAGCTTCATTCATTTTTATAAACTCCTTGGACGTTGCATGAATCTGATGTTTCATTCGTTCAGCAGAACTTCTATAGATAAAGTTGAACATTTTCATGTTATGCGCTATCAACTATGAACTTACAACATTTTCACCGATTAGGAGAACCATTAACAAGAACGATGAGACCTGGCAATTGTTAGTCTGCGTGGTAATGACTTAATTTTTTATTTTTCTGTTCTGGTATTACAATAATTTAAAACATACTAGCTATCAGCAATACTACAGAAGTAACGTGTAAAAAGTTGAAATATATTATGCACTACAAAAATGAATGTTGTAAAATGATTAATTTTGACAATTATTCAGTTATACCATAGAAAAATTCAGTGCAAAATTGAAATCCTGAACACATAATTTTGACTTTGGTTTTGAAATTTAAACTATGTGATGATTATGTGCAAAATTCAAATCTTGAACTCATAACTGTACAGTTTTACAATTTACATACTTGTTATTGCATATGGGATTATTCTCTCAGATGGGTAAAACTGATATGACCAGTAGAACTGTCTTTTAAATTGCATAAATTCTGATTTAATAACATCCAAAAACTTAAATTATATGGGAAAATATTGCAAACTTAATCTGCATAATTCAATTTGTGTAGTTAAGTCATGTGTAAAAGTATGTTTGTGTACATGTCATTGTTGTATATGCAGTTGGCAAGGTCCTTAAAAATGTTGGGGAAGGTGCTTAAAAGTCCTTAAAAAGTACTTATTTTTTGTGCAAGAAAAGGAGTGGGAACCCTGAATTGTGGTGATAGGAGAATTAAAAGACTGTGTTTAAGTGACGGAAGAAAATCTTCTGAGTCAGTTAAAAATGAATTGTCTCAATGTGGTTTGAAGATGAATACTAGTACTGTTATTATTAGTATGTATAAGACTGGTTTATATTCTAGAATTCCAAGGAAAAAGCTGTTTCTCCCAAACAAAGAAAGAAAATATTAGAATGGGTTAAAAAAAGCAAAAAAACATTTTAATTAGTCTGAGAAACTGTGGAACAGAGTCATCTGGAGTGATAAGTCTAAGGTATGTAAGAAACAGAAATGGAGAAGATTTCCTATCTGAATGCATTACAGCTACCATGAAGCATTGAGTTAGTGTTATATGATAGCAAAAGGTATGGGCAGAATTTATGTGATCAATGGTACTTTAAATGACAAAAAATACATCACTGATATACTTAAGCCAAAACTGAAGCCTTGGGCACGTGATCTTTTCCAGGGTAGTGAAGCCTATATATTTCAACAGTTGTTGCTGTGTGCTCCTCATCATGTTGTTGCTGTGTACATGTAGTGGTATCAGGAAAATCATATTACACTGCTAGAATGGCCAGGTAATAGTTCTTACCTGAATCCAGCAGAAAATCTGTGGAGCCAGTTGATAGAAGCAATCATACAATCTTGGTTTCACATTATAACCTTTGATGAACTACAACGCTGGGTTTGCTCTATGGGGCACTGTTGTAATAGCTGTAAATGTGAGAAAAAATTTCCTTAGTAAGTACTAACAAAAATGAAATAACTTCTTTTAAAATGCAATTTTTTTTTTTTACTAAAGTGTGCTACATTACATTCTGTATTAAATTATCTTCCTAATGATATATAATTTTATGGTATTATTGTAAAAAAAAAAGACTTATTATAAGACATCACACCTCAGAAATACAAATTTTCCGAAAGGTTTCCATAATTTTGCCCACTAGTGTATAGTTTGTCTTGGTTTTGTAAAGTATTCTGCTGCTGGATTTGACATTCACATAATTGATAAAGAAGGCTAGTGATAGCTTTATAGTAGTGATATAATCTTTAGTAGCAAATTCATTCTCTTCTGTCTTCAAAGTGCAAATTTTAATTTTTTTAATGTTAAATTATATGTACAAACTTTGCAAATCATTAGGGCATAAAGTGTACCTTTATGTCAACTCAAATTCTGAAGAGTTGAAAAATAATAATGAAAATAGATCTTTTCACATTAATTGCATACTGCACATGATCATTCACAGTAAGATTGTTTTAGCTGAGCTTTAGCTATAGTTACACTGATTGGTCAGAGTACGAAAAAGTCATGTGATGGATCTATTCACTGGTTTGTTGCTAACAGAGATTTCCAAATGACTGGGATGTCGTAGGGTGTGACTGAAGGATGAGAGATAATGGTCAGTAGCATTTTGATATTTTCATCATAGTGATATTGGTAAGCAAAACAGTCTATTTGAAGTTCTTCCAGTGTAGTGCAGCTGAAGTATCTTCATGGGTGCAGATAAGTGGCCTTTCTTGGCATCTTTTTTTATGTTCAAGAATTCTGAGATGGATTGACACCTATCTCTTTCTTCCTGCTGTTACATCTTTAAAATCACTGGTTCTGTTCCTTGCTATCCATTCTTCACCTACAAATTAGTTAAAATGTTGGGTCTGGTCAATCTACTTCAGAATTAGTGAACATAAAAAAGATGTCAAGAAAAGCCACCTGAGTGCAGCTGTTTTCTTACTCATTATTGAAGGTACTTTAGTTGCATTAAACTAAATTGCTTTATTTACCAGTAAAATTTCATTATGCTACAAATCAAGTAGGCCAATACTGCTGAACACCAATGCTTTAATTTGGGTGCAACTTGAAACAACCTGATCATTTGGAAATCTCTGTTAGCAACAAACCAACGAAATAGATCTACACATGAACTTGTTTGTTAATGTAACCTGATCAAAGTAGAGTACATCAGTAAGGTTTAATGTTCTGTATAAAATAAGCAATTGCCAGGGGTGGGGAATTACACTCGCCATTGGCGAATGGATTTTCTGGCGTGGCGAGTGGATTTCCTAGATTTTAGACCTCTTAAAAATAGCAGCTTATAAAATATATAAAATAATAATATTGTAGGCTTTCAGTATTTTTTTTTTACACTTTAAGTTTTTTCATTTATAAGACGGACAAGTATATTCTAATCCGAACGCCCGGACTTTGAAGTCATACCTCGCTAAGCAGAGAAGCATTCTGTTTTTTTAGACCGACCCCAGTGTTCAATCGCACTGAAGAGCGGAGCTGACATCACGGATGCTTAGCAGTCGCTCAGGGCCAAGCTGAGTCACTCCTGCTGCTGGCGGAATAAACCGGTTTTCCCCACTGGAGAACGCTGCGTAACTAAAGTCCTGTGTGTAACCGCTGGGGAGCATGCGCAAGAAGCATTGCTGACGTCCCGCCTGTTCGATCACGTGGTACCTACGGCTTTCTTCTCGGAGCGCCAACTAAATTGTCGTTTTGCCTGAATGTGTGATGGAAACATAAACAACAATGTTTTGGTGGACAAAGGGCTTCTGCAACATAAAAAATTGCAGTATCATTGAAAATCAGTGTGTGATCTCAATATGTTTAATTCCAAACAATCAACTTTACTTACATTTTTCCAACGTAATTCGTTCGGTAGCAATGTAGCAGTGCCATATGATTCATCCTCTATGCCACGTGTTTTGGTTGATAGCAATGTGATACAACTCGATCCTGGTTCTGAAAATGTTTTACTTAAAGATAGAAATGATGCAGAAAATTGTGAAAAGCCACAGAACAGGAAATTTCAGGAGAAATGGATAGAAGAATTCTCCTGGATTGTTTGTGAAGACGGTCTTGCAAAATGTGGATTTTGCTGCAAAGCAGATGTGAAAGTCAATACATCACATAAGTTTTCACAGGGATTTAGTAACCCTTTCAAACATGAAACTTTTAAATTCCATGATAAATCTGTGCAGTATAGAGAAAATGTTGATTTTATTGAAAATTCATCACAGCTTCTTGTTAGCATCCCATTGGCCAAACACATTAAAAAGATGGGTGAAAAAATATTTAAGCAGCTTAAAGTATTATTCAATCTGAGCTACCATATTGCAAAAAAACAATAAGCCATTTTCTGACATTGAATCACTAGTCATGTTATCCAGAAAGTTAGAGGTTGATGTACAAAACCAGTATACAAACGGAAATGCCTGCAGGGAATTTCTTTCTTTCATATCAGAGGTTATAACAGAGTCTGTATTGAAAGAAAAGAACTAAAGCAGTCCCAGTTCATTTGCATTATTTTAGATGCCACTACAGACAAAGGCACAATAGTGAAATTGATGACGTATGCAAGATATTTGAAAAGTGGTAAAATTTAAGGATGTTTTTTGGGGCTTTTAGAATTAGAAAATAGCACATCTGATTCCTATTTTTCTGCTATTGAGAAACAGTTTACTTCTCTTGGTTTAGATTTGAAGAAAAATTCTTGGATTATTGGTATAGCAACAGATGGGGCAGCCAACATGGTTGGTGAAGTATCTGATTTATGTGCCAAATTTAAAGAATTTTTACCACATATATTGTCTGTGCATTATGTTGCTCACCGATTGCAGTTAAGCATACTTTATACTCTGAAGAATGTATCATATTTAGTAATGTTTGACTCTATTCTTATTTTAATTTATAAATTCTATGGACATCCCAGTAAAAAAATCAAGCGTCTGGAAAAAATAGCCAATTTATTAGCACAAAATTTTTTAAAAATTCAGAAATTGCACCGAATTAGATGGGTGCATCTAAAGTAGGAGTTTTGAGAGCAATTTTTCATGACTACCAACCAGTTGTGTTGCATTTAGAAAACGAAGCTAATGAAAAACAAGGTAGCAAAAAAATGCAGAAGGCATAGTAAAGAAAATAAAAGATTTCCGATTTCTGGCAACCCTCAGTTTTCTCCTAGATTTTCTACAAATCTATAAAGACTTGTCCCTCGTTTTCCAAAAACAGCATTTGCTTTTATGTCAAGTCAACAATGAAGTTTTGAAAGCAAAAAATAAATTAGAAAATTTGCAGAAAGAAAGAGGAAAATATGAAGAACAATTTGTGAGCTCCTATAATGGAGAAACTTACAAAGATGTAATTCTGACAAATGTTGCAAATGGGAAGAAGTTCTTCAAATCTGACAGAAATACTATGATAGACTTTGCAAAAAAATATTTATTGGAAATATTTTGTGACATTAATTCCCCTGTAATCACTTCAACATATGTTTTTGACACATTCACTTGGGCCACTGGAAAAGATTTGAGTGACTTTGGAGACAATGAAATCAAAATTATCTTGCATCATTTTAAGGAAGTAATCAAACATAAAAACAATGAGAAAGATATCGGAAAAAATGTCTTGGACGAATGGTTTGACTTCAGAATAAGTAGCCAGGACTTGAAAGTTGATGAACTACTTTTAAAGATTACTGAACATAAGGAGAAGTTTTTTTTACATAAGCCAGTTGTTTTCGCTTCTTTGTGTAATACCCGCATCAACATCAACCTGTGAACGTGTCTTTAGCCAGATGAATCTTAGCAGAATTCACTTGAGGACCTCATTAGTCAACAGAAGTATCAACAGTCTCCTAAATATATGCATTAATGGGACATCATTAGAAAATTTTGATCCAGCAGACTCTATAGATAAGTGGTGCTTTGGAGGTGGAACAAAGCATGTACAAGGGCATAAAAGAAAATTTTGTGATGCCGAATAATTGATGTAAAAATTGAAAAGAAACAAAGCTGAACAATCACTATTAATTAGGTATGAAATATTTAATTATAAAATAATAATAAGTTAGTGTCATACATCTCCATTATAAATCAAAGGTTTCATGGGGATATTTTTTAATCTGGTGTAGCGTATATATGTATTTGTATTACATAGGGGCAGAAATTAAAAATTTGTGATATATCCCATCTCTGTACACTGTTGTCGTAATGTGCCTATATCGCGCCTTCTTGGCTAGTGGTAAAAATCCCTGGCTGGTAAGATTTTCCTGGAATTCCCCACCCCTGGTAATTAGCATGAAAGGGTGTATTTCTGTGAATGATTTTCAGTTTATTGTTATACCAATAACCTTAATTCTACTAAAAAACAGCCAGCAAAAAATGAAAATACCAATTCATGAGAAAGGGTGAAGATATAACTGTACAAAAAAATTTTCATTTGTCACACTCAATTGAACTTTCTTTTTTGTGGGGGTTGAGATTGCTGTTGTGAGAAATCTTGACAAGAAACTTACAAAATTGGTATTCAGAGTAGTAGTGATGAATCGTGAAGAAAATATGACATGTCAGAGTTTGCATGTAAAGGTTTGATTCAGAGTTTGATTGTAAAACCAATGAAAAAGCTTGTAGAATGAGCAAATAATTTGCAGTGTCTGAAAACAAAACAAAGAGTAATGGGTACTGCATTTTAATGTACATGAATGTTTATTCTTCATCATTCAAACATGTTGCACAGAAGGAAGTTCATGAACCTTCAACTTTTTTTGTTTGGAGGTTTCACAACAACTTGATGAGCTATAAAAGACTTGCCAGGTTTTATGGTTTACCCTTAAAGTTTATGGAATGTGACTTATTTTATGAGCAAAATGTTAATTTTATGGATTTAGTGATCCTCCCAGTTTTTTTTTTTTTTTTTTTTTTTTTTTCTGATGATTTCGCACCCACCATTAAAACGTTTTTTACTGAGTATAAATAAGGGAAAAACCAAAGTTATGGTTTTTGAGAGAGGAACTGTTAGTACTGAATGTAATATAAGTCTAAAGGGCACCGTGATTTACCAGGTGAATGAGTTTGTATATTTGGGAAGCTTGTTTGACAGTGAGAACAGATTAAATGGCGAAATTAGTAGGCGAGTGAATTCTTCATTGAAAGTCTAGTGTTTTCCTTAGATTTTTTTTACAGCTGGGTGGCAAAATTTTTTAGCTGGATTGTATTAATGATACCTTCCCAATTGAGAAAAAAAAAAGATGTTGTTTTGCTTAACATTGTAATACTTATTAAACATCTGTGGCTGTGTGGTAGTAGTAATTTAATGTAACATAATAAACATTAGAAAATTGTAAATATATGATAAAAAAAAATTAGTACTTACTAATAAATTATATTCAACACATATTTAAACCAGTTTTCATCAATATTTATGGTATATGTGGGAATAAGTTTTCCACTCTTTTTTATTATGTGTATTGTGGAAACATTCATTAAAGGAAGACTGGGTTATAAGCACTTTGCACTCGTATACAATGTTTCTCACGTTATATTAACTATATATCATCGAGTCTATCCCCTATTTCATCCCGTCAAAAATTAGAAGCATTCATGATAAAAAACCAAGTTGTCATAAGAAATCCAGTGAAATCAGAATCAGAAGTCTTTACTCACGTTTTTTTATAGCAGATGCATATTGCTGAAGTAGTTTGTGGCTATGCAAAGTCATTTTGAATTCTGTAGTTGTTCAAACGTGATAATAAGGCTACTATGTAGATATGTGAGGAAATTGAGGATTGGGATTGAAAATAGGATTACTTTATTAATTCACTGATTAGCAAGATATTTTTAATTAGCAATATTTTGCTAATTAGTGGATTAATAAAGTAATCCTATTTTCAATCCTGATCCTCAATTTCCTCACATATATCTATATAGCAGCCTCATTAACGTCACGTTTGAACAACTACAGAATTCAAAATTACTTTGCATAGCGACAGACTACTCAGCAATTTGCATCTGCTATAGAAAACGTGAGTAAAGACTTCTGATTCTGATTTCACTGGATTTCTTATGACAACTTATAGTTTTTTATCATGAATGCTTGCAAATTTTGACGGTATACAACAGGGGATAGACCCAATGATATATAGTTAATATAACGTGAGAAACAGTGTATACGAGTATAAAGGGCTTATAACCCACTCTTAGTTTTTTAGACCACGTATTACATATATATCATATATTGTATGAACATATAATATCCAAAATTTATTAAAGAAAATTTAGCGGGGTGGGAGAGAAAATTAGCTGTGTGGGCCACCCAGTAAAAAGGCTCTAGGGAGAACACTAAAGTCATAGCTGCTTTAGGAGGTTTTCACAGTAATGATGGATTCTCAAAAGAGTCCTGAATGGCTGTGTATGAAACAGTAATTGTTCCTACTCTGATGTATGGCAGTGAAACCTGAGTACTACAGAAGAAACATAGGAGTCGTTTGTGTGCTGGAGAAATGCGTTACTTACCGGGGGTTTGTTGGAAGACACATTCTGATCATGTGAGGAATGAAGATGTGCTGCAGTTGTGTAATGTGAAGCAAAATGGTGTTAGCAAGGTGGAGACTAATATTTTTAGGTGGTTTGGCCATGTTGAAAGAATGAGTGATAAGATGCTTATTGAGAATTTTTTCGGCCCAAGTGGCAAGAAAGAAAGGCAGAGGAAGGCCAAGGAAGTCATGGGAGGATCACATTCAGGAGTGTCTGAATGAGAAAAAGATTATGAGTATGAAGTGTAGAAGGTCTTGTGTACGTCATGTGATGGATGTCACTAAAGCCTGTGTGTGTGTCAAGATCGCTGTAAATGGAGAAGTTTGATACGGCAACAGTAAGTAAATAATCAGTTAAAAATTTATCTGGTGGTTTGTATTTCTTTGAGGAGCTAACCTCTGAATATCAGAGAACAGCTTAATGATATGTATGTATGTATGATGTCTTCCACTCTTGTCATTATCCTGATATGAGTTCCACTTCATATATTTCCTAGTTACAGAAATCATGCATCTATCCATGCTTCTTTCAGTTGTCTGCAACCTTTGTATGTCTTTTACGCTTTCCAACCGTAGGTTGAAGAAGCATATATGCTTCAGCTTTGTCCGTTCGTCCGTCCGCATGATAACTGGCGTAAAAATGGTTCGATTTCGATGAAAGTTTAGTATGTGGTAGGGGACCACCTGGGGACGAACCTTATTGAAAATGGGACAAATGGGGTCAAAGGTCACGACGTAGGAGCGGGATCATTCCATTTCCCTTATGCGACATAACTTGCGTAAATATGGTTCGATTTCAATGAAAGTTTACTATGTGGTAGGAAACCGCCTGGTAACGAACCCTATTCAAAATGGGTGAAGTGGGGTCAAAGGTCAGGACATAAGATCGGGATGCATTCCATTGCCCTTATGCGTCATAACGTGCGTAAAAATGGATCGATTTCGATGAAATTTCAGTATGTAGTAGGGGACCACCTGGGGACGAACCCTATTGAAAATGGACGAAATGTGGTCAAAGGTCAGGACATAGGATTGCGATCCATTCCATTGCCCTTATCCCATATTATTAAGGTAGACGTCAAGTAATTTTGCTTCCTATACTTCCAATGGAAAAACTTTTGTAAACATTTCCTTCATAATTAATGTGTTCCATAGAATGAAAATTTGAACATCGATTAAAATAACTTCATATTATAACTTGGAAAACTTAATATTTTCTAAAACATAACCATAATTATATTAAAAATCAATAACTTTTCCTTTGGTGGTGTTGAAACCAGAGAAAAGATGGCGCGACCTGTACTTTGATGACGTCAGTGGACAAAAAAATGTTGGATTGCATAATTACGGTTATGGTTTAGAAAATATTAAGTATTCCAAGTTATGAAATGAAGCTATTTTAATTTTCATCCTTGTGAACGCATTAATCGTTCAGAAAAAAGATGGCACAACCTGTATTTTCATGACGTCAGTAGACAAACAAATGTTGAATTGCATAATTATATTTATGTTTTAGAAAATATTAAGTATTGCAAGTTATAAAATGAAGATATGTTAATCGATGTTCAAATTTTCATCCTTGGGAACACATTAATTGTGAAGAAAATGTGTACAGAAGTTTTTCCATTGGAAGTATAGGAAGCAAAATTACTTGACGTCCACCTTAAAGTAGCAATTCTTGTTTATTGCGGCCAGGAAAGATGGTGGAAGTCTCTGTAATGCTTGCTAAACACATCTTGCGTGATGGACAGTAGTAGTATTGTCGTCCATGAAACATCTTTTTCCTGCTAGATAAAAAGTCAACATTGCAGAATGGACTTGATCGGCTTATGTATGTATGTACATTTTATTTTGAAAACGGCTCTAAGAATTTTGATGAAAGTCATTAACCTACCGTTTTCTGGTACTAGAAATCGATTTAGCTTGATCTCAATTTTAGGAGAATTCGTTTAGTGGGTTAAATAACCACCCCGAATTATAACGTTTTTAGTGTCATGGCGTTGTTCCATTAATGTTACCAATGCTTAGAAATCTTATGACATCACAATCTTGTGTTTGAGAATGTTGGCGCGCGGTCACGCCATCTGTCTCATTACGTCATGCGTTGTGTGTGGATCCTATTAAAGTTTTATGACGTCACACTCTTGCGGCAAGCAGATGGTCACGATTCCCATCTGCCTCATTACGTCATGCGTTGTGTGTGTATGTCCGTCCGCACGATAACTTGCGTAACAATCGTTCGATTTCGATGAAATATTAGTATCTGGTAGGGGATCCCCTGGGAAGGAACCCTATTTAAAGTGAACAAAATGGGGTAAAAGGTCAAGAAATAGGAGCGAGATCCATTCCACTGATCTTATGCGTCATAACTAACGTAAAAAAGGTTCGATTTCAATGAAATTTTAGTATGTGCTATTGGACCACCTGGCGACAAACCTTATTGAAAATGGGCGAAGTGGGGTCAAAGGTCAGGATATAGAAGTGGAATCACTTCCATCGCCATTATGCGTCATAACTTATGTAAAAATGCTTCGATTTGGATGAAATGCTAGTATGTTGTAGGGTCTTGCCTGGGGACGAATTCTATTGAAAATAAGCGAAATGGGGTCAAAGGTTAGGACACAGGATCGGGATCTATTCCTTAGACCTTATGCATCATAACTTACGTAAAAATGCTTCGATTGCGACAAAATTTTATCATGCTATTTCGGAGGTATACCAAACCGGTTCTGTTAAATATCATCGAAATGGGATCAAAGGTCAGGGCACAGGACCAAGATTTATTCCACAGCCATTATTCTCATAACTTGAGTGATGACTTGAGTAATGATTTCTGGTATGTTGGAAAGTGTATTATAATCAATGCATTGCATGATTTTACTAACGTGTTTAGTTAAAGTCCAAGTCTCTGATCTGTATGCAGGAACTGGAAGGATGCATTGTTGATTAAACACTTTCCTTTTAAGACATAATGCTGTATTGCACACATACATCATGTGGCCAATGGGCTGCACCCACTTTTGACAGGGGTGGTCATAATACGGTAATCACTCATTGCATATCACATCCTCTAGTGGCTATGTTTAACCAATTCAAATGTGAGTAACAGAGGTAACAATGGTGAAATATCCCCCTCCCCCTTTTTACTACTATAGGTTGTAGAGTTGAATTTTTTATTGGTGATGAAAAATGAATACTTCACAACAATGTAGTGCAGTAAATACAGTGGTTCATCAAACAAAGGATTCTGTTAATTACTAGAAAGGTTGATTTGCAGCTGAAGAAATATCTCCTTTATTGTTAGTAGCATTGCTGCAGTGCTGTGTATAATGAAGTACTGAGACTTAGTGAAACAAAATAATTTCAGTTCCTATTATACACAAGTGAACAAATTGAATGAGGCAGTGAAAAGTGAATGGTCTTTTGTGATAAGAAAAGGTGTGATCTTCCACCAGGAAATCAGACCCAGGTTGTGGTGAACATCTAATAGAAGTTGAGACTTTATGGGTGAGAAATTTTTACTCATTTTCCATATTCCTCTAATGTAGCTCCTTCTGATTATCCTTTGAAGGAACATTTTGATGAGGAAAATACGATTAATTTAGTACTGTCAAATGTGTATCAAGGCTTTTTTTTTTTTTTTTTTTTTTTTTAGACTTCAGACAAGAAACTTTTTTACAAGAGTGGCATTAACAAGCTTATGGAAAAGAAGAATGCTGTCAAGTAACATTGGAAATTTTATAGTTGACTAAATAAAAAGATTTTTAAAAAAAATTTACTTTTCTTTCCTTTCATCATTAGGATTATCACAAAGTATATCATAATACGAAGTCTTAGTGATACACACATACCCTATAATACAAGTTAATTGCTACACATGAGCTATGTAGAGAATTATAATTTTTTTAATATATATATTTCATAAATATTCTTGTGTGTCTTCTCATGTCTAGAAATTAACTTTTTTTTTCAAAGCTGAAATTACTTTTTTACGAACCTAATAAGATTTTTCTCAAGTTTTGTTCCTTTGAATTTCATGAATGTGCCCTACATCCGTTGTTTATTTTATTTTTTTGTCTTAAAATATGTTTTATGTACACAACTTGTTTTTCAGGCTAGATTTGTGCAAAATATTACAACATGGAGTTCTAAAAAACCTGCTCTTTATCATGGACATATTGCTTTCATAGATTTCTCTAGGTAAGACACCTAACACAACTGGTATTTTCTTTGAGTGCTTTATAGTTGTATCACTGTTTTTGGTAGCATTTTGAAAATAACTGTGTGGCTAAGCCAAGTAGTAATATTAGAATTGCTCTTTGATGTTCCACAATTGAAGTTTGTATCAGAATATGTGTGGAATTATTTTTGGAATGTGATTATTTATGTCCCTTTGGCAAAGATTCCTTAGAATTACTATGCATTGAAAAGAGAAAAAGGGGAAATCTCATAGACGAGTTTTGTGTTGAACAAATTGTAGATTTAACTGAATTATTAGATGTATGTTCAGATTGATTTATTTTCTGATAACAAGATTGTAATTCTGTAATTCTGCCTAGTCTTAAATAAATGATCCATTCATTGTCATAAAAATCTGCTCACAAAGAAGGAGGCATTGGATTGAAATGAGATTTTAGTAGTGAGATGGTACATACCAATGACAGAAGTGATTACAATATCACAGCAGCCTGGACGATTTCCTGAGGACATATAGTACACATTCCGGTCAGTGTTAGTACAGCATCGGACCGCCTTGTGCTCGGATACGCGTGGTCATACAGTCCAGCATGGAGTAAAAGAGATGCCGTATGTTATCCTGAGACAGATTGGCCCACACTTCTTGCAACTCATGCTCTAAATCACGAATACTGGGGCATGGAGAAAGCTGGCGTCCCATCTGGTACCACATGTGCTCGATGGGCGAGAGATCAGACGATCTGGCAGGCCACGTAAGCGTCGAAGCATGACGTAGACAGTCTTGGGAAACCCGAGCTGTGTGCAGACGGACATTATTTTATTGGAAAATGGCTCCGTGCCGCCCTGCCAGGAAAGGCAGCACCTGGGGCTGCAGGGTCTCCTGTGCGTAGCGCTGGGCTGTCTCAAGGGACGTCTGGCTGTCATACGCGATGGCTCCTTAGACCATCACTCCTGCAGTTCGGGACGTGTGCCGCTGTATAGTGAGGTTGAGATTGTAGTTCTCACCTGCGGTCCTCCACACTCTGACACTGTGGTTGTCCGTTCCCATACAGAAGCGGGATTCATCGCTGAACGCTATACATTGCCAGTCCGTAGCATTCCACTGCATTAACCGCTGACACCACTGCATTAACCGCTGACGATGAGCAGGTGTTAATGGCAGAAAATGTAAGGGCCATCAAGAGTGCAGATCTGCCAGGCATCTGGAAATGGTTTTGGCGGACACAGGAGTCCCTTGTGCAGGCGCAACATGTCCCTGGATATTGGACAAGGGCGTCGCTGCATCTGTGCGTGCCGCTCACATGATCCCTCAGTCCTCTCTGCTGGTGGTGTGTCTGGGTCATCCAGAGCCAGCCCACCATGTCTGGGTGCCTTCCCGTGTTCATTGCTCCCAACACGATTATACCGTATTGTCGGACCGGCCCAAGTTGCGGCCGATTCGGCACACCGGCCACCCTGCCTCTTTCGTCCCGATGATATGGCCTTGTTCAAACTCTGTCAGTTGTCTGTACGCACATCTACTGCTGCTCCTCGGCATGTCCATCGCTTAGGGATCTCACCTGACTCTTACCGTGTACTTTGGCAGGAATGTGGAATCCCCTGCCCGGCACCTTTATAAGCCCCAAGGATTGCGATTGCAATGCCGGTCTTGGACGTGCGAGCATGCAGAATCGCATGAAATTTTAATCATTGCCTGTCTGCCCTCCCTGTAGCTATTCGCCAAGTTTCACGTTAATCACATGGTTCTTTCTTGGTGCGCAGATTTTTATGACAGTTAGTGTGTATTGTTTGAGGAAATGTTCTCCATTTCATTCTTCCAGCTACTGTGAAAATCCTTGCAGAACTTTAATTCAGTAAAGTGGTCATTCTTGTCAGTTAGAAGCTGTGATGTTAAATCTGTCCAGTGAATGAAGAAGATAAAAATGAGGGAATTATAATTTAGTATCTACTAAATTTTCCTGAAATCCTTGGCTGAATTGATTAAAGTGACTGTTATAAATAACATTTTGTAATATTCGATATAAGCTCTATGAGTCAATCCATTCCAAATCAAAAAATTGAAATTTTTTGAGTTGGCTCATACTCATGGATTTTGCTGAAACTTGAAATCTCTGATATGATATAAAGAGAAGACAGAACCCTGAATTTATTTTTTTTTCAATGGGGTGGAGGAATTTTGTCCTCTGAATCTTCATTCAAGGTCATAGTTTTGGAAAAGTGTTTATTTTTTTATTAATAAAATTGCTTGGTACTTTTTCTAAACTAATAATTCAGGTGACATTTCAAAGGTAAGATTGCCATTTTTCTAAAACTGCAAGTAAATTTGATTTTTTTAAATTTGCTAACAGTTTTGAGTGGCCAAATTCAATTTTTTTTTTTTTTGAAAATCTAAACCAAAGTATCTTGCATGTGCAAATAAAACTTGCCATGAGCTTTAGCCTGTTTGAAATATTAGAACTACTTTGTCTCCACAATTAGTATCAATTTCATATTCCAATGTTTACTTGGCTTTTAGGGATGCCACACTTTTAAAAATTGCAAATTTTTATCCCTCAAAAACCTGATGTGATCAAGGTGATAAACATTAAAAAACTTTTTCAATGAAGGGACCAATGTGTATCGATTCACACCTGAAAGTTCCATTTTGCATCACTGTTTATATTAAAAAAAAAAACAATAAATGCAAGGGACATTTGTGATGAATTTATGAAGGAAAATGTAGATATATTGAAAATATGAAGGAAAATATAGTACTTTTGAGTTTATTTGCACAGAATTTTACTTCAGCAAAATGCATTTGGATAAAACCAATACCTGAACTGCATATACACCTCTGTGAGAGGTACCTATTCGTTTCTCTCATCAGGTGTTTCTATTACGTGGTATATTGGTTTTAATGTTGTGACAAAAACTGTCAAATTATTCTGTACATCACATCGCTCTTTCCACGTTTATAAGTGAGTCATGGAAAAATTCTCATTGGCAGCCACCGAGAATCGAACCCAGGGTCTTCCAGTTATGCGCTGGACATGCTTCCACTGCACCACAGCGGCCTCGAATTCCTCCAGACTCGCATACACTAACTGCCAAGCCAATTGGCAGGTTGCTCCTTGGAGCCCTGCACAATGCCGGGGATTCACCAAAGATGGTGAGCAGCAACTGAACAAATAATTAGAAGGCGAATGAATAATTAATACAGACATTTGACGTGGAGTAGGAACATCAAACAGAGGTCATCACTCTTTCCACATTTATAAGTGAGTCATGAAAAAATTCTCATTGACCGCCACCGGGAATCGAACCTTTTTTTAAATTGCAGTAGCTGACCATCTTCAAGCAGTGCTTGACAGATTAGGGCGTTGTTTGAGAGAAGAATGCTTGCACTAAACAAAGGTAAAGAAGATGAATTCAATAATATAACAAAAGCATACTATTTAGCATTCATTGTTTACAGCGTGAACACTCCTTTATGCAAAATTTGTTGATTGATTAATAAGAGGTTCATTCCACGTGAAGACACCCATTATAAGAAAAACTCGTTGCACCATAGTAGCAGATTTTTATTTTTACCATAGATACATATGGTAGTGAAACCCCCAAATCTGAATTTGGAAAATATTTTGCCCAATAATGGCCAAGATACAGGCATTTGAAAAATGGTCATTTTGACAAAATGGTGGCCATCTTGGATTCTGCACCAATGTCAATAAATGTAATAACTCGGCAACTAATGGTTCAAATTCAATAATTCTGGTACCAGTTTGAAGCTATTTATATCGGGAATGTATATATCATACCAAAACAATAGTAAATTTACATTTTAATATGTTTATTACATGAAAAGTGCAAAACTCACCTTCAGATTAATAGTTAACTGTAATGAGTCATAAACAAAATGGCACATAATATTGTTTTCTGAAACTTGGTAAAAACACTAACTAAATGTGTGTGCTTGAAGTAGAAAAAAATGAGGATAGTAATATTTTGTAATAACTGGAAAAATAGCTCTTATACACATAGGATTCAAGGTATAAAAATTCCTGGTACTGGAATATGCTAATTACAAAGCTTCCTCAAAACCACACAGTTAGCATTCTTATATTTTATTATCTTAATTAGAAATATAAAAAAGGTACCGTAATTTCAGGTAAATAAGCAGCACTGGCGTGTACGCCGCAGCGATGAAAAAAATAGTGGAATGAAAAAAAATTACCAGAAACATGCACCTCTGTATACGCCGCACCTTCGCAGTAAGGTGGGTTAGCACCACGACGAAGTCTTGAAAACATTACATAGATAAAAATATAATACCTGATCTTTCAAACAATAAATAAAAATATCAATTAAACAAGATTCAATCTTAAGGATAACACTTACCCTACTACCTGTTTTATAAAAATTTACTCAAAGAATTCATAAGGCGCTTAAACCAATTTTAAAACATTTATACCTCAAGAATTTAAAAAATACACGCACAACATTCTGAAAATATCTGGTAAACATAGTTTTTCAATCAAATCCATCAAAATCGGAAACTTCACTGTCCGAATTTAAAAGTTTTAAAAGCTCATCATCTAAAAAAACTTCGGGGTCGTCTGCATCACTTTCGCTGTCTTCTGGCGTTTCACCGCAGTTTTAAAAAAATAATGTTTGCTTCAGTGAAGCCCGAAATAATCGTCGAAGTTTTGATGTTTTTTATAGGATTCAGAAAAACATATTTATTTACCATTAGCTTAAAACTAGAAGTATAACTTATGCGTTTCGTCATTTTACTTTCCACGATAACGTAGAACTACGCATAGCGTATTCGAGAAAATGGATTTGGCAAACTGAAAGCAACGAACGCACATGTCACTGACAAAATTTGCGCATGCTGTCATTGACCAATGACAATTGATCTTGAATGGTAGTTGGATATCCCATTTCAAGAGGGGAGAGAGAGCATTAGCCTCGGAACAAAGCTGATGACGTCATGAGTTCAAAGAGAGTTTGTTGCTAGGAGCATGAAACAAGGGCGATTCTTGCTAACAAGATCGATTCCCTGCAAAGTTTTCCCCAGCCACGGATTTTTTCCGAGTTTTATCAGAGTCACCTCTCTCTTGCCTGTCCCACCTCAATCCTATAACCTATTATTTTCATGTCTTGTTTTAAGAGGGGGTGGGTGGAATTTATTGCACGTGGCTGTAACATCGTTATTCCATTCCCTCTCTATTGAGATTTTCCCGCGGAAAAAAGAATGAAACAAGCCAAAACGTGTTTTGTTACATAATTTCGCTTTGCCGGAAAAAAAAAAAGAAAGCTGTATGCGCCGCCATGCTGTATAAGCCGCGCAAGCCCAAAATTTAATTTTGAACTCGTATATGCCACGCTTACTACCCAAAATTACGGTATTTACTGTGCACAGACAATTCTGTTAAATACAAGTAATAGCAATTATCATGCAAATCCTGAAATGATTGCTTGTGTTGCATCCATCATCTGTTTTCTGATTGGTTGAAATCAAAGTATGATGCAATATTACATCATTCATTATCTGATTGACTTGGCTATCCCTTTCAGAGCTCATTTGTGCTTAAGTGTTCAGAGAAGTATGTTCAGTCAACAAACAGTGTTGTGTTGTATGATTATTTTAGTACAGCTTAGTTTTATGCAGTAGAGATGGAATGTTTTGTATGCAAGAAACTCAATGTATCATCGAATACTGACATGGTTCGTATGCGTTCTGGAAATCCTGGAAAAGTCCTGGAATTTTATCAGTTCCTGCCTTTTTGTCCCTGTGTGTTGTTTTGTAGTGGAGGATTTTTCTACTTACATAACTTATGTCTGACAAATTTTCCTCCCCACCTCCTGCAAAATGTGGGGGGAAGAGGGCTGTTTTTTTTTGTTTTGTTTTTTGTCTGTTAGGAGGACTGAAGCTGCGTTATTAGCATCTTTTGCATCGTGCTTAGGTTATCACTTTGTCCAGTCGGGGAGACCATATCTCTGCAATTATTAGTTCAATTTGTAAAATTCTTTTTGTATTTGGAATATACAGTCGAACTTGGTTAAGACGAGCTCGGGTATAACGAGGTCCTGGCTATAGCGAGTAAATGCCAGAAGAAGTTTGGTTTCATATGCAATTAGTGTTAAATTATCCCGCTTGTTACGAGTATCAACTCTGTTATAGCGAGCAAATTTGCAAGACTTTCAGATTTTTTGTTTTTACTCCCAGTAAAGATAGCGCAGCATTGAAAGGTCGCGTCAATTAGCCACCTGCTACCCAAAAAGACCATCTGTGTGTCACCTGCTCTGAGAGAAAAGCGGGGAGTGTTTTATGATGTCTTGCATTTCAACCCAAGGGTAGGTGAGAACGGCATTTTGTGGGGGAAAGCTTCCCTACCTTTCCTTTGCCACTGTTTATGAGAGGGTTCCTGGAATTCGCTTTCTCTCATTGGCTGCTATGGTCTAACCCCACGCATGTTTTCTTAGTGCGTTCAGTATTTCAACTTCTCATGGGACATATCGTAACATTTTTTAAATCAGAAAGTCGCATGCAGCCCTACTCTTGCGACATCACTTATGCTTTTCCTCCCCCTTTTTCATTAAGTGTAATATTGTGAAAAATGGTTGGTGTTAAAAGAAAGACTATCAGGGAGAAAATGGATATTATTCAGGAACTGCAAAACGGCGAGAAAAATTCAGCTGTTTGCAAAAAATATGGGCTTTCATCATCTACCATATCTACATTGTGGAAGAACAAAGAGGCAGTTTTGTCAGCATTTGAAAACAATCTTACAGATTGCAAAAAAATGAAAAAGTGTGAAAAAAATGATATTGATGAAGCTTTACTTTGTTGGTTTAAAGTTCCAATGTGATGCTGGTTTTCCTATCAATGGACCGATTTTAAAAGTGCAAGTGGAAAAATTTGCAATACAGTTCGGTCATAAGAATTTTATATGCAGTAATGGGTGGCTTCATCGTTTCAAGAACGGACAAAATATTGTTTATGCAAAAATGTCAGGGGAATCAATGTCTGCGGATACAGAATCTGTAAGTCAATGGCTAAAAAGCATTTGGCCCAGCTTCATTTCTGAATTCAGTGAGCAGAACATATTCAATGCTGATGAAACGGGCATTTTTTACAAGGTAACCCCTGACATGACTAACTTTTAAAGGCGAGAAATGCATTGGAGGTACATTGGCAAAGGTTCGGCTAACCGTTCTAATTTGTGTGAACATGGCAGGAAATGAAAAAAGGAAATTATTGGTGATTGGCAAATTGTTAAAGCCTCGATGATTTAATAATGTTCCGCATCTCCCGGTTGATTAATAAAGCAAACAGAAAGGCGTGGATGACATCAGATATCTTTACGAGAGTACTTCATAAATGGGATCATGAACTACAAAAGAAAAACAAACATTTTGCTGTTAATAGACAACTGCCCAGCACATCCCAAAGTAGAAAACTTGACAAATATCAAACTTGTGTTCCTACCACCAAACACAACATCAATTCTACAGCCTATGGACGAAGGGATTATTAGGAGCTTTAAGTGCCATTTTCGACGATTTCTAACCGTACAATTAATCCAGAAAATGGAGAAGAAGCTAGAAATTAAGATTTCCGTATTGGATGCTGTTCGTCGAGAGAAGCTTGGGATAGTGTCACTCCGACAACCATTAAAAATTGTTATAGGAAGGCTGGTCTTCTAAAGGAGACTTTAGTAGAAAGCACTGAAGTGATTGATAATGATGATCTCCCCTTATCAGAATGGTTAAAAAGTAGAGATTTAAGCACCTTTAACAATTTCAATTCTCTTGATGATTTTATCAACATTGACGCTGCGGTCCTAACAACTGGAATTTTAACGGAGGAACAAATTGTGCAAGAAGTCATTGCGGTGAATGAAGAAAGTGAAGGCGAAAACATTACAGAAACACAAGAAGTTGTGACTTACAATCAAGCACAAGATGCCTTGGATGTTTTGACTAGATTTTATGAAACTAATTCTGGCAATGAGTGTGTGTTCAGTGCATTATCAGTTGTTAAGCGTAATCTGAGGGATTTTCGGTTGAAGTCAAGGACAACGCAGCTAAAATTAACCAAATTTTTTCATATGAAATAGAAAGGATATGTGCTTTGGACATATATATTACCTGTGCTTAATTTTATCTAAGTACTGTATGGTACAAAAATTACAATACTGTATAGTACATATTGTATTTCATACAGTATGTATGTAGTTTACATGTCCGTTATTCAAGAATTTCAACTTAATCTGCATCACATCGTACGTATTTACATATGTATGTTCTACGGTATGTATAATGGTACGTATAGTTCTGTGTGTATGTAGTACTGTATGTACGTATTTTTCAAGAATTCCACAACTAACTGAAATATTGTATGGTAATTTCAACTAAACGTAAGTACTATGTATTTCTCAACACTAAACATTTTATGTATTATATTTGATAACGAAATTTATTTTTTGAATGATTTCTTGATATTTTGGGTCTTTCCCGGATTATACGAGTAACTGCTATAACGAGCAATTTGTTCGATCCTGAACAGCTCGTCTTAACAGAGTTCGACTGTATTTGCTTCTAAATATCCAATTTGAAAAAATCTTTTTCTTTTCGATGGCATTTATATCGAAAACTATTTATAGTCCCATTTTCAAATAACGCATAAATTTTCTGCTAGGGACGCAAAGGTAAATGATTGCGATTTTCTCAATATCTCCACTTCTAAAATTCTGATCTGAAAAATTATTCCTTCATCGGATACAGCTCTTGATGGGAAATGTTTTGCAAAAACTACTTTTTATTTGTAGCAAACTACAACTACTTTATGATAGCTCTTGATGGGAAATGTTGGAAAAACTACTTTTTATTTGTAGCGAACTACAACTACTTTATGATAAATGCAGTTAACTACAACTACATTTTTAACAAAATAGTGACTACAAACTACTTTGAAAATGTAGTCACTACTTCACTACTTTTAGGACCCGAATTTTGCGAGATTATTCAATACACACTCAAAGTTAAGGATGTTATATTACTACAAAATATTGTATATCCCATATACACCAGATTTTACAATGTAGCATATCATATAAAAACTTGGTTATGACATATAATTAGGGTTACCAGTCGTCCGGGATTGGCCCGGACAGTCCTGAATTTGTAATGACATCCGGGGCTGTGTCTGGTGCTGTGTCTGGTGCTGTCCAGGATTGAAAAAAGTCCGGGATTTTTAAATGGGTGGTTATAAAGGCAACGAAAAATACACATAACTAATTAGTTATTTCATTGCTATTAGTACTGAAAAATTTGACTTACCTCTATGTGCAATTCCAAATTAGAGGCGGATGACTTTGAAACCGACAGCTTCTTATTTAACGGGCAAAGTTTGCATGTGACTGTAAAATTCCCGTTTACTTGCTTCTCGGGCACTGTAAAATAATTATTATACGCCGACCAAGGCAGTTCAATTCTTTCTTCATCAAGCTGGGCAGTAGCTGCCATATTTCAGGAAAACAGAAAAATTTATAATCACCTGGAAACATAAGTTAAATAAGTCTTCGAAGCAAGGAAAGCAAGCACGTTCGTATTCACACGAGGCAAAAACGACAACGTAACAAGTGTTGGTGTTGCCAACCTATGCTAGAAAACTCTGCTTTGAAACACCAAACGTTCTTATTCTGAGACCCTTGTTTGTCATAACCTGTCCATTTTAATCCGCTCCATAGCCGATATCATGAAAGAAATGCTCACTAGATGGCGATACTTAGCGCTGCTGCTGTGCAGTTCAAACGAGGAGTATTAGCCTTGTGTCGCAAACACACGTGAAGATCAAGTGATATGTAGAAGGACACCTTGTTTTTTTACTGAAAAACGTAAAAAGTAGTGTCAAAACTCGCTACAAACTATTGAGGTTTGCATCGCGCTACACTACCGTTTTGTTAAAGTAGCGCGTTACACTACAAACTACGTGGAAAAGTAGCAACTACAGTAGTTTCGCTACTTGTAGCGCACTACTTCCGACCACTGAGTATACTGTATACAAAAGTTTGGTAGATATTAAACCTGGGCACATTTTCAGTTAGTTTTGGTATTTCAGTATTTATCTGTGATTCTAAGTTTCTGATTAGCTGCAGTGGACACCATTTTTAACATTCTGCATTTGTGTTAAGTTTGCCCAAGCATGTAGAAAGTTGTTTATTGTAGGTCACAGTTTGAACAGACCTATGGTTTCACTATATTTTAAGTAAGAGTGTTTGGACCATACATCTTGGAAAAAAATCCAAAAGTCCTGGAATGTTGTGATTGAAAAGGCGTATGAACCATGTACTGAGTTTATTCCTGTGCTTACATTGTCTTCAAATGATTTGGAATTTTTAAAAAGGAGATTACAACCATTGTCTTCAAATGATTTGGAATTTTTAAAAAGGAGATTACAAAGTCTAATTACAGATAAAAATGCTTATGTGGGTGGAAATATCTGCCAGGTTTACAAGGATGAATATCTAAAATGGTACAGTTTAAGGCAGAGAATTTGTTGTGATCCATTTAATAAACATCCCAGCAAAATTACTGAAACCAATTTCGCTGAATTTGTCCATGACAAATCCGAAAGTACTCATTCCAGGAAAAAAACTGCATTTCTTGTTATTTTTCATTGCATTCTTCAGTTAGTGAGTCTGAGATACCTACTGCTGACATGTAAGTCACCAGTGATCAAGATTATAATGAAGCTGCCATAGTGATGGAACAATTGAATAAAAGCTGTGAACTGTTGGATTTATCACCAATAAAGGTCAGTAGATTTAGCTCTAAGAGAAAACTTGGTTACATGCACACTAAAGTTAAGAAATTAAGTAACTGTGTTGCTGCTAAAGCAGCTGCAGTATTAGGTGTTGAAACTATTAGTAAGCCATACAATTCAAAAGGTATGACTTGTCCAGACTGCATATCTATGATGGAAAAGTTATTGAATAAGTTTATAAATGCATCATTTAAAGAAAAGGTTCAGATTCTGACATTAGTTCCAGATTCATGGACAATCCAGCAAACAAAGACTTATTTCAATACTACAGAGCATTTTGTAAAACAAGCAAGAAAAGTAAAAGAAACAGTAGGGATGTTATCAATGCCTAGTGGAAGGAAAAGTGTTGAATTAAGTTCTGATACTATCAGGCATGTGATTCTTCCGCTGATTAGTGGAATTCAGTGAATTCGCTTTTTAGAAAAAACGGAAATCCACTAAACTTGTCATTTATTTGCGTCTCAGGCTTTTGAAAAAAGTTTGTGATTGTTGATGTGTTGAAGGGAAAAAAATCGGGGCAAGAAATATTCTTTGGGTAGGTAGTGATATTTCAGTTGTAAGGCATACTTTTTCTGTTGCTGCGTGGCTGACCGATAGCTCCTGCAGCCAACTCAGAGCTGATGATGATGATGATGATGACGTCACTTCAAACATCTCTGCAGCCAACGCGTTGGCTGCGAAACATCTCGGCGCCCTCGAAACGAGTTTTCTTAAGGGAACACTCCGCTGTTTCAGTTCACCTCCATCCTTTTTACTGCTTTTTGTTTTATTTATTTGTCGGGGGGAGGGGGGGGTCAGTTGAGAGACTGGGTGGAGCGCAGAGCCATTGTACGCAGGTCAGCAGATGCCAACGAAAAAGAAAAGTTCTGTTCACATGTGATTGGACTTTACGAACCGCCTCTCACTGGCGGGCGAAAGTGTCATACGCGAGCTTCGAAGTTATGAAAACTCCCGTGATTTTGCAGTATCTATAACAACGAAATCCCTTAATTGTTTAAAATGTGTAAAGTGTCATCTGTAATGCTATGCATCCGATGCCCATAATTCCGCCTTCTTTGCGCTTTGAAGTTTGGGAGACTACTGTGATTCTGCAGTATTTTTATAACAACGAAATTTCGTATTTGTTTAAAAGTTCACTTCAAAATGAAAATATTTTTGCGTGATCGCACTCCATGCTAGTTTCTTTCTCTGAAATTTACCATTTTATAGTAAACGTCAAACTTTGAGTTTTTAACTATGTCTGTAATTAATATTTGTGATGCTGGGGTATTGAAAGAAGTTGACAAAAACATAAAAAACCGATTTCGATGGGAGTGGCTTGAAAAAAAAGTTGTACTGAAGCTGAAGAAAACAGAAAAAACCGTTACTCTTTCCGTGTTAATAAGAAAAATTAATGTTCCTGGAAAAGCATTGTGTTTGTTGTGTAATTACCAAATTTTTTTACGGAAGTAGGGGTTGGAATGCACTGTTAAGTCACATTAATAGTGGAAAACACTTGTAAATGGTTGAAGCTGTTACTAAAAATTATGAAGTCCCGAGAACTTTTTTAGCACGAGTGATGTATCTTCATATACAAACACAGTAAGACCCACTGTGGTTCCTGTTTCTACTCACACACTTAATGCCCAGGCAACTGTTCTGGGAGTTTTGGCTGAACATAGTTTGCCATTTACTGTTGCATCAGTACTTATTGATCTTGCAAACCAGTTATCACAAGATCCAAAAGCCCTTGCTAATCTTTTAGTGGATCGTACATCTGCCTCTATGAAAATGCGATTTCGGTTGGCAGAGACTTTTCTTGCCGAAACTGTAATAAAGTTACAGAATGTTTTTTTTTTTTTTCATTGAATACTGATGTACCACCAGCAACAATTTAATGAGAGTTCTCACTGTATTAGTGAGTTATTATTGCAATGATGAAGATAAAGTTGTTATTGAACATTTAACTTCACTTAGTTTAAAGACAGTTGACATCCAAAGTGCATTTAATGCATTGGATTCTATATGTATATATAAAATAAAATTAGCGATAATTTTTGCATTTGGCACATTTATTTTTTATTTTTTTTTATGTGTATCTCGGAACAGCTTTTGGTGTTTTCAGTTAATTGGATGCTTAGACAATCACATGCCTGTACTATAGGGAAAAAATACTATAGATATTATAGATACTATAGTTATTAATTTTTATTGTGATGATAATAACAGTTGTATGTGCCCTAGAAACAAATATTGCATATCTGTTCCAAGTGAAAATGGGAGAGTATTAAAACAAAAAAAATTGGTTTTGTATAATTTAAAAGAATTATATGTTGCATTTAAAGAACAACATAATGAATTAAAAATTGGATTGTCTAAATTTTGCTCACTACATCCAAGAGAATGTATGACTGTTGGAAGCAAAAGTATTCATTCGGTGTGTGTTTGTATATACCATCAGAACATTAAACTCATGCTTCATGCTATCCATATCAGTGACTACATATCATTGTTAAAAAAGCTAGTTTGTTGCACTGAATCAGAAGAGTGTATGGTGCACAGGTGTGCTAATTGTCCATCTCTAGAAATTCTTAAAGAAAAACTAATGCTTTCCAATGAAGTTACTTACAAACAGTGGGTGAAAACTGATGGTGCAGAATTGAAAATAGTTATTACATCAGTTGATGAATTTGTTGACAATTTAGTTACAAAACTATCTGCTTTATGTGCATATCACTTCTTTACAAAAGCTCAAAGTCAGCATTTAAAAAAACAAAGGATGAATTGGGTGAAGATTCTGCTATTACTGTGGCTGATTTTTCTGGAAACTATACCTGCACCATACAAGATGCTATACAAAGTTTTCAGTGGAAACTTCTTCCAACTTCCCAACGACGCACCCTCGGGTAAAGTCATCCAGATGTCGTTTACTGGATTGCCTGTTGCCCATATCACACGGTGGCAGCAACTCGACATCCTTCAAACCGATGTACACCGTGCAATGGCTTTCACCGAATTGCTGAGTGTACACCGCCTGTGTGCTTTATACCCTTCCGACACTCACTCCCCCCTCGTCATGCTGCATATATGCGCATGCCCTACCGTGCCGGACCCTAGTCTATCTCCTGAGTGGTCTTTCGGTCCGTTCTGCCTGCTCGTTCCGCTGTTATGCTAATTTCTCCCCTTGGTCCTTAATTTTTGCACGCCAGTGTATCAGACCACTTACACTCCACAATGAACAATACGTTGCTTGTGCATATGGAATTAATTGGTAGACTGGAAAGATTTTGGAATGCTGCAAGGAAAACGATGACTATAAAATTATGTTTACACATCCTTATGGCCCAAGTGCATCGTATATATGGCGAAAACCTTTAGATGTATGTTGGATTCTGTACAAACACATAATGAAAATTGTGTCTTCTCCCACAACTACTACAGGAAGAACTTATCACATTGCACCTGATGAAAATCACTCTATTGAACTATTATTCAAAAACTTCAAGATAGATTAAATCCATTGGCTTCAGCTTTGACTGTTACAAATATTAATAGTTCCCTTTTTTGTTTTTGTTCATTATGTGTTTTTCAAAATGTGTTTGTGAAAATGATTGAAATATTGTTTGTCATACTTTAAATAGGTGTGTTGTGTATATGTAAGGTCAGGTGATGCGCAACATCGCAGCCTCTCCTTGACAAATGTCAACCCCGCCTTCTCGTGGTGCATCCTGTTCCCACTAAAGGGGCTCTGACGACCGTCAATAGCGGTATAACTATACCATTGGGATTAGAGGAAATGCTATCCCACACTCACCAACCCGCTTGGCCAGCGTGGTGAGTTATGGCCAAACCCCTCCAAAATGATTCCACAACATAAATCTTGGCCCTCAGTCTCCGGCAGCTGGAATGTACCTGGCCAAGGCTGCGGCCAGTGCGACATGAAGGCAGAGGGTGCTAATAATCACCGGAGGACCGGACTAGGCTGCCATCTGATGCTGACCTTGGCTACGTATAATGGACGCTCCCTATCTTCTGATTCAAGGCTTCTTGAATTGGAAGAGAAACTACAAAGGATCAAGTGGGAAATCGTCGGGCTAAGTGAGGTAAGGAGAAAAGGAGAAGCTCTCATTGAACTGAAAAGTGGACATCTCTTCTACTATCATGGGACAGATACTGGCAGAACTAGTGGTGTTGTATTTATAATAAACAAGAAACTGAAGGATAAAGTTGTAGAAGTTGAAAGTTCCTCTGGCAGGGCTGCACGACTCGTTATCCAACTCTCGAGAAGATACAAGGCTCAGATTATTCAAACTTATGCACCCACCACAAGTCATCCTGAAGAAGAAATTGAAGAATTTTATGAGAAAATTCTTCATTTAAATAATAAAGGTAAGCAGCACTTGAAAATAATTATGGGAGATTTCAATGCAAAAATAGGGCAATGGTAACAGAATGAAACTTCAGTAGGTAAATTTAGTCATGGCAACAGAAACCAGCGTGGAAATACTCTCGTAGAGTTTGCAGAGGCAGAAGGGTTTTTCATCATGAACTCATTTTTCAAAAAAAAGCCACACAGGAAATGGACCCATGGAGACATCCAAATGGGACGACAAGTGAAATTGATTTTATTATGTGTAACAAAAAATTCGTCATCGAAGACTGCAGTGTGCTAAACAAGTTCAACAATAGTGACCATAGATTGGTGAGTTGTCAGATGCATCTCAATACTGAACTTGAACGTGGCAAGCTCAAAAGACAAACAAAATGTATTGACATAACCAACCTTAAAAAACACCACAATACCTTCGAGTTGGAACTGAAGAACAGATTCTCTGCTTTAGAAGGCCTAACATCGGAAGAAGTGGATATTTCTGAAGTTAACAGAAAAGTAACCAAAGCTCTTATGAATATGGAAACAGCAACAAAATTAGCTGGGTCTAAGAACAAGTTGCATGTGAACAAATTATCAGGAAAAACCAAAATGTTATGCAAAAAAGAAGAGAGATGAGGACAACTGAAGAAGATGTGACTTCCAAAGTGGAATATATAGAGCTATGCAAGACAGTACGAAAAAGTATCACTGAAGACGTAAGGAAATTCAACTGTGAGCTAGTGAGGAAAGCAATTGAAAACAACCAAAGCTTAAAGATAGCAAAGGGACATCTCAGTAAGGGAAGAAAACAGATTATGGCACTGAGAAAAGAAGATGGTTCTGTAACAAAAAATAGAGGCGAAATTTTGACAAGAGTGAAAGATTTCTACTCCAAATTATGTGAAAGGGATGATACATGTACTCCAGACATCATGAAAGGTACCAGTACCAGAGTTCTTCCAGTCCTCCCAGCTGAAGTTGCACATACAATCAAGAACATGAAGCGGGGAAAAGCTCCAGGAGAAGATGGAATTACTGTAGACATCATACAAGAAGCAAGTGGAGAAATCGAAACAGTACTCTCCCAAATTTTCACTCGATGCCTTAATGAAGGGAAGATTCCTCAGGATTTAAACAACGCTACAATGATCCTGCTACATAAAAAAGGTGACATTGAGGATCTCAGGAACTACAGACCTATCAGCCTCCTATCAGTGGTTTATAACATCTTCACTAAAGTTCTTTCACACCGGTTGAAGGTAACACTGGACATGACTCAACCGAGTGAACAAGCTGGATTCAGGAGTGGCTACAGCAAAATAGATCATATCCACGTACTGAGAGAACTAATTGAAAGAGCGAGGGGATGTGAACTTCCATTATGCATGGCTTTTATCGATTATGAAAAGGCCTTTGATTCGGTGAAACCATCGGCAGTTACAATGGCTGTGAAATCCTGCGGTATTGAAGATGCATACATTAATATTATTAATAACATCTATGAAAATACAAGTGCAAAGATTCGGCTGTTTGAAAACACAACACACATAAGAATTGGAAAGGGAGTGAGACAAGGTGACACCATATCTCCCAAGCTCCTTAATGGCACATTGGAAAATGTCTTTCAATTACTGATCTGGGAAAACAAAGGGATAAAGATTAATGGAGATTATCTAACTCACCTTCGTTTTGCTGATGATGTAGTGATTTTTGCAACTACCCCATCAGAGCGGCAGAGTATGATCCAGGAACTTGCTGACAAGAGTAAAGAAGTGGGATTAAAAATTAACTTTCAGAAGACAAAAGTGATGTTCAATGCTTTTACAAGAAATGAAGATCTATCGATTGATGGAGAAAAGCTTGAGATTACAGATATGTACGTTTATCTTGGACAGCAGATATCAAGTGAGGGTCACATTGATGGAGAAGTTAATACATACATATCACTAAGCTGTTCTCTGAGATTCAGAGGTTAGCTCCAAAAAGAAATACAAACTTCCAGATATTTTTACTTATTGTTGTCGTATCAAACTTCGCCATTTACAGCGATCTTGACATACAACTCGTGCTTCACTGATATCCATTACACGCCGTACACAAGATCTTTTATACTTCATACTCATAATCTTTTTCTCATGCAGACACTCCTGAATCTGATCTACCCATGTCTTTCTTGGCCTTCCTCTGCCTTTCCTTCCTGCCACTTGGGTTGAAAAGATTTTCTTAGTAAGCATTTCATCACTCATTCTTTCAACATGGCCAAACCACCGAAGCATATTGGTCTCCACCTTGCTAACAACATTTTGCTTTACATCACACAACTGCAATACATCTTCATTCCTCACACAATCAGATCGTGTCTTGCCACAAATCCCACGTAAGTAACGCATTTCTCCAGCACACAAACAACTCCTATGCTTCTTCTGCAGTACCCAGGTTTCACTGCCATACATCAGAGTAGGAACAATTAACTGTTTCATACACAGCCATGTGGGACTTTCTAGAGAACCCATCATTCCTGTGAAAACCTCCCAGAGCAGCTATGACTTTCAAAGAAGAATTCACTCGCCTACTGATTTCACCATCCAACTTGTTCTCTCTGTCAAACATGCTTCCTAAATACACAAACTCACTCACCTGGTCAATCACAGTGCCATTTATACTTACATTACATTCAGTGCTACCCATTCCTCTTTCAAACACCATAACTTTGGTTTTTCCCTTATTTATACTCAGTTTGAATTTCATGCAAACTTCGTGCATCCGAGTCAACATACTCTGCAACTCACTTTTGCTCTCTGCTAACAGGACAGTGTCATCAGCATACAGCAATCTGCACACATGGATATCACCAAGACATAAACCACTATTATCTATTTTGGCCTCACGCATGCATGCGTTCATAAATATATTAAACAGCCATGGTGACATTGCACAACCTTGTCTAACTCCTGCACCAATGGAAAACCATTTTGATAAAACACCATTCACTCGTACACAAGCTCTACTACCAGCATACATGGCTTTTACACTATTAAGTAGATTCCCAGTAACACCATATTCCTTCAATACCTTCCACAAAAGTGTCCTATTCACTCGGTCGTAAGCTTTCTCTAAATCTATGAAGGCAGTAAAAACTTTCTTCCCAACAACCAGATACTTTTCAATCATTGTGCATAATGCAAAAATCTGGTTTGTGCAGCCTTTACCAGGCATAAAACCACTCTGAACATACCACACTTTCAATGATGTAAGACCCCGTACTTTTTCAATAACAACCTTACCAAACACTTTCCCTGGCACACTCAGTAGGCTAATACCACGATAGTTCTTGCATTCAGTCTGATCACCTTTTCCCTTATACAAGGGAACAATAATAGCATCCTTCCAATCCCAAGGGACCATTCCTAACTCCCAGCACAACTGGCAAATTTCAGTTAACCAGTCAATTATAGAGTCACCACCATACTTCAACATCTCTGCAGTTATGTCATCAACTCCTGGAGCCTTACCATTCTGAAGAGATTTTAGAGCTTTACACACCTTCTCTCTTGAGATCCCTCCTGTGCTTTCATCCCTCATTGTGACATCATCTGCATCTGTCTCAGAATCATTTTTGCCCTCCTGATCTAATAACTCACAGAAGTATTCACCCCATCTCTCACTTAACTCATTGGGCTCCCATATCATTTCCCCAATCTCATTCTTCACACAACGTACAACTTTATTTCCCGTATTTTTCCTGAGTCTCATGTACTTCCAGAAGGACTTTCTATCTTTCCAAAAAGCCAGTTCATGCCTTTCCACTTTCTCCTTCCTATCTTTTGCCTTACTGTGGCGAACCAGCTTAGCAGCTTCACGCTTCTTACAGCGATATTCATCCACAGAGACTCTACCTTGCAACATCCCCAAATAGGCTTCCTTCTTTTTCTTTACTGCCTCATCAATCTCACTATTCCACCAAGCATCACCTCTATTGTTACCCACTGTTGTGGTGCCACAGACCTCTTTAGCAGCAGTGACAACACAGTTCTTAAAACATTCCCACTTCTTTTCTACATCCCTCTCACAAGATTTCAGATCCTTCAGTCGTTCTCTGAGTAAGTCAGAGTACCACTGATGATCTTCAAGGAGCCTATCAACCTTTATTCTTTCTATCCTGGGTCTCTTCCTATTCCTTTTCCTCCAACCAACATTAAGTTTCACTTGTGACACTACCAAGTAATGATCAGAACCAACATCCGCACCTCTCATCACACGGGTGTCAACAACTAAGTGTTTCAAACGCTGATCGTAAACAACAAAATCTATCCCACTCTTTTGACCAAGAGTACGATTTTCCCAAGTATATGTGTGTATATACTTGTGGTTGAAAAATGTATTAGATACACACAAACCATTCTCAATGCAGAGTTCAATTAATCTTTCACCGTTATCATTCACACAAGGATCATTAAACTTACCCAGAACATTGTCAGAAATTGCATTCCGCACACCTACTCTAGCATTGAAATCCCCTGCTATTATAACTTTTTCTTTAGCACCAAACTGGCTCAAAACAGCTTTTAGCTCATTCCAGAAATCTTCTTTCTTATCAGAAGGTTCCAAGTCACAAGGAGCATACACTACAACAATTACAATTCTCTGAAGTTTCACTTTCAAACGAATCCAGAGAATTCTCTCACTTATGCAACTATAGTGAATCAAGTTGTTCTTCATCTTTTCACTTAGAATCACACCTACACCAGCCTGTCCTCTCATATTATCCAATACTCCAGACCACACACTCACCGTGCCATTCACTTCTTCTACCCCGATTTCCTTCTTTTTGGTTTCACTTGCACACAGCACATCCAGTCTATACTTATTCATCTCCTCAATCACCTCACTCATCTTGCCATTTATACCTCTAGTATTCCATACACCAATCTTACATTCACTCAGCCGAGATCTCTTTCCCATATGCCGTTTAGAAAGTCCAGGTCGATTCCGTGGTGGACCGTCGTTCTCTAGTATGGTAGGTCCACCATATCCCACACTTGAGTCATTCTTAATATTTCTTTGTGTCTTTTTAGTCAGGTAAGTGCATCAGTGTGGGGGATTAGCCCACAGCTGAGGGTTCCAGTTGGTCATTCAACCTAAGGATTCTGGAACAAAACCCAGTGAGTTGGGATCTTTTCGCCAATGTCACACAGAACTAGCTTGCACCTCTCCAAGATTCACAGAGGCCTAGTTGCTGTTGTGTGTGCCATTGTTACCACAGAGCACCCCAAGAAGGCAAACCCATCGCTCACTATGACCGCCCGCTTGAAGGTTGTAGTGAGTGATGAAATTAATTGGTGTACAAAACTTGCCTGGAGAGTTTTTGAAAGAAACAGCATAATTTTCAGGAGCAATATGCCATTATGTCTTAAGAGAAAAGTGTTCGATCAATGCATCCTTCCAGTGCTTACGTATGGTGCAGAGACATGGACCTTAACTAAAAGAGACGTACAAAGGCTGCAGACAACTCAAAGAGGCATGGAGAGGTGCATGCTTGGTGTTACCAGGAGAGATAAGAAGAGGAACTCATGGATCCAAAAAGTGACAAGAGTGGAAGACATCATGATCAGAGTTAAATTCCTGAAATGGCAATGGGCTGGACATATTGCCAGAAGGACAGGCCATCGATGGACAGCTGAAATTTTAGATTGGATTCCAAGGGACAGGGAAAGACCCAGAAGAAGACCACATGGGAGATGGGTGGATGAAATTCGAAAGTATGCTGGAGTAACATGGAGGAGACTGGCACAAGACAGACTGTTGTGGAAGAAACTTGGGGAGACCTTCATCCAGCAGTGGATTGATAATGGTTGACAATGATGATGATGATGTTTAAATGTCATTTATGTCTGTAATAGGAAGTTTTACCATCCTCATTTTCTTTCTACTTCAAGCACACATAATAGTTAATGTTTCTACCAAGTTTCAGTAAAAAATATGTGCCATTTTGTTTGCGGCTCATTACAGTTAACTATTAATCTGAAGGTGATTTTTGCACTTTTTATGTAATAAACTTATTAAATTGCAAATTTACTAATGTTTTGATGTGGCATATACACTCCCAATATAAATAGCTTCAAATTGGTACCAGAATTATTTAATTTGAACCATTAGTTGTCAAGTTATTACATTTATTGGCATTGGTGCAGAATCCAAGATGGTTGCCATTTGGTCAAAATGACCATTTTTCACAGGCCTGTATCTCAGCCATTATTGGGCAAAATATTTCCCAAATTCAGATTTGAGGGTTTCACTACCATGTGTATCTATGGTAACAATTGAAGAAAAAAAAAATCCATTACTATGGTGGAACACTCACCAGGTGTCCCCATGTAGACCCAATTGAGCCATTCCTACCTAGACTTGGATCAGTCTGATTTTGCCAGTTTGTGCCAAAACTTTGTCACAGATTGCTTTTCTGCTCCTTCAGCCTTATCATACAAGGCTTTAAAGTCATTGTAATGTATGGTTACATTTGCCTTGTGCTACTACTTAAACAATTTTTACCTGAATTTGAAGCAGCTGGAGAATATGTTTCTGAGCATTGTCCAAATATCAGACATCCAATTCATCCAGGTACCTGCATGTCTACCCCAATAATCTTTATTTACATGACATTTAATATTGTATGCTGAAACCTTTGGCTCTTGTGAGTTGTGATGGCCTCTATCTAGCCTTCGTGGAGTACCCTCCACCAGTTTTTTTGTAAATTTTTGCTGATACGTTCTGCCATTCAGCCTTCAAAGCAGTGGCCAGTTTTCGGCTTTGTTTTTTTGGGTGATTTATTCTCTCATAATCCAATTCCTCTGAAAATTTATAGGGTTCAGGTCATGACTCTGGGATATCCAATCCATCCTTTCGACACCCATGTCCTCAAACCAATCTGTAACAATGCGAGTAGTATAACATGGTGAATTGTCCCCAAAGTTTAGTGTAGGTAGTGTAGGATTGTCAAGGATGTTTAAGGTAAAGCTCAACATTCATGATGGTTATGTTCAAATTGACTAATGGACCTGAGCTGAATTGCTAAAAGAGGCTCTGTACCATCACGCTGCCTCCACCAAACTATTATCAGAGTGATACAGTCTGGAAGGTACCTTTCTCCTGACATTCACCATGTCCTGGGGCAACCATCAGACTGGTAGAATGAATGTGTACCATTACTCTTCAGTCCAAGATCAACATTCCTTTCACCATGATAATCAGCCTGTGATATTAGTTGTAGTAATTTGTGGCTTGTGGAATGCTACTTGATCTTGGTAACCCATGACGTACAGCATCCTGCACACGATACTGGTGCTAACATTAGTCCCAATCGTCCTGCATATTGATTTGTTTTCTGAGCAAACAGTACTTTACTGAGCTCCCCTGTCGCACACTACTAGCATTGGAGGTTTACTGGATCATTTCTTGGCAGATTCAGCACCAGTCCACTTCCAAGCATATCACACCACCAAATGTATGCCTAGGAATCTTCAATGCCACTGAAATGCCACATATGGAGTGATTACTTAGTACTCGGCTCTTGAAATCAACTAACTTTCAGTCAAGTCATCTTGTAATCACAATTGCTATTATCTCATCTCAGCCCATATGAGCATATTTGTAGTTGAGTCTGTGTGACATGATGCTTGCACAGGACCTAATTCACTATCAATAAAGGGATGTCCAAATTTTAAAGGTAGGGCAGTGAGTGTATTTTTCATGTGGTAAAAATAAATACTGTAAAAGGTATTTTTAAGTGTGTCTCAAGCTTAATTAGTATTGTTTACTAAAGAATATATATATATGAATTACAAATCTGTAACAAAGCTGAACTTTCTTTTCAAATATTAGTAACTTTATTTTTCAGATTTGCTGTGGCAAAGAAGCCAATGTACATAAATGTAATACGCAGGCCATTGGACCGTTTAGTGTCATATTACTATTTTCTTCGTTATGGTGATGATTTTAGACCCAATGTAGTTCGGCGTAGGCAAGGAAATAAAATGGTTTGTTAAAATAATTTTATTTATATATATTTGTACATGTGCTACAAAGTTATTGCTCTTTCTATTTCAGTTTTAGTTTGTAATTAATCTTTTGTTTAACCTTTCATGTTTGACTCAGGAAAGTGCTTTTTACTTTAATCTTATTTATTGCGTTTAAGATAGCGAACTGCAGAAGTCGTCTCCTTACTCCATGGGGTCAATCCAGGCCACATTTGATACTGTTGGGCAGTATCTTCACAAAAATATATTTAGCTCAAATGGTTCCTTCACAAAATTATTTTGAACTGATGGTGTCTTCACTTTCTGTAAAATTTTACTTTAAGAAACCTATTTTAGGGTGAGAGGCATCTTCAGAGGTGCTAACCATTACTGATTTTCTATAATTATTACGGTTTCGGCGGCTGCCTGATTACGGAATTACAGACAGGTTGGAAGAATAATATATAGAGATTCAGTACCTCTTTTAGAATTGCTATTACGCACGTTAAAATATGGACATGTTATTATGATGTTCAGCGGCTATGCAAATGCAAATGCATAGCCGCTGAACATCTGGAACCAAACAACTTGTGGGACTGTGGTGGTATGCGAACGAAAGCAACCTCTGGATGAATATATGTGAGTAATTGCTCTTACTTTCTTTTAGCCTTTACTTTTTTAAATAATAAACATCATAATTAACTGCACCACCATAATATGTCCATATTGTGACGTGCGTAATAGCAATTCTAAAAGAAGTACTGAATCTCTATATATTATGTATTTTAACCACGTATAACTTGTGACTTCCTTACACGGAAGATATACATGAAGTATCTAGATTGGAAGAATTACGGATTTCAGTGTATTTTGTAAAAGTTCTGAATTTTGTGTCTTTTTTTTTTTTTTTTTTTTTTGTTAAAATCACTGTTTAAATTGCGATTGCATTTTGCGAATATATTTATAGTTCTTTTCGCACAAATGCCAAAACGTTTAATTGTTGCTGTTTCTAAATAAGCGCTATTGAAATTCAAATATTGGATACATCGGCAAAGCCAGTATCGGATGGATATCAGGTGAAGAACGGCAAGAGGATATTGGATACTTTGGCAAAGCTGATATTGGGTGAAGGACGGGAAGGCAACATTGCATAATATGTCGGAAAAGCTGATATTGGCACAATGACGTCCGCATACCTGTCAAGTATTCTGGATTTCCCGGAAGTTTTATGGATTTTGGGGTAGTTTTATGGTCGGAAGATAGTTTCTTCTGGATTTGCGCCAAAAATCACTCGTGAATTTTTTATTATTGATTGAAATTGTTATTGTTGTTATTGTCGCTTAGTGTCCTGCTTTTGTTTTATTATGATCTCATAGTGATTTAACCTTATGTTATTTTATGTTTCTAGCAGTAAGCGATATTTATTTATAGATCTCATACACCCCTCCTGCCAATGCTTCCAAACTCCCTCTCTCTATATCAGTGTTGGAATAGCTGCACTAATTGTGCTGAAGTGTGAATTTTTTTAAATTCTGCGCCGTGCAGAGTTCGCTAAAATGGATAATTATGCTTTTGGTATGCATCAAAATTTTACCAACGCGTAGAAATGCGCATAAGGAAACGAGTAACATACACATCAACGCGTAAAAATGCGCATCGAAGAATTTTACCAATGCGTAAAAATATGCATCAAAGAATTTTACCAACGCGTAAAAATACGCACCAGGGGACGGTATTTCATCTTTCAAAAACAGAAGTAAATGAAAAAAAGATTTTTTTCCATAATCACAATTTCGTTTTCCTGCAATGTTGCCTCTGTCCAGTTTTGTTGTTATACATCACTGTATTCCAAAAATATTTGTATTTTAGTTTGAAAATGTCGGAACAATTTCCGAAAACGGAAATTCGACGGCGCAAAAATTCCCCTGTAATCTTAATCTTCAGGCATGAGCGTGCAATGGCTTCGAGGAATTTCTTTTTTTCCGTCATAATTTGTGTTATCCTTGAGATTGATGCATAACTGAACAGAAATTTTGGGGCAATTCGTAGTGGGGGAGAATGTTTTTCGCCTGAAACTTTCGAAAACGGAAGTTAGACGCAGTGAAGATTTCTCCTGTAATCGTAATTTAATTTTTTACGCGATGTTTCCTCTGCCTAGTATTGTTGCTAAATATAATTTTATTTCATAAATATTTGTATTTCAACTTGAAAATGGAGGGAAATTGTCTGAAAACAGAAATCAGATGTAGCAAAGATTTCTCCCGTAACTGTATTTTTGTTTCCCAACGACGTTCCGAACATGTATCCTGTTTTCTTAAATATCCCCCCCCCCCCCCAGAGGTTTGCATTTCATCTTGATAAAGAGGGGGGGGGGGGAGTTTGAAAAAAAAAGTGGCCAAGCTGAAAATTTGTAAGAATTGATGCTCAGTGTTCGAAAGTATTCATGTTCTCAAAGTTACACTATTCATCTTTTATCTAAAATAGTGCTATTATGCATTCATGATGGACAAAATTGTCATCCAAGGGCAAATGAACTTAATAAGTCTTGTCATTGCTTAAATGAACTCAAGTTATTTCTAAAATTGCGTCATTCACTTTAAGAAAAATACAAAACCTTGAAAATCATCACAATTTCTGAATTAGATCTATGAGTGACTGATTCAGAAAAATAATTGAAAACAAGTATCATCAAACATACTGCTAGCACATCCCATACATTACCACTCTCCCCTAATAATAGATAACCGTGAATTAAAAGTTCTGGTACTATTACAGATCTTGATTTTAAGGTAAATCTTCTTGATTTTATGGCAAATCTTCTTGAGTTTTGCAAGCAATCTTCTTGCTTTAGGAAAATTTTGGATGGCAGGTATGCTTCCGATATTAACCAACACTCAGCCATCATAACCAATATCGCCCCGGTATCTAGCTAATATTCATTACCGCTTGGGTTATAAAAAATATTAACCATTAAAATAGAAGGGTCATGTTATAAGGTATTTGATTTTATAAGGTTATTACACATTTCACATGTTAATTTCTCATGAAATACCCTTTCCACACATAAACAATGAGGTTTCATATGGTGATTACTGATAGGCACCGCAGAAGGTTGGCACCTCTGCATCTTGAATATTGCATTTAACTGTGCTTTCTGTCTTTCTTTTTCATCGTTATGAACTGTTTTCAGTAAAACGTTCTCTGACTGATGCCTATCAACAGACATGCCAAGTTCTCCGCTTTGAGTGGAGTTTCTCCGTTTTCGACAGCTAAATCCGTGCGCTCCACTCAAGGCTTAAAAACTCCGGTCGTTAGAAGTTTTTATTTTGGTCTTTAGAAATTTTTAATTTTTTTTTGTTATTATCCTTATTATTTCGGTGTTTTTTAAAAGCTTAAATTGAAAATTTTTCCAAGTGTATTAAAGTATGCTTTTCCCCTTTTTTTTCTCTTTCTTTAAATGCCGTTTTTCTGTGTGTGTGTTTGTAACTACGGAAGAATGGGATGTTTCGCTCTTCTTGGCGCTTGCCGTGTTATCAAGGCGAAGCATTCGAGCTTGTTGTTCATGGCCAATGGCATTGGAGGGCAACAGAGAGCTGAACAGGTCTTGGGAGAGAGAGTTGAGTGGGGTGGGAGGGGGGGGCATTACTCTGAAACGGCTTTGTGCGTGGCAGGAGGAGTTATGTGAGTGACGTCATAGCGGAGTCTTTCTCGTAGGCTGCGGGAGCATTGGCTTCGCCTTGGTGCTGAAGAAGGCGGTACAAGGCGGGAAGCAAAACTGATGACAAAAGTTTCTGCTTTCGGCAATGGAGTGTTGGAGCTTGCGCTGGACATAGTTGTTTGCAGTTTTCATTGTAGTTATTTAGAACAAGGTGAATTTCTTTAATCTTATTGTGAGATATGTTGAAACGATCGCATAGTCAACGCTTTTCAGATGCTTATGAGAAACAATGGCCCGTTTTAAAGCGTTCCAAAAAATCCGAAACGCACACTTACTGTTCTGTTTGTGACATTGATTTCACTATCGCACATGGTGGTATAAGCGACTGCAAACGCCATGTCACATGCCGCCGACATTTAGACAATGCAAAAGTAAAGACATCTAATCAAACCCTTACATCTTCGTTTGTTTCCATTTCGGAAGGTGTCCGTGTAATACGTGCGGAAACATTGTTCACAGCTTTTATTTTAGAGCATAATTTACCCATCTCTGTAGCAGACCATGCCAGGCCTTTGTTTATTAAGATGTTCCCGGATTCAGGCATCGCCAAAAAATATGGATGTGTGCGGACGAAAACAACAGCTATTATTAACAGTATGGCTGGTGGTACTGCCCATGAAATGATAGAAATTTTAAGAACTTCAAAATTTAGTTTAGCAACCGATGCTAGCAACACTAATTTTGCAGAGAAAATATTTCCTGTTATTGTTTCATATTTAGATACAACAGTGGGGAAAATTATTCCCAGATTATTAAGCTTACCAAAGTTGGATGATGATGCAACAGGAGAAAAAATGTTTAAGTTACTGGATACTGAACTGGGGAAAAAATCAATACCATGGCACAATTGTATTGCATTCTCATCAGATAATGCATCTTCTATGGTAGGAAAATATAAAGGTGTCAAAAAGTTTCTCAAGGAAAAAAATCCAAATATGGTAATTCATGGTTGCACCTGCCATCTATTGCATTTAGCTGCCAAAAAGGGAACTAAGGAGCAGAAAATTAATGTTGAAGATTTTGTGGTTGCCATATGCTATTTTTTACATAAAAGCACCAAGCGTATCGAAGCATTTAAAATGTGCCAAAAAGTTTGCAATCTTGAAAGTCACCAAATTATTAAATGTGTGTGTACCAGATGGCTTTCATTGGATCAAGTTATTAATCGTTTTCTTAAGCAGTGGGAGTCCTTGGAAAAATATTTTGGAGAGAAAAATATGACTAGGCAAGGTTGTGAGAAATACTTTTCTATTCAGAAGAGAATTGGGTCTCCTGAGACAAAATTGTACCTCCTCTTTCTACAGCAAGCTTTGCCATTTTTCTGCAAGACAAATATCCTACTGCAAAATGAATCCCCAATTGTTCATCGACTACATCGTGAACTAAATTCTCTACTTAGTGAACTTATGGCACGATTCATTAAACCATCTGCTGTTGTACAGGCTGAGAATGTATTGACCATACCAATTTCTGATAGGAAAAATCAAGTCAGATGAGGAACTTGTCATTGGAAGTAAAACTCGGCAGTACTGAATAGCAGCAAATTGTCTACAAATGAAGTAATTTCTTTCTAGCGGTCTGTGAGATTATATTATCAGAAAAGCTGTGAGTACATGCTTAAAAAATTCAGTTGAACGATCCGATTCTGCTGCATGCTGAAGTGGCTGATGTAAGGCTTAGAACAAGCAGTAAATTTTGTTCTGTTAACTATTTTGTTGACCTCTTTGATGATTTATCTGATGAAGAAAAGAATCTGTTAGAAGTTGAGTTTGCACGTTTCCAAGTAGATAAGTTAAACAGTGACATTGTAAACTGTGAGCAAGCTGATCAAGCGTGGTCGTTAATTAAAGATTTAAAAGATCACAATGGTATCTTAAAGTACAGAGTCTTGCCATTACTAATGCACAGAATACTCCTGATACCACACAGCTATGCTGCTTGCGAACGAGTTTTCAGCACTGTTCGCAAGAATCATAACGATTTCCGTTCTAATTTGTCTGTGCACACATTGCAATCCCTACTTGTGAAAAAATCAAGAATGGCTGCCCATAATCTGAGTTGCCACCAGCATAACTTTACGACTGAAGTGTTGATGAAAGCTAAAAAAGCAACAGCTTTGGTTCTAAAAAAGGACCAGTAAACAACAATATATATATATTTTTTTCTTTGCATTTTCATCTTTGCAGATGAATTCATTGTATTTACATTTTTATCACAGCTCCAATTTTAGTGAATTATGAACATTAATTTAACAGAATTAGACCTTGATGAGGAAAAACAGTTTAAATATTTTTTGTATAAACACACACACACACACACACACACACATATATATATATAGAGAGAGAGAGAAGACGTGTGTGTCAACATTTTGCTAATAGACTACTGTACAAGATTTTTGTTGCCGTAGCTGGATGAAAAGAACAAGCAGAATTTTTGTTTCAAAGAAGTAGAGGTAGTTCTAAACTTCAAAGCAATGTTTATCTGGTAAATATAACTACTGAGTAATTTATTTGGTCTTTTCTTATATAATTTGCATTGTTTTTGTAAAAACATAGCCAATTGTCCACGTGAAAAAATACCCCGCCGAGTGCGCAACTCTGCTCCTGACAGCCCCTTTCGAAAGTTGGCAACTCTGCTATCAATCACTGCAACATCACTAGCTGCAACTGAGGCAAACTTTGCTGAAAGGAACCCCAAAGCATTAAAGGAGCATATTTCCCGCCACATGCATTTTCCAGGGCTACCTCAGAAGTAGGGATGAGCACGTCGGTGGATGCTCATTCCTGAAACATTCATGCATTGGTAGTAACATTGGAAATTTTTGATGCATTAGCGAAAACCTCGATGTTTTGCTAAAGAGCTGAAGAATTCACATCTTTTTCATCTGCAGCAGTTATGGGTACATCGATGAATAAAATCGCTGTTCAATATATCAGTTATAGCTCACCAATTCAACATCAAGTACATACATACATATCACTAAGCTGTTCTCTGAGATTCAGAGGTTAGCTCCAAAAAGAAATACAAACTTCCAGATATTTTTACTTATTGTTGTCGTATCAAACTTCTCCATTTACAGCGATCTTGACATACAACTCGTGCTTCACTAATATTCATTACACGCCGTACACAAGATCTTTTATACTTCATACTCATAATCTTTTTCTCATGCAGACACTCCTGAATCTGATCCACCCATGTCTTCCTTGGCCTTCCTCTGCCTTTCCTTCCTGCCACTTGGGCTGAAAAGATTTTCTTAGTAAGCATTTCATCACTCATTCTTTCAACATGGCCAAACCACCGAAGCATATTGGTCGCCACCTTGCTAACAACATTTTGCTTCACATCACACAACTGCAATACATCTTCATTTCTCACACAATCATATCGTGTCTTGCCACAAACCCCATGTAAGTAACGCGTTTCTCCAGCACACAAACGACTCCTATGTTTCTTTTGCAGTACCTAGGTTTCACTGCCATACATCAGAGTAGGAACAATTGCACTTTCATACACAGCCATCCGGGACTCTCTTGAGAACCCATCATTCCTGTGAAAACCTCCCAGAGCAGCTATGACTTTCAAAGAAGAATTCACTTGCCTACTGATTTCACCATCCAACTTGTTCTCTCTGTCAAACATGCTTCCTAAATACACAAACTCACTCACCTAGTCAATCACAGTGCCATTTATACTTACATTACATTCAACATCAAGTAACCAACAATATTTGTTGAAATGCTTTTGATGTATTGGAAACCTTTATATATTGGATCCTGCAACATTGAGGATAAGAACTCAATTTTTGGCAATGAAACATTGGAAAAAAACTGAAAAAAAAATGGCTGATTTGTAACATAGAAAGCTGATATTCTCTTTCTCTGTAAGAATACAATTGGTCATTCCATGTCAAGTGATCCAGTGACTTTTACCTTACCATTTTATATTGCTTTTATTTTCAGTTTTCTAACAGTAGTATAAGAGAAGGTCCCAGATATAGTTTTTTTTATCTCATCCAGTTTTTGAGTTATGAGGGTTTGAAATTTAAAAAAAATGACAATTTCAACCTTTCTGGACTACACAAAAACTTTAAAATCTCAGCCCAGAATTGAGATATTTCAAAACTAAAAATGCTGCTCTCTTCAGAAATTCATGGGCTTTAATATGATATGCCACATGATGGACTTATTTTAAATTTTATAATTAAGTTACAAAATTTAAAATTTTAAAAAGTGATTAAAAATAATATGAGTAAAAATTTTCAAAAAAATTGTATTTATTTTTTCATATTTCTAAAAGCTTTCTGCAAAATTTGATCTTGGGATCTCAATGGGATCATACTTTAAAAAATAGCACATTGTTCTTTATGAGTCTAATTGTAATTGTATTGATAATTGGCACTTCTCCCTGCAGTGTCTTGATATTAATTTTTATCGCAACAGAATAGGGCATTGGGGAAATTATTCAGAATTCTTACTACCTCATCAGGTTTATTTTGTGAGGAAAATAAAAAAAATTGTCACACCTTTAAGTATTAAAAAAATTCTTTGTACTTCATATCATGAACATTATAACAAAATAGATTTTTTGAATAAAGCTCATGTTGAGAAATGGCTTCCTAGTTTCTCAATTCAAGTACTAATCTAAAACAACTATTATGGGAATTTTACTAGGAAATTTTTGCATTTTATTGCAAATTTTCGGAGAAAACTCTTCTCCTTCTTCAGGCTGTCTTTTTGTTGTCACTTATTCCTGTCACTATCACGGTTACGGTTAACCTTGACAGTTTAGGCTATTTTTCAACAAATCCTGCCAGATGTTAGGCAGGGAAAACCCTTTTGTCATCAGTTTCCAAAGCAATTTTCAAAAAAGAAAGCTGAAAGAAGGAATAGAAATTGAGAAAAATCAAAATTCTATCATCAATGACTGCAAAGGATTTTCCCTGCCTAACATCTGGCAGGATTTGTTGAAAAATAGCCTAAACCGTCAAGGTTAACTGTAACCGCGATAGTGACAGGAATAAGTGACAACAAAAAGACAGCCTGAAGAAGAAGAGTTTTCTCCGAAAATTTGCAATTAAATAAAAAAATTTCCTAGTAAAATTCCCACAATAGTTGTTTTAGATTAGTAACAAAATAGATATCAAACAAAATCAGAAAAAAAATAACTTTCAGATCAAATGGGTCTGAAAACTTGTATTCTTCCATATTTATACTTATCCAGATGCTTTTCAAGAGGATCTGTTGCACACAACATTTCATTTTTTGTCAAAGTGTATAAGTGCGACCAGTTGCAGTCCTTGGTTCGACCCTTCTTAGAACTTGTGCTCGCTCTACTTTAAGTGCATCCTGATTAGATGGGTAAACAAATGATGATGCTGGGCCTGGCGGGTGTAAGAAGCTCTCAGTTGCTTCTTCACTTTCATAGTCCACCGACAGCACATAGGTCAACCACCATTTTTTATTGTATTCACATGTTACATATTCAGTTATCTCAACCATATCCAGAGATTTTGTACCTCCTTCAATGTCAAACTTCTGACTCTCATTGCTAAAGGAGCACACCTTGGTCACAATTTCTGTTGGACTGGTTGTAGATGGAATAAAGCAGTGAAATCCTTGTGTTCCCTTGATCGCTTTCACTCTTTCAAAGTGTCATTTTAGGGACATTTCTTCTTTTCTGTAATCCTCATTTGTTGAAAATAAGAACTGGATGGAAGGGATATTATCTTGGCACCAGTGAAAGATTTCCAGCGGTGTTATAATTTGGTCTGTGTAGGGTCTCTGTAAACTTGCCTTGGCTGCAAAGCGCTTGACTGTTCCTTCCAAACCATCGCATACTCCTTTTCCATGGGCTGTTGCATAGAAGTGCCACTCTGCATAAATACCAAAATCTTTTTTATGGTAACACAGGTTTGAAATTTTTTTCTTATTTTTGTATTGTGCACTTGATCCATCAGAAAAATAAAAGATTTTTTCCAAGGACAGAATAACATTTTCCTTGAGGAATGAGATCAGCTTATTCTGAAAAGTATGAACAGCTATAGTATTGTGTGTTAAGCATTCGGAAATCACAACAAAGCTTTTGAACTTAATCTCCCCTCTTTGACTATAATATACTGCAAATGGATGAATTGTTGCCTGCTTGTTGTTCCAGTGGAAAGACTGGGCTTCATCTTGGAGGACAAAAGAGTAGTTCTCTGAAAAGTCCAATGTTATCAAGGCCTGATTCTCCTGAATGTTCACTTTCAGGTGTGAGTAGTATGCTGCTTGTTGATGTGTAATGAAAGAGTGAGTTTTTAACAATACCAGCTGTTCACACAAATTTTCAATAAATTATTCTGCAGGCTTTGTTAATGTCTCGAATTTACACCTATCAACCGAAACCCACTGTTTGTAGGTAATGCTTTCTATTATCTCTTCTTCCATATTGTTCATAAACTGTTCCTTTAAGGTTTCTATTCCTGGACAACTCTTGCAGCTACCCAAATGACATTGAGGAGTAAGAACTTGGCACATTATTTTATCAATGCATGTATAAATAGTCATTAAGCTTAGATCCATCGTTCAGAGTTATGTCTTCCAATTTTCCACCAATTATCATGAACTTAACATTCTGGTGGTAGGTACATACACAAACACAATGGGTACCACTTGCACCCACAAGGATACAACTCTTTGGTCGAAGTTCTGCAAATTTTGAAAAACCAATTTTAACTGTGGGATGCAAAGTTTTAAACAGTTGGTATATTTCTTTAAGGTTTCCTAAAATAAGTCTTTTTTGCAGACGTATGGATGTTTCATCTTCTGTTTTAACAGTCACACAGTCCTTCTTTCCAGGCATTATTCGGCTTACCTCATCGCTATTATAAAAGGTTTTGACTGTCTTGAACTTCAACATCTAACATTTTGCCTATTTTTGGATCTGGTATAGACAAAATTTCTTTTTCCTTAACTAAGGCTTTTGCTTTCCTTGCAATTCAGTCACTTACTGAGAATTCTTTTTTAATTCTTTTACAAGACCAGCATTTGCGAAGAACAGTCAAAATAAGAAAATTTTCACTTCTCATCTGTGTTTGTCTGAACCTTTCTTTAAGCTGTTTGATTATCTCTGAATCTGTGTCAAATTCTTCACTAGATATATCTGAGTTTTCTAGGCTTTTGTCTTTGACAAATGCAGCAACAAGATTCTTCTTTGCATTCTCTAGTTTTCTTTTGCAGTATCGTGGTTCACATATTATCCGTTTCTTTGCAATTGGCAGACCTCGGCGCAAGTCACTTTTCTCACTATTTGTCACCTTTTTTTAAATTTGTCACTTTTTGTTACCTTTTTTAAAATTTTGTCACTATTCTCACCTTTTTCTTAAGTGTGCTCGTATGTTTTTTCAATTTAGCTATAGTTTTGCGTTGTTATTTTTTATATCTAGGGGATTTTTTGTCAAATGAAAAAAGAAATGCTGAAACAAAAATAAATTGTTTTGTTAAACACCCATCCCTGTGGAACATGATCACGAGTGTTTTTTTTTTTTTTTTTTCGGCATGCACAAGCTTGCGTGGCAGTTGTTTATAGAAGTTGTAAACGCGACTCACCACTCAGAGTGACGAGCTTCATAACAAAGCAAGAGGCGCCCACGGTAGCCAGTGAGTTCTCAAGGATTTTTTCAAGTGCAAAATGACAAAAGTTTATCTCCGTGGATTTTTCATGAAAATCTCTGAAATTTTGATCAACGCCATAAATCGCTAATAGGAATGAGCCCTCCAAATTTCGCGTAAATCAATTAAAAACTTTTTAAACGAGCCATATATATATTTTTTTTGGTCTTTATCATGTGGCTGGCCTGCCCAGAATTCGTAATCTGCATTTTACGGCTAATTTAAAAACGTTTTTGCCAATTCACTTGAAATTTTTAAGGTCATCATCTCCTAGCCAATTGTAGTATGTGTACAAATTTCAGCCAGTTATGTGAAGAATTCGGAAAAATAGTTTTCTTAATTTTTTAGCACGTCTTTTAAAAAAGATCGTGCTTATGTTATCGGTTTGTCCGTCCTTCTGTAGACACGATATCTCTGCAACTATTAGTCCGATTTGGAAAATTCTTTTTGCATTGGGAAGCTTGAAATATACGAATGATGATCCTTCATTTCGTTTTTTGTTTTTTTATGATGTACAATTTCACCGCTAGAGGGCGTAAATGCAGATGATGTCGAATTCAAAAATACATTTTATTCCACATATTTGCTTCTAAACATCCGATTGAAAAAATTCTTTTATCTTTCGATTCCATTTATGTCGAAGAGTATTTTAGGAATAGTTGCTTTTTCAAATAACGCATATATTTTCCACTAGGGGGCGTAAAAGTAAATTGCGTTTTCCCCGATATCTCTTCTTCTACACTCCGATTTGAAAAATGGTTTCTTTATCGGATACAGCCCCTGATAAAAGGTCTTTTTCATATAATATCAAATTTTTGGTAAAGAATACTTTGGCCACCAGGAGGCGTAAGTGTTAATTTTTGCTTCTGATGTATTTGCCATAAAATCTGAGCTTCTAAAATCTCGATTGAAAAAATTCTTTCGTGGATTGATGCCACTTACGTCGACAGACCTTTTCGGAGTATTTTCTTCTTAAAATATTCCATGGTTTCTCCGCCAGGGGGAGTAGATGTATATCTTATTTTTGTCAATATCTCAGCTTCTAATGGCCCAATTTAAAAAATTCTTTCTTTATTAGATAGCTTCCGTTGTGACATGTTTTTCATATAATTTCAAAATTTTCAAGTAATTCATATACTTTTTGCTAGGGGGCGTAAAGGTAAATTGCGTTTTCTTTATATCTCTGCTTTTAAATATCTGATTTGAAAATTTCTTTCTGCAGCAGATGCAGCTCCTGATGGGAAATCCTTTGCACATAATTTCTAATTTTTGTGAAAAATGGTTTGGCCACCAGGGGCGTAAGTCTTCATTTCTGCTTCTGATGTATTTCCAGCAAAGTATGAGCTTCTAAAATCTCCATTGAAAAAAAAAATTGTTTGTGAACCGATACTACTCATGTCGACAAACCTTTTAGGAACATTTTTTCTTAAAATAAGGCATGGTTTCTACGCCAGGGGGCGTAGATGTATGTCTTATTTTTGTCATTATCTCTACTTCTAGGAGTCCGATTTAAAAAATTTCTTCTTTGTTGGATAGTATTTCCGATGCGAAATGTTTTTTCATATAAATTCAAAATTTTCAAGTAAATCAGACTTTCTGCTAGCGGGCGCAAAGGTGAATTGCATTTTTTGTGCTTTTCTGCTTCTAAAACTCCGATTTGAAAAAAATTCTTTCTGTATCACATACAACACCAGATGGAAGATGTTTTCCATATAATTTCTATTGCTTGGTAAAAAATGGTTTGGCCACCAGGCGGCATAAGTGTTAATTCCTGCATCTGATGTATTTGCAGCAAAATCTGGGCTCCTGGAAACTCGACTAAAACTTTTTTTTTTTTTTTACTTGGACTGATACTGCTCATATGGAAAAACCTTCTGCGAATTCTTTCTTCCTAAAATAATGCATGGTTTTCCCACCAGAGGGCATAAAGTCACATCTTATTTTTATCAATATCTCTTTTTCTATACGGCAGTCATTTCAGCACATTTCGGAGTTCGACAGAGGACGAATAGTGGCTTATTGAGACAGCGGTTTATCGTACCGAGACATCGGCATCCATGTAAGACGACATCCAGCCACAATGAAGCGAGTATGGATTCGGTGGGTGCAGGAGGGAGGGACGGACGGACGGACTGACGTTAGCGATTGCCACAGCCGCGGCACACCACCGAACGAGAGGACGGGCATGTTGTGCTGCGGGCATTGACGGCTCGCACTGCCACATCACGAACGTTAGCGCAGGAATTAGGGTGTGCTGCGCAACAACTTGTGTCAGCACGTACCGTTCGACGTCGTCTGCAGGAGCGGGGACTCGTCGCACGGCGCCCTTTGCTCCGATTACCATTTACGTTACAACACCTGTGAGTGCGGCGGCAGTGGGCCATTGAACGCCGCACCTGGACTACAGAATGGCATGCCATTGTTTTCTCCGACGAATCCCGCTTCTGCCTGCAACACCACGATGGTCAGATCCGCATGTGGTGGCACTGCGGCGAGAGACTGTATGACGTCTGCATTATGCATCGCCATACCTGTCCGTCGCCTGGCATTATGGTTTGGGGCGGAATTGGATATGAAACCCGGACCCCTCTGGTATGCATCGCTGGTACACTCAACAGCCACTGCTACATCTCTGACGTTTTGGAGCCTGTAGTCCTCCCTTACCTGCAGGTCCTGCCAGCGGCCAAGTTTGAACAGGACAATGCGTGCCCGCACGTGTCACGCATTGTGCAACAATTCTTCATGACCCACCAGGTGTCACTGCTGCCGTGGCCTGCCTGTTCTCCAGATATGTCGCCCATCGAACACGTCTGGTCTCTGATTGGCAACCGAGTGGCCCGGCAAGCACCACCCGCAGCTATGCCTGATGAACTGTGGCAACGTGTGGAAGCAGCCTGGACCGACATACCACAAGCCTACATCCAAAGCCTCTTTTGTTTGATGCCGCTGCGTGTAGCGACCGTTATTGCCAGCCATGGGGGCCACACGAACTATTGATGTCTGCATGTTCCGCAAGTCGCACGGGCCTGTAAGCTCAATCGTTTTATCTTTGTATCTGTTGTTATGTGTCCAGTAAATCTGGCTTTGCTATCTCGTGTTCTTCTAGGTATTGCATTTTGGGTGGCCAGCAGTGTATATTTCTCCTTTTAACTGTTTGATATGAAAATCTCTTCGTCTCTGGTACTTTCCTTGTGTTATGAGAAACTTTTTGTTCACCATTTGTTAATTTCCGTAACATATTTTTTAGCCACTGGTAGAACTAAGTAGATGTTTCTATTTCTGGATGTTTTATTGATTGTTGCAACCGATTGATTGTTTTCCAAACCGGTTCCATCGATTTTGAATAGCTTTGATAAATTTAATTTGCATCAGAATGCATTAAAAGACATGCTTATTACATCTGAAAATTCGGTGTCATCCTTCTTGTTATTCATTAAGAAGCATAAAAGTAATTTACCCTCTACACATTTGATTTTCAAAGTAAATTGCTAAAGTTTATTTGAAAAATAAATGATATTTAAAGAGTGAAATTATTTCAGATACACCCTTTATTTTATATCGCCTTGTTTTGTTATTCATCTTAGATTTATGTTTAAAATAAATGATCTGTATATTACAAAAATATAATATATATATATATATATATATATATATATATATATATATATATATATATATAATTTTTTTTTAAGCTAATGGCATATATAATAGTAAACTTTAACACTGTACTATGGTTCGCTTCAGTGTACAGTTGTACACATCCAGAAAGAACCTTTTTATCACTTTTTTTTTTCAAATTAAAAAAAATTAATTTTCAAATTTTAGAATCTTCTTTTTTTAATCTTAAACTTTAAAAAATTCTGAATTTTAGGGAAAATTTTCTAAAATCTTCTGTGTTTTCATCTTTGGAAGTTGGCAGGTATAGGGCAGTTACAAACGGTAGTTTGTTTCCAGCGTCATTCTGCATTGGTATGACTTTCGTTTAGAAAATCATTCCGAAATTCCAAACCATTAGTAGCCATTTTTTTTCAAGATTGTGGAGGACGTGTGTGCGTGCGCTGTGTTTTTTGTGAGGTTCAGCACGGCTTGAATTACAGTGGAAAGATGGACAGTCAAAAACATGTAACGATGCTGCCAAAAAATGAAGATCTTGAAGGTCTTAATTTTTTCTCAGTGCCATCCATATTTTTACTTGCAGTTAACATTTTTAATTACGAGGGTTGTACAGAAAGTAATGCAAAAGTGGGCATAACTTTTTTATTAACTGATAGAGGTCGTTCAATTGCACATGTTGGTAGAGTAACTGTTCCTCTCTATAATAACCCCTTTTCTTCATTGCAGGTAAATTATGCATTCCAAGCAGAAGCAACATGCTGTCATTGAGTTCTTGACGAAGGAAGGGTGCACTCTGTCCGGCATGCACAGAAGGCTACAGAATGTTTACATAGATGACACCATTGACAAGAGCAATGTGCACAGATAGATAAAGAAGTTTAAAAAAGAGGAAACCAGCATTGACGACAAGCCACGCAGTGGGAGACTGTCATCTGTGACCAGTAACACTAATAGTCAGTGAGTGGATGAATTGATTCGCGCAGAGAAATGAATCACGATCCGTGAGCTTGTTGCACAACTGGACTGTGGTCAAGATGCCATACAGAAGATGGTGGAAGACTTAGGGTATTAGAAAGTGTGTGCAAAGTGGGTACCTCGGCAGTTGACACCCGATTTAAAGGAGAGAAGGATGGAAGTCTGCTTTGATTCGTAGGAAACATTTGAAACCAATGAAGACATGTTTTTTTCGATCTGGTGACAGGGAATAAAACATGGGTGTATCTTTACGATCCGGAATATTGGAATAAAGAATCAATCCGTGGAATGGTGTCACACCTCTTCACCAAGGCCTAAGAAGTTCAAGAGCCAGCGATCAGCTCAGAAAGTCATGGTGACTGTTTTTTGGGATGACAGGGGTGTCATTCTTGATTTTCTGGAACGTGGCCGTACCGTGACCAGCAAGCGGTACATTGAGACACTCAAGAAGCTTAGAGAAGCCGTAAGAAGGAAAAGAATGAACCAGAATCTGAAAAGGATCCGCATTCACCATGACAATGCGAGACCACATACATCTTTGGGAACAAATCAGGTGATCAGAAAATTAGGCTGGTCAGTGGTCCTCCATCCACTGTACAGCCGTGCTGTGGCATCGTCCAACTTCCACCTGTTCGGTCCAATGAAGAACAGTCTCTGGGGGCAACGATTTGATGGCACAGATGAGATGAAAGTGGCTGTGAAGAAGTGGGTACAACAGTCCACACCTGAATTTTTTTCAAAGAGGATTCGAGAGTTCGCTTGTGATGGAGACTATGTTGAGTTCCATGTGCAATTTGAACGTTAATGAAAAAGTTATGTCCACTTTTGCATTACTTTTGGCACAACCCTCATATTATTTAACTTTTATGCGAACTACTGGAATTTTATTCCTTTTTTTTTTTTTTTTTTTTTCACTATCTGTTTTATTTTTGGCGGAAGTGCAGGAATTTGAATTGACCTCCCCCCCCCCAATAAAAATTTTAGTGAAAGTTCTGATATGAATATATAAAATATTTAGTGAAAGTTCTGATATTTGTGTTGAAACTCAAGCGGGCACGGTTATTGTACATGGTAGTGTTGGGTGAGAAGGGTCTGGGTGTGTCCAGGGCCGACTTCAATGGGAACTATCTCCCCCCATTCATGCAAGGATGTCGAAGGAAAATACTGGAAAACCCAGTGGACAAGGGTAGTCAGCAACAGGAATCAAACCCATCATCTCCTATTCCAAACTGGTCCTTGAAAAATAAACCACCAAAATGTTGCTTACCATGTGACCTGGGGTGGTCAGCAAAGTTGTGGAATTGCTTTCTTCATGTGAATCGGCATCATTTTTAATATAAGCTCAAAAAACAAAATTTCTGTTGAAAAATGCAGGAATAATGGGCAAATCTGAGGGTCTTTTTTTCCAGCATTTTTTTCTCTTTTTGTTTTAAATTTCTTTTCTGCTGATTCGAGATTCCCTTGGGGAGGGGGGGAGACTAAATCGTGAAGAGCTCACTATTTTTCTTTCTTGTTTTTATCTAAATCTTTTCAAGGTTATTAAATTTGCGAAACTGCAAATTTTGTTACGTTCATGTTTTCCGCTAATGTTTTTAATTTTAGCATCATCATCGCAGTGTTCAAAATATTGCATAAATAGCAGCAAACTGCCTTTTTTTTATTAGGATTTTAAACTTAAAAAAATAAATGAGTAAAGAAATTGTGGATTCGTGTTTGTATTTTCAGAATTGTAGGAGTTCAGGGTGTCTACTAGTCATGAAAATCATGAAAAAGGCATGAATTCAGAAAAGGGTGATAAAAGTCAAGAAAAAGTCAAATTTTGCTTTGGGGTCATGAATTTCTTTTTATATTTAATAATTGTTCATTTTCTGGTGACAATCTGAGTAATTCTCCATGCACCAACCACATAAGACATAAATGTACAAGAGTTTAAAAAAAAAGGGGGTACTCGTGCTCTCCTCCACAAAGAACTGTTACAGCAAAAAATGTTTTAGCGTAGAAATATATGTGTAAATGTCGTTTGCAAAATTTTATGGTCAATTTAGCAATTTAAATTATACTACTTATAGAGTCATTAACATTTTCAAATGTAAATGTTGAAGAAAGGTGTGTAATAAAATTGTTTAGCACAATGTTGAGTATTTCAGCTTACTTCAGGCACAGTCAAAGTTTGATGAGTCAGATTTTTGTTACTATCAGAAGAGCAGGGGTGTATGTTTTCCATAGAAAAAATGGGGAGCAGAGTGTCTCCCATCTTTAATATATGTACGTACCCACATATGCATGCATACTTGGACACACACACACACACACACACACACACACACACACACACACACATACACGACTTTTAAAAACCATCATGAAATTGCATTTTCCAAATTTGGTAGACACCCTGGAGTTTTATATTTTTCTAAATCTACGTTTCTTGCTAACGGCAATTACAAATTCAAATTTCCTGTCTTAGACTCTGTTGACTCATTATGGATTTCACTTAAAAGCATCCTGTACATAAAGAGCCTTTATATAATATAGGGAAGGAAATCTGCTTCCCAATTATACTCATTATACTTTTATAAGACAGCAAAGTTGAAAGTGATTGAAACTTCATAATGTTGACATTAAAAAGCATGTCAATTTCGCTAACCCAACAACCAAATATAGAGAAACCGCCAGCACATCAGTCCCAGATTACTCGCAGATGCGGTAAGTGAGGATATTAAACTTATTGCAATTTAAATACATCATTAATTTAATATTAGCTTAAAAAATTACAGCAGATTTGTATTAAACAGTGTAGTTAGAATTTATCTGGCACCATTTTGATTTATAACCAAAATCTGCAGAATTGCATTTTTTATTACTATGTTGCTCTGTGCTTCCATTTTCGATTACATTGATGTTTCAAATAGGTATCTAACCAGTGTTAGACTGCAAAACACATCTGCTAACAAATTAAAGGTTTGATGAAATGTGTGTGTATGAGTATTTTTACAAGTAAAAATTCATTTAAATCTAACTAAAACAGGAAAATTTGTTGAAACATCGTTGAAAATTGAATTTGTTAATAGGATTGTAAGAAAATGCAGGCAGTGTAGAGTTAAAAATGCAAAGGGTTACTGTATTTTTTTTAAACATTACATTCATTCTTTATTATTAGTCTTTCATTATACATATAAACCTATTGTAGTTTGTATATGTAATCATTTGTAGAGCATACTTAATTTGCTAGTGCAGTATATAAATCATCAAATGCCATCATGCTGATAAAATAAACTACTGTTTGTGAAAATTGCAACACCATTCTAGAAGGAATGATGGTAATCACATGAAACTTACAGGATATGCAGAGCAGAGCAGAGCAGAGCAGGGTAGGGCATGCAAATGATTAGAAATGCAGAGTCATTGCGCATGTCTTGGCCCAGCAGTGCCGCCTGAACAGTCGAATGAGGGATATAAAGAGAGGGCTGTTTAGGATACACACTAGTAGTGCATCATGGACAGCGAGTTGTGAAAGTGTCTCCAGGATTCAATAATGCTCTGGCGATGACGAAGGGCGCAATATCACCATACGACAGAGTTTGAACAGGGACAAATGATTGATCTGCGTGAAGGTGCATTTTCGTACCGTGGCATTGCGGCTCAGACGAGACATAACGGCATGATAGTGATGTGCGTGTGGCGGCAGTGAACCAAAGAGAACCAGGTGCATCGACAATCCAGCAGTGAACCGAGAAATGTTACGACACCGCAGTTGGCCAACACCTTGTCCGCATGGCAGTGGCGAGCCGTTCCACACATTCGCAAGTGTTAGCACAACAGTGGAGCACTAAAACAAGTGTGGCATTGTCTGCCTCCACAGTTCGACGCGTCTGTTGCACAGAGGACTGGTTGCATGCATCGCTTTGCAGCAGATTCCTTTGACCCTGAACCACGGACGCCTCAGGCTGCCATGGGGTTTTCAATGCAGACAATGGCGTGCTAATTGACAACGTGTCGTGTTTTTGGATGAGTCCCGATTCAACTTGGACTACCATGATGGCCTCATATGCATTAGACGGTATTGTGGTGAGCGCCTTCTTCCAGCATGCATTGTTGAGCGTCATACAGGCCGAACGCCAAGTGTGATGGTGTGGGGTGCCATTGGGTGACATTCACGATCTCGGCTGCTTTGACTTGAGGGCAATATCACCAGCGACCACTACATCAGGGAAGTTGTACAGGCAGAAGTCATACCCTTTCTTCATAGCACTCCTGGCGCTATATTCCTGCAGAACAATGCCGGACCTCATGTTGCCAGGAATGTTCAAACCCTCTTCGCAGCACAGCAGATACCGCTTCTTCCATGGCCTGCACGTTCACCAGACATGTCACTTATTGAACATGTCTGGGATATGGTCACTTGGCAACTGGCCCATCAAAGTCCTCCAGCAGTCAGTACCAGTGATTTGTGGCCAAGTATACATGCTGCCTGGCAAGGAATTACCCAGGACACCATCCAACGCCTTTTCGATTCAGTGCCAACCCGTCCCGAAGCTCTTATTACAGCTCGCAGAGGCATCACAAGATACTGATTTTTGCGGGTAAAAATTGTTGTATTGTTCCGAAAATTAAATCACTTATGTATAGTCCTATCAGGAATGTTTAGTATAAATTTCATTCGAATCGCATGGTTCCTCCTTCTTGGTGTTGCAGTTTTCACAAACAAGAGTGTATGAAAAAAAAAAAAAAATGAAAGGAATCACTTGCCCATCCAATATATTGTGTGTTTATTTTTACAACAGATAATCACATTGATTAACATATGTTCTATCACAAAATATAAAGTGAATTGTTCACCGTTGAGCAAAGAATAAAGTAAATCCGTTCAGAATGCAAATTATATGTTCTATCCAGATTGTGTGTGTGTGTGTGTGTTTGTTTGTTTGTTTGTTCTATCGTTTTAAATGGTTTAGTCTGGTTTTCAATTATTTGAGCAGTCACTATTTAGTCACTTAAAAAAAAAAAATTGGTCACTTTTCTCACTACTTTTTACAATGAAGTCTGCGCTGAGGTCTGAATTGGTGATTCTTCAATACAGGACAAAGATTTGTTCAAATATTCAATTGCCATATTTGATTCTAAAAACGGTACTTCAGCTTCAACATCTGGCTGTCTTGACTCATTATCCTCCTCCTCCTCCTCCATTATTTCGCCGTCTTTCTTCTCCTTTGGCAACTGTTTTCTGCAACTGTCACATATCTTCATGCCCCGATTAATCTCTGGCTGCATTTCGCACATCCAATTCTGAACAGGCCTTACATTTTTAATAGTCTTGTGACCGATTTTATTAAAAGGATTACAGCAATATATTAATTTAAACATTTTTTTTTTCTGTTGCAGCCATAGTCTAGTGAAAATATATTAGTACACCTCAGATTCACAATAAAATTTAGTAAATCTAGTTAACTTGTGTATTCCCACCAAAATGTCAATAAAACAGCTGGAGCACAAAGACACCAACAGATCAACACAAGAGCTAAGGAAAGACTGAATCTCAATTCACCACTGAGCCCTGTACAACAAGCAACAGCTTGTCCATACAAGTCAGAGCTAGTTAGTGCTGGTTCAAACAAGATGAAACTGGTTCTATCATGCAACAGCAAGCTGTCACTCCACTATAGAAATTATTTTTTAAGAAAAGCCTGATAGCTTTTCAGATACCTTTTAATTGAATAACTTTTTAAAGAAATTCTTAAAATAACTGATATTATGGTCTGAAGTCTTGTTTATTTTGTTTTATTTCACTCCAATAAGACCAATTTATCCTGAATATAGCCCAATAAGGCAGACATGTGTGTGTTTTAATCACTTTTTAAAATTTTAAATTTTGTAACTTAGTTTTAAAATTTAAAATAAGTCCATCATGTAGCATATCATATTAAAGCCCATGAATTTCTGAAGAGAGTGGTAGTTTTAGTTCTGAAATATCTCAATTCTGGGTTGAGCTTTTAAGGTTTTTGTGTAGTCCAGAATCTGGAAATTTTTATAAAAAATAAAAATTTTAGATTTAAACTTAGTTTTGATCATTCAACAAGTGTACAAAATTTTATGAGAATTGGAAGACATGAGGTAAAAAATTCATTAAAAATTGGATCACTTGACATGGAATAGCCCAAAAAAAGGGAAATTCATTTACTTATCACAGAAAAATTTCGAGTGGATTACGCTTTTGCAATTACAAACATCAGCCATAAAACCTCAATTTTTTTTTTTTTTTATTTATCAGTTTCTGTAACATCGAGGAAAAGAAGAACTACAAAACAGCAAAAAAATCACTAATTCATGACATAAGATTATATATTCCCTTCCTCTTTAAAAGAATGCAGCAAAGAAAAATTCATTTTCTTCACATAGAAAATATTCTTTTGCAGTTTCAAATATTGATTATCGCTCTCAAAAATACAGATATTTTTTGCCCATCCCTACTCAGATTAATCTTTACGGTACTGGCCGGGATTCCGGGAAACATATTTGCACTCATGAGGAAAGGAGCATGATAATAAATTAAAATAAATAAAAAATAAAACAATAATTTTGTCAAAATAATCATAGAAAAATAAAATTACTCTAAACACAAAAATAGGGGAAATTTCACAAAAATAGGTAGAATTTCACAAAAATGGGTATGATCTTTAAAAACCTGAAGTGACCCTTGTACTCAAATAACTGTGCTTAAATAGGAAGTAGGAAATTTTTTTTAGACTTTTTTGGCACAGCAGGTTTGACATTTTTATCAATAGAGAGCATTGCATCTGAAAATATGGTGGTAGTGGTTTTGTTTTCTGATTTTGTGCTGCAAGTACAATGTGAACAAATTTTCTGGCATTGTTGACTTCTTCCTTTAAGTGTCCATAGAATAAGAAGAAATAACCATATATACCTCCCATATAAACCGATCTCATGTATAAGCCAAACCCCTACTTCAAGAGCTAAAAATTTGTGAAAAACCTTGAGCTCGCATATAAGCCAGCCTTAAATTTTAAGATTTGGAAAATATATTTATTGAAATGAATTATGCAAATTTGGAAGATTATCTTCTGTAAAAACCTTCAAAGTACGATTCACTTATCGGAGTTTCTGAATAACTCCAGTAATATCCATTGCATTACTTATGCAGCATTTTTTGGGAGAATTTATAACCATTTCTAGTGAAAGTACATCTAAGAAGTAACATGGCCATGTCGGTCTTCTTTTAAGTTACCACCTCTTGTTAAACACGAGGTTATTCAATATCGCAGATGGCCTTTGACAGCATGCTGTGAAAACTCCGGAGAAGAGATAGACTTGATTGGCTGTGGTCCACTTCACTATCTAAGTGATTTATGCAGTGTCGCCTGTGTCCCACAGATGCGCATGGGAAGTAATGAGGTATTCCATGTTTGGAAACAAGAAATTTCAGGGACTCAATTTGAAATGGGATTAGGTTTTTCACTTATCATATTAGTACCACCTATTCCCATAGGAATCTACTCTGGGCAGAAAAATATTTCATAATTAAAAAAACAAATTGTCAGGTCAGTAAACTATCGCACAGAAAGATGTGTAAAATGTAAAAAAAATTGACGATAAATTCCGCAGGAGAATTCATGGGCGTAGAGGCCTAATTTTTAGTGACCCACGTATGAGCTAACCCCTCAACTTTGAAAGCAGGATTTCTTCTAAAAACTTTCGGCTTAGACACGAGTATATATGGTAGGTAACTTATTAATTAGTATTTTTGTGAAGGAACATTTTGCCTCTGCAATTTTTCTTTTCTTTTTTTTTCTTTTTTTTTTTTTTTATAAAAAAACAACTTTGCTGACCCTTTCTGTATTCATTACTGATAAAAACACTGATAATTTTTGAAGTACTAATGCAAAATGAATGGCATGTTCACCCCTACACCTCCCCCCCCCACTGCAAATCAGTGTTAACAGATTGCATGAAACTGTAGCAGTTGTTTTTTAAGTGAATTGGGATGTCAGATTGCCCAATATTTAACCATTTTCTAACACCTAATTCGTTAAAGTTTGATACATAGCAACATATTAGATGCCTACATATATATGCCCCATTCTTCATGTATGTAATTATTCAGCGCATCATTATTTATGTCAAACGTTAATATGTACAGGACGTACTTATTTTGTTATACGAATTTTCAAAAACATAAAAAAGTTGGTTTATCTGATTTTCTGTTGTTTGATCTTTGTCCAAGAACACCGTTGTTAAAGATTAGATACAGGGAAAGTCCATTATCATTGAAAAAATAAATGACTTGTATGACTTTTATGAAGACGGTATCCTTTGTTCTGCCGATAATAATGGACTTTCACTATATCTAATCGTTTATGATGAATATCTTGGACATAGACCTAAAATTTTAATTGCTACAAAAGATAGCAGAAGAGCCAATGTTCAATGAAGAACAGTCTTTTTCAACAATCTATCGGAAATATTATAACAGCGTGGCAGCAAATGACGGGAAATCAGGTAAACCACTTTTTAATGTTTTTTGAAAGTTTGTATGATGAAATAAGTTCTTTCTATACAAATTAATGATTTACAGAAATAATGATGCACTGAATAATTATATGTATGAAGAACAAGTAGGTAGGTATCATCATCATCATCATTGTCAACCATTATCAATCCACTGCTGGACGAAGGTCTCCCCAAGTTTCCTCCACAACGGTCTGTCTTGTGCCATTCTCCTCCATGTCACCCCTGCATACTTTCGAATTTCATCCACCCATCTCCCATGTGGTCTTCTTCTGGGTCTTTTCCTGTCCCTTGGAATCCAATCTAAAATTTCGGCTGTCCATCGATGATCTGTCCTTCTGGCAGTATGTCCAGCCCATTGCCATTTCAGGGATTTAACTCTGATCATGATGTCTTCCACTCTTGTCATTTTTCGGATCCACGAGTTCCTCTTCTTATCTCTCCTGGTTACACCAAGCATGCACCTCTCCATGCTGCTTTGAGTTGTCTGCAGCCTTTGTATGTCTCTTTTAGTTAAGGTCCACGTCTCTGCACCATACGTAAGCACTGGAAGGATGCATTGATCAAACACTTTTCTTTTAAGACATAATGGCATATTGCTCTTGAAAATTATGCTGTTTCTTCCAAAAGCTCTCCAGGCAAGTTTTGTACGCCGATTAATTTCTTCACCAATGTGACCCTCACTTGATATCTGCTGTCCAAGATAAACGTACGTGTCTGTTATCTCCAGCTTTTCTCCATCAATCGATAAATCTTCATTTCTTGTAAAAGCATTGAACATCACTTTTGTCTTCTGAAAGTTCATTTTTAATCCCACTTCTTTACTCTTGTCAGCAAGTTCCTGGATCATACTCTGCAGCTCTGATGGGGTAGTTGCAAAAATGACTACGTCATCAGCAAAACGAAGGTGGGTTAGATAATCTCCATTAATCTTTATCCCCTTGTTTTCCCAGCTCAGCGACTGAAAAACACCCTCCAATGTGGCATTAGAGAGCTTCGGAGATATGGTGTCACCTTGTCTCACTCCCTTTCCAATTTTTACGTGTGTTGTATTTTCAAACAGCCTAATCTTTGCACTTGCATTTTCATAGATGTTATTAATAATATTAATGTATGCATCTTCAATACCGCAGGTTTTCAGAGCCATTGTAACTGCTGATGGTTTCACCGAATGAAAGGCTTTTTCATAATCGATAAAAGCCATGCACAATGGAAGTTCATATTCCCTTGCTCTTTCAATTAGTTCTCTCAGCACGTGGATATGATCTATTGTGCTGTAGCCACTCCTGAATCCAGCTTGTTCTCTCGGTTGAGCCATGTCCAGTGTTACCTTCAAGCGGTGTGAAAGAACTTTAGTGAAGATTTTATAAACTACTGATAGGAGGCTGATAGGTCTGTAGTTTCCGAGATCCTCAATGTCACCTTTCTTATGTAGCAGGATCATTGTAGCGGTGTTCCAATCCTCAGGAATCTTTCCTTCATTAAGGCATCGAGTGAAAATTTAGGCGAGTACTGTTTCGATTTCTCCACTTGCTTCTTGTATGATGTCTACAGTAATTCCATCTTCTCCTGGAGCTTTTCCTCGCTTCATGTTCTTGATTGCATGTGCAACTTCTGCTGGAAGGACTGGAGGAACTCTGGTACTGGTATCTTTTATGATGTCTGGAGTGCATATATCATCCCTTTCATATAATTTGGAGTAGAAATCTTTCACTCTTGTCAAAATTTCTGCCTCTATTTCTTGTTACAGAACCATCTTCTTTTCTCAGTGCCATAATCTGTTTTCTTCCCTTACTGAGATGTCCCTTTGCTATCTTTAGGCTTTGGTTGTTTTCAATTGCTTTCCTCACTAGTTCACAGTTGAATTTCCTTACGTCTTCAGTGATACTTTTTCTTACTGTCTTGCATAGCTCTATATATTCCACTTTGGAAGTCACATCTTCTTTAGTTGTCCTCATCTCTCTTCTTTTTTGCATCAACATTTTGGTTTTTCCTGATAATTTGTTCACATGCAACTTGTTCTTAGACCCAGCTAATTTTGTTGCTGTTTCCATAAGAGCTTTGGTTACTTTTCTGTTAACTTCAGAGATGTCCACTTCTTCCGATGTTAGGCCTTCTAAAGCAGAGAACCTGTTCTTCAGTTCTAACTTGAAGGTATTATGGTGTTTTTTAAGGTTGGTTATGTCAATAGATTTTGTTTGTCTTATGAGCTTGCCACGTTCAAGTTTAGTGTTGAGGTGCATCTTACATCTCACCAATCTATGGTCACTACCTGTGTTGAACTTGTTTAGCACACTGCAGTCTTCTATGACGAATTTTTTGTTACACACAATAAAATCAATTTCACTTGTCGTCCCATTTGGATGTCTCCATGTCCATTTCCTGTGTGGCTTTTTCTTGAAGAAGGAGTTCAAGATGAAAAACCCTTCTGCCTCTGCAAACTCAACGAGAGTATTTCCACGCTGGTTTCTGTTGCCGTGACCGAATTTACCTACTGAAGTTTCATTCTGTTGCCGTTGCCCTATTTTTGCATTGAAATCTCCCATAATTATTTTCAAGTGCTGCTTACCTTTATTATTTAGATGACAAATTTCCTCATAAAATTCTTCAATTTCTTCTTCAGGATGACTTGTGGTGGGTGCATAAGTTTGAATAATCTGAGCCTGGTATCTTTTCGAGAGTTGGATAACAAGTCGTGCAGCTCTGTCAGAGGAACTTTCAACTTCTACAACTTTATCCTTCAGTTTCTTGTTTATTATAAATCCAACACCACTAGTTCTGCCAGTATCTGTCCCACGATAGTAGAAGAGATGTCCACTTTTCAGTTCGATGAGATCTTCTCCTTTTCTCCTTACCTCACTTAGCCCCACGATGTCCCACTTGATCCTTTACATATGCGTATAGTATGTTACTATATACCAAACTTTATTACAAACAATCTACATCATTACAGTTGATTTTATCCCTCATATGAATTTAGCTTATGAAGAATATTAGATCACACAAATTTAACCTAATTCATTTAAAGAGTCTTGCCTAGGATAGTGTATGTTAGCAAGAATAGCTGTTTCACACCAGACTGTAACAGATGTAGGTAAAAAACTCACACCTCCTGTAGTGTACAAAAGTAGATGTGCAAGGATGCAAAAGTTTCCTGCTTTCTTTTCTATATACACTTCTGTGAGAAGTACCTATATGTTTCTCTCATCAGGTGTTTCTATTACGTGGTATATTGGTTTTAATGTTGTGACAAAAACTGTCAAATTATTCTGTTCATCACATTTTTTTAAGCCTTTGTTAGTAGAGCCTTACACATTTGTTAGTTCTTATTGCTTTTATGCTATTTGGTTCAAATAAAAAAGTTTATTTATCTTGAGTCTTGCTTCTTAGTGTTCTTAATTTCCTATACACGTCACTAATTTGATGGATGACTTACATTTTTTCTGAGGGACATACTTTTCTCACTTATATTACCAGTTCTATGAAAGACTAAAGAGGTTAATAGGAAAACTATTTTATCTTATTCATACTGTGGATAATACTCAAATTTAAAAATTAAAAACTTCTATTGTAGTTAAAAGACTTTGCAACATTATATCCTCTTCACACCAAGGTCAACTGAAAACTTAGTCTGTGTCTTCAAAAAGTTCTTCATACGGTTCAGGTCCGGCTGTCATTAAAAGTCTTGAGGTTAAAGAAGTTTTAAAATTTTAGTTATTTATATTGATACACGCACTATTTGGAAACACGAATAACTTATAAAAAACATATTTACGTACTGTAGTTGCTATTTCCAGTCATATGAGCTCCCATGTCATCTCTGATTCAGCCTTTCTTATACTTCCATAAGGTTGCGTTCCAGTAGTCATTAAATTTCAGTCTTAATATCCATCGTAAACTGTTTAGTTTATAGGAATGTTGTTTCATCAGATGACAAAGACTCACGCATTTCTATCTTCTATAAGAACCACTGTGCATTAACTCTCTCCATCTTAGTCCTATGCATCATAACTATTCTTTTAACTTTCTCCATCTTAGGCCTACACATCGTCACTTTCTTTTTCTTTCCTTTTTTTTTTTTTTTTTTTTTGCAGCAGATAAAACTGTTTATGGTCCCAGTACAGGCATTTCTTTGTCTGCCCTATTATTATTGGCAAAATTGTTTTCCCTGCATTCTATGCTGTGATCAAAAGCATGTTGACAGACAGATAATTTGTTTTTAGGTTAGAATTTTTTTGCACTGATTTGATATATTTGCCTACATATTGTTTTAATTCACATTTTACATGCTAAATGATCTATATTTTTAGTTAATGGCTGTGGTGCAGGGCACAGGAGCAGCTGCACTTGATAAATCAAAGAATGCAAGTCTTTTAAGTGATGTGATAAATTTGTTAAATTGATGCTCCCAAAATGATATTTACAAATATGCAAGTGTTTTGTATATTGAACATAAACTCCAAAATAACCATACTTTCCAGTCACCATGATTTAGTTGAAATTAAAAGTGAATAAACTAAGTACTGAATTTTTCTGCCGCTTCCAATTATATGCATCGGTCAGATGAAAATTACCAACTAATTTGTCACACATGCTTCCAAACTCTTGAAATTTGAGATGTAGCTTTTTTGAAGATCCAAATTGTTTTCTGACTTTTAGCTGTTAAACTAGGGACTTGCTTATATCTGAACTGGTTTAAGCATTGTAATATTTGTCAAGGTAATCCTTTGTCTCCATTATGCCACATGTGTTCAGGCTACTTCTGTAATGCTTCCATTAACTTTTTCCTTCACAAAAAAAAAAAAAAAAAAAAAAAAATAATAATAAAAAAATAAAAGAAAAAAATATATATATACAGCTCACTTCTAATGTTTGCATTGCTGATTCTGTTCACCCAATGATTTCTTTGTCTTACCTGGGTATTTTCTGATATCACTCTTACATCTAAAGCTTCTGACCCCTGAAAGATCCTTAGTGGAAAATGAAAGATCATTTTCCACTAAGCTTTCAATGCCCTGAAAGATGGTTGACCTGATTATGTTGCATTGTATCATCATCATCATCATCATCATTGTCAACCATTATCAATCCATTGCTGGACGAAGGTCTCCCCAAGTTTCCTCCACAACGGTCTGTCTTGTGCCAGTCTCCTCCATGTCACTCCCGCATATTTACGAATTTCATCCACCCATCTCCCATGTGGTCTTTTTCTGGGTCTTTTCCTGTCCCTTGGAATCCAATCTAAAATTTCGGCTGTCCATCTATGGTCTGTCCTTCTGGCAGTATGTCCAGCCCATTGCCATTTCAGGGATTTAACTCTGATCATGATGTCTTCCACTCTTGTCATTTTTCGGATCCACGAGTTCCTCTTTTTATCTCTCCTGGTTATACCAAGCATGCACCTCTCCATGCTGCTTTGAGTTGTCTGCAGCCTTTGTATGTCTCTTTTAGTTAAGGTCCACGTCTCTGCACCATACGTAAGCACTGGAAGGATGCATTGATCAAACACTTTTCTTTTAAGACATAATGGCATATTGCTCTTGAAAATTATGCTGTTTCTTCCAAAAGCTCTCCAGGCAAGTTTTGTACGCCGATTAATTTCTTCATCAATGTGACCCTCACTTGATATCTGCTGTCCAAGATAAACATACGTATCTGTTATCTCCAGTTTATCTCCATCAATCGATAAATCTTCATTTCTTGTAAAAGCATTGAACATCACTTTTGTCTTCTGAAAGTTCATTTTTAATCCCACTTCTTTACTCTTGTCAGCAAGTTCCTGGATCATACTCTGCAGCTCTGATGGGGTAGTTGCAAAAATGACTACGTCATCAGCAAAACGAAGGTGGGTTAGATAATCTCCATTAATCTTTATCCCTTTGTTTTCCCAGTTCAGTGATTGAAAGACATTTTCCAATGTGGCATTAAAGAGCTTCGGAGATATGGTGTCACCTTGTCTCACTCCCTTTCCAATTTTTATGTGTGTTGTATTTTCAAACAGCCGAATCTTTGCGCTTGCATTTTCATAGATGTTATTAATAATATTAATGTATGCATCTTCAATACCGCAGGATTTCAGAGCCGTGGTAACTGCTGATGGTTTCACCGAATCAAAGGCTTTTTCATAATCGATAAAAGCCATGCACAATGGAAGTTCATATTCCCTCGCTCTTTCAATTAGTTCTCTCAGTACGTGGATATGATCTATTGTGCTGTAGCCACTCCTGAATCCAGCTTGTTCTCTCGGTTGAGCCATGTCCAGTGTTACCTTCAAGCGGTGTGAAAGAACTTTAGTGAAGATTTTATAAACTACTGATAGGAGGCTGATAGGTCTGTAGTTCCTGAGATCCTCAATGTCACCTTTTTTATGTAGCAGGATCATTGTAGCATTGTTCCAATCCTCAGGAATCTTCCCTTCATTAAGGCATCGAGTGAAAATTTGGGCGAGTACTGTTTCAATTTCTCCACTTGCTTCTTGTATGATGTCTATAGTAATTCCATCTTCTCCTGGAGCTTTCCCCCGCTTCATGTTCTTGATTGCATGAGCAACTTCTGCTGGGAGGACTGGAAGAACTCTGGTACCTTTCATGATGTCTGGAGTACATGTATCATCCCTTTCATATAATTTGGAGTAGAAATCTTTCACTCTTGTCAAAATTTCGCCTCTATTTCTTGTTATAGAACCATCTTCTTTTCTCAGAGCCATAATCTGTTTTCTTCCCTTACTGAGATGTCCCTTTGCTATCTTTAGGCTTTGCTTGTTTTCAATTGCTTTCCTCACTAGCTCACAGTTGAATTTCCTTACGTCTTCAGTGATACTTTTTCGTGCTGTCTTGCATAGCTCTATATATTCCACTTTGGAAGTCACATCTTCTTTAGTTGTCCTCATCTCTCTTCTTTTTTGCATCAACATTTTGGTTTTTCCTGATAATTTGTTTACATGCAACTTGTTCTTAGACCCAGCTAATTTTGTTGCTGTTTCCATAAGAGCTTTGGTTACTTTTCTGTTAACTTCCGAAATATCCACTTCTTCCGATGTTAGGCCTTCTAAAGCAGAGAATCTGTTCTTCAGTTCCAACTTGAAAGTATTATGGTGTTTTTTAAGGTTGGTTATGTCAATACATTTTGTTTGTCTTATGAGCTTGCCACGTTCCAGTTTAGTGTTGAGGTGCATCTTACATCTCACCAATCTATGGTCACTACCTGTGTTGAACTTGTTTAGCACACTGCAGTCTTCGATGACGAATTTTTTGTTACACATAATAAAATCAATTTCACTTGTCGTCCCAATTGGATGTCTCCATGTCCATTTCCTGTGTGGCTTTTTCTTGAAAAAGGAATTCAAGATGAAAAATCCTTCTGCCTCTGCAAACTCAACGAGAGTATTTCCACGCTGGTTTCTGTTGCCGTGACCGAATTTACCTACTGAAGTTTCATTCTGTTGCCGGTGCCCTATTTTTGCATTGAAATCTCCCATAATTATCTTCAAGTGCTGCTTACCTTTATTATTTAGATGACGAATTTCCTCATAAAATTCTTCAATTTCTTCTTCAGGATGACTTGTGGTGGGTGCATAAGTTTGAATAATCTGAGCCTGGTATCTTCTCGATAGTTGGATAACGAGTCGTGCAGCTCTGTCAGAGGAACTTTCAACTTCTACCACTTTATCCTTCAGTTTCTTGTGTATTATAAATCCAACACCACTAGTTCTGCCAGTTTCTGTCCCACGATAATAGAAGAGATGTCCACTTTTCAGTTCAATGAGATCTTCTCCTTTTCTCCTTACCTCACTCAGCCCGACGATGTCCCACTTGATCCTTTGTAGTTCCTCTTCCAATTCAAGAAGCCTTGAATCAGAAGATAGGGAGCGTCCGTTGTAGGTAGCCAAGGTCAGCATCAAATGGCAGCCTAGTCCGGTCCTCCGGGGATTCTTAGCACCCTCTGCCTTCATGTCGCACTGGCCGCTGCCTTGGCCAGGTACATTCCAGCTGCCGGAGACTGAGGGCCAAGATTTAAGTTGTAGAGTCATTTTGGAGGTGTTTGGCCATAACTCACCACGCTGGCCAAGCGGGTTGGTGAGTGTGGGATAGCATATTTCCTCTGATCCCGATGGTATAGTTATACCGCTATTTGCGGTCGTCAGAGCCCCTTTAGTGGGAACAGGATGCACCACGAGAAGGCGGGGTTGACATTTGTCAAGGAGAGGCTGTGATGTTACGCATCACCTGACCTTACATCCCTTGCATTGTATACAACCAGATTTATTTTTCTGGTGAACCATTTTCTTTGTGAAAATGGTCTTATGCACCTGATAAGGGATTTTCCATATTATATTGATTCTACCATCTGTAGTAATTACTTATCAAGCCTTCATGTCTCAGCAGTTACCTGACTCAGATGATTAAAGCCATTCACTTGTTTTATCCTCACCTCTTGTGCTACACAGTTGCTCATTTTTTGGGTTTTGACTTAGAATCATTGGTTTAGGTTTCCTAACATTTATCTTGATTACAAATTTTTCACAAGTGTTGCACTAATGATTGCAGTTCTTTTGTAACTGGCTTTTGTACTCTTCAAAGTGAAATTAGTATGCAAGTGAATTCTTCTTTGAAAATCATAGCTGCTTTAGGAAGGTTTCACAGGAATGATGGGTTCTCAAATAAGTCCCAAATGGCTGTGTTTGAAAGTGTAGTTGACCCTACTCTGATGTATGGCAGTGAAACTTGGATACTGCAGAAGAGACATAGGAGTCATCTGTATGCTGAAGAGATGCATTATGTTCAGGAGGTTTGTGGCAAGACAGGGTTCAATCATGTGAAGAACAAAGGGCGGTGTGTAATGTGAGGCGAAATGTTGGAATGTGGCAGCAAATATTCTTTGGTGGTTTGGCCATGTTGAAAGAATGAGCGGTTTGGTGTTACCTAAGAGAATTGTTTCAGTCCTAGTGGCAGGAAAGAAAGATATAGAAAGGCCAAGGAAATCATGGAAGACCAGGTTCAGGAATGTCTGCATGAGAAAAAGATTGTGAGTACAAAATACAAAAGTTATTGTGTGGGACAAGTGATAAATGTGGACGAAGCTCAAGTTGTGTGCCAAGATTGTTGTAAATGGTGATGTCTGATACATGAACCATAAGTAAAATCTAGTCCCATCAATTTTAAACATTCATCTGGCAGATGGACGTCTTGGAGAAGCTAACTTCTGAATCCTAGAGAACAGCTTAATGATATGTACATAGTAATTACCACTTAATTATAAATATATAGGAAATTGCTGATGCCAGTAGCACATACTTCAGCATCCGATACTAAGTTATTGTCTTTTATGAGCTTTCCAAACAGATTATGAACAACAGTGCAGACAAACAGATTATGAACAACAGTTCAGCTCAAACTACTCACTATTGCTTCCCTCTATCATGACTATTGCAAGACTTAAAATGCTTAGTAATGTGATTGACTTAAAAAATTATACTGACTAAGAATATTTCACATTAGCTTAGAGGAGAACTGTACCCCATGCAGGTTTTGCTATGCATTTGGTGGGGTGAGCAGAGTACAATCTGTATTCAAATGAGAAATGTGGATGCCATGATTGCAATTTATGTTATTACCAGCAGCTTGAATATTTAAGTATTTCATTATGACAAAAATGGCTTGCTTTGATCAGTTCAAAATATGTTTCATTTCATCAGGATGACATGTGCCCTCATACTGCTCAGGCTTCTACTTTCAAAATCTAAAAACGGATTCACACAGAATGAAACAGCCATTATAGACGACAGATCTTGCACCATTGGACTGTCATTTAGTCAAAGTTTGTATTATTTAGAAGGATAAAGCAATGTGGGCATGGAGGCTGTCCAACTTTTTGACTCAAAACCAAAAAAAAATTATTAATATGTCATTCAGAGTAAATATATTCATGAGTAAAATTTTGTTTTGTGGAATTGTGTTTTGTGGTTGAAGTGAAGTGTAAAAAAAGTAGACATATAGATAGCACTACTTTTAAAAATTGTTTTTCTGTTAAATTAAGTAAATCACTTTATGTGGTTTTTTTTTTCTTCAGTCTTTTGATGAGTGTGTAGAAAAGCATGAAAAAGACTGTGATTCAGAAAATATGTGGCTTCAGATTCCATTCTTTTGTGGTCATTTTGCAGAATGCTGGTAAGTATGCCTTTTTAATCATCCATGTTTCTGTTGTTGCAAGTACAACTAAATCACCGCATTTATAGTAATAAATCATAGTCCCTTTCTGTTGCATTGATTCTTGTTATTGGTAATAATAGCAAGTGTGTGTACACTTTTAGTTACATTGTATCAACTAACAGTGTAAGAGTGGCAAGGTTGGTAGTTACCCTGAAAGTTGAAGATTGATGATGCAAAGTTAGCTGTAGTGACAGTACATACCTTATGCCATTATTTTTGGTAATATAACACAGTAAAAGGCACTATTTCCAATAATCTTTTGGGTAGAATTCTGCATTGAATTGACATTAATGATTGTTTTATTTGTCTTGATTAATTTATACACATAAAGACAGCACAACTACATACAGCCTCTTGATTTAAGGGAGCAGATTGTGCACATAAAAATCTGAAGAGGCTGCTCATCGTATCTTCAGAATGCTAATTATCATGATGAGAGACTAGCTATTAAAAATACTTTTCAGCTGTGATAAAAAATGGCTTTCACTGGCAGAATTTTTGATAAATGATGGAGATTTTTGTAAATATTTTATAAAAATTTAATATGTGAGTATAACTTAAAATCGACAATTCATCCAGTGACTATTGGGCCAATGATGATATGTTCGAAGTGGACAATCGGTTCAATATTGATTTGTCCAATGGTATGATTAGTGCAATGCTGATAAATCCAATGGCATCTTATCTGACTAATGGCTATTTTTTCTATTTGTAAGAAATGAATAACAAGTTAAGTTACTCTCATCTTTATAGTGTTTCCAGCAATGATTTCCACACCAGAATTCATCTATTAACTAGATTTTATGGCTTACTGTTCACAAATTACCATATTTTTTGGAATAAAAAGTGCATTTTTTTTTTCAGAAAAAATTGGTATAAAAATTTTCCTGTGTCTTATATACCAAAAGTCATTATTATCACCATGAATGTATATGTATGTATGCTGCTATTAAGACCACTAAATTTGCATACTTTCAAATTGCATATACTATACAGTATTCGAATTACCCAGTGGTCTGCTAGCCATTAGGCAGTAAAACTTCTGTCTGACCACTGAACTATTGATTTTACGGGGCTATATAGTCAGTAAGTTTGATTGTTTTTTTTTTCTAAGTTGTCACAAGTTAAAAAAATTATCTTTATTTCTTTAACCTTGCTGTATGGTTTTCTTTTTAGGCTGCAAACTAGTAATAGGTTCATGAAATGCTATTGGATAACAGCTATTTTTTTTTTTTTATCCCTCATGATTTGTAAAGAGTGGAAGAAACAAAAAATACAGAAAGACAATTTCCCAGTCCTTGTCTTGCAATGGCAACGGCTGTTTTTCATTACCTTTGTCCCCACCATTTGTAATGAGCAGAAGTAAGCACAGTAAATGTCCTGCTCTTCCTTGGATTTGCCCATTATAGTGAATGCAGTAAACACTGACACCAGACACAAGCCAGCTTCTGTTTCTTCCCCAAGAAAACACGCTAGCGGAGGAGGTCAATTGGAATTTTTGCAAAACAGCAATTCACACAAAACAGTGTTAAATGGGGGACTAAAACTAGCTTCGTGGAAAACATGCACCCATTGGTGGGAAGGACTTCTTTATTTCGTCTGATAACCAGATAAAATATTTGGCAGGGATAAGAAATCACAGTACATTGCCAGACGAAATAAAGAAGTCCTTCCCACCAATGGGTGCATGTATACCAAAAGTTTTTGCTAAGATTAAAACACATAAAGAAGAAGCACCAATGAGGTTGATTGTATCAAAAGTTAACTCACCCTTGATTTCATTGGAAAAAAATATTTATAATTTTCTTGCACCAATATTTATGAAACAACAATACAGCTTAAGGAATACATATGATTTTATTCACTTAATTAAAAATATTAATCAAGATTTACAGTTTTACAAAAAAGGCTAGTATGGATGTTAAAGCTTTGTATCCAAGTACTCCAGTACCTCAGGCCATTGACATTATTACTCAAGAACTAATGCATCAAAAAATTCTAACAGGAATACAAGTACAAGAGTTAAAAAATGTATTGCTATATATATACGAAAATAATGTTTTTGCATTTGAGGATATTATTTATAAGCAAAATACAGGAGGACCTATGGGATCACCCCTGTCTACATTATTTGCAGAAGTTATTATGACAGATATTGAAGCCAAAGTGATAAATAACCTGAATGAACCTCCATTAATATATTGTAGATATGTTGATGATATTTTCATCTTATCAAAATTGAATTCCACAGAACTAGATGACATAGCCAACAAATTTAAAGAAGAGTATTCATCCATTGAAGTAACAATTGAAATTGAACAGCAGGATACTTTGGCTTACCTTGATGTACAGATTATAAAACAACCCAACACATTAGATTATACCATTTACAGAAAACCGTCATACGTACCTGTGATTATACCTTATGATTCTTATCATCCATATGCTCATAAATGTAACAGTATTAAGACTTTAATAAAAAGAGCTTTCACACACACACGTCAAATATGCAATACAGAAAGGATGAATTGAAAAACATTACTGATATTACAAAGAATTGTGGATATCCCAGTAAAAAATGGATTAAGGAAGTGCAGAACAGTTGTATTAACTCTTCAAACATAAGAAGAAATATTAATAAGCAAATTAAATATGTTGGATCATTTCAATACGTAAAAGGAATTTCAGCTGAAATTAATAAATTGTGTAATAGATATAATTTACAATTGGGCAATAAAGTACATACCATTAAAAATATTGTAATCAATACGAAAGAAAACAAGAAGTGCTTGGATAGAGCTGGCGTTTACGAAATTCCTATAAGCAACAATCCTACAGTATCATATATAGGAAGCACTAAAAATAAACTAAAGCATCGTTTACAACAGCACTTACGGAATTGGTAAAAAAAAAAGGAGCAAAAACTGCATTGGTCCAGTACTGTATTGAACAAAGGCAATACCCAAAGTTTGAAATAAAAATTATTAAGAATTGTCGTACAGAAAGGCATTTGAGATTGGCGGGGACAGGATTGATAGAAAAAAAATAGACACAGGTTATGTAACGTTAATGATCCTAATAGCTTAAACGCATATTGGAAGGATTTGATCAGAAAGGAAAACCACAGAGAAGAACAGAGGGGAAAAGGCAAGAGCAAAAAAAAAAAAAGTGTTAGAATATAAGATGATTAGTTTCAAGAATCAAATAAATCGAACAGATATTTATAAGTGCGAAAGGAAAAGAAGGCTATTGGATCATCTGATAGATGGCACCACTGCGCCTGAACGATGGAGAACGGGAAATCAGACGAACCACGCGAGCACTGGAACATTCGCTACATTTCGCGGAAGTGACGGGTGGTACATTTGTTGCGTCTGCTCCTTGAAAATGGCCAGGGCAGAGGCTGAAAGTACTAGGATGTTAAGCTTGTTTGCTGAGGGGAGAGAGGTCTTTAACTGTTGAATATTGTGGTTGTGTCAGGTATTTGGGTTTATTTAAAGTTGGCACTGATGTGCAATTGTAAATAAATTTGGGTTACAGCTTTTTAACTTTGACGTTTTAGGAAATGTGTGAATAGGTTTTTATTGATTGAAGTTTTAATTAGATTAATGTGTTTTAGGGAGTTCAATTGTATATATTTGTGGTAGATTGTTTTGAATCGGAATTTGGGTCATTTTGAAAAGAAAGAAAGGGAGTGAAATTTGCGTGAGTTGAAAAAGATTTTTATTTTTATTTATTATTACTTTTTTGTGTGTTTATTTTGCGGCCTCGAACCACGATGTAAATGAGAAAAATACGTGTTGGAAATGTGTAGAGACAAAAACCTCCTGAAAGAGTTAAGGATTAAAGGTGAGTAACCTCAAAATATAGAAACATATAATGTGAATACTTATGTACAGGGTAACCACAGAACAGGAAATTGAGTAAAAGGCTATATATGTATAGCCTGAGTGAATCCCAATTCCCCTAAAGTACGTAGTCAAGTCAAACATCCTGCACATATAAAATGTTCTCATATGTGGTTTGATTAATCAATTTTACCATAGAATTTTATATTTTAATTTGTTAGCAAATATTTTTTTAGTTGCTTTCAAAAATAATTATAATTATTAATATGTGTTAATTGACAAGGTAGGTTATTCCATAACATCAATCTCTGGTAATCAATAAATCTTTTTTGGGTTAAAGTGTTTGGAATCGGTAATAAAAATGCATTTCTACCTCTTGTTTGATAGTCGTGACTTACAGTGTTCAGTTGAATTAAATGTTGATACCTATTCTCTTTTATTCTTTTATACATGAATCCTAATAATCTAAATTGCCATAAATTCTCAATATCTAAAAATCCATATGAATTTATCCGTACCCCCATATCCAAGTTAATTCCCCTGAAGGTATTTAAAATTCTGACCATCCTATTTTGTAATGATTTTAATCTATATAAATGAGCTTTAGTAGTTTGCCCCCATACTAATAAAGTCAAACAAGGATAAATCAGACTAGTACAACATTTTTAATCTTCAGGAAGACGCTTTAACGTCTGTAAATTCTGTTTTACACGTTCTGTAAAGTGGATACAGTCTGTGGTGGTGTATTAACTTATTCAATTAAAATATAAATCGGTTAGAAGTCCTAAAGATGTTACTTACGGAAGTGCGTGTTCAGTCCAACGTCAGTAGTTATTGAGTTTATTTGTTGTCCACAGTGCACTATGGACACGAGACTTTCAGATAGCAGACTTCGACAGAGGGTGTGAAGTCTCCGTTGAAAACTCCAGGGTAGAGCCTAGGTGAAACGCACATCCGGTGATCGAGACTGTGGACGGTATGAGGTGGTGTATATAACGATTTTAACTGGAACCTTTTAAAGCTTTTAAATTTTTTATGAACCTGACCAAACTTTGAAGACTTCCTCAGCATTTTCAAGAGAGTGCAGCATTGACAAGATAGCCCTAAAGGCCAAGTACGACGTGGAACTTCAAGTTGTTTGTAAATAGTAACTCTTAACTCAAGAATCTTTAATTATTATCTGGAAACCTTTGCCCATTCAATATGATGTCGACACAGCCAGAACGAAGCTAACCCTAACATCTGGACATATCCGAAGTAGGGTACAACTTATGACGAAATGGCTCTCGAACTAACCCTAACAACTGACCATATTGAAGCAAGATACAACTTTGGACAAAGAAACTCAATAACTACTGACGTTGGACTGAACACGCACTTCCGTAAGTAAAATCTTTAGGACTTCTAACCGATTTATATTTTAATTGAATAAGTTAATGCACCACCACAAACTGTATCCACTTTACAGAATGTGTAAAACAGAATTTACAGATGTTAAAGTGTCTTTCTGAAGAACCTTGTGGTCATGTAATTTTATGTGAACTTTATGATAGAATCGCATAAGATATAATGACATTTTTAATGTTTTAATTGTTAAATTATTTGAAATTCTCGTAATTAAACCCTATACCCCCGAAATTTTGTTTACAATATTTTGAATATTTATATTCCATTTTAAATTATCCTCGATTATTATTCCCAAATATTTAATATTATTTACTGTTTCAAAAGTATGTTTCTCCACGTAAATAGATGGTGGCTCAATAATCTGTCTATCTCCCTGTTTAAAAATCATAATTTTAGTTTTTTCAATATTTAAACACAGAAAATTTGTGTCCAGCCATTCCATGAATTTTTCAATAAATTTATTACATTTTATTTTTGCCTCATTTATATCTGCACCCGTAATCAGATCTGTGGCATCATCCGCAAATAAAATAAAATCCTTATTAGGTTCAATGTTAAAAATGTCATTTATATAAATTAAAAAAGTAATGGTCCCAGGACTGAACCCTGTGGCACTCCCATTTCATTAAGCAATCCGTGCGATTTCATTTTATTAATCTGCACATATTGTTTCCTGTTATGTAAGTAGTCTTCTAATAAATTGTAATATTGATTTCTTATTCCATTATCATAGAGCTTATCCAAAAGTATTCCATGATCGACCATATCAAATGCCTTTGTAAGGTCCAGGAATACTGCAATGGTTACTAAGCCCCTTTTTCTATTATTAATTATGATATTCTGAAATGTTAAAATGGCTATTTCTGTTGATTAAAATTCCGGCTGTCCGTCGATGGTCTGTCCTTCTGGCAATATGTCCAGCCCATTGCCATTTCAGGGCCCCGCACGGGGATAACTGGTTTTCCAGTTATTTATGGAGCGAGCGCCCCCACGGCCCGAGCTGACCTTGTGACGGGATATCTTACTTTTTCGTTATGCACGATTATGTTACCTAAGGGACAGCTGTTCATACAGCTGCTGGGGGATGGCGTCCCCACGGCCCGAGCCAACATGTACTATATGTGATGATTTTTACATTTTTTATGTTTTTTTGTTTTTTCACTTGACACGAACCCGCCTCAGTTGTAGGTTGCTGAGGTTGTGATTATGCGCCAGCTCAGGATTTTAGTTTCTCATTTTCCTTCCTGTCTTCTCCATTTTATGTTCCCTTATTTGGTTTTCCGAGCTGGTTAGCCAGACCTGCCTGCACGTTTGTCGTGTGCGGTGACCCGTAAGGTGGAAAAGGGGATGCTGGAGGCTGAGGTTTCTGGAGGCCAGGGTGTTGTTGTCGCCAGTTACCAATACTCCTCTTTGCCCCCTGCTTCACCCTAAACGGGCGGCTAGGAACTAACCCACTCCTAGTCAATGAGGTCTGTGGCCCAGTGGAGCCCAGACCTCTAACAGCTTGTTGTTTCGAACAACAGGGTGAGTCTGGGGATAGGGTGGGCATGCCAAAGGGGTGTTCCCCAGGCATGGGAAAGTCTGGGTGCACGCCGAGCGCTTGTCTGCCCTATGAACTTGCTATATCCGCTTCCTATCCCTAGAGCCGTGCCCTGCGTTCACTTGGGCATGCGGACCTCCGGCTCTCCCTCGTTGGGCTCGATCGTGAGTAGGGAAGTCGGCGGACGAATTATTAATTTTTTTCATGGATGAAAACAAAGTTTCCCACAAAGCAAAAGAGGTATGGAGGAAGGCTCATCCTCTTCCGCAAAAAAACGTGCCTGATTGTTCTAATGCTTGTTTCTTTTTTGTGCACTCATTGGACCCTTCAAAGCCTTTGAGTGCCAAAAGTCCATTTTGGATTAACAAAGCACTTCAATCTATAGCAAGCTCTCCTAAGAGTGTAAAGAAACTTCAGTCTGGAGATCTTCTGGTGGAAATGTCCACTGTGGCCTACAGTTCTACACTTCTAAACACTACCATGCTGCTTGAGACTTTTGTCAAAATAACACCTCATGGATACCTAAATTCATCTCGAGGTGTTGTCTCCTCTCAGGACCTCGTTGAGTGTACTGAGGAAGAACTACTTGAAGAACTGAGAAGTCAACACGTTACGGGTTTGCGACGTATTCTCTTTAGGTGGAATGGGCAGTCTGTCCCATCCCGCAACATCATTTTAACTTTTGATAGCCCTTCCCTGCCTACGTCCATCAAGGCAGGGTATCTTCATTTTGAGATACGTCCGTACATCCCTAACCCTTTGAGATGTTTTAAGTGTCAGTCTTACGGCCATTCTCAGCAGTCGTGCAGGAGCAATCCTAGGTGTGGACGCTGTGGTGCCACAGAACATCTTTTACCAGAATGTGTGGCCGAGGCAGAGTTTTGTGTGAACTGCAAGGGTTCACACGCAGCGTAAGCCAAAGATTGTCCCAAGTGGAAGGAGGAGAAAGAGATCCAAAGGCTGAAAACGGTTGAAAATATTTCATATCCTGAGGCCAGAAGGAGAGTAGTTCCTGTTACTTCTGATCGGCGATCATATGCATCAGTGGTGGTTGCCAAATCTATGGTTGCTATTCAAACCAACATTCAGATCCCTGTTAAATGTCCCTACAAGCTGTACGATATCATCGCAGCTGGGCTGGAGGCACTCCAGTCTCGAGCTAGGGGTCTGAAAGCGGCACCCACCACTTTGCCGAAGCATAGTCACCCTACCACCAGGAAGGGAACTTAGGCCACTTCTTCTGGCAAGAAAACCAAAGCCCAGGATAAGAAAAGCATTTCTTCTCCTCCAAAATCTCAGCAAACGACTCAACGGAAAGCGCCTCCCATTAAGACTTTTGGGACAAAGCATGCTCCCATCTTGGCCCCTGGTCACACGCCTTCAGATCTGGGGGAACCCTCATCAAAGGTGGTGGAGCCTGACTCTGTTTGATCATTTCCATTTTCATCTCACTATTAACCATGGCTTCAATCATTCAGTGGAACTGTCGAGGTTTTCGGACGAGTTTTGATGACGTGAAACATCTGCTTTCATTGTACTTTCTGGTGTGCCTTTGTCTACAGGAGATGAAACTTAAATCATCAGACCTGCTTTCAGTTCGAGGCTACAGTGCGTATTGGACAGATAATGCATCGGGAGACATCGCCTGTGGGGGAGTCGCTATTCTTGTCCCTCACAGTGTTCCGGTGTCTTCCATTGCGATATCCACAACTTTGCAGGCCGTGGCAGTTCGTATATCTGTGCCTGTGTCTCTTACTGTCTGCAGTGTCTATCTGCTGCCGGACAAGAATGTAAGCGTCTCTGTTCTGGAGAGATTGGTTGATCAGCTGCCTTCACCCTTTCTTCTAATGGGTGACTTCAATGCCCATCATCATTTGTGGGGTAGTGTCAGCATCAGCACGAGAGGTCGTCGCATAGAGTCTCTTCTGTCCTCGGTCTCTTTGTGCCTTTTTAACACCGGTGCTGACACGTACTTCCATGAGCCGACAAGATCCTTCAGTGCGATCGATTTGACCTTGGGATCATCATCAATTATTGCTGATTGGTCGTGGACGGTGTGTAACGACCTCCACGGGAGCGACCATTTTCCAATTGTCCTCTGGCATCATGCGAACATGCCATCTTCTGCCTCCCGCCCTCCTCGGTGAAGGATGGAGCGTGCGAGATGGGAGGTCTTCACATCGTCAGTAGTGATATCTTCTGCAATGGTGACCCAAGAGTCAATCGACATAGCTGTTCTTGAAGTCACAAATTGCATTCTTCAGGCAGCTGATCTTTCTATACCAAAAACATCTACGACACTCTCCAGAAGTCCGAAGCCTTGGTGGACCCCTGAATGCGCAGCGGCTAGGAGAGCTCAACATAAGGCCTGGTCTACGTTTCGGCATTATCCAACCGATGCTAATCTCGTTGCATTCAAACGAGCAAAATCCTGTGCTCGGTTGGTGCGTCGACGTAGCAAGAGGGAGTCTTGGATCCAGTATGTTTCATCTCTCACTTCACATGCCAGTTCGAAAAGTGTGTGGGACAAGATTCGTAAGATCCGGGGTAACTACAGCTCTCACCAGATCTCCATTCTCGAGAGTAACGGCTGCACATATGCTGAAGTCGGGGAGATTGCTAATTGTTTGGGGGAGGCGTTTGCCTCTGTGTCAAGTGACCTGGTGTATCCTTCCTCCTTTCTGAGGATTAAATCCACTGCGGAACGCCAGAGAATCTTACTTTGCGCCTTTTCACGACACTGGATATAACTCCCCCTTCAGCATGGTTGAACTCAGGGTGGCTCTGCATCGGTCCGGCGCTACATGTGTCGGTCCTGATAGAATCCACTATGACATGCTCTGTCATCTCTCGCAGTCGTCTCTCGAGAATCTCTTAATCCTTTACAATCATATTTGGTCGGAGCACTGTTTCCCGGAATCTTGGCGAAAAGCTTTTGTTCTGTCTTTTCCCAAACCTGGCAAGAATCCCAAGTCTCCCTCTAGTTATCGTCCAATTGCTTTCACTAGCTGTCTGTGTAAAGTTCTTGAACGCATGGTTAATTCCCGGTTAGTTCATTTTTTAGGATATCATCAAGTACTTTCACCATCACAAAGCGGCTTTCGCTGTCATCGTTCACCTCACGATCCTCTCCTGCACCTTGAGACATCTGTGCGCGAGGCGTTCGTGCGTAGGCAGCACCTGGTTTCTGTATTTTTTGATATTGAGAAAGCCTATGATCGAGCGTGGCGGCACAGTATTATCCGTGACCTCCACGCATGCGGGTTGCGAGGAAATCTTCCAACCTTCACTGTAAATTTCCTTCGCAATCGGGTGTTCCAGGTGCGCCTGGGTACGACGCTCTCAGCACCTTCCATCAAGAGCAAGGTGTTCCTCAAGGTTGCATTTTATCTGTCACATTGTTCATCCTCCGCGTAAATTGTCTTTTCATAAATCTTCCTCCTGCGGTTTCGGCTACTGTTTATGTTGATGACTTGCACATTTTCTGCTCGTCATCAAGCATGCATTTTATTGAAAGGCAGTTGCAGTCTGCAATTAATCAGATCTTTAAAGCGGCGAATAGCAATGGTTTCGTTCTTTCTATTGACAAGACAGCGTGTGTCCATTTCTGCCGGAGGTGTGGCCTCCATCCTGACCCAGAGCTGCATTTAGACTGTGCAGCCATACCAGTTTTGCCGGAGACCAAGTTCCTTGGACTGACCATCGACCGTGCGCACGTTCGGCGGCTCAAGATATTTCCTGTCTGCGGGCTCTATCTATTCTTAAGATCCTTTCGAGAGTCTCGTGGGGCGCAGACAGGATGTCTTTGTTTCGAATTTACCATTCATTAATACGATCAAAACTGGATTATGGTTGTATCGTGTATGGCTCTGCTCGCCGTTCTGTTCTCCGGCCTTTGGATACTATTCACCATCAAGCGCTGCGTCTTTGTACGGGAGCATTTCGAACATCTCCGATTCCCAGCCTTAACGCTGACGCGAATGAACCATCGCTTGAATTACGCCATCTGCAGCTGTCTATTCAATTCTACCTGAAACTTCGATCTCTTCCAGACCATCCTTTATACGATGCAGTTTTATATCCCCAGCATGCTCGTTTATTTGAGAACCGGCCCTCGTGCATTTCAACCTTTGGTCTTCGTATGGCGGCCGTAGCTCGTGATGCAGGGCTCGACTTGTCTCTTGTTGAAGAAACCAGGGGCTTTGGGGATCCTCCATGGCACCCACTTAGTGTCATGGTTGATACCACCTTTACATGTTTCGATAAATCCTCAACCCCTGCGTCAGTGTACCAGCAGCTCTTCGCTGAGCACCGTGCCCTCAATTCTGACTACACTCCCATTTTCACTGATGGCTCCAAGATGCATGTAGTCGTTGGATCCGCGGCTGTTTGTGTAGATGACGTTTCAGTTGCGCGGATCCCAGCTGAGGCCACGGTGTTTTTGGCGGAGATGCATGCTGTGTATCTTGCACTACTTCATGTTTAGTTGGGCTCTCATCAACGGGCTGCGGTGTACACTGATTCTTTAAGTGTTGTACAATCATTGTCATCATTGGACTGTTGTGACCACCCTTTTCTTTTTCACGTACGAAGGCTTCTTCGTTCTTTGCTCGAGGCCGGTGTCCAGATACAATTTTGTTGGACTCCCGGGCATGCTGGAATCTCGGGTAACGAGTGTGCTGATGCGGCTGCTAGATCTACTTCCTCTTTGGTCGCCACACCCTTGCCACTGTTTCACCGGTATTTCCGCTTTCTTGTTCGCGACCATATCAAGCGAACGTGGCAAGGTCTGTGGGACCAAGAGGTGGAAAATAAGCTGCATTGTATTAAACCTAATCTGGAAATCCTCATATCGTCGGAACCGTAGGGAGGAAGTGATGCTTGCGCGTCTCCGCATTGGGCATTGTCGTTTCACTCACCGCTTTTTGCTGTGTGGCGATGTGTGAGAGACGTGCAATTGCCGACTCACTGTCACTCATTTTGTGTTCGTTTTCGTGATGTGCGTTTTCATTTCTTTCATTCTCATTTGTTGACCACGGATGCCGTTGCGCTGCAGCGGTTCCTAGGTGACCACTGCGATGCTGTTGCTGTCTTTTCATTTTTTAAAGACATTAACTACTTTAAACATATCTAGATTTTAGCCCTATCATAATCCTCATTTCTCAGTTTTACTGAATCAGCTAGATTTTAATCATTGTATCATGTTTTTAATACTGTTTGTTTCATTATCTTTTTTAGCCCTTCCATCGTTCTCATTTTTCAGTTTTACTTGATCAGCCAGATTTTAAGTTTTATACCACGCTTTTAATACTGTTTGTTTGTCTTGTGTCTGGTGCTCTTTGGCCAAACATGGCCCTTGCGCCATAAAAATTAACCAACCAACCATTTCAGGGATTTTACTCTGATCATGATGCTTTCCACTCTCCTACAGGATTAATAACCATTAAAAAATGGACCAATTTTTGATAATTTTAATTGAAATTCCTCAATGACACGGGATTTCGGGAATCGGAAGGCGTCAAAACCTGACCATGGATGCTGTCCAATCGCATGCCAAAACTCATGGTGATCGAATGTGTCATGTTGTAGCTATGCCCGAACAACTAATTGTCCCGAGTCTCGTATAGAGAGCAAATTTTTTTCAATTATCATTAGAATTGGTCAGTTTTTTAATGGTCATTATTTTTATAAGACATGACCAATCACTATGATACCAACCTCATGTCACTCACCACGTCCCTTCCTTTCTCTGTGGCAAGTGTCATCAGGATTGGTTGAAGATCTTTGGAAGAGATAGTAACAAGTGACCCCTTCTCAAAATCCGGAAAAAAACCCTGAAAATGCAAGTTTTTGGACGATTATTCCTCAATGAAACAGAATTTCGGGAATCAGAAACCGTCAAAACCTGATCATGGACGATGTCCAATCTCATGCCAAAAATCACAGTGATTGGATGTGACATTTGGTTCTGTGCCCAAATAACTAATTGTCTTGAGTCTCATAAAGAGAGCTCTGCTCGGCTTTCGGCCTCGCTTCGCTCAAAAAAAAGGCTGCTAATGTATAATAATTTTTTGTATCCTTGGAGTCTCCTTGTTCCCTTCTTACTTAAAAACAGATTGGAATTGCATCCTTACTCTGCTATATCATCAATCCATTGGAATCTGATTCTAGAGTCATTCTTTGTCCTGTCAGTTGTACTTTCAAATTAGATGTTTTAAAAACAAATATTGGAGATAATTCCATTGAAATAATACATTATTTTCTACATGTAATGTAAATTTCTTAAGTTTTTTTTTATTATTATTTTTTATGGACCAGTGCTACGTTGTACATAGAAATCCAAAATGAACATATAAAGACTATAATAATCCTTTTAAAATGCAGAGTGACAGAAAAAGAAGGGAAAGAATTGCACCTCAGGATGAAACATCAGAACAGATGTTTAAGACATCCACCAGCAAACTGGGGGTATATTATTGCTGCAGCAAATTCATCAGTTTACGCAGAACTTTCATAGACAAACACAAATATCTTATTTGTTCACATAACATAAATACTGTACAGTCATAATTTTGAAGTAATTTTGGAAAAATCCATTTTCAAAATGTGCACTTTAACTGAGGAGTGTACTTATATTTGCAGTTTGTGATGGAAGATGCTGCCATATCTGAGTCTTGCTTCCTTGCTGTTTGCCAGCAATTTTCAGAGTTTAGCCCATTTGCTTCCTTGACAGTATTTTTTATTTTGAACAGTTCTTGGTAAGCTTCAAAAAAAAAAAAAAAAAATTCCCTGTTCCCCAAACTTAATAATATGCCACAGAATGCCAATAGAATTCGATCAAGGTCATCTTACTTTGACTTATCAGTTATATGGTGGAGACGACCATCCGTGCCCATAAAGGTCATTGGCTATATGAAAGTGTGACAGCGCAGATAAATCCTGCAATGCATGTATGCCATTGGCTGATGGACTCAGCTGTGTTTCTGTGTTGTTTTTCATCAACAGTGTCATACATTTCTAATTTTTTCAAATCACAAGAATTCAGAGATTCATAAGCTGTTGATTTTACTTATAAAATTAATTTTTTTCCTTAATAGAAATATTCAAAATGCTATTGGGTTAGTGCAAATGAAATGTTTGGCAAAGGACTAGCACACGTGGACGGCGAGAACGGAAAAGTAGGGCAACTTACCTAGGCAAAATAACCCCCCTCGGCATGGACACATAGTTGCCATCTGTCCGGCAAGGCCATGATCCTGGAATGAAAAAGTCTTGTGGCTGGGACCCGAAGAAGTCATCAACTGTACATTGAACCTCGTTGTCTGTCATGAACCGGACAGAAAGTGATCCAGGCGACGAAACAGATGATAGTCTGTCAGAGACAAGTGGGGGATGAGGCAGGATGAGGCAGGAAGCGCTTCATAACCCAAGGCACTTAGTATCAACATCGTTCGTTGTGCGACGTGAGGGTGGGCGTTCTCCTGGAGCAGAACACTGTGTCTGTTGACCAAAGCCGGTTGTTTCTGCAGTAGTTTCCCGTGCATCTGCTGTAATTCAGCACAAGAACGTTCTGCAGTGATGGTTTGGTCTCTTGTTAAGAAGCTCCAATGAATTATCTTGGCTGTGGACCACCAGGCAAGGAGCGTCGTCTTCTTGGTGTGTAGAGGTGGCTTAGGATGCTGTCCAGCAGGCTGTTCCTTGCTTAACCATTGTGCGGATCATTTCCGATTATCGTAAAGGACCCGCTTCTCATTGGAGGTGACGATTTGATGCTGTAGAGGTTCCTGTTTTTTCCTGGTAAGCAGCGACGTGCAGACTTCCAAACACCTAGTCTTGTTGTCAACTCATGCGGCAACCACATGTCCAGCTTTTTAACCTTGCCCTGCGCAGCCAGACGCCGAACAACTGTCATGTGGTGGACACCTGCCTCTGACACTTTCTCACGGCATGCTTTTCGGGGGTCTGCTTCAACCACACGTAACAGAACATCATCAGAAACAGCAACAGGTCGATGACCACGTGCTTCGTCTTGCAGGTCCGTAACTCCACTCCGAAACTTCACAAACCATCGCTGAATGGTTCGTTCGTTGGCTGTATTCTCCCCAAACACTTTGTTAACGTTTCGAGTGGCAATTTCTGCAGAATGGCCCAGTTTAAATTCATACAGGAAGATGACTCTCAAATCCGGCATCTTCATGTTTCCTTTGCAAGCCACGTTATGTCCAAACAAACCACGCCTGAACCTTTTCTTCACACACGTGCTGGTTATTTATAGTAACTGTGTGATGCAATACCCACAACACCTGTGGGTGGTTCCATTCCGATGTGATGGGGGCCTTGTTTTCACCTGCTCGTTCGCACCGGACATTTAATTCGCACCAACCCAATATTTTTTTCTTAAATTTTTCTGAAAAAATAAGGGTGCATCTTATATTTAAAAAAACAAAAAAAAAAAAAAAACGGTAATTTAACAAATATTCAAGATTTGAAGTCTAACACCTTGTAATTAATTTAATGATTAAAAAGTTCAAACAGTTTGAATACATAAATTCCATAAAATATTGATAAGGTATTTACAAAAAAACCTACCAAATGTGGAAGCATATAAAAATAGCTAGAATTTTTTCTATAATATGATGACTTTATAATAGCAAAAAGTGTTTTAATTGGTGTTAAAAACTCTGCCGTTCTCAATTTAACAGTGACTAATCTCATCTGCTGTTTTATAACTTTATTTTTCATTCTTTGTTCTCACTAATCTTTTTCACAGAAATCAGGCCTTCCACATCAATTGTCAAAGATAAATATGGAGACATGATGAAAATGGGGATTAAATAATTGTAGCCTGAAATATTTCTGCAGCTTGTTTGCCATGTTTTCTAATAATATTGTGAAATTATAAAAACCTGGTACATAATGGAAAAGGGGTTAGAGTGAAAGCTAAACACAAATGTATACAATTTAAACAAGAATTCATTGCTGTTGTCCATTTATCTTTTTTTTTTCTTGGTTTTATCTCATTAATCCACTTTGAAAATGTTTGTCCTATTGAATAAACAAATCTTTCAAGCCTATGGCAAAAGTGTACATGAAGAATCACAGAGTGGAATTTTCAAGTAGAATGAACAGATTTGAACCAAAGAAAGGGTGGTAATCTAAAATGTAATAATAATCAAACTTATTAGTGGCATGCGAAATCTTACAGTGATGGGCTTATAATAACTCCCAAATATTTTTGTCATAAAAAATATCTTTCATTATAGTGGAAAATGTGGGCAAATTTTTCATCTAGTCAATTGTATCTAATACAGAACAAAAATTTTTCAATAGACTAAAAGATATCATACATATTTTCTGTAATTAATAGAAAAGGCATAGTGACACAAACACATGGCAAAGATTATTCTTGCAGTGGAATTATTGTTACTTTTCCCAATAAAAGTACAGTGACATAACACTTTTTTTTTCTAGTGAATTGAAAAACAGATTTTCCCTCTGTATAAACCAAGAGAAAAATTAACAAGGAAACGTAAATGACCATGAGTATATTTAAAAACCCATTTAAATAATAATATACTGAGATTTTCCTTGTTGACATACTAAATGGCAATATCTTGCAGCACATGAATAAATGCTATGTGATTTCTTTTTCATTTCAATTCCACTACATGCATTCTGTAGTTGATTCATTTCTCATATTTGCACTGCAACACATTAAAAAGTTTGTTATTTACTTTACATTGAAATATTCTCACTGCAATAAACTTTGATAAACTGTAAGAGAAAATTGAAAGCGAAATCTTTATAGTAACAACTACAAAAAAAGGAGGAGGAGGTCAGGAAGACAGAAAGAGGGAACAAAATCTTTCTTTTTGGGGCAAATGAAAGTAAATATTTTTTTGACATATTTTACTCCAAATTATTCTAACTGAAATAGACCTTTTTTTTTTTTTTTTTCTTTCTTTCCCATGTGAAAAATTGTTTTTTCCTTGTTGCTGAAGTACAGGAATTCAAGATATGAACATGCAAAACAAAAACCAGAGTCCTTTCCTCTATTCCGTGCAACGGTTCTGAAAGAAATGCTTTCATTAGTTCCAAAGAAACTGCGTGCATAGACAAATGGAAATTGGAAACTAGTCTTTTTCATTATTTAACACAAAAAGAAGTATTGAAGTTCATTTAAATGATGAGCATACCAGCACTTTCATACAACAGCAAGGGCAGCATAGGCATGTTTAAAAGAAACAATAAAAAAATTAATTTGTAAAACAAAAACATTCTATAACTACAATATTGTGTATGAAACATAACATTATTTTATATTCTTTGGACCAGTCATGCCACTGGATCAATTAGGATTGAACCAGTTGTACTGTTAGATGAATACAACTGGTGTGATTCAGCCAATGTATGGCCAGTCCAATGGTATGTCACATTGGACTGGCCATATCATTGGATGAATCACACCATTAAAAAATTGTAGCATATCCCTCAAAATCTAGTGAAAGCACCTATACGAGTATCTTGAGGTTCAGCATTAGAAAATAAATATGAGAATGCATGAGTATTTCTGTAGATTAATTTCCAAAGAAGAGGGATAGGTGGAGGTTCAGTGGAGTCCACATGCCTGTGACTTCATTTATGTATGTATGTTCACATCTCTCAGAAATTAAGCATAGGGTATGCCAAAATATGTTATGGACGTGCTTGGTGAAACCAAATATGTATAAGAGGATATGAAAGGCCAAATTATGAGCCTACGAAGGGTTGGTACATTCATTATGAAAATGGCTACTCTTATGGGTTGTTTCAGGAACTCCATGGTTAATGTGTGCCAGGAGTGGTGCCAAAATGGAAACAACCAACTGATGACACAGCTCTAAAGGGTGGCAAACGATGGATTCCAGAGGTGAACAAAATGTGTCACCTTGTACAGGGCAATCAGCACAGCAGTCTCCTAAACTTCTATTTGTCCACTTCTTAAAACCAGTGGATCTAAACTAGGCATTATAGAGCTTTAGGTGCTCCTGAGAAACCATGAACCAAAAAACAAAAAAACAAAACAAAAAACAAGGTGTAAAATTGTCCATTAGTGTGTAAAAGGTGTTTTTTTTTTGTTTAATGTTTCTTGAATGTTAATATGTTTTAATGACACAGAATCTTGGAATGGGTCAACAGGTTGTAGAAGCCTTTAGCAAACCAGCACCAGCATTATTATTAATTACCCCCCCCTCCAACCCCCTCCTTTCCCTTCTGTTTGTGCTTTGTACCATTTCAGTTCTAACACCATCTGGGTATTGTGGGTATATCAGTGTAAAATAGTTATAATAATGATGTTTTTAATTTTTTTGTATCAAATTGTGCAAAAACCTTATTAACCTGAAACTTAATGCTCTCAGAACCACCATATGCATTGGATAAATTAAATAATAACAGATATCAGTAGCTCTTGCCAGCAAGGCAACAATACAGTGGCTCTCGTGAAACCACACACGCACACACGCACACACGCACACACACACACACACACACACGTGTTCTTGTCTCAAGTATTTGTCCAGTATTAGAGCAGAGCTGAAACTACCAGCTGAAGTGTACATTCTGCAACATGAAAATTGCAAGAATATTCATTAAGATCTAGTATTTCTTTAAATTTATTATTTATTCTCTACATTTTATACATTGAATGTATATTTAAGGCATTTCTACTGTGGCTAATATCTTTTCAAAGGTTATTCTGCAGTAAACTATCAAGGATCACCCAAATTAAAGTGAGGCTTGTATAATAGCATCGTTGTACTGTATAATTACACAGAGCCATGCATTTGCATCGGTAGATGGCATGGCATGTCATGTCAGGAAGCATGCCGTTATCAGCTGCACATGTCAGTGTGCTGTTTGTACGATGCAGAGGCAAGTTGACTACGTAGGGTCGTGACATGGGTTCGTCCAAACAGGCCCAGCAGGCAGTTATGCAATTTTTGACAGCAGAAGGTGTTTGTTAGTGGAGCCAAAATTTATCTTCATATGAAGGATGTGTATGGGAATGAGTGTCAGTCACAGTGTACAGTTTTCCGCTGGTGTAGTGAATTTCGTAAAGGACGTGTGGGCACGGAGAACATGCCAAGAACTGGGAAAGCGCACATGGCCATCACCATGGAATCGATTGCTGCCATGGACAACCTTGTGAAGGAAAATCGCCGAATCACCACCTGCGGGCTTGAGGCAACATTGTACATGAGTAAGAGAACTGTTAACATCATTCTCCATCGCCAATTGGGATACAGCAAGGTTTGCGCACAATGGGTCCCCAAGCATCTTCAGGAGAAGCAGAAGACTCGGCGAATGGGTGCTTGCCTGGAGCATCTGCATCATTACCACACAGAGGGGGGAAAGTTTCTTTTCAAGATTGTGGCTGCAGATGAAACTTGGGGCCACCACTTTGATCCGGCCACAAAACGGATGAATATGGAATGGCGGTATCCCAACTCTCCATTCCCCCCAAAAGCTCAATCCTCCTTAAGATCTGGAAAAGTGATGCTCATGGTTTTCTTTGGTGAGAATGGCCCATTGCTGTTCGATTGGCTGGACGCAGGCAGTATGATCAAGCCAATCACATACTGCAATACGTTAAACAACCTCAAAACGGCCGTCTGGCGTAAACGACCTGGTATGTTGTCAGATGGCGTTATGCTGCTGCATCACAACACACACCTGCATGTGGTGACAGTGTGCCAAGATTTGCTGCAGAGCTTCCGCAGGGAGGTCCCCGCCCATGTCCCCTAAATCCCTAATCTGTCGCCCTACGACTACCACATCTTTGGGCCACTGAAAAAAGCTCTATAGGGCCACCGAAAAAAGCTCTATAGGGCCACCGGTTTGCTAATGACGCTAAGGTCCGGGACGCCATTGAAGACTGGTTCCACAGCCAACCACTGACGTTCTTCACTCAGGGTATCCACAATCTTGTGCCGCGCTGGGACACTTGCTTGAACTGGCAAGGCAACTGTGTAGCAGGTATGTAGCCCATGTATCACTCTTACTTCCTGTATGTTCACATGTTCCAGCCTATAAACCCTTATGGCAAAAAACCGACGGTCTCAGTTTTATTTGGGCATCTCTTATAAAACAATAAAACACCTTCATTAGTACATTTTATTGAGTAAGTTTTATTATTGCTTAGATAACCGTTTATTCAATGCTCCCCTCTCCCTACCATCTCTTTTCTTAGCACTATTCAACACATGATGCACTTACAGATGGAAGTGCTGTTTTATCCATTGAAGCCATTTCAATCCTTCTTACTTTGCAGGTATATGATCAAATTAATTCCCATTGGCCTTTATTTACTATTCAGGGAGTATCTGTAAGTCTGCACTGAATTCAGTTATTACAACCAATCTTTACCCTTTCAACTGTTATCATTTTGAAAAGTCATGGAAACTGTTATCTCTTATGGCTACAAAATTGTTTTCATCTTTCTAAATTTTCAGCCTTTGGGATTAATATCAACACCAACAAAGTGACTCATGTCTCCAGCACAATTGAAGTCTGTGGGGTATGACTCTTATTGATACTGGATGTTATAGATGTTATTCACACATGTGAGTAATAACTCTTGTAGCCAGAAAACAGTAGAGCTGTTATTTTTTGTATATGAAAGATAGTTAATATAAGTTTTCGTTGAAAGTTAAAATATCGACTGAACACGGTAAAACACATATGTAGCACAGATACACTACATGTACTTAAGTTTTACTGATGAAAACACATACCACATTAGATCTTTCGAGGATCACAAAATCCCCATCCTCAGATGTTACATTCACGAGTAAGACCAAGATATATATACACAACACCATCGTCACAAACCAGCAATAACGCAACACCATCTATGATTTACATAGTGCATTTAAAATAAATCATGAAAATGTTTAAATAAAATAGTCCATGGTTTCGATATACCTTTAGGGACATAGTCATTACAGCAACGAGATCCGAATGATGCAATATATAGGCTCTCCATAAATAATAATAGTGAGAGCTTACCTGGAGAGTTTATAATGGATACCTCATTTCATCTTGGAGTATAGGAACCGGTTGCAACCAGACGAGACAAGGTGGTTGTTAACTTGCCATTACGAACATCATATTTATGCTCCCTGACTCTGGTACTCAAGTTCCTTTTTGTAGAACCAATATATACAGTATCCTTAGTGTCTGGAACTCTGGCTTGTAGAGGAATGGTGTATACGCCATGTCTAGTATGTGGAGGCACCTTGTCCCGATCCTTCTTGATTAATGCATAAATATTTCTAGTCGTGAGGCCAAAGTCAATATTATATGGTTTACACTTATTTCTTAGTACATTAACAATCCTGGGCACATACGGAAGTGATCCCACAAAACGGGGTTTACGAAAGTCTCTAGAAAGAGTCGAAACATTAGACTTCTTAATTTGCCGGAGCAAGCGATCCACCACCGAGGGTTCGGATCCATAATGACAGGGAACAATGGACTATTTTAGATCCACCACCGAGGGCTCGTATCCATAATTATATTGGAACCATGGACTATTTTATTTAAACAGTTTCATGATTTATTTTAAATGCACTATGTAAATCATAGATGACGTTGGGTTATTGCTGGTTTGTGATGATGGTGTTGTGTATATATGTATATATATCTTGGTCTTACTCGTGAATGTAACGTCTGAGGATGGGGGCGTTGTGATCCTCGAAAGATCTCATGTGATACATGTTTTCATCAGTAAAGCTTAAGTGCATGTAGTGTATCTGTGCTACATATGAGTTTCATCATGTTCATTCGATATTTTAACTTTCAACATTTTTAACACGAATTATCCTTCATTAAGTTTTCGTTTTTACTGAAGATTTCTCTCTTGACAGGGTACCTGGCAGTGAGTGGGCATTAGCACAAGCAAAGCATAATCTGGTCCATCAATATCTCCTGGTTGGTGTAACAGAAGAACTACAAGATTTCATTGCCCTTCTAGAAGCTGTCCTGCCACGTTTTTTCCGTGGTGCCACTAACTATTACATTGAAGGTAAAACATAAGTTTTATTCAATGACTAGCTCCTGAAATCTGTTTATGCATGGAAAAAATTAGTGCTGTTGTTTTCAGTATGATATTAATGAAAGTCTGTTAAACATGTAACTGCAAACAGAATGCAAAGGAAAGAAAAACTGATGAGGACAATGTGGATGTGTTTCTAATTGTAAGACTTAAAATTTTATTGAGATGCATGTAATGCTGCATTCTAAACATTCAGTGCTGACTGGACAATTTAAAGATGTACAGGTTCCCCAATTTGATAGATGCCACAAGCTGTAATGTGGTGTCAGGTTTGATGAAGAGTCGAGTATTCTATGTATAGTGGTTGTGCTGAAGTTTTTTTATTTTTATATTTTTTGCTGTTGTTTTTGCAGTTGGCATATTATCAGTGGTGACAAATAATTCCTGATGCTACATGATTCATTTAACTGTATCTATAATTTCACTTCCATTTGTATAAATGGAGAGTCCTTCATCTTCAAGTCAGAAACTCCTGAAATTAAAATTGGCATGATATTGATTCTTTGCCATATAATTTACATACATACATACATACATACATATCACTAAGCTGTTCTCTGAGATTCAGAGGTTAGCTCCAAAAAAAAAAAAAATACAAACTTTCAGATATTTTACTTATTGTTGTCGTATCAAACTTCGCCATTTACAGCGATCTTGACATACAACTCGTGCTTCACTGATATCCATTACACACCTTACACAAGATCTTTTATACTTCATACTCATAATCTTTTTCTCATGCAGACACTGCTGAATCTGATCCACCCATGTCTTCCTTGGCCTTCCTCTGCCTTTCCTTCCTGCCACTTGGGTTGAAAATATTTTCTTAGTAAGCATTTCATCACTCATTCTTTCAACATGGCCAAACCACCGAAGCATATTGGTCTCCACCTTGCTAACAACATTTTGCTTTACATCACACAACTGCAATACATCTTCATTCCTCACACAATCAGATCGTGTCTTGCCACAAACCCCACATAAGTAACGCATTTCTCCAGCACACAAACGACTCCTATGCTTCTTCTGCAGTACCCTGGTTTCACTGCCATACATCAGAGTAGGAACAATTACTGTTTCATACACAGCCATGCGGGACTTTCTAGAGAACCCATCATTCCTGTGAAAACCTCCCAAAGCAGCTATGACTTTCAAAGAAGAATTCACTCGCTTACTGATTTCACCATCCAACTTGTTCTCTCTGTCAAACATGCTTCCTAAATACACAAACTCACTCACCTGGTCAATCACAGTGCCATTTATACTTACATTGCATTCAGTGCTACCCATTCCTCACTCAAACACCATAACTTTGGTTTTTCCCTTATTTATACTGAGTTTGAATTTCATGCAAACTTCGTGCATCCGAGTCAACATACTCTGCAACTCACTTTTGCTCTCTGCCAACAGGACAGTGTCATCAGCATACAGCAATCTGCACACACGGATATCACCAAGACATAAACCACTATTATCTATTTTGGCCTCACGCATGCATGCGTCCATAAATATATTTAACAGCCATGGTGACATTACACAACCTTGTCTAACTCCTGCACCAACGGAAAACCATTTTAATAAAACACCATTCACTTGTACACAAGCTCTACTACCAGCATACATGGCTTTTACACTATTAAGTAGATTCCCAGTAACACCATATTCATTCAATACCTTCCACAAAAGTGTCCTATTGACTCGGTCGTACGCTTTCTCTAAATCTATGAAAGCAGTAAAAACTTTCTTCCCAACAGCTAGATACTTTTCAATCATCATGTGTAATGCAAAAATCTGGTTAGTGCAGCCTTTACCAGGCATAAAACCACTCTGAACATCCCACAGTTTCAATGATGTAAGACCTCGTACTTTTTCAATAACAACCTTACCAAACACTTTCCCTGGCACACTCAGTAGGCTAATACCACGATAGTTCTTGCATTCAGTCTGATCACCTTTTCCCTTATACAAAGGAACAATAATAGCATCCCTCCAATCCCGAGGGACCATTCCTAACTCCCAGCACAACTGGCAAATTTCAGTTAACCAGTCAATTATAGAGTCACCACCATATTTCAACATCTCAGCAGTTATGCCATCAACTCCTGGAGCCTCACCATTCTGAAGAGATTTTAGAGCTTTACACACTTCTCTTGAGATCCCTCCTGTGCTTTCACCCCTCATTGTGACATCATCTGCGTCTGTCTCAAAATCATTTTTGCTTTCCTGATCTAATAACTCACAGAAGTATTCACCCCATCTGTCACTTAACTCATTGGGCTCCCATATCATTTCCCCAATCTCATTCTTCACACAACTTACAACTTTGTTTCCCCTATTTTTCCTGAGTCTCATGTACTTCCAGAAGGACTTTCTATCTTTTCAAAAAGCCAGTTCATGCCTTTCCACTTTCTGCTTCCTATCTTTTGCCTTACTGTGGTGAACCAGCTTAGCAGCTTCACGCTTCTTACAGCGATATTCATCCACAGAGACTCTACCTTGCAACATCCCCAAATAGGCTTCCTTCTTTTTCTTTACTGCCTCTTCAATCTCACTATTCCACCAAGCATCACCTCTATTGTTACCCACTATTGTGGTGCCACAGACCTCTTTAGCAGCAGTGACAACACAGTTCTTAAAACATTCCCACTTCTTTTCTACATCCCTCTCACAAGATTTCAGATCATTCTCCGAGTAAGTCAGAGTACCGCTGATGATCTTCAAGGAGCCTATCAACCTTTATTCTTTCTATCCTGGGTCTCTTCCTATTCCTTTTCCTCCAACCAACATTAAGTTTCAATCGTGACACTACCATTTAATGATCAGAACCAACATCCGCACCTCTCGTCACGCGGGTGTCAACAACTAAGTGTTTCAAACGCTGATCGTAAACAACAAAATCTATCCCACTCTTTTGACCAAGAGTACGATTTTCCCAAGTATATGTGTGTATATACTTGTGGTTGAAAAATGTATTAGATACACACAAACCATTCTCAATGCAGAGTTCAATTAATCTTTCACCATTATCATTCACACAAGGATCATTAAACTTACCCAGAACATTGTCAGAAATTGCATTCTGCACACCTACTCTAGCATTGAAATCCCCTGCTATTATAACTTTTTCTTTAGCACCAAACTGGCTCAAAACAGCTTTTAGCTCATTCCAGAAATCTTCTTTCTTATCAGAAGGTTCCGAGTCACAAGGAGCATACACTACAACAATTACAATTCTCTGAAGTTTCACTTTCAAACGAATCCAGAGAATTCTCTCACTTATGCAACTATAGTGAATCAAGTTGTTCTTCATCTTTTCACTTAAAATCACACCTACACCAGCCTGTCCTCTCATATTATCCAATACTCCAGACCACACACTCACCGTGCCATTCACTTCTTCTACCCCAATTTCCTTCTTTTTGGTTTCACTTACACACAGCACATCCAGTCTATACTTATTCATCTCCTCAATCACATCACTCATCTTGCCATTTATACCTCTAGTATTCCATACACCAATCTTACATTCACTCAGCCGAGATCTCTTTCTCATACGCCGTTTAGAAAGTCCAGGTCGATTCCGTGGTGGACCGTCCTTCTCAAGTGTGGTAGGTCCACCATATCCCACACTTGAGTCATTCTTAATATTTCTTTTTGTCTTTTTAATCAGGTAAGTACATCAGTGTGGGGGATTAGCCCACAGCTGAGGGTTCCAGTTGGTCATTCAACCTAAGGATTCTGGAACAAAACCTAGTTAGTTGGGGTCTTTTCGCCAATGTCACACAGAACTAACTTGCACCTCTCCAAGATTCACAGAGGCCCTAGTTGCTGTTGTGTGTGCCATTGTTACCACGGAGCACCCCGAGGAGGCAAACCCATCGCTCACTACGACTGCCCGCCATATAATTTAATAATTGAACTCTGACAGGTGATCTTTGTGGCAGATAGGTTTTCCTCCAAGAGGCACTCTTCAGGCTGCAATGACATGCCTGGCTTATGGCTTGGGCATTTCAGAATTTAAGATGCTGTGATGAATTTAGCATCCGTAAGCATATTGTTCAGATAATAGGACACTGGCAGAAAGACTTCAGGGCAATTAGTTCTGTTCCAGTGTACTTAGGTGGGATGATTTCATTCAGATTGTCAGCTTTGATGCGTTGATCTCTCACAGTGATGTATTTCTGTGATTTATGCTACTAAGAAAAAATAACAAGAGACTCAAATGTGTGTGTAATATATGGCGGGCCGCCATTTTTGAGAAGGTTGAGTTCACTGCTTAAATGAATTAGAGGAAACAAATGGCAACTGAGACAGAGATGTAATGGAAAGCTAAGAGAATAAATGTGGAATAAGTGTAGATTAAATGCATTGTGTGCAAGTAAAACCAAAAAAAAAGAGAGAGAGAAAGGATTTGGAATATTGGAAGTTAGTGGACTTGTGCGTGTGTATGATTCGGAGTGTTGACTTTGAGAGGGGACGAAGTGATGTAGATGTGTTTTTAAGTGAAAAGTTCATGAACAGTGAGTGTGTTATACTATAAGTGTGTCTGATCAGTTCTCTCACTAACACACTGTAACTGTATTAGTGAGAGAATTTTTGAATCCTCTGAAAAGAAGGATGATTTCTGGTATTAGCTAAGTAACAGTTTCTTAAACTTGTTTGGTGCTAAAGAGAAAGTTATATTAGTAGGAAAAACCAATGCAAGCAGATGCTTAAAATGAGAAACCTGATAATGTTCTGGATAAGCTTTATGATCCTTTTCTAAATGAAAATTGAAGTTTTTATGTTAAGAATGGTTTGTGTGATATTTAATGTATTTTTGACCACAACTACATCTACAGGGTGTCCCACTCACTACCAAACCCGGCATTTCTTTAATAATATTAACACCAATGAAGGTATTGCAACAAAATTTGAAGTGGACTTACCTCATTTTATGCGAAATGTGATGACATCACAACATGTGCTGGAAGTGGCCACCCTTTGCATCCAGACAGCATTGAACCCGGCACTGTCTGCCAGACTACCGGATGCACCTCTCTGCTGCTTTGTTATGCCATTTCTCTGAGCATGTCTGCACAATACGGTTGTTGATAGTGAGTGCTCGTGCTCGTGGCTGTTCACGTACATGTGAAAATGTATCGGTAAACTCTGGCGGAGCGAGTGTTTATTGTTCGCACTTATTGGAAAACAGAATCGATAAAGTTTTGTCAACAGCAGTTCCTGGAGAGGTTTGCAGGCAGACATCTGCCGAGCAAGTCCACCATTTGGGCATTGTCAAAGAAATTGGAAACCTAGGGGACTTTATTAGACGACCATGCAGGAGGTTGTTTACAAATGTCCGAAGAAACGATCCCGAATGTAAAGGGCTAACTACTTGCGTCTCCCAGGAAGTCACTTCACCGACTGTCACAGGAAACAGGGTTGTCCAAAAGCACTTGTCAATGTGCCATAAAAAAGTGAAGCTTCATGCGTACCGTATCTCTGTTGTCCACAAACTGAAAGAGCCTGACCTCGTGAAATGACTGACATACTGCTGATGGTTTCAGACATTTCTTCAGGAAAATCCAGGCATTCTGGACTACACATGGTTCTTCGACGATGCATTGTTTCACCTGTCCGGATATGTCAATTCTCAAAATTTGCGTATTTGGGCCAGTGAAAATCCCTACGCGATACATAAAAAACCCCTTCATTCACAGAAAATCAGTGTTTGGTGTGAGATGACCCGGGCCGCATAATTGGTTCCATCTTCTTCGATACAACAGCTGCATGTATCTTCAACACCTTTGTAAATCAATTGGATGACGAAGAACTCTCCATTGGATATTACCAGCATGATGGAGCAACATCACACACCAGTATGGCCGAAATTCAGTCCTTTTCGACGACCACGTCATTTCAAAGGGTCTACAACCACCGCGGTCGCTTGATCTGATGCCTCCTGATTACCTTTTATGGGGTTATCTAAAAGGGAGAGTTTACCAAAAGAAACCGCAAACCATAGATGCCTTAAAAGCAAACATCACCCAAAGAAATTCAGGCAGTGACGGCGGACGTACTGGCAAGGACTTTCCACAATATGATGTGCCGGGTTCAATGCTGTCTTGACACAAATGGTGGCCACTTCCAGCACATGTTGTGATGTCATCACATTTCGCGCGAAAAGAGGTAAGTCAACTTCAAATGTTGTTGCAACATCTTCATTGGTGTTAATATTATTAAAGAAATGCCGGATTCGATAGCGAATGGGACACCCTGTACAATTATATGTGGGAAATAACACATTAGAAGGCAGAAAAATGTAATAGATTTTTAGCACATCATTTGAGTAAAAAAAGACAAAAAAGAACTTCTTATTAGTAGCTGTATTATAAGGGTTGCTATACACCAAAAGAGAATAAATCTAGTAAATAATTCCATTTTATTGGTATAAAGAGGCAAAGGAATACATTTCCTGCAAGCTTTCACCACCTTCGGACGGCTTCATCCGGCGGAACTTGCTTATAGTGGACAAACACATTAAAAAGTTTGGAGTCAATCATTCCAGCACTCATCTTTCTTCTGAGTTCAACAGACAATTTTAATTTGCTGGTTGTATCCCATTCCTTTACCGGTCTACCTACCAGCTACAACAAATTTCCAAATCCTATGGATATTTGATTGGTATGAAACCCACTCATACCATCATGAAACTTATCCTCCTGGACAGAGATATTATCAAACACCTCAGTGCTTCTGGTGTGTACAGAATTCCTATTTCCACATCAACTGGAACCACAGTTTACACAGCAACACATTTCTTGGTATTTGCCTAACATTTGGCTGAGCACAAAAAGGACATTACCCTAGGTAGGTTCTTCCTTGGTTTTACTCACTTTCACTGATACTTCAGTAGTTCCTTTATGCAAGAATACTGAGAAATTATTCCATTCATCAATCAATGGGCTTTATTACATTTTCAGGAGAGCATTAAAATTTCCTCCTTCAAATTGTAATACCAAAAATCCTTATTTTGTCCCCATCATTTGGAAATCTGTCCTATTGTTTGACAACAACCATAATCAAGAACTTGAAAACCAAATCTGGCAACCAGTCTAGCTCCACTGTTTACCGGTGATCAAGACCAAAGTTGGGTAGAAAAATTCTGCAATTTTTAGTTTCTTTGAATGTAACGTGCATGTTGCATCAAACTATATTTATGTTGACTTATGTATCTTCAACAGAAATGGCTTTAGCATTTGTGGTACCTGTTGCAACAGTGTTTATTGATGCCCCTAGCAAGCTTTTGTGTGTGTATGCTGGATTGCATGGTTTTTCAGCCACATATCAAAGATATACAATATAAATTAATAGTCATATGCATTGATCCAAGATCAATGCTGAATACATTTCTTTTTTGCAGTGTGTGAAATGAAGTTGATTTTGCATTGCATGTTTGACTGGTAAAATGTAAACAAATAAAAGTCATCAAAATCTATATGCATCAGATATGAATATCTGATTAATATTAATTTTGATTACTTTCATCTTATTAAAATATATTTCTGCTGAAGCTATTCCAGCAGGAAATACTAATTAGAATATGGATGAAATTTTGATGTTAGCAGATATTTCTTTAAGGTCACTGCCAGTGAGATATTCACTTCCTTTGCTTGTTGTTATTGTTACTTTTTATTTTTATAAAATGCTGCTTCAATGACCTTAATTAGAAAAAAAAACCTGTATGAAATCAATGTCATTATGAGGGCTCATTCTGAGATTATAAAAGGGGAGGGTCAGACTGAAACCCCTTCCCGACCCCCATAGCAGAATTGTAGTGACAGACGATGTCATCATCATCAGGAATTTCCACTACTAAGCGGATTTCCTTGACCATATAGTTCAGCCAGAGTCTTCCTCCACTTCTCTCTATCCAAGGCCATCCCATTCATCCAGTCCATTATTTTTTAAACTTGATTTAATCTCCTCTATCCACTTTCTCTTTATTCTTCCTCTTTCCTGGAGCCTCCCAATCCATCAGAATTTTAGGAAGTCTCTCTGATGACATTCTCCTTACATGGCCGAACCATTGCAATCTACGTATCTTAATAGTTTGAAGAATATTTACTTTAACACTCATAATATCTCGAATTTTTGTATTACGCACTTTTTCACATCTGGATTTTCTTGCAGAACGCCTCCAAAAGTTCATCTCTGTAGCCAATAATCTTTGTTGATGTCTGTTATTCATTGTTCACATCTCCGCACCATATAAAATGATACACTGTACAATCGCAGAAAAAATGTGTCTTTTTACTCTTGGAAAGACATTGCTGCTCCAAAGAACAGGATTAAAAACAGAGATAGCTTTCCTGCCCTCCACAATTCTCCGCTCAATGTCATGATGACATGTACCATCCTGATGTATTATGGATCCGAGGTATTTAAATTCCTAAACTGTTCTCAATGTAATATTATCAGTTATTTCAATGAAGTCTCTGGGATCATATAGGACAAGTGCTCAGTTTTATTTTTGTTAATTTTAAGTCCCCAATGGTCATATTCAGAGATCAGTTTACGAAACATATAAGCTGGGTCATCCTTATTTTCTGCCAAGATTACTTGATCATCCACAGAAAGCAAATGGTGCACAAAATCATTCTGAATACGTAATCCCAATATTCACAGTGATAAAGAACACATTGAAATTTAACAGGTCTGTGAAACCTCAAAAACGTTTTTTGTATGGGTTGGAATTTTTCACATTTGTATATGTTATGATAAAGAACAAATTTAGGAGGTAAGATCTAAAAATTTTAAAAATTATTTTTTTCCTTACAATGGAGTAGGACTCTAATATGCAATGCATATATATATATATATCATCATCATCATCATCATTGTCAACCATTATCAATCCACTGCTGGACGAAGGTCTCCCCAAGTTTCCTCCACAACGGTCTGTCTTGTGCCAGTCTCCTCCATGTCACCCCTGCATACTTTCGAATTTCATCCACCCATCTCCCATGTGGTCTTCTTCTGGGTCTTTTCCTGTCCCTTGGAATCCAATCTAAAATTTCGGCTGTCCATCGATGATCTGTCCTTCTGGGCAGTATGTCCAGCCCATTGCCATTTCAGGGATTTAACTCTGATCATGATGTCTTCCACTCTTGTCATTTTTCGGATCCACGAGTTCCTCTTCTTATCTCTCCTGGTTACACCAAGCATGCACCTCTCCATGCTGCTTTGAGTTGTCTGCAGTTTTTGTATATCTCTTTTAGTTAAGGTCCACGTCTCTGCACCATACGTAAGCACTGGAAGGATGCATTGATCAAACACTTTTCTTTTAAGACATAATGGCATATTGCTCTTGAAAATTATGCTGTTTCTTCCAAAAGCTCTCCAGGCAAGTTTTGCACGCTGATTAATTTCTTCATCAATGTGACCCTCACTTGATATCTGCTGTCCAAGATAAACGTACGTGTCTGTTATCTCCAGCTTTTCTCCATCAATCGATAAATCCTCATTTCTTGTAAAAGCATTGAACATCACTTTTGTCTTCTGAAAGTTCATTTTTAATCCCACTTCTTTACTCTTGTCAGCAAGTTCCTGGATCATACTCTGCAGCTCTGATGGGGTAGTTGCAAAAATGACTACGTCATCAGCAAAACGAAGGTGGGTTAGATAATCTCCATTAATCTTTATCCCTTTGTTTTCCCAGCTCAGCGACTGAAAAACACCCTCCAATGTGGCATTAAAGAGCTTCGGAGATATGGTGTCACCTTGCCTCACTCCCTTTCCAATTTTTATGTGTGTTGTATTTTCAAACAGCCGAATCTTTGCACTTGCATTTTCATAGATAATGTTATTAATAATATTAATGTATGCATCTTCAATACCGCAGGTTTTCAGAGCCATTGTAACTGCTGATGGTTTCACCGAATCAAAGGCTTTTTCATAATCGATAAAAGCCATGCACAATGGAAGTTCATATTCCCTCGCTCTTTCAATTAGTTCTCTCAGTACGTGGATATGATCTATTGTGCTGTAGCCACTCCTGAATCCAGCTTGTTCTCTCGGTTGAGCCATGTCCAGTGTTACCTTCAAGCGGTGTGAAAGAACTTTAGTGAAGATTTTATAAACTACTGATAGGAGGCTGATAGGTCTGTAGTTTCCGAGATCCTCAATGTCACCTTTCTTATGTAGCAGGATCATTGTAGCAGTGTTCCAATCCTCAGGAATCTTTCCTTCATTAAGGCATCGAGTGAAAATTTGGGCGAGTACTGTTTCAATTTCTCCACTTGCTTCTTGTATGATGTCTACAGTAATTCCATCTTCTCCTGGAGCTTTTCCCTGCTTCATGTTCTTGATTGCATGTGCAACTTCTGCTGGAAGGACTGGAGGAACTCTGGTACTGGTATCTTTCATGATGTCTGGAGTGCATGTATCATCCCTTTCATATAATTTGGAGTAGAAATCTTTCACTCTTGTCAAAATTTCGCCTCTATTTCTTGTTACAGAACCATCTTCTTTTCTCAGTGCCATAATCTGTTTTCTTCCCTTACTGAGATGTCCCTTTGCTATCTTTAGGCTTTGGTTGTTTTCAATTGCTTTCCTCACTAGTTCACAGTTGAATTTTCTTACGTCTTCAGTGATACTTTTTCTTACTGTCTTGCATAGCTCTATATATTCCACTTTTGAAGTCACATCTTCTTTAGTTGTCCTAAAGAAGATGTGACTTCCAAAGTGGAATATATATATATATATAGGGACAGGAAAAGACCCAGAAGAAGACCACATGGAAGATGGATGGATGAAATTCGAAAGTATGCGGGAGTGACATGGAGGAGACTGGCACAAGACAGACCGTTGTGGAGGAAACTTGGGGAGACCTTCGTCCAGCAGTGGATTGATAATGGTTGACGATGATGATGATGATGATATATATATGGGGATGTAAGGTCAGGTGATGCGTAACATCACAGCCTCTCCTTGACAAATGTCAACCCCGCCTTCTCGTGGTGCATCCTGTTCCCACTAAAGGGGCTCTGACGACCGCCAATAGCGGTATAACTATACCATCGGGATTAGAGGAAATTCTATCCCACACTCACCAACCCGCTTGGCCAGCGTGGTGAGTTATGGCCAAACCCCTCCAAAATGATTCCACAACTTAAATCTTGGCCCTCAGTCTCCGGCAGCTGGAATGTACCTGGCCAAGGCAGCGGCCAGTGCGACATGAAGGCAGAGGGTGCTAAGAATCCCCGGAGGACCGGACTAGGCTGCCATCTGATGCTGACCTTGGCTACTTACAATGGACGCTCCCTATGTTCTGATTCAAGGCTTCTTGAATTGGAAGAGGAACTACAAAGGATCAAGTGGGACATCGTGGGGCTAAGTGAGGTAAGGAGAAAAGGAGAAGATCTCATCGAACTGAAAAGTGGACATCTCTTCTACTATCGTGGGACAGATACTGGCAGAACTAGTGGTGTTGGATTTATAATAAACAAGAAACTGAAGGATAAAGTTGTAGAAGTTGAAAGTTCCTCTGACAGAGCTGCACGACTTGTTATCCAACTCTCGAAAAGATACCAGGCTCAGATTATTCAAACTTATGCACCCACCACAAGTCATCCTGAAGAAGAAATTGAAGAATTTTATGAGGAAATTTGTCATCTAAATAATAAAGGTAAGCAGCACTTGAAAATAATTATGGGAGATTTCAATGCAAAAATAGGGCAACGGCAACAGAATGAAACTTCAGTAGGTAAATTCGGTCACGGCAACAGGAACCAGCGTGGAAATACTCTCGTTGAGTTTGCAGAGGCAGAAGGGTTTTTCATCTTGAACTCCTTCTTCAAGAAAAAGCCACACAGGAAATGGACATGGAGACATCCAAATGGGACGACAAGTGAAATTGATTTTATTATGTGTAACAAAAAATTCGTCATAGAAGACTGCAGTGTGCTAAACAAGTTCAACACAGGTAGTGACCATAGATTGGTGAGATGTAAGATGCACCTCAACACTAAACTTGAACGTGGCAAGCTCATAAGACAAACAAAATCTATTGACATAACCAACCTTAAAAAACACCATAATACCTTCAAGTTAGAACTGAAGAACAGGTTCTCTGCTTTAGAAGGCCTAACATCGGAAGAAGTGGACATCTCTGAAGTTAACAGAAAAGTAACCAAAGCTCTTATGGAAACAGCAACAAAATTAGCTGGGTCTAAGAACAAGTTGCATGTGAACAAATTATCAGGAAAAACCAAAATGTTGATGCAAAAAAGAAGAGAGATGAGGACAACTAAAGAAGATGTGACTTCCAAAGTGGAATATATAGAGCTATGCAAGACAGTAAGAAAAAGTATCACTGAAGACGTAAGAAAATTTAACTGTGAACTAGTGAGGAAAGCAATTGAAAACAACCAAAGCCTAAAGATAGCAAAGGGACATCTCAGTAAGGGAAGAAAACAGATTATGGCACTGAGAAAAGAAGATGGTTCTGTAACAAGAAATAGAGGCGAAATTTTGACAAGAGTGAAAGATTTCTACTCCAAATTATATGAAAGGGATGATATATGCACTCCAGACATCATGAAAGATACCAGTACCAGAGTTCCTCCAGTCCTTCCAGCAGAAGTTGCACATGCAATCAAGAACATGAAGCGAGGAAAAGCTCCAGGAGAAGATGGAATTACTGTAGACATCATACAAGAAGCAAGTGGAGAAATCGAAACAGTACTCGCCCAAATTTTCACTCGATGCCTTAATTAAGGAAAGATTCCTGAGGATTGGAGCACCGCTACAATGATCCTGCTACATAAGAAAGGTGACATTGAGGATCTCGGAAACTACAGACCTATCGGCCTCCTATCAGTAGTTTATAAAATCTTTACTAAAGTTCTTTCACACCGCTTGAAGGTAACACTGGACATGGCTCAACCGAGAGAACAAGCTGGATTCAGGAGTGGCTACAGCACAATAGATTATATCCACGTGCTGAGAGAACTAATTGAACGAGCGAGGGAATATGAACTTCCATTGTGCATGGCTTTTATCGATTATGAAAAAGCCTTTGATTCGGTGAAACCATCAGCAGTTGCAATGGCTCTGAAATCCTGCGGTATTGAAGATGCATTCATTAATATTATTAATAACATCTATGAAAATGCAAGTGCGAAGATTCAGCTGTTTGAAAATACAACACACATAAAAATTGGAAAAGGAGTGAGACAAGGTGACACCATATCTCCGAAGCTCTTTAATGCCACATTGGAAAATGTCTTTTAATCACTGAACTGGGAAAACAAAGGGATAAAGGTTAATGGAGATTATCTAACCCACCTTCGTTTTGCTGATGACGTAGTCATTTTTGCAACTACCCCATCAGAGCTGCAGAGTATGATCCAGGAACTTGCTGACAAGAGTAAAGAAGTGGGATTAAAAATGAACTTTCAGAAGACAAAAGTGATGTTCAATGCTTTTACAAGAAATGAAGATTTATCGATTGATGGAGAAAAGCTGGAGATAACAGACACGTACGTTTATCTTGGATAGCAGATATCAAGTGAGGGTCACATTGATGAAGAAATTAATCGGCGTACAAAACTTGCCTGGAGAGCTTTTGGAAGAAACAGCATAATTTTCAAGAGCAATATGCCATTATGTCTTAAAAGAAAAGTGTTTGATCAATGCATCCTTCCAGTGCTTGCGTATGGTGCAGAGACGTGGACCTTAACTAAAAGAGACATACAAAGACTGCAGACAACTCAAAGAAGCATGGAGAGGTGCATGCTTGGTGTAACCAGGAGAGATAAGAAGAGGAACTCGTGGATCCGAAAAATGACAAGAGTGGAAGACATCATGATCAGAGTTAAATCCCTGAAATGGCAATGGGCTGGACATACTGCCAGAAGGACAGATCATCGATGGACAGCCGAAATTTTAGATTGGATTCCAAGGGACAGGAAAAGACCCAGAAAAAGACCACATGGGAGATGGGTGGATGAAATTCGAAAGTATGCGGGAGTGACATGGAGGAGACTGGCACAAGACAGACCGTTGTGGAGGAAACTTGGGGAGACCTTCGTCCAGCAGTGGATTGATAATGGTTGACAATGATGATGATGATGATGATATATATATGACATTACATTGAAAAAAGGAAGATAGAAGAGAAGATAGTTATTAATACAGTACCTAATTTTTCTTACAGTTAACTGGAAGAGTGTTTAGAATGAAAACATCAGTCTTGGCAATGCCTCCTAGCTTTCCCCGAGAGTTATATCAAAAGTCGCTTAAAAACATAACAAAGAAATTTTAGGTTCAGATGTCAGTATTCTTGATCCTAGTTATTATTGCCTAGGCTAAGCTAGGCTAGGCTTGGCTTATTTCTGGGTATATAAGGTTGGGATTTTCTTCTCTTTTTTTTTTATTTCTTTTTTTTAATTCCTGCTTGTGCAAATTTATATTGTTCTTTTGCACCCGGTTGTCGTCTTGTGCAGTAACTTCCCTGCAGTTTTTTTTTTGTGGAACCACAATATCCGTCACAGACTGATTGGGAACTTTGTTATGGGGCCCTCAACCATTTGTTAACTCAAAATGTCATTAATTTTAAAAGGGCAGGGGAAATGTTTTTATAGCTGTGTAGACAGGTTTTCCCTGGGAAAAATTTTCCAGGTGAAACCTGATATTTGGTGTAAAATTTGTATTTTAATTTACAATACATTTTAATTAATTTCTGCCACATTTGGACTTCAATTAGTGACTTAAAATATGTATTCTTTATAAATGTTGTTGACTGTATTGAATCTTAAATAAGTAAAAATCTTATTTTGGCTTTACTAAGGTAGATATTTTGGTAATCTAAGGTAATCTTATTTTGGCTTTACTAAGGTAGAAGAAGAATGTGGATTTAGAGCAGGCAGATCCTGCATGGATAATATATTCTGTCTTAAGCAAGTAATAGAGAAAATAATAGCAACTGGAAAAGTACACTTATTATTCATAGACCTAGCAAAAGCATATGATAATATACCTATTAAAAAATTATGGGAAACATTGAAAGATAGGAATATTAATACTACGATTATTATCAAAGCAGTCAAAGAAATTTATCAAGGATCAATAACAAAAATAACAAGAAAGATGACACCGAATTTTCGGGTGTAATAAGCACGTCTTTTGAATGCAAATTAAATTTATCAAAGCTATTCAAAGTCAATGGAACCTGTATGGAAAACAATAGTATCTGATGGAAGAAAGAAGTTTTTCAATCGGGTTTTCAATCCCTCAGATATTGCTGTAAACGGAATTGTGAGCTTACGCCCTTTGGTTGCAGACTTGTGCGTTAAGAAAAACATGAATTTATATGAGAAACATTTTGCACCGGAAACGTTCTCCAACATAGAAAGAATTTTTCAAATCGGACTCCTAGAAGTAGAGATATTGACAAAAATAAGATATACATCTACACCCCGTGGCGTAGAAGCCATGCATTATTTCAAGAAGAAAATGTTCCTAAAAGGTTTGTCGACATGAGTAGTATCGGTGAACAAACCACTTTTTTTCAATCGATATTTTAGAAGCTCATATTTTGCTTCAAATACATCAGAAGCGGAAATTGAGACTTACGTCACCTGGTGGCCAAACCATTTTTTTTCAAAAATTAGAGATTATATGCAAAGGATTTCCCACCAGGAGCTGTATCTGGGGCAAAAAGAATTTTTCAAAACCGGAGATTTAGAAGCAGAGATATAGGGGTGAAGTAAATTTACCATTATGCTCCCTAGTGGAAAGTCTACGAATTAATTGAAAATTTTGAAATTATATGAAAGACATGTCACACTGGAAACGCTATTCAACAAAGAAGGAATTTTTCAAATCGGATTCCTAGAAGTAGAGATATTGACAAAAATAAGATATATATCTACGCCCCCTGATGTAGAAACCATGCATTATTTTAAAAAGAAAATGTTTCTAAAAGGTTTGTTGACATTAGTACTATCTGTCTACAAACGACGAAAATTTTCAATCAAGAATTTAGAAGCTCATATTTTGCTGCAAATACATCAGAAGCGGAAATTAAGATTTACGCCCTCTGGTGGCTAAACCATTTTTTTACAAAAATTAGAAATTATGTGCAAACAATTTTCCATCAGGAGCTGTATCCGGTGCAGAAAGAATTTTTCAAATCGGAGATTTAGAAGCAGAGATATAGGGGGAAACACAATTTACCTCTATGCCCTCTAGCGGAAAGTCTATGAATTACTTGAAAATTTTGAAATGATATGAAAAACATGTCACACTGGAAACACTATCCAACAAAGAAGGAATTTTTCAAATCGGACTCCTAGAAGTAGAGATATTGACAAAAATAGGATATACATCTATGCCCCCTGGCGAAAAAACTGTGGAATATTTTAAGAAGAAAATATTCCGAAAATGTTTATCGATGTGAGTGGCATCAGTCCACGAAAGAATTTTTCGATCGATATTTTAGAAGCTCAGATTTTGTGGCAAATACATCAGAAGCAAAATTTAACACTTACGCCCCCTGGTGGCTAAAGTATTCTTTACCAAAAATTTGAAATTATATACAAAAGATTTTCCATCAGGAGGTGTATCTGCTGAAGAAATTTTTTTCCAAATCGGAGTTTTAGAAAAAGAGTTATCGGGGAAAATGTCATTTACTTTTACGCCCCCTGGTAAAAAATCTATGCGTAATTTAAAAAAGTAATTATATCTAAAATACTGTTCGACATAAATGGAATCGAAAAATAAAAGAATTTTTTCAATCGGATGGTTAGAAGCCAAATATGTGGAATAAAACGTATTTTTGAATTCGACATCATCTGCATTTACGCCCTCTAGTGGAGAAATTGTACATCGTAAAAAAAAAAAAAAACGAAATGAAGGATCATCATTTGCAGATTTCAAGCTTCCCAATGCAAAAATAATTTTTCAAATCGTACTAATAGTTGCAGAGATATTGTGGGTACAAACGGACGGACGGACAAACCGGTAACATAAGCATGATCTTTTTTTACAAAAAAAGACGTGCTAAAAATGGGTCAGAAAACTTCAAAAGGATTCCTAGTGACTAAAGGACTAAGACAGGGTTGTTGCATATCTCCAACATTATTTAAGATTTATGTGGAATAGGCTTTGGAAGAATAGAAAAGGAAGTGTCGAGCAATGAGGATTAATTTAAATGTAACGATGGTGTTTACTTTACAATTTGCTGATGATCAATTACTTTTTGCAGAAGATAAATTTGATTTGGAGTATATGACTAGAAAAATAAAAAAAGAATATGAAAAATGGGGATTAACTTTGAATTTAAATAAAACAAAATATTTATGTATTGGAAGTAATGAAACAAACTTGCAGCTAGAAGATAACAAAGAAATTGAAAGATATTATAATTTTAATTACCTAGGTGTTAAAATTGCACAAGAAGGTAGAGATGCAATGGAATTAAGAAATAGAATTGCATAGGGAAGAAAAGCTGTTCTACACTTGAATGAAATCTAGTGGAGTGAAGAAATAACCAGAAAGAGGAAATGGGGTATTTATAATAGTATTGTTAAGAGCATCTTACTATACGGGGCCAGTGAGGCCTGGCGATTAACAGAAGCGAATAGAAAGAAAATGACAGCCGTAGAGATGGATGCTTTAAGATAATGTAGAATGTCAAAAAGACAGAAAATAACGAATGAAAAGATTAAAGAATTGATAGAAGTGAACGAAACAATTTTAGAAGACATTCAGAAGAGACAATTGCATTGGTTTGGTCATGTAAAAAGAATGACCCATGAAAGAGTGTCCAAAATTGCCATGAAATTTAAATCAAACAAATGAAAAAATAGAGGCCGACCTAGAAGAACATGGTCTGATGGAATAAAGAGAGCACTTAGTCAAAATGGCCTGATGGAAGAATCATGCTTAGATACAGAAAGATGGGAAAAGCTCTTGGAGATTGGAAGGCGACATCAGATGCCATAAACCAATTATATATATATATATATATATATTAGTTGCCACATTTAAGAAAAAAGGAAATCTTGTTGAAACACTCAGTGAAAAACAAAAACTAGTGAAATTTAAGTAAGAGTAGCAGTGATTGTTGCCTTTGAACCCACTGCAAACATGGCTTTAAAGTGTTGAGGGTTCCCCCTGATGGAACGTTTATTGCTGATGTCATAGCTTTCTTTGATGAATTGTGCGTTTCTACGAGATCCACAGTCCAGGATATAAATTTGATGTCATAAAGGTAGGCATTTGCATTTCTTACTGTGTTTCACTGTTAAATTGTTTAGATATACACTGGTGTGCAAAAATAAAGGATGAAGAGCAGAAATTAGCATAACAGTAGAACGAGCAGGCAGAATGGACTGAAAGACCACTCAGGAGATAGACTAGGGTCCGGTACGGTAGGGCATGCGCATATATGCAGCATGACGTGGGGGGGGGGGGGGGAATTGGAAGGGGAAGGGTATAAAGCACACGGGTGGTGTGCGCTCAGCAATTCGGTGAAAGCTATTGCACGGTGTACACATCGGTTTGAACAGCATCGAGTTGCTTCCACCGTGTGATATGGCCAACAGACAATCCAGTAGACGATATCTGGATGGCTTTACCTGAGTTGGCGTCATTGGGAAGTTGGAAGAAGGTCGAAGTGTGACTAGTGTGGCCGAGGAGTTTGGGATCGCTCACAGCATCGTTTCACGAGCTTGGAGAGCATTTCAAATGACAGGAACAGCTGTCTGAGAGTTTAGAAGTGGTCGTCCACGAGCAACCATTGCAGTGGACGACCGGTATATTGCCCTACAGGCGAGAAGAGACAGACAGCAGATGACAAGAGAAATCACAAGGCACATGCAACAGACAACTGGACGTCCATTATCGCGTTTTACCATGGCCAGGGGACTGCACAAAGGTGGTCTATTTGCACGACGACCAGTACGGTGTGTGCCATTAACGCCTGCTCATTGGAGATGGTGGTTTCTGTGGTGCCAGGAACACAAGAACTGGACACATCAGCAGTGGGGTCGAGTTCTCTTTACAGATGAGAGCCGATTTAGTCTGATGAGCGATCCTGGACGTATACACATCTGGAGAGAGCAACGAACACGCAATCACACCTCCCACATCATCGAAAGGGACCGGTTTGGAGGTGGCGGAGTTCTTGTTTGGGGCGGTATCATGCTTGGTAGCCGTACTGACCTCCACATCTTCCAAGGAGGTTCAGTCACTGGTGTCCGCTATTATACCGAGGTTCTCCTGCCTTACGTGCGTCTGTTTAGAGGTGCTGTGGGTCCTGAGTTCCTCTTCATGGACGACAACGCTACACCTCATCATACAGTGGCTGTTGGAGAGTGAAGATATTCAACGCATGGATTGGCCCGCAAGGTCCCCGGACCTAAATCCAATCGAACACGTGTGGGACCTTCTCGGGAGACGCTTGGCAGCACGTCACCAGCCGCCAGCAACGATTCCGCAGCTGTGATTGGCGCTACAAGAAGAATGGGCCGTGATGCCTCAACAGCTCCTTGACAACCTTGTCCTCAGCATGGACTGGTGTTGTAAATCCTGCAACGCAGTCAGGGGTGATCATATCCCCTACTAAAGACTGGATTTTTTTTGGCAGCCGCCTGTTACATGGATGTTTCTGTCTTCTGTCCAGTTGTGCTGGAAGCTACGTTTTCAATAAAGTGCCTTTGTATCCTTTGGATTCCTTGTTTGGATGGTTTTGCTCACTTGTCCCATATTCTTACATCGTGGGGATCTTATGGTAGGATTTGAGTCGACGTGGAGCACTTCTGCACGACGTTACATTCGAAAAACCATCTCGTCCTTAATTTTTGCACACTAGTGTACTTGTACTTTTTGAAAAGCTGCTGAATATTCCTTGGCCTTTTCCCTTAATTTATGTGTGGTTTGTCCAACAGTGACTATTACATACATTTGAAGTATTTGACATGTGCTATTTCTTTTTTCCATTTCAACAGTTAATTTAAATTACTCACTTTTAAAATATTGAAACTAAATTTACTTCTTGTAAGTTTCATATGCAGCCACTGAAATTGGATGTTTTTCATTTCCAATAATGGACTTGCATGTTTCAAAATCCATTAATAGATAATGATTTCGTTTTTGTATGAAGATGTCTCTTTCTGCTGTGATACTTATACAGCATAGTGGTGTTAAACTTGTATTGAATACTGACCAAAGCACCTGGGTCTTCTGTAATGTAGTCTGCTGCTGTTTGCCCTTCCTCTTTCAGCATCCCTATACTAATTGATAGTGATGGGATGAACCCTCACCCTATATTTTTAGGAGTAAGTTTCTTGACTTGCACTCACATCACTCACATATGTAAGAAAAAATGGACTGGTTGTAAGACTTTTTGGTGCAACTGGCTTCTGAGGCCACCAAAATTTATTGAATAAATGACCAGTTTCATGCATCTTACTAAGTATACTAGAAATTTCCAAATTCCATGCTGTCATAATACATATCATTTTCTTTTCTTTTACTGGGAACTGAAAACAATTGTTTTAAATTAATATGCATATTGTAGGTCACTCACCTTTCTTGTCATGTCAGGGAGTCCCACTTTTCAAATGGCATTTCATACACGTGTTGAGAGCCTTATGTCCAGTCTCTGGTTCCAGGATATGCCAACTTTTGTTAATTCTTTTCAAAATGAATAAATTTTCAAATCAAATAATAGACACTGTGCTAAAAATTTGACGCAAGACAAATTCAAACAACACCTCCGTAACTCACGAAACATATCATCGCCTATCTACATATTTAGTTAAAACGAACGACACATAATGCTAATTTAAAAAACCTTTCGCACGCCACTAATTCTCATTAAAAATTTTTTACCACACCTAACATATTACACAATTCCTTCATACCCAATACATAATTCACAAACATTCATCCAACTCAAATATTTAAAAACCATGTTGTTAAAAATCATCAACTAAAAAGTCATATCCCTTCCCTTGAGAGACGGCTATGCTTTCTTGGAGCACTTTCGCCCACACCCTGTGGGCATCCTCAGGAAGACGGCCAGAGCTACAAACTACTCAGTCGCCAGCAGCCGAGTGAACATATGGGTCTCGCAGTTCAGTCAAATCGACAGTCCTCTCTTCATCGCGTTTCTGTGGTGCCATCCATGGGAAAATTCAATCATCTGCATCAGCATACATTAAGGTCTAAGAAGCATTTCGTTCATCGTGACTTGTTTTTTATTTTTCTCTGTGATCTTTATTAGCTAACAGTATTTCTTTGACTTGAAATACTGTTTGGGTCATTGAAATTACAATTTCTGTCTCTTTTTCTCAATTAAAACTGACTCAGACATACGCAAATGTCTTTCTGTTTTGCAGCTTTTATAATCTTAATATCTTCAAATTTAGGAAACTGTTTAGTTTTGATTACAGTATTTAATAAGTACATGATTTGATTCCCCATGGATGGTACCATGAAACACAATGAAGAAAGGACTGTCGATGTGACCGAGCTGCGAGACCCATATGTTCACTTGGCTGCTGGTGACTGGGTAGTTCGGAGCTCCAGCCATCTGAGTATGCCCATGGGTGTGGACAAAAGTGCTCAAAGAAAGCTTTGAAACTTTTTGAAATTTTAAGGGAGAAATATCAAGAGATAACAAACTTGTATTGACTTTTTCTGCAGTTTCCGTCTGCTGATCATCTGATGTTGATGATGATAGTACATCAACCAATTTACTATGCATTTCATTTCGACAGGTTGAACACAACTTTTGGTCTGTCAAAAACTTTTTTTTTGTGAAGAGTTTTTAGCTGATGTGCTCCGGCCTCATCCAAAGTTCTTAAGCCATTTTCACTGACATGGTTTGTTTTTGAAAATGGGTTGCAGCATTTTGTTTGCAAAAATTCAAATCTTGTTAGAAGCAGAGCTTCATGATGAAAGCAAATTGTTGAATCCATTTCATGATTATGCTTATAACATAGAATCAACAACCTCAGCAGTCAAGCTGAAATTCTGGCATTGATTTCAATCCTTTTTTTGAACTAAACCTGAGTGAAATACTATTAAAAAGCACCAATTACTTACCCTAAAGATCATGGTAATTTCCATCGACTACACACTTCCAGCACGTCAATTATCATAATGTTCTTGACCTTCAAAGGTTTACAGACATCTTGCTTACGATTCCTTCTTCCGGGATGAAACATTATATATATATATATATGTATATATATATATATTTTGATGCAAAAAAGAAGAGAGATGAGGACAACTAAAGAAGATGTGACTTCCAAAGTGGAATATATAGAGCTATGCAAGACAGTACAAAAAAGTATCACTGAAGACGTAAGAAAATTCAACTGTGAACTAGTGAGGAAAGCAATTGAAAACAACCAAAGTCTAAAGATAGCAAAGGGACATCTCAGTAAGGGAAGAAAACAGATTATGGCACTGAGAAAAGAAGATGGTTCTGTAACAAGAAATAGAGGCGAAATTTTGACAAGAGTGAAAGATTTCTACTCCAAATTATATGAAAGGGATGATACATGCACTCCAGACATCATGAAAGATACCAGTACCAGAGTTCCTCCAGTCCTTCCAGCAGAAGTTGCACATGCAATCAAGAACATGAAGCGGGGAAAAGCTCCAGGAGAAGATGGAATTACTGTAGACATCATACAAGAAGCAAGTGGAGAAATCGAAACAGTACTCGCCCAAATTTTCACTCGATGCCTTAATGAAGGAAAGATTCCTGAGGATTGGAACACCGCTACAATGATCCTGCTACATAAGAAAGGTGACATTGAGGATCTCGGAAACTACAGACCTATCAGCCTCCTATCAGTAGTTTATAAAATCTTCACTAAAGTTCTTTCACACCGCTTGAAGGTAACACTGGACATGGCTCAACCGAGAGAACAAGCTGGATTCAGGAGTGGCTACAGCACAATAGATCATATCCATGTGCTGAGAGAACTAATTGAAAGAGCGAGGGAATATGAACTTCCATTGTGCATGGCTTTTATCGATTATGAAAAAGCCTTTGATTCGGTGAAACCATCAGCAGTTACAATGGCTCTGAAAACCTGCGGTATTGAAGATGCATACATTAATATTATTAATAACATCTATGAAAATGCAAGTGCAAAGATTAGGCTGTTTGAAAATACAACACACATAAAAATTGGAAAGGGAGTGAGACAAGGTGACACCATATCTCCGAAGCTCTTTAATGCCACATTGGAGGGTGTTTTTCAGTCACTGAGCTGGGAAAACAAGGGGATAAAGATTAATGGAGATTATCTAACCCACCTTCGTTTTGCTGATGACATAGTCATTTTTGCAACTAGCCCATCAGAGCTGCAGAGTATGATCCAGGAACTTGCTGACAAGAGTAAAGAAGTGGGATTAAAAATGAACTTTCAGAAGACAAAAGTGATGTTCAATGCTTTTACAAGAAATGAAGATTTATCGATTGATGGAGAAAACCTGGAGATAACAGATACGTACGTTTATCTTGGACAGCAGATATCAAGTGAGGGTCACATTGATGAAGAAATTAATCGGCGTACAAAACTTGCCTGGAGAGCTTTTGGAAGAAACAGCATAATTTTCAAGAGCAATATGCCATTATGTCTTAAAAGAAAAGTGTTTGATCAATGCATCCTTCCAGTGCTTACGTATGGTGCAGAGACGTGGACCTTAACTAAAAGAGACATACAAAGGCTGCAGACAACTCAAAGAAGCATGGAGAGGTGCATACTTGGTGTAACCAGGAGAGATAAGAAGAGGAACTCGTGGATCCGAAAAATGACAAGAGTGGAAGACATCATGATCAGAGTTAAATCCCTGAAATGGCAATGGGCTGGACATACTGCCAGAAGGACAGATCATCGATGGACAGCCGAAATTTTAGATTGGATTCCAAGGGACATGAAAAGACCCAGAAGAAGACCACGTGGGAGATGGGTGGATGAAATTCGAAAGTATGCAGGGGTGACATGGAGGAGACTGGCACAAGACAGACCATTGTGGAGGAAACTTGGGGAGACCTTCGTCCAGCAGTGGATTGATAATGGTTGACAATGATGATGATGATGATGATATATATATTTTAAGCCATATGAGATGTAACTATAAGCTTGTCAATTCCATAAAAACAACACAAGCATACTACTCATTCATACAATTCAATTAAAAAACTATGTACATATTTACACAACCTTACATTCCTAGGTGGTTAAACCTTTGGCAACTGTGAGTAACAAAATGCTCCATCTGTTTCAAAACCCCTGCCACTCCCAATGCAAGTGTCACACTCATTCAGCCCCTCACACACAATCCTCTAGCACTTTCAACAGACTATGGCTCTGCTCACTTGAGCTGTAATGGGCGGGTGAGACACACCTGCCTCCTGATGACGACAGTAGTCTGTTGAAAGCGCTAGAGGATTGTGTGTGAGGGGCTGAATGAGTGTGACACTTGCATTGGGAGTGGCAGGGGTTTTGAAACAGATGGAGCATTTTGTTACTCACAGTTGACAAAGGTTTAACCACCTAGGAATGTAAGGTTGTGTAAATATGTACATAGTTTTTTAATTGAATTGTATGAATGAGTAGTATGCTTGTGTTGTTTTTATGGAATTGACAAGCTTATAGTTACATCTCATATGGCTTAAAACAAAAACAAAAAACGATGTTTCATCCCCGGAAGAAGGAATCGTAAGCAAGATGTCTGTAAACCTTTGAAGGCCAACAACATTACGATAATTGACGTGCTGGAAGTGTGTAGTCGATGGAAATTACCATGATCTTTAGGCTAAGTGATTGGTGCTTTTTAATAGTATTTCATTTATGAATTGCACGTAAACTATGCACACTTTCCAGGGGTTTAATACCTTAAAAGTGCAAATATAATAAACCTGAGTGAATGGCATTGTGAATTGTCAAAATGACAATCCCTTGTACAACGTGGAATATCTTCACCAGATTCTGAATCCATTTTTATTGTTTTATCTGTGTAAAAAAAAAGTTATATTGTAACTTTATAAAAAAATTATATAGCATTTAAAATGGAAACAAAACATCAGTTCTTAACTACTGTAAATTAAGGTGACATAAAAAACATATCAACTTGAAACACTTGTCAATCACTGCAAACTGAAGCTTATAATCAAACTATAATTCACCGCATGTTGCCAAGTTACAGGTAGCAAGATATGATGATACACTATGATGCCAGGTCATAGATGCCAAGATATAACATACATTTCTTAAGCTATGACTCATATTTTCAATACAAAATAATTTTAGAATTTGCATTTTGGTAGATCATGGCTTAGGAAATTTATGTTATATCTTGGAATCTATGACCTGGCATCATAGTGTATCATCATATTCTTGCTGTCTGTAACCTGGAAACATGTGATGAATTGAATCTGATGTATCCTATTTTTGTAATTTTCTCTGTATATAGCATAAGTTGATGGAGTGTTACAGGGTAACACAAAAGTACTTCTATTTGTAACTTGGTTTTTCCCTTGTTTATACTCAGTTTGAATTTCATGCAAACTTCGTACATCCGGGACAACATACTCTGCAACTCACTTTTGCTCTCTGCCAACAGGACAGTGTCATATATGGGTTACTGAAGAATATGCAATAAGAGATTTTATGTCTTTCTGTCGGGTACAGTTAAGACTTGTAAAAAACGCTCCTGAAATTCTGATTTAGATGAGAATATTTTTAAAAAGAAGAGAAAGAGAATAAAGAGTGAGCAATTCGTATAAGCCCGTAACCCCCCAATGTAAGAAGAACTGCGGCTAAAATTATTCTCCCCTCAAGAGGGGCATCCACATGGGCTTTAGGTAGCCATAAGTGTGAAAAAAAATACAGGGAGTTTGATTAAAAATGCTATTATAGAGAAAAGGGGTAAATTTACGAGGTGAGAATTACTGATAGAGTAATTGAAAGAATACACGAGATGAAAAAATAAAAATGACAGGAGGAGGGGTAAAGAACCAAAAATAGTATATAAAAGTAGGTAGATTCCTGCTTGCAGCCGTTCTGGGGAAGATCGTTTATAGTTATTAAGAATAGGGTAAAATATATTATATATATATATATATATATATATTTTTTTTTTTTTTTCTGGAACAGCAAATATAATTTCCTCTGAATTCCAGAAATAGCAGTAAGCATAGATTTACTCGTTCAAACCCCATTGACTTCCTATTTTTAAGATAAATAATTAATTCATGAAATGCAAAGCCGGAGATCACTGATAAACATGATATTTTTTTTTATTTACAAGTTCTTAAGTTATGAAAACGTTTCTCAATGCATCCGTTGTTTACATTACTAAAATCTGGATTCCAAACTATATACTGTTATATGTTTTGCATATTTTTGGAAATTAATTTGTATAAGTTTATTTCTATCTCATTAGTAATTTATTGAATTGAACTGTTGTTGTGAATAGCAGGTCATAATTTTGAAGATGATTTTAAATTCCTTATATGGAAAGTCAACAACAAAAAAAAAAAAAAAAAAAAAAAAACTTATAGAATAAGATCTGCTCTTTCTAATGGCACAAAAAGAAATATAAATATAATTGGAGGTGAGAAAATTGAGATACAAGTTATCAAAGATGGTCAAAATTATACATATAAATTTTGGTGGTATGTTTATACCACAATATTTTTTAACTACTTAATAAAATAAGTGCTACAACTTGGCAGTCTTCATAACAACCAACTGTTTAGTTGATCTACCAAAGGCCAGTTTCTAAAATTATTTTGTATTGAAAATATGAGTCTCAATATGCCAAAAAATTTGCCTTGCTGAATTTTCCCACAACTTTGACCTCATACCATCTGAAAACTGTTAAAGCTAGACCTCTGAAAATTTGTCAGTGGTTTGAGGTCCAAAAGTTGTGCAGTTACCCCAAATCCTGTCTCTTTACTAATTACAGTTTCACTTTCACAGCATATGAAACTTGGAATTTTGTTTCATACTACATGCAGGACATTTTGGGGGCTCCTAGAACCTTCAATTTTTTGTTCTTAGGATGTAAAACTTTGCAGATCTTAGTTTTATAACATAAGGAAGCCATGTGCCAAATTTCAGCAAATTTGGAGATTGTCAGGTTGGAACCACTGGCCCTCTTGACATGGAAATACTCATATACTACACAATATTGACAAAAGTCACCGGACACCTAGAAGAAAAACACAACATAGCATTTATTGACATACATTAGTACAGTGTCGGTCCACATTTGGCCCCAATGCATGCACTGACACTTTGAGACATGCTTTCGACAAGGTTTTGGAACACAGGGATAGGTATGCGATTTTATTCAGTACCTAATGTTGCTACTAACTGTTGCTTAGTAGTAGGCCTTGGTTCCAAACTTCTTATGCAGCGTTCTAATTCATCCCATAGGTGCTCTATGGGATTAAGATAAGGACTATGTACTGGCCAGTCCACACATGATACGGAATTATCGTCAAACCACACCGTAATAGTCCTTGCTTTATGGCTCGGTGCATTATCCTGCTGGTACCAACAAGGCTCGGTTTCATAGTATTGCCACAGAGTTGGTAGGGCATAATTGTCCAGAATATCGAGGTAGACTCGCTGGTTAAGGTTAACAGGTTTGTCCACAATAACCAATTAGCCGGGACCATACCACTAAAAACGTGCCCGCACGAGTACGCTGCCAGCTCCAAACTTGACCGTAGGAACAGTACACTGTGGTAAATAGTATTCCCCCAGCTGCTGCCATACCCACACATGGCCATCAGACTGATGGATCTTGTATCTGGATTCATCAGTCCATAGGACCTGTTTCCATTGATCTACAGTCCACCATAAATGTGTTTTACACCATGCTAAACGACGAGTAGCATTCCGAGTGGAGATGAAAGGCTTATGAGCAGCAGCACGATCGCTGTAACCCGTGGAATGAAGTTCTCTGCGAATGGTATGTGTACATACCGAGGTTCCAGCATTTTTACCTACCTACACATTGAGGTCTTGTGCAGTAAGTACTCCGTCGCTTAGCTGTAATGACTATCCTGAGGCTTTGACATCCTCTATCACTGATTTTCTTTGGTCTGCCGGTACGTTTTGCTGCTTCAGGCATGCCACGTGTCTTCCACTTATTCAGTACATCCAAAACAGTTAACTTGGGTATGTTTAAATGCCTCTCAGTTTCTCTTATGGACAACCTACTAATATAACACCCAACAATCTTTCCTTTCTCAAAGTCATTTCACTCCCGCCGCGGCATTTTCACTGAACCTCACAGTACGATATGATCACGGTCAGCTGCAGGCTTGTTTTTATATTGTTTGCAGCTGTACCGTGCATCTTAACAACTCAGTAGATCTGTTCATTTGCTTTTGAAGGGGTGTCCGGAGACTTATGTCAATATAGTGTATGTTAAGTGTGGTAAATTTTTTTAATGAGAATTAGTGGCATGCCAAAGGTTTTTTAAATTAGCATTATGTGTCGTTTGTTTTAAATAGATATGTAGATAGGCAATGATGTGTTTCGTGAGTTAAGGAGGAGGTGTGTGAATGTGCATTATGTTAAGTTTTTAGTGCAGTGTGTATTATTTGATTTGGAAATTATTCATTTTGAAAAGAATTAACAAAAGTTGGTATATCCTCGAACCGGAGACCAGACATAAGGCTATCAACACGTGTATGAAATGCGATTTGGAAGGTGGGACTCCCTGACTTGACAAGAAAGGTGAGTGACCTACAATATGCATATTAATATGGGCTTACACGTTTCTATGCAATATGGAAGGATGAGTATTAGTTTTATCCAGAAATATTATTGTATATATAATTGTTTTAAATGTTTTCTAACACAGTTTCAGTACTTTTCTGTCAGTGCTGTTCAAGTCAAGAAAATTCTAAGTTAAGCCTTCTTGGATGGGTTCGTACCCCGGTGAGGCATGGATGTTGTGTATGTCTAATGGCACTGGCTCTCTCTCCCTTCCATGGAGTCAGTGGCTCTGAATTAGGGACAGGCGACTGTTTATAGCCCACTGAGTTGTTCATGGCGATCATTAAACCTCCAATAATAAAAAAATAATAATAATAAGCCTTCTTGATCTAAGAATATATTTCCTTAGTAGTGACTTGTTATCAGAGTTAGCTGAAACTAACTGATGGCAGAGATTTTACTGTTGTTTATTTGCAGCAAAAGCAAAGATGAAAAGGTATATGTAATGTTTGATGCCTTGTTTACATAATATTTATAATTTCCTTTAAGACTGATGTATTTTTAAAAAGATATTGCTTTTTGTATGTGCAATTTTTGATTTTGATTTTACTTTGTTTTCAACATTTCGTTTTAACAGCATTTTTAGATACTAATTTACCAAAGCTTATGGGACATCTGCAGTTAGAAGCAAAACATGTTATTGAAATGTGTTATAAAACTCTTTCAATTAGTTTGTGGTAGAAGAATGCTGGTGCTCCATTACCCTTTTAAAGTTGTTGTAAATGAAGTTCACTCCCACGATATTTTGCTCGTGTTTACCAATTCATGCCAAAGAACAGCATAGTTCCTTAAAATAGTAAAACTGCACTAGTAATCTGAATTTATTGGTGTTACATATAATTCAAAGTTTCCAAGCTGGAAACTTTGAATTTTGCTGTTGCAAAAGCTTGAAAACTTTTAATTTTATTTCATACCAATTAATTCAGATTACCAATATAGTTTTACTGTTTTAAGTATAGTTGGTGTACAGTTTCTCATTATTAATTAGCATAGTTCCTGTTTTACTTCCGTATCATGCATTTGCAGTTCATGCTGTATGTTGTATCATATTCTGATGGAAGGCACAGTGAAACTTGTGTAAGGCAGAATCCAAGGGACTGGAACTATTTTCCATTTTAGATGGGTTTCCACTTTATACAGGGGCATCCATGGAAATGCAAACATTTGAATTTTTGTCATGCTAATAACCAGGGGTTGAAAAATGCGGTCACCTGGTCGCTCAGAGCGACCCAAAAAATTGTCCGGCCCACCATGGAGAACATACTGAAAAACATGTAATTCTAGCATTGGGGGGGGGGGGTTGTCAGTAAGTACTTTTTTCTTTTGCAGGGAGAGCAAAAGCAAATAGCTATGTACCCCCCCTCTTCCCTGCTGGTCCAGTGTTTTGATTCTGGTCACTAAAAAAGTTAGCTGACCACCAGATTTCAGAATATTTTTCTACCCCTGCTAACAACAGATTGTACATAATTAGTTATTTAAGAGAATGCATTGTTTGTACATACCTTAGTCAACTGAAAATCACAAACTTCTATTGTTTTAAATAATCCAGCATTCTTTTCTGTTCAATAACACACACTCAGTGAGAGCATGTGCCTGCTCATTAGCTGAAACAATTCAGTCACTTCAGGGAAGGGCAAAATCTCTAATATCCTGAATATTTTGTAATGCTTGATTATATGTTTTTATCCTAGATGTGGTTTATATATTCACCTCCCCTCTCTTTCATCATCCACACTGCTGGTGTTTTTTTCTTTAACTTGATGACGTTCAATAATTTCGTTTAGACCTTCACTTAATTGCAAGGCTCAAATGCAATGTTGCTGTCGATGTTTACCTAATCCTTGACACTGATGGGTACAAAACTGGCTCTGTTTAGTGCTGCCTGCATTTCATTGGTGCTTTCACCACGCACATCTGATGAATCCTCCAAAGAAAATCTTGCTCTCTTGAAACACAACTTAATCGTTTGAGGTGATTCCTCGCATGATGCAATAGCATCAAGAACAGTTATGAATTTTGTGAGTTTGCTAAAAGGGGATGCAGATTCCGTATTCACAAGAAGCAACTGCATAAGAAGCTTCTGATAATGAATTTTGATGCATTGAATAATGAATTTTAACTCCTTGATCCGTTGGCTGATAAATGCTGGTTGTGTTTGGTAGAAACCATACAAGTTTTTCATGTGATAGGTCAAGATGAGGATGGCATGTTGTATTATCCCGAAACAAAAAATGTCAGTTTTACCTTTTCATTTTTGAATTAAAGATTGTTAGACGCTCGGCCATAATTTGAACTGTCATCGTGGCTTTCTTTTTTGACTTCTACTGAACTGGAACCTTTTTTTAAAATACAAGTTTATTGAAGCATCATATCCAAATCGAGAACTTTCTTCTTTGGTGCCATCGCAAGAGGCAAACAAATGAATGCAACTTGTAAAAAGCAAAATCTGTGAAGATCACCTCGATGAGTAAATGTTACAAAATTAAATGTCGGAGCATCTTGTTGAAATCTATACGAAGCAGCCAGCTGCAGAGACGTTGCATGCAGCAAAGAGAGCAACTCCTGTCACATGACCTGAACCTGTGTCATGCTATATGCTTAAGGAGATGTCAAACAGTAGATGTGCTGCAGTGTGTGTTTCTGTAAACAACCCAAAGCAATCTCACTATGTTTTACTGCATTATGTTCAACTTCAAGCAAATTTGTTCCATGTGAATTTGTGATTATATTTTACCATAAAATATTTTGTATTCAATTAAACTACTTGACGGCTTGAGAACATCTGGGAACTTTCTGTTGTTACAAAGTTAATTCACTCTCTTGACATTTCCATTTCTGCATTAGGCAGGTTCTGTTTTAGACAGGCTCAATGGTGCGTAATTTTCTTTCATTTCAGGACACAAAAAAAATTACATTTTGTTTAGGTTTCAGTTTTATGCGGGTTCTATTTCAAAAAGGTTTTACTGCATGAGGTTTGAAAAAACATGTCCAGAATGTTAGTGCAAGATGCAGTAAGGCACTGTTTGATACACTATTGCCAGTAGCTCTAGTTTGCACCATAAGAAACATTCCGTCAGTTTGATTCCTTCACCTCCGAATTCCAACAGGTGGGACAACACACTCGGGTAATAACCATTGTGCCAATAAATCCATGACTCCTAGCCAGTGTGTGATTTGTCATTCCACAAGATGGATTTCACTGATCTGCAATGCATTTTCACTGTGCTTGTTATCATAGCAATTGCCTGTGTGTGTTAGTTTTTGTGTTTAGGGGCTTTTGCATTATTACAGCCCTTCAATGATAATTCATGGCATTTCTTCTTTACATGTTGTGAAAATGCTTGCCTTTGACTGCTCACATGTTCTAATGTAGGTTTTGTAAGGTCTGCTGACGGGCTGAAATCACTTTTAAGACTCGCAAGTTTCTGTGAGCCATCATTTTTTTATCTGCCTGGTTATTTCTTAATTGTAGCGACTCCACTGGAATTTCATATCTTCAGCACATTATCAAGTGTGGATTCTGGGATATGTAAAACCACAACAGTATCACTTAGGAATCACACCTTCTCCAGTCATGGAGATATCCCAAAATTTTGGGGCAAATAGTGTATGTATTTTTAGATAATGAGATACAAAAGTTTTTCTTTTCCTTTTTTTTTTTTTTTATAGGAAAGAAATCTCATTTGCGTAAGACCTATAAGAAAGCTGAACCCTCTCCAGAGACTGTGGCTAAGATTCAAGAATCAAAGATCTGGCAAATGGAAAGTAATTTTTATGATTTTGCTCTTCAGCATTTTCATTTTATGAGGAAACGTACTCTTACTATCACAGATGGAGTGGTTACAGACAAAGGGCAGCAATTTATGTATGAAAAAATTAGACCCAGATGAAACAAGGGATAACTGTCAATCTGTACCTCATCAAATATACTATGGAACAAGAACAACTGTATTTTTCTACAAGGGAGAATATAGTGTGCATTTTCTGTATATATGTACGAGTATCCTAGCATCACAGGTGGATTGTTTGTACTGATGACAAACTTTTCACTGGGCTTTGGAAGATGGTGATAAAAAACACTTGGCACACACTCTGTGTTGTGTGATACTGTGTAGAATGGTAATTTATGTGATACATTTTTGAATTAAACACAGAAATAAGTTATATTTCATCTAATGGAGCACTAAAAGTTATCATCATTCCTGATACATTGGAAATAGTGATATCAAGTTTTTTGGATAGCATTTGTTTGCTGGGGACCATGTGTTGTTATCACATCAGTTTTAAAAGTACAAGGGAAAAAATACTTTTAGGAAAGTGAACACCTCTTTAGGTTTCATGTGCTCTCTAATGTAAAGTGGAAAACATTTTAATCTCACTGAATTGAAGGTGTGAAATATACTATTTAAATTGAACTTGAAGTGTAACTATCAGAATATGAAATCTTTTTACCAAAGATTAAAATCCTGCATAAAAAACATATTTCTTAGTTCTACTGAAAAAGTTTTTCTTTTGTATCAAATGTAGATACTTTTGTGAAATGTACACATATCTTCGTGAATTTTTGTAGTGTTAATTTACAGGCTTTGTGAAAATGAACAAAGGCCTGAGAAAATGTAGAAGTGAAATAAGGCTTGTCATTTGCAGTGCCTATTTGTTCTCGGTGGTGGAAGAACCTTTTAATGTTCTGCATTTACAATTGTGCTGTCAAAGTCATGTGTAGCAGCAATGAGTTTTATATTTCTCATACTGGGAAGGTGAAGTAATTTCATTGTTAATCACATCCTTTCAAATATTTTAATTTTTTTAATGCTCGGTTTGAATTTTAATTATTCGTCTACTAAGGTATTTTAATTGTGATGCACAGTTTGAATGTAATTTATTAACCCGCTAAGGTATTTTAATTTTGATGCAGAGTTTAAATGTAATTTGTTTATTTGCTAAAGTATCTATCTACCTTTTTTGGTGAAATATTCTCAACAGTTTTAGTATGATCAACAGAGAACATTTCAAAACAAAAACGTATATACCTTAGTTGATGAATAAAGGTGAAGTCAGTTTTATAGCATATTGTGCGCACGTATGTGTGCGTGTGCACAATATGCAATATGTGTGTGTCAAATATGCAATATGTGTGTGTGTGTGTGTGTGTGTGTGTGTGTGTGTGTGTGTGTGTGTGTGTGTGTGTAATATACAATATGCACACACACACACACACACACACACACACACACACACACACACACACACACACATTCTCTCTCTCTCCTGCAGAGCTGCATTAACATGACATTGAAAAATTTATCATGAATCTGTCTTTGACACAATTCTGTTTCAGTTTTACCCATTATTTATTGTGGAATAACTTTTTACGGGTCTTATAGAGGTTATTTTTCATGAAAGTTGGTTGTCAAATTTTCGAACTAAAGCCTAGTTCGTCATCAGGACTACGTCACTGGAGTAGTTGCTGCCACTCAGTTGGAAGAGTCCAACAGCAATTATCGTTAATTGTGGTACTTCTTCTTGCTATTTCGATCCCTTCTTCTAGTTTCCTTTTTACTAAGTTTGACTGGTGGGCGATTATTTTCACTGAGTTCCAATTTATGGAGTGTCCACTTGCTTGTATATGTCTGTCTAGCCCTGTTTTGTTACTAATGTTCCTAATAGCTGCTTGGTGTTCTTTCATTCGGACCTTAATACTTCTCCCTGTTTCTCCTATAGCTGAGTCCACAGTTACAGTCGATGCAATAAATTACTCCTTCTTGCAATTGGATGTCCAATTTTTTCTGCTTTAAAGCTGGCAGGAATTTCTTTATTTTGTTATTAAGATCTGGAGCTAGCCTGATATTATATTTTGCTCCGATCCTTTTCAGTTTCTCGAAAAGTCCCTTGTGGTACGTAATTTTGCTGGTGAATTTGAAATTGGTTTTCTCCTGCTTCTTTTTTGGCACTTGTCTAAATATTTTCTCAACATATGGGGAGGGGTAATTGTTTTCTGCCAATATTTCCTTTAATTCTTCTTTGTGAAGATCTTTTTGAGTATCTGAAGAGACCAGGATTTCAATTTTTTCCAAAAATTGTCTCGCCAGTGAATATTTTCCCTCTCTTGAGGTCAAGGTTAAATCTAGGAAATTGATGCTATGGTCTTTTTCCTGTTCCAGGGTGTACTGCAAGGTATTCTCTAGTAAGTTAAATTCTGCCAGAATCTGAGAGGGTAGAGATTTGTCCACAGTATCTACTATAATTAGGACATTATCCATGTACCTTACATAGAGAGCAAATAAGGAGGGTTGTATAAGGATTTTTGCCTCTAGTTTACTTATATAATAATTTGTTAGCAGAGGTGCTAGTGGAGAACCCATTGCAAGTCCTGAAGTTTGCCTGTAATATTTCTTTCCAAACTGGAAGAAATTATTCTTGAAGGAAAATAGGAGCAGTTCATATATGCTAAGTAGTATTTCTATATTGTGATTATGGAATACTATTTTTTCCATTATTTATGCACTTAATAAATAAAATGGAATTGGCAAGCTGCTTCAAACAATAGATGAAAAGTGTAGAATGAATTGCTTACAATATTTTATTTGTGCACTCAATTCATAGGTACTTAAAAAAAATGTGTAACAACAGGATAAGTCTGCCAACATTTTATTCATTTAGTGTATTGTTCAAGTTATGCAAGTTTTGGATTATATATGTGAAAGACAAGTCTTGAATGAACTTTAAATAATTATTCTTATGGTATATGAACACATGCTTCTCATTCCACATAGAAGTCTTCTGTTTTTGTACCAGAGGAACATTGAAGTTTGTGATTTTGACACTGCCAGATGATCTCAGTTTAAAATTTTTCCCTTGTGGGAAAAATTGTCTGCAAGGTAAGCTTGCAGTATGTTGAATGAATATATATATATATATATATATATATATATATATATTTGGGTTCACTCTCACAATTTGCAACTGTAAATTGCTCCTTGTGCAACTTTTGCTTCCTTTTTTCCTAAATTTGTTGCTTGTTTCCTTTCTTTTTCAAAATTGTAATGTTGCTATTTTTGTTTTAATTTATTTTTGTTTATATTTTATTAATTTTCTTTGTTCAAAATTTGCTCTTTAGTTTCACATTTATATATATATATATATATCAGGGGCAAGACCACATGGGAGATGGGTGGATGAAATTCGTAAATATGCGGGAGTGACATGGAGGAGACTGGCACAAGACAGACCGTTGTGGAGGAAACTTGGGGAGACCTTCGTCCAGCAGTGGATTGATAATGGTTGACAATGATGATGATATCAGGGGCGAATATTCTGGGTGTGCTAGGTGTGCGCCGCACACCCACACAGATATCGCAATTCAACCTATATTATCGATATTATTTTTTCAGATTTGTTTCTGATAAAACTCACCAGAGTTCATCTTAAGGCTTTTGGTGGTGGTTAAAATTAATTTCCCCACATAATGTTTTAATTAATAAGAGAAGATTCGTTCAGTAAGCATATCGCATTTGCACTAAAATCCCGGGGTGGTGCTGTTTTGTGTGCGCATATCCGACAACCTTAAAACAGCTGTGGAGCTGTGTTACAAGCACCCCAGATGGCGTTGTAGGTCATGTTCTTATTTCCCTGTGGTCTCAAACGTACCAGCGGAACTCTCAAGGTGTGCTACCCAAAATCAGCACCGCTTGAATCTCATGGAGCAGCCAATTGCTGTTGTATTTTTTTCTTTATATGTATTTCCAGTAAGACTCGCTAAAGTTTGTCTGCTAAACTTAATTCCCTTGTTCAATATTTTCGTGAAGAGTAGAAGGCTCATTGCTTCATGCAGTAAACAAAATTTAGTAAATAATACTTGCAGCTGCAGAGGTGCTATTTTAACAGCGGACACCCTAAGTCGTTTTAGCAATTGTAATTCAAAGCTTTCCAGATGGCGCTACAGGTCATGTTTTTATTTCTTTGCGGATCCAACGCAGAGGTTTAAATTCCCAGGGTGTGCACGCTTAAAAAAGGACCACAGGTTACACTTGTTTGCGTTTGGAATAGCATGGAGTTATAAACACACTTCATTGTTCTGCTACAATTTTTTTATCTTTTCATCGCTGTGTGAATCGGTGTGTTTATAAGCACAGATACAATTGAATTTTGACATCCATATACAATTTGAATTTTGACACCCATTTAGGTTGACTAAGTGTCCCATTTTTGCCAGAGATTTTGCAGATTGTGTAAAGCAGGTTAAAGAAAGTAAGCCTCGTGCTGTATTTTTCGTGCTGTAAAATTCGTTCATCACTCTAGTATTTGCACAGGAAATTCAGTTTTTTATTACGATGAAGTGTACGTAAAGATCTTTATTACCGTAAGTTATTAGATGACAGCTAAATAAAAGAAATGCTTTTCGTATGTTCAAAATCAATGTGCGAATTTTGCAGCTCGAGATGCATAATAACATTTGTGCGTGTTTTTTCCTAACAACAGTGCACACCCAACCTAAATGGGCACACGACGCCACTGATATATATATATACAGTCGAACTTGGTTAAGACGAGCTCGGGTGTAACAAGGTCCCGGTTATAGCGAGTAAATGCCAGAAGAAGTTTGGTTTCGTATGCAATTAGTGTTAAATTATCCCGCTTGTTACGAGTATCAACTCTGTTATAGCGAGCAAATTTGCAAGACTTTCAGATTTTTTTTTTAATTACACCCAGTAAAGATAGCGCAGCATTGAAAGGTGGCGTCAATTAGCCACCTGCTACCCAAAAAGACCGTCTGTGTGTCACCTGCTCCGAGAGAAAAGCGAGGAGTGTTTTATGACGTCTTGCATTTCAGCCCAAGGGGAGGTGGGGGTGGCATTTTGTGGGGAAAGCTTCCCAGCCTTTCCTTTGCTACTGTTTACGAGAGGGTTCCTGGAAATCGCTTTCTCTCATTGGCTGCTATGGTCTAACCTCAAGCATGTTTTCTTAGTGCATTCAGTATTTCAATTTCGCACGGGACATATCGTAACCTTTTTTTTAATCAGAAAGTCGCACTCAGCCCTACTCTTGCGACATCACTTATGCTTTCTCTCCCCTTTTTTATTAAGTGTGATATTGTGAGCAAAATGGTTGGTGTTACAAGAAAGGCTCTCTCCGTCAGGGAGAAAATAGATATTGTTCAGGAACTGCAAGACGGAGAGAAAAATTCAGCTGTTTGCAAAAAGTATGGGCTTTCATCATCTACCGTATCTACATTGTGGAAGAACAAAGATGCAGTTGTCAGCATTTGAAAACAATCTTAGGTTGCAAAAAAAAAAAAAAATGAAAAAGTGTGAAAAAAAATGATACTGATGAAGCTTTACTTTGTTGGTTTAAAGTTCAACGTGATGCTGGTTTTCCTATCAATGGACCGATTTTAAAAGTGCAAGCGGAAAAATTTGCAGTACAGTTCGGTCGTAAGAATTGTATATGCAGTAATGGGTGGCTTGTTTGCTTCAAGAACAGACACAATATTGCTTTGCGCAAAAATGTCAGGGGAATCAATGTCTGCGAATACGAAAACTGTAAGTCAATTGCTAAAAAGTATTTGGCCCAGCTTCATTTCTGAATTCAGTGAGCAGAACATATTCAATGCTGATGAAATGGGCATTTTTTACAAGGTAACCCCTGACATGACTTTAACTTTTAAAGGCGAGAAATGCATTGGAGGTAAATTGGCAAAGGATCGGCTAACCATTTTAATTTGTGCGAACATGGCAGGAAATGAAAAACGAAAATTATTGGTGATTGGCAAATTGTTAAAGCCTCAATGTTTTAATAATGTTCAGCATCTCCCGGTTGATTATAAAGCTAACAGAAAGGCGTGGATGACATCAGATATCTTTACGGGAGAACTTCATAAATGGAATCGTGAACTACGAAAGAAAAAATAGACAACTGCCCAGCACATCCCAAAGTAGAAAACTTGACAAATATCAAACTTGTGTTCCTACCAACAAACACATCAATTCTACAGCCTATGGACCAAGGGATTATTAGGAGCTTTAAGTGCCATTTTCGGCGATTTCTAACCGTACAATTAATCCAGAAAACAAAGAAGAAGCTAGAAATTAAGATTTCCGTAGTGGATGCTGTTCGTCTTGTGAGAGAAGCTTGGGATAGTGTCACTCCGACAACCATTAAAAATTGTTATAGGAAGGCTGGTCTTCTAAAGGAGACTAGTAGAAAGCACTAAAGTGTTGATGACGATGATCTCCCCTTATCAGAATGGTTAAAAAGTAGAGATTTAAGTACCTTTAACAATTGCAATTCTCTTGATGATTTTATCAACAGTGACGCTGCGGTCCTAACAACTGGAATTTTAACGGAGGAACAAATTGTGCAAGAAGTCATTGCGGTGAATGAAGAAACTGAAACCGACTGTGAAGGCGAAAACATTACAGAAACACAAGAAGTTGTGACTTACAATCAAGCACTAGATGCCTTGGATGTTTTGACTAGATTTTATGAAACAATTTCTGGTGATGAGTGTGTGTTCAGTGCATTATCAGTTGTTAAGCGTAATCTGATGAATTATCGGTTGAAGTCAAGGACAACGCAGCTAAAATTAACCAAATTTTTTCATACGAAATGAAAAGGATATGTGCTTTGGGCAGATAGTACTGTACCTGTGCTTAATTTTATCTAAGTATTGTATGGTACAAAAATTACAATACTGTATAGTACATATTGTATTTCATACAGTACATATGTAGCTTACATGTCCATTATTCAAGAATTTGAACTTAATCTGCATCACATCGTACGTACTTACATATGTATGTACTACAGTATATATAATACACTGCTGGACAATTGCTAAGGACGGATCATAAACGGCTATATAGCGCATAAAAAAGTAAGTGTGGTTGGATGCCAAGTGAAATAAAATAATGTCAGAATGCCAGGACATTACAAGAAAGACAATTTATTGTGCTCTGAAATCCAGAAGGCTTTGGAACGTGTTCAAGGGACAAACAGGCCATTTTGTGCAGAATACGTAAACGTGAAAAAAATGCAATTACCGTCGCAGGCGTTCCGCCGTAAGATGTCAATACGGGATATGGCCACCATGGAGGTCGATTGAAGATTCCACACGTCGTGTCATGCTTTGCACAACATTATCAAGCAGCTGTTGGGATAATTTATCCCATTCCTCTGTCAGTGCACGGATAAGGGTGTCCTTGTTTATTGGAGGGCATTGTTGACCAGCAAGACTCCTCCCCAAAGCATCCCACACATTTTCAATGGGATTCAGATCTGGAGAACGTGCTGGCCATACCAGGCGTTGAATATCCTCGCTCTCAAGACAGTCCTGGACAGCGACTGTTCGATGACATGTTGCGTTGTCGTCCATGAAATGAATCTATCACCGACAGCACCACGGAACATGCGAACATGAGGTAGCAGAACATCATTAATGTATCGTTGGCCAGTCATAGTCCCAGTTGGAAGCACATAGAGGGACGTACGGCCATTGATCATGATGCCAGCCCATACCATAACTCTACATGTCGGATATCAGTCCCTTTCCTGTATGTTTGCTGGACAATATGCAGTACCACTATCACGCCAGATCAGTTGTCGTCGACAATCAGACGATAGACTGTATCTACTCTCATCTGAGAAGAGGACAGCAGACCAGTCGTTATCAGTCCAATTGCGATGTTGATGGCACCATTGCAAACGGGCGGTACAGTGACGTCTGGACAACGGGATGCACACAACAGGGCGGCGGGCGTATAGTCCTCCTTCATGCAAACGTCTGGCGACAGTTTTTCGGGAGATCCGCTTGCCAGTAGCAGCCATAAACTGATTTGCTACCTCACTAGCTGTGCTGCGCCGGTGTCTATTTGTTGATAGCACTATGTACCGATCTTCTGCAGGTATCATACTGCGAACACGACCTCCCCCGTGACGTTTGCTACACTCTCCATTTGTTTGAAATGATTTCCAAAGCCTTGAAACAACACTGTGGCTGACGTCGAACTCCCTGGCAACATCTGTTATTTTTCGCCCTTCTTCAATCTGGCCAATAATACGGCCACGCGTAAAATCATCTAGGTGATGTCGGGAAGGCATACTGAAAATTGCAAGTTCGTCAATTGATTCTTTCCCTTTCAACTTTGCGTTTGAACAACAACGGTCAATACGCGTCAAATCCTTTATATGTCTTATCAGCGCTATGACGTCACGAACAAGTTCGGCAATCCAAAATTTGCATACGCGCAACACGTCTTACTGTATCCCGCACTTATGCTAATTTTCACATTTTCCTGTCTTCCATTTTATGGTTGCTATCTGTGCTATTGTCATCCGTCCTTAGCAATTGTCCGGCAGTGTAGTATGTATAGTTCTGTGTGTATGTAGTATTGTACGTATGCATTTTTCAAGAATTCCACAACTAACCGAAATATTGTATGGTAATTTCAACTAAACATAAGTACTATGTATTTCTCAGCATTAAACATTGTATGTATGTACTATATTTGATAACAAAATTTATTTTTTGAATGATTTCCTTGATATTTTGGGTCTTTCCCGGATTATACGAGTAACGGCTATAACGAGCAATTTGTTCGTTCCCGAACAGCTCGTCTTAACAGAGTTTGACTGTATATATATATTGTACCACCAGTTCCTGCTCTTTCTTGTTACAAATGATTGTGCCATGCATTTACATTACTTCAGTTTGTGGGGAGTTTGGTAATACAGAATAAATATTAGCAAATTGTAGTTTTTCAGTTATGGCATCAAAACACCATGTTTTGTTCTGTTTTTATTTCTTTATTAATAGTTGATAGAAAACAAGCAATACAGTTATGATTGATAAAAAGGAAGAATAGTGTAAATTATGCATGAAGCAGCTTAGTTACACAAAAAGCATACATAAGTTTTCAGTTGAATTTCAGCCTTGTATTTGCACTGTTGGCCATACTGTGACTAGGTGCATATTTGAAGTGATATGTCTCTACTGAAATATATTATTAATAGCTGGATAAAGTGAATATTGTAGGGAAAATTTAATCTCTTAGTACTGAGGGAAATTTGGAATAATTTTGTGATTTAATTCAGTATGATTTACAGGATGTAGTTCTTTAAATCTTATTCTTGGTAGTAATTACAGAAATAACCTCCTAAATGAGTGGCAGTGATAAATTCTTTTGGTAGAATCTGTATTACTTTCACATATAATACTGTTATTGGGCATCAAGAAGGAGTGGAATATACATTAAGAAACAATAAACAATGGCCTGCTATTGTTTCAGTTGGCCCCGTGTGTTCAAGCAGAGACTGATCTTTGGATTAGAGCATGAGCATATCAAAAATAGAAACCAGATTACATCAGTAGACTCCAAGTATGTGTGAGACTGTATGATATGTATAGGTACTTGATACGTTACAAGAAGAGAAGCAAGAAGCTAAATGACTTCATTTGTTATTCCCACTTACTGTATGTGATGCTTTGCTTTGCTTTTCCTGCAACAAGAGAGTTTCAGTCATTAACAGTTCCATGCAGTGATGCATAATATGCACATGCATGCAAAAGATACAAAAAATATGAGTGACTTGCAGTTTTTCTAATTTTCAGGTAATCAGTTAGAACACTGTGGGCCTGAATTATCTTCAGGAGCTCCTAATCCACTCATAGACTTCATCAACATGGAATGTAAATACTAAAGGGCATGCATTCAGTGTTAGGGAATTTACTCTTTTATTCCTTCATTCTCGGTTCAAGTGTGGCATGGTCCCTTGGTGTTCTTTGTGTTTGTAGCCCCAGGGTCCATTTCTTTCACCTTGGCAAAGTGTTTGGATGTTGGGGTTGGCAGATCCTGAGGGACTTCTCTCTACTCTGTATAATGCACAGCAACACCAAAAAATTCTTTCCTTGGCAATGGTCATTTCAGTTCGCTTTGCACACATACAGGAATCAGATGAGTATTCAAGAGGGCACAGACTAGACTGTTTTCATTGCTTTCAGTCATCCACATGCTATAAATTCTTGAGCTGGCACTGTCTTCACTCATTCTGAAAAAGGACCTAGAAATATTACTGTGGTTACATCCTAGTACTACCCCCTACCCCCCCCCCCCCACGCATACCTCTTCTTCCTAACTGTAAGAGATGTAGAGTATATGAATTTTTTCCTGAAGCAAAAGCTAGTTTTCCTTTCTGCCTTTTCTCAAGATGCCAACAAAATTGTCAGAAACCTTCCAAATAACAGGAATGTGTCTCCAAAAAGGGCATCCACATGGGGGGGGGTCTTAGTTTTAAGTTTTTTCAATGCATTGTCATAAGAGTACATTTCTCAAAATATAAATGATAGATGTTATAAGGAGGATTTCATTCCAAGTGCCAAAAAGTATATAAAAATCTCTATTTATGGTCAACTGAAAAACAAAAGTTGTGTGTACAGTACTTGAATTCAATCAAAAGTAAAAGTTTACTTTCCCAACAACACACAAAAGAGCGTGTTCCGACTGATATAAAACTGTGATGATTGAAACTCATACATTTATAACCTTATCACATTTAAAATTCAATTTTATGATATTTATTTCAGATGATAATGGGCATATCATTCAACATGATGAATTTAAAAATCATGAAATTGGATTTTAAATGTGAATGGTTACAAATGTATAATTTTAATCATCATAACTTTATATCAGTCAGAATATGCTTTTTTAAGAGGCTCTGAACGAGATGCATTTAGTTCAAATTTAATTTAGTTACTAGATCAAGGAACTGGTTTAGCTGCCAATATCAAAATTCACTCTTTTCCACCAATATTGAAGTCAGTAGTTGAGTAATAAATCATGAAAAACATTAATAAATTTTCTAAAGTTATTCCATTTGCCTCAGATTTTTATTATTTCAGCATACCTTTTCCTGACATTAGTGGCTCAAAAGAAAAGAAGAAGGGAAAAAAAAGAAAAGGTAACATTGATTATATTGTCAGGAATTTGTAAACTGATCCATACTTGTAAACTGATCTGTACTTGCAAACTGCTCTCTATGTTTGGATCATATTCTTCCTTGATTATTACTTACTGATCCAGGGGTGTGAAGGTTTCATTTATTTCCTTCAGTGCTGTCCCAGTGGCCAACAGCTCAGGGGCGTAGGCTTCTGGCTAATCATCCAAGCTGCTGGTCAGGTTTGAGTCCTGGATGAGGCATGGGTGGTATGTTTATCTTCTGGCATTTGCTCTCTCCTTTTTCCAAAACCAGTGGCTTTAAATTCAAGATGGGTGAGTGCTTATAGCTTAAGAGTTGCTTATGGTGATGGTTAAACCCCAAAACAAACAAAATCATTTCCTTCACTGTCAAATTTGTAGTGGGAGACTTGACAGATCACTTTTGTCTTCACGTGAAGTCTTGTTTGTTTCTGTATGCCAGTTAGATATTGCCTCTTGTATACTAATTAAATGTTAATTGGACAGAGGCTCTGAACGAGATATGCAGTTATTTCATCCACATATTTAGTGCTGACATCAAAATCCATTTTATTCATAAACTTAACAATTTTGTTTCCAGTTGGTATGCACTGGTATTATCTGGTACTTTAACTCTGCATGAGACATACACCTACCAGTGCATACTTGATTCTTAACTGAACTCCATGTGCCTGAAGAATTTGTTCCACACATTTTCATTTTCTTGTCATATGATAGAGTGAAATGGCTGTTCATCAGCTCATGTACAGAAGTTAAAATATAATGTACAAAAGGTGGTTTAAGGGTGTAAATATAATGTATGAAATTCCTAGCTGTACACAAAATAGAGGACTATCTGTATTACATTCAGTTTAATGCACCATTGATCATGGGAAATTTCTCCAAGATCAACTACTTTTTTGCGTTTCCTAAACTATGGATTTCACTCGTAAATTCCAAACTTTCATTGTTGCTTTTTGCTTTTCAGAAGATGTGTGCTTCTGATGTGTTATCATCTTTCCTTTCCATGTGAATTTTGCAGTTGCAGTGTTTGTCCAAATGGAAACTGCCTTCTGCATCTAACCCACATCTGAACTTTTAAGAGTTGTTTGAAGGAATGATGAGCTTTTCTCTCTCATTCCTGAAAATGGGTGAACTTTAGTACACGTTCACTTACAGAACTATGTGCTATATGGCCAGTTTTATATTTTGTAGAGAAAGAGTAGAAAAACATGTCCTCATAAACACAAATGTAAAGAAGTGTGATTAATGTTGGCTTTAAACCTTTAACACCTCTTGCTTACAAACTCAATAAGCAAGAACTTTGGCCATCTATCTCATTTGGTAGTTTTGAAGTTCCATAGTCTGGTTGTGGTTTTTGAGGAAACCAACCTGAAAATGTGATATTCGATTTTCCTACTACAGCTACATACCATGTCTCCAAACAGTAACTGCAAATTTTGAAGAATTTTTTTTCTCACTTTAGGCTGATAACTGAAATAATCATAAAAAAAGAAAAGTTAAATCAGGACTGAAAAATTGGGAAAAAGATTTAAGAATTTTGAAAGTTTCTTCAAATAAGTTACTACAAAATTTTAAAATCCTAACCTTTGCATAATAATGTGCGAACCTGCACTTTTCTTTTTAAAATTAAGACTGTAGTTTCCATTAGTTTATTAAATGGTAGTAGATATATTGCAGGCATTTACTACATATCAATCCCTTCTTGTGTGTGCAAGTCATTAATTAGTTTTTTTTTTTTTTTTTTTGTTTCATGAAAGTAAAACCCACTCCACATATGAGGTTTGAAATATTGATTGTTTCATATTCAGTTAACTGTGGATGAAATAGAATCAATGTAGGGCACGTGCCTTTTTTCGCTTGGAAAATTTTTTGTCACTTTGTAAAACAAAATATATCTTTGACATATGCCAATGGTACACATATCAGAATTATGTAGCAGCATCATGAAGTTCATTTGTAAGTGCATCATTGACAGACAATGAGATATTTATTTAAAAATGTTTTTACTGTGTTTGAATTCATTATAGGTAGTCATCTGCATGCTTGCATCCTATTACAAGTAAACAAAGAATAATTTTAAAGAGAGAATTCATTATGACACTTTATAATATTGAAGTTACAAAACCTTATTTTATAGTAAATTAATATCCAATCAATATGTATATACATAAAATATTTTGGCAAAACATATAACAGCATTACAATCTTTCCATTTCTATGGCTTTCGGATATGACTTTATTCTTTACTTGTTTCTTTTCTTTAGTGGTAGCCTGAGTTTTTTAAACAGTCTTTTGAGTGTTGATTATACCATTTACTTAACAGCATAACAACAAAAAATATTGAGTTTTGAGATTGAGCCCACTTTTTGAAATCAGTTTTAATTAAAATTTGTGTAACAAAAGTTTTTAGATTTTTAATACATTATAGTGTGCAATATGAAAGTGATAGATAGCATTTCCAATAAATTTATGTCCATCCAACTCTTACATAATGTATTTCAGCAAATAAATTTTGAAAGACTTGGAGATGATGTAAATAGACGACGACATCAACGTGGACAGATCGATGTACACCACGCATAGCACTGTCTGTGAATTGTTGGCACTGTTGCGTAAAGCAAATGCACTCGTGTAGTTATCGAGAGTTCTGGGGTACGATACCAGCGGTGTTGGATGAACAATTTCTCAGCTGCTATGCGTTGTTTATAAAATAATGTGGACAGAGCGATGTCATCATCTATTTAGTATTTCAGTGCAATGTTGAATCAACATTTAAAGCCCTGTATTTCTTGCCATTTACTTTTTAATTGTAGCATATGAGTTATATCTGTTGAGTGTTGATACAATGATATGCCTAGAGCTTAGTAAAAATATATTTTTGAAAAAAATATTGTATATGGCCAATTGTGAATATGAGGTGACACCCTTTTCTTTGAAAAAAAAACGGAAATTATTATTGCCACACAACTGAGTTGTTCAAAGAACTGGCTCCTAAAAATATTGAATTACGTACAAATACATGTTCAGAAGTTGTAATTCATTGATAAAACTTCTCGTGATTAAAACTCTACACATTACACTAGAACGTTTTGCATACCAAATGTACTGTAGAAATAAAGGAGGATCTTCACAAAAGTTGATACTCACACCATTTACAAAAGAAACCAGGATAGTGGTAACTAAAAAATCTTTCATTACAAAAGCAATTCTGAAGTATTTCCTGAGTCACTACAAAATGACATGTCAAAAATTCAAGCTTCAAAAACACACCACAAAGTTGTAACAACACTTCCTTCAATTTCCTTTTTGTTAATTTGAAATTTAAAATTGAAGAATGTACACTCACGAATTAAAACACTACACGACGAAACTTGAGTTTGATTAAAAGCAGAGCACATGGTATGAATCATCTCAACTTAAAGCCATTAAAACAATAAGTTATAGTTTGCTTTGCATTTCAGTGGAAGACTTGCACCGTCCTCAGGCAGTCAGCCTCGAATGATTGTTGACAACCTTCTGCCAGACCTTAAATATACATAGCCTGTCTGTTATTAATGCCATGCCCATTCATAATCACAACCTCTGTTGTATCTAAATCATGGTTGTTGGCAAGATGTTGCATGTTGATTTTTATTTGCTCCTCAGAAGATTTTCCTTATCTTGAAATTCCAGTGTGGTGTTTTTTTCTTTTTCATTACGTTTTTTATGCTTACTTTGTTCTTCATGTACAAGCATTTGTCTGAGGATGGTGCAAGTCTTGCACTGAAATGCATAGCAAACTATAAGTTATTGTTTTAATGGCTTTTAAGTTGAGATGATTAGTACCGTGTGCTCTGCTTTTAATCAAACTCGTTTCGTCCTGTAGTGTTTTAATTCGTGAATGTACATTCTTCAATTTAAAATTACAAATTAACAAAAAGGAAATTGAAGGAAGTTCATTACAACTTAGCAACTATGTGATGTGTTTTTTGAAGATCGGATTTTCGACATGTCGTTTTGTGGTGACTCAAGAGGCAAACTATAACTTATTGTTTTAATGGGTTTGAAGTTGAGACGATTTGTACCATGTGCTCTGTTTTTAATCAAATTCAAGTTTCGTCCTGTAGTGTTTTAATTTGTGAGTGTAATTTCTTCAATTTTAAATTTTGAATTAACAAAAAGGAAATTGAAGGAAGTATTTTTGTAACTTCGTGATGTGTTTTTTGAAGCTCGAATTTGGAACTCAGCTTGGTGTGTGTTTCAGGAAGTTGCCCATGCAGGTGTCACATGATTGACACTGAATCACATAGCATTGCTTTTTGAAATGCAACGAAAAATGGCACATTGAATCCATAGAAATCGAAGAAAGTTAGCAGATTTTTGTTATTGTAACAAGAAAAAAATAATAAAAGGAGAAAATGAAAACCCTTTTCAATGAAAAAATAAGATACTTTACTAGCATCTTGGGGATATTGTAAATAACATTAAAAATTAAGAGAAAATGGCAAAAAATTGGAAAATCAGGAAATGCACAAAAATTGGAGAGTTAGCAGCTATGTTGTACACATAACATTTATTAATAAGGAGTAAGATTTGACTGCTGGGTCATTCCATGCCAAATCATCAGATGCTATCCACCACACCATCTTTGATTCTTACGATTTTTTTTTTTAATGAATAAATCACCCTAATGTATGAAAATCCCAGAAGCTTCCTTTTTTGTTTCTCATAAATTAAAAGGGATTAATTTTCGAATTCCGGTGCATGGCGGGCCCTAATCGAGTAAAACGTAAATATCTGTGTTGTTTGGATCAGAAGATGTACCAAAATCACCACTCCTTCGTAATTTCCCCCCAAGGAATCGATTGGTGCAATGCACGAATTTCTATGTTCTTTAGTTTTTGAGTTATGTGCAATGGGAGAGCCTTTTTCAAAACGTTAAAAAACGCAATGTAGTACAGCACTTAAAAAGTTGCAATTGTTTTCATTTGTAAAGAAAAGTTTAGCCTAACAAATGAAAGGGGAAAAACCTTGGGCTCTCGTGTGTGCTCTGAGAAAAGAATTTTTAAATATGGAACACGGCTCGTATTTTTTCACTGTGAAACTGTGTGCGGTGAATAACGTCGTGCAGCCAGCCAAATGGCACGGAAGTCAGTGTTGGTCTTCGGACGAGTGGCAGATCGAGATACCATTGCACGCATTGGTCAGATTTTACCAGCGCATGATCATTTGATGTGAGGCTTGAAGGAGGAAGGATAGTGAATTAATATTATGTTTAAGGCATTTCAAATAATATAACTGTAAATATTACCAAAAGGTCATTTCACGCCAAATCGTCAGATGCTATCCACTACATTCTTAGCCATTCAATGACGAGGAAAACTAATATAAACCATTTTCTCCATACAGCCTACCAATATGAGCTATACGGTAAAAAAGTTACATACAAATTACGCATATAAATTATGCAACGGACGTCAAAAATATATTGGTATTCTTAGCCATTCAATGACAAGAAGAACAAATATAAACTTTGTTTCTCCCCGTATAGCTTGCCAATATACAATACTAAACGCTTATAAACTATGCAATTGACACTGAATACTGTTTTTGGAATATTGATTAACGATATCTACAGCTCACGCAATATCCAACAGAATTTTTAGACATGAAATAGTTCTATCTCAGGAATTAATAAATTATCTAGTTGCCCATGCCTGCCATAAGAGAAAATGATTAAGGAATGACAGCTTGAGAAATAAAGTAATCGGGGATATATATCTTGGTGCCTATTCTTGCGAGGTAGAGGGGATATATACTGCATTTTGTTAACGTCAGGTACCTGATGATCACAGGTGACGATGTTAGCAAGGCTAAGCATGGGGTTAGAAAAAATGTTATTGATTATTTTCTGGTAGATCTGGTATTTAAATGAACGAGTATATCTCGCAGTTGTCATCTTGCCTCTTGCCTGTTTTTGATTTATTTATTTATTTTATTTCAGTTGCTTATTAGAGATTACGCATCAGGCGGGAGCTCATGAAACTCTTAAGAGCTCGTATGAAACAAAATGCACCACAGAACAATAAGGAAAACACAGTTTAATCGTTAGTGATGTCACCCTAAAATAGGAAAATACAGTTTGTCGGTCACACTGAACGAAAAATTTTATGCCTCCTAATCACATCCCGGTGTTGGAGTGGTAGTAATTGGATTTATTTTCTTTATTAATATTTTTTAAATTTAGAAATAATGGGAAACATTAACAGACCTCAAACATATGAGTATGTTTTCATTAAATAATACCCAATGTATCGCAATTATTGATTGCCAATACATGCAAAATAAGTATGGAACTTGTGTTACTATTTAGCCGACGTATATTGCCCACTCTGTTAAATTTATGTGCTTCTCTTTCTCCTTATCCATATCAATGCAGCTATCATCCTCATATTGACAAGTTACTTTAGTTGTCTCGTGAATTAGTTTTTTTTTGTTTTTTGTTTAATGCGTTACACCACAATCACAATGCACAAAGACTGAAAAACTAAGCAACTTTCAAATCGCAAGAGAAGTAAAGATCTGAGAAAAAACCCTATAGAGCTTTTCCACTTGTGAGCTAAAGCTGCTGTTTGCCAGTGGTCGTAAATTAGGATGAGGGAGTAGTTCGTGGTCTGGGGCCATTCTGTATGAAAAAAAAAAAAAAAAAAAAACTTGAAGCAAACGTGTTGGACATAACACGGTTAAAAAGGGTAAATTGTCTCTAAAAAAATAAACAGTTCTACATCTGTGGCAAACAGAAAGCATTATCATAATATTTGCACCTTTAAGGTATTAAACACCAGCAAAGTGTGCATATTTACGTGCAATTCATTAATGACATATCATTAAATGGCCAATCACTTACCCGAAGGTTCTTGGTCATTTTTTTCCGTTACACTTCAAGCAAGTCAATTATCATCATGTAGTTGGCCTTCAAAGGTTGAAAAACTTCTTGCTTATGGGATTCATTCTTCCGGTCACGAAACATCGTATTTTTGTTTTTTGTTTTTTTATTCACTGGACAAAAAACGCAGGTTTCATTATGCCGTCTGAGACGTAAACATAGCTCGTCATCTCCATAAAAACCACTCAAATATACACACCATGTAACTCATTCATACATTCAGTTAAAACCACTATGTACATAATTACACTATTTACATTCTCAGGCAGTTAAACCTTTGTTACTCTGACCAAAAAAGTGCTCCATCCGCTTCAAACACCTTACTAACCCTACCTCAAGTTCCAACCTCATTCAGCCCGTCATACACACACCTCTAGCACTTTCAACAGTACTTCTGTTGTAATCAGGAGGCCAATGTGTCACTCTGCCCACCACAGCTCAAGTGAGCAAAGTCATTGAGGTTCCGGCTTCAGTCGCAATCTCTGCTTCTTTGTGTCTCTGGCGCCATCTATTGTCAGTTTTCTTTTTTTCCCTCTTAACTGTTGTTCAATCTTTATTAATGCCTTCCATTGTTCGTTTAAGTTGCTTGGCTCATTTATGTTACATAATCGTGATCTGTTTTTTCAATTAATACCGATTCTGCAATTCTCAACCGCCTTTCGTTTTTACACCTCTTAATAATTTTAATATCTTCAAACTTCGGATATTGGTGATTTTCCAGACAATATTGGGTGAATGCAGTCTTAGCTTCTTTTTTATTCCAATTACTTATATGCTGGTTCAATCTATACTTTAATTTGTTCTTGGTGCTGCCTATATATGACAAAGGTGGTTGCTGGTTTATAGGAATTTCATATACACCTGCTCTATCCAATTGGCTGATTTTTTCATTTTTTATTACTAAATTTTTTATAGTAGGTAGTTTATTTCCTCCTTGTATGTCATATTTGCTACAAACCTTATTAATTTCTGCAGAAACACCTTCAACAAATGGGATTGCTCCTACATATTTTAAAAGTTTTTTTATCATTATTGCCCTTATTATTTGCCTGAGTTACTTCATAAATCCATTTCTTTAATATCTGTTTAGGATAACCAAAATCATGTGCAATTTTTTCAATATATTCGATTTCTTCTTTTTTATATTGTTCTATTGATGAGTGTGTTAAACTTCTTTTAATTAGTGTTTTAACACTATTTGTTTTATGTGTTAATGGGTGCGATGACTTGAAGACTTGACAAAAAGGTATAATGATATTTATCCATCTATTGAATTGACAGTGGAACAGGAACATAACAATACATTGGCATTTTTGGATATTATGATAATCAAAACAAATGATAATATGCAATACAGAGTGCATAGAAGATCATCATATATTCCTAATAAATTAACAAACACAGGGGCAGTGGTGATGACTGCCACTCAGAACTGGGTCGGCCTGGGGGGAGTGGGGGTGGTTTTACACATTTTGAAGTGTTTGACAGAAATTTTTGGGGAAAATTCCGTTTATATGCATTTTACCTGACTGTTAACGTTATCCTTAATTTAAAAAAGTTTTAAAGTGAATACTGTACATAGTATTTATTCAGTGTATGTAGTATGGGAACCATGGATATTAATCTCTGTGGCAAGTCACTATTTCTTCGCAATTTTAGCTTACTTTGGTCTTTTTTTCTTTCATAAGGCTGTTTATGAATTATAGTTTGTAACCTGACAAGGAATATCTCTCTCTCTCTCTCACTCTTATCGTTTTAAACTATAATTACAAAAATGGTGTGTTTCTGCTGCTCTCTTAGAAATTCGTTCAGAGGACCTCCCACCGCCCATTTCCCTCCCATAAGTACAAAAACTAACAGCCTTGTGGAATGCCTTTTATTTAAAGCAGATAAAAACTCGTGCATTGTACCAATGGATTCTTTGGTAAAAATTAAGAAAGAATGATTATTTATGTATTTTCTTTTTATTCTAAATAACGGAGGTATTTGCGTTTTTACTCAAAACATGTTCGCCATGCACCAAAATTAAAAAAATTATATCTTTTAATCTATCGGAAATAAAAAATTTAAACTTTCAGGGATTTTATAAGTTGGGAGTAGCTACCCATTAAAAAAAAAAAAAAAAATCGTAAGAATCGGTGATGTGTTGGTGGAAAGTTAATTCAAAATCTGGCGATTTCACGTGGAATAACCCTGTTGCTACTTAGTTCTTATATCACAAAGACAAAAGAGTTGAATTTATGAATGTTTCCAAATGGTAGTAGGAAATTCCTTAATAAATTTTAAGTAAATGTGGGATTTTTATAGGAAAATATGAATTTTCACTTGTCAAATTTTCAGGTTGTAAACTTAGTAGCTGTTGCCACTCCTGGGATGCTATTTTTTTTTAAAAAGAACAGTTGATGTGTCAGTACCCCAGAGAGTTCCAAATCACTTTGTCATGTATTTTGGGCATGTGTGTCTCCAAACTTTGTTTTGTTTGAAATGTTCTTAATTGCAACTTTGTGTTTTAGGACTCTCGTTCTGCACCACCTGCCCCTCACTTCCGAGCTGAGACCACATTCACATTTTATGTTGTAGAGGACCTGTTCTACAATATAAAATGTAAATCACACATAAACATAAAATGAGAGAAAAGACAATGAATTCTCATAAATCCGTAATTGGTGTTCTAACAAAGATATTTTAATTCGCTGACTTGTCGCCTGCCATGGGGAGGCATTATCAAGTCAAGTTACATTAGATGAATATATAAATAACTCACTTTGGATTTTAAAATTAAAATCTGGAGAGCAGAACTAGGTTTCAAATCATACAAACATAGCTATACAAACACATGAAATTTACGATGGTCATTACGTAAGCCCAATGTTCACGTAATGTAATATAGTGAAGATATCAAGTCATGGTCGCTGTCTTGAGATCAGTGCTTGTGGATGGTAGTTCCATGGTGATGGTAGTTTGACTGACACTCCGTCATTGCAGATCTTGTGATAATTTCTGTAGTCTCTCTGATTGTGGTGCCCCTGAAAGTTGTGAACGGGGTTTTCAGTTTGCTTTCTTTTCACAGTGGAAATGCTGCATTGTATAATACTTCATTTGCTACAGCAGTTGTTCCTCTCACTTTTCGTTTGCCTCTCATGTGCTCCTTATGTCACGCACATAGAGAACTTTTCGTGGTATCAACATATAGTCCTTGTCTTTTTTTCTTTTTTTATACAGACAAAGACTATGCTGCAGTTGTATATACTGGGGCTGGCATTAGTGTTCTTGATGCATAGTGCAGCAATATTTTTTTGGCACCCCCACAACCTCTTCGTGTTTGTGTGTTTTGGATTGTATGATTTTTCATCAATGTCTAAAGGTACAATATAAATTAATATTATGTAAAGGATATTCACAAATACTATATAAATGAAATGTGGAATATATATAAGAAATGGATTCAATCACTAGATCAGGGCCATTAAAGAAAAACAGCAAAACCGCATTTGAAACACAGTATCAGAGTTACCAACTTTTAAAAGGGACTGTCAGGAGCAGAGTCACGCACTCGGCGGGGTATTTTTTCATGTGGATGAATGGCCATGTGTTTTTACAAAAGCAATGCACATTATATAAGAAAAGACAAAATAAATTACTCAATCATTATACTTACAAGATAAACATTGCTTTGAAGTTTACAAGCACCTCTGCTCCTTTGAAATATATAAAAGTTCTGCTTGTTGTTTTCATCTAGCTAGGGCAACAAAAATCTTGTATGTTAGCACAGTAGTCTGTTAGCAAAATGTTGACATATATATATATATATATATATATTTTGCACCCTTCGTTCTAAATTCTAAAATTTTTTCCTTAGTCTTCAGTTTTGCTCTTAAGTATATATATATATATATATATATATATATATATATATACAGTAGTGGCCGAAATTGTGGAAACCTTTTGGAAATAGTGTATATTGGAGGTTTGATGGCTCATAACACCACTGTTTTTTGCAGTAATACGTAAAATTATACACTGCTGGCCACTTAAAATGCAACATCAAGAAGGACACGAGGTAGCAAAGCCAGATTTACTGGACACATAACAACAGATACAAAGGTGAAACGATTGAGCTTACAGGCCCGTGCGACTTGCGGTGGAACACGCAGACATCAATAGTTCGTGTGGCTCCCATGGCTGGCAATAACGGCCACTACACACCGTGGCATCGAACGAAAGAGGCTTTGGATGTGGGCTTGGGGTATGTCGGTCCAGGCTGCTTCCACACGTTGCCACAGTTCATCAGGCGTAGCCGTGGGTGGTGCTTGCTGGGCCACTCGGTTGCCGATCAGCGACCAGATGTGTTTGATGGGCGGCATATCGGGAGAACAGGCGGGCCATGGCAGCAGTGACACCTGGTGGACTGTGAAGAATTGTTAAACAATGCATGCCATGTGCGCGCACGCATTGTCATGTTGAAATGTGGCCGCTGGCAGGTCCTTCAGTTAAGGGAGGACTACAGTCTCCAAAACGTCGGAGATGTAGCAGTGGCTGTTGAGTGTACCGGGGATGCGTACCAGTAGGGTGTCATATCCAATTGCGCCCCAAACATTAACGTCAGGTGACGGACCGGTATGGTGATGCATAATGCAGGCGTCATACAGTCTCTCGCCATGATGCCGCCACATTCGGATCCGACCATCGTGGTGTTGCAGCAGAAGCGGGATTCGTCGGAGAAGATACTGTCGTGCCATTCCGTAGTCCAGGTGCGGAGTTCAACGGCCCACTGCCGCCGCACTTGGCGGTGGTGTAGCGTCAATGGTAATTGGAGCAATGGGCGCCGTGTGACAAGTCCCCGCTCCTGCAGACGTCAAATCGTACATGCTGATACAGGTTGTTGCGCAACACATCCTAATTCCTGCGCTAACGTTCGTGATGTGGCGGTGTGAGCAGTCAATGCCCGCCACACAACATGCCTGTCCTCTCGTTCGGCGGTGTGCCGCGACTGCGGCAATCGCTCATGTCGGTCTGTCCGTCCCTTCTGCACGCACCGAATCGATACTCGCCTGACTGTGGCTGGATGTCGTCCCACACAGGCGGCGATGTCTCAGTAGGATAAACCGCTGTCATGATAGGCCACTATTCGTCCCTCTGTCGAACTCCAAAACGTGCTGAAATGACTGCCGTATTCTGCGACGAGGCATCAGGAAGCTTCCCACGCACAGGTCCGGCAGCACAACACACTTCCACTACTTACACCCAGCCTTCTGTGCACCCTTCTTATAGTGCTTCTCGGTGGCATGCCAGGTGCACATGATTTGCATATGCCCTGCAATGCTAATCGTTTGCATGTTCTATCGCGGGTGACACATGCTGCGAATTTCAGGCCAATCAGATGCTTCCTTCTTGGTATTGCATTTTGGGTGGCCAGCAGTGTATATCAATGGAAATATAATTTCATCAAGAATGTAATGCAATAACTTTTATGAAGGATTTTGTATTAGAACAGCAGTTATAAAGAAGAAAAGTGAAACACATAGAAAAAATTAGATATACAAAAATACTCACCATGTCAGTTAATACTTAGTTGGGAAACCTTTAGCGTTAATTAAGGCCTTACAACGCCTTCCCATGGAGTGAACCAAGTTTTTTAGTTCTGCAGCTGTTATAATGTGAAACCAAGATTGAATTATTGCTTCTATTAATTGGGTTTTATTGCTGGGTTGCTTCTGATTAACAAGTTTCTTTAGTCGGCTCCCTAGATTTTCGATGAGGTTGAGGTCTCTGCTATTCCCAGGCCATTCCAGCAGTGGAATATGATTATCTTGAAACCAGGTTTTGCACATAGCAGCAACATGACATGGAGCTGAATCCTGTTGAAATACAAATGCTTCATTATCTTGGAAAAGATCATGTGCGGAAGGCTTCAGTTTGGGCTCAAGTATTTCATTAATGTATTTTGGGCCTTTTATATTCCCATTAATCACGCAAATTCTGGCCCACACCTTTTGATGTCATACAACCCCAGATCATAGCACTAAATGGGTGTTTCACGGTTATATGTAATGCAATCAGGATGCAAATCTTCTCCGATTCTTCTCCTTACGTATTTTATGCCATCACTACCAAACAGGGAGATTTTGGTCTCATCACTCTAACTAATACTGTCCCATTGTTCTGCTGTTCAGTTAACATGGGTTTTAGCCCAGTTTAATCTTTTCAATCTGTGTTTGAGAGATTAAAATGGCTTTTTTCGTGGAATTCTAGCTTTTAGACCAAATTCCTGCAGTCTGCGCCGAACAGTCCTTGCACTCAACTTCACATTGCATTGCACTATTTCATCTTGTATACACATAGATGATTTTCTTCTGTCACATAGGCACAGTCTCTTAATTCTTTTATCATCACTTGCTGTTGTGCACCTTTTCCTGCCTTTACCAGTCTGGTTTTGTAGTGACTGAGTCTCCTTATACCTCTTCAAAAATTTAGAAATGCCACCTTTGGTTAAGTTTCCACCAATTTTTCTTCTAATTTCTTCATAACTGAAGCCTTGTTCACTTAATAATACTATTTTACATCGCTTTCGGTGTGAGCAGTCAACTCTTTGCGCCATTTCTTTAATTTTATTACGTTTTACAAGCTCACTAAATGAAAGAACACACACACACACACAAAAAAAACCCCAAAAAAACTTGATAGCAATCACATAACACACTGATAAATATCCTCCTCTCAGCTCCAATACATGACATCAATACCTGAATCTTACTGTGACCTGATTGGCTCATTGCGAAAACAAGATGACACCTGATTGGCTTTCTAACACTCATGCTCATTGGCTACATTCAAAGGAAGGAAAGCTACTTCATATCAACCTAAGCAAGTTGTGCTTCCTTTTTCTGGTTATTTGGCTATAACTTTTCATAGAATACAGATAATTGAACAACTTTGTTGCATTACATTTTTGATGAAATTATCTTTCCATTGATATAATTTTACGGTATTACTCCAAAAAAAAAAAAAAAAAAAAAAAGTTGTGTTATGAGCCACCAAACCTCAAAAATACACATTTTCTAAAAAGTTTCCACAATTTTGGTCACTGCTGTATATACAGAGTGCATAGGAAAGTCCCTTTAGCCTGGAATAACTTGCGAACGGAGAGAGGCACACTTATGCAAGTGATATAATGGTATAGTAAAGCAACTACGCCCAATCGAATGCAACCAATAGCAGCGCCCCTAGTGGCAAAATGTGGAAGCTAGCCATTGCAAATCGAAAACAAAAAGAGATAGAGCAAAATTTACGATTATAAAGTTGTAGAGCATCAATTAATTAGTACAAAACGACATTTGTTTCACACGGATAAGATAAATTGTTGCCTGAATACCCTAAAATGTCCAAAATCGATGCACGACCTTTTGTGTGAACATTTGAAAGGAACAGGAATAGGTATGAGGAAATACACACAATTTATTACATAAATGCGTACTTATGTCAATACAGTTTGATGATGTCAGACAAAACAAAAACAAACAAGTTCGTAAAATCATGCAATGCATTGATTATAATACGCTTTCCAACATACCAGAAATCATTACTCAAGTTATGAGAATAATGGCTGTGGAATAAATCTCGGTCCTGTGCCCTGACCCTTGATCCTGTATCGATTATATTCAACTGAACCGGTTCGGTATACCTCCGAAACAACATGATAAAGTTTTGTTGCAATCGAAGCATTTTTTACATAAGTTATGATGCATAAGGGCTATGGAATAGATCCCGCTCCTGTGTCCTAACCTTTGACCTCATTTCGCCCATTTTCAATAGAATTCGTCCCCAGGCAGGCCCCTACAACATACTAACATTTCATCCAAATCGAAGCATTTTTACGTAAGTTATGACACCTAATGGCGATAGAAGTGATTCCGCTCCTATGTTCTGACCTTTCACCCCATTTTGTTCACTTTAAATAAGGTTCCTTCCCAGGTGATACCCTACCAGATACTAAAATTTCATCGAAATCGAACAATTGTTACGCGAGTTATCGTGCGGACGGACATACGCACACAACGCGTGACGTAATGAAGCAGATGGGAGTCGCGACCCTCTGCTCACAAGAGTATGTCATAAAACTTTAATAGGATCCACACACAACGCGTGACGTAATGAGACAGATGGTGTGACCGCGCGCCAACATTCCCAAACGCGAGATTGTGACGTCATAAGATTTCTAAGCATTGGAAACATTAATGGAACGACGCCACGACACTAAAAACGTTATAATTCGGTGTGGTTATTTAGCCCACTAAACGAATTCTCCTAAAGTCGAGATCAAGCTAAAATCGATTTCTAGTACCAGAAAATGGTAGGTTAAAGACTTTCATCAAAATTCTTAGAGCCGTTTTCAAAATAATATGTACATACATACATACAAGAATTGCTACTTTAAGGTGGACGTCAAGTAATTTTGCTTCCTATATTTCCAATGGAAAAACTTCTGTACACATTTTCTTCACAATTAATGCGTTCCCAAGAATGAAAATTTGAACATCGATTAAAATAGCTTCATTTCATAACTTGCAATACTTAATATTTTCTAAACCATAACCGTAATTATGCAATCCAACATTTACTTGTCCACTGACATCATCAAAGTACAGGTCGCGCCATCTTTTTTCTGGTTTCAACACCACCAAAGGAAACGTTATTGTTTTTTAATATAATTATGCTTATGTTTTAGAAAATGTTAAGTATTCCAAGTTATATTATGAAGTTATTTTAATCGATGTTCAAATTTCCATCCTTGGGAACACACTTATTGTGAAGGAAATGTGTACAAAAGGTTTTCCATTGGAAATATAGGAAGCAAAATTACTTGACGCCCACCTTAATAGGGTATGATAAGGGCGATGGAATGGATCCCGATCCTATGTCCTGACCTTTGACTCCATTTGTACCATTTTCAATAGGGTTCCTCTCCAGGTGGTCCCCCACCACATACTAAAATTTCATCGAAATCGAACCATTTTTACGCACCTTATGACGCATAAGGGCAATGGAATGCATCCCGCTCCTATGTCCTGACCTTTGACTCCACTTCACCCATTTTCAATAGGGTTCGTCCCCAGGTGGTCCTCTACCACATACTAAAATTTCATTGAAATCGAACCATATTTACGCAAGCTATGACGCATAAGAGCAATTGAATGGATCCTGCTCTTATGGCACGACCTTTAACCCCACTTCACCCATTTTCAATAGGGTTCGTCCCCTGGTGGTCCCCTACCACATACTAAAATTTCACCAAAATCGAACCATTTTTACCTGAGTTATTGTGCCGACAGACGGACGGAAAAAGCTGGAGCATATACGCTTCTTCAACTTACGGTTGGAAAGCGTAAAAAGGCAAACTGGCGCACAATGATAAAAAGTTAATGTCGAGTATGTTCGAAGAGTTCTCCATTGCCCACGATACACATTTGTATTCGTGAAAGTAACTCTGCATGCACATTCCTCAGCATGGAAGGTGTCACACTATTGCAAGCATCTGTAACACAACGACGTAGATCCAGCAGACTTGTAGGCGCTGTTGCATACACCTGATTTTTTATGTAACCCCAAACATCCAAGCTCGCCATTCTCACACAACATATGTAGACCTAAAATTCTTATCAGGGTACATCCTGCTACTGGTTTTTATATCGTAGGTTCGGTACAACATCACAATCTGCATTTTGCATATGGCTACATTTACGAAATGTGATATGCAGATTCGAATCGTCACGCATTGATTTTGGACATTGTAGGGTATTCAAGCGACAATTTATCTTATCCGTGTGAAACAAATGTCGGTTTGTACTAATTAATTTATGCTCTACAACTTTATAATTGAAAATTTTGCTCTATCTTTTTTTGTTTTCGATTTGCAATGGCTAACTTCCACATTTTGCCACTAGGGGCACTGCTATCGGTTGCATTCGATCGGGCGTAGTCACTTTACTATACCGTTATATCACTTGCATAACTGTACTTCTCTCCGCTCGCAAGTTATTCCAGGCTAAAGGGACTTTCCTATGCACCCTGTATATATGTTTGTACAACATATATTTAAACTATTTTTCCTCATCAAGGTCAAGTTCTGTTAAATTAATGTTCATAATTCACTAAAATTGAACCTGTATATATATAGAGAGAGAGAAAGAGAGAGAGAGAGAAAGAGAGAGAAGGTGTAGGACCAGCAAACAATAATTATATATCATCATCATCATCATCATTGTCAACCATTATCAATCCACTGCTGGACGAAGGTCTCCCCAAGTTTTCTCCACAACGGTCTGTCTTGTGCCAGTCTCCTCCATGTCACTCCCGCATACTTACGAATTTCATCCACCCATCTCCCATGTGGTCTTCTTCTGGGTCTTTTCCTGTCCCTTGGAATATATATATATAAATATTCCAATATATATATATATATATATATATATATATATATATATATATATATATAATTGTTTACTGGTCCTTTTTTAGAACCAAATCTTTTGTTTTTTTTTAGCTTTCATCAACACTTCAGTTGTAAAGTTATGCTGGTGGCAACTCAGATTATGGGTAGTCATTTTTTATTTTTCCACAAGTAGGGATCGCAGCGTGTGCACAGACAAATTAGAACAAAAATTGTTCTGATTCTTGCAAACGGTGTCAAACACTCATTCGCAAGCAGCATAGCTGTGTGGTATCAGGAGTGTTCTGTGCATTAGTAATGGCAAGACTTTATACTTTAAGACACCATTGTGATCTTTTAAATCTTTAACTAATGACCACGCTTGATCAGTTTGCTCACAGTTTACAATGTCACTATTTAACTTATCTACTTGGAAACATGCAAACTCAACTTCTAACAGATTCTTTTCTTCATCTGAGAAATCACCAAAGAGGTCAACAAAATTGTTAACAGAACAAAATTTACTGTTTGTTCTAAGCCTTACATCAGCCACTTCAGCATGCAGCAGAATCTGATAATTCAACTGAAATTTTTTAAGCATGTACTCACAACATTTCTGATAATATAATCTCACAGACCGCTAGAAAGAAATTATTTCATTTTTAGACATTGCTGTTATTCAGGTACTGCCGAGTTTTACTTCCAATGACAAGTTCCTCATCTGACTTTTGATATTTCCTATCAGAAATTGGTATGGTCAATACATTCTCAGCCTGTACAACAGCAGAGCGTTTAATGAATTGCGCCATAAGTTCACTAAGTAGAGAAATTAGTTCACGATGCAGTCGATGAACAATTGGAGATTCATTTTGCAGTAGGATATTTTTCTTGCAGAAAAGTGGCAAAGCTTGCTGTAGAAAGAGGAGGTACAACTTTGTCTCAGGAGACCCAATTCTCTTCTGAATAGAAAAATATTTCTCACAACCTTGCCTAGTCATATTTTTCTCTCCAAAATATTTTTCCAAGAACTCCCACTGCTCAAGAAAACGATTAATAACTTAATCCAATGAATGCCATCTGTAATACACATATTTAATAATTTGGTGACTTTCAAGATTACAAACCTTTTGGCACATTTTAAATGCTTCAATACACTTGATGCTTTTACGCAAAAAACAGTATATGTCAACCACAAAATCTTCAACATCAATTTTCAGCTCCTTAACTCCCCTTTTGGCAGCTAAATGCAATAGATGGCAGGTGCAACCATGAATTACCATATTTGGATTTTTTTCCTTGAGAAACTTTGTGACACCTTTATATTTTTCTACCATAGAAGATGCATTATCTGATGAGAATGCAATATGATTGTGCCATGGTATTGATTTTTTCCCCAGTTCAGTAACTTAAACATATTTTCCCCTGTTGCATCATCATCCAACTTTGGTAAGCTTAATAATATGGGAACAATTTCCCCCACTATTGTATCTAAATATGAAACAACAACAGGAATTATTTCCTCTGCAGAATTAGTGTTGCTAGCATCGGTTGCTAAACTAAATTTTGAAGTTTTCAAAATTTCTGTCATTTCATGGGCAGTACCATCAGCCATACTCTTAATGATAGCTGTTGTTTTCATCTGTGCACATCCATATTTTTTGGCGATGCCTGAATCCGGGAACATCTTAATAAACAAAGGCCTGGCATGGTCTGCCACAGAGATGGGCAAATTATGCTCTATAATAAAAGCTGTGAATAATGTTTCCGCATGTATTGCATGAACATCTTTCGACGTGGAAACAAATGAAGATGTAAGGGTATCGATTAGATGCCTTTACTTTTGCATTGTCTAAATGTCAGCGGCATGCGATATGGCGTTTGCAGTTGCTTAAACCACCATGTGCGATAGTGAAATCAATGTCGCAAACGGAATGGTAAGCATGTGTTTCGGACTTTTTTTGAACGCTTTAAAACAGGCCATTGTTTCTCGTAAGCATCTGAAGAGCGTTGGCTATGCAGTCGTTTCGACATATTTCACAATAAGATTAAAGAAATTAGCCTTGTTCAAAATAACCAAAGTGAAAACTGCAAACAACTATATCCAGCTACGCTCCAAGCTCCAACACCCCACTGCCGAAAGCAGAAACTTCCCACACTGCAGCGCGTTCTTCCGCATCCAAGGGCCAATGCTTCGCTATGACATCATTCACATTCATATCTTCTCCTGCCACGCATGAAGCCATTTTGGAGTAATCCCTCCCTCCCCCATTCAACTCTACCTCCCAAGACCTGTTCAGCTCTCTGTTGCCCTCCAATGCTATTGGCCATAAACAACAAGCTCGAATGCACTCGCAAATGCAGTGAAACAGATTGGCCTTTATAACACGGCAAGTGCCAAGAAGAGCGAAACATCCCATTCTTCCGTAGTTACAAACACACGTACTGAAAGACGGCATTTAAAGAAAAAGAAAAAAAAGGGGGTGGGGGCATACTTTTATACACTTGGAGGAATTTTCAATTTAAGCTTTTAAAAAACGCTGAAATAATAAGGATAATAACAAAAAATATTAATTAACTTCTAACAACGTATTTTTTAAGCCTTGAGAGGGGCACACAGATTTAGCTGTTGAAAACGGAGCACTTGGTATGTCTGCACATGTACACCATTTAGATCCTTCATACACGCTGCAAAAAAGAGTTAGTTTGTTGCATGTTGACACTTTAAGGTCAACATTGCCTCTTTGGCCATACACATTTTATTATGTCAAATCTGAGCAACTAGGTGCTACGTCTCCTTGACAGCCATGCTGCAGATCAACACTCAAACATATTTCTGTGAATACTGATATGTCACACAGTCAGTGTAATTTTTGTCTTTAAGAAATGTTCTTAGAAGTCCAACTGCCACCAATCTTTAACATGAGTTGAACATAGCTATTACAAGTGCACACATGAAACCAATGCACCTAGCACTTCATATTACAGTGGCAGCAAAGGTGAGCCTGAAGTCTGTCTCTAAGGTCAATGACTGGGTGCTCAGACTTGGAGATTTTCGATGAGGTGTAAAAAGTTTACTTGTTTTCTGCAGATAGTTATCCACTACCATTTTTTGACTTGTCATCCCTGGCTAGCTGTTCAGCCACAATAATCCCAGCTCATCACCAGTATGTGTGCTCTGAGCTTGCAGCTTGCTTGATTCCCAGTGGCAATGAGCATCTTGTGTTCCTGACAACCTTTTGGGAGAACCCCAGCAGGCATACTTATTTTTGATGCTCCTCAGCTAATATCTGGGGATGGCAACACAATATCATCCCTTTATTATTAAAGAAAAACACCTAATGATTTCATCAGTCCCGGCTAAATTACATTGGGGAAAATTTGTTGCATCTTTGTTCACAAATGAATGTGGAACAGACACATACAAACATCTAGTCTTGTTATCAGCTGTAAGAAAAGTGAAGATTGAATTGATTTTCTCCACGAGAAAACACAGCATACTCGATGCACATGCTGTGTTTACTAGTGGGGCATTTCAACGCCCATAGTTCATGAAGAGAAAACAACACAGCTTTACTTTAACTTCAGCTTGTGAATAATAGCAACTTTTTCATGAAGGGTTCATAGAGCAGCTTTTCATATATAATCATCATCATCATCCATATACACAGTCGAAACCGTTTATAAGGAAGTTGAAGGGAGTTCAGAAAAAGTTCGTTATACGCAAACTTCATTTTATCCGATTTTGCCTTAAATAGATCAGCAAACGAGCAAAAGTTATGTAAAAAACGCATACAGTATACTACTATAGTACATATGTATTAGAAAGTAGAAGTACAATAATTGAAACATTTACCTTTAATTTTTCATTCACACTTCTGGAAGTAACTATCCAGAGTTGCCTGTTTTTAGGATTGAACAATTGCTGTAGACAGCTGTTTTTCTATTTGATCCAACAATGCTGAACAAAACAGATTTTTTGACGCAAAAAGAAGCACGCAAATGATCAAGACTTTCAATTGCCACCGCATTTGATATTTTTTTAACTTCTGCGTATTATTCCTCCTCATCAGTGGATGCGTCATACTGAGAATTCAACGCGCAATCAACGATGTCCTGATCTGTATTTTGAGATTCTGTTGAGATGTCATCGCCAGCCAGCAGGTAATCTGGAAAAGATAAATCCAATGAAATGAACCCTTTTGCACTCAGGTGATTCCGTGTTTCGTCTTTAGTAGTAACCACTGTGTCTTCATTTGCTACTGAAATACCAAAACCAGCATGTTTCCAACAATTTTTTTATGGTTACATCAGTTACGGTAGTCCAAGCATTAGATAGCATACCACATGCCATTCGAACATCGATGACAGTTGGTTGCCTCTTTTTCATGTTAATACGAATTTTTCTGAGTAAAATTATGCGGTAATGAAGTTTTAGGTTTTTTATAACACCCTGATCCATAGGCTGAAGTTTTGATATAGTGTTTGGTGGAAACCGATGTACGTTTGTAGACGTTAACACTATGTTAGACGAATGTGCTGCACAATTATCGATGAGCAGCAGAACTTTCCTATTTTTCTTTGTCATTTCGTTGTCAAATTGTTTCAACCATTCTGTAAAGAGTTCCGATGTCATCCACGCTTTCTTATTAGATCTGTAACTTACTGGTAATTTTTCACCTTTCTTGAAGCATTTGGGATTTTTTGATTTCTCGATTACGAAAAGTTCCCTTTTATTGGATCCATCCATATTTGCGCACAGCAATACAGTTAAACGGAGTTTTGAGTTTTTCCCAACAGAACATTTTTCACCTTTGAAACCTAAGGTTTTTTTCTGGCAATAACTGATAAAAAACACCAGTTTCATCAGCATCGTAAACATTGCAAGCTTCATACTGCAAAACTAAGGTTTCACTTGATTCCAGCCCCTTTTGGGTTGTTTCATCATCCACGGAAGCACTCTCTCCGCAAATGGACTTAAATATGATTCCATGACGCTCTTTAAATCTTTGAAGCTAACCATTGCTTGACTGAAAATCAGGTTTTCCTAGAAGTCGGGCAAAATCTAATGCCTTTTCCTTCAGCAAAGGGCCAGAGACTGAAACATTTTTGCTTCTCACTTCTTGGAACCACTTTAACAGCGCTGCTTCCACGTCTGTATAAAGACCTTCACGAAATCGTTTTCTATCATGCCTAAAAGAACCTTCCGAGAACTTTCGCTTCAAACCATCCTTATTTTTTAAAATTGTGGATAGTGAATTTGCCAGAATGCCAAATGTTTTGGCTACGTCACACTTCTTTTTCCCTTTCTCCACCAAATTGATTGCTTCAATTTTTTCATTAAACTCAGTGTTTTTCGTTTAACAACTGACAGGATTTGCCAGCTTGTGTTGATGCGTTCTAACGAACGAATTTGTGAGAAAAATTGCTGCTTCCAAAGCTTTAAACCATCAGATGTGCCCGCTTAGGAAACGCAGAAGTGCGATTAAGACAAACATCTGCCTATCTGGTCCATCCGAACAATTTAACATACGGCTCCAAAACGAAGACGCTGACATTGGACACCCCTGGCAGGATTTCCCAACACCCCACCCCTGATCCTTTGTCGCATTCCTCCTTCTGTTCTCAAGCTGGGAACAGATCATTTACCCTCTAAGCTCTTGGGGTGATGAAGTGGGGGTCCCTCCAGTAAAGGAGGATTAAGGAAAAGTGGGGGATTCCGACACCGCCTGGCTAGTCTTTGGGCATTTCACTGAGTCAGAGGTCTCAAGATATCCTGAAGAAGAAGAAAAAAAAAATGGCTACTCTCCCGCAGGAGAAATGTTGAATGGGAAAAAGGCACAAACTTCGTTATATATGATTTTGGACAAAATTGCTGTTCGTAATATCCAGTTGAAATAACATTACGATAGCATTGAAAATTTAGGGAACTGCAAAGGCATCGTTATATATGAACCTTCCTTATATCCGAGCTCGTTATATGAGGGTTCAACTGTATATATACACACACACACTTCAAAAAGTAGGAACTGTACACCAAATTACACTCAAAATAGTATAACTATACTAAAATATAACTATACTAATATAGCAATGATAGTGTTTCTCTGGAGTTGCCACGTGTTTGGAATCAATTCTTCAAATAATGCTGAGTTCTCTACCATTGTACCGCGTGCCCAGCCAACGTGACCTTGTTTCTTCGAAATATCACTTTTGCTCCTAATAATTTATTGTCTAGTCAAATCACCACATTCAAATTGTTGAAACGTTCTATTATCCAGTTTGCAGTTAGCTGTCTACCTTCCTTGAGAAAGCCATCTGGTTGATGTGCGAAAGCTTAGAAATTTTATCTTTATTCTATTGCCAAGAATTTTCAGATTTTTAGTATAGTTATACTATTTTGAGTATATATACACACACTATATTGTCTAAAGTCACCACACACCTAGAAGAGAAACACAACATAGCATTTATTGACATACATTAGTATGGTGTCTGTCCACCTTTGGCCTTAATGCATGCACTGACCCTTCGAGGCATGCTTTTGACAAGGTTTTGGAACACAGTGATAGGTATGCGCTTCCATTCAGTACATAATGCTGCCGCTTAGTAGTAGGCCTTGGTTCCAAACTTCTTATGCGGTGCTCTAATTCATCCCATAGGTGTTTTATGGGATTAAGATCAGGGCTCTGTGCTGGCCAGTCCACACAAGATACAGAATTATCGTCAAACCACACCATAACAGTCCTTGCTTTTTACGGCTCGGTGCATTTTCCTGCTGGTACCAACAAGGTTTGGCTCCATGGTATTGCCACAGAGTTGGTAGGGCATAATTGTCCAGAATATTGAGGTAGATGTGCCGGCTAACAGGTTTGTCCACGATAACCAATGGGCTGGAACCATACCACGAAAAACACTCCCACATGAGTACACTGCCAGCTCCAAACTTGACTGTAGGAACAGTACACTGTGGTAAATAGTGTTCCCCCAGCTGCTGCCATACCCACACATGGTCATCAGACTGATGGATCATGTATGTGGATTCATCAGTCCATAGGACCCGTTTCCATTGATCTATGGTACACGATAAATGTTCTTTACACCATGCTGAACGATGAGTAGCATTCCGAGTGGAGATGAAAGGCTTATGAGCAGCCACGCGACCACAGTAACCCTTGAAATGAAGTTTTGCAAATAGTACGTGTACATACTGAGGTTCCAGAATTTTTACTCATCTGGTTGACTTTTGTCACTGCGGTCTTGTGCAGTACTCCATCGATTAGCCGTAACAATTCTGCTGAGGCTTCGATGTCCTCTATCACTGATTTTCTTTGGTCTGCCAGCATGTTTTGCGGCTCCAGGCACACCACGTGTCTTCCACTTATTCAGTACATCCAGAACGGTGGACTTGGGTATGTTTAAACACCTCTCGGTTTCTCTTATGGACAACCCACTAATATAACACCCAACAATCTTTCTTTTCTCAAAGTCAGTTCTCTCCCGCCACGACATTTTCACTCAACCTCACAGTGCGATATAATCGCGGTCAGCTGCAGGCTTGTTTTTATACCGTTTGCAGCTGTACCGCGCATCTTAACAACTCAGCAGATCCATTCATTTGTTTTTGAAGGGGTGTCCGGTGACTTTTGTCAATATAGTGTTGTATATATATAACTGAAAACAAACATCATGGACAAACAAAAATAACTTCAAAATAATTTTTTTTACCTGAAAACCCAGGTGCACAAAAGCAGCAAAGAAGAATTCTTAGAAAAAACCCCGCAAGAAGAAGCATTTTCAACGGGAGCCAAAAGCACGAGAACAAGAAAATATATATATATATATGTATGTATATATATATAGAAGAGCAAAGCTGAAAACAAAGGAAAAACTTTTGTGGAAGTGAGAAAATGCAGAGTTTTTGCTGGTCCTTGATAAAGCCAAGGCTCAGTATTCTCGACACTTTCTACATTCAGTTGTTTTATTTTATTTTTTATTTTTCTCTTTTTACTCACACCGGTAGATACATAACTTTTTCTATGTTGTACTTGGTATGAGTCAAAAAATTTTTTTGCTTCGGTCTCTTCTTAATAGAATGTATATATATATGTATAAACAAGCAGGGAAAAACAAGCAAAAATGCAGAACATTTTGAAAATGCTGAGCTTTGGCTTTAATTAAGGACCAGCAAAACACAGCATTAACTCATCTCTACAAAGACCTAGTGGAATATGGGTTTCTGCTATGTCATATATGTATGTATTTCAGGTAAATCTAAACAAAACCTAAAAACCATGAAAAGGTAAAAATTAAGAATTAAATTTACATATATGACATACTTGGACCAACCCACAACTACTACTCATTGTCCACAAAACCAGAAAAACCTGCTACAGAGCCAACGAGCAAAAAAAAAAAAAATTGCCATTGCTGTGAGACATGTTGAGACTTTAAAGAAATAAAATGTAATACAAATCCTGGGAAATTACTTAAATAATACAAAAGAAAAGTTGCAATATATACACAGTATTATAAAAATGCTTTACTTGAAAGTACAAACTCAATAAAATGGCCACGAGGCCCAAAACACGAAGCATGCAACCACAAGAAAGGTTCAACAAGGAAGCAAAGCCAAAAAAAAAAAAAAATACAAAGCCATAGTGAATAGAAAAACTACGCTAATGTTTGGAGTTTAAATTAAAAGAACACAAACGAATGTCGGCAAGCTTTAAAAATGCAAAAAAACTTCCAAAAGAGACCAAAAAGAAAAAAACGAAACTACTTACCAAGGACATCCTCTGCAAAAGCGACTGAAGAAAAACCAGCATGGTCGTTCAAGCCAGCTGTAGAACTCCCTCTAACGTAGAGAACGAAGTCTTTCTTTTGGGAGACTTCGTTCTCTACGAAGTCTCCCAAAAGAAGGACTGCATGAAACAATGTAGTCCGCAAAAATTGGCAATCCACCAATCAAAACTCCCAAATGAAAAAATAATAAACTGATTGTCTGGAAAGAGTAGAAACTCAACGGAATGCAAGAAAAATATCATCAAACACAGCCAAAATGTATTTAATGTTCACCTGTATTAAAATACCTTAAAGTAAAACTACAGAAATAATTCAGTTTCTTATAAATTTTTCTTAATGTATACTATTTTTATGTTTGCTATTCTTGAGATCGAACAACTGTTTTATATTTAAAAAAAAATTATTAGAACTTTTTATTTTAATATTTTATTATTTTTATTTTTATAATGAAACTGTTTTATTTATAGCACTAAAGGTTCCAAGAAGGAAGTTAATATACATCCTCTAGACCAACTTCCAAATAGGCTTTCATATTTATACAAACAAAGTGGTTTGGGACTCTGTAAAAGTACTGACCCACCAACAGCATTTTTAGAAAGAAAAATAGCAGGTCTAAAAAATAGAGAGAAGGAGAACTATATTAAATGATTTACATTAAATTTTTCCAGATGTGACATTAAATTTTCCATATTAAATGATTTACATAAAAGTTTTCCAAATGAATCCTGATGGTGGGTAGGCTTACTGTCCAAAAATCTGACATTAAATTAAGTGAAAAATTACGTATTCCGACGAAAATCCCATATTTACTTAAAATTTATAGAGTAATAACTTCCAGGAATAGCCACATTGTCCTTTTTTACTGAAATTCCTTGGTTACGTATGGTAAGATCAGTAGCTTTGAAAGGTTTGAGCATTAAAATGTATACTAAGAAAATACTTGTTGCAAACTTAAAAACATTAATTCCTTTGTTTGTTTGCTGAGGCTGCAATACAGCCAAAAAATGTATTGCATGTAATTGGAAAATGATCAAGAATGAAATGTTGTTTTGCCACTATTTTGAGTGTTTTTTTCTTTCTTTTTATGACTCAAATAGGGATGTTATTTAAGGTTAAGCTAAATGACTAGATTTCCATGGACTACACAGACTTATAAAATTTAAAATGAAATCCTCATTTCACACCTTCAGTTTTCCATGGACTTACTGAGAAAAGGTAAAGGTTAGGTTAGGGGAGGGGTGGGGGGTGCATTTTTCTTTAGCCAATTTCATTTTGTATACTTATTTTTATGAAAACTTGATACAATATGGCCTTTGTGAATTTTTGCAAAATAATTAAGTAGCAGCCATTTTTGTATTTAATTAGTAAGTGTCTATTTCTGAATATTTTTATGACTGTGAATGTCAAATCCTAGGGAACAAGTTCACCATTATAAATTTAGGGTTAATAGGGTAAGGAAGGAACTGAAACTACATAATGAATACAACAGCATTACCTCTTCAAGACTCAAAATCAGCACCAAAGCATTCATGCAAAAAGCTAGCATTTTATCCATCTATTCAATCACCAGGCAGCTTTTCTTTTCTTTTATATTTTCACTGTAATAGCCTTTTTTTAGCGTGTTTTCATAGCTTAAGAAAGGGTGCTCAGAATTTTTTTAGGTACCAAGTTTCAAATGGTTGTGATAGAAAAGTGTTTTAAAAAATGTATACTGATACATTGTTTTACGAAGAGAGTTTATTACCTGGAAGTTTTTATTAGTTCCTTATGTACACACCTCAACCAAGAGTTCAAATTTTATATATTTGATGTGTTTATATATGTGTACAGTATATTGCTTTATTGTCAAATACATGATGTACATGAAATTATATTTTATGTTTTAGTTTTTTTTTGCAGTTGTGTGCATGAAAACAAGGAAGTTTGTGTGGTAAAATTTTTATGGTGGTATAAGTGGTGCATTTTTATGTTTATATATAACATTGCTGATGTATATTTCATGGGTTATCTTGATTATTTGGGTGTAGGTATTTTCATACTTACATGCATAGTTTCTTTGTCTTTATGGCATGTGGTATTTGCAATGTCTCTATAGGTACTATACTAAAACAGTAATCACTTCTTGCTTTCACCCAAGGTGAAGTGCAAAGGTAGTGGCATCTTTCCTTAATGTGTGGATTGAGAGTTCTTAAGAAAGGAAGGACAGCTTAGCTTCAGCAGTGTTGCTTGGTCATTTAATCTTTGTCTGAGGGTCAAAATTTGTTTCCTCCAGTTCAGTTCAGTTCAGAAATTGCCTTTCTTTTGTCCAGTTCAGTTTAGTCGAGGCTTTCATCCCCTGGCGTGGGAAATTTGTCCAATTTGGTTGAGGTAAATTTTTCCAATTTGGTTGTAATCAGTGCAATGAAAACTGAAGTTTCGAAAATTTTGGCAAAGTAAAGAAACTTGAAGAGTGGATGCGAAGACAGATTAATAAGAATCGTGTGTTGAGATTATGAATGATGTAGATATTAAGGCTGTACTGTGTGGCAAACATAAGACGATGTATACTTCATTTCTATTTCTGGAGAGGAAGAGAACAAAGAAATTAGTAAGAGTATGAATCACAGCAGTGTAATACTTTGGACGAACACAGGTTTCAGGTTATGAATCATGGAAACTGAATACAACACCTTAAGATTTCTCAGAAATCTCAAGTACAAACTATAAATACAGATTAAATAATTTATACACATGCAGAGTAAAATCCTGTATATGTTGGAATAATTACTATTACCTGTTCATCCAGTCTGCACCATTAGCGCAGTCATGAGTATGCAGCACATAGATTAACACGTTCACTGCCGCTGTACTATATCAGCAGCAAGCACGCGGTGCCGGTACGAAAACCGTGCAAATCTCCCACGACGCTACAAGGTGTCACCTTGATTGAGCTTTTATGTGTTTGGGCCAACCAGCCATGTGTTTGCATCTCTAAGCTTTGCATGACTTAGCAATTCTAAAATACGAGAAAATTTATCCATAATTGATATTCGTAATTATAATTCTGCCTGCCAGCAATAAAATATTATTCCAATACTGAAGTAAACATTTACTGGATACATATTTCGAACATTGTTGCATGTAAAACAAGAGAAATAATACTTACAAACACCAAATAATTACATAAATAGTGCCATGATGCGTAACTGGATAAATACAAAATCCATACATTTTGATTTGAGTATGGTAAAAAATCCCACACACACAAACATGCAGTTCGTCTTGGAACATACTTTTTTAGCAAAATAGGAAGACAAAATATTTATCCCTTATCTACGATGATATAGTTCGAAGCATGGCTGAAAGCACAGTGCAGCCTGATTTTCTGGGCACTGGGCGCAGTAATAGAGTGTCCCTGCGAATCCCTTTGGCAGGACACATTTTGTATCGTCTCCTCAAAAAACGTCCCTTTTTGTTTTGTTGACTGAAAGATGGCCACATACTTTTAATGATTTAGATATCTTCGCTCGGGAAGTGGATGGCTCTTGATTCAAAAGTTGACGTACGATGGATATCCTAAAATCGCAGAGGCATATCTTCTTCCCTGAGAATTTATTATACAAGTTGTGGGAAATGGTTATCATCATATGAAATATATGTATTCCTAGCTACTTGTACCATCTTATGGTTTTCCTTTCACAAGGATAGTATGCTACCATTTGATCTTGACGATCTACCACTGACATAAATTTATTATAGTTAATAACAGCCTTTGGTTTTTCTTTTATTTACAGTTTGAACTAAATCGTCCTCAAACTACTTAGTAATGAAGAGAACATCCCTTTTATCTTTCCATTTGCACACTGCAACGGCATTAGAATATTGGCATTTCCGTTCCCCCTTCAAAAGTTTATTAGCTTTTGTGACATCCTTAGGAAGATCTCATCAGTCTGCACGGAGAGTTCCAGTGCAAAATAAGTGTCATTATTGTTCAACAACTGCAATGCAAGATTGTAACTATTATAAAAATTATCCATATAAATAGCATGACCAACATTTAGCTTCTCTTCCATCAATTTTAAAACTACATTAGCAGCATGACCCCCCCCCCAGGGAGTCCAGTTGCCCTGTGTAAACCAAAGCTTTTAGAATCCTACCATTTGGTTCCGTTAGCAAATAAAGTTTCACCCCATATTTATTTATGGCGTTTTCCTTTCATGTACTGTTTCAAAATCAAACGACCTCTCCATAAAATCATTGATTCATCAATTGTAAGTTCTTTTCCAGGGTAGTATATGCTCTCTATGGTATCATTAAATAAATCCTGTAAAGACATTTTTGCAAGGCGGTTGGTTGTAATCGCTTTGCCAGGTTGAGGATTTCTTGCAAAATGAAGGCACTGCATGAACAGAAGGAAACGATTCCTGCTCATATTTGAAGAAAAGCAGTCCATTTTGAATAATGGATCTGTTTTCCAGTAATCTTGGAGATGGGGCATTTGTACAATGCCCATATGAAACAGAAGGCAAAAACTTTCATCTCATCTACCGACACATCCTTCCATTCAGTTATTCATGAACCTTCAGTAACTCCCGAGATAAACACTTCTACAGAACATGCATTACTTTCCCTAACTAATAGATCATAAAATTCCTCATTTGCAAAAAAGATTAAAAAGTCGATTGGCTCAGTACCTATCATATTAATTTTCAGTCCTGGTACACCAGTGAACGAAATTATTCTCATGATGTCGGGACCATCACACCAATGTGTAGCCAAAATCCGTTGAGGCAGAGTATGAGAAAGAACGCAGCATTCTTCATTCTCACTTTCACAGCTGGTTGTACTACAGCTAGTAAAAGAATACATTTCTGCACTTTATGACAGATTATTGGCATCATCTATTGTCACGGAAGAATGTGCCCGCCGAGGAACTTTTGATTGAGAGGGACCGGCGATAGCGCATCCGAATATATCCATTGTTTCCACAAAACTAAGTATGGAAGTGAATATGGGTTTCTTTGAAATCCCTTTAGCCTCCTCAATGAGCCTCCCTGTGACGTATAAACTCTAAAGTAGCAAATGCTTTTTATTGCCATTCAAGCATTTATTTATTGATAGTTACCTTCACCGCAAAACCAGTGACGTTCAAAGGAACATAAACATTGTAGTAAAAAGCGTGCGCTGTGTTAAGTCTATGGGGATTCAACTTACTTCCCCTTCCTTAAACCATGTGGGAAAAAATCCGCTATCCCAAAACCACGGTCACTTTTAGACGGTTGGAGACTCATTTTCAGTGCCAGTAACAAAATAGATAACTCTCTTCAAGTGCCGAAGGTTTTAGGAAGCAAAATATGAAGCCATGATTACGACACCGTTCGGTGGCAGCGCCACCTGGGCTACGTATTGTATGATGCCATTCAGCGTCGCGTGGCAGTGAAAGTGTTAAAAGGAACCATCACAGTGTAACTCTCAGAACTTGTTTCAGATAAACATAGTTGTGGTATACATATTTAAACATGGCTTTTGCAGAATGTGTGGTTGAATTAATATGATTTTTCTGATTGTGTACAATCAAAGCATATGACAGCTACTTTAATGTAAACAAGGAAAGTAATGTGAATCTTGACAGCATATGTACAAACAGATGCCTTCTGCAGTGTCATTGCAACTCCCACAGTTAGGTGGAGTTGTTTTGAATATATTCTTTCTCTCCACGCAGTTCTACCTTGTGTCATCTCACTTTCTGAACTTTTTGCTTCATGCCAATGTTCACATCTCCACTTCTGTGCTGGTAACTTTGTGTTCCACATATCCTTAATTCCTTCTTAGTATATATCCATACCAGAGCAGTCTTCCTTCTTCAGCGTGTTTTGAATCTAGCCATTTCTGAAGGTATTATTTAGTATGTTTTCTGTGTCTCATCGTAGACTAAGCAGCACAGTTCAACATTTCTACTCTTACTTCAGTACTGAGAATATAGGTTCTCACTCTCATTAGCAGCCTTGATGCGTGAGTACACTTGATGCTTTCCTCCATTCATCCTATTTTACTTGCACTCATGTCACTCATGTTCTCAGTTTTCCTTTCACATTTCCTTCAGCATTGATTTCAGGTATTTAATCTTTTTACTCTTTTAATTACTTCCTAGACAATAACTAACAGATTGATTCTTCCTATCTTTCTTTGCAGCTCCTGTACCACATTTTGGTTTTAATTTTCAGCTTTATATCTTTTAATGCTCTTTTAATCTTTTTTGGCCTTGTAGACAACACGATCCATAGTACTGCTTCTTTTCACACCTGTTCTTACTATATCTGTAATGGTGGCACACGAGGATGGGCTGAATGGTGAAAGACACTGCACTCCAACTTTTGCATCAGACTTTCGTGTGTTTCTTCTCCAGTAATCTGTACATTTCCCATATCAAGTGCATGTTCATGTTTCTGTAAAATAATTACATTGTGTTATGTGCCTCTGAAGATATGACATACAGTGGTGCTTTACCATTACTGTAATTCTACATTTAAGTTACTCTTGATGCCAAGTGTCATTTTTGTTCTTTCTATTCCAAATTCTACCTGTGATTTTTATGCATCCTCTCAGATCCATTGTTCTTTTCCTATTTCTATGATGTCTAAAAGTGGTTTTATGCCCCAGTAGTGCAATGCAGTATCCCCTCCCTTCCTCTTCTACATAAATAAATGTCTCAGTTCACTTTGTGATAAAGTTTATATCTGTGTGTGTCTCGTAATTTCATTAGTGAGAGTTATTTCTGTTTATTGGAGGGGATGAGTCATGATTATTGAGCAAGTGCTTTGTTGGAATTTCTTGCTTACCTTATTTGCTGCCACTAGTCCAGAATGATCGTAAGGCCTGGACAACCTTGTTCCAATTCTCTTCAGAGGCATGGTGAAGGATAATGTTAAAGGTGATCATAAATGATGCTATTAAACAACACAACGGATTTATTTCCATATATGATGCGACGGTTGATGATTGCGTACAATGATGGATGAAATACATTCAACTAGCGGACGATGACTTAAGCTGTTAAGGTGTTGAACATGCACAGTTCCTTTACAATACTGCAGTGAGAGTCCTGAGAGATACACAGTTCAGTCACAAACAGTGATACGCCATGATACAGGATGCTGTGTGATTTTATGTGGTGAATACCCTCAGAAGTCAAGACCTCAGCCTGACTACAAATTCTACTTGTGTGGAAAACCAACCTCAGCCAGCTACCACCTCACATACGCTCTCTGGCTGAGAGCTAGTTATGGATCCAAAATGTTCCCATCCCACCATAAAACGCTGACCTCCACTCTGAGTATCTGATAGATGAGAAGTGCCTGCCAAACAGTTTCAGCTTCTGAGGGTCTGCTCAACTTTGGATCTTGCACAGCCAATCAGAGGCTTGCATTCTATGCCTTCGTCCTGAGCCCTCTCTCTCCGCTTCCTAAATTCCTCCTATGACACATGCTAGATGCCCCACTCTTTGCGGTTGCTAGGGGCTGTGAATTCCACATTCCAAATTTTTAGGATCTCAATCTCCCTGTTTCATGTGACGTTGTCACAAAATGGCCACTGTTTCTTCCTCCCTTCTTTTTCACTCCATAATTGCATCCCATTTCCCATTTTTAGTTTTCCTGCTTTTTTTTTTCCTTTGGAATTCTACATTTCACTGCACTGCTTTCTTTCACTATCAGCATTTTTCTGTCCCCCTTTTTTTTCCCTTTTCTAATTAATTCCACATCATCACACACTTCTTCCCCATTTATGAGGAATAACTTCTTGTTCAAATATTTGTTCATTAAAGCCCACAAGGTATCAGTATCCTTGGCACCAGCTAGACCATTGGGGCAACTGGGGCTGTCACCCTGGGACCCTCATTTTAGGAAATAAGAACAAAATTATTTTTTTATTTATTACTATTATTTTAAGTTTTGGGGTGTGAGGTCCTTAAAAAATAGTTTTTATGTCTTTTTTAGTTTCTAATTCCCTCATCTTCAAATAGGTTACCACCCTTTGTCATACAGACACTGAGATTTCCAGATTTCATATGATTATCATACCACATTAATCTTTTCTGCATTCATGAAATGGCAAATTAAATTTCATCAATTTGTGGCTCCCTACTTTTATATATTCAACAATTTGTGTGTAAATTACATCCTTAAATTTAGAAAAATAAAAATATCAAAGTTTATTTATGGCTATATATGGAGCTAATTGTTCAGTAACTTTAAAAACAGTACTGGAAATTTTTTTAAAAGTCATTTTCATGTATGAGAGTGTATAAAAGTTAAAAAAAAAAAGTCCCTAATTTGTCAGTTACTCTACCTTCTTTCATGTATGAGAGTGTATAAAAGTTAAAAAAAAAAAAAAAAGTCCCTAATTTGTCAGTTACTCTACCTTCCATCAAAAAGCACTCATTAAAAGATGTATCAGGAAAAAAACTATTTATAGGAATTTATTCTAAATAAAAGGATCATTATTCGCTATGCAAAAACATTTGGTATGCAAATTAGTTGAAGTTGTCTTTTTATCATTTACTGAGTGAGTTTTTACAAGAATTGCAATACAACCTGAACACCCGATCTCCCAGGAAAGAAAGTCGTGATTTTAACATTTTTGACTCTCTAGAGCTCTCTGAAATTTCAATTCATATTTTGATCTTGATTGACATTAAATGTCCGTCATTACTGTTTCACACGTCATGCAAGTTCTGCAATGGGGAGATTATTAAATGATGTTAGATACGTATGGGGCATAGTATCGGCAATTAAAATCAAGAAACAATAGACTATATATGTACTTAAAATATTCGTAGTGGCTGTCGGGGCTTCATATGTACGCCTTCAAAGAATGTGAACTTTTTTCAATTGTGAAGTTTAGAATAAAATTTGGGATATTGTAAAATCTGCGCCAGATAAAATTGAACAAGATGAATTTTTACAATGAAGGTAAAAAATTCCTTTAACAACAACGAAATATGAAACTGAATTAAAACCTTGTCGAATTTAAAAAAAAAAACTATAATCTTGAAGAGGAAATCATCTTGACTGTGAAGCACCGCGATAACAACAAAACATGAAAGCGAATTATAATTTTGCTGAAATTTAAAAAAAACGAACAGTCTTGAAAAAGAAATAATCATCTTGATTGCAAAGCATACAGAAATAAATCTCCCGACTGCAAAGCACCAAACTAGTTTCTGCCAATATTTATAGCTATCATCAGTGGTAGGTGCACGGACATTGCAATTACTGCACTCACTCGCTCAGGTATGCTGCTCAACCCGAATGCATGTTCAGCATTGTCATGTAGATATTTGCGCATCATGGTTTGGGTTTTACTGCGCACATCTATGGTTTCGCCATCTGTAGTTAAACAATTTACAAGTAGCATTTATGGAGTAGAAATATGCACTTGTATTTTTAAGTAATCTTTGATTTAAGCTGTTTTATGTTATTGTTTTTCTTCTTCAAATGTTTTTTCTCCTGTTCAATAAGGTACCTCCATGCAAACTGAAGCTTTACTGGACTATTAACATTACAGTTGTATCTTTTGATTTTCTCAATGACTACAGCCTCGGAGGTCAGAATCTGGGCATGTGATCTATGCGATGTTATAATTTTCGTGTTAGTCCAATCAGGAGTTACATGATTTCTGATACAATGTTGTATTAATGAAGTTTTTTCATCTTTTCTTGTCCAATTCGTAAAAATCTTCTACGCGTACTTCCGATATACACTTTGTCTTTTTGGTTATCATCTTTAATTGTTGGAATGATATAAATGCCAAATTTATTTAGAACTGATCTATTATTAGTAGTAGTAAGTATACCTCCATTATCAATGACTGTTTCTGCAATGTTAATATTGTGGTTGTAACATTCTTTTTTTAAGATAGTACTAATAGGAGGTAAGTATGGAAATTTTCCATAATATTGCTTTATTCCTTTTTCAATATTATTTTTGGAACGATGTATACTGGCTGTAATGTTGTTATATAAAGATTTGACTAATCCTTTAATTATATCCAAACTCTTCTACATACATACATATCACTAAGCTGTTCTCCGAGATTCAGAGGTTAGCTCCAAAGAGAAATACAAACTTCCAGATATTTTTACTTATTGTTGTCGTATCAAACTTTGCCATTTACAGCGATCTTGACATACAACTCGTGCTTCACTGATATCCATTACACGCCTTACACAAGATCTTTTATACTTCATACTCATAATCTTTTTCTCATGTAGACACTCCTGAATCTGATCCATCCATGTCTTCCTTGGCCTTCCTCTATGAAGGCAGTAAAAACTTTCTTCCCAACAGCCAGATACTTTTCAATCATCATGCGTAATGAATGCAAAAATCTGGTTAGTGCAGCCTTTACCAGGCATAAAACCACTCTGAACATCCCACACTTTCAATGATGTAAGACCCCGTACTTTTTCAATAACAACCTTACCAAACACTTTCCCTGGCACACTCAGTAGGCTAATACCACGATAGTTCTTGCATTCAGTCTGATCACCTTTTCCCTTATACAAAGGAACAATAATAGCATCCCTCCAATCCCGAGGGACCATTCTTAACTCCCAGCACAACTGGCAAATTTCAGTTAACCAGTCAATTATAGAGTCACCACCATACTTCAACATCTCTGCAGTTATGTCATCAACTCCTGGAGCCTTACCATTCTCAAGAGATTTTAGAGCTTTACACACTTCTTCTCTTGAGATCTCTCCTGTGCTTTCATACCTCATTGTGACATCATCTGCATGTGTCTCAGAATCATTTTTGCTCTCCTGATCTAATAACTCACAGAAGTATTCACCCCATCTTTCATTTAACTCATTGGGCTCCCATATCATTTCCCCAATCTCATTCTTCACACAACTTACAACTTTGTTTCCCCTATTTTTCCAGAGTCTCATGTACTTCCAGAAGGACTTTCTATCTTTCCAAAAACCCAGTTCATGCCTTCCTATCTTTTGCCTTACTGTGGTGAACCAGCTTAGCAGCTTCAGGCTTCTTACAGCGATATTCATCCACAGAGACTCTACCTTGCAACATCCCCAAATAGGCTTCCTTCTTTTTCTTTACTGCCTCATCAATCTCATTATTCCACCAAGCATCACCTCTATTGTTACCCACTATTGTGGTGCCACAGACCTCTTTAGCAGCAGTGATAACACAGTTCTTAAAACATTCCCACTTCTTTTCTACATCCCTCTCACCAGACTTCAGATCCTTCAGTCATTCTCTGAGTAAGTCAGAGTACCGCTGATGATCTTCAAGGAGCCTATCAACCTTTATTCTTTCTATCCTGGATCTCTTCCTATTCCTTTTCCTCCAACCAACATTAAGTTTCACTCGTGACACTACCAAGTAATGATCAGAACCAACATCCGCACCTCATCACAAGTGTTTCAAACGCTGATCGTAAACAACAAAATCTATCACACTCTTTTGACCAAAAGTACGATTTTCCCAAGTATATGTGTGTATATACTTGTGGTTGAAAAATGTATTAGATACACACAAACCATTCTCAATGCAGAGTTCAATTAAGCTTTCACCATTATCATTCACACAAGGATCATATAATTTACCCAGAACATTGTCAGAAATTGCATTGTGCACACCTACTCTAGCATTGAAATCCCCTGCTATTATAACTTTTTCTTTAGCACCAAACTGGCTCAAAACAGCTTTTAGCTCATTCCAGAAATCTTCTTTCTTATCAGAAGGTTCCGAGTCACAAGGAGCATACACTACAACAATTACAATTCTCTGAAGTTTCACTTTCAAACGAATCCAGACAATTCTCTCACTTATGCAACTATAATAAATCAAGTTGTTCTTCATCTTTTCACTTAAAATCACACCTACACCAGCCTGTCCTCTCATATTATCCAATACTCCAGACCATACACTCACCGTGCCATTCACTTCTTCTACCCCAATTTCCTTCTTTTTGGTTTCACTTACACACAGCACATCCAGTCTATACTTATTCATCTCCTCAATTACTTCACTCATCTTGCCATTTATACCTCTAGTATTCCATACACCAATCTTACATTCACTCAGCCGAGATCTCTTTCTCATACGCCATTTAGAAAGTCCAGGTCGATTCCGTGGTGGACCGTCCTTCTCAAGTGTGGTAGGTCTACCATATCCCACACTTGAGTCATTCTTAATATTTCTTTTTGTCTTTTTAATCAGGTAAGTACATCAGTGTGGGGGATTAGCCCACAGCTGAGGGTTCCAGTTGGTCATTCAACCTAAGGATTCTGGAACAAAACCCAGTGAGTTGGGGTCTTTTCGCCAATGTCAGACAGAACTAGCTTGCACCTCTCCAAGATTCACAGAGGACTAGTTGCTGTTGTGTGTGCCATTGTTACCACGGAGCACCCTGAGGAGGCAAACCCATCACTCACTACAACCGCCCTGCAGTTTTTTTAATCCATTTTAGCTATTTGATCTCTGATATTTTATTGGACTAGTGTGTAATGGCTCTTTTAATATTAAAGCGGAACACTGCAGTCTTGTATTTCCAAGGGTGTGTAGCATCCTTTCGGATAATTGCCTGTACATATGACGGCTTCCGGTAAACTGAATATTCTATAATTCCATTATCCTTGTGTATAGAGATATCCAAGAAGTTTAGCCGGCCATTAACTTCAATTTCTTTACTAACCTGTATTGATGGATAACATCTGTTAAATTTATTAATGAAGTTATCCAGTTCAAGATTGGAGTGCTGCCCAAATCTAGACATAGATCACATGCCTAGATTCTGACCTCCGAGGCTGTAGTCATTGAGAAAATCAAAAGATACAACTGTAACGTTAATAGTCCAGTAGAGCTTCAGTTTGCATGGAGGTACCTTATTGAACAGGAGAAAAAACATTTGAAGAAGAAAAACAATAACATAAAACAGCTTACATCAAAGATAACTTAAAAATACAAGTGCATATTTCTACTCCATAAATGCTACTTGTAAATTGTTTAACTACAGATGGCGACACCATAGATGTGTGCAGTAAAACCCAAACCATGATGTGCAAATATCTATATGATATTTGCGCATCATATACCAATAGTAATAATAACGGAATAATGTATCCAGATAATGAAGTGTTTGTCAACTTGTCCAGTCATAGTCTCACTGAAATTGAGAAGAGGACTTTACGACATAATTCTAATTTTGCTATCTCAAGAAAGATACCGGTATCAGACATAGTTGCTTCAGTTGAGGAATCTCTAATACAAAGCAGTCTCAACTTTGAAGAAAAAGAAATAGTTAGACATTGTATCAGCCAAGTGTTAACCGCAAATCACGCTACATTACCTAGACCAAATTTAACCACCAAAGAAATTAATGCGCTTAAAGAATTGCGCTCAAATTCAAATTTAATCATTACTAGAGCTGACAAAAGAGGCCAGGTGGTTGTGTTAGACAAAAATCATTATGATAACAAAGTCAAAAATCTTATTTCGGATGGACCTTACAAAGAAATAAAAAATAATCCTTCAGATAAACAATTGAAAGAAATGCAGAAATTGATCAAAAACTCAAACTCTGAGCCAAAACATAAAAAAAACAAAAACTTAAACCTTCATACGCCCGTTGTGCGAGATTCTATGCTCTCCCTAAAATACATAAATCTGGAATTCCTTTCCGGCCTATAGTAAGTAATATCGGCACAGCAGCATATAAGTTATCGAAGTTCTTATCTTCAAAATTATCTACCTTGGCCACTCCAAACGAAACATCTGTGAAAAATTCCATTGAGTTTACCAATCGACTTAAACTACACCCATACGTAGATCGACTAATGCTATCCTTTGATGTGGTATCTATGTTCACCAATGTTCCAGTAAAAGGAGCTCTGGAGTCCCTAAAATTAAGTCTTGTAGAGCATCATTACAGCCAACCTGAAGTTGAGGAAATAACAAGACTAGTGGACATTTGCATAAAACAGAACAGATTTACTTTCCGTGGAACGTTTTATGAACAGACGGAAGGTCTAGCAATGGGCAGCCAGCCCTCTGTCACCTATATTATGTGGGATCTACATGCATCGATTTAAAGAAAAACTTTTCAAACTCGGGAAATTTGACTTATGGATACGATATGTAGACGATACTTTCGTTCTATGAAAGGGAAAACATTCTGAAATTCCGGAATTAGTCAAATTTATAAAATCCATTGATCCTCACATTCAATTCAGCTACGAGACTGAAAACAACGGATGCCTACCATTCCTTGACGTCCTGGTAACTCGCCTAAATCAATCGCTGGCAACCACAATTTATCGGAAGCCTTTCGCTATTTTTTCACCTCCACATGCCAAGTCTAATCACCCTTATCAACAAAAACTCGGCGCCTTTTACAGTTGCGTATATCGCGTGATACATATATGTTCAGATAAGGACAGTTTGGAAAAAGAACTTTATTTTCTTAAACGTGTTGCAGTACAGCAAGGATACAACCCTTCCATTTTAGACAAGGCTCTAACAAAATTCCGGAAACCGAAGCCTATCTCCTCATTAACTCCTGTGATGCGCCCATTGCGAGAGAATTTTGCCATTATTCCATTTTCCCGTGACATTGCCTTCAAAATCACAAAAATTCTCAAAACGGTGATTTTTAAACCCATAAACAAAATGAGATTTTTAGGATCAAAGGACAATGTTGAAGACAAAAACTCGTGGGGAATTTACCAAATTCCATGTGAATGTGGCGCTTCGTACATAGGACAGACCCGTAGAGCCTTACGTTTTCGATTGAAAGAGCATAAGACCTGCATTCGGAATTGTGACCTAAAGAAGTCATCGATGGCTAAACACTGTTACAAAAAGGACCACAAATTTCTCTTTGAAGAGGCAAAACTTATTGACAAACCAGATTCAACCACCAAACTTAATATTTTGGAAGCTTTCCATATATATCAGAAGTCTTCGCAACTTGTTAATGACATGGCATCCACGCCATTTCTATCAAACGCGTGGAAGCATCTAACCAAAACACGTGACTGTTAACACCATTTATGATGTCATATACAATTTAAATATTTATGTGCCATTCATCCTGATGAAGCTAGGTCAATACCCAGCGAAACCATGGTCGGCTTGAGAAAATAAACATTTGTGACAACTACGTTGTATTATCTTAATCTATCTATATGACAAGACTGAACATGCATTCGGGTTGAGCAGCATACCTGAGCGAGTGAGTGCGGTAATAACAATGTCCGTGCACCTACCACTGATGATAGCTATGAATATTAGCAGAAACTAGTTTGGTGCTTCGCAATCGGGAGATTTATTTCTTTATGCTTTGCAATCAAGATGATTATTTCTTTTTCAAGACTGTTCGTTTTTTAAAATTTCCGCAAAATTATAATTCGTTTTCATGTTTCGTTGTTATCGTGGTGCTTCGCAGTCAAGATGATTTCCTCTTCAAGATTATAGTTTGTTTTTTAAAAAATTCGACAAGTTCCACTTAGTAGTTCTAATTCTGACTATTATATAGCTCTAATTATTGTACTATTCTCTTTTACGTGCAATATTTCAAAGTAACTTGTACAAAAAACTAGTACGGGGGGAAAAAAGTGTTCTTAACGAAACATAGGTGGCGCCAGCTGGGCTTGATAACGAAATATATCCAGGAAAGTTTTTCCGACGAATGGCAACAAGGAGTATCGGACTCCATTAGCGCGAAGTTAACCACGAACATCGGTGGTAAAGTCGCCACGCTCCTGAAGATGCCCAGAGTATGGGCGAAAATTTCGAGTATAAAGAACGGTAAAAATTGATGTTTGAATCCTAAGGCAAAGATCCAATGAGTATACCCAGCGAAAAGTGTGAGAAGTAAAGCCAGTCATCACATACAACGAACTTTAGGACAATAACATCAACAAAGGACCGGAAAACACGTGCGTGAAATGTTCCCATCGCTAGAAAGGAATGCCAAGGTAAGCATTATCCGCTAGTTTTTTTTTTTAATTCGACAAGGTTTTAATTCAGTTTCATATTTCGTTGTTGTTAAAGGAATTTTTTACCTTCATTGTAAAAATTCATCTTGTTCAATTTTATCTGGTGCAGATTTTACAATATCACGAATTTTATTCTGAACTTCACAATCTTTGGAGTATGAATATTGTGAATATTGTAAGTAAATATATTGTCTATTGTTTCTTGATTTTAATTGCAGATACTATGCCCCATACGTATCTAACATTTAATAATCTCCCGATTGCAGAACTTGCATAACGTGTGAAACATTAATGATGGACATTTAATGTCAATAGTAGAGGAAAATGGAGAGTTCTATTGCAGGATCAGCCCCCATAGACTTAACATTGGCTGATCCCGAGGCTGCTCCCGTGGCTGCTCACGAGGCTTCCCCAGCTGTCCCCTTGTCAGAATTTTTGTCACGCGATCATCCCCATGATGTGCTGCCCCCTAGCGGTGCTTCTTAGAACTTTCGATGGATCTTTGTTTTTGAGAGATGGCAACGACCGAGTGGGAAAGGGGGCGGATATAGGGGATGTCAACTTGATGTGCTGCCCCTAGCGGTGCTTCTTGGAACTTTTGATGGATCTTTGATTTTGGGGGATGGCAACGACCGAGTGGGAAAGGGGATGTCAACTTGATGTGCTGCCCCCTGGCGGTGCTTCTTGGAACTTTCGATGGATCTTTGATTTTGAGGGATGGCAACAACTAAGTGGCGTCCGTTGGGATTTTTTGTATTTATTCCAGTGGTTTTCAAGCGGGATTTTCCCTCCTCTTCGATGTTATTTTCCCCGGAGGAAATTTTTACGTAACGATGCTGGGGAATTTTCTTTCCAATGGAATAAAGATGGTCTTAGCGAGGTCCTAACTCACGAAGATTTGGTTTAAAAAAATTGGTCAGGTGGTCTCATGTACTACGTATTCACTCTACTTTTTTTTTTTTTTTTAAATTACTTTTACGTTATTTCTTCATGTGTTTTATATATATTTTTTGTATGTTTTGAGGGAGTTTTTTCGTGTAGATGTAATGAATTTTCTTGGGAACTTTTCTTTTTCCTACATTTAATTTTATTTCAGACCATGAGACGAGGAAATGCTTCTTTAGAAAGAATTTCGTTCCTGTTCGCAGTAACTATTGGACTTTGACAACAATTTTGGGAAATCAAGCGGAAATATAGACATGTTAATTCTGAGTCTTTCGCCCTTCCAATATTTTTTTTCTAGTCGTAAGGTTTTCATGTACTATGTATTCCCTTTTTTTTTTTTTTTTTTTTTTGTTTAACTTTTACGTTATTTTATCGTGTATTTTTTATATTTTTTGTATGTTTTGAGGGAGTTTTTTCGTGTAGATGTAATGGATTTTCTGTGGAACTTTTCTTTTTCCTTTATTCAATTTTATTACAGATCATGAGGCAAGGAAATGCTTCTTTAGAAACGATTTCGTTCCTGTTCGCAGTAATTATTGGACTTTGTCATCTTTTTGTGAAATGACTTCATGCTAATTCTGAGTCTTTCGCCTTTGCAATATTATTTTCTCGTAATTTTTTCGTGTGTTCAAGAACTCTACAGGATTTTCACAGTTAAAATTCTGATGAAACAATATTTTCTTACTTTATTTCGCATATCATTATAGCTTCCCAATTTCGCTATTTTACTTCCTCTTTTTTTTGAAATTTCGTAAAACTTTTCAGTATGTCAGTAATTTTTTTCTTACTTGGTCAAACTTGTGACTCCTTTTTTTAGACTATTTTTTTTTTCATTTCATTTCAACAAAACGATTATTTTAGATGTAGCAAATCATCAGATTTTTGTTTCCTTATATAGCATATTTTCAAACTTGCTTAAAAATATTCCTCAAAGCTTGCATGTAGTCAAATATGCATTTTTTTATTCTTTCCTAGTTTGCTATACTTTTCGTGGACTGTCCCAACAAGAAAGCATTCACTGTCAAGACATACAATCTAAAACCTTTTTTCTTACGATAAAATTTGTATTCTTTGGGCTGTATATTTTTCTGTTTCGTCCGAAAAAACATTCATTCTAGAGGCAAAAGCTAGTGATTCCGTTCTTCCCCTAAACATTATTTTTTGAACGTTTTACTAACTCACCAGAAAAGCAGTTATTCCCCACCCCCATAGCGAAAATAAAGAAATTCTTACTTCTTTTCCATACATATGGACTCAATCTATTTTTTCAAAATGCTGGTCATGACATTTCAACTAAAATTTCATACTTTCACCAAAAATCATATTCTTAAACGAGCTATTTTTTTTTTTTTTTACTTTATTTCATGTATAACTAAATTTTTATTGTTTCCTCACCTCATCAAAGTTAATAAGAACTCCCCTAATCTCATTTCTTTCCCTCATTTAAAAATGTTCTCTTTAAATTGAGATGTTTCAAAACTTCGCGTATATTTCTTTCACTAATGTCCACTTCTCCCGTATCTGTCCCATCATTTTTAACTTCTGTGCCTGCTGCATTTTTTTAGAAGTTTAGTTTCATTGACCTTTTCTTTCGTTTTAATTAGGTTTTCATTATCGTATTTTTTATTCATTGTCTCAGCAGAAAAAGCTTTCATTCTGGAGACATAGCGACTAAGTCCGTACTTCCTCTAAACATTTTTATTTCACGTTTTACTAATTTGTAAGAAAAGCAGGTGTTTCCAAACTCTCATAGTGAAAATATCGTATTCCCCTTATTTTACTTATTATATTTTTCCTTCTATTCAGTGTTGTATGATTCTTAAAACTTAGGTTGAATCAGAAAAAAAAAAAAAAAAAGAAGGAGTTTCATAAAAATAAACCAATCAATCTTTTCCTATCGATTTAATTGCTCTTATTTTTCCATTCGACTTTACTTTTGAACAGAAATGTATCTGAAATCTTCAGATGTATTTTAGTCTCTAAAGAGGCCGATTCTTCCCTATTTCAAATAAAGTCATTGTAGGATTCTAGTGTAAATGCCCCTAAATCTTTAGAACTTCCTTTCCATAGTTAGATACTAATTCCTTGAGGACCTTTAGAACTTCCTTTTCATAGTTAGATACTAATTCCTCGAGGTTTAAATTAAAACATGAAAGAAGAGTGTTTTTATGCTCTCTCCAGTGAAAGAAGAGTGTTTTTACGCTCTCTCCAGTGAACGAAGAGTGTTTTTACGCTTTCCCCAAGAAATTAACTTTGGAATCTCCCTTCTTTCTACCGGAAAATGACTATCTTGTGCGACTGTTTTCACGCGTCTACTGCTTGCTGGAAAACCTCATATGACATGAAATCACTTTGCTTGGTAGATTAAACTAAATTCTGGTTTTGAACTTTGAACGCAAACTCAAGCTTGTAAAAGCATGGTTTTCTGAGCGAACTTAAACTGTCTAAGATGACAAAAATCTAAAACTGGTGACTCAATGGGACAGAGCGTTTGAACTTTGCCGTTGATTCAAGATTTAAGAGATCCGTAGTGAACCACTACAAGGGAAATAAGCAGACCCTGATTTAGTCCACTGTTTCCAAGGAAGGTAGAAAGCTAGTGTTGTAATTCAAAAGCTCATAACTCAAGCCTCCCCAGGATTCAATTTCGGACGGACGATTAGTCAGATGTCAATGCTTAGACATTGAAAAATTACTTCAGACAAATATTTTCTTACTTAAAAGTGCTTCAAGTCAGAATTTGTATTACTTAAGATTTCCCTTAGTCAATATTTTTTCTATCTTAAAAACTTCTAAAGGGTTGATTTTGAAAAAAAAAAAAAAAAACGAGTTCTCCCAAAAACGTAAAATTTCCCCAGAATGTATGAGGAACCAAAAAAATTGACGAAGCTTGAATGTTAAGTCTTTCTACCCATTTCTTTCTCTTCACGTTTCATTCCATAAACTTTCTTCAAATTTTTATATATCCAAGAATTTTGTTAAATGTCCAAGTTCGACTCCCCCAGAAATTTTCTGAAAATGATAGTTTCTCTTTTAAAAAAAAATTCCAAAATAAGAATCCCTTCACTGAAACAAGAAATTCCTATTCAAAGCATTCCATCCCTCTTTCTACTTCAAATACTCTCTTTGTAAATCTAAGGAGCTGTTTTTGTTTTTGGTTTTTTTTTTTTTTAATATTCATATATTTCCCCCTCTAACTTTAGAAGATATTTTCCCAAAATGTATGTACATATTACGATAGTAAAACATCTTACAACTGCTTGATGTTCAATTCACTTCACGCTGTCTTAAGGAAATTCTTTTATTTTCTCATAACACATAGACATGTTATTTTTCTTCCCATTCACTTCAAAGACTTGAGATCAACTTAATGGAGTCCTTTGAGAAAAACTTTCATAGAAAAGCATAAATGTACTGAAAATGTCAGTTTCCTTAAAGAAATCATAAGAATAAGAATTTTTTTACTGAAACAAGTTTCCTGTTCAAAGCATTAAGTGGCTCTTTTCGCATCAAATTCTGTATTTCCTCATGTAAACTTTATTTTTCTACTTCATATTGTCTTTCGTTTCTTGTTTTTCCCTATGTAACTTAAAACTTCTTTTCTTAATCTATTTTCATAAAGTATCATTCTTTTGAGTTGATTTTTTCTGTTTTTTTTTTTTTTTTTTAAATGCATTCCTAAGTTCATATTGAGAAGGGTTTAAATTTTGATTGAAAGATGTTTGCAAAGATCGTTTTAGGAAAAGTTGAAAACAGATAATGTTCGTTTCGGAAAAGTTCATTCTTTCCTAGGGTTAAAAATGGAACACTTCATATTTTCTTAGGGGCGGTTTCGATGAAACACGTTTCAGTAAAAACAGTGAAATTCCCATTGAATAACACGGGGAAGCATGTTTTCGTTCAAGGAAAATATTTTAAAAGGTCTATTTTCGATTTAGTTGAAAACGAATCGGGTAGAAAATGCAGTAAAAACAGTCACAGCAAGTTCCTGAAAGTTGAAAATAGATGAGGTTGAAATGTGAAAAAATGTCTTAAGGAAGGAAATTGTTATAAAACACAGACTGTTTTAGTTTTCCCAGGCTAGCGGGGTCTTCAGTGAGAGCGCTGCTTCTTTTTCAACCCAAAGAATAAAGCGAGTCAGTTTGAAACATTTCAAACTCCCTGAAAATAAGCCGTGTACTCTGGTTTCGGCTCAATACTGTAAAGCATTGCTCTCAGACCAGTCGGAAATCCCCTCGATTGGCCGCCTAATAAAAAACATCAGGCCCAGTTCTCTTAATATATACCCAAATATTCATAAAAGTCTTCCAAAAAAGCACTAGTTCACCATTAAAACAATTGAATTCATTCTGTTACTGTTTTAAACATTTCAAAAAAGAAATTTTACTTTTAAAATTCTTGAAAGCTTAATATTTACTCTTAAGATTAAAAAAAAATCACTTAATTTATGTCAATATAAAAAATAATTTCACAAAATTTATGTTTAGAATTAAAAATAATAATTACACTTTTAATTTAGGGTCTAGAATTAGAAATGACTTAAAACATTTTTAAAAAATGCATTTTTTAAAACTTAATTCCTCACTTTTTTTTAGTAATTTACCTACCCCCCCCCCCCATTCCCGTACCCACATTTTTAAGAGTCCTAAAAAGAACTTTTTTTTTAACTAGCAGGATTTGCTGTTATGAAGACTCTTCACCGTCCCTAACAAAGATGCATTGATATTGTTCACAAATGCTTCTGTGATGAGCAAGCTACCAATTTCTTTCAAAAAGATTCCGCCACACTTTGGGGTTTTAGTAAAGAAAGTGCTTTATTAAAACCCATATACCATTTTTCATCGTTGGTAAACTGAGCACACTCATGTCCTAACTGGTTGTTGGGTTGTTCTTTTAGAGGCAAACGACACGTAGCACAATCAAACACTGTCCATGTATTTTGCTCAATGGCGGACTAGAGTACATCAGCCAGAATGAAATGCAGTTCCTCATCGCTCGCTGGGGAATTTTCAGCACTTTGGTTTATTAAGATAAAGTTCTTCAAAACAGTTCCAAATAAAACTTGGCAAACACTCTCCCAGATTTTAGGACATTCTTCAATGAGCTCACTGAATTGTGACCTAGTGAGAGATGTTGCAGTAGGCGATAGTTGAAGGGTGCCATTGCCCCCGGTATTCAGTGATTGAAACTGGTAAACGGTCCCCGAACTTGAAGGAGTTGCACAAAGAAGCAGTTTCTTTCCCACTACTTTAATATCGTTCATGTTCCAAAACATGAATCTAGACTCCATGAAAACGCAGAATGTGTATGCTGACATCGTAACACCGAATTTAGTGGGGTGTAAGAGCTCGCCATCGAACTCATAGCTCCTGACATGAACTGTTACAATTCCTGTAAAATCAGTCACTTTCACGATCTTGTTTCCTCCGAGAGAGAAGTGGTGAGGTGGCAGATTTTCTAGTGAAATTCCCGACGAAGCAGACTTGTTTGCAGCAGGCATAGTTGATGTAGACCCAGTACTAGCATGTACAGTTGAGACAGGTGTGTCGGAACGCAACAAGTCATCACCACGATGAAATTTCTTTACAGCATCCAATTTGGTTTGGTTGGCAGTCCGCTTTATGCTGATGGCCGGCAAAGTGTTTGTAGGGGCAGGCAACTGAACGTGTTCCGAGTTCGAAGGTAGAGAACCGAATGAGTGAGTTGCTGTGCGTTCAAACAAAACTGATAACAGATTATGGCTGAGGCAAGCATCCTGTTTACTGCTTGAAAGCGTGAATGAGTCACGAGACAATGGCGTCTGTGTTATCTTTCTAAAGGTCAAATTTATTCGAACATCTGGGGCATTTCCGCAACGTGGTAGACCATGTGCCCATGAATCATTTGTTGGGGGTAGCATCTGGAGAAGCAAACCACTTTCTAATCTTAAGACAACTGGTTGAAAACATTCTCTTTTAAAAACAAAGTCCTTTGTTTGACCTAGAGAAACTGAAGCAGTGTAAGAATTTTTCACGATTTCACTTTCATCGTCCTTGTGGAATCCGATGCATTGATTTCCATTTTGATACCTATTAATCAATACAAAATTAAAGGTGTCACAACACGCGTTCTCTACCTTACGTTTGATTTCTCGAAGTACAGAAATCCACGGTTTTGCTTTTATGGTCAATCCGCTGAAAGAGTAATGGAGGTTAGCATCACCGAAGGCAATATGCTGTCGAGGAATGGAATACGATTTCCCATATACTTTAATCTTTGAGAATTCACCACTCGGATATTTCACTTCTGTCTCCAAACACCGAAGAAAATAATCAGCCTTTGATTTAGAAAACAACTTGGAATACAAAAAATGGAGACCGTCCTTGTGATATGATGAATGCATTTCTTCAGACGAGTAGGCGCAATTGAAGTATGCTCCCAACGATCAACGAAGTGAGAATGAGGAAGACAAAAGATAGATTAGCTACGAGATAAGACAGATGACGTCAGCAGATGAATAATCGATTCTTTTTTTTTTTTTTTGGGTTTAGTCCTGAAGACTTTTTTTTTTTTCTATTTTCATTCTTTTAGGAGGAGGTTCTAATGAATTGAATAAGTAATGCCCATAGGGAAGGGTATGAATAAAATCTTCCATAATGATGCGTTTATTGTCATGAGGGCTTAGAGATTTCTTGTTTGTTTTAATGCTGAAGACTGCATGTTTCATACTACGGAACAAGTGACAAACATTCTTCATCTCCTGTTTATTGAATAAGGAATATCGGTAATTTTGAAGTTGGAGTTGATTTAGAACAACTGGCTTACTCACTCCTTTAGCTTTTTTTATTTCTACGTCGTCGGAAGAAAAAACATACATTTTTGCCCTCAGCCCAACGAATTCTCTTATTATTTTCCCGTTCATTTCATCTTTAAATTTTCCGATAACTTTTTTATTAGTTGAACTGTAGAGAGGATGGTCTATTGAGCAGTCGCTCGTATTTAGTAAAGGTAGGATTTTCGCCATGTCATTATAAAGATCTTCTGTCTTCGTTTCATAAAAGAAACTGTCTGTGTCCATGTACAGAACCTTCACTCTTTCTCCGTACATGGGTTTTATGACGTCGTAATGGAACGAGTACATTAAGGTTTTAGACATATCCAGAACGGCGATTCCTATATATATGGGTTTATTGAATACTAGTTTGGTGACATCTAGATGGTATAAAATCATAAACTCCTCATCGGACTCATTCTTCAGAATTTTTCGGTCTTTGAAGTTGTGTTTAGCCAACACTTTTTCCAAGCGTTTCTCATCATGAACCAGTTCTATGGATGTTCTTTTCCTGATGTCTTCCCAAAGACGCTGTTATTCATGAGCTTGTAGAAATTTTTTTCGAATTCATTTTTTGCCAATTTTCGTTTCTCAGTATTTAGATTTATATATACCTTCAGCCACTTAAATTGGGAAAATGATATGCCTCGATGATTTTTTTTAATTACAAGACCAGCTGCAACTGCTTGTTTAAGTAAGCGGTAGTGGGCTATATATCTGCTTTTGGGGTTTAGTGTTGTCAGAAGTTTGGTTTGTCAGGTACCAGGAACAACCCCAACCTTAGGACAGAAGGGAAGATTGGTGTGAAAATCATGCAAAGAGTCCGGGTACTCGATGTCGACTTCCAAAAAGCATCCAAAGGGACCGTCATCAGGAACAGAGCTAATATTCAGCTGCTCCAACTCATCAGAATGTATCCAATTAAAGTGAGCATATGGAATCAATTTGCTTAAAGAAAACCCGTATAAATTATTGCAATCAAGATAAGAAATATAGCTGCTTTCTTTTGCTGGATTAAAATTTTTCATGTACTTGTTCGCCAGGGCATGCCACTGGATGCATTGGCATAGTCCTCCTCGTTTTGCCGCCTCAACAAATAATAGCATTTCATAATCTGTAAGTAATTCCAAAGACATTTTCGTGCTCTTAAGCATGGCAGCGAATGCTAAGGATGGAGCACTGAAGAACCACACAGGATCCAGTGAATATGTTTCCCGACAGATATCCCGAAAATTTTCAAAGATATCGGCCAGGATGAGAACATCAGTCTTTAAATACAGATCTCAGTATTCTCCTAAATCTCCGATATTCATTTTTTCCCATACTTGTTGAGCATGATTATAATCTTCGTTACTTATGTGTGACTCGGAAATGCTACTATAAAAACTTGATTTTGGTGGGAGGCATGAATCTTCTAATTTGTTGTATGATGTTACATATTCATACGGAAAAACACCCTTCTTTTTCAACAAATGAAACTCGTCATCTTGGGGGTAGTGCTTTCGGGTGATCTTAAATTGGTTTGCTGGAAGATTATTTGCAAGGCTTGACAACCCCGTAGGCATGAATCTCAAGCTGTCTAAAAATCGAATTTCCATCCCACTAATAAATTTTGAGATGGAAATGAATTTTTCGGTGGATTCTGGAATGACTTTAATGTTTCCTTCTGAAAAACCAAGCTCTTGAATGATAAAGTGTGAATCATAACCAGATAAGTTGTGGAAGAAGACTGGCACAAATTTTGGGTTTTGGAAATTGATATTACATGATGCATATGCTGGACCCCGGAATGCGCCAGTTCGGTGGTCATGGTCAGCGACTTTGAGTTTGCCTTTTGATTTGGCGAATGCTTTTTCACAGAGATAACAGATTGATAAGAAGCTTTTTCTTCAGTACTTAATGGACACATGGGGACATTTTTTTGATACTCCTCCTGGATTTTCAAAACATCTTCTTTCAAGGAGTGAAGGAAATGACGAATGACGCCGTCTTCAGACCTATGACTCCGAAATACGGAAAATTCTTCTAATACATCTTTTATGAAGTATGCATACGACATGAGCTCGTGGGTTTGGGTTGTCATGGTGTATGAAATTTCGGGATTTTGAGGGGGACCTCGAATGGGTTTGAGAACGCACTCAAAGTCGGCGTAGATGACAAAGGGATCCCTCAAGGCATGCTGAAAATCTTTGAATTGAAGGATATTATTCTCTGGCATCTGAATGGCAACGGGTTTGTTTTTCATGCAGAGGAGTTTGTGATTTTTTAATTTGTTTTCTCCATCACAACGGGCATTGTAGGTTGTAAAACATTTTTTGCATATTATGACTTTTCCATTACACATGGTGATTTGTTTGGAAATCAACCGCTCGAAGTTAGTGATGAATGCGTAGTGGGAGCGACATCCATCTTCTAAATAGAGGAGATCTCAATGGTCTTGCAATTCCTCATCGCATACCTTAAAATGGGAAATATTTTTTCTCTCATCGATACCGAAGACATTGATGGACATGTTATTTGCCTTCTCGAACTTTTTAATATCAGAAATTTTTACCGGGTACTCAATACAGTCCCAGATATGTCCTTGAGGAAATTGTGGACTCTTTCCCTATTGTAACAGTGAAGACGAGGGGTCCAGACTGCATATTTAAAGCAGTAGATGTCATTATTCACAACATTCACTACTGCCTTCTTCCTTTGAATATTGGTTGGAAGGGCAATGAATGACTCACCCCTCAAGGGTCTGAAATGGTTGATTCTAAGTTCGAACCATGAGACATGGGAAAATACCCAGCCGGACCCTTTCAATTCTGCCTCCGACTTTTCGTTCTCGATTTTAGCAGCCATTGAATCATAAAATTCACCAACATCACTAGCTCTGAAGAGAGGTTTGTTGGGGGTTTTCAGGTTGTGGTCACAAAACTCGTACTCGTCTGGAACATCTTTTTTCTGTTTTTTAAAAACTGCCTGCATGAAAACGCTAACTTTGATCGATGGGTGAGCAGCTAATGAATGTTGCAGGATTCTTAGACATGGAGCTTTACTGGATTCTAAAAAGGAGCGGAGACATGATGCTGACCCCTCATCGGGCACGGTCTTATAGGTGGTGAATCGCTGCCTCGCGGCAGATTCGACTTCAATGAATCCCGCCAATATTTTCAAGGGGGGCCTGGATGGGCACAGATATCAGTGCATTCATAACGACTGGAGCTTGGTTTGGTGCAGCTATAGGAATATCAAAGTTTGGTTGAGCATGACTAGGTCCTACAACTGAGGGATCCGAACCACCACCTTGTCGATGAACTCGTTGCTCGCGACGCTTAAGATTAGGTTTGTAGCTGAATTTTGCTGGGCATTGGGTACACGCGAATGGTTTTTCACCTGTATGACTCCTCATATGGATTTTCAGGTTGAATTTTTTGACAAAGGTCTTGGAGCAGACCGAGCATGTGTTGGAAAGAATGTTGACTGGGATGTCGGGCGTAAAATCAGAGGTTAGGTCTTGATTCAAGGGAATTCCTCCAAGGCATCAAACACATTGGAATTCTGCAAAAATAATTGTTCTTCCTCTAACCACCACTGAGTCTGTGAAAGAATTAAAAAAAAAAAAAAAAAAAAAAAAAATGAACCCCTCTCCTCTAACACCACGTTTTCATGAAATAAACATTAAAAATTGGAAATTCCTACATTGAGAATAAACTTCTTAAATTTTTATTGGAAAGGGGAGCTATCGTAAAAGTATGAAAAATAAAATGTTTTAAAAGAATTAATGCTGAAGACTGCATGTTTCATGAATTTTTTGGGCTAAGCACGACAGCTCTTATAGTACAAAAATGTGAGGTCTGACTGTGCTGCATCACTTACCCTGAATTCTTTTTCTAAACAACTGCTGACCAAACCAACAATTGTAAGTTTTTGTGTGATATCACTCTCATTAACAGCCATGAATTTCCCCCTCTTTTTTGAACCATGTTTGAGAATGAGAGAAAGATCCATCAACACTATTTTTCCCGCTTTTCATACAAAACTGCACTGAGCTGAAGTTTTAGAACAGTGAAATCTATAAAAAAAAATACCAAAATTCAGCACTGTTATGTCACTAGTTAATATTAGTGAAAAAGGAACCAATCATCCCACCTTGATCACATTAATGCAGCTTTTAATTTACCATAGTTATTGTTTGAAAAAGTATAAGTATTTCTATTTAATGATAGCAGCTCACAAAAAATATAGATTCTCTAGCATTGGCTCCAGTGTGCTTGAACTTTGTAACTATAATGTCTTCCATTTGTATACCATGTTTTTTGTGCCCCTTTCCCTCCTTGGTTAGGGGCTGGCTAAATTAGGCTCTTGGTGTTTTTGTGAATATTTTCTCTTCCAGTTATCCATTACACCATTCTTTTCATTGTCGTACTGACGAGAAGATTATTCTGTCTTAAACTAGAGTGTTTTTAGTTAAAATGTATTAAAATATAATGCCTAAAATGCTGATAAAACCGTACAGAAAATTTCAAAATCCACATGAATGAAAAAGCTGAAACCCATGGAAATCAAAATGCTGGTCAACATTTTGATGTTGAAGATAGGTGTTTGCCCCTGTGCATACATACATACATACATACATATCACTAAGTTCTCTGAGATTCAGAGGTTAGCTCCAAAAAGAAATACAAACTTCCAGATATTTTTACCCATTGTTGTCGTATCAAACTTCTCCATTTACAGCGATCTTGACATACAACTCGTGCTTCACTGATATCCATTACACGCCGTACACAAGATCTTTTATACTTCATACTCATAATCTTTTTCTCATGCAGACACTCCTGAATCTGATCCACCCATGTCTTCCTTGGCCTTCCTCTGCCTTTCCTTCCTGCCACTTGGGTTGAAAATATTTTCTTAGTAAGCATTTCATCACTCATTCTTTCAACATGGCCAAACCACCGAAGCATATTGGTCTCCACCTTGCTAACAACATTTTGCTTCACATCACACAACTGCAATACATCTTTATTCCTCACACAATCGGATAGTGTCTTGCCACAAACCCCACATAAGTAATGCATTTCTCCAGCACACAAATGACTCCTATGTTTCCTCTGCAGTACCCAGGTTTCACTGCCATACATCAGAGTAGGAACAATTACTGTTTCATACACAGCCATGCGGGACTCTCTAGAGAACCTGTCATTTCTGTGAAAACCTCCCAGAGCAGCTATGACTTTGTGGAGAAATAAAAATATTCCGTTGCCATGCCAAAGCATAAGAAGAAAAATGTATGTACTCCTCCGCTGTGGCCAGCCTTAGAAGAAAACCTAGAAGCTCGAACCAAAAGGATTTTGGTCACCCATTATCCACTGTTAGTTAGGATTCATCACCAGGCCAGTATACTGCAACACTGCGTTATTTGGTACAAAGCTCTCTCTGTCAGGATGAAAATGACAGTGGGGTAGTGCTTGCCAGCTGAATGAGAATTGCCTTCCACAAGTGACTATTAACCACAAATTAATAAATAAAATAATAAACAGGCATGAAAGTGGTCATGGTAGAAAAGGCCAAACTTTTCCCACATAGGAATATCAAAATTACACCCATAGTAAAAAAAAATAGTTGCACCCAGGAGGATGTGTCGGATTGGAATGCTATTTGGGAGAAAGACAAAGGTTATCAGGAACAATAAATGATTAAACATTGAGACTGATATGGGCAATATTTATTGACCTACACACCAATAAGTAGTGTATCTCAGTATGGCGTCGGGCAGCCATGTTTGCTCACACAGCATGCCAGACGTCTCGGCATTTCTATTATTGCATTTCTGCATCAATCTCAAAAACTACCCTGATGGCTTCCAAAAAGGCGGAATTCCGCCTTTTGGCAGAACTCTTTCACCCCTGAATAAAGGGAAGGACATGAAAGACACTGTGATATTATGGGAAATATATTATGGAAAATAACTGCGAATAAATAAAATAATAAAGGAAAGAACATTCAGGATTTCCAATGCCACCATTCATTTCATTTTAACTCATTAAATTGTCAAAAATAACATGAAAGGCACTATGATACAATGGGAAATATGCAGGTAATTCAGAAAGTGATCCAAATGTGTTAGTGTTTTTTGTCAAAGCTCTTACGTCTACGGTTGAGATACTACAAAATTTTAAGGGTGTGGTGTTTATGTGAGAGCAGCTCTTACAACGAATTTGTTTCCTAAATAGTAATTTTTGTCAGGTGCAGCTCTTAGCCCAAAAGTTACATTAATCTTTGATTCTCATTTAAGAGTCTTTCACAGTATTCTGCCCATTTAATTTTGATGTCCTGGGTATTTGTTGTGAATAGTACATGATGGGTTTTTTCATATGCCTGATGTGAGTGGCCCTTCATCCTTATTTCTCATTTTTGGGTTAATCAAATGTTCTCTGTTCAGACATTTTACAATGGCAGGTGCCTTTTTTCAGCTGCTTTCCAGATTTATATGGAGAGTTGTCTGTCTTTTGCAATCTATATTGCCTTCATTTATTTATTTAGTACTCCTCCATCACGAAGATTTTTTTCTTCTCTAGGTTTTCCCAGAAACAGTTCCAGAATTTCCCTCACCACTGATTTTTTCTCTTCACTATTCCTTTATCTTCTGACTTCTTTGTTCTCATCTCATGGAACAGTTTGTCCTTAAAAAGCTGTTCTCTTCCTCCCCCCTATTTTTAAATCCTTAACAAGCCCTTGCCATAGTGTGTAGTATTTTTACTAAACTTTATTTAATGTGTTTTCTTCGAATAGAAATCTCATAATGTTCATTGTTGTTTTTTAAGGGTTAAACTGTGCTTTCGAACACTTGTCCCAGATGCCATTCTAAAATCAGTTATTCTGTCTCCCGTATCGTGAAGGCCTCTTCGTATGTGCACTCTGCCTTCATTTCTTTGCCCTGTGTTTCAAATATTTTCTCTACTGAAATACATTGTTACTTTCTGTGACCTCTTGTAATGCTTCTTCCATCATTCTTTTCTATAGACAACCTTTGTGCAAGAATGCAAAAGGTCTTGTATTCTGCAGATATAAATCATTCAATGTGCAATTCTGTACAGCTAGCCTAATGTTATATGATGGCAATCTTTTTCTTCTGCTAAGTTGTAGGCATGTACCTTTTTTTTCCCCTTGTGTTATACTAAATATTTTATTGGATATATATTTGACAATTTTCACAGGCCTTAGTTAAACTGTAATTTCATAAAGAGTACAATATGTTCCATACGAAAAATTTGCAATCCAGTTGCAAATTATTTATGTTCATCTGCTGCATAGTTTCCACTGTAGGAATATGAAAAATGTGGAGCACTTTTGCTGAGAAGCTGTGAAAAAGGATTTTTTTGTTTATTTGTGTTATGTTTGTTACTTGAATGCATTCATTCAATTTTCGAATATGTCACCTTACTTTAAATGCCATCATGTGAGTTTTTGTAATTTAAGAGATATGTTCATTAATTTATTGTATCATCAGATCTGCAAAACTTGTACAGCTTAAAGCTATAGCAGTCTTTGAGGTCATTTTATTTTTCTGAAACAGCAGTATGTAGTTCACATTTTTTTCTATTTTGATTGAAAAGAAGAAAAAAGTTATTCCCATGCCTATTTAACGCTCAAATGTACCCAAAGCATAAATATACGATGTTAACAATGTGTGATATGTAATGGTAAAATGAATGAGAGACTAGGAAAGAAGCATGTATGAAGCTGGCTGCATTAATTTCTAAATGGCAAGGAAAACTTTCAAGGATAATTAAATGTTTGTGGTATGTATGAAATAAAATTCTAAGTATGGTTAAATAATTTTTTGTGCATTTATTTGCTCATTTGCATTAGATAAATCATTTCTGAATGTGCACCAACTTATGAGAAATATGTGATTCAGAGTAAATTGATCTTGAGGGTTTCAGTAAAATTAAGTCTTAGACCTACTGTGATAAAATATTTATAGAATTTTCTTTTAAATGGTGCAGTCACTAGTTTTCTCACGCAGGGATTTGCTCCAATTTTGGCATAAAAAAACTGAAAATGTGTGGGAAATTACTAGCCTGGTTACAGCTGTAAGGTACAAAAATAATTTTTGAAATTAGATTTTGAGAAACAAATATTCCTAGTCAAATGCAAACTTTATTCTTGATTCCTAGTGGAGAAAACACTGCACCTAAAAAATCTGAAACCACATAGATTGTTTTTCCAGCTGGACCTGTGAAAGCCGAGATATTTCCAAACAAATAATCACTTATGAAATGATTTTTTTTTTACTAAGTCTTGGAAGAGTCAAAATGGGATGCAAAATAATTTTTTTTCGTGGGACTTAAAGAATACTCAATATTGTGAAAATATAGTAACTTTTTCAATGGCCACTAATCTGAGGTTGACTAACCCAAGATAGCACAGTTGTTATTTTTAATATTATTGATGCGTACCTGCCAACTACTACGGAATGTCCATAGTTTCTACGGATTTTGTTGTCTAACTACGAAACTACAGATTTTGTTTAATTTTTTATTTTGCTATTATTTTATGAAATTCTTAAGCAGATTCACGAAATTCCACATTTTTTTTTTTTGTCGGCATATCAAGATCGATGCAAAACTGAAAAGAATGTGTGTGTGTGGGGTCGTTTTCTGTCTAGAGATGGTATTTCATGTTTTTAAACGGAGTAAAAAATTTTGCCGTAATCATAATTTTTTTCTCCTGATGTTGCCTTCGTGTCCAGTATTCATGTTAAATATCATGGTATTGCATAAATGTTTGTATTTCGGCTTGAAACTGTAGGCAACAATTTGCAAAAACAGCTAGTAGTTAGATGCAGCGAAAATTTTCCTGTAACCTTTAGGCATGAAATTCTTCTGTGAATTCGAGGAATTATTATTTTGGTCATTTACAAGACCGATGCACAAGTGTGTGTGTGTGGGGGGGGAGTCGTCAGAGGGCAGAATTCCATCTTTACGAAACTTTCTAAAATGGAAGGTCGACAGAATTCAGATTTTTTCCGTAATCGTAATTTCTTTTTCTTGCGATGTTGCCTCTGTCGAGTATTATTGTTAAAAACATTTTTATTTCAGCTTGAAAAAAATTAGGGGAAATTTCCAAAACCAGAAATCTGAGGGAACAAAGATTTCTCCCATAATTGCGCCCCCTCCCCCAAAGTTTTTTTCATTTAAACTTGGTAAGATTGGGAGAAACTCCCAAAAATGAAAGTGGCAAATCTGGAAAAATGCATGCATTTTTTACAAATTTCGGATTTTTCGTCTGTCAAGCGTGGAGTTCTGGACGCATGCGACTGATTTTTCTGGTGGAAGTTTCGAACTTAAATCTCGCAGTGTTATCTATCACGCCCTCCCCAGGGGAATTAACTTTGTGTTTCGCATGTGTTAAGTTTGTTTCATTAGTGTCCTTGTTTGTTGTGGTGCGTATTTCTTTTTCACAAAGAGGTGCATAGTTTCATGAAAAAGTGTCTATGTGTGCTGCACAATAATAATACAAGTTTGTACTGACAAGGCTCTTACCAATGTTGGCAGGTATGTTGATGTACGTACATAGCTTCCGATTGTAGTTACAGTCCATTCCTGTTAAAACAAACTTTACAGGACCGCTGAAATCGGAGTTAGACATTTTGCCAAATAATTTATCTGCATGTACATTTATTCCAAAAAATTAAAATCCAAACTTTGTCACTTTATCAATATAAAAAATCAGTAACTTTTTCAACAAGGCAATTTGTAGTTGCAGATATTAAAATTGCTCTGCAAAGAATGCATATGGGAAAACATTGTCAGAAATGTTAAACTATGATGACAAAATAGTGTTTTTTTTTGTTTGTTTGTTTGCTTTTTCATCAAAGAGGTGGTAGCATCTTCAAATTTTAAAGATGACAATCCAATTTTTGTCATCTTCAAAATTTGAAGATGCTACAATCCAATTAGTAAATAGGACAAGGATGGTAATATCCGAAAACTTGAAAATTCCGTCATCCTCGAACCCGCGCCTCCCAGATAACGCCCAGGTATGCTAACTGCTACACCGCCCAAGTCTCAAGTTTCCGATTAATTGCTGGTTGTTTCGACTAACGCATCCTGTGATGGTTATATTAAAATTAATCGGAAACTTGAGACTTGGTCGTTCTGGGTGGTGTAGTGGTTAGCATACCCGGGTTCGAGTCCCGCTCCAGGATGACAAAATTTTCAAGTTTTTGGATATTATCTGACTTACCATCCTTGTCATATTTACGCCAAAATTGGAAAGTCATCTTGGCGGTTTTGGAAGTCACCCGATGGCGGTTTTGGAAGTCACTGACTGCCAAAATACGTCATGACTTTTCCGACAACCCAATATTAGTCTGATTTGGAAAGCTTGAATTATGATCCTTACTGTCCAGTTACTTCACTGCCAGAGGACATAATGCAGATGCTATTCAAATGCAAAACAAGTTTGCTTTTATGAAAAATTTTTTTTTTTCTTTTGAAACCATTTGTAAAGAAGACTATTTTGGGTACAGTTCCTTTTTCAAGCAATGCACAGATTTTTGGCTAGGGGACATTAAGGTAAATTGTAATTTCCCCAATATTTCCCCAATATTTCTGCTTCAGATACAGCTCCTGCTGGGAAATGTTCTACATATAATTTCTAATTTTTGGTGGAGAATAATTTCGCTACCAGGGGCACAAGTGTGTATTTCTGTTTTTCCCGTAATTTTAGTTCTATTATTTGTACCTGTGTATAATCTGTCTGCAGACCGCGAAGTCTGTCATCTGTCCAAGGGCACTGATCGTTCCATCAGACGTCATGCTGTAGCGGACCCACAGACCACAATGGGCGAAATTTTGCAGTGTATGTGGAAGCTTGGATGCTTTGCTATCAATGCGGACAGTGTCGCACTGATTGGCTGCATCTGGTTTGCTGTCCAGCCGTTTATTGCGAAGGCTACCTTTAACAGCGAGCCATCGTCACCGCTGCGTGGGTTGCTGAATGGAACAGTGTGGTGCTCAGTGATGAATCGCGGTTCTGTCTTACCACGGATGATCGCCGTGTGAGAGTCTGGAGGTGACGTAGCCAACGGATAGATTCCTCCACCATTATGGAGCGCCACGCAGCCTGGCAACATGCAGTCATGGTGTGAGGTGCTATCAGTGCTAACAGCTGCTCTCCGACGGTACGCATTACGGGCACATTATCGGCATGCTGCTATGTTGACGAGGTGCTGCAGGGCATCCCAAATGTAGTTTTTCAACAGGATAATGCCCGGACGCATACCGCTCAGGTCAGCCTGAATGCTTAACACGGTGTGAGGACGATTCCGTGGACAGCACGATCCCCCGCTCTCTCGCCCATCGAGCATCTGTGGGACAAGATTGAACATCAGTTGAGTACCCTCCCACCCCCGCAAAATGAAGATGAACTGTGGACTTCGAACAATACCACGATACCCCAGGACTCAATTTGGACTCTCGACGGATTCAATGCTGTATCGCCCAAAATGGGGGACACACTCCTTATTGGTCATCCTGTATATTCGGCCACTGGAGCCTTGTCTGTATGCAACAATTAAATCATTTGTTCAGGACCTACTTGCCTATCTGTTTGTGCATTCCTTCATGGTATGGCATTTTCTCTGTCAGGCAGTGTATTTCCTTCTGTACACTGTAGTTATTTTTGCATTAGAAACACCCTCCACCCTGTTTTACATATTCGGAGCAATAATGAAGTACCACATGACATTAACATCATGTGCAGCTACTACACTGGCGGAAAGTGAAAAGAGAACACCAAGAAGGAGACATCTGATACCAACGGAATTTATACAGCATAATAACAGAATACAGAGGACAACGTGATCAAAACATTATGGCAAAATACAGCTGTATTTGCTGGTAAACTAAAAAATAACATTTCCATGTAACATGGTTAGTACGAGGTTGAACTGCCATGAACTGCGTCACACAGTGCAATTCTGGCATGGAGTCTGTCGTACAGATGTTGGATGTAAGTTTGGGGTATTGAGTTCCAAGCATCCTCAACCTTTACGTGTAAATCGGGGTTGGTCGTGGAGACCAGATAAGTCGTTGTTCCATAAAATCCCACACATGCTCAATGGGAGACAAATCCGGTGAACGTGTAGGCCATGGAAGTTGTCTCACACCCTGAAGTGCATGTTGCGTTGCACGTGCCATGTGTGGGCATGCGCTGTCTTGCTGGAAAACACCACGATGGACAGACCTTACAAATGGCACAGCAACAGGCTGAATGATGATGTTGATGTAGGAGGTGCTGTTTAACGTACCCGGTACAAACACTAGTTGTGTACGGGAGTAATAGCTGATCGCTTCCCACACCAGGAGACCAGGTGTAGGCCCTGTGTGTTGCTGGCGGATGCAAGAAGGGTGGAGACGCTCCCCTGTGCGTCTGTGAACACGCATACTGCCATCGGAGGCTCTCAAGCAGAATCTGCTTCCATCGCTGAACACGACAGATCACCATTGCGTTCTCCAGTGCAGACGTTGGTGCCACCACTGCAGCCGTTCCTGACGGTGGGCTGGAGTCAGGGGCACACGTAGTCCTGCATCCAGTAGACGGTTGCGGATGGTTCGCACAGTCACCTCAGGTGCAATGGCAGCTCGGATTTGCGTCACAGTGGATGTTCTGCTTGACAACGCCGCTCTTCTTATGCGTCGATCGGTGCGCTCATCAGTCAGTCTGCGCCTCCCGGTTCCACGTCTTCTCGTGTGGGAATGTTCCTCAGACCATCTATGCCACCATCGTACCACCACCGATACTTCCGTCCAATTCGCTCCGCAATACGACGATACGACCACCCAGCCTCGCGGAGTCCGACTAGATGACCTCGCTCAAAGTCCGATAACTGCTAGAATCGTACAGGTCTTCCATGTCCAGGCATTGCAGCTTTTTCAGGATCTTCGCACGTGTCCGTACGCCGACGACTGATTACATTCACTTCGCCGTACTCCTTAAATACCACCGACGATAACTTGCATATTATGCCATACTGTGGCGTAAGCGCTCACCGGTTGGTCCCGAAATTAACATCACACCTACGTAAACTTGGCCCCATTAACATATGTAAATTTCATGATCGTCCGCCAATTCCTTCTTGGTGTTCTTTTTTCACTTTCAGTGTATAAATTGTGCACACCTATCCTTTGTACATAATGAATTATGGGAAAATGGGGCGACTTAAGCCAATTTGATCATGGTCAGTTTGGGAGGGGAGGGGGGCATGGTGGGCAGTAACTATCTGGCTTCAGTCAAATTGGCTTAAGTCATCACATTTCCATCATCATCAAGGGTGTACCAGAACTGGATTAATCATGCTCAGACATCTAGCAGAAGGGTTCATATTATTCATCTATGTGTGGTTGATCCTAGAGGTGAGCCTCTGGTGCCGTGACTACCTCAGCAACAATGAGCAACAGTGATGCAGTTTGACCTATTTCCACATACACTGTACCTTGCTTCATTTAGGGTTCCACAGCTGGAGACCAACAAGGGTACCCATGATGATGCCCAGTCATCGCAAACCATGGCTTGTATGGGCCAAGGAACTTCAGCAATGAAGGAAGAGTCCTGTTTCCTACTGCATGTGATATGGCCATTTGGGTACACAAATGAATTAATAAAAAAGTGGATAAATGAAACAAAAAATAAAATAAAGAATCAGAGGAAGGAAAGCTGAGGAAGAAGCAATAAGGATAAGGAAATGAAGTACATAGGGGCCTTACCATACATAGAAGGCGTCAGCCAAGAAGTTAACAAGCAATGTGCGAAATATGATCTAAAACTAGGAATGTTTGTGAACACATTAAAGAATATGACGATGGACAAAAAAACGGGAAAAAATGCTTGAAGAATCGGGAATGTACGGAATCCCAATAGCACACTCCCCCCCCCCATATCATACATAGGGAGCACAAGCAACATATCACCATCTGGCAAAAAAAAAAGGCAAAAAAAAAAAAAACTGCGCCAGTACAGTTCTGTTTGGAAAACAAAACGTTCCCGAAATTCGACGAACTAAAATTGCTAAAAAGAAATAAAAAATCGGAAAAACGATTGAGGATGGAAGAAGCAATTTTAATATACAAAAATAAGAATAGAGTATGTAACCAGAACGACCCGAGCACGTTGTCTAACCTATGGAAAGAACTTATTAGACAAGAAAAGGAGCAAAAAAAAAAAAAAAAAAACACAACAGAAAAGGAGGAAAGACGAAGATAGACGAAAGTAAAGGAAAACAAACAAGATAGCGTATTAAAAAAAAAATGTCCAAAGAGGAAACATAGATGATGACAGGGTAGGAACGATCAAACTGCGTATCCAAGACGAACGAAGAATGGCAACGGGGATTAGCAAACCCCAGTAAGAGAGAAGGCACCCAAAAGCAAAGGTGCAAAATCGCCACGCTCCTGAAGATGGCCAAAGTTTTGGGCAAAAAATTTCGAGCAAAGAAAATGGTAAAAGTTGGTATTAACGGAACCTAATCGAAGTTTAGTGAAGCAAACCTTCATTAAACGAGAATAGCGCCAAGAACAGCTATACCTGAAACGGACGATTGGAACGATAACATCAGCGACAACCGAACCACGTGCAGGAAATGTAAAGTCAAGCAAGATAGAAATGCAAAGGTAAGCATTATCTAGCTGAAATATCTAATATGATGAACGTATGCACGTTTAAAGGACAGTAGTTTTCTGATGATATCAGAATTAGAACTACGAAGAGACAGAAGGTGCTGCCACTCAAGTGGTAATGTCATACTGCTATGTTCGTTAATCGTGGAACCTCTTCTTCTCTCAATGTGTAGACTTTCTTCAAGTTTCCGTTTTAGATAGTGTTGTTGGTGTGCAAGAATTTTTAAAGATTCCCAGTTCATTGAATGTCCAATACTTTGTACATGCTTATGGCCTGTTTTGCTTTGTAACGTTCCTAATTGCTGCTTTTTGTTTAGCTACACGGGTGTGGAGTTGTCTTCCAGTCTCTCCTACATATATGTTACCACAATTGCAGTTTACACTGTAGATGACTCCTTCTTGTAGTAGCATGGTATTTTCTTTTCGTTTAAACTGTGGAAAATATTTTTTTATTTTATTGTGTAAGTGAGGAGCAAGACAAATATAAAAGTTAAGGCTAATTCTCTGCAGCCTTTCAAACAACCCTTTATGGTAAGTGATTTTAATGTTTTTATCAGATTGTTTATGGCTTGACTTAGCTTTTCTCTCTTTAAAAAATTTTTCTATCCGATTTTCCAGGTAATTGTTATCTGTCATAAACAATCCGATAAAAACATTAAAATCACTAGAAAAATAACTTACCATAAAGGGTTGTTTGAAAGGCTGCAGAGAATTAGCCTTAACTTCCATATTCGTCTTGCTCCTCACTTACACAAAAAAAAAAAATATTTTCCACAGTTTAAAGAAAATAACAAGCTACTAAAAGGAGTTATCTACAGTGTAAACTGCAATTGTGGTAACATACACTGGTGTGCAAAAATTAAGGACGAAGAGGAGAAATTAGCATAACAAAGGACCGAAAGACCACTCAGGAGACAGACTTAGGTCCGGTACGGTAGGGCATGCGCATATATGCAGCATGACGTGGGGGGGGGGTGTCGGAAGGGTATAAAGCACACGGGCGAAGTATGCTCAGCAATTTGGTGAAAGGTATTGCAGGGTGTACATCGGTTTGAACGACATCGAGTTGCTGCCACCATGTGATATGGCCAACAGGCAATCCAGTAGACGACATCTGAATGACTTTACCCGAGGTTGGGAAGTTGGAAGAGTGACTAGTGTGGCCAAGGAGTTCAGGATCACTCACAGCATCGTTTCACGAGCTTGGAGAGCATTTCAAATGACAGGAACAGCTGTCCGAGAGTTTAGCAGTGGTCGTCCACGAGCAACCACGGCGGCAGACGACCGGTATATTGTCCTACGGGCGAGAAGAGACAGACAGCGGGAGAAATCGCAAGGCACATGCAACAGACAACTGGACGTCCGTTATCGCATTTTACCGTAGCCAGGAGGCTGCACAAAGGTGGTCTATTTGCACGATGACCAGTACGGTGTGTGCCATTAGCGCCTGCTCAATGGAGACGGCGGTTTCTGTGGTGCCAGGAACACAAGAACTGGACACATCAGCAATGGGGTAGAGTTCTCTTTACAGATGAGAGCCAATTTAGTCTGACGAGCAATTCTGGATGTATACACATCTGGAGAGAGCAGGGAACACGCAATCACACCTCCAACATCGTCGAAAGGGACCGGTTTGGAGGTGGTGGAGTTCTCGTTTGGTAGCCGTACTGACCTCCACATCTTCCAAGGAGGTTCAGTCACTGGTGTCCGCTATTGTACTGAGGTTGTTCTGCCTCGCGTGCGTCTGTTTAGAGGTGCTGTGGGTCCTGATTTCCTCTTCATGGACGACAACGCTATACTTCATTGTACAGTGGCTGTCGCAGAGCTGTTGGAGAGAGAAGATATTCAACGCATGGGTTGGCCCGCAAGGTCCCCAGACCTAAATCCAATCGAACACATGTGGGACCTTCTCGGGAGACGCTTGGCAGCACATAACCAGCCGTCAGCAACGATTCCGCAGCTGCGATTGGCGCTACAAGAGGAATGGGCCGCAATGCCTCAACATCTCCTTGACAACCTCGTCCTCAGCATGGACAGACGTAAATCCTGCAACGCAGTCAGGGGTGATCATATTCCCTACTAAAGACTGGATTTTCCTTGGCAGCCGCCTGTCACATGGATGTTTCTGTCCAGTTGTGCTCGAAGCTACCTTTTCAATAAAGTGCCTTTGTATCCTTTGGATGGTTTTGCTCACTTGTCCCATATTCTTACATCTTGGGGATCTTATGGTATGATTTGAGTCGGTGTGGAGCACTTCTGCATGACGTTACATTCAAAAAACCATCTCGTCCTTAATTTTTGCACGCCAGTGTATATGTAGGAGAGGCTGGAAGACAACTCCGCACCCGTGTAGCTGAACACAAAGCAGCAATTAGGAACATTACAAGCAAAACAGGCCTTGATAAACATGTACAAAGTACTGGACATTCAATGAACTGGGAATCTTTAAAAATTCTTGCACACCAACAACACTATCTAAAATGGAAACTTGAAGAAAGTTTACAAATTGAGAGAAGAAGAGGTTCCACGATTAACGAACATAGCGGTATGACATTACCACTTGAGTGGCAGCACCTTCTGTCTTAGTCAGTCCTGAAGAAGGGTTAGGGAACAACCAGAAAATTTTACAAAGTGAAAACTTATATCTTAGTAATCCCCATAATACACAATTAACTACAATAATTCTTCACTAGGATTTGCCATGTCTTCATTAATTCACAAGATTAAATCTGTCGCAATGTTGGAGTCAAATCCACAATGGCAGGACCATTTAGTGGATAATGGACACATGGACTACATTCCAGTTTTCCCCGTTAAATGAACATACTTTGAGTATGGTATAATTATTTTACTTTTTCATCAAGTTCTACTTCACAACTTTTGTTGTTGTTGGGTATGGAAGAACAACAAAAAGCCTTTTGTGTAAGTTTACGACTCAAAATCATCAAGATTATATTCTGATCTAATCACTGCAGCTACACCATCACTGACAATTTGTTTTTGGACCCAAACCATACATCCACTCACAGTATTGCTACCAAATTCTAGGTGCTGTGATTGCCTTTGTTTTATACTCGGAAAAACAACTTTCTTTTTAAACTGTGGAACTACCTTCATACATAAATTACTACAGATACAAAACCACTATGTGTGGATTTGCTTTACAACCCCCTCCCTCCAAGTTCCACTCATTACATTAAATACAAAACTGCTGGTTTTCCCTTTTTGCAACTTCCATTAAAATTTTCTTATGAAATTACTACAGTAATAAAATCTCTGCACGGATTTGTCTCCCCAAACTGCATGAGAAAAGCCATATGCGAAAATTCTACAAATTTCTTTTTGCCTTATTTTTATATTGTGCTGCTGAGAAGCAAAATGCCACTGCAGGTCCTGCACTGGGCATTTTGTGCTGTGTCCATTGTTAATTTTAACAGCTACTTTTAATCTAATGTATGTTAGCTGCTAATATTGGCCAGTTGAAAAAAAAAAAAAAATTCTGACTCAAATTTATATTGCAACTGGCAAATTTGATAGCCAAGAGTACAGTGCTTGCCTTTATACCATAAACTTTCCAAATTCTGAGAATGAATAACATTTTGTATATTCCACTCACTTTTTAATGAATTAATTGGAAACCTAAGGGATTTGCTATTTTTTAATATTATTAGGGGTATGCAAAAGTTTCCGCCATTTTAAGGAGACAGGAACAATCAGGAAACCAGTACACATTTATTCAACGAAATATTGGCCATTAGCAATCAATGACCTTTCGCCATTTTTCAGGCAACAAAGAAATTACTCTGATTTTGAGCTGAAGAAAGCAGTGACAAAATTTTCCATTTCTAGAACTGTGGTGAACCGCTGTTGGGCTAAGGCATGTTGCGAATCAGATTAAAGTCTGAGGGTGCAATGTCCGGGATTAAGCCTGGTACGGTAAAACCTCCCAGTGTAACTGTTTAAGGGTTGATTTCGTGGTGGTACCGACATGTGTTCTGGCATTATTGGGCAATAGGATGACTGGGCCGCGTCCTTTACCTGTCCATGCATGTTTTTGCTTGATTACGGCATTTAGTTTCATCAACTGATCGCCTGGTTTCAACAGTTCGAAGTACAGCACTCCATGCATATCCCACCACACACACACAAAAGCACCTTTTCCCCGTGGATACCCTGTTTTGCAGTGTATGTTAATGGCTGGCCTGGGTCGATCCGGGGTTGTTGCAATAGACCCATTTTTCATCCCCGATGAAAACCAAGAAATTCTTCCCTTGAAACCTCTTCAGCAACAACATGCAGATGCCCAATTGTTGACCAATATTATGCTCCGTTTAAGTATGCAGAACCCACTTACCAATCTTCAGGATCTTTCCCAATGCCTGTAGACGCTGTACCACTGTCTACTGAGCCACTTTCAAACATTTTGCCAGTTGCGTGGTCGATTGTGTGGCATCCTCTTGCAACAGCGATTCCCGCTCCCCGTCCGAGACTTCCTGCACGTGGCTTGTCTTCCAAGCTTAGACCACCTTTCTTAAACCTGGCAAACCATTCTCGACACGTCCGCTCACCTATATCCGTTTCACCATATGCCTGACATATTGAACCATATGGTTCACTCGCAGTTTTCCCTAAATTAAACATGAATAACAAACAGTGCTGCAAATAAACTTTATCGACTGCCATGCTTGGCTTCATGTATGAACTGACAGCACGGGCCGCCGGCTGGTTACACCACTGGGGGGGGGGGGGGGCTTCATACACCTAATAAATTTCATGAATTGTTCTGATGAGCATTTCATTCTGATATCTTGAGACCAAAAATAGTACCTAAAAGTTTTCCAAACTTCATCAAAATTCATAAGTTTAACCACTTCATGCTCGCCAACAGTGTGGAATTCTGGCTAATCTGAGTTAAAGTCCTGTCATTCAACTTTGAATAATAATAAAGTATTTGTGCCTCGATTCTTTTTAATGGGTTGCGGTAAAGTATCCAACACCTTTCTGCTCAGTGCCACAGACATTTTTATTTTTCCCCGTCACTTCCAAAATGAAAATGCACTGAATAGTGAATCTGTTTGAAATGTCTCTTTTGCCATAAACTGTACAAGACAATTTGCTAGTTCTTTTGTCTAATGGTGCAAACTTTTGCTCTCGGCTTTACAGGCTTCTTGTTCTCACAAAAAAAAAAAAAAAAGAAAGAAAAGATGAGCGGCAGTACTCTTTTTTATGTCCTTACTTAAATTTTGGTAGTTGGAAATTAACTGTTTTCCTCCAAATAATCTAGTTTATTCAAGAACTGAACTGCCAACTTAACTTGTGTTCATAGTTTGTACAGCTGAAAATTTGTTTTAATGTTCAGTATTTTCATACGGAAATGACGAAGTTTGAGAATTTGTTGGAACTGATGCATGGTGTTTAAAAGTATTCACATTCTGAAAGTTACACCATTTATCCAAAGTAATGAAAACTTTGATATCATGCATTCATGGTTCTTAGGCTGAAAATTCTTTCAGCACGATGAATAAATGGTCATCTGAGAGAATAAAAGGAAAAAAGAAAAAAAGTGACGAAGAAATGGGAAGGGAATGATATCAAGAGAGAGAGAGAGAAAACTTAGCAGATTGCTGTGCAGCTACAGACACTAAGATACAAATATGACCATGGAACTTGCCGACAAGAAAGCAACACAAGCGGAAACTTGAGCTGATGTTTTAGCAAGTATATATATATAAAAAAAAGCTGTGTTTGAAGCAATGTCTTTTAAAAACAATTTTATTTTGTTTCAAATTCAGTAATTATATGTTGTGAATATAGCAATGTGCGCACCAGTTTAAAATTTATATAAATAAATTATGGTAAACAATTTCATCTTGCTCATGCTGTGTTATTATATTCACACTTTCTCGTCACATATTTTGATTTTTCAACCAGTTAAAAAGTTCAGTTTTTTTTTTGTTCCTTGGTTGGTCTCATGTATGTATTTCCAACTTTATAATTTCATCCATCATGCTGAAAGAACTTTCAGCCTGAGAACCATGAATGTGTAGTATAAAAACTTTCACTATTTTAGATAAATGGTGCAACTTTGAGAGAATGAATACTTTTGAAAACCATGTACAAATTTTCCAACTTTGTCATTTCCATTTTCAGAAAATTCCCCACTCTTATCAAGCTGAAATGCAAACATTAATGAAAAAAAAAAAAATTGACATTTAACAATGCAGGACAGTGGGAATGCATATATACATACACATCATCATGGGAGAAATATTTGCTTTGTCTACTAACTTCTGTTTTCTAAAATTTTCATTCCATTTTAAAGCTAAAATACAAATATTTATGGAATAAAATTTAAACAACAATACAAGGCAGAAGAAATGCCGCAAGAATCAGCATTTAAGATGACAGGGAAATTTTTGCTGTTTGACTTCTGTTTCCAAAATGTGCCTTAAAAATGTAGGCACATTTTAAAGCTGAAATACAAACATTTAACAATACTGGACAGAGGGAACATCTCAACAACAACAACAAAAAAAAAAAGTTTGTTTGTGGGGGAAATCTTCACCCCATCTAACTTCAGTTTTAAAAAACTTTGAGGTAGAAAAAGAGTCCCCTACCCAACCAATCCTGAGAAATTTCTTTTCAGTGATCTCGAGAATTATAAAAAAAAAAAAAAAAAAAAAAATACAGAATTCCGTAAGTGGATCTCATATCTGCAAAATGTCTGTTTGCATTTACACATACATACCCCTTGCACTTTACAGGGGTGATTGTGAGGTGAGACAAAAAAAAAAAAATGTGGAAACTCTGAGCTCAGTTCCAAATATATACACACACACATATTATTTATATATTATGTACATATTCACTAGTGTCTGCAGTTAAACTTCTCATCTTTTTTGTACCAAATTTTCTCTAAGTGAGCTAGAAATCCTTTAGACATTGCATTTTTGAATTCAAATTTCTCGCTTTGTATTATACAATGGAGATCAGTTCTATTGGAAACCCACAGTGGTTTTCAAATGTAGCTCATTGGATTCACTGGATCTAATATAACCAAATTATTTGATATAAATGCAACTTCCAAATTGATTTTTGAAAGAGAGCCTTCCTTTCGGCATGCTGTTTGTTATCTTGAGAGCTTGTCTGATAAAAACAACTCTCAAGGTGTCACAAATTGTCTGCATTCACCACAGCACGGAAATTCTGGGTTTTCAATCAAACACTGTAATACTCAAAGAAAATGGAACTCAAAAGAAACTTTTAAGTTACCATTTTGTAGCATTTTTAGAAATGAAATTTTTAGAAATGAAATGACTGAGGAATCTCAAATTCTTCCAGATTTTTGGGTTTAGAATGAGACCAAAATCCGGAATTCCAGGCTACACCCGGACTACAAACAGGTCTAACTTTAGTTAGTAATGTGGACACTACTATTTTCCGTACAGCTCACCATCTATTGTGTAACTTGAGGATTATCTCTGCCCAGAACTTTGCAGATTTGGAGCAAAGAATTAGTTCAGATGAGCTTTGCAAGACTCCAAAGAAGCAAAGTTCCTTCTGCAGAGACTAAAATAAATAGAAATCTGAAGGCACAAGGTTGGGTGAATATGCCAGGTGAGACAGAAGATCCCTGCCAAGCTCCATCCAAGAAACACAAGGTCTGACAACACCCTTCCTGTTGACTATTTGTGGGAGTTTGTCTTCAAGTGTGGTCTTCCCCTGGTTCACTTGGTAACATTGCCCATCAGAATTACTAGTTTGGTTGCCAAACAGCAGCTTGCAATACAGGAGTCCCTTATAGTTTCACCACACACAGCATTTCCCTTCTTGGAATGCCAGTTGGCCTTTGGAGTGGTTAATGGCAGCTCATCACGCTTGCTCCACAATATTGTATGCAATCCATTTCTCACCATTTGTTTCAAAAATGGGTAGTTTCCATTCTGTTTCAGCAGTTAATCGCAAACATCTATGTGGTCAAGAGCACTTTTTTCACTCAAATCACAAAACATTAAGGGAATTAACATATCCAAGCTTTACCAAATCCAATGTCATGACTTGGTTGGATGTCTGCATTTTCTGCACAGTTGCTGTGGTCATATTGTGTGGGTTACTCATGATTAATGCCTTGATTTGATGAACTTGAATTGGTTTTCCAGAGTGTGGTTTGTCAGCAAATTTCCATGACAAAACTTTGCAAGCCAATACTGACACAGTCGAATGCTTACAGCATCATAATCACATTTTTATTTGCACTGTGTTTTACCCTTATTGATAGAAAAATAGCTAAAATGAACCTTATCCAGTTTCAAACCTATGCCAAATGAATGCAGCTGCATCAATCATACCAAACTCACCTTTCAGAATTTTTAAATAGTCTGTGTCTACCATGTAAATTAACCTTTAAAATGGGTACCAACAACCTATTGTGTGAAAAGGCTTTTTTACACAAACCAATAGTTGCTTGACAGTGTTACCACGCAGAAATTCTCTTTAGACACACTGTGTATACTAAGACTTTGGTGTCCTTGTGTTCCATAACAATCTCTAATAATTACTATACCTTGTGGATATCCTCTGAACCATACTTTCCTTATACAGACTCCAATCCTCAATGGAAAATTTCAGGAAAAATCAATGGTTTTAGCTTTTCTCAGTAGTAAAGAATAAAATTGTATTACATACACTGCAACAAATAGTGGAGGCAGCAAAATATTAGTAAGTGTAAATTCGTTAAGAAAAAAAAAGTTAATTTTTAGGTTGTTTATTTTTTTAACTGTCTATAAATTGAAAACTTCCTCTACATAGAAAACACTTAAGTGCCACAAACATTTTTTTTTTTTTATTTCAAGTTTTCCTCATAAACCAATGCTCCAATGGGAATTCTGCTATAAATGCCTTCACAGAATAAGGGTGTCTACCAAATTTGGAAAGTGCAATTTCATGACCATTTTTAAAAGACTTACGTATGTTGGTTTGTTTCATTCACTGCCATTTTTGACATATATATAATGTGTATACATGCACGCACAAGTATTAAAGAAGGGAGAAACTTTGCCACCTTCTTTTAGTACAGATAAGTACCTTCTTCTAGTAACAACAATCTGACTCATATTTTGACTGTGCCTAAAAGTAAGTTGGAACATTCATCAACTGTGCAACTTATTGATGATTATCATAACACCCACCATTCTTTAACATTTAAACCTGAAAAATGAAAAACTCCACAAACAGCATAATATAAATTGCTAAATTGACTTCAAAAATTTGTAAACATTTTGTCACATATTTTTCTTCTTTAACAGTTTTCATTGTGAGGAAGGACACAAGGGCCCCCTTTTTTGACACATGGATTGTTAGATGGATGTCCTATGTTTTAAGTGGTCAGTGCATGGAAAATTACATAGCCAGAAAATGAACAGAACTAAAAAAAAAAAAAAAAAAAAAAAAAAAAAGACTTCAAAGCAAAATTTGTGACTTTTCATGACCCTTTTCTGAATTCATGACCAGTAGACACCCTAATGGAAGTTGCTCATGGCAGTCATTAAACTTTAAAACTCCAAAAAGAAAAGAAAATATTTGTAAAACATGGTTAAGAGTTGTAAATGAATTTATGGCACTTGAGGAATTAATTTTTTTACGGGTCTTATAGAGGTTATTATTCATGAAAGTTGGTTGTCAAATTTCTGAACTAAAGCCTAGTTCGTCATCAGGACTGTCACTGGAGTAGTTGTAAAAAAAACTACTCCAGTGACATAGTCCTGATGACGAACTAGGCTTTAGTTCAGAAATTTGACAACCAACTTTCATGAATAATAACCTCTATAAGACCCGTAAAAAAATTAATTCCACAATGGTTAAGAGTGCAGAAAAGTGACTTCATATGTTTTTAGAAAACTTTCCTAATGAAATGCACATTTTCTTATTCCCTACAGCCCTTCATTAGAGCAAGCAATTTTTTTTATAAGACATTATTCAAATTGAAAATTACTACTTTGTCCTAGCTAGAAATAAAATTATTTCCATATCCCATAGTTTTCACAACAGAGCAAGGAGTGGGATTATCACTTTTTAAACTTTAATTTCTATGAAAATGTATGGTTTCCCTTCACTTCTTGATACACAAAGAAACAAAACGAGCAAGCTTTTTCACTTTTGCTTAAAAAGAATTAAAGCTCAAAATTGGAACATCAACTGTTGCCATCTTTTGTTCCCAGTGAAGTTGTTTTCTTTGCACAATAAACAAGCAGCAGGGTCTTTCAGCTGTATTTTTACTTAAAACAAACAACACAAAAATAATGCTTGCAATGACTGTTGATATAGTAAGAAGTGACTAAAGAATAGGGAAATGCATATTTTAAGTGAAATTAAACATGACAAATTAGTATTGCATTGCTCACTGTGCTGTAAAAAATTTATGGTTCACTGAAATAGCACAGATTTTCCCAACTAGTTCTGGCAACTATGAGTATGCTTAATAGACTTAGTATTCGACTAATACCTGTGTGAATGTGTTAAACTGGTACTTCATAAAAAGACAAGTACAACAATAATTTCTTCATTTTTTATTGCTCATAAGCAAATGGGATCTAACAAAAAGTATTAAAAATAAATTGTTTAACTTTTTTCCCCCTTAAACTCATGCCATCTTATTTAATAAACCTTATGCTTCAAGGCTAATACATAAATTTTTGGCTTTTTTTCCCCCAGCTTTAATACAGCTTACTTTACAAGCTAACTTGATGCAGTTTTTACTTACAAAGCAAAATTCTGTTTGAATCAGGTTAGAATGAATTTCATAAGCAATTCACTTCATCATACATTCGTTTTACCTTTCATCCACACACACACATTTAAGTTTTTACACAGCATTACCTAAAATTAGAAAATTATTCCAAACAACCATTTCATAGACAAAATTGTTCCATTAAACTCTTCTGTTGGAGTAAAAATATAAAAAGATCACACCATAGTAAAACTCTTAACACTACAATAGCCACATACAATTCAACTGGTAGCACAAAAAAGTTAAGCAAAATCTTTCAAAGTTTTAACTGCATTAAGCATGCAGACCTCAAGAGTAAGTGTCAGTATATGAGTATTAACTTAAACTCAGTATTCACAGAAAGTTTCAAGATTATATGTACTTGCCCATACTTCTGCAAACAGATTTTTTTTTTTTTTACAGATAACCAACTGATTTTAAATGCTTAATTTTTGCTTTCCAAACTTGACCAATTTTTTTTTCAATAATTAAACTGAGTTAGTCTCTGCAAAAAAGAAAGAATGTAGCTCAAAGGAAATGTTTAAATGCAAAATGTTAGAAAACCAGCCAACTGACTCAGCAGCATTACTGAAGTTGTTCTTCATAATCATGTTATCCCCCCCCCCCAAAAAAAAAAAAACCTACACTGTCTAGCATTAATATTATATTTTAAGAATTTGTAGCAATGCCAAGGGACTGAGTAACAAACTATGAAATTCAAAAATATAAAGAATGTATGTATGTTTAAAACATATTTTAACATCAAATAAAAATGGTAGTGTGCTACTAAACTTTATTAAACAGAATTTCAAATGTGCACATTTTAACTGAAACAATTATTGAAAAAAAAAAAAAAAGGTGGCTTGATATGAGAAATAAAAAGTAAAATACAAGGTAGTTATAATTCTTGCCTGCTTGTGAAATAAATTTATATTAACAGTAGAGCTGACTGGATGCAGAACTTCAAAGGTTGCTATCACAATTTTATGAAAACCATTCACTGGCTTAAAAAAAGAAAAAAAAAGGGGGGGTAATTTTGTAATTAAAATATAGTTTAATATGCAAACATTCTATATTATCATTATCTAACTCAATACTTTCTGCTCAAAAGAAGATGCCAGTTTAAATATCACAACATTTAGGAGTCTGATCACAATCTGTGTATTATTGGAGCTAACATGTCAGTAGCTTCCTCCGGTTAATATATAAATGGATTTATTTGTTTTTTAGTTCAATGCAATCCAGTTTTTACTTGATTGTGAAAATTAGAACTGCACATTTTTCAATAAAATAATTTTTTTTGGTCATGTCAAAGGCAATAATACACAATTTATAAAAAAATTTATATTCAAGCTTTTTAAAAATGTAAGATAAGGTGTCATACAATAATACTTAAAGTGAGCATTTGAAGCACAATATTAGGGTAGTAAATCATGTTCATTCATAGCAAAATATTTTTTTTTCTTTATCAAAGGTTTTTTTGGGGTTTTTCCCCCACCATACAAGAAATATGATAGATACCAAGGGGAACAAAATTACAAATCATGGAATGGTTTAAGTTGCCAGTGCTGACTGGCTTTGTAAAATATTTTACACTTCTAGCTACACACAATTTTTTGGATTTCAGGAAGAAACATATAAAGCAGGGGTAATATAATATATTCAAGTATTAAACATACAAATACAGAATATGAGATATTACAGACATACATACATACTAAAAAGTTAAAGAAAAAAAAACCTTGCATTAAAATTATCACATAATCAGTAACTGTATAACAATGAAACACTAAAGACAAACAAGCTGACAACCCCACCCCCTGGGATTTTTCCCTTTTGAACTAAAAGACTCATGAAAAAGCTCATACAAACTTATAAAGATGTGTGTCAAATACTCAGTGATAAAATTTTCATTATTTTGCTCACCAATCTGCAAAGAAGGTATGATTTTCAATTTGAAAATGCAGTCCTGAGCTAAAACGTTTGCTTGCTTACCGTACAAGATAAAATTACACATTTGCATTTCCTAATGGCAAAAAAGTATTTTACCTTATTTCTTGCAAGAAACTGCTTTCACAAATGGTACATGTGCATTCCTGAGCAACTAGAATGTTGCTCTGATTAGATGCCACTTTTTATGCATTGAAACCAGTGGGTACATAGTAAAAACAATAAAAGTGCCAGAAACCATATATTCAGTTCTCCATAATTTATAGTACTGTCCTAGAATTCAAAAATACATTTCAGTAATAGCAAGCCAATAAAAATGTTGGCAACAGTCTAGAAGGAATGGAACTGAGCCTCCTGTGCTGTAATTTGTCAAATCTTTTTTGTATGCTAAAATATTGACGCTCAATGAATTATTTAAACATAATTTAAAGGAAACAGCCTTAATCACTCTGAATGTTTGACTGCATGAAAACTAGTAGGAGTCCAATATTTACACAAATAGAAATATTACTCCTGAAAAGACAACTGTGTCTCCCTCTGAATTTGTTTTCTAATACAAAACCCCATCACAATCTAACATTACAACTGAACTGAATATGAAATTAGCTTTCAGATCACTGGAGAATGGCATACCTTTAGTCCCTGCTTTTTCCATCTCTGAGAAACTTAATATATAATATAAACATGAATTAAGTGCTTAAAGTATGAATTCTATTTGTTAATAATATGTAATATTTGCACAACCATTTCTTTGGAGGTGGTGGTTACTGTTATATAAATTTCATCTATTTTTATTTAAAATGTACCTTAGTAACTACTTCACTGAAATTATGTTGCATAGTATAATGAGTAACAAATAATGAATTATAAGCAAAGTTAAAAATAGAGGACATTAACCTAGTGAAATAAATATATATATATATATATATATCTTAAGCTTGTTGAACAGTGAAAAACAATCATTATATCACAAATAATAAAAAAAAATGATGCATGAATAACAATTAAGTGATCCAACTATGAGGATGGCATTTTTGAAATTCCCAGTAGTGGTGCTAAAATTAATAAATGATGAAAAATGATAAACATTTCTGGGTTGGATGAAAAAAATATATAAAAAATTCAAAAGAAAGACTATCTTGTATAAATATTTTAGAGATTTGATTACAAACGAATCATTTTTAGTTAATATAAAAGCAAGTTTCCTAGCTACTGTGCAGCTTATCCCTATCAACCATTTGGGATGACAGTTGTGATGAAAAATAATCAAATTCAGCAGCAATACAGAAATATTCTGCCATATTTCAAAACCAGTTAGGAATTTGAATTAAAATGTTTATTTAGGTCCAGCATAAAAAATAAAATCTTATGTTTCTAAGCAAAGGAAAAGAAGTAAGAACGGTATCACATAATAACAACTGATTACATACTAGCTGATGGAATTTTTAAATATGTAAAACATACAAATTTGTAAAAGAATATTATGCTGGACTCTTACAATATGCTGCATTGTAACTTGCACTCATCAAGTTAGTAATCATGAAAACATGATTACTAACTTTCTGGACTGCTCCCTAACAGAAGATGTTCTTTACATTACATTTCATTAATTGCAAAACAACTGTTTCTTAAATACAACAAAAATTATGCATGTTAATGACACATGTACCATCTGTGAGAACGGAAATAGCACTTACAATTCTGGTAAGCACTTTAAAATAAAGCTAAATGTACCTGACTGGTAGCAACACTATATAAATTCTGGCCTGAAATACACTAGCATATAATGCACATACAATATTGGTAGCTACAGCTGGACTCGCACAAGAAAAAAAAAATCGAAATAATAGCACAAAACATGTTTTCTGAGCTCATTCATGTGGAAATATTTACAACAGTTTCCTTCACACAAGGGGGAGTGGGGAAGTAATGAAAACAGGTAATTCAGTTGTAACAAATAAAGTTAAGGAGCCACATTAACAGACAGCTAATTCAGGGCTTAAGACCTGCCATTAACTGATGCTGAATGTTGCAATGTATATATGCATACATATTATATACGTATATAATATATATACTGCAAACATTCATGCCAGTATATGCTCCAAGAAGTACACGTAATGAAATGAATTGCCTGCCTTCTTCAGTGCACTCAGTGAATAGCTTGGTCTTCAGCATGGTGTACTTCTGCACTCAAACCATTCTCAGAACTGCAGATTGCTTCTTCTTTTGACACAAAAGTTGTCCATTCATTATTCTCAGGATCTAGATATTCCACAGTGTTAAGGAAAGTCTTTCCATTGAATCCTCCAACAGCAAACAAACGATTTCCAACCATGGTCACACCAACATTTGCCCGGCAGCATGTCAGTGGTGGTCCTGCACTCCAGGAGTTGCTTTTGGGATCATAAATCTCCACACTGCACAGAGAATGCATACCATCATGGCCCCCAACAGCATACAGTTTGCCTAGGAAACAAAACAAAAAAAGTCACTGTGAAACATGCCATTTATTGCCACAATAATGTTAGAATTTGCAAAAATTCTCATTCTTGATTACATAATTTAATCTTATCTATTTCAGGCCTAGGAACACTTTCATGGGCCAAAACTAGTGACTCCAAAAGCAAAAAGAGTGACAAAGTAGTGACACAGTTTTTTGTGCATTATTTGAAGTAATATGCTTTGTTTCAAACCCAAATAAGGTCCCACTGCAACCACCCATTTCATGTGATGCATATTTCGCCTGAAGTACTAAAATACACTGCAGCTAAACACATACATAGATCAGCATTGGAATGTGTGTTATCATGAGACAGTACGTGTGCTTCATGTAAAAACATTGTACAGTTTAAGTTACAATTCACTATTATTATTTTGTTCTCATAATTCAGTTCTCTTTACAAATCACTTTTTTTTTTAATTGAAGGTTTAACGACCACCGTGAGCAACTTGATGGGCTATAAGCAGTCATCCGTCCCTAATTTAGGGCCACTGGTTCCAGGGAAGGGAGAAAGCCAGCACTGTAAGACAAACACAACATCCATGCCTTACCGGGATTCGAACCCGGACCCAACTTGGACGAATGGTCATAAGCAAGCGCTTAGACCACAGTGCCACAGGGGCAGCCACTTAATTTGTATCTAAATTCACAATTTCATAGCCTGTGAGAGTATCCATAGAGTACTTCACATATTTGATTGCACAATTCAAGAGACTTTCATTTGGAAAAAAATTATGTAAAATATTGAAATGTTGAAAGTAACTCAGGGTGAGGAGCTAAGGCGACCTTTGAAAAAGGTGACAATTTTTTTTAATAAGGTGATTAACCAAGGCTTCTTTGCCAATAGCACAAAACAACAAATATAGTTACAAAAAAATAAGTTTTTATATTTTTTTTTATACTCTCCTACCAAAAAACGCCAAGTAAGATCATAATTTCTTTATTATGGTCCTGGATGGGATATGGCTATTTTATTGTCATTATAAATAATTTTACAGAAAAAAAAATACACAAAATTCTGAAAATCTAATGACGTACAATTCTCTTTAATGATCCAGAAAAACATTTCTGAAGAAAAAAACTGTTTGGCTTACCGTTTTCTAGGCATCTTAGCAAAAAATGATGTAATCATTCTTTATTTTATCATCGTCAAACTTTATTTTATTTTCCCATCATCATCAAACTTTATTTTATTTTCCCATCATCGTCAAACTTTATTTTATTTTCTCAGGGTTCTTCTGAATGATTTGTACTTTCTTTTCTCTCACTCTTTCTTCCAATTGCATACATTTTACTCCCTCGAGCATGCTTTCAGCTATTTTTGCTCTCTTTAAATAATTTTTTTCGAGTGCTTTCTTCAGTTTAGCTGAAGTTTCCAAAAACAGTTCTTCTCTTGCCTCCTTAGTTTGTAGGTGTTCTTTTTTCTTGTCATTCAGAGCAGCAGTCTCATATTCGATTGACTTTTTTAATCTTTTTCATATCTTCTTCATAATCCATTCTTTTTTCTTCTTCTTCTTTTTGTGTTTCTTCTAATTCGATTTTCTTTTTTCCTCTTACTTTCTTCCATACAGGCAGTGTACTTTGAATGTGCTTGTTGTTCGTACTTAACGAGTTTTGGATTAATGGGTACAAAAAGAAAATTAGGATATTCTTTCAAGGCATCCCTCACAGTCAGTACACTGTTTAAAAATCTTTTGGTCATTGCTGATTTATCATCTCCTAATATATGCTTAAAAATGGAAAATTGCCACTCTATGTCAGCATTTCCATGTGACAAAGTAAGAGCTGCCTTTATGACTTTTGCAATGTTTGGAAACTTTATATCTTTTGATAATGAGTCCCTTTTTGAGATGTGTTGTTGCCAGTAATCATCAATAGTTTTGTTTTCAAATGCTGTATCATCTTTTTCCAGTTGCAAAATATTCCACTCATCTAACAAATAATACAGTTGAACATGAAATAGTATAATTTTTGCAACTTTCAATACGTCTCTGCAGCTTCTATCATTCATTCTTTCTTTTGGGTCTAAAAATCTAAAATTTTTAAGTGATCCATTTGATAAGCAAGTCTTTTCCATCACATGCTTACAAGCAATAATATAGTGCTTTTGAGCTTCCTTCAGAAATAACAACTTATCACTTTCTTTCAGTTTAGAAAGCTCGTCTGTGACCTTTTCATTAATGACAAGTTCTTCAAGAGGAAGCAGTTCATCAAGATCAACTTTAGAAAAATTAGTGATTTTTCTAATGGCAGCAGTCTTCAAAACACGAGCCATGAAGGTCTGAAGAACGTTCCCTATTTCTTCATGCAATTTGTGGATCATGGGTGCTTGACACTGAAAACATTGTGTGAACTTCATGAATAGTTCTGCTAATGAAATAAGTTCAGCTTTTATTGAAGGTTTCTTTAAGGTACTCACAACAGCCTTGTAGGATCTGGATTGAAGAGCAGCAGAATTTTCCCTCAGAGGCATGTGCTTAAGGAAATAGAACCGAATAATGTCCCACTGTTCCAAAATCTTGTTGGCTGAAGGCCCCAAGGTAAGCCACACTGTTGTTGCATGTCTCAAAAATCTATGGTGTGGAATGTTATATTTAGTTTGGATTTCTTCAAACTCTTCCCAACGGGGCAGGCCAACCATTAAAATAATGGTAAATGTTGATCATCAGCTTAGAAGCTTTTTCAACTAAACACTCCAATGATTTTACATATGCATTATGCATTGTGTGGATGTTACAGGTACACCTATGTTTATAAGACTTGTCTCATGTCTCCTGGACATTACTATCGAAAAGCCTAAAAACTTTTTTTTTTATTAACATTAGGTCCATCTGATCCAAGCATTAGGCATCTCTTTTGTGATAAATTGGCCTCAGAAAGTGCTTCACATAGTATTTTTATGCAATGTTTCACCATCCCCTTTACCTAAAAAGAAAGTTGAGATGCTGTGTTATTATTCCACATTTGCTTTCTGACCAAAATGTGATGGTTGTTTGCAGCTCCTTTTTATCTTTAACATCAGTTGTTTCATCATAACTCAATGTGTAGTATGATGAACATGTTTCCTCTAACATAAGTTCCTGGAAATAAGGAGCTGCTTTATACTTACAGAGTGAAGTAAAGTTGGATGGCATTTAACGTCATGTCACTGGATGTGCAGTGGCATATGCTGCCTTTCCCTCAAACATGTTACTTATGAAGCCTTCCTACAATTATAAGGGGGAGGTATATGAGTACAGAAATAACTACATTCACATAGTTGTAGGCATACTTACAATAATAATCTTTCAACTTTCAGCATCTTCTTTTGAAACTATACTGTTGAATTGTACATTTCCCCCCAATATGATCAAAAAAAGGTTTGAAAAAGTGACAAAAGCTACAAAAGGTGACTAATTTAAAAAAAGGTGAGAAAGGTGACCAGCTCCTCACCCTGGTAACTGTATAACAAAAAACAAATTTACTTTATTTTGATACAACTTTATGCCTTTGTCACAAAATTACGCAGAGAACCGATACAGTAACTGAAAAACAGTAGCATTCTGTCAAGCAAGTACACTGATGAGGATTTAAATACCAATGAATGTGCATCATTGATTTTAGTTTTAATGTTTGTGTGTGTGTACGCACACACACTGATTTCAAATCTGTGAGGCACTATGCACAAAAAAAAAAAAAATAAAAAAAAATAAACATAATAGGCAGCAACATTTAAAACTCTAAAAGTTCAAATTGTGATGAATACAACACTGGTGGTTTATTGGTAGCTCTTTGAAACACTAGTTTTTTGAGTTACTCTCCTACAATTTATTCCAGTGTAATTACACCAGGGTTTGTACACTTTAGGGGGGGGGGTTGAAGGACTTTCCAGGACATATACAAAAAATAAATCCAGGATGATTATTACACTTTACAGTATAATGGTCAAATTATTATTTTTTTACAGTAATTTCGGTTTTAAGTAATAAAAATGACGAAAGATGTAAATGGATGAGTGTTTTTTTACTCATTACATTTCTTTTTAATGTTTTTAATTGGAAAATTACCCAATCATGCAAAACTGAATCATGGTGGTGCAATTACCACAAGGCCTATCAGGAAATCCTTTTCCTTAATCTGAAAGTGATTAATTTAGTCATTCACTCATTTTAGCTGCATCACTCACTATTCTGCACTATATTCCCATGTAATCAGTCTATTATTGACAACAATTGAAATTATTATAAAATAAAGCTAGGGAAAATCCAGAATTTAAGAATGGGGAGGGCACACATCTAATCAGTTAAAAGAAGAAATATAGAAGGAAACATGATATAAGTTTACACCTGTTAGTGGAAGAATTGAGAATGGAAAGCTGGAAATAGCTTTTTCCATGAATGAATATTTTCTGCCTATGTTAAGAAGAAGTATTTTTTAAATATGTCTCCCAGAAGCAGAGATAAAAAAAAAAATAGTTTTGACCTCTATGCCCCTAGCAGGAAATCTTTGAATTATTTAAAGAGAATAATACTTCACATCTCTATTGCAGCGAATGGCATACAGTAAAGAAGAAATTTCTCAATAGTTTTTATAAGCAGTGATACAGCTGCAAACTGAAGTAGAAAAACACCACTTAGTAACAGAACTCTATATGACATCCGGTGTTTTTTTTTTTTTTTTTTTAAATTGCACGTGTAGGAGCAGAGATATTGAGAAAACACAATAAAAACTGGCAACCCCTTGCAGTGAAATTGTGCATTATTTTGGGAAGAAAATATGCACACAGAGTCACGTACGGTAAAAGGTTCGTTTAGGGGTAGCTTTCGGTCATCCTACGACCTTGATGACCCGCGATCGACTGGATGGGTTGGTTGCCAGAACTACAATTTAAAGTTGGGGTGTTGTAAATGTTGCCAGATTTTAGAAAAGAGATTTGGATATCTCTTCTAAAATCTGGCAACATTTTCAACACCCCAACTTTAAATTGTAGTTCTGGCAACCAGTCGATCACGGGTAATCAAGGTCATAGGATGACCAAAAGCTACCGCTAAACGAACCTTTTACTGTACATGACTGTGTGTTTTGCTCGATTTATATGTTTATGTGTTATTGTCGCATGAAGCCCGAGTTTTAAACCATGCACACAGAGTTTGGATAGTTAGTAGTATCTGACCGAAAAAAGAAGTTTTTCAATTGGATATTTGTATCACAGATACCGCTGTAAACGGAAGTATGGACATATGCCCTCTGATGGCACACTTGTGTGCTAAGAAAAATTTGAAATCATATGAGATATTTTGCAGTGGAAACGCTCCCCGAGAAAGAAGTTCAAGTCGGACTCTTAGAAGCAGAGATACTGACAAAAATAAGATATGCATCTTATTTCTATATATTGCATTATCTTAAAATAATGCAATATACATTATTTTAAGAAGAAAGCATTTTCAAAAGTTTTTTTGAGGTATTGGTCCATCAAAAAAATTTTCAGACTAGTTTTCCGGAGCTCAGATTTTGCTGCAAATATGTTGAAGCAGAAATAAAAAACTTATGCCCCCTGGTAACCAAACCATTTGTTACCAACTATTAGAGATTATATACAAAACATTTTCCCATCAGGAGCTGTATCCGATACAGGAAGAATTTTTCAAATCGGAGTTTTAGAAGCAGAGATATCGAGGAAAACACAATTTACCTTTACGCCCCCGTAGCGCAAAGTCTATGAATTACTTGAAAATATATGAAAAACATTTCGCACCTGAAATCCAACAAAAAAAATAATTTTTCAAATTGGACTCTTAAAAGCAAAGACATTGACAAAAAAAAAAAAAAAAAGAAGAAGAAGAAGAAGAAGAAGAAAAGAAATAAATCCACACCCCCTGGTGGAGACACCCTGCATTATTGTAAGAAGAAAATATTCTGAAATGGTTTATCAGTGTGAGTGGCACTGGTCCACAAAATAATTTTTTTTTTTACTGGGATTTGAGAAGCTCAGATTTTGCTGCAAATACATCAGAAACACAAATTAACACTTACATCCCTGGTGGCCAAACCATTCTTTACCAAAAATTAGAAACTATATGCAAAGCATTTCCTATCAGGAGCTGTATCTGGTTCAGAAAGAATTTTTCAAATCGGAGTTTTAGAAGCAGAGATATCGGGGAAAATGCAATTTACTTTTACTCCCTAGCAGAAAATCTATGCATAACTTACCTAAAATAGTCTTAGACATAAATGTAATTGAAAGGTAAAAGAATTTTTTTTTCAATTGGATGTTTAGAAGCAAATATGTGAAATAAAATATATTTTGAATTCAATATCATCTAGATGCATTTACGCCTTTTATAGTTGTGAAATTGTGCATCGCAAAAAAAAAAAAAAAAAATACAATGCAAGGATCATTATTTGCACATTTCAAGAATCCCAATGCAAAAAGAATTTTTCAAATCAGACTAATGTTGCAGAGATATGGTTGTCCACAGACAGACGGGTGAATAGACAAAGTAATAAAAGCACGATCTGTTTTACAAAAGATGTGCTAAAAAAAGAGGTAACACTGATTTCCTAAAAGAAATTCAGATACAACTTTTAAGCACTAATTTAAAGGCTTTTCAAGACAGCTTTAAAAAATAAAACAGTTTTTCCAGGCCTTGTAAATGTAATCATGATTTTCAAGGACTTTACAGGTTTTCAAGCACCCGTGAGCACCCTGCTCAATGGAACAGCACTCCAGCACAAAAGCAATCAAATGTACTAGTTTACGCTTGAAACTAAACACTGACTGAAGGGATTGCAAAATTAGTGACAAATAGCTACAAAGATGTACAAAAGGTGACAAAAATGAGCAAAAAGTGAAAAAAAGTAACCAGTTTCAGGGCCTACTATTTTCTCTTACTACATCATTTTCATAAGAACTATCAGATACAATGTTGCGGTTCAACGAAAACAGTGTCAGGAGCATCTTTGTCTCAAGACCTTCTCACTTGTTTGTTTTAACTAATTTCTACAAAACTATGTTAACCATCTTGGACATTGATAGCAATAAAAAATGTACAACTTTCTCCATCAGAAAAAACATCCCTTATTGCACGACAGATTGCACGCTTTCACTCTTCTACTTGTATTTCACACACATATGACAAAAATCACTTAGGAGTTTGTCTTGTCCTCTCTCGGTTATGTTCAGAATTCTAGATGACAAGTGAAAAAATCAGCTCTTCGAAACTGTCTAAAATTGCAAGATATTTCGACAAACTCAGACGTGCCACCTCTTCTTAACTGACAGAGTTGTACCCTCCAAGACATCTGATGTTACCACCATTAACTTTGCTGGTCTGTTATATGTCGACAACAAATACTGGCTGGAAAGGCATATAATATGCTTTTCACTTGTGTTACTACATATGATTTGTACTTAGAGAAGTCAATTCAGATTTCACCACAGAAAAATTTCTCATGGTGCTTCAACAATTTGTTGGACATTGTTTCCCACATACCATCTACTCCAACAATGGCTACAAACTTTCATCCAGCTAAGAAGGAATTAGCCAATCATTAGGAAACACTTTTTTCTTTAAATTTCAACAGTTTTACACCCAAACATGCCAGAGTTCAGAAACACAGTAGCACACGTGTGGCTTGGTGAGGTGGCTGCTGGGAGAGAATAATTGGGTCATTTAAGAGATACCTTCACAAATCACTTGAAAAATCCTGTTTAGGACTAGCAACAGTTCTGACAGGAATTGAAACCACTCTTAATAGCCAGTCATTTGTTCACAAATATGGAGTGGATGATGTGAATGAAGCTCTCATGCCAGAACACTTTCTTACAGAACAAATATGAACCCTAATCAATCAGGCCATTAAGCAAAAAAAACACTCAACTTGCGTGCCTGTGGAGAATGCAGCAAAATCTACAATATGCCTTTTGGTGCCAGTGGTTGAAAGAATACCTGTTTGACTTTAGAAATTCTCGAAGTTCAAAACACCCAACAAGAAACCAAGAGTTTGTAAAGGTGATGTAGTGTTCCTGCAAGATGTTTGGCCATGCCATGTAATGAAAAAGGCCAATAGTTGAAAAAAATATATACACTCAAGTGCCAGAAAAACTGGTACACCAGCCTAATACTTGGTAGGTCCCCCACGGGAGCGCAGGACTGCAGAAATACGACAAGGCATGGACTCCAATAGCTTCTAGAAATATGCTGTAGGCAATGTACACCATACTTCCTGCAGAGCGTTCCACAATTCGGGTGTATTCTGAGGTCTCCGATTCCTGTGTTCGATAGCGCGCTGGCATGGCATCCCAAATGTGTTCTATCACGTTCAAATCTGGGAACTTGGGTGAAAATGGCAACACCCCAAACTCAGATTAATGCTCCTCTAACCATACCCTCCACACAAGTGGCATCCCGACACTTGTGTGGAGGTGCATTGTTCAGTTGACAGGTCCAACCCATCAACATGAATGCAGGATATGAACGGGTGTACCTCATCAGAAAGGATGCACACATAGCGTTGGCCGGTCACAGACATTTGTAGACATACCAGGGGTCCCAGTTTAGTCCAGCTTAACACACCCCATACCATTACGGACCCCCTACCAGCTGGTACAGTTCCCTGTTGACAGGCGGGATCCATGGCTTCACACACAAATCCTTCCATCTGCCCGATACAGTTGGAAACGCGACTCACAGACCAGGCTACTTGTTTCCAGTCATCAAGTGTCCAGTGGCGGTGTTGCCGTGTCCAAGCGAGGCGCATAGGTCTGTGTAGTGTACCCATCAAGGGGACTCGAGTTGGGCATCGGCTTCCAAAGCCCATATCGTGCAGGGTATGTAGCACAGTCCGGACGCTGATGCTTGTTGAGGCTCCAGCATTGAATTCCAATACCTGTGCGAGTGCTGCACGCCTATCGCGTGAAACGATACTTGACAGCCGACGATGGTCATGTTCACCCAATGTCTTTTTACGGCCACACTGGTATCGTAGGTTGGAGGTTTTGCCGGAATTCTTGTAGTCACGGTACACCTTTGCAATGGTTGTCCGTGAAAATCCGCACTTCGTTTCTACCTCCAAAATACTATGGCCCATCTCACGAGCACCAACTATGACACCGCGTTGAAAATCGCTTAAATCGTTATTACTTGTCATTCTCATGCCGAAAACAGCTCTGACAGCAGGCAAGGATGTCTATTGCTTTATATACGCACTGGCGGACACAACGGAGTATGCGCATAGGTGACGTTGCTATGTATTTTGCATACGCTCGTCTGTACCAGTTTTTCTGGCACTTCAGTGTATATACGCTGCAATGTGAAATAACATGCCTTCTGTGAACTGGTGGAAAATGTTTCGCATTCCGTTCAGCTGGATATCTCCCGATCAGGGTAGGGCAGATACATTTCGTAATATCATTGACCAGATGGCTACTGTCGTGTGTGGATACTGTTTTTCATTAGAGTAAACATGAAAGTACAATGTGGGAGCACAGACCAGACCATTCAACTGCCTGATCTGAGGCAAAAGATGTACTGATATTATCATTGTTCACATTTTTGTGATCTTTTTGCTTGGCACAATGTTAAGCTACTCACTTTCTAACTAATTCTTAGCCTCAGCATCATACAAATACATCAGTTGATTCTTACTCTGGATTACACAGATCCCTCTCACCCTACAGGTCATCTCCTCTCATGTCTTTTTTATTCTAAAACTTCTCCAACAGCTTAATGCATAAATCTATTTTCCCTGTGTTCAACTGTCATCATGTCCATTGTGGTCATAGTACAAGTAATCAGAAATCAATAAGGGGTTGTATGTTTTCCCACATCAAACACGTCGTTCATCCATTTCCATCAGTAGTTAATACTGCAATGATAAGACTTCAAATATTTACGAAACATTTAGGTAGGTTTTCAGAAAGTATTTTGCAGATACAAAACCACTCAGAGTTGAATTTTCTCCAAACTGGGCTCCTTATGGTGCGTGCTACTTGTACGTGTCTGAGAAAAGGCATGTCTCTCAGGTGACTACATGACACCTGGTAAATGGAGAAAGCATGTAAAAGAGAATTCTGTAAAGCTAAGCATCACATCAGACTCAACACATTTAGTGGTGGTTGGAGATTGCACTAGCCTGGAGTACATTTAAAAGCCACTGAAGAGCAGCAGGTGAGGTCAACCAGCATATCAAACGGCTATGACCAGGGGAAATATTGATTGAACCCAGTAACTTCCACTTAAAAGAGTTAGCTGGAGAAGCAAACATTCATTTCCAATAAGAATGGGTTGGTAGAGAAGGGACACATAGCAGTTTGGCTAGTTTCTCCAAGCCAACACTGGAGACTAGTTTTGTGTGATTGCCACAAAAAGTGGAAGTAAAGATGGACTACATCTATAAGTCAAATTAGCCGCAGTGTGTGTGTGTGTAGGGGGGGGGGGGGCTTTTGAAAGAGCTCTGTGCTCTTCCTGCAAACAGTGTGCATTTCGGCAGACAGCTGAAGGATACCAAACAAGCATAAGCCTGATGCACAAGGTAACATCAGTGAGAAAGTTAGCACTGGAGGAAACTGCAAGGAGTCCTTCCATAAACTTTGCTGGGAGGCTCCACATTTGAATCTCTCCTGAGCACTGGAGCTGTAGAGATGACTGTGAAGATCTGTCAATTTACCACAGTGCAGGTTCAATAACTCAAATACAACAGTTCCATGAAATAAGAACGAAGTGTGGTCCATCAAGAGAAAACAAAGGGGGGGGGGGGGCATGTGAGAACTTAGTGTGTTTTCCTGTGGATTAATGTTTCTATGATGAAAAAAAAAACTGCAAGAAGAAATACTTTATGCGATATTGAACGAGGCAGGCAGGGAGGTATAGTTTTGCTCTGGTCAGGAGTATTACGATATAGCAGGATGTACAACTACTTATTCTCTGCAGTGGGCAAGAATATGCCCTACGCTACTTTTGAAGAATATCTGTAAATATGAGTACATTTTTCTCCTGTAAATCATGTAAATAATAAATGTGCCTTGTACTGTCCTACAACCAGAGCATATCACTAATTCAGTCGATTAGTATGCTTGCCCTATCCTTTGCCTGTTGTACCTTGATCTCTTCTGGAATCCACAGCTCAGGTTGTACTACTACATGACCAATTTTACTTACTGCTAATAAATCAAAAGTTCCTGTTTACAGCAATCTTGGCAAACAACTTGAACTTCACTGACATCTATCACATCTCACACTAGATCTTTTGTACTTCATATTCGTTATATTTTTCTTTTGCAGAAACTTCTAACCCGGTTCTCCCATAATTTCCTCAGACTTCCACTAACTTATTTTCCAGCCATTTGGGTTAATAAATTATCTTGTGCTCTTCTGAGCAAAAGTATCACACATGAAAGCAAGAAATGCCTCTGAATCCAACACAAACTTAAGCATCAGCTCAGCATAAATATTGCCGGGGTGCCAGCTTGTTCTGTTACATTGACTAAAAGATTCCAACACATACACAGAGTTTTGTTCTAGAGTCCTTAAAGTGGAATATCCTTTAGAACTTTACGCTGTGCATTGATCACTGATACTAATGTATTTCTAAGATTCTCAAAAGTAAGAAAAGTAAATAAAGGAAGGACTCTGGTATGGGATTTGGTGGGACTACCATACTTCAGATGGCTAGTCCACCATGGAAATGACCAGGACAGCAGTTATGAATCTTCATTTTGAGGTTTCTCCTTGGTATGACACTTTGAAAAGCACACAATCTACTCTAGTCAGATAGGTGGTCACAGTACTTCTCATGCCACTGTGGAAATATTAAATTACTACAGTCACAATATTTTGTTAACACTGTATGATAACAAGATGTTTCCACAGAAAAAGATTTTAGCTGGAAAATTTTGGCACTGCACTTTGCTGCCAACCATGAAAATATCACTTCCTTATAATGTTTTCAAGGCACAGAATGTAAGCTACAATATACTTTACTAATTTTCAAGAAATAAAGAAAAAACACCATTCACATACAACAAACAATCCCATAATCTTTCTTGCTTTCAGAAATTGTTTTTAAATAATGCTGTAATGCTTCAAACACCAAAAATCATCTTTGTACAGTGCTATAATCATTCTGCCATCATGAATCATATTTAAATGATACAAACTGTCATTCTGCCATCATGAATCATATTTAAATGATACAAACTGTCATTCTGCCACTGCAAATCACACTAAAGCAATGACATTATTATTTGACACATGACATGCAACAGTGAGATAATGGTATTATTTGACAATTGACAAATGGTGTTTCTGGTCAAAATAAACTAATTTCAAGCAATTCATGCTTAAATTTAGAAATGATCTCACTGCCAGAAATTGCACTTTATGGTAGAAATATTCCATACAATTCATATTCAAAACACAAAGTGAGAAAAATGGACTGAGCAAAACAATTTTTTCTTTATCTGTTTTGCAGTATCCATTCCAAATGTAGCTTGAGAAGTGGAAGTCATTTAGACAGTTGTCACCAACCAAAGAATACGATGAGGGAATAATCTTCTCATCTAGCCACTGATAGAGATGATCCACCCAAGCTGTTAAAGAGTGAGGTCTGCTTCGTAAATACATCATATTCTGATACACAGCACTCAAAATATTGGAAAGCTGTTTGGCGGTTAGGGTGTCCCAAAATTCAATGTAAAAAAAATTTTTCTTAAAAAAGGTGGGTCTCACCCTCTAAAAAGTTTCTTCTACTCCTATTATTAAAATATATGAAGTTAGAGCTCATTTAGGAAAGATTAAGAGGTCCCTCAAGGCCACACAAGCTACGCTGATTTATGTTAAAATCGGGAATTTTAATCAAAAGCATAAGTGATGATCAATTATATATTTTATTTTCATTATTAATAATTTTTTAGTATCTATATAACAAAAAATAAAATAAAAAGCATAATTAAATATAAAAACACAATTAAAAGCTGCGCCTGCTTCTGTAGTGCAATTATATATCTATATATGATTTCTAAACCTTAACTGTAACCACTAACATCACTTATTGCACCTTAACTGTAGCTTTAAACTTTAACCGTAACCACTAGCATCACTTATTGCACCTTAACTGTAGCTTTAAACTTTAACCATAACCACTAACATCACTTATTGCACATGTGTTGTTGTTTGTTCTATTGTATGTGTTGCCTTTTGCTGTTTGTTGAGATGGGTATTTTTGCTGTTTGTTGAGATATTTTTTGCTGTTTTGTCCAGAAAAGAAATTTGTTTTAGTGTTTCTTTTTAATATAATGGCAAAACAAACTAGGAGTAGTAATTATGTATGGCTTATTGGACATCCTACTGAATCAATAACAGGTTCACGTCTGCCATCTGGAAGAAATGTTATGACCAATTTTATGTACTTTCATCGTACTAAGAAGCTTTCGATCAGTGATAGTGCTGTTCTTGTAAACAATAATATTGTACCATTTTGGGAAAAATCAAGGTTGCCAATAAGACATCAGCAGCATATCTTAAAAAAGATTAAAAATTTATATGGCAAACAAGTAGGCTTAATGAGAAATCAAAAAAGGAATAATGCAAAAGACCAAGAGAATCAAATAATGTATAGTGAAAATCTGGATATGTTATTTGACATAAGTCACGCTAATTCGGAACAGCTTATTAAAAATGAAGAGGATTGTCAGTTTCTCAGATTACAAAGACAATCTAGGACAGGTTGTATTGGATCTCTGGACAGAAAGCTTTGTACACGTGAGAAAAGATCAGCTGAACGACAGAAAAAATTTGCAAAGCGATTAAAAGAAGTTGCTTCATCTCAGAATTCCTTTGCTTTATCAACTGCATCTTCTACGTCAACAATGGATGAGACCGAGACTGAAAGTGAAAACTCTAAAGAAGACTCTGATGATGAATATGCTGCAGAAATTATACCACAAAAAAAATTATTACGCGAGGAGCATACAGGTAAAGATGTGAAGTCGAAGGTCTGTCATAACACCAAAAGTTGCTGCTGCTTTTGATAGAAATAATATAAGTATAAGAAAGTCAGCAATGTTACTTGCATCTGTCTTAAACATGGCTGGTGGTAGTGGCGGTGGTGAAGCAGACTGTTCAAAGAGTAATGAAACTTTAAAATCTGTAATTATTTCAAAAAGTACTGTTCATCGTGAACGTCAACGCTTATGTAGTGAAACTGCGCAACAGATAAAAATGGAGTTTAATGCCTCAAAATCAGTAGCTCATTGGGACAGAAAGTTATTACCTGATTTATCATTAAATGAAACAAGAAAGGTGGACCGTTTACCAGTGTTAGTTTCCTCTCTAAAAGATAGTAGTACAAAACTTCTTGGAATTCCTAAGCTGTTATCTGGTACAGGGGAAGCAGCAGCTAATGCGGTTTTTGAACTTTTACAGTCATGGAAATGTGATTCTCAGGTTATTGGTATGTGCTTCGACACAACCTCCTCAAATACTGGAAAGTTCAAAGGAACATGTGTTCTTCTTGAAAATAAAATAGGAAGAAGCCTTCTGTGGTTAGCCTGTAGACACCACATGTTTGAAGTGTTACTTTCAAATATATTTCATGTATGTCTTGGACCGTCGAGTGAACCCGAAATTATTATGTTTAAAAGATTTCGAGAAAAATTGATTGAATTTAACCACCGCAACCCAAAATGTCAATTCATTAAAAATTGAACTACTGTTTGATGGAAATGAATCTATCATACAATTGACACCTCAACAATTTCAGTTGTATGCGTATACATTCAATCATGGTACACATGTCAGTCTATTGTAGATGCACCAGTGAACGACGTTTTACTGATACGAAAATTGCATGAATATGATGATATACAAGTACGCAAAAAAGGATCAAAGATGATTTTACTTTACTCCTGGTATTTAAGTGAAGAGCTTGCCACTCTTTGTTTGTTTTCAACACTTCTTAGTGCCAAGGAGACATATATGTTAGTTAGTAAAATCAGTGAAAAAAAGAATTTTCACCTATTAAAGAAACTTCCTTTAAAATTTGATGACTTACATATCTCTTGCAGCTTCTTTCACACCGCACAAATAGACGACAGCTTCCTAAGCGTGCCTGTTGAGAAATGGCCAGAAACACAATCTTTTAAGGCTGAAGAAATTGTTAAACATTTGCCATGTGTTAATGACTGTGCTGAGCGAGGCATAGCATTAATCGAAAGTTTTAATGATGCAACAAAAGATGAAGAACAAAAACGGTATTTATTGCAGGTAGTTGAAATACATAGAAAGAACTTCGAGAAGTGCAACCGTAAAGATCTCCAAGATATGTAAAAATGATTAATTATGTTATTTATAGAATGTTAAGCAATATTTTCCTCTTTATTATCTTGTTAAACTTGACAGGTGAATTTTGCTGTAAAACATTCTTTTTACATTGCATTTTGCAATGTTGAATAAAGTTCGTTTTTTGTCATTTTCTTAATTTTTCTTATGTTTTTTACACTAAATATTACCAATAGAGTATATTTTTTTTAGAAACGACATATTACAAGCATGTAACATTTTAAATAAAAAATATATTTAAAAAATAATTTTGTAACTAAAAAATTATCGAATTAAAACTATTTTTTAAACTTTTTGGCGGCCTTGAGGGACCTCTAAATATTTTTTTAAGCTGAAATTTTACAGGAGATCTTAAGTACACCAAACAAAACATTTTAGGGAGTGAGAGTCAAAATATTAATTTTTTTTTTTTTTTTGGGACACCCAATTGGCGGTCCATTGTAAGCTAAGTGATTGGACCAGTAAGGGACTATCATAGTACTAGCAAAGAAGCACTCAGGAAATATATGCATTTGAGGTAAACAATAAGGAACTTTTTGCATTTAAACCTTGAGGTATGAGGAGTGTTTGTTGGCTACTAATGAAATGCACTTAGCACACTCTCAGGAGGGAATACACAGCAGCCTGGCATTCAGCTGATGGCTCTGGGATCTGGTCATGAAGAAATGAAAGACACTAGCCCCAGGACTTGTGGAGAGAAGGCCCAAGTTGGCTTTCACTAGAGCATTTGATTAAAATGTCTGTTACTGTTAACAGGACTTAAGTTTTCATATACAGATGAACAGGGGGGGTTCACATGCATAATCAAAATGAATCAAATGTAAGATTCTCACTGAGTGCAATACAAGGCAGGCCCTACAGCAAATAAACATTTCCAAAAATATACCCAAACTCGGTTTACTAAAAGCAGGTGACATGTTAATAGACTACTGAATTTTAACGTGATTCCCTAAATTCTGATTCCTTACACAAGCAAACACTTTATTGCAAAAGGATGAAAGGAAAAGTGCCAACGCATAAATAATTAGTACCGTTGCAGAAGGCAATGCCACATCCTCGCCGTGCAGTGTGCAGAGGAGCAAGTGATATCCAACTGTCAGTTGCAGGGTCATATTTTTCAACAGAATTTAAACAATTCCAGGAGTCGCAGCCACCAACAGCATAAACTACATCTTCCGCAGTGCCTACACCTGCCTGATATCGACCTATAAATAAATAAATCTCTCTATAGATACTAGATAAATAATAAAAACACAGGAAAGGCACTTTCAATGCATCACTAAATATCACAAATAAAAAAATACAACAAATACACAGTATAAAACTTCTCTGAAAGAGGGGGAAACAGGAAGAAATAGCAAGAGTAAATTTTGCAGAAGAAATATTCTTCTCATAACATGTGGGAATACGTCAAAATTATTAACCTAGGAATCAGACATCTCTAAATCACGTGTATTTACTGTACTTCATGTAACACCAATCACATCAGAAAACTTGCAAATTGCATCGCTGTGGAGCAGGAATCGAACCCGTATCTCCCGATTTTCGTTCAAACATGCTATCAGTTACACCACCCGGGACGATTATCAGAACCTTCTCTGATTTTAGCCAGCCAAAGCAAATTCTACTTCATTGTACTGTAAGTAAATCACCAGTCTATAAGGTAAATTCTGTGGAAGAAATATTCTCATAATATGTGGAAATATATAAAAATTATTAACCTGTCTGACATGATTGATGTTACGCTATGAACAGTAAATACAGGCGATTTAGAGATGTCCGATTGCTGGGTTAATAATTTAAGAGTAAATTTGTTCATAAAAAAGACTGGGCCACACACATACACATTTTTGTTTATAATCAGAAAAAGTAACGAGGCCTTTATCTAACAAACAAGAGCTCATTTACTTGACCAAAAAATATTTCTGTAAAAAAATCTCAAGCACATGATACTTGCCAACCAATATTAGCAAAAACCCGTGAATTGTTTTTAAAAAATCCAGAAGGTATTTCCAGCATTAAGAAGGTATGTAGCAAAATTCAATTCATGAGTCCGTCCTAAATACTTCAAAAATTACAAACAACAACAACAACAAAAAAACATCTTTAGTTTTTTTCTAATGAATAACATTAAATATATTAAATATTCTCTCTTGCATCTCAGAAATCATAAAAAATATGAGTTGGAGGATCAGCCTGCAGTTGATGGTTCTAACTGGTCCTTCCACCTAAGGGTTCTGGAATAAAGTGTTTTGGCCAATGTCATAAAGAATTAGCTCATATCTATATGATACTTACATGAAAACTTAATTTTGCATCAGCTTCTTAGATCCTATAGGATCTAAGAAGCTAATGTCATGTGTGCTACTGCTGCACAGCACAAACCAATCTCTCTATATATAAAACAGATTGTGTGTGTGTCTGTCGGTCGGATTTCACATAGAATTAGGCGACCTAGAGCGACGAAATTTGTTATGAAGGTACCTGTAGACATCTGGTGCACCTCGAAACGATTTTTTTTTAATTTGAATTTGATTTTTAGTTATTTAAAGTTACGCGTTTCTACCTGATCTGAGTGTATGTCTTTCCGCTTTGTTGACATCAACCTGATCACACCGAACGTTAAGGCGTGCAGAAAAGTAGTTCACCATAAATTTTAGGCGTTTCTTTTTTAGAATTCCATTACGACTATTTTCATTCGTAAATACATTTGACGTCCTTTTTTATAAGCGTTGTTTGCCGATTGTATTATGACCTTGAGGGCGGAGAAGAAAAAAAGAAAATAGAACATAGTTTTTCAATCTGCGTTATTAATTCAAAAGTGCCATACGTCAGAAGGTCATCATACTGTGATGATGTTGTGAGCTAGAAAATAGAACGTTGTTTTAACGTAATTCTAAAAAAGAAACTGCTCAAATTTATTGTGAACTACTTATCTTCGCGCCTTCGCATTGGGTGTGATCAGGTTGCATGTAAAAAGCAGAAAGGCACGTGTTTTTTGTTAAGCGTTGTTTGCCAATTGTACAGTATTATGACCTTGAGGGCGGAGAAGAAAAAAAGAAAATAGAACGTTGTTTTTCAATCTCCGTTATTAATTCAAAAATGTCATACGTCAGAAGGTAATCATACTATGCCTCAACCTCCCAGAAAGAAACAATGTGTAAGAAGAACACAAAGAATGGATTGAGAAAAATCAAAGAAGAAGAAGAGAACAAGAAACATCAGAAGAACGAGAAAGAAGGCTGGAACAAGATAGGATTTTCAGATCACAATCAAGGGCACAGGAAACACTCTAGCAACGAGACACACTACTTCAGCATAATCGACTCACTATGCAGCAGGCAAAAACATTTTTATTCCAAGGATCCCAATCATCCAATCTGATGTCCCATTTCAATTTAAACGTCTTCAATTCCCGATTCGTTTGAGTTTCGCCATGAGCATCAATAAGGCACAAGGGCAGTCTCTAAAAGTTGTTGGACTGGATCTACAAAGTCCATGCTTTTCCCATGGTCAACTGTACGTTGGTTGTTCCAGAGTCTGAAATGGGGAAAATCTTTACATCTTTGCTCCGAATAGAAGGAATGTTAATATTGTTCATCCCGAGGTTCTACAAGAATAAGGTACTTTTCATCTCAATCAATTTCATTGCATAAGCCTTCTGCTTTCACACTTTTTGAATTATTTACATTGGACGTGGCAACTACTAAATAATTCAAATACATTTTTTTATCCTAATGTTCTATTCTGGGAAGTTGTACTACAAAGTTGTATAAACCTTGATTTACCAGTCTTAATTTAATTGCTGATATAGCTTTTACTTTATACTATCACTAGCCCGTCAACGACTGGTACAACAGGCTAGTCTCTTACTAAGATTACCCAGACAACACTAGTTTATGTTTAGGTTATTTCCAAGTGCACATGCATGTTGCTGTATGCTGATGACACAGTCCGGTTGGTGGAAAGCAAACAACAGTTGCAGAGTATGTTGCCCCAGATGAACAAAATTGTGTACAAAATTTAAACTGGGTATAAATAAGGAAACAATTAAAGTTATAGTTTTTGAGTGGGGAAACTGCTTAGTACTGAATGCACAATCTGTGTAAATGGCACAGAGATAGACTATGTAAATGAATTTGTATATTTAGGAAGCAGGTTTGACAGAGAAAAATTAGATGATGAAATTAGCAAGCAGGATTTCAGATCTCAGGTTGAACAGATTTTTTTGATAAAAATTAAAAAATTGGAAACTATACTTTTGATGCAGATCTGGTGCAATTTTATACGAATTGCATGTTGTGGAGCAGTTTGGTGCAGAATTTTCATATTGGTGCACTTCAGTGCAGCTGTTCTACCACAGGTAAATTAAATAAAGGTCAAACAGAAACTATTACAGCTACAGGTTGAATTTGTACTGGAATCCATTATATGTATTTCAACCTCTATCTACTGTACTTATTTTGCTTGAACACTTCTGACTATGTACAGCAATGCAAAAATTGCCTTTATTTGAAATAAATATAGGATCAATTTCTACTTCTTCTTCTTAGCTTGTTGACACCCACCGCATGGTATAGGCCTCCCCAATCTTTTCCAACTTCCTTGATCCTTAGCCTCAGTCCACCATTTAGCACCTCTAAGGTCTCTGGAGGTCATCTCTCCATCTTGTTCTCTGGCGCCTTTTTCGTCTCTTTCCATCTTTTGGTTGCCATTCTGTTATTAATCATGTCCATCTTTCAGCCTTCCAACCATGCCCAGCCCATCTCCACTCTGATCCTTTTATTATTTTTATAACTTCTATTATTCCTGTTCTTTCTTTTATAAGTTCAAGTTTATAAAGTCTCTCCTTGTTATTCCTAACATTCTTCTCTCTAACTTTCTTACCAAAACTCTTATTTTTTTTTAAATCACTTACTCAAGGCTATACCCAGATATATTCATTTGGTTCTAGAAACATCTGTAAAAATCCAAAAGAACTCCGAGGGAAGGAAGATTAAATGAAAATTTTATTTTTTACGTTGTCGCTCTGTGATACTCCATATTTCACTTCCATAAGTAAACACAAGGATAATACATATATTGAACATTAGAGTATAAATTCATTCAAAAGGCTCTATTATCTTGGATAATTCTTCTATTGATTTCTCTTTCTTGCCTTTCTTTAAAACTGATTACTTGACCGAAACAGATGTATTTGACTACTTTTTTCAATTTATTTTCTTTCTATTAAAATCTTTTCTATATTGTTTATATTTAGTTTTTGCTGTGTGTATTGTCAGAACTTTAAGACTTTCCATCCATAAATCCTTTAACATACTTTGCATTTCCCTATTGCTAGTTAAGTGATTTAAGGTACCTTCCATTTTTATGTTTAATCCTTTTTCTTCCCAGTTCAAATTTCTAAAAATATCTTCTAATACAGAGTTAAATAATTTTGGATATAGTGGATCTCCTTGTCCAACTCAATCTCTGTATTTTGAAATCTGATACTAAGTTCTCCAACTTTATTGTTCCTGTAGCCTTGCTTATTTTATTTATCAAACTAACATATTTTCCTTCCAATGTTTTGTCTTTTTAATGAAGAACTCGTTTCCTTTTGATATATACAGACGTACCAACCTTCAAAATCTAAAAATGAAGAGATTTTTTACAGCTCATAAAATCACATGAGAGCTATTTTTTCATTTTTCAGATGTAGGAGCAATTTTCCAGAAGTAGTATTATTGGTACATAGCATTTTTAATGTTTAAAAAGTTATTCTAAATGCAGACTGTATGTTTATATGCAAAATAAAAAGCATAGTGAAAATAGTTGTCAACCAGATACAATTAATAACAATAATTAATACAAGATATGTACTTAATTTCTGATACATTATTTAATCATAATTAATCTTTATCCTTATTTAGTGAATGTACAGTAGCCAATTTAGCTCTCTTTAACAAAGATCTACAAAAGTTTTATTCAAAGCATTTTTCTTTCATTCTGGACTTAACTGTCAGCAGTTTTTCCAGTGTTGGAATAGAGAGAGAGACAGAGGTATCTGTCAAAACAAATGTGGAAGTGTCAAGCTTTCTTCTTGGTTGGAGGTTTAACGACCACATTGAGCACCTCCGTGGGCTAAAAGCAGTCGCCCATCCCTAATTTAGGGCCACTGGTTCCAGGGAAGGGAGAGAGCCAGTGCCGTAAGACAAAAACAACAATTCATACTTGACGACTTTGGAAAATGTGCATCAATAAAACTTTTGCGCGAACGCCATTTACCACAAAACATAATTATATTAATAAATATGCAGAAAAATATCTGCATATGCTACAATGACTAAACTAGTATTCTCTGTGTTTAAAATAATAATTTAAAAAACCATAACATAAAACCTTAATTTTGTTCAATGTTAGCCTTGCAAACCTGTGGTGTTTCAATACTAAACTAAAAATTTCATTTCCATTTCTTTATTATTGTTTTTTTTAATGCCCTTGGATGACAATTTTATCCATCATGAATGCATGACAGATTTCACTATTTTAGACAAAAGATGAACAGTGTAACTTTGAAAATATAAATACTTTTGAACACCATGCATCAATTTTTACAAATTTTTCAGCTTAGTCACTTTCGTTTTTGAACCCCCTCACCATTTATCAAACTAAAATGCAAAACTTTGGGGGGGGGATATTTAAGAATACAGGAAACATGTTCTGATCATCGTTGGGGGAAAAAATTACAGTTACGGGGGAAATCTTTGTTACGTTCGATTTTTGTTTTTGGACATTTTCCCCCATTTTCAAGTTGAAATACAAATATTTATGAAATAAAATGACATTTAACAACAATGCTAGGCAGAGGAAACATCACGTGAAAAATAAAATTACGATTACGGGAGAAATCTTCACTGCGCTAACTTCCGTTTCCGAAAGTTTTGAAAGACGAAACTTCTTTCGAAAGTTTAGAAAGTTTCAGGCGGAAAACATCCTCCACCACTGCTAATTGCTCCAAAATTTCCATTCAGTTACGTATCGATCTCGTGGATAACCCAAATTATGACTGAAAATGAGAAATTCCTCACAGCCGTCGCACTCTCATGCCTAAAAGATTACAACAAAAAATGTTTGCCGTCGAATTTTAATTTTTTAGAAATTTTCCCTCCATTTTCAAGTTGAAATACAAATATTTATGAAATAAAATGATATTTAACAACAATGCTAGGCAGAGGAAACATCGTGTGAAAAATAAAATTACAATTACGGGAGAAATCTTCACTGCGCTAACTTCCGTTTCCGAAAGTTTTGAAAGACGAAACTTCTTTTGAAAGTTTAAGGCGGAAAACATCCTCCACCACTACTAATTGCTCCAAAATTTCCATTCAGTTACGTATCGAACTCGTGGATAACCCAAATTATGACTGAAAATGAGAAATTCCTCACAGCCGTCGCACTCTCATGCCTAAAAGATTACAACAAACAATTTTTGCCATCGAATTTCCATTTTTCGGAAATTTTCCCTCCATTTTCAAACTGAAATACAAATATTTACGGAATAAAATGATATATAAGAACAATACTGGACAAAGACAACATCACAGGAAAAAGAAATTACGATTACGGAAAAAATCTTTATTTCGTTTACTTCCGTATGTCTCTGAAAGATGAAATACCGTCCCAATGCGTATTTTTACGAATTGGTAAAATTCTTCGATGAGTAGTTTTATGCGCCGAGAAAAATTCACGATGTATATTTTTACACGTCGAGAAAAATTAACGATGCATATTTTTACACGTCGAGAAAAATTCTCGATGCATATTTTTACACGTTGAGAAAAATTCTCGATGCATATTTTTATGCGCCGAGAAAAATTCCAGATGCGTATTTTCACGCGTTGGTAAAATTTCGATGCGTACTAAACGCGTAATTAGATTACGCATTTTGGAGAACTCTGGTCGGCACGTCACTTGAGCACTCCCGTGGAGATAGAGCTACCGCACGACGCCACGAAGCGGAGCCATCGTTATACTTGATGGCTCTGCACGAAGCCGGTGAATCAAAGATGACATCATCGCGTAACACGGCGCTCGTAAGGTCTGGTAGAAAATCTAAATGGATGGTTGCAGGGGAATGTTGCCAAGTTTACCCACATTCTGTCCGGTTTTGAAAATATTTTCCCAGAATCAGATTTTTCTACAAAATCTGGTTTTGTGATTTTCTTATCTTTTCCTTTTATGTATTTATTATGTATATTCCCCCCCCCATTAATCTCATCAGCCATCATTTTTCTCCAGCGTCAACGCTGGCTGTGGGAATCTGTAATATAGGAAGCAAAAAATGTTCTTTTGTTGATCTACGGCACTTTGAGCGCCAAGGTCTTGTGCCCTACGATGATAGTAAGACAGTCAAAGGCTTGGAAAGTTAAAGTACTGATTTAGTATGTCACATCCATGGCGCTTGTGCAGAGCTTCGTGGGAGCTGAATGGAAAGCTGTTTGTTTGCTAACGCTCAAGTTGAACACCGATTCCGTACTTTGTTTGATCTTTCAAAACAAAAAAGTTAGTGTTGCAAGTTATTGTTTCAGTTCACAACCCCAGAATGGGGCTTTTCTTAAGAAATACTCCGAAGAATTTGACTTGTAAAACCATCATGCAAGGGTGAGTTTCCTGTATATTGCACTTTGTGTAACACTGATTTCCCTGTTTCTCACGCTAGTTGTGGAAACATTGTCGCACATGTTGGAACTAACAAGCATGTAAAAAATCATGATAGAGCAAAAGTGTGTGCAACATGGATCGTTTTGTTTCAGTGAAACAATTAATGCAGAAGTTTTGTTTACTGGATTTTTGTTGGAGCACAACATACCACTAGCGGACACTGATCACGTTTCCCGATTGTTGTCAGCAATGTTTCCTAATTCCCCAGAAGAGAGTAAAACGATATGCATGTGGCAGAACAATATTGTTCAAGAAATGGAACAATATTGGCAAAATATAAAAAGAAATGGCAAAATATCATTCAAAAACTGCCCTCTGTGCTATTAAAAAGTGGACCATTTTTCTGTCGCAAGTGATGGCAGTAATGATACTGACAATCAACTTTATCCAATTGTGGTAACGTACTTTGATAATCATTGCAAGCAAGCGAGACGCACGCAGCTCTCTTTGCCATGCCTGGAAACCAGTTCAACAGGTGAAAATATTGCCAAACTTGTGTCCGAAGAATTTTAGTATCATGGTATTCCGTGGATGAACTGTCTTGCCTTGTCGTGTGATAACACTTCTGTTATGGTGGGGGAAAATAGTGTCTCCCTCTCTAAAAATAAACTAATTAACAAGGTTTGTTAATCTTATTTTATACTTAAATACTAATTTTTCATAAATATTTCTTTATTTGTAAATGCAGTTGTTGGTAAGGCTCCAGGAGTTAATGGCATAACTGCTGAGATGTTGAAATATGATGGTGACTCTGTAATTGATTGGTAACTTAAATTTGCCAGTTGTGCTGGGAGTTAGGAATGGTCCCTCGGGATTGGACGAATGTTTTCATTGTTCCCTTGTACTATAAGGGAAAAGGTGATCAGACTGACTGCAAGAACTATCATGATATTATCCTACTGAGTGTGCCGAAGAAAGTGTTTGGTAAGGTCATTATTAAAAAAAGTATGAGGTCTTATAACAGAGAAAATGTGGCATGTTCAGAGTGGTTTTATGCCTGGTAAAGGCTACACTATCCAAATTTTTGCATTACGCATGATGATTGAAAAGTATCTGGCTGTTGGTAAAAGTTTTTTCTTTTTTTTTTTTGCTGCCTTCACAGATTTAGAGAAAGCTTACAACTGAGTAAATAGGATACTTTTGTGGAAGGTATTGGATAAATATGGTCTTACTGGGAATATACTTAATAGTGTAAAAAATGTATGCTGGCAGAGCTTGTGTATGAGTGAATGGTGTTTTATTAAAATGGTTTTCTGTTGGAACTGAAGTCATAAGGTTGTGCAATGTCACCATGGCTGTTTAATATATTTATTATGGATGTGTGTATGCGTGATGCCAAAATGGGTAATATTGTGTGTGCAGATTGCTCTATCTGCAGTAAAATGCAAGTTTTTACAAATTCCTACAGTAATTGACCTTTATTCCAAATGTGTCGGAAGAAAAGTATCCACAACTTAAATAATAGCACTCTTCATGTCTTCTATCTTTGGCAGTACCTGCAATGTGAGCAGTTGTTCAATCAAATGAACACAAAATAAAAAACAAGAACATGTCTGACAGATCAACATCTGGAAGACACTTTGTGAATTGTGACAACGTAGATTGCACCTGATATTGAAACAAAGTTAAGCAAAAACAATGCCAAGTTTTTCATTAGGACTGCAATGACATCCATCCTAGCTGTAATGTGAATACCATATTGTCAATGGCTTTTACTTTTAATATTATAGTTATATACTAGTACTGCATACATTCTATTTCATGAAGTATTAAGTATATTGCTATTGAATGTGCTTTTGGCAATAAAAGTGCAGGATAAGATGAACTAAAATGTGTAATCTACGATTCTCTATCAGTGACACAGGGTTCGTACTCTTTTTTGGGGAAAAAATTCAAGGACTTTCCAGGCCTTTTCCAGGCCATATACAAAAAATTCCAGGATGAATATTACGCTTTACAGTATCATGCTCAAATTATTTTTTAAAAGCAATTTCAGTTTTAAGTAATAAAAATGATGAAAGATGCAAATGAATGAGTGTGCTTTTTTACCCATTACATTTCTTTTTAATGTTTTTAATTGGCGAATTACCCAATAATGCTAAATTGAATCATGATGCAATTACCACAAGGCTATTCAGAAAATCCTTTCCCTCAATCAGAAAATGATTAATTCAATCAGTCATTTTAGCTGCATCACTATTCTGCACTATCTTCCATGTAATCAGACTATTATTGATAACAACTGAAATTATTATAAAATAAAGTGAGGGCAGATTCAGAATTTAAGAATGGGAGGGCGCACGTCTAACAGAGGACTGGTAAAAAAATCTCTGAGATTTATTTCCTCCAAAAAAAAACACGGTGGTAAAACATGGGAGGACCCATAAAGGGGAGATGGGGTGCTTGCCTCTCAGAGTACATCACAAACAGCAGTTCTGAAGTACTGCTGTGTGGATCACTGAAAAGTTCGGGCAAATGTAAGACAAAACGTGGAGTTGCAAATCCATAAGTGAAAAAGTGTGATGTCTGAAAACAAGAAACGTGAGACAAAGCAAAGCACTTATCTACTTACTCAACCTCCCCCCTTTTTGAAATGGGGCATGTGCTTGTTATGCCCACAGGTGGATTCAAGTCTCAAATCTTTCATACTTACCCAGCTGGAGAGTGGACGTAGGGCTTCAAGCTTGGAGAATGAATACTGCTCTTATATCTATGCCTTTGAATTTAATTTCGACCATTTTCAACAGGGTAGGTTCCTAGGTTGTACCTAACAGCATACTAAAATTTCGCCAAAATCCAACCCCTTTTACGGAAAAAACCAAAGCATAAACGTTTCTGCAACCTACAGTTCGAAAGGGTTAGTAATTTCTAAAATAAAAACATAACGAACAGCGTGAAAACTAGCTCATACACAGAATATTTGAAACTACAGTATGCGCTCTCAATTATTAGGGATGATAGGGGGAAGGGAATAGAACTGTCCATAATTAGCATGTTCTCGTTGCGCTAGGCGCTTAGCACTGCTGAATTCCGTCAGACCCCCAATGGTCAAATGATTGAAATGTGCTGATGTTCATGGAATGAAATGGTTGATCAGCTATGATAACCGCATAAAAGTTCGAAGGGGGAGGAGGGGGGCGATTTTTTTACTTTATGCAACATTCTACATTACTCCAGTATTTATCTTGTCATCATCAACAATAGCAATGTAACTACCACTTACGATCGCGGATATCGGCCAACTCAAAATCTGCCATACAACTAAGGGATACAACACACAGGTATCCTGTTACAATGTATTGTAATTGAAAAAAAAAAAAAAAAAAAAAAGGTTTCAGAAATTAAAATCGGAAAAAAAAACTTTCAGAAATTAATATCATCAAGTCATGGTGTTTCAAAAATCCGCTTTCCTTTATAATGTTTAAAAACATGTAATGTTTTTTCTTTTTTATCTGTCGTGTATAATAAAAGTGGGTTGATTTTTTTATGGAATCAGACGTCCATATGTCTGATTGTCTTCGTCTGAGTTCACACGTTAGCTACTGTGTACAAGTAGACCTATTTTTTCAGCTCAAAAATATGTAGTTTCGTATGTATTCACAGTATAACTCATTCCGTATTCCCACAGAACAAAATTCAGCAGATACAAATGAAGAACATCAAGACCCACCCAACACCATGTTTCCGATTGTCTGCTGTTTATATTCAAGAAATGCGAATATGGATCAATGGTGAATGCAGCAACTATGGTTTTTATTTATTACCAAGAAAAAAAAGGAGCCTGAAAGCTGTAAAGCTGAAACGGATATTTCTCCCCCTCCCGAAAACATTCCGATTAAGTTCAAACAGCAGGAGCACGCGTCCACGCACACTCAGCCTCTGGAATGTCCTTTTCATTTGGCACATCGCCATAAATCACCACCTGCAGCTCACTGAAGTGTCTTCCTCCTTCACCCTAACTATAGGAGAAAACGTAAAAAAAAAAAAAAAAAAATGCTGCCCAATTTTTGACAAAATGAACAAAATTTACGTCATAACGTTGCAATTTACTAAAGTACGTTTATCTGCTGAATTTCGCCTAAATCCATTGAAAACTTTTTAATTATAGATTTTTTTATTAAAACAGTAACTCAGACATCTGAATAAAAATGCATGTTTGTAATTAAAATAGAGTCCATATCATCACAGAAACAAAATTTAAGGATCACTCTGTTTAAATAAACCATGGCATCTAAAAAAAAAAATAATTTGCTTGCTTTTCCCGTAATTTATAATTGCCGTTTCTTTTTTTTCAATCCGATTTTGCAACGGAAGATTTTTTTTTTTTTTTTTCATCTGCTGAAGTTTCAAACGGAATTTGGCGAAATTTGCACTAGAACTTTATTGTGATGTATTTTAACCACTGTAAAAATTTTACTGTGTTATTTTCAAAATTCGGGAAAATGGATTTCTGAAAAATATCTCTTAGTCCTTTTGAGCCGTGGAAGTGATAAACAGGTGTTTGCTTTCTTCCCAACCAAGGGCTTCGGATCAGCGCTCCCAGCTGTCAATCAACCGTTGCTATGGTAACACACTTTCTGCTCAAGGCTCACTGTCTAAAGAGGCACACATAATAAAAATTTCCAATGCTAACTTTTTAAGTTTTAAACCGATTCAAATGGAATTTTGGGAGTGAGCTTCTGTAATCCAATTATAGTAAATGTAAAAATTTCAGCCACTTTTGTGAAAAATTCGCAAAGATAGTTTTCTTATTTTTTATCATAAGTAGCCGAAGTCTCTTGAGGGGTGGGCCGGAAGCAAGCGTCTTAATGCAATAAACAAGGAGCAGATGAATGTGTTGTTCAGGCACTCTTCACTGGTGGGTGCCAGCTGACTTGGTAAACACGCGACCCCCTTGCAAATGCTAAATGTCTCTTCTTTCCCCTTCTGTTGTTCTCAGTAGTTGTCGGACGGACATCAAGCTCAGGGCTAGAGAATGCATCAAGCTCCCCTTCCCTAACAGACCTGCTAGTAATCATCCAATTTTATTGCACTGGAAGTAGTGCTTCACCCCCCCCAGCCAAATTAGGATTTGGACACATCCAAAACACCACTGTTGCCGGCGGTTTCTTTGAGAACAGAGGAGAGGAACTTAAAAAAATGAAGGGGTAACAGTCAGTAACACGATTTCCTAAAAGGGCATTTTTTTTAAGCACTAATTTCAAATTTCAAGGCTTTTCAAGACAGCATTAAAAAAATACCGTTTTTCCAGGATATTCCAGGCCTTGAAAACGTAATCATGATTTTCCAGGACTTTCCAGGTTTTCAAGCACGCGTGCGCACCCTGGTGACAACAGATATGCGCCCCATGTAAGCTTTCAAATTTATTAATGTGGCCCTCGGTTTTGAAAGGATGAAGATCCCTACCTAAAAGCTTATGTAAAAAAATTGTTTTCAGGGGTCTTAGATCATGCCAATGTTCTGTTAATGATCTAAGACTTGTCAGTGTAGTAGACAGACCCAGAACCACACAAACAGCACATATTACATCGTTAGATGTAACTACATTAATACTTAAAGAGCATCAGGAGATGTAATACTATATGATGTTTGATATTCAACACAACCTGATCCTTGAAAATCAGAAGTGACAAAGCACATTTCAGTTTCCAAGGCAATCACATTTTGCCAGAAGTTAATTTACAGAAGCTTATTGAATCGGAATAAATCGATTGATAACATCAAATCAATTTATAAAGCAAGAAAACAATTATGCAACATACCTACTCCTAAGGGGGCCATAGGGTACCACTTATCTAGTTCAGTATCAAAAACATCACACCGAGTAAGGCCACGCTGTCCATTCCAACCTCCAATGACAAATATTTTTGATCCCACACTGCACACACCTAAAAAGTAGAGGAAAAATACATTAGAACAGTGTATCAGGCAATTATGGAGAGTCTCAACATGAGACAAGCTGGTCAAAGTTTCAGAGGGTAGCTAAAAGTTCCGTTAAGTTTATAATTAAAAAAAAAAAAAAACAGCCATTCACCTATTAGCCCTGAAAAAAGCCTGGTCAGCCAGGAATATTAATACAATACTAATTAATGGAAATTTTTAGAGTTGTTAGACTAGTCAAATGTAGCACACTAAAATTTAAATAAAAGTATTGAAATCTTTTCTTGGGTTCTCTGGGCTCATAAAACATCTAATTTTATAAGGAATGAACCTAAAATGCTAAACATAGTCCATATGATAAAACAGTTTGTGTGCACACAAAATAACATGTCAAAATGTTAACATATCATTATTATACTTAATAAGGCATCACAATCTCCAGGTGCAATATGCCTCAAATTTCATTAATCTTAAAAGCAACATTAAGCTGCATTAGAGGAACTATATACCATAACATAAAAATACAGGGCTTAGGGAATGACACAAAAGGGTCAAGTTTCTGTTTTAAACCTGTTAAAAAAAAAGGGGGGATAATTAGCATGCTATATTTTCATACACCTGATTAGTTTTCACTTACAAGCTGATTATAAATAAATTAAAAACCAATATATTTTTAAAGCAGAAGCTACAGTAAAATTTGAAACTGAAGCTACATATAAAAGCATGAGGATAGGCCCTCTACAGAACTTGATGATCCAAATCTTCGTAGAAATAAAGTCTGCTTTACTCAACTGCAGATCATGGGGCCCCTTCTGTGCTAAAAGAAATATCTTCGGCAACAACAGGAAGATACTGAAAGCTAATCACTATAAACAGTGAAATAGTTGATCCAGGCTGATTGATCTTCCACAACTTTCGCTTCACCTATGCACATCATGGCGATGACCTGAAATTACACGAGAAAGGCAGAAATAAGAGTTTTTCAACTGTTCTGGTTCTCCGACTACAGTCATCAGATGCATGTAGCTATGTCAGCTGACTAGCTAGAAGATATAAATAACACTTTCAGTTCCACAATACATGAGCTCTCTGATGGGAAGATTTTATCTGTGAAAAATACAAAATATTTTGAGTAGTATAAACACCTTATCTCTGCTGTACAATTTAGTTTAAAGGAGTAGCTCGTAGCCCAACTTAGGTTTCACTGTAAAACACATAGTAAAGCTGTTGATTTTTACATTTCATACATTCAATTCTGAACAAATTTTTTTATGCAACTGCTAAAAAGTAAGAAGAAATGTATATTACAAAGCTGATACAGGTACCAAAACTCAAGAACTATTTTCACTGTATTATATACAGACTTCACTGCATGGATTTTAAAGAACTGCAACTACACAAAAAATAAATGAGGCATTAAATATTTGATATCACAAGTGAAAAACTTTTACAAGGAGGAAAGCAATCATCCCAAGAAGTAGACTCAACACTCTATGGAGCAGTTAGAAAATTAAAGGGTTTAAAAATTGTTTGTTTTAATAATTAAAGTACAGAAAACATAACTAGTATGCATTTAATTTAGCATTCTGAATATTACTGTTAGTCAAAAACTAGTAATTTTCATGCAAAATATATAAAAAAAGCAGCAGGATTACATGCATGTATACACACATGTGCAGAGGAAGCCTCTGAGCATTGCTATTAGGTTATTCTGACATGCTATACTTGATTAACCACACCATTTTTGATCAGAGAATTTCTTGAATATTCAAGGAATTTGAAGAACTGAAAAATTGTTCTTTTGTCAAACTTATGGCACACAGCTTATATTATCAATATAGAGGCAGAAACTCTTCAAATATCCAACATGAGAGAGAATTTCTAATTTCAGAATCTGAGGATCATCTGACAGCCAACTGATTTCCACTTTTCACTGGGTGCTTACATGATATAACATTTTGTAACCTCTCACAATATATGCAATTTATTAATTAACTGGTGAATGGTCAGAACTCATTCCAATTGCTGGGTTGTTTCAATTACATGGTGTTTGAACTGCTGGGATTTATGGCTTTTAAAGGTACAATGCTACATCTGTTTAAACATGGCACATGAAGACATTTTACAAGCAAATTAATATTACCACATTTTTCATCATATGATCTGCAGATTGTTAAAAAAAAAAGGTATAAATTTAAGTTCTGCACATTATACGTCGATGCACATAATTTGCCAATTTAAAAAATAATAAATGAATTGTGGCACTATGATTTTTTTAAATCCAAATCTTAATTTAAAGGAGAAGTTATATATTTGTAAAATTACCAAAAATGCATTTAAAACAGGAAAACTTAACACAATACAAAGATGAAGATCTGCAAACCGTTGGAAAGCAATTTCTTTTTACTTGCGAGTGTTTTGACAGAAAATAATATGCAATGAAGGTGACAGTTTTGTCCTCGTGGACAATCAATGTGCCAAACAAGTTCGTGGGTGGCGCAGGTCTAACTACAGAACTGAATACTACGGAATATAACCAGGGAACTGAAGTAATTGCTGAAAAATCTAAACATTTTGCTCTTCATTCACTTGAAAGTAACAGAAAAGCATCTAAAAATGAGTTGTTCTTTTTGCCTATTTCTTTGGATTTCTGGGTAACCCTGTGAATCACTATTTTTTTGTAGAAAATTACGGCTTTGGATTAACATTGTATGTGCAGATAATTTCAGAACCTGTAGATTATACAACAAAAAACATGGTAATTCAGTGTACTTAACTTTTGTTGTTCTGTTGTGTTGTCATGAATTAAAGAACATTGTGAATACATTTTTAAATATTAGCTCTTTAAAAATGCAGCTAAATATGTAATTAAATTTAAATAAATATAAATATTTTTGAACCCCCCCCCCCCCTCCCATACCCATTGGATCCGACTTTTCAGAAGTCGACTGTATATCCTTTCAGGCCAAATCTTCAAGCAACTTTTTATTAAGAGCATTATAGCTGCTATTACTACTACTGAATAAACAACATCTTTTTAAGAACAAAATACACTGACACAGATTATCATCAAATGGGAGTTACTCTCACAGTTATGGAAATAATTTTAAATTCTTTTTAACTTCATTTTTCACAATTTGCAGCAACTTTGTACTGTGATCTGCACTTTTATACCTGCTGTTGAGTAAACACTGCTTAATTCTAATTTTGGAATTGCAAAATTTTGCATATTTTCATATTTTCCTGCAAAAACTAAACTACACAAGTCAGCCTTCAAAAGATTTTTTTACTCACCCAGATACCTAAAGTATTTTATAGCCCTTGAAAGCTCTGTTATGCAATCCTTCCATGTAGCAGGTTATATTAATTACAACATGATAAATTTGGACATAACTATAAATCAACAGTTATTGCACCATTTTTTTTAATAGTATTAGACAAAAGGTTGTTCATTAAAGCAATAAGAAAGCTAGGTTTTTAAGAGTAGGGGTGCTTACTACCAATGCCTCTGCTCTGGAGGATCCAAAGTTATGACAGTTCACCTCAATCAAACAGCATTATTTTCAGTAATAAATGGCCACATAAGTTTTATAGTACAAATCACTAAAATGTTTTCTTGACTAAGTAATGAGTACAACAGTATTAGCTTTTTAACTAGAAATAAGGTGTAACTCACTATAAACACTGGTTCACTTCAAATATTTAGTGCTCAATATACTAGTGTTTTTTTCACCACATAACATACTTTAACCCCTCTTTACTTCACTTCAATAGATGATCAAAATCCATAACAAAATTTTTCTTTGCCAACTCAGTAGTGAACTCTGGATAACAAATTGTACATAAGTTTCTACGATATTTTCCACCCACGATTCACTACTACTTTTTTTTTTTTTTTGTAAACACAGTACTTTGATTTTTCATGGTAAGTGTTCCAACTACTCCCCCTACCCCCACCCAGGCACAATCTTTTGCTCTTCAATGGGTGAACATCATATAGAATGTGCAAAACTGGTGATCTGCTGAACACGAAAATGAAGCATACATTTTTCAGAATACATTTCAGTGAAGAAATGTCCTTTGAATATATTATTATTATTTTTTTTTTTTTGCATGTGGCTTTTTTCACCAGTAGCATCATTAATTTTCCACATTTACAGCAATAACACTACAGACAACCTGTCACAAAGTGAAGTCCCTCATCCATTGCTCTTGATTATATGAACATTTTCTTTGAAAAATGTGCAGGGTATAATTACTTGTTCTGATTATTTAAGATTTTTTTTTTAAATCCCATTTTTGTATGAATTTGAAAAATTATTTTTGCATCTTAGATTGTTTTGTTTTGTTTCTTTTGATTCATAAAATATCCAACTTGGAGCTCTCAGCATCTCAGAGAGGCACAGCCATGAACTTGTTTTGGGAAAATATTTGTTTATTATTAATGTTACTTTTGATATCCAATTTATTCCATAAATTACCTATTACTTTTGATATCAATAAATTACCTATTTACCTATAAAGGTTCTAAAAATTTACAAACATAAGAACAATCTAAAACAAGTTCTTTTGTTATCTTGGAGTGCATATGTGTACAAGTTAATATTAATGATTATAATTTCAAAGCCCATAACATTTCATTACAATAGTTATATCAAGGAAATTCAAAAATTTAGAACAGATTTTTTAAGATTATTATAGCAAAACTACTCATGACAAATTTTTAGGGACTAAAAACACCCATATGGTATCCTATTCTGCTTTTCCAAAAACTTTGCAACATGCAAGAAACTAATATTTGAAGTACAAGACACCAAATGAAAATTTGTTTTGCTGCATCTATAAATATGCATCAAAAAGAGAATGATGACACCATGATTACAATGCTTGCTTCTGCTTTGTTTTTCTGACAAGTCGGTGTTTCATAATTTGTACAGAAGTAAATTGACCTTATTGTTTCTGAATAAAGTTTCAATATGTTTTCACAACACTGATGAGATTTTGTAATAAGAATGAAGAAGAATATAAAAAAAAATGGTATCTCATAAGGTTTTGAGTAAAACAAAACTTCTGTTCAAATGTAAAATCACACAACATTACAAAATGCCCATGAACAGATATAATTTAAGACATTACTTAAGACTTAAGTCTACCACTAACAACTTGAGTAACTGCACACAGTTCATCGTTTCTTTCTTCCTTTTTTTTTTGGACCATGATCTATTTCCAAATTAAATGCACAATTTCAAGGAATGAGATACTCAGTTAAAACAAAACTGATGCTCAAATAATACCAATGAAGTCGAAAGAACCAATACAATGGATTAGTAAACAGTAGTCCTGAACTAGGGGTAGGCCAAAGCGATACATGGTAAGCGTAGGAACTCCAATAGAAATAGTGGATCCCCGAAACCTCAGTGCCATCTGGCGGTGAGGGGGAAAACCAACATGGTCACATGACAGTCCTAAACTAGTAGGAACAGATTGCAGATCTTTGGTTAGAAGTACACATTTTGCATGCGATCTGGTGCATTAGTGTATCAATATGGTGAAAATCACGTCATTTTAAGGATTGTTCAATTACAGATGAGGACAAATTGAGCCTTTTTCGATTTCCAAAGCGAAAAGATCGGCAAGTGTTTCTTTGCCATTTATTTCTTTCATAATAGTTATTTGTTATTGCTGATGAACTCATGTGGAGCTTGTGTGAAGCTGATAGTATTGAATCCAAATTGAATCCTGTGAGCGTACTTTGAGAAGCAAAGGTCGCTGTAGAAGTTTTATCTGCAAGAGGAATAAACATTTTTGCAGTATCAAAAAGAATAATTAATAAAGTATAATAATTGTAATACACAAGTGACCCTTGCTCCGGCTTGGCTGGCATATGCTCCCACAATGCATAATGCACTTTCTGCTTCCCCCCCCATATCTGCTGCTTCAATTGGCGCTGCAAGCAGAGAATTCTTGGGTCTCGAGGCTTTCGTCTTTAAAGTTAAGTTCACTCGCTTACTCTTTTACTCACTTTGGGGTAGGCATACCCCTCGGGTACCTTTGATGTTACATCCAAACTGGTGAAGTTTCCACAGACTCAAGCTTGTACAAAGCAATAATTCACCACCTCACAAAACTGCGGCCGATCTTATTTGAAGAATATTTTTCCTTCAATACAAGCACTGAAAATTGCAGATGGATAGCCAACCCTCTCTTGAATAACCAAAACTCCTGTCCTATCCACAAAAGAACTGATTGATTTCCTTTTTTTTTTTTTTTTTTTGTTATGCCACTCCAAAAAATTTTTTTTAGTGTTTCACTGTCTTTGTTCTAGGCCAGTTATAGTTAGTCTTTCACTCGTACAGAATACAAAGCAGTTCATAAACTTTTACTTTTTAGGACAGCATATCTATGTGAGCGTGAATTTGCCAATTATCGTGACACAAAATAAAAAAACAGACTGGACGCTTCAGCAAACATTTGCTGTCAATTATTAGCTTTGATACCTAATTTGGGCAAAATTACCAAAGAAGTCTCATTAGATTCACTGGTCTATTTTGTATTTTTTAAAATTGGAATCATAATAATACATTGTTTTTAACTTAAAATTTTAAGAGTAGCAATTCTTTGATAATTACAGTACATGCGTAGAAAAGGGTGAAGCATCCCTTTCTTAAGACATCTATGCCCATGATAATCCTAGGAGGTACCCGACGATCTGGCAAGCTGTCTGGGTTTCTCCACCAAATAAAAATACAACTGAGAACCAATGATTTACAAGAAACTTTGAGGGAAACAAACGAGGTAAAAAAACAAAAACAAACCAGCACATCTCACATAAAGTTCTTTGGATTTCATAATTATTTGCTACAAAAAATAACATTGATAGCTTCTTTTTAACAAAAAACAACAACAAAAAAAAAACCAGTCAGTTATGTTTTCCAAACTAATCAATAACATACTGCACAAATTTTGGAAAAATAGGGAGAAACTTGTACGTTTTACAACAAAAAAGCTATCTTTAGATACTTAACATACTATCAGCTGAAGCACTACACAATGAAAATTTTTACATTCACACCTTAAGGGCTCATGCTTGTGGGTACGGGTTTGGCAAACCTGAGGCACCTGATGCTGTACCATGCCTTACTTCATGTAATATATGTCTGCTATATTACCTGTAGGCTGGTCCCTACTCTTCTTCTTACTTCTACTTTCTCCTATGCTGTTAGGAGTACTCGAGGGCTAGGGGTGAATCTTTTCTATTTACTTTATTTTCTATCTTGCAGTGGGAGTCTGCTACTCTCCCAGGTTTGGGACCATACCATAATGGCCTCCTGAGGAAGGCAATGGAAAACCACCTCAGTATTTTACCCAAGCAATATGGTAAAGCCAGCAAATATAGTTTTCACAACTGGCAAAAATGGGGTCTATCAGCAAACGGTCAATATCATGTCCAGAAGGAGAAGCTATGGGGCTTCTCAGTTCGTTACCCTTCGAAACCCCCTATGGACAAAGAAAATGGGATTCAAAGTGTAGAGGAAAATTGGAATAAGATAAGGCGATCAGGAGAGAATAAGACAGAAGCAATACGAATGGCAACTTGGAATTTAAGAACAATGTTGAGAGCTGGAAAACTAGAGAACTTGAAGAAAGAAATGGAGAGGAATAAACTAGATGTGGTTGGCCTAAGTGAAGTTAGATGAGAAGAGATATAGGAGATTTTGAAAGTGATGGATATAGAATTATATATTCCTGCAGAACCCAAGGGGAAAATGGAGTGGCATTTGTTTTGAATAAGAAAGTTAAAAACTCGGAGGAAAAAACAAATTATAAAAGTGACAGGGTGATTATAATCAAACTGAAAGCAAAGCCAGTGGATATAATGACTATACAGGTACATATGCCTACAAATGACCATGATGAAAATGAAGTAGAAGATATATATATATATAGTCAAATAGAAGAGATAATGGAAGAAGACAGAACTAAAAAGTGTACCATATGGATGAGAAACTGGAATGCAATAGTAAGTGAGAATGTCTCTAGAGAAAGGAATAACAGGAGGATATCGTCTTGGAAATAGGAATGAGAGAGGAGAAAGACTGATAGAGTTTTGTAATAGACACAAATTAATTATTTGTAATACTTGGTTTAAACTTCGAAAGAAAAGAAGATAAACATGGAAAATGCCAGGTGATATTGCAAGATACCAAATTGGTAATATATTAGTACAAAACAGGTATAGAAACAGTGTAAAACTAATATTAACCTATCCAGGAGCCGATATTGATTCAGACCACAATCTACTTCTTATGGAACCAAGAATACATTTAAAGAAAATAAAAAAAAAAGGTGGAACCTAGAAAATTTGTAGAAGGGAAAAGAATTAAGTAGCCATGGATTACAAATGAGATAAGAAAAATGGATGAAAGAAGATGGGAAAATGTAAACACTGAAGAGGGAAGAAGAAAATACAAAGCATTAAACAATGAACTGAGAAGAGAAACTTATAAAGCAAGAGAGGAATGGCTAAAAGAAGAATGCAAAGAAATTGAAGAAATGGATGAAAGAGGGTGATATGATAAAATGTTAAAAAGCAAAAGAACTTACAAAATATCAAAAAGAAAAGCATAAGAAATCTGCCCATTGAAGACAAGCAAGGAAAATTAATTTATGATATTGAAATGCAAGGTGAAAGATGGAAGGAATACATTGAAGAACCCTATGCAAAAAATGTAATGCCAGAGAAAATTGAAGTAGAAGAGCAAAGTGAAATACTGTATCAATAGATGATAGAGGCTCTGAAATACTAAAGAGTGGAGTTGAAACAGCAATTAAGGAATTCAAAAATGGAAGGAGTGGATGGAATACTTAGTGAAATACTAAAACAACTACAGTGTTTCCCCGAAAATAAGACCAGGTCTTATATTAATTTTTGCTCCAAAAGACGCATTAGGGCTTATTTTCAGGGGATGTCTTATTTTTTCATGTACTACCAACTTTTTTTTTTTTTTTCATCTACATTTATTCATGTACAAAAATCTACATTTATTCAAATAGTCATGTCATCTTCTTCTGGAACATCGTCATTGTTAGTCATTTCTAAATAAATAAAATCTATAATTGACGCAGTAAGCCACTTACCAGCTGCAGGAAGATCTATCCTTTATTAATCACAGAAAAAATGGATTAAACACTTGAATGACAACACACTAATATTTATTGTACATCCCCACAAAAAGGTAATAACTCACTATTCCAACACGCACACCCTCTACATATCACCGACATTGTTGTTGTTCAGTCAAAGATCAACCACTTAGATTACTAACTGACGTGAACAGCAAAAGGGGATTCAGGCAACGCTCGCTAGAGCAAACAAATAAAAAAAAGTTTCGAGCAGCGCCACCTGCAATTCTGTTAAATGTGCGCTGAGGCTTCTGGTTCAAATGTCGAAAAACTCTGACAGTCATATTTCTTATAATAATGTCTAACAGTCATAACTCTCCAAAACCCCAAATTCTGGCCTGAATTTCTTGCGACTCCATTTCCTGTACAGCCATTGACATTGACCCCAATCTCTCTTGTCCAGCAATAAAGCTCTCCTTAAATGAGCACTTCTTGTCCATGTAGCCTGCTCGTAGTGCATTGGCAACACAGCTGTCAGTGATTTTATCCCATGAATTCTTCACCCAAGTCATGCCCTTTTGCAGGCTAGGCTTCACAAAGTTTCCAAGCTGATTTCTCTGCATTCTATTTTCAATGTAGTCATTGATTTATATGTGCAAATGATCCTTGAATGGCTTGTTTATTGCAATATCAAGAGTCTGCAGTCACTCCTGCAGGAATTATTATTTCATCTATTCTTCTCTCTGCAAGGAAGTTCTTCATGTCTTTAGCGCTGTGAGTGCTGGCTGAATCCCAGACTAGCAGACCTCTTTGACCACCTCGCAAAACAAGCGGCAGCATTAAGTTGACCCATTTTCTTTTAACTGCTTGTGTGCACCAGACTTTTTTGATTTCAAGAACATAAATGCCTGAAACACGTTCAATCTTATCTTTCTTGCCCTTAGTGCTGATTAGAGGTGGGGCTTTCTTTCCATCCAGACAAATTGCCAAAACACAGGTAACACGTGCACTTTCGTAACCAGTGGAGGGGATGTAGATTGACGAGGCACCCCTCTGATCAACTGCCGTTTGAGATCCTTGGCCCATAAACACTGCAGTTCCATCCATATCAATCATGTTGGAGAGATGGTATTTAGAAAAGTCGATGCCATCAACAAAGGACTTGAATGCAAGTGCACGTTTAATAACTTCAGTATCTTCCAGCTTGAACAGTGTTGTCGATCTTCTTAGAGACAGTTCATATCGCTGAAGGAAGCCATCCAGCCAGTGTTGTGATGCTTTGAATTCTTCTGGGGATGTTTCTAACTGTGGTGCCATTGCAAGGGCAAATGCTTGAATTTCAGTCCTGCAAACAACGAAAGCCTTTGCTCTCCTGTCAGCAATCCATTCACGGATGATATCTTCCAGCTCAGGAAATAATGGTTGCTGACCTGATCCACACTTGCGCTTCTTAGCATTTCTCTTGTCCATCTGCTGACTGAGGTTATTGTACTCTGCTCGCCATTTTCGGACCATTCAGAGATCCAACTTCTCTTTGCAGATTCTTGCCCCGAGAGTCCTCCACGATTCCTTTCTTGTACTCGAAGGAATAGCTCTATCTTTTTGCACTCATCTTGTCTGAGGGTCAAAATATTATTCCCTTTAAATCTACCATTAAATCAAGTGTTAATTGAAGACTGTGTTAATCGACACAGGAGTGGCAACAAAAATTATGATAGTTAAGAATGTACATTAAAAATATTAACTCTCTGATTTTTAAGAATTATTTCAGTCACCGTTGCCAACACAATAACTTGGACAGGGACGAACCCCTTTTGTAATCCATTGAAGGTGGTTAGAACACTTCTTACTTTTTCTTTGAGTTTGCATTTCGCATGTGTTCTCCACCCTCACTTCTAAGAACACACACCGCCTGTTGACGAATAACTTTTCCGCCAAAGATAGTGTTCACCGGTCAAGTTTCCCACGTCGGATTCCTTTTTCTGAACTGGATGTTACAGCTGTCGAACAAAAGACTGCTTTTTTCATCTCCCGCTAGCTCTCTGAACCAAACTGAATGCATACGCCATAATTACAAAAACCATATCCTCGGCCGAGTTCAAAGTCAATTGGTTTTCTTTCTTACTCTGGATATTCAAGGCAAATTAAACTCACGAACAAGATATCCTCTAGTGATTTTGGCACTCGCTTCAGTTTTCTTGAACAGTGATAGGCTGGCTGACTACGGTACTACGTATCGTAACTGGGGCTTATTTTCGGGGTAGGGCTTATATTAAGAGCATCCGGAAAAAAGCATGCTAGGGCTTATTTTCCGGTTAGGTCTTACCTTTCGGGGAAATACAGTAGATGACAAAGGTATAAACAAAATATGAAAATTATGCAACCTTATTTACAAAACAGGAGAATAGCTTAAAGATTTCACAGAGAGTATTCTTATACCAATTGAAAAGAAAAGTAATCCTACTAAGTGCAGTGACTATAGAACTATAAGCACACTCTCACAAGCTTCTAAAGTACTGCTTAGAATATTGAATTGACGACTATATAGCAGAGCGGAGTATTTGGGGGGGATGATAAGTATGGATTCAGTAAAGATAGAGAAACTAGGGATGCAATCGGAGTGATGAGGACCGTATGCAAAAGGAATATAGAAGTAAACAAAGAAGTTTGTTTCATAGACCTAGAAAAAGCATTTGACATGGAGAATTGGGAAAAGCTGATAGAAATGCTAAGTAAAATAGGATTAGATTGGAAAGCCACAATAAAGACAAAAGTAGGAAAAACTAAAAAATGTGCGATTGGCAGGGGTGTAAGATAAGGATGTTTTATGTCGCCAACACTCTTCAATATTTTTGCAGAAGAAATTATAAAAGAAGCATTTGGTGAAGAGAAAAGAGGAATCACTATTGGAGGAAGAACAATACAAAGTATTAGATTTGCAGATGACCAAGCAATATTAGCTAATAGTGAAGATGAACTGCAGCATCTAATGCAAACATTTTAAAGTGTATGCATAAAATATGGTATGAAAACTAACACAAAGAAAACAAAAATGGTGAGTCTCCAGGAGACCAGGAAACGTTGAGATGATGATGAATGGAGATAATTTAGAACAAGTGAAACTATACAAATACCTTGGTAGCATAATCCAAGAAAATGGAAAATGTTACATGCAAATGAAAGAATTAATAAAGAAAAATATGCATTTTATAACAAGAAAAATTTGTTTAGTAATAAAATGAATAAAAATTTAAAGAAAAGGCTTATTAAGTGCTATATTTGGAGTACAACTTTATGTGGGGCAGAAACGTGGACGATTGGGGAAAAAAAGAAGCTAAAATGTTGGGAGCATTTGAAATGTGGTTATGGAGAAGAATGGAAAAAATACAGTGGATTGAAAAAATTACCAATGATAAAGTGTTGCAAAGAGTTGAAGAAAGAAATATTCTAAAGACCATAAGAGAAAGAAAATACAACTGGATAGGACATGTGTTAAGAGGAGACAGTCGATTGAAAAGAATGATAGAAGGGAAAATTGAAGGAAAGTGACCAAGAGGAAGGAGACTACTAATGATGCTAATGATATAATAGGCACAGGAAGCTATCAAGAATTAAAGGAGGAAGCAAGGGACAGAGGAAACTGGAGGAAGAGAACTTACTGAGTTAGCATTGGACCTGTCAAGAGACAGAACACCAACGATGATGATAGAAGTGCAGTGGGGTATATAAAGATGCAATACATTTGCCTTTCATAACATGAAAGGAACAGGTAGTGCGTTACATCTGACTTATAATGTATCGCCTCATTTTTTGGAACAGATGATGTCCAGAATTGCCAAATACAAGTAAGACCTCTACACAATCCCTGGCTATGAATAAAGACACTGTCATCTCACTAACTATTGTGCCTTACAAACTATGAGAGATCAAATGAAAAATAATGTAGCAGGTATAAATTAAATTAGAAAGTATTTGATCAAGAAACTACAGCATGAAAAGCTTTAGTTTCAGATCAAATACAGTGAAGAGTCAAAGAACAAGTCAACATTATTCAATTTGAACAATGTACAAAATGGCAAAGGAGACATACCAGTGGAAAACCAGAGAACATTTACATCTCACAGCTGCGATTTTTTCCATTACAAGGATTAACAACAAATGTGGACATCTGTTATTTTTTAATCAAAAAAGTCAACACCCTAGAACTAACAGTGTCAATAGTAACCCTGGTTACAAAGAAGCCAGGATACTTTGACATTCTTTTTTAATTTCTGAAGTTAAAATAAGAACTATGTAAGAAGGGCATTCCAGTGTAATTCGAAAAACATGAAATTTAACAGAATATTGGCTACTATGAGTAATCAAGGCTGGATAAAGACTCAATGTTATTTATGCAGTGGGTCAAAGTCTGCAAAAATCATCAAAATCTACACAAAAATGACAATGGGCAATTCTCAATCAAGGAAGCATGATGGATTCAGTGTTAATAAGCACAACAGATTACTTCAACATATAAAAAGATTTCAGTAACTAAATGTGAGATTAACATGAAGATATTAATAATGGGCACACTCGGTAGTTCTTCAAAACGTTAAATCATTTTTGAATGTTATGACTTCCTTGAAAACGTCTGAAGAGGAACATTTGATAGTTTGAGAGCATAAAATAGTTCAACACTTTATAAAAAAGAAAAAAAAAGGGGTGGGGGAGGGCAGAAGATATTGTCTTTTCCAAGCATCCTACGGAATCACGTGAGTGTGAGAGTACCTCTAGACTTTTTAGGACAAGAAATCTTAGGGTGATGACAAATGGAGGCTAGTCACTGAATATCATCATCATCATTGTCAACCATTATCAATCCACTGCTGGACAAAGGTCTCCCCAAGTTTCCTCCACAACTGTCTGTCTTGTGCCAGTCTCCTCCATGTCACTCCTGCATACTTTCGAATTTCATCCCCCATCTCCCATGTGGTGGTCTTCTGTGTCTTTTCTTGTCCCTTGGAATCCAATCTAAAATTTCGGCTGTCCATCGATGGTCTGTCCTTCTGGCAGTATGTCAAGCCCATTGCCATTTCAGGGATTTAACTCTGATCATGATGTCTTCCACTCTTGTCATTCTTCGGATCCACGAGTTCCTCTTCTTGTCTCTCCTGGTTACACCAAGCATGCACCTCTCCATGCTGCTTTGAGTTGTCTGCAGCCTTTGTATGTCTCTTTTAGTTAAGGTCCATGTCTCTGCACCATACGTAAGCACTGGAAGGATGCATTGATCAAACACTTTTCTTTTAAGACATAATGGCATATTGCTCTTGAAAATTATGCTGTTTCTTCCAAAAGCTCTCCAGGCAAGTTTCGTAAGCCGATTAATTTCTTCATCAATGTGACCCTCACTTGATATCTGCTGTCCCAGATAAACGTACGTGTCTGTTATCTCCAGCTTTTTTCCATCGATCTATAAATCTTCATTTCTTGTAAAAGCATTGAACATCACTTTTGTCTTCTGAAAGTTCATTTTTAATCCCACTTCTTTACTCTTGTCAGCAAGTTCCTGGATCATACTCTGCAGCTCTGATGGGGTAGTTGCAAAAATGACTACGTCATCAGCAAAACGAAGGTGGGTTAGATAATCTCCATTAATCTTTATCCCTTTGTTTTCCCAGTTCAGTGATTGAAAGACATTTTCCAATGTGGCATTAAAGAGCTTCGAAGATATGGTGTTACCTTGTCTCCCTCCTTTCCAATTTTTATGTGTGTTGTATTTTCAAACAGCTGAATCTTTACACTTGCATTTTCATAGATGTTATTAATAATATTAATGTATGCATCTTCAATACCGCAGGATTTCAGAGCCTTTGTAACTGCTGATGGTTTCACTGAATCAAAGGCTTTTTCATAATCGATAAAAGCTATGCACAATGGAAGTTCATATTCCCTTGCTCTTTCAATTAGTTCTCTCAGTACGTGGATATGGTCTACTGTGCTGTAGCCACTCCTGAATCCAGCTTGTTCTCTCGGTTGAGCCATGTCCAGTGTTACTTTCAAACGGTGTGAAAGAACTTTAGTGAAGATTTTATAAACCACTGATAGGAGGCTGATAGGTCTATAGTTCCTGAGTTCCTCAATGTCACCTTTTTTTATGTAGCAGGATCATTGTAGCGTTGTTCCAATCCTCAGGAATCTTCCCTTCATTAAGGCATCGAGTGAAAATTTGGGCAAGTACTGTTTCAATTTCTCCACTTGCTTCTTGTACAATGTCTACAGTAATTCCATCTTCTCCTGGAGCTTTCCCCCGCTTCATGTTCTTGATTGCATGTGCAACTTCTGCTGGGAGGACTGGAAGAACACTGGTACCTTTCACGAGGTCTGGAGTACATGTATCATCCCTTTCATATAATTTGGAGTAGAAATCTTTCACTCTTGTCAAAATTTCGCCTCTATTTCTTGTTACAGAACCATCTTCTTTTCTCAGTGCCATAATCTGTTTTCTTCCCTTACTGAGATGTCCCTTTGCTATCTTTAGGCTTTGGTTGTTTTCAATTGCTTTCCTCACTAGTTCACAGTTGAATTTCCTTACGTCTTCAGTGATACTTTTTCGTATTGTCTTGCATAGCTCTATATATTCCACTTTGGAAGTCACATCTTTAGTTGTCCTCATCTCTCTTCTTTTTTGCATCAACATTTTGGTTTTTCCTGATAATTTGTTCACATGCAACTTGTTCTTAGACCCAGCTAATTTTGTAGCTGTTTCCATAAGAGCTTTGGTTACTTTTCTATTAACTTCAGAAATATCCACTTCTTCCAATGTTAGGCCTTCTAAAGCAGAGAATCTGTTCTTCAGTTCCAACTTGAAGGTATTATGGTGTTTTTTAAGGTTGGGTATGTCAATACATTTTGTTTGTCTTATGAGCTTGCCACATTCGAGTTTAGTGTTGAGGTGCATCTTACATCTCACCAATCTATGGTCACTACCTGTGTTGAACTTGTTTAGCACACTGCAGTCTTCTATGACGAATTTGTTGTTACACATAATAAAATCAATTTCAGTTGTTGTCCCATTTGGATGTCTCCATGTCCATTTCCTGTGTGGCTTTTTCTTGAAAAAAGAGTTCAAGATGAAAAGCCCTTCTGCCTCTGCAAACTCAATGAGAGTATTTCCCCGCTGGTTTCTGTTGCAGTGACCGAATTTACCTACTGAAGTTTCATTCTGTTGCTGTTGCCCTATTTTTGCATTGAAATCTCCCATAATTATCTTCAATTGCTGCTTACCTTTATTATTTAGATGATGAATTTCCTCATAAAATTCTTCAATTTCTTCTTCAGCATGACTTGTGGTGGGTGCATAAGTTTGAATAATCTGAGCCTTGTATCTTCTAGAGAGTTGGATAACAAGTCGTGCAGCTCTGTCAGAGGAACTTTCAACTTCTACAACTTTATCCTTCAGTTTCTTGTTTATTATAAATCCAACACCACTAGTTCTGCCAGTATCTGTCCCACGATAGTAGAAGAGATGTCCACTTTTCAGTTCAATGAGATCTTCTCCTTTTCTCCTTACCTCACTTAGCTCGACGATGTCTCACTTGATCCTTTGTAGTTCCTCTTCCAATTCAAGAAGCCTTGAATCAGAAGATAGGGAGCGTCCATTATACGTAGCGAAGGTCAGCATCAGATGGCAGCCTAGTCCGGTCCTCTGGGGATCCTTAGCACCCTCTGCCTTCATGTCGCACTAGCCGCTGCCTTGGCCAGGTACATTCCAGCTGCCGGAGACTGAGGGCCAAGATTTAAGTTGTGGAGTCATTTTTGGAGGGGAGCCTCTGAATATATGTATAAGAAAACCCTTTCAGCAAACTCAAACACGAATCACAATGTTCGGAACGAAACACCCAACATGAAAAACAGCAAGCAAAGGTTCAAACCAAATCACAAAACGAATGAACCCCTGTCGACAAACAGAATAATAATAATTCCATATATATATATATATAGAGAGAGAGAGAGAGAGAGAGAGAGAGAGAGAGAGAGAGAGTCACATTGATGAAGAAATGAATCGGCGTAGAAAACTTGCCTGGAGAGCTTTTGTGGAAGAAACAGCATAATTTTCAAGAGCAGTATGCCATTATGTCTTAAAAGAAAAGTGTTTGATCAATGCATCCTTCCAGTGCTTACGTATAGAGCAGAGTTGTATGTGGACCTGAACTAAAAGAGACATACAGAGGCTGCATACAACTCAAAGCAGCATGGAGAGGTGCATGCTTGGTGTAACCAGCAGAGATAAGAAGAGGAACTCGTGGATCCGAAAAATGACAAGAGTGGAAGACATCATGATCAGAGTTAAATCCCTGAAATGGCAATGGGCTGGACATACTGCCAGAAGGACAGACCATCGACGGACAGCCGAAATTTTAGATTGGATTCCAAGGGACAGGAAAAGACCCAGAAGACCACACGGGAGATGGGTGGATGACATTCGAAAGTATGCGGGAGTAACATCGAGGAGACTGGCACAAGATAGACAATTGTGGAAGAAACTTGGAGAGACCTTCGTCCAGCAGTGGATTGATAATGGTTGACAACGATATATATATGCACACAAAAAGCTACTGTCTCCCCATATCCTTCAGAAAACAACTCATTTAACCAGTTCTCTGAATTCACACACAACCCACTGTATGCAGGAAATAAACCTTTTTAGAGTTTATTGTATCATATCAAGTTTTGAGATTTCATTTGCATGACTGTGAGGCTCCCATGCTAATTAATGCAATGAAGGGAGTCAGTACTCCGAATTCTTTATATCTCAATGTTCGCAATAAACACTTTATGAAGTGCTTTTTATATGTATCATGAACGATGGTTGGAATTTGAAATGTTACTAAAAACTATTATGAGCTGCACCCAGTTAAATGCAGCCTTTCACAGCTGCATGTTTATAAAATGGAGTTTATTGTAGCAGTGTTATAATCAGAAAATGATGTAATTATTCAACACATCTACTGCTTACTATATTTGTGTAACCACAAAAATATTCTCCCTCATTCACATAGTTTCAGTATAGTAAAAACCTTAATCAAAGATTGACACTTTTTGAATGAAACTGTATAGCACGAAAATTTATTTAACTAGGAGTAACCATAATACACTGCCGGACAATTGCTAAGGACGGATGACAATAGCAACGATAGCAACCATAAAATGGAAGGCAGGAAAATGTGGAAATTAGCATAAGTGCTGGATATAGTAAGACGTCTTGTGCATATGGAAATTTTGGATTGCCGAACTTGTTCGTGACGTCATAGCGCTGATAAGAGATATAAAGGATTTGACGCGTATTGACCGTTGTTGTTCAAACGCAAAGTTGAAAGGGAAAGAATCAATTGACGAACTTGCAATTTTCAGTATGTCTTCCCGACATCACCTAGATGATTCTACGCGTGGCCGTATTATTGGCAAGATTGAAGAAGGGCGAAAAATAACAGATGTTGCCAGGGAATTCGACGTCAGCCACAGTGTTGTTTCAAGGCTTTGGAAATCCTTTCAAACAAATGGAGAGTATAGCAAACGTCACGGGGGAGGTCGTGTTCACAGTACGACACCTGCAGAAGATCGGTACATAGTGCTATCAACAAAAAGACAATGGCGCAGCACAGCTAGTGAGGTAGCAAATCAGTTTATGGCTGCTACTGGCAAGCGGATCTCCCGAAAAACTGTCGCCAGACGTTTGCATGAAGGAGGATTATACGCCCGCCGTCCTGTTGTGTGCATCCCATTGTCCAGACGACACTGTATCGCCCGTTTGCAATGGTGCCATCAACATTGCAATTGGACTGATAACGACTGGTCTGCTGTCCTCTTCTCAGATGAGAGTAGATACAGTCTATCGTCTGATTGTCGACGACAACTGATCTGGCGTGATAGTGGTACTGCATATTGTCCAGCAAACATACAGGAAAGGGGCCGATATCCGACATGTAGTGTCATGGTATGGGCTGGCATCATGATCAATGACCGTATGTCCCTCTATGTGCTTCCAACTAGGACTATGACTGGCCAACGATACATTAATGATGTTCTGCTACCTCATGTTCGCATGTTCCGTGGTGGTGTCGGTGATAGATTCATTTTCAAGGACGACAACGCAACATGTCATCGAACAGTCGCTGTCCAGGAGTGTCTTGAGAGCGAGGATATTCAACGCCTCGTATGGCCAGCACGTTCTCCAGATCTGAATCCCATTGAAAATGTATGGGATGCTTTGGGGAGGAGTCTTGCTGGTCGCCAATGCCCTCCAATAAACAAGGACACCCTCATCTGTGCACTGACAGAGGAATGGGATAAATTACCCCAACAGCTGCTTGATAATGCTGTGCAAAGCATGACACGACGTGTGGAATCTTGCATCGCCCTCAGTGGTGGCCATATCCTGTATTGATATCTTACGCCGGAACGCCTGCGGATGGTAATTGAATTTTTTTCACGTTTACATATTCTGCACAAAATGGCCTGTTTGTCCCTTGAACACGTTCCAAAGCCTGCTGGATTTCAGAGCACAATAAATTGTCTTTCTTGTAATGTCCTGGCATTCGGACATTATTTTATATCACTTGGCATCCAACCACACTTCCTTTTTTATGCGCTATATAGCCGTTTATGATCCGTCCTTAGCAATTGTCCAGCAGTGTACCAAAAAAGTGCTGCACTAAATCAAAGTGGAGCACAATACCTTTTTGCTTTAATCAATAACATCCTACCTACAAGGCTATGGTTACATCAGTTTACTCAAGTCTTTTAAATCTGATATATAAAGGCAGTGTACACATAACAGAAATCATAATGAATTACCCAACAATCTGTCCCTTTTTCATTTTTTTTTCAGTTTTAATCAGCAATGTAAAAGTAGAAAACAACTGGACAACCCCAGCAATTTTTTTGTTTACACTTACATGGATTTTTATATTTTATTACTTCTACCTTTTATTCCTCCAAAGAACTTTAAATCTGCTTTTTCTGAAACAGTTTACCTAAAACTATTTGCATTAGCTAATGGCATTTAGACTTCATCCAAATAAAATAATTATCCATGGCACATATGACAAAAGCTTAAAATTCATATTTAAAATTTACCATGCAATTAACAAGGACCAAATAATAACAAAAAATCTGGAAAATTTGTTTAAACACCAGCTTATATCACATTGAGCTCATACAGTGGAAATTTTTTCCCCTTATGCCAGAAATGTTTCCAAGTGATTGTAATATGTGCAGAATATAATTTTATTGCAGAAATTAGAATTGAGGAAAATTTCATTGATGCTTCCTTGATAGCTTTTGATATTCTGTTTTCAAAAACACCAATGTTTCAAACATCCATTCAATATGGTGAAGCTCAAAGCAATATGTTTTAACTTTATGTTGTTCTTCAGATAAGAACATTTAAATTTATCTTCCATTATGATAATAGAGAAATGGTATGTAGTCAAGGTAGTACCAACTTCAATACATATAAACTTAATGCTCAAATTCACCCTACCACATCTACACTGTCTGGAAATCTCTTTTGGCAATAGATGATCACATGAACTCTGATCTCATTGAGAATGGAAGAATTACTTCAAAGTGCAGCAGTCATTAAAAATTTTCAGCTATCAATAAAATAATAAAAAAACTAAACATGAATATGAAGCTTTTGTCATCTTTATTTATTTTATATCATGGAAACCCTTCTTTCTCTATTAAGAATACAATTATACCTGTAATTAAAGACACACAACTACACTATTTGCCCTTTGCAAATGAATGATGCTATCCCCAATCAAAAGTAGAATCAAAAACAATTTCAAGCAAACCTGGGTAACAGATGTATGTACCACAGGTCTTTGAAAACTTTGTGAACTCGATACGAAAGGTAAGGTTGCTATGTTTTAAATTTCTGTGCATTAGCATAACTCTTCAAGCAGACAAGTACTATGTTTTATCCTTTTACAGTACTTTCTCTTTTGTCCATAGACCTTGACCATACAACAGCTGGAAGTGATCACAGAATAGTTAAGACGTAAAATGCATCTTATCACAAAACTTGAACAACGCAAACTGACAAGAAAAAAAATGAAACACTGACATGACAAACTCAAAAAAGCGTCTTGAAATCATAATTAAAAAAAAAAAAACATGAGTTTTTAGGAATATATAATTTTTAATAGGAATATAGAATTTACTTAAATTCATAGAGTAAAAATTCTAGGAACAGTCATGTCATGATTTACAAACTATCATAAACCTTCCCAATTGGAACTGAGAAACTGACTCTTGGCACTACGTCTAACAACAGAAGAAGTAAACATCTCTGAGAAAAACTACCAAGGCTGCTACAGAACAGTGACAAAAATAAGTGGTACCAAGAACAAGACCCATAGGAAGAAAACCTCAAAACAAAAGTGTTGATGCAAAAAAAGAAAAAAGGAAAGATAACTCCCTAAGTGAAATTATACATATATGTTTTATATATATATACACGGGCGGAAAGTGAAAAAAGAACACCAAGAAGGAGACGTCTGATACCAACGAAATTTATACAGCATAATAACGGAATACAGTTGATAACGTGATCAAAACATTATGGCAAAATACAGCTGTATTTGCTGGTAAACTGAAAAATAACATTTCCATGTAACATGGTTAGTACGATGTTGAACCGCCATGAACTGCGTCACACTGTGCAATTCTGGCATGGAGTCTGTCGTACAGATGTTGGATGTAAGTTTGGGGTATTGAGTTCCAAGCATCCTCAACCTGGACGCGTAAATCGGGGATGGTCGTGGAGACCGGATAAGTCGTTGTCCCATAAAATCCCACACGTGCTCAATGGGGGACAAATCCGGTGAACGTGCAAAGCCATGGAAGTTGTCTCACACCCTGAAGTGCATGTTGCGCTGCATGTGCTGTGTGTGGGCGTGCGTTATCTTGCTGGAAAACACCACGATGGACCGACCTTACAAATGGCACAACAACGGGCTGAATGATGTTGTTGATTATGTAGGAGGTGCTGTTTAACGTACCCGGTACAAACACTAGTTGTGTACGGGAGTGATAGCTGATCGCTCCCCACACCAGACCAGATGTAGGCTCTGTGTGTCGCTGGCGGATGCAAGAAGGGTGGAGACGCTCCCCTGTGCATCTGCGAACACGCATATGGCCATCGGAGGCTCCCAAGCATAATCTGCTTTCATCGCTGAACACGACAGATCGCCATTGCGTTCTCCAGTGCAGACGTTGGCGACACCACTGCAGCCGTTCCTGACGGTGGGATGGAGTCAGAGGTACACATGCCAGAGGCACACGTGCACGTAGTCCTGCATCCAGTAGACGGTTGCAGATTGTTCGCAGAGTCACCTCAGGTGCAACGGCAGCTCGGATTTACGTCGCAGTGGATGTTCTGCTTGACAACGCCGCTCTTTTTACGCGTCGATCGGTCTGCTCATCAGTCCGTTTGTGACTCCCGGTTCCACGTCTTCTCGCCTGGGAATGTTCCTCAGACTATCTATGCCACCATCGTACCACCACCAATACTTCCTGTCCAATTCGCTCTGCAATATGACGATACGACCACCCTGCCTCGTGGAGTCCGACTAGACGATCTCGCTCAAAGTCTGATAACTGCTGAAATCGTACACATCTTCCATGTCCAGGCATTGCAGCTTCTTCAGGGCCTTCACACGTGTCCGTACTCCGACGACTGATTACATTCACTTTGCTGTACTCCTTAAATACCACCGACGATAATTTGCATATTATGCCGTGCTGTGGCGTAAGCGCTCACCGGTTGGTCCTAAAATTAACACCACACCTACGTAAACTTGACACCATTAACATATGTAAATTTCAGGATCGTCCGCCAATTCCTCCTTGGTGTTCTTTTTTCACTTTCCGCCAGTGTGTATATATATATGTTTTTTTAGGCAATACGCTAGGATGGCGGTATAAAGAGGGTTTGTAACAATGACAGTAATTTTTTAAAAAAATATATTGGGTGGGGGATATATATATACACTGTATATTCATATATGCTTTGAAACTAGCATTCACTTTCATATTGAATGGATAAAAGAAAATCTTATAATCAAGTCTTTTTGGACAGTAGTTTTTAATTAACCCTTCCCCCTTCTTTTAACAAAAATTTGGAGAAACAAAAAGGCATGCATTTTCTAATCATTTCAATGAGTATGCATAAACCCCATCCTGATAGGTATTGCCACTAATGGTAAGTGATAATTTAAAATTTCACTAGAGAGAAAATCTTTATAAACAAAGCAGTATATGAAAATTTTTGAATTTCCAGCTAGCACTCAAATTGCTGAGCCTTACCATAATATGATGCCATGTTTGGCATTTATTTGTCCTATCCATGATACTATGGCTTACTCCAGCATATTGGGTTAACCATTTTTTATTTTCTTTACTGGGTATAATACTTTTCCAAGCCCACCCACTTGCTTTTTTCATTTAGGATATCTCCAACATTCACCTGCTAATAAATTTCTCAAACAAATATTAAAAATGATTTGTAATAAATCGCAGTCTTCAAAAATATTTTCCCTCACACATACTCCCTGGTTAAAATTATTTTTTCACTGATGCAGAATTGAGTATATCCTATCTCCTGGGTATTCAGACATCTACACATCTTTCAAGATTGGTAGCCAATGACTATCAACTTAAAAAATGAAATTCCAAAAAGAAAGTTACAATGTGCGCTGAAAGATCCTCAATACAATTGCAACACATTACACGACTGTTAGTGATTCCTTAATGCCCAATACTACTTCATGCACTTAGTTTTTGTCCTGTGTTGAAAAAGTAGGTTGTTTTCTTCAAAGGATGTTTTGTCTGACAACGTTCTGCTTTTATTTTATTTCCTGCAAGAATTCTATAGTACTAGGGACCTCATCAGCTGATGATTTAGGTAACTGTGTTAGGGTAGTGATCATGTCAACTTTGGAAATAGTAATTTGGCATTTCACATTTTTAGGATAGCATTCGGCCAGTTTGTTCCATTCAAAAACAGCAAAAATGTCTTTACATGTTGCTGTTTTGGCTTCAACAATTTATCCACACACACACACACACACACACACACACACACACACACACACACACACACACACACACACACACACACACAGCTACATTTAACCCATTTTGTGAATTGACCACAGTTTTGAGAAAAATTTATTGAACACGTGTTGGGAGTATTTTCATTGATATAATCAAACCCTGTAAAATTATAAAATTAAAGTGATGAAAATGGCAAAGGTTCTCGTAAAGCAAAAACTTTTCACTTCATCAATCTGAAATGAGACTATCTGGAAGCTCATAATAGCAAAAATAAAAAAATGCTATTGTCAGCTTCTGGAATGCCACTAACATGGCCATGGAACATTAAAAATGTGGTTTTAGTAAAAACAACAACAACAAAAAAAAAAGGTAAAGCTTATCTCGAAGGGGAAAAAAACATGACCGTCAATTGCTGAAATGCCTCACATGGTCTCGAAAACTGAGAAGGGAATATTGCAAATGCTTAAAAAATATGGCTTTTGTAATAGAAAAAAAATCACTTCATTAATCTAACTGAAATGAAAGCTATCTGGAAGACAAAAGAAATAAAATTGCAACCATCAGCTTCTGAAATGCCACATAAAATGGGCATAGTGGGAACATATGAAGTATTAAAAGTGCACAACAATATTGCTTCTGAAGCTTAGTTAAAAAATCAATATCTCATCAAATCAAAATGGGGGGGGAGTTGCACACATGGTCTATTTATTTTATTATACTTTTAAGCCTAGAAGCAAGACCCAACGTGTTAAAAACATGAAAATGTTGCTTCCTTTGCTATTAAAATTGGAACCTTAAAAACAAAGAATGTTAATGAATAAGTCAGAAAAACAGTTTGCACAACTTTCTGAAAATCTGAGATGGGCATCGTAGTGTCAAACTGTTTCTGTTCCTGGGACTAGAAATAACTTAAACTTTCTAAATTTTACTTCCTAGAACATTCACATGTGACTTTTGCAATATGGGGCAGGGCCACTTAAAGTGAGTCCTGTTTTTGTAGCTGAAACACCTCTATATTAAAATATGCATACAACAATAGAAAGCCCTGTACATGGGACATATTTAATAGGATTACTGGCAAAATTTGAAACCCACTCTCCATTTTAAGCATGCTCACTCACAGGCTTGCTACAAATGGTTTTTCGAAAACAAACCTTTCACAAAAGAAAAAAGCTGACAATATTTCTGATCATTTTTGCTTTATTTTTCAAATGAATCAAGTTTAGTGGCACAGCAGAATTTTTTGACCTTTACTTCTAGGATTTAGAAACAACAAAAACTTACGGAACTATAGCACCTCTATTCTAATGTGATGTATTACTGCTATATATGCAGAGGATGATTAAAATTAAACTATCCTTATCTAGAGCCATCTGCACAGACAACCACAGGTTGAAAGTCATTCTAACTTGGTAAGAATATTTTTCAGGACATGGTAAAGGTTGTGGGGAAAGGCGGGGGTAAAAATACTACCACAGGAAATATAGTGCTGATGGAACAGGGGAAATGGCAATGTTGAATAGAATAGTGTTTCTTCTTGAACAGTGCTTACATAAAGCTATCAGGTAATCTAAAAAGCTCATGCAGTTTTTCATAAAAAAAATTAAACTGCAAAACTTTTAATACCATGTTTTATTCATGAAAATAAGCATCCTCACAATCTACAACTCTTTCTCAATGACGTACAAGTTTGTAAATTCCGATTCTATAAAACATTGTCTTCAGAAGTAAAAAAAACTTACCAACCTCCACTTCAATCTCTGCTTTATTGCAGAACTGTCTATTTCACATGCGATCATCTAGTGCCAAAAAAAAAAAAAAGGTGATAACTACTTGGTGAAATGTCAGGAGAATATGGGGGAAATATCAAGTTGAAAACACATGGAATAATTAATGTGGACATAAATCAAGCTGTTCTTCCATGTAACGTAATTGCAGAAATTTGAAAATTCTATCGTCCTGGAACAGGAATCGAACCTGCATCTCCCGACTTGTGCTGGAATATGCTAACCGAAATGTAATGGTTAGCATACTCTAGCGCAAATCGGGAGATGTGGGTTCGATTCCTGTTCCAGGACGATGGAATTTTCAAATTTCTGCGATTACGTTACATGGAAGAACAGGTCGATTTATCTCCGAATATGGAGGATGAGGTAGTATTTCCCATCCTAAAGCACAAATCTTCTTACAGGTCAGTTTCTTGCATTGTCCTGTACAAATAGCAACTTCTTCCGATTAACTAGTCCTGGCTGTTTGTGATGTAACACATCCTGCACAAGCTTGAGTAAATCTCAGCAGTAATTGTTTGGCCTGTAGTGAGAAACTCGTAGTGGACTATGCCGGCTTCAGACCACCACACACAAAGCATTGTCTTTTGGGGATGAAGCAGTGCCTTTGAAGTGTGCAGTACTGGATAGTTTGGTAACAATCAATGACAAGTTGGCTTCCTGTTAAGAGTACCTGATCCATTTTTCATTACAAGTGAGCAAATAATCCCAAAACGGCTCATTTTTATGATGTGAAAACAGGGAAGAACAAATTGAAAGCCTTTGCAGTTTATTGTCATCTTACACTACATGTGGGAACCATTTGCTTAGCTTCCATGATTTTCTGAGTTGATGCTAGTGTAAACGAATTGTTTCATCACTCACGTTAGCGAGAGTTCCTGACATGTTAATCTCAATTATTTACAACAGTGGCACGTATTTCATCATTATCAATAATGGAGAATCTTCCTGAACATGGGGCATCTTTCGTTACAAACATGGAGCATCTTTCATCACCAGAAACATTTTTTTAAACATGGGGCAGTAATTCGTCACCAGAAAAAAAAATTTTAAACCATTTTTGCACAGTATGTTCAGCAACTACATCTTTTCAAAATGCCACACACATCTTATGGGACGCTTTTGAAGCCTTCAAACTGAGTTTAAATTCATAAATAAAGCAAACAAGCCTGAATTACACCAGGTTTAACTGACATTTTGAAAGGGTTTGAAGTCACAGAAAAAGTGTACACACCAATTAGAGCGTACCGACTGATTGCCTTGCATCTGTGCCTCATGATGAACATGCAAATTTGAGTTCTGCAGATCACTACAACATAAAACAAGTCATTGCAGCAAATCCTGTTACCTGATAGTTTTTTAACACAAAGAGCGACTGGAGCTTACCTTAACATAAACACCTGATGAAGGCTACTACTGCATGCTGTTGCGGAAGATCATAGGCATTGTTCAATGTGTTTGTCATTCTATGGGATCAAAGGCTGAATCCATGAAACAGGGCAATCAACAGCAGAAAAAAAATTAATCTGCAGTGACATTTCTTACATGCTATGTAAGTACACTAAGTAAAGAACACTGCCATGGCATATCATGCTTACCGAATAACTTCATAGCAAAAAGTCATGGGGGTAATTAGTCTCATGGATGAAATGTCCATGCTGTTGGGAATGATCAATTTATTGCTATCCTTTCTGAAAATTTGTCACAGCAACTTCTGTACCTACCATCCAACACGAGGAGTTGCTCCATCTTACATTAGAATGGTTGTGTTAACACATCCTCTTTGCTTCAGTTGCAAAACAAGAACTGTGGAATATGTGTCAATAACACTGTGTTGTTACATTGCAAGACAAAGGTATTGTTCAGTATTTTTTTCAACAAAAAAAAAAAAAATGGGCCAATAAGAAACACTGCTGTAAATCCTATTCATAAGATAACCTCTGGTGAATGTAAGTGCATTTACTGACATGCCTGCAGATTCCCTAAAGAAAAGATATAGTACTTTTGGGTGTTAACAGATGAAACTGAGCTTATCACTTCAGAAGATGTTCCACTACTTAGCTTTGCTAACCTTCATACATTCCAAGAAAACGGATGCAAGTGTCAGCTGGATGACTATGACATCACTTTGCAATTGTTGTCTATGGATATGTTTACAGGGTTCGTATTGCAACACTTTTCACAAAATTTTCTACAAAGTTGTGCAAAGAAAATCTAATTGCTTTGACACTACATGTGCACTGCATAAGGTTACAGCATTACTAAATGATCAAACAAAGATCTTCGCTCTTTCCACGTTTATAAGTGAGTCACAGAAAAATTCTCATTGGTCGCCTCACGGTGGCGGCCAATGAGAATTTTTCTGTGCCTCACTTATAAGCGTGGATAGAGCGAAGATCTTTGTTTGATGTTCCTGGTCCACGTTAAATGTCTGTATTAATTATTACTAAATGATTGCTCTAATCAGCAGTAACAATATCTTCAATCTCATGTGGACAAAAAAGTTTGCACCATCTTCCTGATCTGACTGATCTCAGATTGACAAACTATGTTTTGAAGAATACATTGTGTTAAACTGTTTAGGAATGTCTTGTGCCATTCGCATTCGTGAAACGTCGCAGCAGTATTTTCATCAATGATCTGGTTCTACAGTTTTGTGAGTGAGATACGTTTGGGGCAAGGTAAGGACCATCGGGTTCCAAAAGGAATTATGAAAAGCTCTACTTTCTTTTCATATTCATTAGCCACTCATAATAAGAAGTGTGCATACACACATACATATCATTAAGCTGTTCTGAGATTCAGAGGTTAGCTCCTCAACAAAAGACCATCTGCCAAGTACACATTTAACATATAGAACTAGAATTTACTTATTGTTGGTGTATCAAATGTCTCCATTTATAACGATCTCGGCACACTACTTGAGCTTCATTAACATCCATCACATGCCACACACAAGACCTTTTGTACTTCATACTCAATCTTTTTCTCATGCAGACATTCCTGAATCTGGTCCTCTCATGATTTCCTTGGCCTTCCTCTACCTTTCTTCCCTGCCACTTGGACTGAAATAATTGTCTTGGTCAGCACCTCATCACTCATTCTTTCAACATGGCTGAACTACTTAAGAATATTAGTCTCCACCTTACAAATAACACTTTGCCTCACATTACACATCTGCAACACATCTTCATTTCTCACATGATCACAGCATGACTTACCCACTCCGTAAGTATCGTATCTCCCTAGCACACAAATTACTCTTGTCTTTTTAGTGGTACCCAGGTGTCACTGCCGTACACCAGAGTAGGAACAATTACACTTTCATACACAGCCATTTGGGACTTCCTTGAGAAACCATTAGTCCTGTGAAATCCTGCTAAGGCAGCTATGACTTTCAATGAAGAATTCACTCGCCTACTAATTTTGTCATCTAATTTGTTCTCTCTGTCAAACATACTTCCTAAATATACAAACTCATTTACCTGGCCGATTTCTGTGCCATTAAGACTTATCTTACATCCAGTACTAACTGTTCCTCACTCAAAAACCATAACTTTGGTTTTTCCCTTATTTATACTCAGTTTGAATTTCATACAAACTTCATATTAATACGAGTACATCCAGGACAACATACTCTGCAACTCACTTTTGCACTCTGCCAGGACTGTGTCATCAGCATAGAGGAATCTGCACACATGAATATTACCAAAACATAGACCAGTGTTATCCATCTTGGTATCACACATGCATGCATCCATCTTGCAATGTGCAAATATTACCCTTTCCTCATTAAGAGTGCTAAATTTTATTTGTTGTTATTATTTTGGTTCAATTTCGAAAAACATTTTACGATGCTCTGGGAAATGTTCCTACCAAGTTTGGTTGAGTTTCACCCAGTGGTTGTCCCTGCAGATGTCTCTGAATAGTGATAGTTTATTTACAATAATTTCCATTTATAACTATTCTCACATACACAGTAGTACTGGTGTGCATGAAAAGCTAGCGGAACGTTTTAAGCCTGTAAAGTTAAAAAGTGTATAAGAACAAAATTAGGCAACATAAACGTAAGAAGAAAACAAAATGTACAAGATTTCCTAACATAAAATGATGAGATGCACTACATGGAGAAAAAAAAAGTTATTTGGAAGATCTCACACCACCAGGCACAGCAATGAGAAGAAACAATTCAGAAACTAAATGTTTACACCAGTTAGAATTTTGGTTGAAATTACAGGGAAATTCAGAGCATAACTAATTTCATGTTACAACATAAGATGAAATCACAGTCTGCATTGTGATTCTTTAATCTTTAAACCTGACCACATGCCATCAGCATTCCCCTTCACTAAGTACAGTAGAACTTGGCTATTATGTCATTGTTTTAGGCTACAACTCACTTATAAAATGAAAAATGAATAGTAACATTGGGGCCTGAGAAATGGCAAAGAGACAACCCTGCTAACACATTTTTTTCTCCTCTTCTGATCAGTTGTTAACTCTTTAAAATCCCAAGAGAAAAAGTGCTGCATTAAGGGCAGGAAATGGGATGTTTGAGAGGTAGTTTGGGATTTTTACATGATCCCTTTCATTTACCTGAATGAAAGCAATAGCTTTGAGTGACTAAACAATGCATAGGCAATGTAGAATTTCTTTGTATACCATTTAATGAGCTTGACAAGCTTCCTACTGCAACTCAGTCAAGGAAGAAAAATTTTAATGATTAATAAACTATGTCACGACAAATGTTTTTGAAAAAATTATTTGAATAAATAAATTGCAAATTTTTTATTAACAATGAAACAGCCTACTTTGTTTACTGTAGAGCAAACTTAAATCTGAAGATGAGAATTGAACAATCTAAGAATTACACTGCAGTTCTCGCTTGCGAAAATGGACAGCACAGTGAAATGAACTTCTTTGATAGCAAATAGCAAGCTCCAAAATACTTCAAAAGCATGAAACCTCCTTCTGCTCACTATCTTGTTAGTCAAAAGGCCTGGATGTTTTTAACAGAGATATGATACTGGGATAATAACTTAAAAGCAAAAAGGTAATCCATCTTTGACAATTTTCCTTTCATCCCATACTAAAAACTGAGAATTTATGGAAAATTAAGTTGGTGTTCCTTCCTCCAAATCATATCAACAAATTAAAGCCCCTGGGTAAAGGGGTAATCCACAGTTTAGAGCACAAAGACAGCTAGCTAGTTTCAAGAACCATAGAATGCATAAAAAAGTCTTACAGTTTGCTAAATCCCATTTGTTTTTATGGGAAGAAGATAGATAAGTGACAAAAGAAACAATCAGCAACATCTTTCATAAAGAAAAGTTTATTTGGAGTAAAACGAAACAGATGCAGCTGAAGATGACCTGCCATCGCCAAGTCATTTAAAAGGTTGCCTTGAAGTTCTGTTGTTCAACATTTCAACAAGTTCACAAATACAAATGGAAATTTGTTAACTTCTAAGGAGCAAAGCAAAGTTTTGATTGCCTAAGAAATCACAAATTATGGAGAAAATACTCATAGAAAATGATGAAGCTGAAAATATGGAGGATGATGCAATGGAAACTTTAATGACAGTATTGCAAAAGAAGATTATTAGTAAATATTGATACTGAAGACAACCTTGAATGTGCATTACTGGTCTTTAAGTAGAAGGAAAGTGAAAATTAGACATCCTTGCATTGTCATATATAGATATGGCAATCAGCATCAGAGATAAATGTGTCCCAAAAGATCTGCACAGATGTATTTCCCATTTACTTACCCATGCATATAACATAACACAATTAAGAAAAAAAATACTGCTGTATTCCTTTAGGTAATGAAACATAGGCAATTTTGTTTTTTTCCCCCTTCATGTTTAATCACTACGTTGGGTGCACACAGCATTATCCTAAGACTGTTTTAAACATTTACATCTCTGCAAAGTGCTCTAAATTGGCCTAGGGCAAAAATGATACCCTAATAACCTCAAAACACTGCAATTCCTCAGCAGACATTCTAACTAAGTTCCACAGCACTTAGAAGTAAAATAGGGTGAGGATTTCAATAAATCATCCCAATATTTCACATTAAGAATGGGGCACTGAATTTCAAAACAAAAACATGAATGGAATTTACATATGATCTTTGAAAAACATTGCTCTCTGACAATGATTTTTTCCACACATGGGTTTAAAGATGGGAAGAGATTTATCAGTTTTTCTCCTTGTGTGAAAATAAAGATTATAATGAGGTCAGAAAAACTGTATGACACACATAAACAAACACTAGAAAATCAATTCATTTCCTTAATGGAGATTGCAAATTTTAATTTTGCTTTCAAACGATATTGTTCCACTGTCTGACAGCAATTTAAAAATGTGAGCTTCAAATACCACTAAAACAATCACAGCACCTCATATACAATGCAAGTTAATGATACCATATCAGACACAATAAACCATTTTATTTCCAAACAGACAGTATTTAAATCCAGTTAAAAACAAACTGATACATCGAAGGAGAGATCTAAATGAGTGATCACACCCACCAATACCTCAACAGGAGAGAGCAAGTGAAATGAAAAAATCAGCAGCTTTCACTAGTGTCCAATTTAAAATTTATATTTTGTATTTATCACAGACAAACAGATTATTCAGCAGTTATGTACATGAACAAAGTAAAACAAGGTATAAAACAAAAATGAACAAGAGAACTCTACGACAACATAATAAAGCCAAAAATTTAAAACAAAACTGGACACCACTTTAATGAAAATTTAATCACAATTTTTTTTTTTTTTTTTTTTTTTTAAATTCTTAAAATGAAGGAATATCTTTTTGGTCAATTCTAAAGTAGAAAAAATGTCTAAGGATTAATATTCATTCACAACACAAATGACAGAAATTCAAAATACTTGACACAGCATTTCCACACAAGTGATTTCTACATTAAGAACCAATGTAATTTTGTGGCTTATTTACTTAAATTATATATATATGTTTATCAGGATTCCCATTATTTCTCCCACACAAAATAAGCACTTTTTAAGGACTATTAAGCACTCTCCCCTCCCAATTTTTTTTAAAGACCTTTCCAATTGTATATGCAATAATGATGTGTACTAATATACTTTCTTCTGTATTTAGCATCAGCATAGCCAACCAGCAACAGAAATTTTAGGCATTACATCATAACTTCTGTATTTAGTATCAGCATAGCTAACCAGCAACAGAAATTCTAGGCATTACATCATAACTTCTGTATTTAGTGCTGTTAGCTGGGGAAAATAACAACCACTTTTGGCCATTTTTGTCAAAAAATAAGGGCACCCTAAAAAAAATAAGCATTTTTTAAGGACTTAAGGATTTATAAGGACCGTGGGAACCCTGTTTACCATTCAGATATCATTCATTTCCCATAGGCCTATGTGAGTGAAAAGTGGCAAAACTGAGAAGAGATGTTTACAGCATATCTTGCCAGATACTGTCACACAAATTGTATTCAATTTTTTTTTCTTATCTTAGAAATTACGTTTAACACTGTGAACTGGAAATTACACTTTCATTATGAATTTACTTTGATAAGTATACTAAATCAATCAAATTCTAACTATGCAAGTGTGTGTGTGTGCGCGTGTGAAAAGAAAACACTTACTTTGAAAGGTGTGTACGAATTGGATTAGGATTCTTGTTATCATGGGAAAAGAATGAACTAATTAAAAAAACAAAACTTTTTTCAATATAATACACCACTAAATAATTTAAGGAGGTTTAAATTGTGGTGTATTATTGATTTTTTTTTTTTTTTTTTTTTTTGTAATTTAATTAGTTTATGCTTTTCCCATGATAACAAGAATCCTAATCCAATCCTTAAATACTGTTTGTAACTATAGTGCTCAAAATTTTTCTTTTTCGCCGCTCTGTGTAACAATTTGATGGGTCTACAGTTGTTTTTTTTGAGGGGCGGGGGGCTTTGCATGTTGTCACTAATAATTTTAACTCAGAAAAACTATTTCATGTACTCAATTAAAAAATAAAAATTTCTGTGTTCAGTTTCTGAACTCATTTCCTTCAGTACATTTCAACCAAACTTATATACAAGGTTACTACACTTGGGGGGGGGGGGTGCAGTTACGCAATAAATTGTAGCTTAAAATGAATGCACTGCAGTTGCAAAGCAAACTTTTTCAGACAAAATCAACAAAAACAGTCTTTTAAACTGAAGTGATAGGAATCGAAAGATAAGTATATAAACTCGCCCTGAACAACATTACATTACTTTGCTCAGACGGAGCATGTTTTAATGCAAGATTGTGATACAGGGTACATTTTATGCAGGGAAGGCAACCTAAACTTACATGCTTTAACAGCATTTAGGTTTTAAAAAAAGGAAATCCCATCCTCACAGCCGTGAAACAAACCACACTTCACACTTTTTCAGCTGTATCTGATGTGCAATGAAGTTCTCACTCCACATTAACTATTCATCAAAAACAGCTCAAGGATTGCCTTGGTAAGAATTATACATGAGGATTAATATGAAATAATTACTCATGGTTTTTTTATGTGAGAAAACAAAAAAAGTTATACCCTATAAAAGGAAGAACCTGCCAATTGAAATACTGATAGACTGCATTTGCAAAAAGGTCTACTTTGGGGATTATTTTTGTTTATTCTTCTTTAATTTAAAAACAGCATTATCAGAAAACCATTCTGCAAAAAAAAAAATGGCATTCTAGGCATGACATATACACACACAACCCCACCCTTCATAATCTGCAAATTTAATTACAATTCACTCTTTTTTTTTTTTCTACAGTTTTATTTATAGTGTGGAAGTCAAATTCTATGCATCTTCAATGCTTTATTTTTTTATTTTTTGCCTCCCCCTTCCATTTTCAAGGCTTGTGATGAGAGAGACTGTAAAGCTCATGGATATAAGTCACCTATTTAACTTCTCAATTAAATTTACTATTTTCTACTTTGGACTGTATAAGTATATTTTTTCTGCATTTTTACTTCCACCCACCCTGAAAATTTCCTTTTACATTCTGCAGCATTCTGAAAAAGAAAGTAGGAATGGACTACTTACTGTGCTGACAAGGCAAGCATTATTTTGTACTTTGTAAATTCATGTAAAAGTTTATGCTGCATTTTCTTTTTTTTTTGGAAACTATGGTATATATCACTCAATAAAATATTAATGCTCTTTTGAGATAAAAAGGGCACCTCCACCCCATTTTTCCTAGATCAGATTCTGCACCTTGCCCACTTATATATAACCCTACAATGAACCCTGTTTGTGTTTTTCATTTTTTATAATGAGGTATGAATCATAGCCCACTTTTATTAAATATAAAAATTTTGACAAATTCTTGATAATTAACAGCAGCTGTCTTGAAATTAAAATGCTAACTTTAAACCCATATGTATAAATAAAAAGCACTTCCCACGAAGAATAGGGGAAGGGGAAAAAGCACACAAACACTTATCACATGCACATATAAATATCATCTCACAAACACACACCAACATTGTGATTGCACATCATTAATACAGATGCTTAATAAATAATACTGATTTTCAATAACCTTTTTCAGTTGTATTTTCTTTGTAACCAAACTTTTAGTGTCTAATGTACGACTTCAGTCACTAATGGTCGATTTTACATTCCCAATCCACATTGCTCTAGATTTAACCCTGGCTGATTTTACATCTTGAATCCACAACATCAATTTTGTTAATCTTTCATCACAATACAATGCACATTCTAACCACATTTATGTATTCTCATTTAGTACCAAGTTCAATTCTAATATCTGCATTACAAATTTCATTCTGTCATTGACTTCACTTACTTTTTCCTGATATTCCCTTTACCATTCTTGAAACAGTAGCACCCAACCTTATAAGCAGCCTTTTACTTTGCACTCAGCACCAGCTGAGATAAAAGGTAGGCATTAAGGGTTGTCTGAATATTATAATTCTATACACCAAATTTTGCTAGCACCTTTCTTAGTGAAAAGTTTTCAACTGCTGATGAAAGACAGACTTTCTTTTCTATCCTTTAATGATCCTGTTGTTTAATTTCTTCAAGCCTCTTTCTCACCAATAACCACAATCAAAACTTGATCCTTACTTCTACCTCTTTTCCACTATTATACAATTTCAAGGTTCAATTTTAGAACCCCCCACTGACTACAACTCCAATATTTACTTTCATCTCATATTTTTGTAATTACCTAATTGAGCTTATAATGCTACAAAATGTTTACTTTGTGATAATTTCTAAGAGTGTAATAAGCAAAATACTAATACTAAAACTACATACTTTAACATTTGATACTTACTTTTTCACAGGTTATCTACATACACCAAAAACAAAAATGTAGATTATAACTGTCTCTCACCAGCTTTAGTCTTACCAGCACTTTCACAATCACAGACCCAAGTACAAAGACTTGGGGCTGGCTCCAGCAGCTGCTCTTTCACAACACACATTCTTATGAATCTGATTAAAAAGGCTTTTTAAAGTCAATCAATGATGAAAATAAATCCTGATACATACCACAAAAACCTTCAGAAAGCATAAACACAATGCTCTTGCATACCTTATCCATCTTGAAATCAAATTGCCTCTTTGTGCAGCTGATTCTACATCTTTTTTCTAAGGTTCTTATTTAACATGCCAGAAAATTTTTTACATATAACACTACATTAGTGGATGTATTCTGTTTCTTGCAAACTGGAATGACCAACTTTTGCATGACCCCAATGAATTCTTCACGCCATCCTAATGATTCCAAAAACAAAGTGCATGTTATTTTACTATGTTTAGCCGATTTTGGATTAATTTCATTGTATCTACCATCACACCACTTTTCCAGGACAAAACAGCACCTCTTATTTGCACAAGCAGTTATACAGTCATTATCACTAACATTCCCTGTCACTTGCCCACTAGTTGCTACATTTTCATTCAGGGGGTCTTCAAAACATTCACCATATTTACATACATCCTGTGTCAATATGAAAAACTGTTCATATCTGATAAATAAATCGTGGGTTACAGACTTTCCACCCTTTTTTGACAGGTTCACCAAGATTCCAGGGTACTTCTAGGTCAATTTGGGTGTTCACTTCCAGATAATTCTTGAAATTAACAATTGCCTTAATCTTTCAGTCCCTATTATCAATTTGCTTCCAGAAGAATGTCATAGTTAGTAAATGACTGTTACATTATTAAAAGTAATGTTATCGATTTGCAGACAATTATTTTTGCAAATTATAACACTTATTTCACCCATACAAAAACTATATGAAATACATAAGCATTACATAATTTTAATTAAAAAAATGAAACAAGCAACACAAGACTTAAATTCTTGCAGAATCCTTTGCACAGTATATTAAATATATAACTGCCAGTCTATCAATATGAGAAGTATGATTGTCTGCCACAGGAAACGTACACTGAGCATCTTTTTTTATTAAAAACTGAAAATTTCCTAACATAACCAAAGCAATTGGGGACTCCATTATATGACATTTTCTGCAATTAAAACCAGCACTTAGTTGTATTTAATGGAATTTTATTTGCATTACTTGTTAACAATCACCATCAGCACTTAAGGTTAGAAGAAGTCTATTGCTATCAGTAATTCTAGACCATAGGCTCATAAAAGAAATTAACAAAACTAACATACAGCATACATACATCGATCCATGTTTCGAACCCAAGCACACAGCAAAAAGTCAAAAACCTGTGCCTAAGACCACTAAAATTTTGTTAGTAGTGCAAGTTGCTGTTAATGGGAAGTATACTGCTTTCATTTTCATCAACCTTTCTGATAAAACTACGGGCACAGAATATGCACCAAAATGCAGATTACACTTTAAGTAACATGCTAAATAAGTTAAGCTTATCAGATAGATATGAAAACTAGTTATCAGAAAGTTAAACTTATACTTCCATTCCATTAAAGTATTAATACAAGAAGCAATGACACTTAGGACTGAAGATTTGTAATATCTTAAGATAGGGTGATATGAAGATATTGAATAAATATGGTGTTACTGGGAATCTACTTAATACTGTAAAAGCAATGCATGCTGGCAGTAGAGCTTGTGTATGAGTGAATGGTGTTTTATCAAAATGGTTTTCTATTGGTGCAAGACTCAGACAAGGTTGTGTAATTTCACCATGGCGGTTCAATATATTTATGGATGTGTGCATGCGTGATGCCAAAATGGACAACACGGGTTTATGTCTTGGTGATATCCGTGTTTGCAGATTGCTGTACACTGATGTCACAGCCCTGTTGGCAGAGGGCAAAAGTGAGTTGCGGAGTATGTTGCCCCGGATGTCCCAAGTTAGTATGAAATCCAAACTGAGCATAAATAAGGAAAAAACTGAAGTTATGGTGACTGAAGCGATGAAAGATTTCCGTCTTTAGCACGATTTAATATGATTAAAAGATGAGAAATATATACAATTAAAAAAACATGAGCACTTTCGAGGCAGCGGCTGCCTCTTCTTCAGATGTAACAAATAGATACACATTTAATCTATATATAATATAGATCATTGCATTGTGGGAAGCATGGTAAGTTAGCCAATAGTAATCTACATGCGTCAAAAATGTTGCGTATACTGTTGGCCCAATGGTCTGAAGAAGAAAAACATGGAAATATATAATAGAAATAAATGGTGTAGGGTGAACACATTCAATTTTAAGTTTGTATTACAATTTATAATTTACATTTTTAATAAGGGATTTCCAAACGTTATGTAACTCATAGGGGGAATGTTCATTACAACATTGCTCACCGGAGGCCTCTATATACACACTTTCAGCAATTAAAAGATCACCAGGTTTACTAGGAGTATTAATTATTCTTACATTGATCCAGTCGGGATTAAGGTCATCTTGTGTAACAGATTTGGCTAGTGATGTACAATTCATGCCAGTTTTAATATTGTATTTGTGTTCTTTAATTCGTAATGCAATATTGCGTTTTGTAGAACCCACATAATTAGAAGCTGCTTGTCCTGTAGTAGCCTTAACCAGAGGGATATTGTAAATACCCCACTGTCCCATTTTGCTATTCCGTTCACGATCCTTACGAACGACTGAAAATAAGTTTCGTGTACGTGAACCAAATTTCAAGTCATATGGTTTACATAGTTGTGTTAAGGCTCTCGTTAAATGTGGATTGTATTGCATAGAGCCAACATATATGGAATTGCAGTTGGAGTTTCTTAACAGGGTGGTATGTAAGGCATATTTGACCTTGCCAAACACTTGCCTAATCAGATATTTAGGGAACTCATATTGCTCAGCCAAACCAAAAATATAGTTAACTTCTTGCTGAAATAATTCAGTAGTTGATGAATGTGAGTGAGCTCTTCTAAACAAATAGAATAATGCTGTCAACTTATGTTGTTTATGGTGTGATGAATGATAAGGTATTAAAACAGGTGTATGACTGGGTTTTCTATATACACAAGTGGTAATGCAGTTAAGGCTATAGTCCTTACGAATAAGAATATCCAAGTAAGGTAAGCAGTTATTAGCTTCAAATTCTATCGTGAGCCTGATAGTTGGGAACATGGATGATAGTTCGTTGGCGAATAAGTATAAATCATCCCGGTTGTGAGGCCATGCAACCAGGATGTCGTCAACGTACCTTAAATAAAGCAACGGGTGGTGAGGGAAGGAACCAAGGACCTGATTTTCAATGTGCTGTAACAAAATTTCAGCTAGAACAGCAGACAGGGGGAACCCATTGGGGAGCCCTCCAACTGTTGATAAATGCTGTCTTTAAATTTGAAGTATGAACGTTTCTTAACAAGACGAAGTGCGTTCATAATAACATTAATTTCTGAACTCGGGATATGGGAATCAGCAAGTTTTGCCTCAATAATTTGATGTGTGGCCTCAACAGGTACATTAGGGTACAATGAGACCACATCAAGAGATGCCAAAATGAAAGACAAATCTAGTCAGATTGTGTTGTTGAATAACTGTGACTATGTTCAAAAAATGCATGAAGTTATTAACACTATTCCACATAAAACCATTCAAAGTGATCCTAGTCAGGCCACGGTAGCGGCTCTTCAAAGACTTAAAAAAGGCTTATTCTTTTCCTGAAGGTTTTTCACATGCATTCACCCCTCCCCCGGCTATCGTGTGCCTGATATGTTCGGACGGGTTAAATTGCATAAAGAGAATTTTCCTATTCGTCCTCTGGTGTCAGGCTATGTTAGCCTCACCAGACCCTTAGAAAAAGCCTTGGCACAATATTTAGCCCCTTATACTGTGGATTCACTTTATTCTATTAAAAGTTCCACAAAGGCTATAGAAAGACTGCGATCGCTTCAGCCACAATCGCAGCCTTTCATTTTGGCATCTCTTGATGTGGTCTCATTGTACATTAATGTACCTGTTGAGGCCACACATCAAATTATTGAGGCAAAACTTGCTGATTCCCATATCCCGAGTTCAGAAATTAATGCTATTATGAACGCACTTCGTCTTGTTAAGAAACGTTCATACTTCAAATTTAAAGACAGCATTTATCAACAGTTGGAGGGCTCCCCAATGGGTTCCCCCTGTCTGCTGTTCTAGCTGAAATTTTGTTACAGCACATTGAAAATCAGGTCCTTGGTTCCTTCCCTCACCACCCGTTGCTTTATTTAAGGTACGTTGACGACATCCTGGTTGCATGGCTTCACAACCGGGATGATTTATACTTATTCGCCAATGAACTATCATCCATGTTCCCAACTATCAGGCTCACGATAGAATTTGAAGCTAATAACTGCTTACCTTACTTGGATATTCTTATTCGTAAGGACTATAGCCTTAACTGCATTACCACTTGTGTATATAGAAAACCCAGTCATACACCTGTTTTAATACCTTATCATTCATCACACCATAAACAACATAAGTTGACAGCATTATTCTATTTGTTTAGAAGAGCTCACTCACATTCATCAACTACTGAATTATTTCAGCAAGAAGTTAACTATATTTTTGGTTTGGCTGAGCAATATGAGTTCCCTAAATATCTGATTAGGCAAGTGTTTGGCAAGGTCAAATATGCCTTACATACCACCCTGTTAAGAAACTCCAACTGCAATTCCATATATGTTGGCTCTATGCAATACAATCCACATTTAACGAGAGCCTTAACACAACTATATAAACCATATGACTTGAAATTTGGTTCACGTACACGAAACTTATTTTCAGTCGTTCGTAAGGATCGTGAACGAAATAGCAAAATGGGACAGTGGGGTATTTACAATATCCCTCTGGTTAAGGCTACTACAGGACAAGCAGCTTCTAATTATGTGGGTTCTACAAAACGCAATATTGCATTACGAATTAAAGAACACAAATACAATATTAAAACTGGCATGAATTGTACATCACTAGCCAAATCTGTTACACAAGATGACCTTAATCCCGACTGGAGCAATGTAAGAATAATTAATACTCCTAGTAAACCTGGTGATCTTTTAATTGCTGAAAGTGTGTATATAGAGGCCTCCGGTGAGCAATGTTGTAATGAACATGCCCCCTATGAGTTACATAACATTTGGAAATCCCTTATTAAAAATGTAAATTATAAATTGTAATACAAACTTAAAATTGAATGTTCACCCTACACCATTTATTTCTATTATATATTTCCATGTTTTTCTTCTTCAGACCATTGGGCCAACAGTATACGCAACATTTTTGACGCATGTAGATTACTATTGGCTAACTTACCATGCTTCCCACAATGCAATGATCTATATTATATATAGATTAAATGTGTATCTATTTGTTACATCTGAAGAAGAGGCAGCCGCTGCCTCGAAAGTGCTCATGTTTTTTTTAATTGTATATATTTCTCATCTTTTAATCATATTAAATCGTGCTAAAGACGGAAATCTTTCATCGCTTCAGTGATCAATGTTGCACGAGTCTTCAATATTTGTTGCTGAAGTTATGGTTTTTGAGTGAGGAACTGATAGCACTGAATGTACATCTGAATGGCACAGTGATTGACCAGGTGAATGAGTTTGTGCATTTAGGAAGCATGTTTGATAGAGAGAACAAATTGGATGGTGAAATTAGTAGGAGAGTGAATTCTTCATTGAAAGTCATAGCTGCTTTGTGAGGTTTTCACAGGAATGATGGGTTCTAAAGAGTCCCACATGGCTGTGGATGAAAGTGTAATTGTTCCTACTCTGATGTATGGCAATGAAACCTTGGCACTACAAAAAACAACAACAATGTAGGAATCATTTGTGTGCTGGAGAAATGTGTTATTTAAGGGGAGTTTGTGGCAAGATATGCTCTGATCTTGTGAGGAATGAAGATGTGTTGCATTTGTGTAATGTGAAGCAAAATGTTGTTAGCAAGGTGGAGACTAATATTCTTTGGTTGTTTGGCCATGTTAAAAGAATGCAGGGTTCTCGATAGCATGCGCAGACGCGCGTTTTGCCCAAAGAAGTTTGAATTTGCGCAAGAAAAATAAACTGACGCGAAATGGGCGCACGCGCAAGAAGATTTTAATCGTGAACTATTAGCATGGAAAATCTACAAAGGCGCGATGCCGTTTCAGATCACGTGTGCCAATTTCACAACGTCACGGTACAATCCCAGTATTTCCCTTCCAGTTGTATATAAATGGATTAAGGGATAATCCGTGCAGAGCCAGGGCCACGGGTGGCCTAGTGAGCAACGTTCGTGACTGCCACGGATGGAACCTCAGGTTCGATCCCAGGCAGGTACGGACGTTCGATCCACTAAATATCCGCCGTGCGTCGGATGGGCACGTTAAGCAGTCGGACCCCGAGTACTAGCCCCCCGGTAATAAATAAAGGAGTCTCCCCCCTTTCTACTTCACTTCCGTGTCACTTTCCTGTCGGGCACTCTAGCCCAAATCTCCTAGCTTCATATTTCTAAGGGTTGTTTAAGACCTGGGGTCAGATACTCCCTTCCTAAAATCCTCTACATATGATCTGATCCACGTAGAGCCCGGGTGCTGGCCCCCCGGTAATAAATCAGGGCGTCTTCCTCCCTCTTTCTACTTCGCTTCCGTGTCACTTTCCTATCGGGCACTCTAGCCCAAATCTCCTAGCTTCCTATTTCTAAGGGTTGTTTAAGACCTGGGGTCAGACACTCCCTTCCTAAAATCGTCTATATATGAGCATAATCATAATCCACGTAGAGTACAACGAGACGAATGCCCACGTGCTGCTAAGGGTGCCAACCATTACGGTTTTGGCCACATGATTACCGAATTACGGACAGGTAGGAAGAATTGCGGATTTCAATGTATTTCGTAAAAGTTCTGAATTTTGTGTCCTTTTTTGTTAAAATCATGGTTTAAACTGCGATCGCATTTTGCGAATATATTTAGTTTTTTTCGCACAAATGTGAAAACTATTAATTGGTCCCGTTTCGAAGTAAGCACCTTTGAAATTCAGATATTGGATACATCAGCAAAGCCAATATCGGACGGATATGGGGTGAAGAACGGCCAGAAGATATTGGATGCATTGGCAAAGCCGATATCAGGTGAAGAATCGCAAGGTGATATTACATAATATGTCGGAAAAGCCGATATAGGTGCAATGATGTCCGCATACCTGCCAAGTATTCCGGATTTCCCGAAAGTTTTACGGAGTTTTGGGTAGTTTTACGGTTGGAAGATAGTTTCTTCCGGAGTTTCGCCAAAATGACTCATGAATTTTTTTACTGATGGAAATTGATATCGTTGTTATTGTCGCTTAGTGTAAACTCTTGCTTGAAACCTACACAAAGTTACTGGTACTGCAAAACATGATTGTTTTTATTCAGTTTCCATGTAGGAAAGTGCAACATAAAGACATGTTTCACACAATATTCTGTTGCACAAATCTTTCAAAAAAAAAAAAAAAGAGCATTACCAAATGCATGGGAAATTATACAAACTAGACTGTCAAAACCTTACACACATAAACAAACAGCTCCTGAAATATCAAAACTACATATCAAAAATCCCCTTATGAAAACAGAAAATTTAAGAAGGAACTGATACACTTAGCACCTCTAGCTGAAAAGCAGCAGTTATGAACACAGAAGTCAAGACTTCAAATATGACAATTGCATTTATGGATTAAAGGGGCAAGGTGATAACAAGTAAAAAGAATTCAATGTCCCCACACTTGTTCATGCTTGACTGATGTGCAAGCAAAACTTCAATCACAGTCAAAATATTTCCATAAATAGATAAATTTCTCTCTTCCCATGACAATTTACTGGAATCTACAATGCAAAAACAGAATGACATTTTTAAAGAAAACCACTCAACTTCTATACTTGCGGTTTCAGTTTCTGCAATATATCATTATATTCAACCATCAGTACGTACCCCGATTTTTCCTTTCCAAAGTTTGCTGAACTACTTACACTGAAATGAGTGTTACTATTTGCCTATTCCCACATTGCAGGAGAGATACAGACCAGCAATGTGTTTGGCTGGCTGTCAGATCTGTAGCTTTTTGAACTTGCCTGGGGGCTACTGACTTTTAACATACTTTACCTAGGGATTTTCTCCACCAATGCATAGACTACACAATTTTCTTCCATTGCCCTTTAGAGAAGATAGTAGTAAGTTATTCACTGTCTAACATGAACGAAAAACATTTTGGAACTCCTCTTTACAGGAAAGAATGCTGCAGCTTTTCTGAAATAAATTACATCGTCCACAGTCATTTTAATTTTGGTAGTATGACTCAAATACTAATGGTCCCTGACAAGTGGATTACCAAAAAATTCGAATGCTGTATGGTATAACGGCATATCTACTTTTATGTATGAAAGCTATGTATGCTGGCAGTAGTGTGTGTGTACATGCGAATGGTGTTCTATTGAAGTTGTTTTCTGTTGGTGCAGGAGTCACACAAGGCTGTGTAATACCACCAAAGCATTCAGAGTTGAAGAAATATTCTTTTCATAATATGTGGTAAATATGTCACAATAATTAACACAGCAATTGGACATTGCCGAATCGACTGTAATTACTGTTTCACACGTGAATTAGATCACATCAGAAAACTTGAAAATTTCATCACCGTGGAGCGGGAATCAAACCTGCATATCCCGATTACCGTTCAAGTGTGCTATCCGTTGCATCACCCACGACGGCGAATTCGCAAGTATCTGTGTGTTAAGAGCATCCGAATATTCTCCAACCGCGTTCAAATTCAATGCAGATTCTGCTGCCATCTAGTGTGCTAGATGGCAGCAACACATCTAGTGTGCTAGATGTGTAGTGTGCTAGATGGCAGCAGAATCTGCATTGAATTTGAACGCGGTTGGAGAATATTCAGATGCTCTTAACACACGGATACTTGCGAATTCGCTGTAATGGGTGGTGGATAGCGCGCTCGAACCGTATTCAGGAAATGCGGGTTCGATTCCAGCTCCACGGAGATTAAATTTTCAAGTTTTCTGATGTGATTTAATTCAGTTGTGAAACAGTAATTACAGTCGATTCAGCAATGTCCGATTGCTGTGTTAATTATCACCACCAAAGCAGTTCAATATAAGACAAACTGGTTTATGTCTCGGTAATTCCTGTGCGCAGGTTGCTGCATGCTGATGACACAGTCTTGTTCGTAGAGACCAAAAATGAGTTGCAGAGTTCGTTGTCCCCAGATGTACAAAGTTTGTACGAAATTCAAACTGAGTATAAGGGAAAAACCAAAGTTTTGGTCTTTAAGAGAAGATCTGCTAGTGCTTAATTGCAAGGTCAGTCTAAATGGTAAATGCCTCACCAGATGAATGAGTTTGTATTTAAAAGCATGTCCACAATGATTGTAAACTTTGTTTCATTCATGCTATGTTCTATTATTATTTTTTGTTGTTGTTTGGGGATTAACGACCAGCATGAGCAACTTCATGGACTATAAGCAGTTGCCTGTCCCTAATTTAGTGCCACTGTTTCTAGTGAAGGGTGAGAGCCAGTGCCAAAAGATGTTCTCATTTTCAATGACATATGTATGTATTATGTGTACTAAAGAGTACAGATACATTTATTTCTTTGTTTGATCTTCAAGAGCACTAAAGTCAAAATTATCTGCCATCTCTAGTTTAGCACTATAAAGCAATGTGGAATCATAATCAAAGAAAAAAAAACAACACCTAATCCATGCTTTACTTGGAAACTGAAATTAACTCAACACATGATTTAATTTAACTGTTCAGTCACCAGGCAGTTGTTACGAAGATTTCTTGAGCAAAAACGTATGGCAACAGTGGAGACTAGTTTTCACTCCTTCCATTATTTTCAAGATCACATGTGAACTGTCCTTCCCTATTCACAATATTTAATTTGAACTGTACCTCTCCTGTTGGCTGATCTACAAAAATATTATTCTGATAACTAGCAAATTGTGTAATGACAACCCAAAATCCAAATTAGTAGCTTGCATCACAATTTTAGTCTTTAAATGACATCTGTTATTAGCACCAAATTTTAAAAGGTTTGGCTATGTTAAAAGAAATGCGCCCAAGTGTGCGGTCAAAAAAATTAAACTGACAGCTAAATTTAATATATTAAGGAACATAAAACTTGCTCTTTTGTAAGAAAGATTTTTAATACAAACTGCTTAAAATGTTTCTCTGATTAATTGCATATTTGAAGCTCCAAATGATGAAGAACTGACAGATATTAGTAATATCTTATTTTATATTTATGTCATGAAAAGTTCAACTGAAAGATCGGGAAAGCATTAACACAGCTTTCAAAAAGTTGTTAATACAACTACACAGAATGCTATCCTTCATACAAGTAACTTTTGTATGAAAGACAACATGGCATTCTAAACAATATTTATATTTGTGTAAATCATATAGTGAATTATTTAGCTTAGAAAGGTAAACTAGCAAACTGATTACTTGCAGGCATTTCATTCTAATCACAAACAATACAGAATGCATGCAAAAACTTCCAACTTACTTTTCACCAAAGCCCCACAACTTCATGTGCAATGTTCTTAACCCCTGCACCACCTCTCTCTCATTCACATAGTTCACAGAAATTCCAGGCATTGCACATTAACAGATTTCTCTGAAGTAAGCGATTTATGAGTGGAATTTTACCTAATCTGATTTTTGAGAGCCACTCAGGTTAAAACAATAGGTAAGCAAGAAAACACAAATATTTGATTAAAATGATCAGAAAGGAGGTAGGCAACACATTTGATCCAGATCCGGTATTTCATACCTGAAAATGAAACTAAAAAACCCTGAGCACTTGTTTACTTGAATGCATCCATAATTTGAAGACAAAAACTATGTTCTTGAAAGCAGACTTACCAAACTTCTGAAATCTTTTGTGCTGTTGTATTGAAAACAAATTTAACTTTACCTCACTTTAAATTTGCCCACAAATGTTGGAACACATTAATACTTTCAAAACAAATATGCAGAAATAATACATACCTGCATGAGATCGTACAACAGGTAGATTGGGAAGCTGTTTCCAACTGTTTGTAGTGGGATCCCAAAATTCTGCTGAGCCCAGTTCTTTCTGGCCATCACAACCACCTACGGCGTACACTTTCTCATTTACAACAGCTATGTCAAATCTTCCACGAGGAAATTTCATGGGCTTCATTGTGGTCCACTTGTTTGTAGCCAAATCATAAGCTTCAACTGTTTTCAAACACTCTCCTCTATCATAGCCACCTAAAAACGAAAAAAAATCCATTGCTTACATAGCATTAACTATACATTGGGTGCTCACAATACTTCCACACAAAAATATTTTTTAAACTGAGTTGTGCACTTTAAATTGTTAATGGAATTTTTCATTTTACATCTGAATTATTACATACTGATGATCTCACCAACAGATGCTTAAACAAACTGAACAATACCATACAAGATACATTAATTAAATGCAACAATTATACAGTGAAAACATTTTTATAAAATAATGCAGAACTTTACTTGATGAACAGCAAACAGAATATGGAAATGTGCTGTACAGTGTCAATAGTGGCATGAACACAAAAACATCACTGACCACTACCTTCAAACGGCAAGTTCTGGTGTGAGATTTATCTCCGTTCAGACATTTCACACCAAGCAGTAAATACAACCTCACACTCAAGTCTATTTTGTTTGCAATGCCTTTTTTCTTTCTTGCAATTAACTACATATCTCTCATCATACTTGGATGAGTATAAGAACACTGATGCCCTTGCTGTTTTGAAAAATGCAATATACATATAATCATCTTAAATCCTGTGATTAATATCCCTTTATATACAGCATATGAATCGAACGTGGCAAGCTCATAAGACAAACAAAATGTATTGACATAACCAACTTTAAAAAACACCCTAATACCTTCAAGTTGGAACTGAAGAACAGATTCTCTGCTTTAGAAGGCTTAACATCGGAAGAAATGGATATTTCTGAAGTTAACAGAAAAGTAACCAAAGCTCTTATGGAAACAGCAACCAAATTAGCTGGGTCTAAGAACAAGTTGCATGTGAACAAATTATGAGGAAATACCAAAATGTTGATGCAAAAAAGAAGAGATGAGGACAACTAAAGATGTGACTTCCAAAGTGGAATATATAGAGCTATGCAAGACAGTATGAAAAAGTATCACTGAAGACGTAAGGAAATTCAACTGTGAACCAGTGAGAAAAGCAATTGAAAACAACCAAAGCCTAAAGATAGCAAAGGGACATCTCAGTAAAGAAAGAAAACAGATTATGGCACTGAGAAAAGAAGATGGTTCTGTAACAAGAAATAGAGGCGAAATTTTGACAAGAGTGAAAGATTTCTACTCTAAATTATATGAAAGGGATGATACATGTACTCCAGACCTCGTGAAAGGTACCAGTATCAGAGTTCTTCCAGTCCTCCCAGCAGAAGTTGCACATGCAATCAAGAACATGAAGCGGGGAAAAAGCTCCAGGAGAAGATGGAATTACTGTAGACATCATACAAGAAGCAAGTGGAGAAATCGAAACAGTACTCGCGCAAATTTTCACTCGATGCCTTAATGAAGGGAAGATTCCTAAGGATTGGAACAACACTACATTGATCCTGCAACATAAAAAAGGTGACATTGAGGATCTCGGGAACTACAGACCTATTCAGCCTAATATCAGTGGTTTATAAAATCTTCACTAAAGTTCTTTCACACCATTTGAAGGTAACACTGGACATGGCTCAACCAAGAGAACAAGCTGGATTCAGGAGTGGCTACAGCACAATAGATCATATCCATGTGCTGAGAGAACTAATTGAAAGAGCGAGGGAATATGAACTTCCATTATGCATGGCTTTTATCGATTATGAAAAAGCCTTTGATTCAGTGAAACCATCAGCAGTTACAATGGCTCTGAAATCCTGCGGTATTGAAGATTCATACATTAATATTATTAATAACATCTATGAAAATGCAAGTGCAAAGATTCGGCTGTTTGAAAATACAACACACATAAAAATTGGAAAGGGAGTGAGACAAGGTGACACCATATCTCCGAAGCTCTTTAATGCCACATTGGAAAATGTCTTTCAATCACTGAACTGGGAAAACAAAGGCATAAGATTAATGGAGATTATCTAACCCACCTTCGTTTTGCTGATGATGTAGTCATTTTTGCAACTACCTCATCAGAGCTGCAGAGTATGATTCAGGAACTTACTGACAGGAGTAAAGAAGTGGGATTAAAAATGAACTTTCAGAAGACAAAAGTGATGTTCAATGCTTTTACAAGAAATGAAGATTTATCGATTGATGGAGAAAAGCTGGAGATAACAGACACATACGTTTATCTTGGACAGCAGATATCAAGTGAGGGTCACATTGATGAAGAAATTAATTGGCATACAAAACTTGCCTGGAGAGCTTTTGGAAGAAACAGCATAATTTTCAAGAGCAATATGCCATTATGTCTTAAAAGAAAAGTGTTTGATCAATGCATCCTTCCAGTGCTTACGTATGGTGCAGAGACATGGACCTTAACTAAAAGAGACATACAAAGGCTGCAGACAACTCAAACATGCATGGAGAGGTGCATGCTTGGTGTAACCAGGAGAGATAAGAAGAGGAACTCGTGGATCCGAAAAATGACAAGAGTGGAAGACATGATCAGAGTTAAATCCCTGAAATGGCAATGGGCTGGACATACTGCCAGAAGGACAGACCATCGACGGACAGCCGAAATTTTAGATTGGATTCCAAGGGACAGGAAAAGACCCAGAAGAAGACCACATGGGAGATGGGTGGATGAAATTCGAAAGTATGCGGGAGTGACATGGAAGAGACTGGCACAAGACAGACCGTTGTGGAGGAAACTTGGGGAGACCTTCGTGCAGCACTGGACTGATAATGGATGATGATGATATACAGCATGACTTAAGATCTTTTATTTTTAATTCTTTGTTAGCTGTTAACTATGTAAATATTATTGCAGGGCTTGAAAAATATGAAAAGTTACATGCCCAGCTGGGCAAGCGCAGGAATTATTTACTTGTCCAGAAGTAAAATCTACATGTCCAGAAAAATGTATCTTTTAAGATAACAAAACAGAAGCCTCGCCTCGTTTTTTTTTTAAGTTAAAAATTATGCTCAACTTTTTATACATCTTTTGCATCGCCATTTTACAGTGTCTGTGTTCAAAGTGCACAAAAGCATATATCTCAAGTTTTAAGAAAGGTAATCTATGGCATTTGAGAAATTTAGTGATCATGCCATGTTCAAGAACTTTTAATATACTTCCTGTGTTTTGCAAAAATACAGCAGTTTAATTAGTTTTCAACAATTTTGAATGTAAAAATTATTTACCTTTTTCTCTTGTGCAAACAGAAGTGATTTTGCATCATAAAATATCCCAAGAATTGTTTAGAAACAAAGGCAATCCTTACGTTTTCGACTACTGTTGTGTGCACTTATAGTTAATAAACTATATTATCACCTGGACCCCCCCCCCCACACACACACACACTCCTTGAAAAAATTGCTGGTAGTATCGGCAATTTCAGGAAGGTTTTGGCAAGCAGTGCACCACATAATAGTCTTGTCGTCCGTTGACTTTAGCCAATTAAATGTTTTTATTCAAGATTCCTGAACTGTCCAACGGCGTTTTTTTGCGTACACTTTATCATAGTCCACTTGCGTAAGTTTCAATTTTGCCAATGACGCAGATTCCAATTCTGAAATTACGTCACTCAACAATGCAGAAGACGAATTTGTAACAACTGCTGACACATCAGGAATTTCACATAATTGCTTACTATGAGATATACTCTCATTGCTGGATTCCCCCCCCCCCAAATCATATCCATTACTAAATACAATTTATATCTGCAGCTAACACAAACTACTGTTATCTCAGACAAACTAGGTAAGTTATCGGTGTCAGTAATTTTCACTCCTCCTTGGCTAAGTGTACAGGCTTGTTCTTAAATCTTAAACCGAAACTTAGGCTTTGTTTCGGTAGTACCGCTGCTGTTCGTGTGTGTGCGGGGGGTGGGGTGGGGGGTGGCACAGGCGGAAGCTTCCATTTCCCCTCCCTTACCCTTACTAGTGCAAGTTGTATTTGAGACACAACCCCACCCGGGGCTGTGCAATAAATATTCCGTTGTCACTCCCTCCTCATAAAGCACAGCTTTTTTGCCCATCAGTCTGTGTCCTCCTGTTTCATGGCAGTTTATGCATTTTGTCACTAAACACCAGTGGCTAGTTTCATCCGAGGCATGCATCCTGTCGTTAACTGTAAGCGACATCTGGAGCATAACTACATATGGGCCCAATTTCTGGATGTAGAGCATAATATAATTGAAGAAGCGCTATCCTCCTGGCCTTGGCTTTCATTCCGTAACAATAATACAACTTCTGGTGATTTGCAGTAAAATGAAAAACACGCGACAACAGTCTTTTTTTCTACAATAGAAAATTCTCCATTCCAAACTTTTTTTTCTCTTCAAACCTAGTTGCCCGACCGGGCAACTAGATTTCATTTTTACTTGCCCAGGCCAATAATTTACATGCCCCGGGCATCTCTGGCATGGTATTTTTCAACCCTGGTTATTGTTACATTTACTGTGCATATATTGCTTAGATACGCAAGCTACACATACTGTATATGGTTATTAGTAACTAACATAAGCAACATCACCCATTTTTAACCTTTGATCTGAAACAAGGCCACAACTGCACGTGGAGGCTATCATCGTTTATTAGCACCTTACATAAAAAAAAGTGTGTTGTTTTAATTAAAAGCAAAAAAATATACAGCACTTTATGGTGCTGAAATGGGCACTGCTCTATTAGTCAAGCTACACACATGGACAATCAGTTTTAGCTCTTTCTATTCAGCCTACATGCAATCACAATGTGCAATTTTTTCTTTATACAAATGTCAGATGCATTTAGTCTTTTACTCCAATCTCTTGCAAAAGAGGGAAGAACTTATTCTAGGAGACAATGTTGAAAGCCAACTCATATACAGTCTGTAAAGCACATGAAAGGTGATCTCCTTATTTGATCATACATCCTACTAGATGCCTTAAAAGCCAGGGTGGAATTACAGGTTCCTCAATCATTTCAAAAATTAAACTAATTACCTTCTAGATAGGCTTCAACTTTTGAATCAATTCTGGATTTTATTATTTTAAGAAGAATCTTTGATGTGCATCTTAACAATGCTCAAGTCCTATAATGGGTACATTCTGATGGTTTAGTCTTTTTAGGAATGCGGACCATTAAATATTGTAAGAAGTTTCCATGCCAAACTCCTTTTTCAATTATATCAGTGATCAATTTGAACACAGAGTGTCCACAGAATTATCAAACCTGATTTCTCTGACTTTCCTTGACCAAATATATAAGAAATCCCTGACCTTACACAAATAGGTTTATTTGAGTTTTCAATATATGTGCCATGATAATAAATAAAATTGAATTGGATAATTGAGAAACTTATATTATTTAAAAGTGTTTCCGTTTGACGTATAAAGTTTCCCAAATAACTGATTCATTTTTATAATCGGCCTCCACCTTCCCCATAGCCGTCCAACTCGCACCTTTTTAATTTTAAGTTTACTCTTTTTTTCATGGTTTTACATTTTTTGAAGAAACACTCAAACAAACCCATACACAATATTCAAAACAGTTACTATAAAAATATTACAGTAGGAACACAGTCACTGTTTTTATATTACACACCACTTTTCTTATTTTCCCAATCTGAAATCTTTGCCTGCAATGCTGCTTCTTCCAACTCTAGTCCCTTTGTCTTTTTTCCTTCAATTCCTTTATTTCATGATCAATTTTTCTTTTTTCCTTCAGTTTTCTTTCTTCTTCGTTTTAAAGAACACCGTTTTTCTCAAAATAATCCTGATATCTTCGTCTGGAGGCTCTTACAGAAAGAAGAAGCCTTCTATTGATGGCAATGTGTTCTACTCCTCCCACATTTTTAATGGCATCAAAAACTACTCTCTGACAAATCAGAGATTCTTCCAGGAGATTTTACTCAAGAAGAGACTTACTGACAGAAAATCCAACTCCCACTGAAGCATTTCCATGAGACATAATGAGACAAATTTTTATTACATCCCAAAGTTCACCGAATTGTTTTTGGTTGTCAAATACAGCACTGTAAAATTTGTCTAATCCAATGAAATCATCATGACTGTCTAAAAATTCATCAAACCGAGACTTTAAAACAGATTGAGCTTCTACACACAATGAAGCATACTGTTTATTAGCTTTTTCAGCACAGTCATCTGAAATCCTGTTTGCACTAAGTAACACTTCGAGCACAATTTCCACTCTCTTCTTGCCTAGACTCTGCTGCTGCACTATAATATTTGGGTCCAAACAAGTTACCCCACGGACAAACTTAAATTTTAGTGGACTTTTCTCACGAAGTTTTTCAATCGTACTGATCACAAGTTTCCTAAATTCAAGCTTAAACTCTAATTTCTCCCTTTCTGAGCACTTCACTTCTTTTAATAGCTTTTTAGCACTAAATCCAATATCAACTTTCTCAATTGAGAGAAGATTTTCACTTTTTTGATACATCTAAAGTTAACAGTTTTGAGACACTATCAGCTTCACTTAATCTGTCAGGCTTCAAAGCTTCGTGCCATCAAATTTTTCATCAGATCCAGCAAATCAGTGTGTAAGGAAAGGAATTAAAGGCGTTGGGCTCTATAACCTTCTCAAAAAAGATTCACACTCTGAAGCTATAGTCCTAAATGCAGCCAATTTGCATTTCAACAGTGGACTTTCCATGAATTCTGCAAGAAACATGTGCTGTTTGCTGGAAACCGATGATTCTTGAACATATTTCTTGACATGATCATAGACAAGCAATGCCCTAGTCAAACAATTAATGTTTTCCAACCACCTTACAGTGCAAAATTTCGAAGGGAAATCTTTACATCCAGTAATCATAGTATAATTTGCACGGCGAGCAAGGCTATCTTTTAAAAGGTAGTACAAGTTACGCAGAAAGTGATGCATATCCCATTTCACTGCTTCAAGTCCAGTTTTCATAGCTCCACTGACCACGTGAAGACCACATACTCCAATGTCAACTAATAATTTACCATCTGGATTTTCAGTTCTAAGTTCAGATTAACGTTAGGTCCATCCATTGACACTTGTAGCATGTTACCCAAGGGAAGGGGTGCACCATTAATGAATTTCTCTAAAAGGTCATTAGCTGTTGCCCGTCCTAAAAACACACTACTGAAGTATCTAGTGGAAACTTTTTGCAGATTGATGTCCGAATAACGAACAAACTGATCCATTTGCCCACGCTGAGCAATTTTGTTTAGTGATTCATCAAAACAAATTACAAAGTCAGTGCACTGCTTCAGATCGCCCATTAAACACTCTTTGAAATGTGGTGCCAATCCATGGTTTATCACATAAGATGCTTTGCTTTTGCCTAAAGTAAATTTTGAAGCTGTTGCACTGTCAGGAAACATTAACTGAAATGTTTTGTTAATCTGTGTACAAGAGTCCAGAGACATTCGCTTGGACAACACTTCCATGGCCCATATTATTTCCGACTTTGTTACATCATCTTTCACTACGTAAGCATTAAGGTCACTGGGCTTCACATCATCTTTCACAACATAAGTATTTGAGTCATTAGACTTAATATTTTCTAGAAGTACTGATTCTGCATTTCCTGAGCTTGTTGATGGCAAGAGTTTGTTATTACAAAGAGAGTTCTTTTTCACAGAGGAAGTGAAAGAAGCAAGACTGGGCTGAGACATTTAACATGGTAGCACGGATGTTTTTCAAATGATTAGGGCCACTTCCGTGGCTGGAGACTGCCCGACGCCCCATGTTGCTAAGCTTGAAAGTTTTAGAGCACACTTCACAAAATGCTGATTCATTGTCGCCGTTCACAGCAGCTATCCAACCAGAAAACTCAGGATTTAATTGTTCGTCCAACCATTGTTCATTAAACACACAACGCTTTGACATTGCTGCAGTCTTAATTGCCTTTCAACAAGGTATAACTTATATCACAAATTTTCTTCTACTCCTTTGACCTAAAACAAAAAGAGAAATGTTAACAAGTAATATAACACAACTTACAATAATAGGTAGGAAATACAAGGTTACATTAGTAGGAAGGGGAAGTTAGTGACTGTCTGCAACACCAAGTACAAGTGTGTTGGGCGATGAGGGAGTCACTCCCCGACACCGGGTTAAAACTAGTTGTAGTCTAACTGTGATTGAAATTTCCCTGACTTCTTTTAAATATCACTGATTTTCTCTGACTTTTACCAACATTTCAGGCATTTCCCTGGCTTTTCCTGACCAATTTTCATTTCCCTGACTTTCCAGAATGTGGACACCCTGGCACACTTGTGTTTTTATTTATCCACCTGCCTCCTGCAGTAATTCAAATGGTTTTAGACTGAGGTACGACTTCATTTTCATATAACTCCTTAAGCATTTTACAAGCAACTCTCCCTGTCCTGTTGAAATGAAAACATAAAATGTTAAAGCAACATGTTGGAGTCCCATAATCGGAGAAGAAAACATACACATACACATACACACGGCTCCACTCACCCATAACAAGACTCAGAATAGTGGTGTGCAGCTGTGTAATGCATTCAATTTCAACCCAGATCCCAATGAAACTGTTAGTGGCATGGATTTGATGCCAGACCATCCTGCATCATTAAGAAATACAAGTCTTAATTGAACACCTCTCACACATTTAAAAACTGGAATTTTTTTCCTTAAGACAAAAAGTAATATATAACAGAACTGCATTACACATAAACTATATACAGCAAAACCTTTGAATAACTGTCACTTTTCAGACAGGAAAAAAGTGCCCATTGTTGAGAGGTTAGGCCTAAGTTAATACTATTTGTCAGTTGCTTTTATATAAAAACAGAGTAAGTGTATGAAACTGAAGCACATGGAAGAGAACAGTTTTAGTGCTTTTTCCAAATGCCGAATAAAATAATACAATATTATAATTACTGTGATACATAATCTACATAAATAAATATATATATATAAAACCACCTCTCATAATTTCGTGTATAAATCAGTCATTCTGTGCAAAAATCTAAATGTCATTAAAATTTTGTAAATTTTCTTTGTAGGTTTTCTCTCTACAATTGACAGTTTCAGTCTCTATCTCATGAATTTCATCTTCGCTTTGATTCCCTGAAACCTTTGCACTAATCTTTTCTTCTTCAGTAAATCACTGATTTGCGTCCTTCCGCAACCATAATCAGACCTGCCAACTTTCAGAAACAGAAATCCGTAAAAAAATTTAATCGATGCATTCGATGAAAATTTTAATCAATATATTCGATTAAATTACTTGTCGTGCATATTGATTAAATGTACCAAACATATCGATTTAAAAACGATGTTACCCAAATGAACCATCAACTTTTAATTGAAGTGTCAACAGATGTTTAAATTTATCGGCACATTTATATCGATTAAAATAAATTCTATACATAATTTCTCATTACTATGCTATCATTATGATCTATAAAGTGATAAAAATTTACTTTTACAGAAGTTTGCATCTAAAGGGAAGGATGTTCTACCCTTTCAATGGGATCGTGTCCCATGCCGTCATGAAACATACTAAAATATTTTCAAAAACGAACCATTTTCATGTTAGGTTTTTATTTTACGGAGACACGGACGATGAGAGAGTCAAATAAAAAAAAAAATTAAATAAGTAAGAGTGACTGAGAGACACTAGCTGGTAAATTATGTTCAACTAAAAATGAAGTGAACAAACAATTTGTACGAATCGCATCGAGTTCATTATAACTTTTTACAAAGGAAGTTAATTTCGTTATTTTTTTTCCCACGCAGTCAACGTTATATTTATGCTTGTCACTAGAAATATGATTTGTAATATCATTCCTTTCACCATGCGAAATGTTGAAATTGCATCGGCACATAGCGCGAAACGCATGTTTTCCTTTCTTGAAGATTTCGCAATACACAAGAATTCCGCAGAATACGAATCACGGAATATTTTATAGTACTTTTTTTCCTTTTATGTTGCTGCTCATAGCGAATCACTAATACTAAATTTATTACTACTCGGGGGAAAAAAATGTAAGTAAAAACTGCTATAGTAGAGGAAAAAATACCGATTACGGAGTTATCAGATTCGAGCTGGTCAGCTAGGAAAGCAGAGAGCAACTGGAAGGTTCTTTCATCTAGAAACAAAGTTTTAGGTTTTAGTTACGAATGTCATCCCCTTGGGTTCGTCCCCTCCCTCCCCATCATTCCTCACAGGCGGATTGATGCCTTGTCTTTTACTAAATCCGATCCCTTTAGCGGCATCCGTTATACTTTCAAATGGCACTGATTTTATAGTTCTGTCTTTTCTTCCTGTCCTCCCCCCCCTTCATCTTACCGAATAGAGCTTCTTTAGTCATTCCTTTTAAAAACAATCTGGGCCCATCAACGTCTGAACCAACCCCTCTCCTGCCGTAAACTAATACAATGTGTTTTGCCGGAACAAAACCAACTGTCTTTTACATCAGACGTCACAGGAACGATACAGCCACTTCGTCGGTGACATCCTCCCCATCTCGTCCCCTGCTCTCTTTGTGGCATAGCCACGGCATAAAACGTTTGAACTGGGATTTTAACTCCGATCTTATGTCTCTGCAAAAAAAGAAAAAAACATGGCCTAACATGACAAAATGTAGAATACACGTATTCTGTTTTAGAAAATGAATATCTCTAAATATCACAAAATTCAGTTTGATAAAAGTTACAAAGCCAATGGCGCTTTTTTTTTTTCAAACAGATTAAAAAAAAACAAAAAAAACATTCCACTTCCTCCCTAGATTAAACTCATGCTGTCAAAATCCGGATATTTTAAAATTCAGAGTTGTTTACTAAAAGCCCAAAATTTCATACATACAAAAAAGTGTGGGTTTGCAAAAGCAACAGTGTACTCTCCGATACTTTACTGTTTTCTTTACGAATCACTTAGTATGAATTAATTGATATTTTGCATGTTTTTGCTTTATTAGAGAACATTTTTTGTGCCCATTAATTTCTAAATTAAAAAGCTGCCACACACGCGTCGTTTTATAATAAAAAATTCTATGCAAATCGGTCAATTTCCACGGAAGATATTGTGCTAAAATTCTGAAACGCGAGCGAACAAATCTCGCGCATGTGCTACTACACTGTCCCTGTGAATGCTGATAGCAACCATTTTCAATAGGATAGGTCCACTATGGGTGCTGAACAGCATACCCCAACTTCATCACAATCATGCTTTGATTTTACGCAAGTCATCACGCAAAAGGGCGGAAGAATGAATCCCGCTCCTATGTCTTGACCTTACCTTTGACCATTTTCAATAAGGATTAGATGAATTAGTATGTACCCCAACATATTAATTTCATTGAATCAAGCCAAGACATTTTTATGAACGTTACCGAGCGATGAACAAAGAACGGTTGGAAAGCGAAAGCGTAGAAAACTTACTAACGGACCAGCAAAATAAATCATTGCTGGAGCAACACTGGCTCGAATGAACATTGGACTTACTTTTTTTTTTTTTTTTTTTTTTTTTTTAACTTCCTCTTATAATAGCATTCTTTCGTTAGGTCAAATTTATTGCCAGAGAAGAAGTTACGAAACCATGCATGCCCCAATGCATTTTTAATTTCACAAAACTGGCAGTTTTTGCTTAATTTCGTCATGTTGGGTATCGATCTGGGCTTAAAAAATTCCACAGATTTAAAATCCGTTTGAATTTTTTTCTACGATAACTACGTTCTGAGATAGCATTTCGAACTGGGAGGAATAAAGATAAAAGACACCTGCTCTAATGCGGACACACCCCACGCTGGCCTTCTGAGAAGTTGCGACTCGGGAGATGAACAATCTGAAAAGAAAGGGGGGGGAACAGCGTGCACAAGAGAGGAAGAGAACCAAACGGAAAGTTAAATAAGCCCAGCTGGTTGGTGTTCTAGTGTTTAAAAAAAGGCAAAACAATAACCTAAAACGTGGGAAAACTGCAGCAAAATGTTCCCAAATAAACACATGTAACCAAAAACTTATTCGTAACTTACATCGGCACTTTACTTTGAATGGATTAAATTTAAAAAAAAAATCTCAGAGAATCGCCAAATCCGTAAAATTAACATTTTGCCCGTAAAACAAGTCACATTTCCGTAAATTTTACGGGTAACCCGTAAAACCTGGCAGGTCTGCATAATGTTCTGCTATGCAGAGAACAGTTATTCTTTTTTTCACTCTATTTTCTGCTAATGCCAAAAACTTACTCTTTCATTTTTCACCCATTTTTATGAAAGTGCAAGGACTGACAAATTTAAAGTGAAGACAAATGTGCTTTTTGCGAATGTCGAAAAAACATCCTGAGTACTGCAGATCTTCCATTTACATGTGAAACAAGCTTTTTGTAAAATGGGGGGGGGGACAGCCCATGGAAAAATAGTTTATGTATGCCAAACAATTCATCATTATGTTGGGTTGAGCAAATCCTGAAAGTTAATATGGAATTTGAGACAGATGTGTTCCATGTTCCACCCCTCTAGCAATACAGAGATCAGAATGCAAACAAAATTGTTTGCCTACAAAAATACTGAACTTAGTTCAAGGGCGACATTGTCCAGATTCAGAGCAGTAAAACAACTGATTGCTTACAGCTGAATTTTTTCAGGCAGGGAAAAAAATAACGAGTATGACTTGCAGTTTAAATGCACTGTCGTTTCTCGTTATCTTCCCTTATTGGTCACTAAAATTGGATGGCCATAGCAAAGCATTTACAATCAATCACTCATGTTGAACTCTTAACAGAAAAATGCCACAGACAGTGAAATGTAACTGCAGAGTTTGCTGGCCACAAGCAGAAAGCAGGAACAGGAACCACAGGGACAAAACTGATTGACACCACCGCCAGTGAGCAACATTTAAGGCACCATCCCACCCCAACTAACGTGGGTGGGGAGATATGGAGAACATACACAGGATATGAAGCTCACCTTTAAGTAATTACCGCTGCATGTCGAATTAAACATAACTCCTTTATTTGTGCTTAAACATTCCATTGTACCTGCTGTAATGCGTTTACAGCAACATTCTTTGTCCCCCTCTTTTTCCTCCAGCCAAAGTACCGAAGAAACTGAGTAAAATCCTAACGAGCAAAGTGTCTGTTGACTGTTGTTAGGAGGTTATCACTAATGTTAATCCTACTGCAGCTGTTCAGGACCGACCAAAACAAGCCGTTGTTCAGGTGTCCGTTAATGGAGGTTTTACTGTTACTATAATAACAAGGGCAGGGGATGTAGATGTGCATAGCTATTTATACAACCAGGGTTCGTACACTTTTAAAGAAAATAAATTCCAAGAGTTTTCCAGGAGTCCGTAAAAAATTCCAGGAGCCCAAACTTTTGCTAGAATCACAGTGCGTTGTTGCCCTATATTGCAAATTTCGGTGAAGTTTACAACTTATTATTTTTCTTCTTGTGTTTCAAGGTTTATTGACCATCATGTGCAACTCTGAGTGCTATAAGCAGCTGCACATCTCTAATTTAGGACCACTTGTTGCAGAGAAGGGACAGAGCCAATGCCATCAGACAAATACACCACCCATACCTCATACGGGACTCAAAACCACACCCGCCTTGGGCGAATGGTCAGACCATTTGGCCACCGGGGCAGCACTACACATTTACAATACATCGACTGAAAGCAGAAAAGATATATACACATCCGTAAAGATGGGAAATTCTGATTCATTAAAACCTTAAACATGCTTCCTTGCATTTCTGAAACAAACAAAATAGAATACATGCATGATACTGATAATTTTCTTCCCTGTAACACAATATTTTTTTTACAGTGCCTACATATCAGAAAGCAGGCACTGAGCTAAAGTAAAAGACCCCAAATCATTCACAGAGCATGAATCATGTAAACCTCAATAATGACAATGTGCATCACCAAGCTTCACTAATCACAGGATTTCATTTTTTTTTTTTTTTTTTATCCACTTTGATACAAACCTAAAAGGCAGGATATCCCATGCTCTAGAATTCAAGAAACTACATAGAAACAAGAACCTGAAAAGCTGGAATGTTAACCCTTTGGAGAACCAGGAACAAAAAAAGAAAAAAAAAGAACAAATTCTGTTTTTACTTGTATAAAAATACTTCGAACTTCTGATCTTTCTATTTACAATGTTGTAACATGCCTTCATTGGATGGCAGACAGTGAAATACTGATGTTTCTGTATGCCTACTTAGTATGAGGGAAACATTTAAATGCATATTTTTGCAACATATACTTTACCTTCTCTACCTAGATTTATTGTTTCTTTTTTATATTTTTGAAAAATGGCTACTGGTTAAAATTTTTAGGTAATTTAATATAGGAAAATGTTTGACCAACTTTTTGAACGCACCCTGTATATGTCTAACTATTTTGAAAGCTGAAAAAAAGCAATGCTCGGAGTGCCTAAAAATGTTTTTTTTTTTTTATTATTATTAAGCGCTTTTCCTGGAAATTTGTCATTTTATTCCGGAAATTTTCATCTGGTTTCAGTACGTTCATCGAAACTTAATGCATGATAATACACATACAAAAGCCTTAAATTCCATCGAAATTTTAGTTTGTTCTTAGGGACCCCAAAGAGGGGATCTTTTACTTAAAAACTAGATGGGTAAAAATGGTGTATATCGAAGGAATGTGTTGAAAATGACTGAAATCTGATTAATACGCAGTGTGCATGAGCTCGATCAATTCTTCCACAGATTTGCATGCCGCTATCTGCTATGAAAGAAACCAGGTGAATTTCTTTTAAAAGGTATACTTCTCTTTTCTAGCAGGTAAAGTTTCCCCCGTTTTATGGACGCAATATAAAGCCGTATGGGAATAAAGTTCGATTGGGAATTGCTGTTGACTTACATTTCCTCTCCCCACTTCACAGCCACTAATGACCACAATATAAACGAGAGGGGAAATAAAGCAGAATGGGAAGACACAGAGTTTTGTTATCTAAAAAGTTCATTAAGAAAAAGGTACATTCAGGTAGACATATAACTTCAAGAGATAGGATGTTCCCTACCCCTTTACAATTCTTATGTTGCACGAGTTTTTCATGAAGTTCATCAGCAACAAGCAACAGTGCTTTTTCTTTGACACTGTGTCACAGGGCATTTGATTTTGCAAGCAATGTTAGTTAGTGAGCTTTTTTATTCTACCTGATCAGCATACATTTCAGAGGATTTTTTAAATTCAGAAATGTCTGTTTCAAGTCTTTCCTTCTTCGATTTAGGACATGATATGTCTTCCATTAGCAGCATTCTTTTTATCATACATTTCTTTTGCTGGGTTTTCTTCTGTTCATCCAGGTAAGCTACATACTTTTGACGAGCACAGGCAACACTCAGTAATAGCTCTTTTGATAATTCAACATCTTCTATTTTCCCAACTGTATTTATATGGTCAACAATAATTCTTCTTGCTACAACAAATTCTTCTCTTAAGTTCTCCACCATGATTTGTTTATTTGTAGAAAATCCTCTTTCAACAGTGGCCTGCCCATGGGATAGAAGCAGAAGTATCTTCATGACTTCCCAAAAGTGTCTATACTTATTAGCAACAGTAGCATGCTAAAACTCATCTAGTCTGTGTTCTTGGATCAAAATTTGTGAGCTCAGCCTTCCTTTCATTGACAAGTTCCTGTACTAAATCACTATACTCCTTTATGATATTATCACAATTTGCTTCCAAAACTTTCTTTGCATCAACAAGGGTGAGTAATATCCTGCTGAACTTCTGAATTTCCCCAAAACTTTCTTGGGTCTAAACATGTCATTGACCTAACCAACGGATACTATAAAGGGGATTTTTCGAGTAACTTCTTCATAACTTGGATCAAAAAATGCCTACATTGTAACTTAAATTCCATAATCTGTTTGTCACTGACATTTTGGCTTTTCATTAGTTCCGTTATTAATTTGCTTGAGACAAAACCAATCATGATTTTACTCATATCTTTGTAATTTGTTTCATTTATTTCAATTTTCAGCAGTTTAAGAGGACTATTTACACTGTTCATTATGTTAACCTTTATGAATCTTTGCATCACTTCTTTTAACAAACTATATAAGTCATGAGCAAAAAAGGGAAGCATTGGTTGGTCAGTCTGATAAACAGTCAAAAAATATTCAACACTTTTAGCCACACTAACAAAAAATTACATTTGACAAGAAAAAGTGGGTCTTTAACATGTTTCTTCACCACATCAAATGACTTGTTTTGAGGGTCAGGTAATATCTTTTGCTGAACCTTGCTGACATATAATGAAATACTTGACAAAATTTCAATAGCTCTTTCAACAACACTCACATTTTCAAGCCAACGGTGTTTGAAAAACTTTAGCAGAAAGACATTGCAGTTTGTCACTTTTGAAAAGTCTTCACGCCTAGCTGGCGAGTCCTTGAATATATAATAAAATGCTTGAATAGTCTCACCAAGTTCTGGCATTATTTTGCAGGCACTGTTGAAAGCATTATGAACAATATGCAATCCACAACTGCCAACATTCAACAAAGAGGCATGGACCTCTAGTTTTAATGCATTCAGCATCATATCATAAACTTTCCAATTGACATGGGGTCCGTCCATGGACAGCTGATGCAAGTTACCAGAACCTAAGCCGGAACACTTTTCTTGAATTTTACTACACAATACATCAGCAGTAGCATGCCCTAAAAAGTCAGAGCCTACGTATCTTGTACAAACTTGCCCGCCATCCCAAAACCTAACATGAGAATCCAACTGTTTTTTGCTAGTTTTCTTGTTAAGGGTCTTGTCAAACAGTAACACATATCCATCTTGAGATTTGACTCTTCCCTTTAAAAGTGAAATAAAAAATGGTGCAATACCAAAAACAGAATAATATGCACATTTTTTTCCCACCACAAGTGAACTTTTTTTGCAATGCTACTGTCAGGGAACATTAAGGTCAGTACAGATTGGATGTTTTCACATGACATATGAATAATGTGAAGTAATGACTTTCAACGTCCATCGAATTTCTGCTTTTAGCACATTGTTTTGGGAAAACGAACTTTCAAGACTTATGTCAGATACTGCAGGTTTTTTTAATAGGAACAGCACCATGTGACTTCTGGTAAAAGTCTTGGGTACCTACTGTTTGCTTTTGTTTAGCTGCCAATAAAGAAATGTGCTTTTTACTAGCCACATGACTAGTAATGGCAGACTCACCCATATTTGAAATATCAAAGCAACGATCACATACTTTGCACTTTGCTTTAAACTTAGAAGTATCTTTCTGTTTCAGCAAAAAATCCTTATACTTAGCCAAGCTGGATTAAATATACACTTACCACTTGGCATAACTACACAACAATAATTTATTCTGACTAATAAAACAGAACAATGTTCTTGTTACTAATTTACAAGGAAGACAGCCAAATGCCTCTGCAATCAGCATTACGTATAGGTCACTATACTCTTGAGTTAATGTAAGACTGTAACACTGTTTAAAATAGAAGAACAGCCTGATTAAAAAGTCTGCGGAACACACAAGAGCGTTATCAGTCCATCTGCATCTCACTTCCACGATTACCCCTCACCACATTTAAAGCTTTATAACCTACCATTTATGTAACCATAAGAATACTGTAAACTAAAATCAAGGTTTCGAGAATCTTCACCATCTCATCTCATCCAGCCCCTCCCACCTGCTACTCTCATACCTGCGAACTAAATTTAATGAACATGCAGATTTCTTTGAAAAATTTAGAAGATTATATAAAAATTCAGAAGATTTTTTTACGTCAATTTGTCACACGATAAAGTGATTTAGAACTCATACTGCTTAAACAAAAAGGAATAAAGGACACTTACCTTTATTTTTGTGTGTGTTTTTATTGAAGGGAACTTTTATTTATAGTAATTTAACAGTTAGCTAAACTTTTTACAGTGGCCTTTTTGCCTTTTTTAAAGAATTCTTTGGAGTACTCTTTTTGAAAACAAAGTAAATTTTCTTTGCATTTAATTAACAGAAGACTCTCAAGCGATTCACCTGGCATTAATGATCGAAACATTGTGCGATTTTTTTTAACCACAGAAAAAATTATTTTGCATTATTAATTAAATGGCAAATACACCCTATAATTATTATTTCACTTTGGTGTTCTTTTAAATGATGAGCCACACCATTTTTCTCTCCTATCATTACTGGAGCATTGTCTGCTCCAAAAGCAATGCAATTTTTGAAAGGTATCCTGTGCTACTAAAAACATCAACTGTAGCTGAGAAACATGAATTCTGATATCAGAGCTTTCATTATTTTAGATAAATGGTGTAATTTTCAGAGAATGAATACTTTTTTTTTTTAACACCATGCATCAATTCTTACAAATTTCCAAACTTCATCACTTCCGTTTTTGGAAATTTTCCTCCACCCTTATCAAGCTAAAATGCAAACACATTTGTGAGGGTGATAATATTTAACAAATACATAGGAGTGGGGGATCACATCGCGGGGGGGGGGGTGTACAATTACTGAAGAAATCTTTGCTCTGTCTGACTTCTGTTTTTGGAAATTTATCCAACATTTTCAAGCTGAGATACAAATATTTATGGAATAAAATGATATCTAACAATACTCGGTAGAGGAAACATCACGAGAAAAAAAAAATTACGATTATGAGAGAAATCTTACTTCCGTCTACTTTCCGTTTTCGAAGGATGAAATTCTGTTCTCTGACGGAGAAAACGATACCCACTCCCCACCACCAATCCTCTAAAAATTTCAGTTCAGTTGTGCATCGATCTCGTAAATGGTCCAAATGATAACAAAAAAGACGGAATTCCTTGAATCAGCGTAAGAATCTCGTGGTCGAAGATTACAGGGAAACTTTCGGGCAGCCTAACTTCCGTTTTCGGAAATCGTTGCCTACAATTTCGAGCTGAAATTATGCAATGAAATTATATTTAACAACAATACTAAAAAAAGCAACATCGCGCAAGAAAAAAAAATATGATTACGGGAAAAATCTGCACTCCGTTTAGCTTTCGTTTCCGAACATTTAAAAAGACAAAACAACGTTCCCAGACTTCCGGAATACAACCCACCGCCACCCCCAACTAATACCCCGAAAGTTTCTTCACTTTCGCATCGATCTCGAAAATGACAAAAAAAACGGGGGGGGGGGGGCTCCGAACCCACGGAAGAATCTCACATACGGATTAACCGCTGAATCGATTTCGAATCGCGTAAGATTACGCCAAAATATCGATGACCGGTAAATTTTAACTTTTGGCGCAAATTTAGCATAGATTTAGTCGTCAAAATCGAAATTTTTTTTTGCGGAATGGTGCAAGAACGACGTTTTGGTGTGGGCTGGAGCAATTGGCGCAGGTCTAGCAGCCCTGAGATTAAGTCTAGTAAGTTACTGCTGCGTTTTTCTTTTTCTTTCTTTTTTTTTTTTTTGACTTGCCAAAATTAATAAAACAGGTTATTTTTTGCAAAAAACACAGAAATTTTTCAAACGGCAGAAGAACACAAGATGGTCGGAAGATCGGAAGAATGTATATTCTTATAAAAAATCGGGACTTCTGCAAAAATCGGAAGAGTTGGCAGGTATGTACTCTCCTTTCCTACCTAAGCAAAAATGGGCCAAAAAATTTATTTTCTGAATTTTCAATTAAAAGATCTGAATTTTTCACACATGTAACTGGGTCATATAAGGTTACCCTGCAAATTTCACTACAATCAAATGAAAACTTTTGGAATTGCACAATTTTTTTTTATTATGACGTAAGAGCGAGAAAATTGCCATCGTACAATTTTATTGGCTAGTTTTCACAGTTTTTATCCGATTCACACGAAATTTGGTGTGTTCGTTCCTTTTGGCAATTTATTAAGTGCATTAAATTTTCAGTCAGTTTTGTAGAAATTCCGCTAAGATAGAAAATCATATTTTTTTATCCCAGTAGGGTGCAGGAGCAGTCAACACCCGTGCTGGCTGGCTGTACCCACTTGATCAGGGAGGGAAGGAAGGAAGACTCACTCACTCACACTCTCTCTCTCTCTCTCTCTCTCTCTCTCCAGTTCACAATTGGAGAGGAGCTAACTTTATGGTGAAACATGCTGAAAACCACCAAACTAGGTCAGCATCAAAAGAAATACAAAAATTCCAGGAGTTTTCCAGGAGTCATTAAAAATTTCCTTTTTTCCAGGAGTTTTCCAGGGCCCTGGAAAATAAAAATTTAATTCCGGGAGTTTTCCAGGAAGCGTACGAACCCTGTACAACAAAAGCCAACATTATGAATCAACTTATTTTGTGAGTAACAATCACCAAATACTTAAAAATTCATCCCTACAGGGACAGAGATGGGGAAGCGCGCGCGCGCACACGCACACACCCACACTTTTTGCTTTAAGGGCTAATTGTACAACTAATGTATTAAAAAAAATAAACATGAAAATTATCACTAATACCCAAATTAAAACTATTTTTATACATTTCAATATCTCCCGACAACAATGAAAGCTTGTGCTTACTGCCCTCACTACGAACAGTGTAAGTACAGGCCTTGACAATCAAGGAGATATGACTATGAATTATTAACTCTGAGATGTTATAGGATTCTTTATCACTTATCACGAATGTGGATCAACTACATAATATCAGCTACCTTACCAGCTACTCAAGGGAATGGCAAACCAAGCACGAGTCATCTGGTGGTAGCTTGGGACATGGAAGGATGCGTGAGAAAAAGAACAATTTTCTATCCACCTATTATTAAGCAAGGTTTGGGAAGGAGATAACAGCTCAATCTCAGAGAGCAGCTTAACGATGTGTAAGGATATGTTTGGAAAAGCTCTTACTTTTACATTTAACAGGAGAGGTAAAGGGGAAGGTGGGTGTCTGCCAGGAACAACAGTTACACCATTAAAAGTCACCGTTCCAACAGTATTATGTTGCACATTTATTGTAACGGGTGTGAAACACAGATCTTACAACTTCTAGAACACAATTAGCAAGCCAAAAATGAACTTACCACAAACAAGTAACTTCCCATCAAGTTCTGCTGTTCCAACAGAGCACCTTGCAGAACTCATGGGTGGCACTGCTGTGTAGCAACTTATCTTCTCCACAGAAGTATTCCTGGAGCACAGAGGACTATGAGAAGGGGTGTGAACTCTCTGCACCACAGACAAAACTGCTAACTTGCCAGATACAGACACCAATCCCATCATACTGTGTTCTGAGGAAGGAGAAAATTTTCTATTCAGTAATGATGAAAAAAAGTGACTTGAATTAATCAATACTTCTGAAATGAACCAGCATATAAAATTACAGCTCCCACTTTTCTGGATTATAACAATGGTTACCAAGCAGCAACAATATTATAAATATATCTCCCAGGAAATATCTGTCTTTGCCAACAGCATATGCGTCCTGGCAGCATCAGACACGAAATCTGCGTAACTATTATTGTCATAGACCATTCATTACTTTTCTGATTTTTTTTTTTTTTTTTCGTTTTTATATTTTGGACTTAACTACATGCAAAATGCTTCAAAGAATGTTCTCTTTCTACCAAAGAGAACACTCACAGAAGCATGAATCATGGATGTCCAACAATTTCAAATTTATAAACATCTTTCCCAAAACTATTTATACAGGGAAGCATTTTCTTTTCGACTGTGGGTTCACATTACATATCCGCAGGAGCACATATTCTTCTGCCATGCTTTCCTTCATCCAATAATTTTTTTAAATCCCAGACAGATTTCTCAAAACACAAACACACACACACACACACACACACACACACATATATAAAAAATTAACATTCCAATCCACCTCAATAATACATATACATAAAAATTTTCATAAAAAATACTGCAAATAGTGTAACATGTCACATAATTCTTAACAGTAAACAAATTTACATTTTCCCCTTTTCTTTGAAGAAAGTATTACTTGCAGAATATTTGTGTAGAAGATTTTACATTCCAAAAATGGATAAATGATTTCCAAGTTTTAATATAAATGTAATCCACATAGCTCATTTTCTAATGTAAAAGGAATATAATCAAACTAAAATTACATTCCCTGAAAAAGTTAAGAACATCCATGTTAGATCAAAACAATGTGTTTTAATGAAATTTTCTTTTTATTTTACTTTCAGCGGCTACAACTACTAGATACCACATGGTACAAATGTCTCTAGATACTTTTAACATTTTGCAAGAGGTTCATTATTTGACAGTATCAGCAATGAGTAGCTCCTATAGTCCCATTGGCAAACTCTGATCCTTCAAGTACATTTACTACAAGTGTTTGCAAGAAGGACGGGCTGTGCAAAGCCACTACGAAGCCAGCTGCAAAAGTGCGGGAAACTGGTCCTACCCTACCCTACAGTACTGTCCTGATTCCAAGAACACTTAATAAAGGTTGGGACTCTGTACTAACCAATTGACTTCACACAATCACTGTGCTCAAATTATGCAAATATAAGCCATAGCTTGTGGCACAAAATATAATATAGTTGGAAGCTACAGAAGTCATTGATGCAACACTACATAGCACCAGTAGTGAACTAGTATTCAGAACATCTAAATAAACAAGAACAAATCCCAGAAGTTTAAAATGCATGTCCTTTCCACATGCAGATATCAAATTGGAATATGACGAAACATGGCTCACTGCTGTACCATAACTGCTGGCAAAGCCTTGGAATGGACAATAAACCAAGTAATGCATCCACTGCATTCTTCGATGTGACAATTAACAGCTAGCTACTCAATGGGAAAGCAATTTCTCTATTGTTCTCTGCAAACAGCGGAAGCAATTACTTCCACAACAATGAATATTAAACACCTGCTGTTTTTTGCAGAGATGAATGCTGACTAGCTCTGTTTACTTAATAACAGATTTGTGTTGCATGTTTGTCAGACAATGATGGCACAGCTGCAACAGCAACAATTAATACCTATTCACAATATCAATACCTGTGATTACTCAAGTGTGGGATATGGTGGACCTACCACACTTGAGAAGGACTGTCCACCACGAAAACGATTTGGACACAAAAAAGGAGAATGAGAAAGATCTCGGCTGAGTGAGTGCAAGATTGGTGTGTTGAATAATAGAGGTATAAATGGCAAGATGAATGAGGTGATTGAAGAGATGAATAAGTATAGATTAGATGTGCTGTGTGTAAGTGAAACCAAAAAGAAGGAAATTAGGATAGAAGAAGTGAATGGAACAGTGAGTGTGTGGTCTGGAGTATTGGATAATGTAGGACAGGCTGATGTACTGTTTTTAAGTGAAAAGTTGAACCATTTGATTCACTATAGCTGCACAAGTGTGAGAATTCTCTGGATTCGTTTGAAAGTGAAACTTCAGAGAATTGTAATTGTTGTAGTGTATGCTCCTTGTAACTCGGAACCTTCTGATATGAAGGAAGATTTCTGGAATGAGCTAAAAGCTGTTTTGAGCCAGTCTGGTGCTAAAGAAAAAGTTATAATAGCAGGGGATTTCAATGCTAGAGTAGGTGTGCAGAATGCAATTTCTGATAATGTTCTGGGTAAGTTTAATGATCCTTGTGTGAATGATAATGGTGAAATATTAATTGAACTCTGCACTGAGAATGGTTTGTGTGTATCTAATACGTTTTTCAATTACAAGTATGTCCACACATATACTTGGGAAAATCGTACTCTTGGTCAAAAGAGTGTGATGGATTTTGTTGTCTACAATCAGCATCTGAAACACTTAGTTGTTGATGATGTTGGCTCTCATTACTGCTTGGTAGTGTCACAAGTTGAACTGAATGTTGGTTAGAGGAAAAGGAATAGGAAGAGGCCTAGGATGGAAAGAATAAAGGTTGAAAGGCTCAATGAAGATCATCAGCATTATTCTGACTTACTCAGAGAACGACTAAAAGAGCTGACTAAAAGAGCTGAAGTCTTGTGAGAGGGATGTAGAAAAGTGGGAATGGTTTAAGAACTATGTTGTCACTGCTGCTGAGGTGGTCTGTGGCACCACAATAGTGGGTAACAATAGAGGTGATGGTTGGTGGAATAGTGAGATTAAAGAGGTAGTATAGAAAAAGAAGGAAGCCTATTTGGAGATGTTGCAAGGTAAGAGTTTCTGTGGATGAATATCACTGTAAGAAGCATGAAGCAGCTAGGCTGGTTTGCCAGAGTAAGGCAAAAGATAGGAAAGAGAAGGTGGAAAGGCACAAATTGGCTATTTTTTAGAAAAATAGGAAGGCTTTCTGGAAGTACATGAGATTCAGAAAAAATAGGGGAAACAACGTTATAAGTTGTGTGAAGAATAGGATCAGGGAAATGGCCATGTTGAAAGAATGAGTAATGAGATGCTTACTAAGAAAATCATTTTTGCCCAAGTGGGAGGAAGGAAAGGCAGATGAAGGCCAAGGAAGTCATGGGAGGATCAGATTCAGGAACATCAGCATGAGAAAAAGATTATGAGTATGAAGTATAGAAAATCTTGTGTACAGTATGTGACGGATGTCAGTGAAGCCCGCGTTGTATGTCAAGATTGCTGTAAATGGACAAGTTTGATAGGGCGACAGTAAGTAAAAATTATCTGGTAGTTTGTATTTCTTTGTGGAGCTAAATTCTGAATCTTAGAGAACAGCTTAGTGATATGTATATATGTATGTATGTACTACCTGTTATTGGAACTTTTAACAAACAGCTGTCTGTAGACAGCATACATTCACTCATTTGCACTGAAAATATTGTACTCCTTTCACATGTTCAGACACCTCATACCAGACATTAGTGAATGCAATATTCACATATAGTAGCCCACAAATTTTCACTTCTCATATCAAATGGCAAGTGACAAAGAGGAACATAACACCTCAAACTGGAAGAAATGTCTGGTGCATTTGGCAGCATGATCCATTTTAAAAAGTCACCACAACAGCATGTTTCTGAAAGAACATACCTCCAGTAATTGTAGTAGCAATGACTTTCCAATCTTTCTCATCATCTTCAGAAAGTGAAGACAAAGAGGAACTAGAATCAGATTTGGTATACAGGAATTGGCGAGGCTTGGCAGGGACTTGATTGGACGGTCTGGGCTTGCTTCGGTTGGAGGTAGTGACAGAAACTTTTCTGGAAAGCTTCTTGTAATCCTGTATGACTTCAGAGTCTTGCAGATCTCCATTTTCAATATCGCTACAGTCATGCAATGTACGATCCGTGTTTAAGTACAGCATATGAACCTGCAAAAAGGAAGCCTTCTGTAACAATTTTATAAAATGAGGGAGGTATGGAATTATGCCACTAGTCAAAACTTTTCAGACAAATATATATCTATACATGTTTTCTTTTACATATCAATTTAATTTTGAATTAAAAGAAGAAATAAAACTCTAGTTAAGATTACTTTAAAATACAAACATTTATACACAAATGTCAAAATTCAACTAAAATATATGGTACTGTACTTATATTTTGTTAAAAGCACATAAATTTAAGATGTCCTGCATAAAAAAAAAAAAAAAACCTTCAGTTTTAATCACCTGATTCCCATTATCTAATATTATTCAGTTTGTTTAATGGGCCTTTGGCATTCAATAAAAGCAGTTAAAACATATACTTATTGCTTGCAAAACCCTTATGCATTCAGTTTTTGCCCACCACCACTCCCATTTCACAGGTCTGCGACTGGAAAACTGACCTAATGTTTTTGTTGATTTTTATAGATTTCTGTATTGTGAATTCAGAAAATATATTGAAAGAGGTCTATCACATCAGGTTTCTTCAGAAAAGTAAAGTTAATCAGTATGACAGGATTGTATGAGGTTGTTTTCTCGATAAAATTTACGTAAATTTTCATTAGGAAATCAAAAATTGAAAGTTTCTTGTGAAACTTTCAATTTTTGATTTCCTAATGAAAATTTTTCAACATGGCAGTGCCTCTTCTCACGTGCAATTGGAAACTGTCCCCTAGAGGTTGTAAATCCTCTCCAGACATGTTTTGTTTCATCTGTGGTGAACATACAATCAAGAAATTTCAAAGAAATATTTCTGAATTCATTAAAAAAGTGTATTTTGCTTATTTCCGTTTGCAGCTGAGAGATCAAGATAAGGCATGGGCTCTGCATAAAGTGTGCAAATGTTGTGTTTAAGATCTTCGCTTGTAGTTCAAAGGTAAGAAACAATCATTCCATTTTGCCGTGCCAATGATGTGGCGTGAACAGAGAAATCACGGAGATGACTGCTACTTTTGTTCATGCGATATGAAGGAGTATAACTGGAAAAATAAGAAAGGTATTACTTACTCTAAAATCTTTATTTAGTCTGCTATTCAGCAAATCCCGCATAATAGTGAATTACTTATCCCAAAGCCTCCAGATTGCTTAGATGATATTGTTTTGGAATTGGATGAAGAAATTGAAAGTCCTTCTCTTGAGGAGTCAAGTCCAGAGTTTGAAAGTGAGACAGAACCTCAACTTTTCCCCCAAAACGAACTAAAGGACTTAGTTAAGGGACCTAGGTCTTTCCAAAGAGGCATCTGAGTTATTAAGATCCAGGCTCAAAGAAAAACATTTGTTATTACCTGGTACATCTTTCTCATGGTACAGATACTGTGGCATACAGTTTGTTCCATTTTTCTCACAAGAGGGAAATCTAGTTTATTGCACTGATGTTTGTGGGTTGATGAAACAATTTGGAATACCGTACGATTCACGAATCAGCATAAAAGCAGTCTTGCTACACAATGGTAATTAATGATCATGCCCCAGTGCCAGTCAGATGTCCTATTATCCTGTAGGAAACGTATGAACATTTATTGCCTTGGTTTTGAGAAAATCCAGTATGATGACCACAAGTGGTTAATATTAATTAAGTGGTTATTTTTGTCAAGGCCTGTTCTGAATGTGTACAGTGATGGAAAGTTGCAAAATCATTTTTGGAGCAGCAAAATGCATTTTTGGAGCAGGTAAAATACATTTTTGGAGCAGCAAAATGCATTTCTGGAGCAGGTGAAATACATTTTTGGAGCACAAAGTGCATTTTTGGAGCAGGTAAAATACATTTTTGGAGCAGATAAAATACATTTTTGTGCAAGAAAACATTTTTTTAAAGCAGGTAAAATATTAAGTAAATAGAACAAACTCTTATTGCACTCGTGTCTCTTTTTTTTTTATGCCACATTCAATGTTTATCTCAGCATTGTTTAACATTTTATGAGAGGAATCCAACTGCCGCAAAAGTTTAGCTTTTTCCCGTTTCAAATCACCTTGTGAATATTCAATTTCTTTTCCTTTTCGCTTATTTTGCTGCATTTTTCCAGCATTAATCTGCTCTTGATATTTCCCCCAGGATTCTTTATAAGCTGTCAGAAGTTTTTTTGTTACATTAATTTTACTCACATCTCCATTTAGTCTATTGACATGATCTTTGTGCTTTTAGCTCTCTGCATGACACCTACAATCATCATGGCCGCCGTGTGCAAGGCTAAAATCGCAGCCACATGGCTTACAAAACGTGAATCGGCAAAACTTTAGATGCTTCATAAAAAGGCCATTTTTTACTATATATACGCAATACGCTTGACAACAAGTTTTATCTGATTTCATTCTTTTTGTTGTCATATCTGTTTCACTACTACGTTTCATTTTGTTTTAATCTAAATTAACCCTTTTCATTCGAATAACTTTTTACCTATATTCACCCAGCACTCTTATTATTATTTTTTTCCTGCAGTAGAGGCCACAACTCATCAGTGAAAGCTCAGCTTTGGCTCACCAGCCCCGACATACGAGCTATATAGAGGCATCATCGGCGTGGCGGGTGACACCTGACCTATTCGGTAAGAAAGAAATGTCTTGCGAGCACCGACATGCAAGCTATAGAGGTGTCGTCAGCATGGAATGTGACACCTGAGATATTCGGCAAAAAAGAAATGTCTCGCAAGTCCCGACATACGAGCTACAGAGGCATCATAGGCGTGGCGGATGATACTGACACGCGAGCTATTCGGCGAAAAAGAAATTCCTCGCGAGCGCCGACATACGAGCTATAGAGGCATCATAAGCGTAGCGGATAACACCCCACACGTGAGCTATTCAGCAAAAACAAAATTCCTCGCGAGCGCCGACACGTGAGCAATAGAGCCGGCATTGTCATAGCGAGAGACACCCGACACGCCGATGAAGTTCCTTTTTATCTATTCGGTGAAAAATAAATGTCTTGCGAGCCCCGACATGAGAGCTATATGGGCGTGACGAGTGACACTCTACCTATTTGACGAAAAAGAAATGTCTTGCAAACACCGACATGCAAGCTATAGAGGCGTAATCGGCGTGGCTGGTAATACCCGCCACACGAGCTATTTGGTGATTTCGTAATGTCGGGTTTCACCTGACAGTAAAGTGCAAAAAGTTAAAAAGTTTGCACCAAAATTTTCACAAGCACAAAACCACACGTAGCCAATGTAAAGTTCGCAAAAGGCGCTGAGCTGAGCTTCTTCTCTGCTTTTGTGCATGGCACTCTCAAATGGCTGTAAGGGGAATCATGTGACAAAACTCAGTCTCCGTTGGTGGGGGAAGTCAGAACATCGAAGGAGTATAGGGACTATCTGTAAAGTGTGTTTCTTCGGCCAAAAGACAGTAAAAAATAGAAAATTGCGTGCAGGGATCTTGCGTGGGCATTTCCGTAGTTTTATGGGTGACTTCAGTAAAATCTTAGGATGGAATGAAAATCCATACAAGCTACGGAGAATCCGTAAAAGTTGGCATCTCTGAATACCTATGAATCCTTTAGAAACGGAACCATCGTATCCTGAGACGGGAGAGCCATTTTCAGTCTTCTTCCATGTCAACGAAATCGCTAACGAGTGACCTTATGCTGTATTTACGTAATCGCACACCTCGCCCGGAACAAAATAACTGTGCCATCCCAAAGAGCAGGGAATGACATATAAACAATCTCAATTGCACAATGCTCCAAAAGACTACCAACCCATCTGTAAACAATCTTCATCAAGATTTCATAACGTGCAGCATTGTTTCTCCTACATACCACGTGATTACAACAAAACTCCTCCGCCATAAGCTCCACCTACATCGCAAAACCTATTCGTCACTTATGCCAAAAAAAAAAAAACAACGAATTAGAAGGTATGTTAAAAACATTCAGAAATGTTGGGATTAGCGGTACGTGTTGATTAAGCGTCATTATACACTGCTGGACAATTGCTAAGGACGGATCATAAACTGCTATATAGCGCATAAAAAAGTAAGTGTGGTTAGATGCCAAGTGAAATAAAATAATGTCAGAATGCCAGGACATTACAAGAAAGACAATTTATTGTGCTCTGAAATCCAGAAGGCTTTGGAACGTGTTCAAGGGACAAACAGGCCATTTTGTGCAGAATACGTAAACGTGAAAAAAATGCAATTACCGTCCGCAGGCGTTCCGGCGTAAGATGTCAATACGGGATATGGCCACCATGGAGGGCGATGCAAGATTCCACACGTCGTGTCATGCTTTGCACAACATTATCAAGCAGCTGTTGGGGTAATTTATCCCATTCCTCTGTCAGTGCACGGATGAGGGTGTCCTTGTTTATTGGAGGGCATTGGCGACCAGCAAGACTCCTCCCCAAAGCATCCCACACATTTTCAATGGGATTCAGATCTGGAGAACGTGCTGGCCATACGAGGCGTTGAATATCCTCGCTCTCAAGACACTCCTGGACAGCGACTGTTCGATGACATGTTGCGTTGTCGTCCATGAAAATGAATCTATCACCGACAGCACCACTGAACATGCGAACATGAGGTAGCAGAACATCATTAATGTATCGTTGGCCAGTCATAGTCCCAGTTGGAAGCACATAGAGGGACGTACGGCCATTGATCATGATGCCAGCCCATACCATGACACTACATGTCGGATATCGGTCCCTTTCCTGTATGTTTGCTGGACAATATGCAGTACCACTATCACGCCAGATCAGTTGTCGTCGACAATCAGACGATAGACTGTATTTACTCTCATCTGAGAAGAGGACAGCAGACCAGTCGTTATCAGTCCAATTGCGATGTTGATGGCACCATTGCAAACGCGCGGTACGGTGACGTCTGGACAATGGGATGCACACAACAGGACGGAGGGCGTATAGTCCTCCTTCATGCAAACGTCTGGCGACAGTTTTTCGGGAGATCCGCTTGCCAGTAGCAGCCATAAACTGATTTGCTACCTCACTAGCTGTGCTGCGCCGGTGTCTTTTTGTTGATAGCACTATGTACCGATCTTCTGCAGGTGTTGTACTGCAAACACGACCTCCCCGTGTCGTTTGCTACACTCTCCATTTGTTTGAAATGATTTTCAAAGCATTGAAACAACACTGTGGCTGACGTCGAACTCCCTGGCAACATCTGTTATTTTTTCGCCCTTCTTCAATCTTGCCAATAATACGGCCACGCGTAAAATCATCTAGGTGATGTCGGGAAGACATACTGAAAATTGCAAGTTCGTCAATTGATTCTTTCCCTTTCAACTTTGCGTTTGAACAACAACGGTCAATACGCGTCAAATCCTTTATATCTCTTATCAGCGCTATGACGTCACGAACAAGTTCGGCAGTCCAAAATTTGCATACGCACAACACGTCTTACTGTATCCCGCACTTATGCTAATTTCCACATTTTCCTGCCTTCCATTTTATGGTTGCTATTGTCATCCGTCCTTAGCAATTGTCCGGCAGTGTATGACGTAGGCCTTAGAAAAGCGTCATTCGATTTGTCGTGAAAACATTTTTTTCGTTCGCCAGTTTTTGCTGTGGATTGCCGTTTCGGCACAAATATTAAATTTTTTCGTAATTTGTAGCAGTTTGGCGCAAGACAATGAAATTGCCGCAGTTCGGCGCAAACTTTCCATTACTGTGTGTAACTACACATTGAGAACAGGCCTTGACAAAAATCAAAAGGCCAAAAAAGTTTGTCAAAACAAAAGAGCTGAGGAAGTGAAGACATAAAGGAAACTTCAAGATAGAAGAGAATTGTATAGTAATCAGGGCTTGAAAAATGCCATGCCAGAGATGTTCCAGGAATGTAAATTATTGGCCTGGGCAGGTAAAAAACCTATTTGCCCGGTTCAGACAACTAAATTTAAAAATAAAAAAGTTTGGAATAGAATTCCTGCTACAAGAAAAAATACAGTTGTCACATAACAAGTTTTATTTCACTGCTAATCACCAAAAGTTGTATAATTGATACAGAGTGCCAAGGAGAGAAAAATTCTGACTTCTTCATATTATGATCTAGGTTCAGAAATTGGAACCATATGTAGTTTTGCTCCAAGTGATGTTTATAGTCAACGATGGGATGCATGCCTCTGATGGAACTAGCCTACGGTGTTTAGTGACAAAGGGTGAAAACTTCAACGAAAGGAACATGGCAGAATCACTAAATTTCTCAAATACCAATTTCATCATACTATTTCATACCAATTTCAGCACCATCATCTTAAAACTTGAGATTAATGTTTTTGTGCACTGAACATTTTGAATACAGACCCTTAAAATGGAAATGCAAATCATGTAAAAAAAAAAAGTTCGTATTTTTAAACTTACAAAAATGAGGATTCCGATTTTTTTTTTTTTTTTAATCTTAAAAGATAAATTTTCCTGGCATCTAGCTTTTACTACCTGGGCAGGTAAATCACTTTTTGCACATGTCCAGCTGGGCATGTAGCTTTTCGGATATTTTTTAAACCCCGATAATAATTCCTACTTATGTTTCCTTCATTTGTAAGCCATTCTGAAGCCACTGCAAAACATTAAAACTTTTTATTTCCAGTGTTTCTAGAATGCTTTCCTCAAGAAACACAGGGACTGATTCTGAGAGCTCAAGAGCAGGCACGGGCAACAAATGCAACAAAAATAAAAACTGAGAAGACTATCCATAGCATCTAATGAAGATTAGGTCAAGAGAAGTATGAACAGTAGATCATCTGTTCAGTGCATGTTACAGTATTGCTCAAAACAGGCACAACTGAGTCATAAAAATAAAGGATAAACTTAAAACTGTATGAATAAATAAATACATATACATAATATGTAAGGTATTTTACCTGATATTGTCAAAGTATTTCTCACAGAGCAAACAACGTGAAAAATACTTTGACAATATCAGGTAAAATACCTTAGATATTATGTATAGTTTAATTAAAATCACGTTTATAACATAAGACAACCTATAAGGTAGTCTCATGAATTGCATTTTTCCTAAATAAATACATATGGTCTTCCACCTGCATAAAAGCACTGAAGCAAACACCCGAATGAGTTACTGAAAATAATGCAAAAAAAAAATGTCATGGTACTCAAATCCAGACAGACTCGCATAGAACCTGACATTACTATAGTGTGAAGAAAGCATGCATGGATTAAAGATATGCAATTCCTCAAGACTGCTAGATCGAGGAAAAAAATGAAAAACATTACAAAACACCAAATTTATAAATAGGAATTTGATGTCTTTCACAGAAGATAGCTAAAATAAGTGTTGGTCATAATCAGGCTCCAATAACTAAACCTCTTAATAATTGCCCATAATGAGAAAATAATACTACTTTGATCATATTATATTTTATATTGTTACTTGCCTAATCCTTAAACTCTTCAATAACTTGTATCGGACAAATCACCAATCTCAACTGCAATTGTTTTTAAAGAACTGTGAAACACTGTTAGATTTATGGCAGTTATTACTGAAAAACTTACTTTTTCTGTCAAATCATTAATATGAATATTATGATCATCGGAACCTTTCTTTATCCAGTCTAGGACCATGTCACATAAATGCTTGACATTTGTAGATTTTTTCTTCCAAACTATTTTGAAGTAACTCCACTTGAACTGTAGGCAAAGCTAGAAGCTCCTTACACTTAACAACTGCTGCAATCTGCAAACATGAAAAATATCTTTTAGTTACATTCAAAGAAAGAAAGACATACATACATACATACATGCATACATATCACTAAGTTGTTCTCTGAGATTCAGAGGTCAGCTCCACAAAGAAAGGCAAACTACTAGTAGTGAGAGATGGGTTTGCCTCCTTAGGGCACTCCATAGGCAATAATGGCTAGTTCTGTGTGACACTGGCAAAAACACCCCAACTTACCAGCTAGTTCTGTGTGACAATAGCAAAAAGACCCCAACTTACTAAGGTTTTGTTCCAGAATCCTTAGGTTGAATGACCAACTGGAACCCTCAGCTGTGAGCTAATCTCACACCCTGGTGTACTCATCTGATCAAAAAGACACATTCCAAGAAATGCAAAACACTAAATGAGGGGAAAGGGATCAAAGCTAACAAAAAGGTGTTCAGTCAAGCATTTTCAGTCTCTGAGAGCCTGATCATTTCTTTGGGATTTAGGGGAAAAAAAAAAAAAAGAATGAAAATTCTCTCCATAACACGCTTTGAATTTCTGTCTTGGAAAGCGGAGGAGTGGGAAAATAATGGGCATGTTCTTTCATTTCTCAGCCCTGACCAGACAAGCAAAATTGCATGAAAAGGGGGGAGAGAGAGATAATAAGAATTAAACAATTTTTGGATGAATTTACTTTTTTTTTCTCGTAAGATAGAAAAATAAAAAGGCGAGCAAGTAACCATCCTTTTTTTTTTTAGAAACCAAATTATTATTTTTTTTTTTTCATCACGGAACAAGAGGACAAAGGATCACGTAGAATAGTACAGAAGACAAAAATTTCTCTCAAGTTCGCCAATTTTTTTCCCTCAGCGTTTGTTAAGACTCGGTGAAAGTGATGCATTTCTGCTTGTTTGGGAACTAGAGAACGCGGAGATAAGCTATTTTTAGAACAAGGTCACCTTGACATGCAGAAGGCGATGATTTTCCCTGCCTAAGAGGTCATGAGGTTACGTGCTTGTGTGGGGGGAGAAATGTCTGTTGAGGACGCATGAAATCTCTCAGTTTGGCGCAAAGCAGTTAGCCAATGGCAGGCTGAGTTGCTTGTTACTAGGGTACAGTTTTGACCAATGGGGGGGGTGAAACCGAAGTCAGCCACCGTTGGTCCCTGGACTCCAGGGGAAGATCGCTCTCTTATGCTTTTGCGCGAGATGTGAATAAGGTGCCCAAGGGCCAGGCTCTGTGCCCAACCTGAGGGGCTAACTTGAGATGCCGCTTAAAAAAAAAAAAAAAAAAAAAAAAAAAAAAAAAAGGCAACAACTACGCTGGACTGGCGTGCTGGGCGAAATTAAAATTAGTTCTGTTCTGATTTATTGATTTTTTTTTAAAGAAAAAGGTGTGAGTGGACCCGTGTCCAACGTCTGGCTAAATGTTTCGAATGGGGAAAAAAAAAAAAAACCCTAAAGCAGGTGAAAATTTTTCTCGATCTCAGTTTGTTGGCTATCTGCCAGTGATGACCAGCCATTTTTCTGCCTAGAAGGTGCCTGTACCATCCTATGAAATCCAAGATGGAGGGAGGCTGATTCTGCTTGACCCAGGAGGCAGTGTGGAGGACCCTTATAGAAACTTTTGTTATTCTGTCAGACTTCAAACCATCAGAAAAAAATCCCTCCTGAAAACCGGGAAAATTCCTGCAGGTGGCCTTTCATCTAGGAGCTGATATTGTTTTCCCGTCCATACAGACCAGCAGATGAACCATGTTCAGGGGTATTATGGTGGCTGCAACCCTTCATCCCCAGAGGAGGAGGAGAAAAGAAAAACGACTGCTGCTAGAGGAAGAGGGCTTTTTTTTTAATTGGTCTTTCAAACGAAGTCAGCAAAAGGTAATGTGCTAATTTATGCTTTGTAGTCAGGTCGATGTTGGTTCTGATTATGTATGACCTGAGCTCAAAATTCAGGAAGAAAACTGGGGGGGGGGCGTTTTTTTTTTTTTTTTTTGTCTTGTTCGACAGTTAGGCAAATTTCTGTGTACTCGAGCGTGTTGCATTCAGCTCTTAAAGTAAAATTGTTATTGTTTTGGGTCTTTTTTAAAGTGGTGCTGAAATTCTAAATTATTAGGCATTTGCATAACAGTAGTCCAACTGCGGACATAACAGGGTTCTGCAGTAGTAGCTTAAAATGACCGCTCTGCTAAAACAATTTTGCAAAAAAAGAAAAGAGAATTGAATTTTTTTTAATCACGATGAAGTTTTGTTAAAATAGTTACTTTAAGATTTTTTTTTTTTTTGTTTTTTGTTTTTTTTGTTTAGAAAATTGGCATGTTTGTTTTCTTCTATGATGAGTCTCCGCTGTAGTTTGCTCAGTGTGTGTTAAAATTCAGGATGAGAGTACTGTAAATAATTTGCGCAAGTCGTGTTTGTTGCTGTTTTAAGAGTTAATTCGGTAATCTTGTAGAGAGTAAAAGAAAGGGAATGCAATTTTGCTTGTGTTGGAGTATTAGTATATAGTATCAAAATTGTGTTACAATTTATCAGGAAAGAGCAACTCCTCAAACCAGTAATTAGTAGTATTATTGAAATTTAACTCTGTGTGCTTCGTAATTTTTAATATTGTATAAATTGCATTTGGCAGTACACTCACTTCCAAAAGTTAAGCACACAGAGGGAGAAGTTAATTTCCGGAAGCCAATCGGAATTGGAGAGGCTGCAATTCGCCACAGCGGTACATGGAAGTATGCAAATATGGTAGGTAACAGCGAATCACGGTGTCTTGCCGAGAAATATGCAAAACAGGCAGTCGTATAAGAAGCCAGCACTCTGAAGGGGTACAGGAGTTGCATGCAAGTGCTGCTACAAGGTGTTGAGAACTGTCGGATGATTTGTTTTGAAGACAGACTTGATTTTATGGCTTCCAGAAGACGATTGGAAGATTCTGAGCGCTGGCGTGCTGTCGGACACATTGAAGCAGGACAGTCAATCACAGATGTTACTGGTTTCTTCGGCGTGAATCATTTTGTCATTTCACGTTTATGGAAACAATTTCTAACCAGCCAAACAGTTGTCCACAGACCTGTGGCCGGTCGCCCAAGGGTTACGACCCCCGCGGAAGACCGACATATTGCTGTTGTAGCCAAGCGGAATCGAAGAGCGACGTCCACACGTGTGACATCTATGGTTACGGCGGCCATTGGTAAGATGATATCTGCCACTACTGTGCGTCGAAGGCTACACATGAAGGGACTGTACACCCGGGTACCACGGGTTTGTGTTCCTCTATCCGTCCAATCCAGAGGGGCACGATTAAAGTGGTGTCGCCAACATGTCAATTAGACTGTGTCTGATTGGGGCAACCTTATGTTCACGGATGAGTCCAGATTTGCCCTGCAACCCGAGGACAAGCATGTACGGGTGTGGAGGGAAGAAGGCACACGCAATCGACCCCAGAACATCACCGAACATCATGCATTCCGAGGTGGAATCATCATGATCTGGGCAGGAATTTCATTGGGATATAGCACCGACCTCCACATCTACAGACTGGGTTCTGTGACGGCTGTACGGTATCGGGATGAAGTCCTAGACCCTACTGTGCGATTGTACGCTGCAGCAGTTGATCCTGCCTTCGTTTTAATGGATGATAATGCGCGTCCCTATAGAGCTGCCATCATTGACGACTACCTGGAGAGTGAAGGCATTGCGCGTATGGAGTGGCCGGCATACTCGCCCGACCTTAATCCCATTGAAAATCTTTGGAATGCCCTCGGCCATGCTGTGTGTTCTCGTCTCCCGCCTCCAACCACTCTCACAGCTTTGGAAACTGCTCTACTGGAGGAATGGCGATTACTGGACTCTGCGGTGGTTGATCACCTCATAAAAAGCATGGTCAGACGTTGTTAACTTTGTATGCAGATGAGGGGTGCTCACATACCCTATTAATGTCGGGTTTTGTTGTTTGTTGTGACTTTATAACTCACTTTGTAAATGACTCCAATTTGACGTCATCTTATAATTTCTGAAAATTCAATATTATTTTCATCTCTGTCTGTATTTCTTTGTTCTGATTCATTAATAAACATATTTCCTACATTCCTGCTGCATTTCGTGTCAATCCAAGCAGTACTTCTCCATTTTTTCACATCTTACTGCTCTGTGCTTCACTTTTGGAAGTGAGTGTAGTAAACATAAAGTAAGTGACATGTAACATTTTTTGTCCTTAGAGGCAATAGTGATTTTGGAGTTTGGCTAATAATGGGATTAAAATATTTCTGTAATATTTGATAGAAGTGTGGGGGCTAGTGCTAATATAAGCCAGTGGGCTTGAAAATTTGATTTGCATAAGGGGGAGGATATCAATGAAGGTATGCAAGCAGACTAGGGTTGTCTGAAAGTGAGGCCTGTTCATTACCTGTGTACAGTGAGATTTCTTTGCAAAGGAGTTTGATTTCTGGAAATAGAGAGTTCTTCAAGAGGTGATAATGATTTCTGGAAATAGATATATGTGTTTTTTGGAAATTTAGATTTATGTGGATTTTTTCTAGAGATAATGTGAGTTTTCAAATAGTGTTTCTCTGGGAGCTGTGTGCCTAGGGAAGAGTGAGTTTCAGATAGTTTTCTCTGGGAGTTGTGTACCTGGAGTAAGAATATTTTGGGGCAAAAGAGCTCTTGCAGGAGGTTTTTCCTTATGTGGACATACTCCGGGTGTTGAAAGGGAGCTTATAAGGATGAATTGGGGGATTTGTCTTCTGCCCCGAATAAAACCTTCGGCCAGTAAGGAGTAGCTCCTGGCAAGTTGCGTTCGAGTGTTGTCCCAAAGACAGTAAGTGAGGAAAGAAATTACAGAGTAATGAGTCACACATATTGACTTCCCATTTCGTTGCATAGGCTCGAATTGGTTTCACGACCCAATTTCTCGCTTTTAGCCTGATTGATAGTTTCTTCAGGATGTAAATTTTGTTTTCAAAAACGTGAGTTTGATAAACTGAGATGTTTTGCCTAGCTGGTACCTCAGTGGTTTACTACATGAAAATGTTAAAATTGGTAAAAGCTTACATGGTGTAATTTTGAAATTTTAGACTAATTTATTTATAAATTGTCTGTCGAAATTAGTTGCGTAATTTTAAATTGTGAAGAACAGTAGGAGTGCATATAAGTAAGAATTTAAGTCCAGGAGTGTTGAGAATTAGTGTTTGCCTTTCATTTACATGGTAGGATATTGATTGAGGACTCAGAGCAAGTTTGTGTTGGTGAAGTGTTTTGAATTTCCAGAGGATAGTGTGAATTTTAAATTTATTTGTCAGCATTATGGTGTAATGATAACTTTTGAGATAATTGAGTAAGGTATTTAGTGCAGCATGTTTAGTAAGGTGTTGAGAGTAATTCTGTATCAAGTAATGCCAGAGTGTTGAGTATATTTAATAGTAAGGCAATTTTTTCCAGGGAGTGTAGAACCATTTATTAATGTCAATTTTATTTGAGAATTTTGGTCAGTGGTTGTAATATCTAAAAATTAACATGTGTTAAGAAAACTGGTTTGAGGAGGTTGTTAAAAGGGGTTAATCAAAGTAACATAGGTGCACATATTCTTATACAGGGTTCATACCCTTTTCTGTGGAAAAAAAAAAAAATGAGGACTTTCTAAGGACCTCCACTGTAATTGATATTTTGCATTCGCCAGGCACTTTTTGCAAAACAGCATCGTTTATTTCATCAACAGATGCATTCATGGAGACACGACGACAGCTCGTTCACATATCCAGTTTTGACTTCTTAGGAGCAAATTTTCTAAATTAGGATACATTTTGTCAACTAATTCATTAACAGATCTTACAGTGCTTCCCAGTTTACTATGTACTGGAATCAAACCGTTCAGATTAGGCACTTTGACATCACCAGCATGTAGTAACCAAGTAGAAAATTTGGCTATTATACTATTAAGTACATTCCCAGTAACACCATATTTATTCAATTCCTTCCACAAAAGTATCCCATTTACTTGGTCATACGCTTTCTCTAAATCTATGAAGGCAGCAAGAACTTTCTTACCAACAGCCAGATACTTTTCAATTCACATGCGTAATGAAACATTTTGGTTAGTGAAGCCTTTACCAGGAATAAAACCACTCTGGACATCCCACACTTTCTCTGGTGTAAGACCTCGTACCTTTTCAATAACGATCTAACCAAACACTTTCCCTGGCACACTCAGTAGGCTAATGCCACAATAGTTCTTGCAGTCAGTCTGATCACCTTTTCCCTTATACAAGGGAACAATAATAGCATCCTTCCAATCTCAAGGGACCATTCCTAACTCCCAGCACAACTGGCAAATTTCAGTTAACAAGTCAATTATAGAGTCACCACCATACTTCAACATCTCTGCAGTTATGTCATCAACTCCTGGAGCCTTACCATTCTGAAGAGATTTTAGAGCTTTACACACTTCTTCTCTTGAGATCCCTCCTGTGCTTTCATCCCTCATTGTGACATGATCTGCATCTGTCTCAGAATCATTTTTGCTCTCCTGATCTAATAACTCACAGAAGTATTCACCCCATCTTTCACTTAACTCATTGGGCTCCCATATCATTTTCTCGATCCTATTCTTCACACAATTTACAACTTTGTTTCCCCTATTTTCCCTGAGTCTCGTGTACTTCCAGAAAGTTTTTCTATCTTTCCAAAAAGCCGATTCACGTCTTTCCACCTTCTCCTTCCTATCTTTTGCCTTACTCAGGTGAACCAGCTTAACTGCTTCACACTTCTTACAGTGTTATTCATCCACAGAAACTCTACCTTGCAACATCACCAAATAGGCTTCCTTCTTTTTCTTTACTGCCTCTTCAATCTCACCATTCCACTAAGATATCATCTCCATTGTTACCCACTATTGTGGTGCCACAGACCTCATCAGCAGCAGTGACAACACAGTTCTTCAAACATTTCCACTTCTTTTCTACATCCCTCTCACAAGACATCAGCTCCTTCAGTCATTTTCTGAGTAAGTTATAGTAACGCTGATTATCTTCAGGGAGCCTTTCAACCTTTATTCTTTCCATCCTAGGCCTCTTCCTATTCCTTTTCCTCCGACCAACATTCAGTTTCACTTGTGGCACTACCAAGTAATGATCAGAGCCAACACCTGCACCTCTCATCACACGATAAGCAGTCGCCCGTACCTAATTTAGAGCCACTGGTCCAGGGAAGGGAAAGAGCCAGTAGAACCACCGTAAGACAAACACAACAACCATGCCTTACCGGGATCCGAACCCGGACCCCTTTCGAACGAATGATCAGAAGTCGTCACTTAGACCACTGCGCCACGAAGCGGCCACTAAGTGTTTTCGACGCTGATTATAAACAACAAAATCTATCACTCTTTTTTGACCAAGAGTACGATTTTCCCAAGTATATGTGTAAATATATTTATGGTTGAAAATCGTATTAGATACACACAAACCATTCTCAATGTAGAGTTCAATTAATCTTTCACCATTACAGGGGTGATTGTGAGGTGACACAAGAAACCTTGAAACTCTCAGCTCAGTGTCAATAATCATATAATGCATATTACGAATATTTATATACATTACGCACATATAAACTAGCTACACAACAAATAGGCCTTCAATCAAATTTCACACTTCATATTTATATGTTGCCATTTCAGGAATTTAACTCTGATCATGATGTCTTCCACTCTCGTCATTTTTCGGATCCACGAGTTCCTCTTCTTATCTCTCCTGGTTATACCAAGCATGCACCTCTCCATGCTTCTTTGAGTTGTCTGCAGCCTTTGTATGTCTCTTTTAGTTAAGGTCCACGTCTCTGCACCATACGTAAGCACTGGAAGGATGCATTGATCAAACACTTTTCTTTTAAGACATAATGGCATATTGCTCTTGAAAATTATGCTGTTTCTTCCAAAAGCTCTCCAGGCAAGTTTTGTACGCCGATTAATTTCTTCATCAATGTGACCCTCACTTGATATCTGCTGTCCAAGATAAACATACGTATCTGTTATCTCCAGTTTTTCTCCATCAATCGATAAATCTTCATTTCTTGTAAAAGCATTGAACATCACTTTTGTCTTCTGAAAGTTCATTTTTAATCCCACTTCTTTACTCTTGTCAGCAAGTTCCTGGATCATACTCTGCAGCTCTGATGGGGTAGTTGCAAAAATGACTACGTCATCAGCAAAACGAAGGTGGGTTAGATAATCTCCATTAATCTTTATCCCTTTGTTTTCCCAGTTCAGTGATTGAAAGACATTTTCCAATGTGGCATTAAAGAGCTTCGGAGATATGGTGTCACCTTGTCTCACTCCCTTTCCAATTTTTATGTGTGTTGTATTTTCAAACAGCCGAATCTTTGCACTTGCATTTTCATAGATGTTATTAATAATATTAATGTATGCATCTTCAATACCGCAGGATTTCAGAGCCGTGGTAACTGCTGATGGTTTCACCGAATCAAAGGCTTTTTCATAATCGATAAAAGCCATGCACAATGGAAGTTCATATTCCCTCGCTCTTTCAATTAGTTCTCTCAGCACATGGATATGATCTATTGTGCTGTAGCCACTCCTGAATCCAGCTTGTTCTCTCGGTTGAGCCATGTCCAGTGTTACCTTCAAGCGGTGTGAAAGAACTTTAGTGAAGATTTTATAAACCACTGATAGGAGGCTGATAGGTCTATAGTTCCTGAGATCCTCAATGTCACCTTTTTTATGTAGCAGGATCATTGTAGCATTGTTCCAATCCTCAGGAATCTTCCCTTCATTAAGGCATCGAGTGAAAATTTGGGCGAGTACTGTTTCAATTTCTCCACTTGCTTCTTGTATGATGTCTATAGTAATTCCATCTTCTCCTGGAGCTTTCCCCCGCTTCATGTTCTTGATTGCATGTGCAACTTCTGCTGGGAGGACTGGAAGAACTCTGGTACCTTTCATGATGTCTGGAGTACATGTATCATCCCTTTCATATAATTTGGAGTAGAAATCTTTCACTCTTGTCAAAATTTCGCCTCTATTTCTTGTTATAGAACCATCTTCTTTTCTCAGAGCCATAATCTGTTTTCTTCCCTTACTGAGATGTCCCTTTGCTATCTTTAGGCTTTGGTTGTTTTCAATTGCTTTCCTCACTAGTTCACAGTTGAATTTTCTTACGTCTTCAGTGATACTTTTTCGTACTGTCTTGCATAGCTCTATATATTCCACTTTGGAAGTCACATCTTCTTTAGTTGTCCTCATCTCTCTTCTTTTTTGCATCAACATTTTGGTTTTTCCTGATAATTTGTTTACATGCAACTTGTTCTTAGACCCAGCTAATTTTGTTGCTGTTTCCATAAGAGCTTTGGTTACTTTTCTGTTAACTTCCGAAATATCCACTTCTTCCGATGTTAGGCCTTCTAAAGCAGAGAATCTGTTCTTCAGTTCCAACTTGAAAGTATTATGGTGTTTTTTAAGGTTGGTTATGTCAATACATTTTGTTTGTCTTATGAGCTTGCCACGTTCCAGTTTAGTGTTGAGGTGCATCTTACATCTCACCAATCTATGGTCACTACCTGTGTTGAACTTGTTTAGCACACTGCAGTCTTCGATGACGAATTTTTTGTTACACATAATAAAATCAATTTCACTTGTCGTCCCAATTGGATGTCTCCATGTCCATTTCCTGTGTGGCTTTTTCTTGAAAAAGGAATTCAAGATGAAAAATCCTTCTGCCTCTGCAAACTCAACGAGAGTATTTCCACGCTGGTTTCTGTTGCCGTGACCGAATTTACCTACTGAAGTTTCATTCTGTTGCCGGTGCCCTATTTTTGCATTGAAATCTCCCATAATTATCTTCAAGTGCTGCTTACCTTTATTATTTAGATGACGAATTTCCTCATAAAATTCTTCAATTTCTTCTTCAGGATGACTTGTGGTGGGTGCATACGTTTGAATAATCTGAGCCTGGTATCTTCTCGATAGTTGGATAACGAGTCGTGCAGCTCTGTCAGAGGAACTTTCAACTTCTACCACTTTATCCTTCAGTTTCTTGTTTATTATAAATCCAACACCACTAGTTCTGCCAGTATCTGTCCCACGATAATAGAAGAGATGTCCACTTTTCAGTTCAATGAGATCTTCTCCTTTTCTCCTTACCTCACTTAGCCCCACGATGTCCCACTTGATCCTTTGTAGTTCCTCTTCCAATTCAAGAAGCCTTGAATCAGAAGATAGGGAGCGTCCGTTGTAGGTAGCCAAGGTCAGCATCAAATGGCAGCCTAGTCCGGTCCTCCGGGGATTCTTAGCACCCTCTGCCTTCATGTCGCACTGGCCGCTGCCTTGGCCAGGTACATTCCAGCTGCCGGAGACTGAGGGCCAACATACTGCCAGAAGGACAGACCATAGATGGACAGCCGAAATTTTAGATTGGATTCCAAGGGACAGGAAAAGACCCAGAAAAAGACCACATGGGAGATGGGTGGATGAAATTCGTAAATATGCGGGAGTGACATGGAGGAGACTGGCACAAGACAGACCGTTGTGGAGGAAACTTGGGGAGACCTTCGTCCAGCAGTGGATTGATAATGGTTGACAATGATGATGATGATGATTTATATGTTAATTGTGGATCAGTTTTACTTGACGCCTACAATGGATTCCATTTAATTTCTAGAAGTAGCTCATTGGATTAACCGAATCTAATATAATCAAATTATTTGATGTAGGTGAAACTTTTAAAATAATGAGAAAAAAAAAAAGCCTTCCTTTCGGCAAGCAGTTATCTTGAGAGCTTGTTTGATAACAAAAGAAACACTAAAGGTGCCACAAATCATCTACATTCACCATCTGCATGGACATGCAGTGTTTTTAATCAAACACTGTAATTCCCCCCAAAAAATGGAACTTGAACTTTTAGTTATCATTTTGTAGCATTTTTAGAAATGAAATGCCCGAAGCATCTCAAATTCTTCTAAAACTTAAAAACCCAGATCTACAGGTTTGGAATGTGACAAAAACCCAGAATTCCAGGCTACACCTGGATTACAAACAGGTCTGCCATCATTCACACATGGATCATAAAACTTACCTAAAACATTATTAAAAATTGCATTCTGCACACCTACTCTAGCACTGAAATCCCCTGCTATTATAACTTCTCTTTAGCACCAAACTGACTCAAAACAGCTTTTATCTCTTTCCAGAAATTTTCCTATCAGAAGGTTCTGAGTCACAAGGAACATAAACTACAACAATTACTATTCTCTAAAGTTTCACTTTCAGACAGATGATCCAAAGAATTCTCTCACTTATGCAGCGACAGCGAATTAAGTTGTTCTTCATCTTTTAAAATCACACCTACACCAACATGTCCTCTCACATTATCCAATACTTCAGACCACACACTCACCACTCCATTCTATCAAAAATTCCTTCTTTTTGGTTTCACTTACACACAACACATCCAATCTATACTTATTCATCTCTTCAATCACCTCATTCATCTTGTCATTTATACCTCTAGTATTCCATACACCAATCTTACACTCACTCAGCAGAGACCTCTTTCTCATTCGCAGGTCGATTCTGTGGTCGACCATCCTTCTCAATTGTGGTAGGTCCACCATATCCCACACTAGAGTCCTTTAATTTCTCTCTTTGTGTCTTTTTAATCAAGTAACTACATCAGTGTGGGGGATTAGCCCACAGCTGACAGTTCCAGTTGGTCATTCAACCTAAGGATTCTGGAACAAAACCCAGTGAGTTGGGGTTATTTTGCCAATGTCACACAGAACTAACTGGAACCTCTCCAAGATTCACAGAGGCCCTTGTTGCTGTTCTGTGTGCCATTGTTGCCAATAGAGCACCCCAAGGAGGCAAACCCATCTCTCACTAAGAAGATTGCAATATATGTCCTGATAGTGATTCTTATGAATCAACATTCCCTTCAGAAACTTTAAAAACTTTTAATACATCCCTCCAGTGTTTACCAATGCGTAAAAATACGCATCGGGAATTTAAAAAAATTATGCATAGAAAAAACGCATAAAATACACATCAACACGTAAAAATATGCATCGAGAAATGTATAAAATACACATCAACGCATAAAACTACGCACCGAAGAATATTACCAACGCATAAAAATATGCATTGTGACGGTATTTCGTCTTCCAAAAACGGAAGTAAACGAAATAAAGATTTTTTCCATAATCGCAATTTTGTTTTCCTGCGATGTTGCCTCTGTTCAGTATCGTTATATATAATTTTCTTCCATAAATATTTGTATTTGTTTGAAAACGGAAGAAAAATGTCCGCAAACTGAAATTTGACGGCACGAAAATTTTTCTGTACCGTAATCTTTAGGCATGAGTGTCATGGCTTCGAGGAATTTTTCCTTTTCCATCATAATTTGGGTTATCCTAGAGATCGATGCAAAACTGAACAGAAATTTGTGGGCAATTGGTAGTGGTGAAGGATGCTTTCCGCCTAAAACTTTCGAAAACGAAAGTTAGACGCAGTGAAGATTTCTCCCATAATAGGGATTTTATTTTTCACGCGATGTTTCCTCTGCCTAGTATTGTTGTCAAATATCATTTTATTTCATATATATTTGTATTTCACCTTGAAAATGGAGGGGAAATGTCTGAAAACAGAAATCGGACATAGCAAAGATTTATTTTAAAAATTACTCCTTTAAATATTTTTTTTCCGGTGAACTCTGCATCCCTCCAGGACCTAGGAGAGTCCTTACTGGCCTGAAAAAAAAAAAAAAAAAAAAAATAAAAAAAATAGGATATTAAACAGAAAAAGTCAAAAGAATTAATACTGCTGTAAAGCACAAACTTCTTGTAAATGCAGTCTTCCAACAGTGATGTTAAGTAACAAAAGGAAACTATTTTAAGTCACCTGAAAACAAAACTCCAAACTTTGACCAAGAGAAAGGAAAATCTTATGATGCTGATTATTTTGCCTGAATCTTGAAGTATAAAGGAATACTGTGAAGGAATTTAATGCACCAAGTTACATAGTAAGACAATCAAAGAAACTTTTGAAACAAAAAGGAATTCTATCTACTCCAGTTCAGGAACCTGGAAAAACTCTTACATGTAGAAACAGCTGAAACTATAAAAACATTTTATACAGTAATGAGGTCAGCACACTTATGCCTGGGATGAAAGACTGTGTTTCCATGAAGGATGGCAAAAAATTTGTCTCCAAAACATCTAATGTTTAATACTTTAAAAGGTGTACAGATTTTTTGAAGAAAATTTTCTAAATGTAAATGCGGGTTTTTCAAAATTTGCAGAGCTACGCCCAAAGAACTGTGTTCTAGCTGGTCAGAGTGGTACACATGCAGTTTGTGTCAAAAAATAACTTCATACACACACACACACACACACACAAAAAAAACAATAAAAAGAATTCGTCAGTTACAACTCTGAATTGTGTCTGCTCTGGAATACTTGAAAGCTATCATAGAAAAAAATTCTGGAGTGGCTGTCATTCACCCAATTGATTCGTACTAGTGATACTACTACTAGTAATCCCCCTCTCCCCCATAAGTAACATCTCTTCAGCAGATAAACAAGTCCTGTGTCTACTGCAGTACTCAGGTTCCAATATCAAACATCAGAGTAGGAACAATTTTGTTTTCATAACACAGCCATCCAGGACTCTTGAGAACCCATCAGTCCTGTGAAATCCTAAAACACCTATGGCTTTCAAAGCTGAATTCATTGCCTACTGATTTCACTATCCAATCACACATGCATGTATGAATATAATTCAGCATAATAAATCTACATAACATGTGCAAGTGTATGGAATAAATCCTATAAACAATGTTATGCAAACAGAAAAGCCTACTTACATTTTGCCGAATGAAGTTGTCAACTTTTAAAAGCAGTTCTGGATCACAAAGAACTCCAGGCATACTTCTCAAACCTGAAAGAAAAAAAAAACTTATTATAAACCTATCATAAGCAACACTGCTTTAAAGTACACTATCAAAACATTGTGCCTGTACCTCAATGTGTATAAAAAAAAAAAAGCACCCAATTTTCAACCTCATTTAATCATTCAAGTTGGTTTGACTACATAATATACACACTATCCTGAGCTACCCAATAATTGATAGCTTGATTGTTAAGAAATCAATTGGTCGATCGCTGCAGACAGCTTTGCTTGCAGATAAATTTGACTACCAATTTGTGGGATCCATTCCATATATACCACCTGTATGTAACATCTTAAAGAACATGTGTCATAAGTACAAACTCAAGTTTGGTGTAAGGTCTTGTACTTTATTTAACACTGTTAAAAAGGACATAGACTGTTGAATGTGTGAACCGCCACGGTGTATATTTGGTTCCACTTAAATCTACTAACCCTGCAGAGCTCGATTTATGTTATGTGGGCTCTACCACTCGTAATTTGGGGCGCCATATTTACGAACATCAGTATAATCTCAGGACGCATTCTGGTGCAACATCTTTGTTGAGACTGTTTAAACGGTTCTTACCTACCATGTTGGAATGACACCATTATTCTGGATTCTCCCAGGAACCGTCGATTAACACTTTTCTGTCAAAGTATTCACATATTCGTCAGTGGTAAAAGAAAGATGCTGTAACGATGAACCCCCCCCCCCCGTGTTTATCCCCCTTCCTTGGAGAACACTTTTGGGCCAGGTGGCACGCCCACCAACTATGCTTGTACCCACTGAACTTGATTTGGACTTTGCCGATTATTGCACATGCGTTTTTAAGCATTAACTGCTATGTGTCTTGTAAAGTATATAGGCTACTCAATTCTGTGCTCACTGCTGCACTGTTTCTGAGGATGATGCCGTTGTGGCGTTGAAAGTTCTTAAACATATTTATTTTAATTGTACATAGTTTTTTATCATTAAAGTGTATCGTGCAGGAGATGGCATTTGTTTTCGATTTAATAGCTTTTGGTGCACCAGTTAATTTCTTCATACGCAATAATTTTTAAAAGACATTTCCTCTTTAAACATATTTCACTCCTTATTTTTGGATAACACCAGATAATTGACTGAAAGTTCTGCACTGTTTTATTATGAAAAAGGAAAGCAAAACTTCTGCCACTTTTTGCTATGACGCACACTGAATGAAAAGGAACAAGACCAACTTGCATAATGAACTATACTTCTACACACACACACCACTCCCCCAATCCCAAACATTCCAGCAACTTAAACAAATCATTCACAAAAATTACTTTTAAAAACTAGCAAAAAAATATTTACAGATTTCACTGTTTGTAGATTTAAAGGTGGAAGAGAATTCCAAGTAACACAGCAAGAAATGGAATATATATATATATATATACAGTTAATGCGCATGTGCAATAATCGGCAAAGACCAAATCAAGTTCAGTGGGCACTTGAAGATAATTATGGGAGATTTCAATGCAAAAATAGGGCAACAGAATGAAACTTCAGTAGGTAAATTCGGTCACAGCAACAGAAACCAGGAAATACTCTCGTTGAGTTTGCAGAGGCAGAAGGGTTTTTCATCTTGAACTCCTTATTCAAGAAAAAGCCACACAGGAAATGGACATGGAGACATCCAAATGGGACGAAAAGTGAAATTGATTTTATTATGTCTAACAAAAAATTCGTCATAGAAGACTGCAGTGTGCTAAACAAGTTCAACACAGGTAATGACCATAGATTGGCGAGATGTAAGATACACCTCAACACTAAACTCGAACGTGGCAAGCTCATAAGACAAACAAAATGTATTGACATAACCAACCTTAAAAAACACCATAATACCTTCAAGTTGGAACTGAAGAACAGATTCTCTGCTTTAGAAGGCCTAACATCGGAAGAAGTGGATATTTCTGAAGTTAACAGAAAAGTAACCAAAACTCTTATGGAAACAGCAACAAAATTAGCTGGGTCTAAGAACAAGTTGCATGCGATCAAATTATCAGGAAAAACCAAAATGTTGATGCAAAAAAGAAGAGAGATGAGGACAACTAAAGAAGATGTGACTTCCAAAGTGGAATATATAGAGCTATGCAAGACAGTACAAAAAAGTATCACTGAAGACGTAAGGAAATTCAACTGTGAACTAGTGACGAAAGCAATTGAAAATAACCAAAGCCTAAAGATAGCAAAGGGACATCTCAGTAAGGGAAGAAAACAGATTATGGCACTGAGAAAAGAAGATGGTTCTGTAACAAGAAATAGAGGCGAAATTTTGACAAGAGTGAAAGATTTCTACTCCAAATTATATGAAAGGGATGATACATGTACTCCAGACATCATGAAAGATACCAGTACCAGAGTTCTTCCAGTCCTCCCAGCAGAAGTTACACATGCAATGGGGAAAAGCTCCAGGAGAAGATGGAATTACAGTAGACATCATACAAGAAGCAAGTGGAGAAATCGAAATAGTACTCGCGCAAATTTTCACTCAATGCCTTAATGAAGGGAAGATTCCTGAGGATTGGAACAATGCTACAATGATCCTGCTACATAAAAAAGGTGACATTGAGGATCTCAGGAACTACAGACCGATCAGCCTCCTATCAGTGGTTTATAAAATCTTCACTAAAGTTCTTCACACCACTTGAAGGTAACACTGGACATGGCTCAACCGAGAGAACAAGCTGGATTCAGGAGTGGCTACAGCACAATAGATCATATCCACGTACTGAGAGAACTAATTGAAAGAGCGAGGGAATTTGAACTTCCATTATGCATGGCTTTTATCGATTATGAAAAAGCCTTTGATTCAGTGAAACCATCAGCAGTTACAATGGCTCTGAAATCCTGCGGTATTGAAGATGCATACATTAATATTATTAATAACATCTATGAAAATGCAAGTGCAAAGATTCGGCTGTTTGAAAATACAACACACATAAAAATTGGAAAGGGAGGGAGACAAGGTAACACCATATCTTCGAAGCTCTTTAATACCACATTGGAAAATGTCTTTCAATCACTGAACTGGGAAAACAAAGGGATAAAGATTAATGGAGATTATCTAACCCACCTTCGTTTTGCTGATGACGTAGTCATTTTTGCAACTACTCCATCAGAGCTGCAGAGTATGATCCAGGAACTTGCTGACAAGAGTAAAGAAGTGGGATTAAAAATGAACTTTCAGAAGACAAAAGTGATGCTCAATGCTTTTACAAGAAATGAAGATTTATCGATTGATGGAGAAAAGCTGGAGATAACAGACATGTACGTTTATCTTGGACAGCAGATATCAAATGAGGGTCACATTGATGAAGAAATTAATCGGCGTACAAAACTTGCCTGGAGAGCTTTTGGAAGAAACAGCATAATTTTCAAGAGCAACATGCCATTATGTCTTAAAAGAAAAGTGTTTGATCAATGCATCCTTCCAGTGCTTACGTATGGTGCAGAGATGTGGACCTTAACTGAAGGAGACATACAAAGGCTGCAGACAACTCAAAGATGCATGGAGAGGTGCATGCTTGGTGTAACCAGGAGAGATAAGAAGAACTCGTGGATCAGAGAAATGACAAGAGTGGAAGACATCATGATCAGAGTTAAATCCCTGAAATGGGAATGGGCTGGACACACTGCCAGAAGGACAGACCATCGGAATGGGCTGGACATACTGCCAGAAGGACAGACCATCGATGGACAGCCGAAATTTTAGATTGGATTCCAAGGGACAGGAAAAGACCCAGAAGAAGACCACGTGGGAGATGGGTGGATGAAATTCGAAAGTATGCGGGAGTGAAATGGAGGAGATTGGCACAAGACAGACCATTGTGGGGAAACTTGGGGAGACCTTCGTCCAGCAGTGGATTGATAATGGTTGACAATGATGATGATATACATATAATTGCATGTTTGCCTGTTTGTTTGTATGTCTGCTACACACAAATCTACAGTTTTCAATTTAGAACCACCAAATTTGGTATACTATCTCATGGTACCCTAACTTAGATTGTAGATGGTTTTCGGATGGGATCGGAGCCCGGGGTCAAGGGGCCTCCATACAAAATTTTTGTAAAAAGTTCCATTTTTTACTTTTAAGAACTGCAACACAATTCAGCACTCCAATACCCGATCTACAGTTTAAGTTAGAGATCGCAGACAATAAATAAAGTGCAAAATTATTGATGTATTAAAAACACAAATGAATAAATGTTAGCTTTCAGCACCAACGGGCGGCTTCATCAGACAGAAATGCAATGTAATGTAAATAGATAGTTCCAGAAATTCAAAATGGTAAACAAAAGGATGATCAGTGCCAATGTCACATAGCATGCACATAACATGGCATAGATACATAGCATTTCAGTGTAGAGGGATTCTCAGAAGTTAACGCCAGATGTAACAGCAGTTCTATAGATGTCTCTTCGAAGGTAAGTATTTCCATTTGTATTCCTTTCTGTTTCGTAAAAGTAAATTAACTAAATATATTTGGGGGGGTGGGGCAGAAATATTACTGTATCAACAAGTTATTGGCAGTGGCTGACATTAATTTGGAGAACCCTGCTTTTCACATGAACAACTGTACGTTGCCTGCTCAAGGGTTAGCAATCCTAAAAATCTCTACATTTTTGCTCCCAATGGAAAAACCAATAACCTAAATGAATTAAAATAAATTTACTGGAAAATTACAGTAATATCTTTTTCATTCATTAACTATCCCCCACTGAACTTGGTGAATCCACGAATAGCAATTTACCTGAGAAATACCAGGTACCCCTGCTAGTTGAAACATAAACACAACTTAGCTGAACATAGTAATCAGTGAAAACAAAAACTCAAATCTGCAGTTTTTTCAATGACGAAATCAAATGAGCGCGCTTACATCATAAATTAGCACAAACGCACAGGAGAAAAAAAAAACGAGTCCCTCACATGAATGTAACACTGGTCTCTCAACAATGTAGATTCAGGCTAAAGCTGAAACAATGGTGCAGAAAATGAACTCCACAAAGTTTTCACAACAGGCTTACATGAATCATGAAAAAAATACGGGATTACGCCATATAATACAAATTTTGAAGATGACAATCCGAAAACTTGAAAATTTTCATTGTCCTGGAGCGGGACTCGAACCCGCGTCTCCCAGTAAACGCCCGGGTATGCTAACCACTACAATACCCAGAACGACCAAGTTTCAAGTTTCCGATCAATTTGAATATAACCATTACAGGATTCGCTAGTCGAAGCAACCGGCATTCATGTTTAGCGAATCTGGAGGACGATGAAAATTTTTAAGTTTTCGGATATTATCTGACTTACCATCCTTGTCACATTTGCGCCAAAAATTGGATTGTCATCTTAAAAAAAATAAAAAAAAATAAAGGTTTACATGAATTTATCATTTCATTAGCACCAAAATGTTATGGTGGATCAAAAATTTAAGAAACTAACAACAGTAATGGGATGCCCCATGTCTATTAACCTATAAATACTTGAAATTGTTTTGTTCAGACAAAGAAATATTCCAAGCCTAAAGGTTTTGAATAAAAGTATAAAAACATTCTTAATACTGATAAGCACATTAGTTTTATTATTTTTCAATACAACTGAGCATTAAAAACATTCTTAATACTGATAAGCGCATCAGTTTTAAATTTTTTTCAATATAACTGAGCATTAATTAGCTGCATAATAGACTTTTTAAGGTTATATATTAATATGAAAGGCTACAAGTTATAGAAATAATTGGAATTTCAGCTCTCCAGCCCAGCATATTTTTTGGTCTGCAGTTTATTGCTCTGTCACAGATGACACAAAGGATATTATGACACTTCTTCCTGCCAACTTCTAGCAAAACTATTATAATTTTTTAATTCCTGTAATTAATAACAGCATGACTTCCTCTGATGAAGCAATTTGCCCAAATAAGTAACTTTAATGTATGTATATTAAAAAGAATGGTAGTTGGATATTTTACCTTGAATTTTCAAATGAAATCCACACATTCATTATAAGGAGGACTTATTTTTACAGTGTTGGTTGACCACGTAGGATAGTTTGCCAGCTTGTGTGGTTGTTGATGTTGAATCATCAGAATTTTTTTAAATAAACAACAGAAACAACAACCACATAGGCTGGCAAATCTATTCAGTGTTGTCACCAACACTGTGGATATAAATCCTCGTGACAAAGAAAGAAGATTTCAATTGAAAATCCAAGGTAAACTTACCAATGGTTGGGTTCCTCTTAATACTCATTAAAATTAGCTATTGCTTTAAATTATTTTTTATTTATTTTTTGAGAGATTCCTTAATCATAAATTATGTAACTCCAAAGCCAAAAAGGTGTTCATTATAAAACTCACATGTCACATCACTTTACTGAATTTTATTTGATCTTCAGTGAAAATCGTCGATAAAATGGTTTTGATTTTTTTCAAAATCAGATTCTCTTCTTAGTGGCTGACTATGTCCCAAATTCCTTCCTTTATGTTGGAAAGAAACTTTTGGAGTCACAAAATCGAAATTTGGTTGTTTAATTAATACACACAATTGACGTGGACTACGAACATCAAACAGAAGTAATCGCCTTTTCCATGTTTATAAGTGAGTCACGGAAAACTTCTCATCGGTCGCCACCGGAAATAGAACCCAGGGTCTTCCAGTTAAGCGCCAGACATGCCACCACAAATTTTCCAGACTCGCATACGACTAACTGCCAAACACCACATGGCAGGTTGCTTCTTGGAGCCCCACACAATGCTGGGGTTTCACCAAAGATGGAAAGCAGCAACTGAACAAATAACTAGGAGGCGAATGAATAATTAATACACACAATTGACGTGGACTAGGAACATCAAACATAAGTCATCGCTCTTTCAACGTTTATAAGTGAGTTACGGAAAACTTCTCATCGGTCGCCACCGGGAATCAAACCCAGGGTCTTCCAGTTGCGTTCTGGACATGCTACCACTGCACCCTTGAATTTTCCAGACTCACATACGCAGCGTTCGAATTACCCAATGGTCCGCTGGCCATTGGCCAGTAAAACTTCCGCCGGACCACTGAACTATTGATTTTACTGGCCCAGATGGCTAGTAAGTTTTTTTTTTTTCTAAGTTGTCACAAGTTAAAAATTAAATTTCAATTTCTTTTACCTTGCTGTACGGTTTTCTTTTTAGGCTGCTGAACTAGTGATAGGTTCATGAAATGCTATTGGATAACAGCTATTCTTTTTATCCCTCATGATTCTTAAAGAGTGGAAGAAACAACAAATACAGAAAGTCAGTTTCCCAGTACTTGTCTTGTAATGCTTTTCATTACCTCTATCCCCACCATTCATAATGAGCAGAAGTAAGCACAATAAATATAGTGTTCTTCCTTGGATTCACCCGCCCTTCTGAATGCTGCAGATACTGACTGACTACAGCTGAGTTCAGGCTCAATTTTTGGAGCCGCCCAAGCCCACTCGAGGTCGAATTTTATATTGCAAGATACAGCCCGGGCCCAAACGAGCCCGAAATCTGGCTAACCTCTTCAACCATTAATAAAAAACATCTCCCTTTTCTCACTTTCACTCTCTCCTTCTCCTGTAATATAGGGAGTGGAGAAGGGGCCTCTATCTATTTTTACAGTGTAACTGTATGATTTTCTTTGACCGTTTGTTTCCACCTGAAATGCTCTGGGCGGTGGCCGTGCATCCAAAATGATCGGGCGGTGCTGCAATTATATGTTGCTCAGATCATGCTGATATTATCGTGTCATAATGCGCTGCAATATGTATGTTGCTAAATAGAATTAGTAGGGAGCTACTGCTTGGAGATGGGTGATAAATTATTGTGGGCATGCTATCAACTATTCAATATCTATAGTGCTTGAAAAAGCTTTTTCTTCTGGGCAGAAACACACTAATGAGTGGCCAATGGTATTTTTACCCAAGCCCGGAATAAATAGCCATCTCGAATGCCCACTCCCCAACGAGAACCAGTTGCCGAAAAATTTCCTTTACCAATTATAATGTGCCTCATTTGCTAAATCATACAAAATCGCATTTATATATAAAAAAAAAATTTATCTCACTGGCTCTCAATCTAAGAGCCCGAGCTGCAGTAAATATTCTAGAGCCCGGGTTTGATCTGCTTCGGGCTTTCGGGCTCGGGTTCAGCCCATCTCAGCTCTGATACTGACACCAGGCACAAACCAGCTTTTGTTTCTGCCCCAAGAAAACACACTGGTGGAACACTTCAATTGGATGTGTGAAGGTAATTTTTGTAAAAGAGCAATTCACATGAAACAGAGTTCAATGAGGGACAAACTAACTTCATGAGAAAGTAGGAGGGATGAGCAATAAGATTAAAATAAGAAAAAGAAACTAAACCCTAAACGATAAAACATATAAAAATAAGAGTTGCTAATGTATGTGAATTTTTGTACCCTTGAAGTCTCCTCATTCCTTTCTTACTTAAAAACAGACGGGGAATGCACTGCATTACTCTTCTATATCACCAATCTACCAGAATCTTATTCTGGAAAATTCTTTGTTCTGTGAGTTGCAATTTAAAATTAGATGTTTTAAAAACAAATACTGGAGATAATTCAGTTGAAAAGATGTACGTTATTTTCTACATATATTGTAAATGTCTAAGGTTCTTTTGTTTTGCTTTTTATGGACCAGTGGACATTTTGGTGGACCAGTGGTTTGCAAATTCTAGGGGTCCACTGGGCCAGTAAAAGATTTATTTCTAATTCTAACACTGCATACGACTAACTGCCAAACCACATGGCAGGTTGCTTCTTGGAGCCCTGCGCAATGCTGGGGTTTCACCAAAGATGGAAAGCAGCAACTGAACAGTAACTAGGAGGCGAATGAAGTTAGTCGTATGCGAGTGGAAAGTTCGAGGCCACTGTGGTGCAGTGGTAGCATGTCCGGTACGTAACTGGAAGACCCTGGGTTCAATTCTCGGTGGCGGCTGATGAGAAATTTTCTGTGACTCACTTATAAATGTTGAAAGAGAAATTACTTCTGTTTGATGTTCCTAGTCCACGTCAATTGCGCGTATTTATTATTCATTCGCCTCCTAGTTATTTGTTCAGTTGCTGCTTTCCATCTTTGGTGAAACCCCAGCATTGTGTGTGGCTCCAAGAAGCAACCTGCCATGTGGTTTGGCAGTTAGTCGTATGCGAGTCTGGAAAATTCGAGGCCGCTGTGGTGCAGTGGTAGCATGTCCGGCACGTAACTGAAAGACCCTGGGCTCGATTTCCGGAGGCAGCCGATGAGAATTTTTCCGTGACTCACTTATAAACTTTGAAAGAACGATGACTTCTGTTTGATAATTTGATTGTTTAGCTGGCAAATATAGATTTTTCAAGTCCTTTATTTCTGCACTCTTTCTGTGTTTTCTTCTGTCAGGGATTAAATTTTTTGCCTTTAATTAATTAGAGTCTTCACTTGCATCTGCCTCACTCAAATCGTTACAGTTGAGTAACGGAATATTATTTTCTTGTTCCAGCATGGCTTTTCTTGCAACATTTTCTCACTCTCTTCTTTCATGCCACAACTGATGTTTGTTTTTATGGCATTTTCATTTTTAAGAAGCTTTAAAGTTGGAATAGAATCTTTGCACAATTTCTTTTTCTGCAGCAACCCCAATAGTTCACTAGTTTCATAGTTCACTGTTCTGTTGGTAGGTGGTGTTTGTGTACTTCAGTTTGCAGCTGTACCACCGCTTCTAAAAAAACTATTTAGAATTAAGAATAAGATAGTGTAGAACACGCTAAGTTACATATAAAAAGTTTAAGACAAATATATTTCAGCCATTACTATGGCCTTCATTAGTGCGCTACGATTGGTTTTCGTTGCCAGATTGGAAAGGTAAGTTTTGTGATGGTAACTTCGGTAATAGAAATGTAACTCCGGTAATAGAAATTTCTTATTTACTGTATGTCACTTGCTACAATAGAGATGTGGAGCATTTTCTTTTTGAAATAATGCAAAGAGTTCCTGCAAGGGGACTAAATGTCGAAACCTTTTTTTTTTTTTTTTTTTTTTTCTTTTGCTATCTCTGCTTCCAGGATATGTAGTAGAAAAGTTTTTTCTTTTTCCTTAGCATAGTTTTTTTTCCATGAAGAATACTTTCAAGTTTTCCATTATGCAAAATTCTTCTGCTAGAAGGCGTAGAGTTATATCATGTTTCCTTCTACAAGTATATTTCTTCTTTTAACTGTTCAATTTGAAAGCCTCTGTCTCTGATACCTTCCTTGTGCTATGCAAAACTTTGTGCATAGCACAAGGAAGGTATCAAATACTAACATACTTTTAGCCACTGGTGGAAGTAAGTAGCTTTTTCTATTTCTGGATGTTTTATCAATTGTAGAAACCATTTGATTGTTTCCCTAATTGGTTACACTGACTCTGAATAGCTTTGATCAGTTTACTTCGTGTTGGTATGGATTCAAAAGACATACTCATTACAACCAAAAATTCATGTCATCTTTCTTGTTAATTCTTTTTTCAACTTTGTTATATACCAATTTAACTGTATTTCTGTCAAAGGTATGGATTTTATGCCCAGAAAAAACAACAGGTGCCTGCTTCAAAAAAAAAAAAAAAAAAAAAAAGGCCAAGTAAATATAAGTCAAAATTAATCACATCTGCTAAAACAGAAGACATTTGGGTAGAGTTTTACTGAGAAAGCAAATGATATCGTCTTTTAAGCAATCCTTGCTAAATATGGGAATCTAAGGTAATTAGAAATTATTTTTACATTATGAAGCATTATCATGACATTTAATAAACTTGCTGATTTTATAAACAAAATTCTCACATAACTGGAAATACTAAACATTGTTGCCCATCCTGAGCACAAATATCGTATTACTACGTTAAAAGTTCCGGAACTTTTACATTAAAAAAGAATAAGTACAGATAATACCTGTTTATGCGATGTTTCCTTCGAAGTAGTTACCCTGTGCAACTATGCATTTTTGCCAGCGCTCATACAAAGATTTAAATGCAGATTGCAAGCCTTCTTTTGCCACATCCTCCAGTGCCTCAGTCACAGCTCATTGCACTTCTTTGGAACTTGAGAAGCGTCGCCCCTTAAGCAAATTCTTCATTCGGGGAAAAAAGGAAAAAGTCACACGAGGTGAGATCAGGAGAATAAGCTGGTTCTAGAATAATGGGAATGTGATGTTTGGACAGGTAATCGGACATCAGGAGGGATCTATGAGCTGGCGCATTATCGTGATGGAGCACCCATGAGTTAGTCTTCCAAAGATCAGGTTACTTGCATCTCACCGATTCTCAGAGACATTTCAGGATGTTGACGTACTCTTCTTTAATGACTAAGACCATGTTGAAGGAATTCCTTGTGTACGACCCCCTTGCAATCTAAGAAAACTGCTAACAAGACCTTTCCTTTGGAGCGGTCAGCCTTGAACTTTTTTGGTCGTGGTGACGATGGTGATTTCTCCACTTTTGACTGTCGGCTGGATTGGGGTTCGTACAGAAAGCACCAAGTCTCATCGCCAGTGATCAATCGATTCAAGAGATTGGGATCTGAATCCACTGCATCGATGTTATCCCCACAAACTTGCATGCGCTCATCCATTTTTTCTTGTGTCAGGTTTTTGGGAACAATTTGTTGGCACACGTGATGCATGCCCAGTTTCTCTGTTAAAATGGCATGGCGACTTACAAATGAGATGACTGCAACTTCTGCAATCACTGCAACAGTTTTTCTACGGTCATTTTCCACAATTTCTTTGACAATGGCGATTTGTTCATCCATTGTGGATGTTGAAGGTTGTCCTGACTTCTCATTATCCGTGATACTCTGTCGCCCGTTTTCAAATCGTCAATGCCACTCAAACTCTAGTTCGTCTCATTGCACTCTCACTGTACGCTGACTTAATCATTTAAAAAGTCTCAGCGAAAGATTTTCCAAGCAGAGCACAAAATTTTACACTTGAGCGCTGTTCAAAATTTGACATTGTTGTCTTCGTGACGGAGAGCCTTGAATGCCTGTAATCATGAACTACGCACATACGCTGTATGGTGTTGGACCTGGATAAAATCTGTTCTGGCTGGTCGTTCACATGATGCTCTTCTCTTGCTCAGCGGGGAATGACTTAATTCACAGACATTTGGCAAATATTCAAAAAGTTCTGGAACTTTTGAAATGTAGTAGTATTTCAATGATATGATGCATGAACTGAACATAGGACAAGGCAAAATCAAGAAGCTCTGAACAATGATGTGACAAAAACTGCATGCAAGTTTTGTCTCCTACAGGGCACTCCAAGTTCTGCTGATATCATAAATTTAAAATCACATATACTATTCACTTACAATTTTCTACTATAGAATTAAAAAGAAATTTGTACCTATGCAATTATCAGGGCTCAAATTATCAATCAAATATTTTCCACACTGCTTAGCTGCAGAAGACATTCGTAGCCTGTTGGCAGCAATATATGTAGCTCTGACCTTGTCTTGGGGAACTTCTAACCTAAAAAGAATATAAGAAATAAAAATACAGGCTTTTAATTTACTTGCTATTGAAGCAGCTATTATGTTTAGAGTTTACAGGGTTCCCACTCAATTTTAGAAATGAAATTTCCTGAATTTTCTAGGTTTTCCAGAAAAAATTCCACAAAATTCCAGACCATGCTTTTACAATTCACAGCACTTTTACAGCAGAAAAACTAGGATTGCTACTCAATATGCAATAAAATCGACCTAAGCAAAGATTATCCTAAGAGCATTAACACGACAGCTTAATAATAAAACCATATAGCATACCTTACTAGTAATTAGCAATCAAAATATTTTAAAATACAATTAAAGCCAAATTTTATGACTCAGTGAACTGGCAAAAATAATTGCTAAATTTGGGGTATGATTAAACCGGGGAACTTTAGAAAAATTGGGACCCTAAGGAATTGACTGTGTTAACTTACATTGCTTGGAAAAATAAATTACTCCTATATGTACACAATTTTTGTTTTTTTAGTTCAGTAATTTCTTCTTTTGATTTTTTTGCTTTGAATGTTTTTTCTGTTTCAAGTCTTGCTCTTTCTTGCTGAAGCACTTTAATTTGGTCCCAAGTTCTTTTCTTTGCATTTTTAGCCCCCCCCCCCCTTTTTCTCTCCACTATCTTTCTTCTCCTCTAGTGCAAGATGATATCAAGTCCGTGACATCTTCATGCTCTGTAACATCTCAGGGGTTATTGGCACGCATAGTGGACCAATATATGATTTCACTGCATCATATGTGCTACATAGAGCAAATAAAGATTTTTCCTGTAGATTTTCAACAAGAATGTCTTTGTTTATTGAAAAACCTGACTCTGATGAGGCGTTGCCATGGGATAAAGTCATAACGATTCTCACTACTTGCCACAGCTCTGTAAATTCTTCGTTATTTAGATATTTTGAGAATAACACCTCTGATCGTGTGTTTTTCATACAAAATAAAGATAAATATTTTTTCCACTCTTTTTCAACTTTGTAAACATTGAAAATTGCTGCTTTGCACGATCCGCTGATAATGCTGGTAAAATGTTACTATCATGCAGAAGTTGCAGAAAGTTATCCATTCGTTTTTCACATAGTACAGCATTAGAACATAGTAGATGAGGATCTAAGCAGGGCATAGATTTCACGGTCAAAAAATTTACTGGACTATTTTCAATAATCTTGCTGGTCATATTAACAAGGAAATTTTTATATTCAGTGAAAAATTTGTTCTTCTCGCATTCAGAGGCACCATTTCTTTTCATGTAACTACTGGCAGCAATTCCAATATCAACTTCATAATTTCTTCTATGGGATTTAATGGAAGACACATCTATCTTCATTAATTTAAAGGGAGTGGGAGCTTCCCTCAGTAGATCATGTTTGACAAATCTTGCCTTTATTTGCCTTAACAGATCTGCCAAGGAGCTGTACAGAAAAGGAATCATACGTGAAGGACCTTGAAACAATTTTAAAAATGGCTCCAAAATAGCAGCAACTGATATAAAAAATGATATTTTTGCCAAAATTAACTTATTACATGCATCTTCAATGTTTCCAACAGATACAGTTTGTGGTAAATCTTTCCTTGCTGTTTCAAATATTTTTTAACATGAGAGAAAACTTCTAAGCACTTTTTCAAGCAACCCTAACATTTTCCACCCATCTAATTTGGCAGAACTTCATTGGAAAGCATGACTGTTTGTTGGGGATATGAAATCTGCAACTTGCTGGACTGTCTTTGAACAATTTATACATAGCTTGAAATAAGAAATTTAACTTCCTCGTTGTTACTCTGTTTCCTCTCCGGAACGCTTTGTGAATTACATGGAGACTACATGTCCCAATATTTAATAAAGAATGACCTTTGTTTTCTTTAAGCTCATCACAAATATGTAACCAAAATTTAAGATCCACGTGTGGGCCATCCATAGAAATGTGTAAAAGATTTCCCAAATTTAAATCTGATGAGCCATCACAAAATTTTTAATATAAATCCTGGGCAGTGGAATCGCCAAGGAAAACTGAATTAAAAAACGAACCTTCACTTCATTAGAATTTTCAGGGCAGTATCTATTAAGTCCATTTGCCCTCTTAGGGCAACAGCATTCAAAACTTCATCAATACATAAAAACAAAATATGAAGGTGAAATTTCTTTCAATAAAAAAGAATGAAAATATGGGGCCAAACCAAAAGTAACGAAGTACGCCATTTTCGTGCTCCCCAATGTGATATTATCCACTACCTCACTGTCAGGGAACATGGCTTGAAATATCTGTGCTGCATCCTTGAAGACATTGTAGGATGAGTGTGTCATCACTAATTTGAGAGCCCACAAAATTTCAGACGTAACAGTTTTTTCTTTAGTAACATAATTCGCCACTGAAGAACATGTCAATGTCAAGTTTGACTCCTCTCTTTGTATTCTTTTATTACGTTCAACACTAGAAGCACCACTAAATAAGGTAAAAATAGATACTTGCTTTGTACTCTCTCGATTGACTTCAGGTGCTTAACACTCCTTCTCGTGACTAAATATAGCTTTGTCTCCCCATGTTGCCTAAGTTGAACGTTTTACAGCAAAGTTGACAACGTGCTGTATACGGGTCCATGTGTACTACTTCGATCCAGTTCCCCTATTGTGGATTCAATTCTTTATCGGTCCATTCCAAATTGAAAACAGTTTTCTTACTGCTCATTTTGAACAAAATGCTAATGTGCAACAATGTAAAAGAAGCATGAAGATCTTTTAACTCAAAGCTCATGTGCTTCCACATGAAAGATAACGCTAAAATATGATAACCCGTACTTACGGTTGCCTTCTCATTCGTTGGTTGGTTGATTTTTATGGCGCATGGGCCATGTTTGGCCAAAGAGCGCCAGACATAAGACAGACAATCAAACAGCATTAAAAACGTGCTATGAAGCTTAAAATATGGCAGATCAAATAAAACTGAAGAATGAGAACGATGGAAGGGCTAAAAAAGATTATGAATCAAACAGTATTAAAAGCATGATACAATGATTAAAATCTAGCTGATTCAGTAAAACTGAGAAATGAGTATGATGATAGGGCTAAAATCTAGATATGTTTAAAATAGTCAATTGATTTGTTTAAAAAATGAAAAAACAGCAACAGTATTGCAGTGGTCATTTAGGAGCCGCTGCAGTGTAGCGGCGTCCTTGTTCAACAAATGAGAATGAAAGAAATGAAAACGTACATCACGAAAACGAACACAGGTATACAGAAGATGAGCGACGGTGAGTCGGCAATTGCATGTCTCGCACATCGGCGCAGTGTCGCCACACAGCAAAAAGCGGTGAGTGAAACGGCAATGCACAATGTGGAGATGCGCAAGCACCACTTCCTCCCTACGGTTCCGACGATACGAGGTTTTCCAGACTTCAAGATTAGGTTTAATACGATGCAGCTTATTTTCCACCTGTTGATCCCACAGACCCTGCCACGTTCGCTTGATATAGTCACGAACGATAAAGCGGAAATCCCGGTGAAACAGTGGCAAGGGTGTGACGACCAAAGAGGAAGCAGATCTAGCAGCCGCATCAGCACACTCGTTACCCGAGATTCCAACATGTCCAGGAATCCAGCAAAACTGAACCTGAAAACCGGCCTCGAGCAAACGACGAAGCAACCGTCTCACATCCAAGAGAAAAGGATAGTCACGGCAATCCGCAGATGATAAGGACTGCAAGACACTTAAAGAATCCGTACAGACCATAGCACAATGATGAGAACTCGACTGAACATGGAGAAGGGCGAGATACACAGCATGCATCTCCGCCGAAAACACCGTGGCCTCAGCTGGGATCCACGCTACTGAAACGTCATCAACACAGACAGCCGCGGATCCAACAACTCCATGCATCTTGGAGCCATCAGTAAAAATAGGAGTGTAGTTAGAATTGAGGTCACTGTGCTCAGCAAAGAGCTGCTGGTACACTGACGCAGGGGTTGAGGATTTATCGAAAGATGTAAAGGTGGTATCAACCATGACACCAAGTGGGTGCCATGGAGGATCCCCAAAGCCCCTGGTCTCTCCAACAGGTGACAAGTCGAGCTCTACATCACGGGCTACGGCCGCCATATGAAGACCAAAGGTTGAAATGCACGAGGGCCGGTTCCCGAATAAACGAGCATGCTGGGGATGAAAAACTGCATCGTATAAAGGATGGTCTGGAAGAGATCGAAGTTTCAGGTAGAATTGAATAGACAGCTGCAGACGGCGTAATTCAAGCGATGGTTCGTTCGCGTCAGCGTAAAGGCTGGGAATCGGAGATGTTCATAATGCTCCCGAACAAAGACGCAGTGCTTGATGGTGAATAGTGTCCAAAGGCCGGAGAACGGAACCACGAGCAGAACCATACACGATACAACCATAATCTAGTTTTGACCGTATTAATGAATGGTAAATTTGAAACAAAGACATCCTGTCTGCGCCCCACGAGACTCTCGAAAGGATCTTAAGAATAGATAGAGCCCGCAGACAGGAAATCTTGAGCCGCCGAACGTGCACACGGAACGTAAGCGCACGGTCGGCGGTCAGACCAAGGAACTTGGTCTTCGGCAAAACTGGTATATGGCTGCACGGTCTAAATGCAGCTCTGGGTCAGGATGGAGGCCACGCCTCCGGCAGAAATGGACACACGCTGTCTTGTCGGGAGAAAGAACGAAACCATTGCTATTCGCCGCTTTAAAGATCTGATTAATTGCAGACTGCAACTGCCTTTCAATAAAATGCATGCTTGATGACGAGCAGAAAATGTGCAAGTCATCAACATAAACAGTAGCCGAAACCGCAGGAGAAAGATTTATGAAAAGACAATTAATGCGGAGGATGAACAATGTGACAGATAAAATGCAACCTTGAGGAACACCTTGTTCTTGATGGAACGGTGCCGAGAGCGTCTTACCCAGGTGCACCTGGAACACCCAATTGCGAAGAAAATTATTGATGAAAGTCGGAAGATTTCCTCGCAATCCGCATGCGTGGAGGTCACGGATAATACCATGCCGCCACGCTCGATCATAGGCTTTTTCAATATCGAAGAAAACAGACACCAGGTGCTGCCTACGCACGAACGCCTCGCGCACAGATGTCTCAAGGTGCAGGAGATGATCGTGAGGTGAAACAATGACGGCGAAAGTAACTTTGTGATGGTGAAAGTATTTGACGATACTCTAAAAAATGGACTAACCGGGAATTAACCATGCGTTCAAGAACTTTACACAGACAGCTAGTGAGAGCAATTGGACGATAACTAGAGGGAGACTTGGGATCCTTGCCAGGTTTGGGAAAAGGCAGAACAAAAGCTTTTCGCCAAGATTCCGGGAAACTGTGCTCCGACCAAATACGATTATACAAGATTAAGAGATTCTCGAGAGACGACTGCGAGAGATGACGGAGCATGTCACAGTGGATGCCATCGGGACCAACAGATGTAGCGCCAGACCGATACAGAGCCACCCTGAGTTCAACCACGCTGAAGGGGGAGTTATAACCAGTGTCGTGAAAAGTCGCAAAGGAGATTCTCTGGCATTCCGCAGTGGATTTTATTCTTTGAAAAGAAGGACACGCCAGGTCACTCGACACGGAGGCAAACGCCTCCCCCAAACAATCAGCAATCTCCCAGACTTCAGCATATGTGCAGCCGTTACTCTCGAGAATGGAGATCTGGTGAGAGCTGTAGTTACCCCAGATCTTACGAATCTTGTCCCACACACTTTTCGAACTGGCACGTGAAGTGAGAGATGAAACATACTGGATCCAAGACTCTCTCTTGCTACGTTGACGCACCAACCGAGCATAAGATTTTGCTCGTTTGAATGTAACGAGATTAGCATCGGTTGGATAACGCCGAAACGTAGACCAGGCATTATGTTGAGCTCTCCTAGCCGCTGCGCATTCAGGAGTCCACCAAGGCTTCAGACTTCTGGAGAGTGTCGTAGATGTTTTGGGTATAGAAAGATTGGCTGCCTGAAGAATATAATTTGTGACTTCAAGAACAGCTGCGTCGATTGACTCTTGGGTCACCATTGCAGAAGATATTACTGTGGACGATGTGAAGACCTCTCATCTCGCACGCTCCATCCTCCACCGAGGAGGGCGGGAGGCAGAAGATGGCATGTTCGCATGACGCGAGAGGACAATTGGAAAATGGTCGCTCCCGTGGAAGTCGTTACACACCGTCCAAGACCAATCAGCAATAATCGATGGTGATCCCAAAGGTCAAATCGATCGCACTGAAGGATCTTGTCGGCTCATGGAAGTACGTGTCAGCACCGGTGTTAAAAAGACACAAAGAGGCCGAGGACAGAAGAGACTCTATGCGACGACCTCTCGTGCTGATGCTGACATTACCCCACAAATGATGATGAGCATTGAAGTCACCCAGTAAAAGAAAGGGTGAAGGCAGCTGATCAACCAATCTCTCCAGAACAGAGACACTTACGTTCTCGTCCGGCGGCAGATAGACACTGCAGACAGTAAGAGGCCCAGGCACAGATATTCGCACCGCCACGGCCTGCAAAGTTGTGGATATCGCAACGGAAGACACCGGAACACTGTGAGGAACAAGAATAGCGACTCCCCCACAGGCGATGTCTCCCGATGCATTATCTGTCCGATACACACTGTAGCCTCGAACTGAAAGCAGGTCTGATCGTTTAAGCTTCGTCTCCTGTAGACAAAGGCACACCGGAGAGTAAAATGAAAGCAGATGTTTCACTTCATCAAAACTCGTCCGAAAACCTCGACAGTTCCACTGAATGATTGAAGCCATGGTTATAAGTAAAATGATCAAACAAAGTCAGGCTCCATCACCTCTGATGGGGGTTCCCCCAGATCTGGAGGCGTGTGACCCAGGGCCAAGATGGGAGCATGCTTTGTCCCAAGTGTCTTAACGGGAGGCGCACAATGTTGAATCGTTTGCTGAGATTTTGGAGGAGAAGAAATGCTTTTCTTATCCTGAGCTTTGGTTTTTTTGTTAGAAGTGGCCTGAGTTCCCTTGTTGGGGGTGGGATGAGTCTGCTTCGGCGAAGTGGTGGGTGGCGCTTTCAGACCCTTAGCTCGAGACTGGAGTGCCTCCAGTCCGGCTGCGATGATATCGTCCAGCTTGTAGGGACATTTGACAGGGATCTGAATGTCCGTTTGAATAGCAACCGTAGATTTAGCAACCATCACCGATGCATAAGATTGCCGATCAGAAGAAACTGGAACTACTCTTCTTCTAGCCTCAGGATAGGAAATATTCTCAACTGTTTTCAGCCTTTGGATTTCTTTCTCCTCCTTCCACTTGGGACAATCTTTGGCTGTGCTGCGTGTGAACCCTTGCAGTTTACACAAAACTCGGCCTCGGCCACACATTCTGATAAAAGATGCTCTGTGGCACCACAGCGTCCACACCTAGGATTGCTCCTGCACGACTGCTGAGAATGGCCGTACGACTGACACCTAAAACATCTCAGAGGGTTAGGGATGTACGGACGTATCTCAAGGTGAAGATACCCTGCTTTGATGGACGTAGGCAGGGAAGAGCTATTAAATGTTAGAATGATGTTCCGAGATGGGATGGACTGCCCATTCCGCCTAAAGAGAATACGCCGCACACCTGTGACGTGTTGACTCCTCAGTTCTTCAAGTAGTTCTTCCTCAGCACACTCAATGAGGTCCTGAGAGGAGACAACACCTCGAGATGAACTTAGGTATCCATGGGGTGTTATTTTGACCGGAGTTTCAAGCAGCGTGGTGGTGTTAATAAGTGTGGAACAGTAGATCACAGTGGACATTTCTACCAGATCTCCAGATTGGAGCTTCTTTACGCTCTTAGGAGAGCTTGCAATGGCTTGAAGTGCTTTATTTATCCAAAATGGACTTTTGGCACTCAAAGGCTTTGAAGGGTCCAATGAGTGCACAAAAAAGAAACTAGCATTCGAACAATCAGGCACATGTTTTTTTCCGGAAGGGGATGAGCCTTCCTCCATACCTCTTTTGCTTTTTGGTTAGTGGGAAATTTTATTTTCATCCATGAAAAAAATTAATAATTCGTCCGCCGACTTCCCCACCCACAATCGAGCCCAACGAGGGAGAGCCGGAGGTCCGCAAGCCCAAGTGGACGCAGGACACTGCTCTAGGGATAGGAAGCGGATATAGCAAGTTGATAGGGCAGACATGCGCTCGGCATGCATCCCGACTTTCCCATGCCTGGGGCACACCCCTTTGGCATGCCCACCCTATCCCCAGAATCACCCTGTCGTGCGAAACGACAAGGCGTTAGGTCTGGGCTCCACTCGGCCACAGACCTCATTGACTAGGGGTGGGTTAGTTCCTAGCCGCCCGTTTAGGGTGAAGCAGGGGGCAAAGAGGAGTGTTGGCAACTGGCAACAACACCACCCTGGCCTCCAGAAACCTCAGCCTCCAGCATCCCCTTTTCCACCTTACGGGTCACCGCACACGGCAAACGTGCAGGTAGGTCTAGCTAACCAGCTCAGAAAAACAAAAGGAACATGAAATGGAGAAGACAGGATAGAAAACGAGAAACTAAAATCTAGAGCTGGCGCATAATCACAACCTCAGCAGCCTACAACTGAGGCGGGAGCGTGTCAAGTGGAAAAAAAAAAACATAAAAAATGTGAAGATTATCACATATAGCATGTCGGCTCGGGTCATGGGGACGCCATCCCCCAGCAGCTGGATGAACAGCTGTCTCTTCGGTTACATAATTGTTCAAGACGAAATGAAAAATTGATCCGTCACAAGGTCAGCTCGGGCCGTGGGGGCGCCGCTCCCCAAATAACTGGAAAACCAGTTATCCCCGTGCGGGGTCTCATTCGTTGGAGCAACTTCGAGTCAACAAAGAGCTGAAAGGGAAAGCTCATCTAAACATTGGCATTACCTGCCCATCTATCCTGAGAAGAAAGCAGAGAAGCGGAAAATCTTCGCCTCGGCACGAATATCATGCACTCCCCTGCTCCATCCCCCTTTTTCTCTCTCATCAAGAGCAGCAGGTGAGCTTGTTTCTCCCTTGGACTTCCGGGTTCAGCAGAGAATGGAACCCGGCTAGCGGAGGATTCGGGTACAAAATACAACAAAATCTTAATACTTGTCAAGTCTGACAAAGGATTGCTCATTTTACAGGATAGTTGTGTGGGTTTTCCAGGTTTTGGTAAAAAATAGCAATTTTCCCTGACTTTTTTGGACAAAATCAAATTCCCTGACAATTCCAGGTTTTCCCTGACCCGTGGGAACCCTGGTTTAACACCACACATGCACGGACTTGATGAAAGTATGAATTTGCACATGACATATGTAGATTGAACATACTGAATATCCAGCTAAGTTCTAATGTAATAATCATTTAGCCAATTCATCTCTACCATACTAACATTCTGGAACTACTACCACATCACATCCTCCATAAACTTATCAGGAAATCAGATACAACTGTAAAACAACAAAGTCTTGCTAAGGAAAACATTACAGTGACTTCATGGATCAATTTCTGTATTTTCCCCTTCTACAGATTTCTGCATGAATATTACAGATTGCTTGAATGTTTAAACAATGGCTTCTGCATAGAATTGCAAATCCTGATATCTGAATTGGAAGGGAGAATGTTGTTGGTAATGTACCAGCCACAAGGCAAGAGGCAAACATAAAACAAGATGGACTGGAGATGTGAAATGAGCCACTAATGAACAAAATGGAAGCAGTATGTTGGCAGCAGACAATTTTGAAATGAACAAAAAGAGATGTACGAAATTAATTGCCTAAAAAGACCCCATCCCCCATGTGGTGTGCCAAAACATGGGTACGTGATGTACAGGTACACTCAGGTGTAAGATGACAATGATTGTAAAGTATTATAGCACATTATAAACCTATAATATAGGTGAATTGAAAGGCATTTCCAAGGAGAAATGGCATTTGCACATTATCATCAAAATCACATAGCTGTTATAACTTTGCAAAATGCCAGTGTTTGCTGTGAATTCAAAGCAAAGAGAACTTGCATATGTATGCCTCCTTCCAACCCTTGTTTGTGCTACTGAAATACTGGAGCTTCTTCACAGTGGCGTCCACAGCATGGCACGTTCAAAACTCAACTGCAGAACCAATGATGCTAATAAATAGAAAAGGATGTCATGCCTAATTAAAGGCAATCTAATGAAAGCATAACAGCAGCAATAAATTGGTGATTGCAGAAAACATGTCACTGCTTTGCATTACATAGCATCAAATCTCTCATAGATGTGCTCTGCAACGCTTGGGGGATATGCAGACTCAACACTGATAAAAAACAACAACAACCATACTTCAGCAAGCAATACTCATGAACATAATATAATGGCTGTGTCCAATGTGGATGTCTCAACCTAGTGTTTGCATATCATTGTGACCAGTGATGCAGTGGATATGCATTCACATATACCATCAGTTTTTTTGTTTGGGTCAATGCACAGCACTACCGGATTTTGATTCCCACAAGAGTTCATCAATGAGTGAAAATTTCACACATCCCAATTACAACAGGAATTTCAACTCAGATAAATCTGTCAAGGTGTCATGTGATTTATCTTCATTTCAAAAATCCACTATTTGGGCATAAAGGAATTGACAATTTTAAAACTTAATGCTGGATGTATGAGTGACTGATTTTTCGAGAATTCTGTTCACTGTGAAATCCTGTATACTGCTTTATCTACCATATGAAGCTTTAACTTCAAAACTCAGTATATGACATGTTTACTTGAAGCAAATTTCTGATGTCCTATTGTGGTAGTGACACGACAGTTTAAGCCAGAAAGCAAAAAAAAAAAAAAAAAAAAAACATTCATAAACCCCATGCATCTGAGCTCCTCAGTGACAGGTGCCACCATTTTTCTCTTTTGGCTCATTTTTATTCCACTTCAAAATAACATTCTATTTACACTGAACAGCAATTGAATTACAGACAGCTGGCGTTGTGCAAATGTGGCGCTGTGGGCGGCCCTGTAAACGGAAACTACGTGATGTATGCAGCGATCCGACAATATAAGGAGTGATGCGACTGGAATCAGTAAGAGTCGGACGCAGTATGGGTAAGACGAAGGATCTAAGCGCATTTTGATCGTGGGCAAATTGTCGGGGACCGACGAATGGGTCACTCCATCTCGGAAGTCGTGCAGGCACTGAGATTTTCACGAGCTACTGTGTCACGGGTGCACCGTGAGAACATCGAATCCGGTATAACCATCCTTGCAAGAGCCAACTGCCGTGGACAACAGCGTGTGGATGAGCGGGGTCATCGTCGGCTAGCTCGCATTGTAACAGCGGATAGACAGGCCACAATGCAAGAAATCACTCGGCAATTTAACGCTGGTGCACAAAAACGTGTAAGCAGCCACACCATCCAGAACCATCTCCTCGCTATGGGGTACAGAAGCCATCGTCCCACGAGGGTACCACTGCTGACCGCACATCACAGGGTGCAAAGATCAGCATGGGCATGGGAACATCGCAACTGGACCTTAGACATGTGGAAAAATGATGCCTGGACTGATGAGTCGAGATTTACATTGGTACATGCGGATGGCAGGATATGAGTGTGCCACAAAACACATGAAGCGATGGATCCTTCTTGCCAGCAGGGTACTCTTCAAGCTGGTGGGGGTGGCATTCTCGTCTGGGGACTGTTTACGTGGACTGAAATGGGACCCCTAGTATATGTGACATCGTCCCTCACAGGTCAACGTTACCGGGACATCCTGGATGACCATTTGCTCCTGTTTGTGCGTCTTCAACATCCCACTGGGGACCTCATCCTGCAACAAGACAATGCACCGTGCCATCACTCCCGAATGGTTGGATGAACACTCCACCGATGTGACCTCGCTTCCTTAAGCCAGCTAGGTCACCTTACCTCAATCCCATTGAGCACATCTGGGATGCCATCAAAAGAGATGTTTGAGGCTCTGACCCCCCTCCATCAAATCTTCATGAACTGTGGGAGCTTGTTCAGGGGTCGTGGATCCGCATGGTTTCCCAACGCATCCGGTGTCTTGTCAAGTCCATGCCGAAACGAATTGCCACTGTCATCAGGGCGAAAGGTGGTGCAACCGTGCTACACGTTACTAGACAGGTATTTCTAATTCAATTGCTCTTCAGTGTACATCTCTGTACATGGAATTTTTGAAAACACATGTGTAAAGCTTTCCTACAAAATTATATGCATTTTTGTGTGACACAGTATTACAAGATAGATGTACCTGGCTTCTTATGTGTTAGATAAAATAATATATAACAATGAATATTTCAAAGTGTTTCATATGCTTTAAATATAACTGCAACATAACATGCTTTACTAATACACAGAACTGAAGCCAGCTGTTACGTTCAACAACATATCCTTGGAATCTCAATTTTCAGAGAAAAAAACCCCTTAAAATTCAAGATTATGCAACCTTAATGTTAGTTTTCCATAATAACTGACATTCATCAATTAACTGTTCTTTTTGGGTTACACATGACATTTTGAAAACATACTAACTCAAACTTGAAGCTCATATCTAGGCTTAACGTATAGGCCAGATATCACTACTATTTGTTTTTTTACCTGATTTATTTCAATATATATTGGAATATTCCAGACATACTGCTAACCTTCGAGGTCCGCTTCTGAAATTATTTACACATGTTATTTGGTCCTCGTCGCTTTCCTTGTCCTTCAACTTGTCCCCAGCTGTCATGGTCCCAGCTTGTCTCCACCGTCTTTGTTTACTCGAGTGTTACTATTATTTAAAATCTCATGTCGATAGATAAAGCTTCCATAAAACACATACACTGAAAGTTAAAAAGTCGGATACTACCAGTGAGATGCGGTAGGTCAAAGCAAAATATTAATAGAGGACAAATAAAATATGAAGATAATGAGTCTCTACGATCATCAACAAATTGATAATGGTTGAACTCATAGATGGCATACATATACATACATATCACTAAGCTGTTCTCTGAGATTCAGAGGTTAGCTCCAAAAAGAAATACAAAGTACATTCTACAAGGTATTTTTACTTACTGTTGTCGCATCAAACTTCTCTATTTACAGCGATCTTGACATACAACTCGGACTTCACTGATAGCCATTACACACCGTACACAAGATCTTCTATACTTCATACTCATAATTTTTTTCTCATGCAGACACTCCTGAATCTAATTCACCCATGTCTTCCTTGGCCTTCCTCTGCCTTTCCTTCCTGCCACTTGGGCTAAAAAGATTTTCCTAGTAAGCATCTCATCACTCATTCTTCCAACACGGCCAAACCACCAAAACATATCAGTCATTTTGCTTCACATCACAGAACTGCAACACATCTTCATTCCTCACACAATCAGACCATGTCTTGCCACAACCCCCCCCCCCCCCCGTAAGTAACGCATTTCTCCAGCACACAAACGACTCCTATGTTTCTTTTGCAGTACCCAGGTTTTACTGCCATACATCAGAGTAGGAACAATTACAGTTTCATACACAGCCATGTGGGACTCTCTAGAGAACCCATCATTCCTGTGAAAACTTTCCAGAGCAGCTATGACTTTCAATGAAAAATTCATTTGCCTGCAGTACTAATTTCACCATCCAATTTGTTCTCTCTGTCAAACATGCTTCCTAAATACACAAACTCACTCACCTGGTCAATCACAGTGCCATTTCAGGGATCATAGCATACTTCTGGAAAATTTTAGGTCGGAATTTTAGGAATTTTAGGAATTTTTAGAAAAATTTTAGGAAAATTTTAGGAGTGTATTTCAATAAAAACTAGATGTATATTTGTATACATCTAGTAAAACAACTTTGTATACATTGTAAAGAGTTTGCTTCACACCCTTCAACCATATATACTGATAGACTGCGCATGACATCAAAATTTCTGGCTCCAACATAAAATCACATGACAACAGTCAAAAAAATGGGTTACACCTGCTGTGCTTATGGTTGCTCTGAGCGATATAGTAAAGAAAGTTCTATGATTTTTCATGGGTAAGAAACGAATTAAATACCTAAGTCAATAAAGTTCAATTACTTAACCAGAAACTTGCAGCTATTGATATAAAAATATAGTAACTTAAGAAAAAAAATGGAATGCATGTTCCAAATTCTTCGCAAATGTTCATCACATTATAAATCACAAAATGTAAACAACCCGATCATGCATGTATATAGCTCATAAGTAAACTTACCTGAAGAGTTTTCATTATATATGAGGCGCATTCACATAATACACCGAAAACACTGAAGTTCTGCAGCGTAAATTAGTAATCATAACAGCATTTTTACACGAAATTTGGAGTCTGATGATGACATGCCCAATGTTTGAGCCATGGCGGCTTTGATGCAGCTATTGCCAATGTGCAGTCCATTAGTATATATGGTCGAAGTTAACACCCAAATTTTTTGCATAACGTCTAATGTCTAAAGTTTAAGTATGATTTACTTCTAATGTTCAGTTCTTATCTTTTCACGTGTTATTATCATATTCAAGTATATTTACCACATTCAAGTTTCACTTTGAACATTAATATGCTGTTGAACCAGAAGCAATTCACGATTTTCACAGTAAAGTTTTCAGGTTTCACATTAAATTATAATATCCTAAAAAGGTAATTGAAAACCAAGAACTATGTACAATTGTTCACTGAATTACTTTTTTCATATTATTGTTTTAACCTTTTCCTGATTAGATTATCTTTTTCTGCTTCTACCACAACTAATTTACTTTCAGTTTTCTTTATTTCAGCTGAACCTTGTATGATCAAGTTAGAGGCAACTGCTATTTCAACAGTATTTTGTTTTTCTACAGCTTTTCTCATTCTTTCTGTTCCCTCTTGAATTATTGCTAGGGAGGCTTCTTTATCGTTTTTAAGTCTATTTATTTCTGCATCATTTTCTTTTATTTTGTCATCAAACTCAGCTTTTCTTTTTTCTCTAGCTGCTTTTCCTTATTTTCCCTCTCTTTCTGCTTCCTTTCTTTTACCTTTTTTGATTCTTCTTCCTTCAGCTTATCAACATACTCTTTATAAAATTTATGTGAATCACAAACACTATTTAACAAATTTCTTGTTATGGGAACTTTACTTACACATCCATAGTGTTTAATGGCCCCTTTAACTATTCTTAATGATGTTATAGTTGAGTCTTTTAAGTTAGCCTTGTCCTTCCTTAACAGAGCAGTGTTAACCGAAAATCCCCTTTCTGCATCAGCATTACCATGAGGTAAAACTAAAATTGACTTGATGAGTTTAGCAAGATTTGAGTATTTTTCTTTTCCGCTAGAGTCTTTAATACTAAATATATTACGCCAGTAATGATCAATCCGCACTGGAATATGCCCTTCCTCTGAAAATTTCACTAGTTCATCTAGAGTTGGCTTATCGCAATTTAAAAGTTTCCACTCTTCTCTTACTCTATCAATTTGTTCCTCAGAAAGATGCAAAACACTTGAAATTCTGGTTATTTCCGAAAGTCCTTCAGTGACTGAAAGTTGAGTTGACTCTTTCTTTGGTTCTTTTACCTTTAAAACTTCTATGTCTCTTAGCTTTTGATTGCAGAATGGCAAATTTGACTTTAAATATTTTGTGGTTGCAATTAGTGATGATCTTACATCTAAGAGAAATAATTTCTGCCTGGTCTCCTGAACATTCCTGAGGAGATTTTTTGTCTTCATACCAACTTCTAACTCCCCTAGTTTTTCCATGAATTTTTGTTTTCAAAATCTACATTCTTTAGGTCTTCTCCAAATTTCCCTGCTATAACATCATCTTGGATAAACTGAGCCATAACATTCCTCATTAAAGTATTTAAATCAGAATATAACTGGTGTATTTTTGGTTCTTCACTCTGATAACATAATGAAAACTTTTCAAAATTTTGGTGTGAAAATGAAATTAATGCTAAATAGCAAGGAGTAAGCTCATTTTTCAGGAAACAGTGAATTCTTTTATACCTTGCCGAATTGCGCAGTTGTTTTTCAAATATTTTTTGAGATGGCAAGAAGTTTAAAAAATATTCTGTAATATTTAGCCATTGATCCAAGAGCCTCTGGGCTACAGAACCAACGGTTAACCATCTGTTGCTGACATGACGCAAAAGAAATTTGGCAGTGACCAATGTTATATCCTCGACAGATTTATAATCCTCTCGTCTTGCAGCACTACTCTTTAAAAAGTAATGCATATCAGTAGCAAATTCGTCAAAATCTATATTTAAGCTTGTCAAAAAAATTTTAAATGCATTACTAACAACATGCAGGTTGCAAAAACCTAGTTCCAAAGATTTCTGGCCTGTTTCTTGTTTTACAACTTCATTGAATTTGTGTAAAAAGCACTTATTTACATTTGGGCTGTCCATGGATACACAAATAATTCTGTTCAACAAAATATTGAAGGATGATAACACATCAAGAATTTCTTTTAGCAAAATATCTGCTGTTGCATGACCCAGAAAAACGCTTGTTAGGTATCGGCAAGAAACTGAATTTATTTCTGAAGACCAGTACCTGAGATACACATCCAACTGCCGTTTCACTTGTGTATTTGTAGTTTCATCAAATGCTATAGTAACCTTTCCTGGGCTACTAGATGCAATGTCTTTTTTCAAATCCTCTTCAAAATATTTTGACAATCCATGTGATATCACATAAGCAACTTTTTTCTTTAAGTTGCATTTTGGCTGCAATAGCAGAATCAGGAAACATTTCTTTGAAAAGTTCAACTGTTTCAGTGCATGAAACAAAAGACATATTGTCCTTAGCAACTTTCATGGCCCATAATGCTTCGGCTTTAGCCAACTGTAAATCATGACTCAGTACTTCACTAATATTTGTTTTGGGCTGAAGATCCCGTCCTCCAAAGGCTTTCAGGATGGACTTATTTTGAAATTTACTTTGAAATTTCTGCAAATGTTTTTTTCCTTTATGATGCGCTTTTACTTGTGAAAAGCCACTATTAGAAATGTTGAAAATTTCTGAACACAATATACACTTAGCAGAAAATATTGTTTCAGTTGCAGAACACCATTCTTTCAACTTCACTCCGTCCAATTCTTTGGCGAGCCACGCATCTTGAAATTTCGTTTTGGATTTAGGCATCTTAAACACTTGTATTACTAACCAGAAAATGAAAGGGAAGTACAAAAACACGTTCCAATATTGCAAAACCAGACAACTTCCCGAAATTTGGCTGCGAGGATGTCAGAAGATATGGAAAAAAAAAAAAAAAGCAGGTCACCACTAGAGAACTGAACCTGCACACAGCACAGAGAACACCATAAAGACGTAAAACCAGAAATTATCATACGCATCTCACGCAAGTTCAGTCAAAGCGAGTCGGAGCCGAGATATATTGCGCATCGAAGGTCGCTGTCGCCGACGCATGATCGAAGGTCAATGATCACGTGCTCTACTGCCTGCCAAGATAATACTTAGCTACCATCCCATCGTCATTACCGGAGGTTACGGAAGGAGACCACATGTTTCCTCTTTGCTTCCACCCACCTGCGGTTTACAATAACAAAACATCAGCAGAAAGAGGAGGTTCCACAAGGCATGTACAAAAATAAAGTATGATCTTCTGCGTGCCACGGAGTTCGTCTGCAAAGCGCAAACCAGGGGTGAAAATGACCCCTCCCCTTTTCCCTTAGATCTCTTGTTACTCTCGAAAACTGTTCGAAGGCAAAAAAATGGAACGCCCGCCCCGAAGCAAGTGCATCTCGATGGCGTCATTTTTCCCTCCCTTCAGCAGCACAGCATATAGGCTGTGTTTCTACAATAACAGGTCTTTTTACCTTACCGTAATAGTAAATTTATTGGCGTTAATAACGGTTGTGTTTTTAATAAAAATAAGCTTACGAAAATTTTAGGATGAATAGCAAATTTTAGGTCTAATTTTAGGAATTTAAGGAGGGTCACAAAATATTACGAATTTTAGGAATTTTAGGAGGAATGCGATCCCTGCCATTTATACTTACATTACATTCAGTGCTACCAGTTCCTCTCTCAAACACCATAACTTTGCTTTTTCCCTTATTTATACTCAGTTTGTATTTCATGCAAACTTCGTACATCCGGGACAACATACTCTGCAAATCACTTTTGCTCTCTGCCAACAGGATAGTGTCATCAGCATACAGCAACCGGCACACACGGATATCACCAAGACATAAACCACTAGTATCTATTTTGGCATCATGCATGCACGCGTCTATAAATATATTAAACAGCCATGGTGACATTACACAACCTTTTCTAACTACTGCACCAATAGAAAATCATTTTGATAAAACACCATTCACTCGTACACAAGCTCTACTACCAGCATACATGACTTTTACACTATTAAGTAGATTCCCAGTAATGCTATATTCATTCAATACCTTCCACAACAGTGTCCTATTTACTCGGTCATAAGCTTTCTCTAAATCTATGATGGCAGAAAAAACTTTCTTACCAACAGCCAGATACTTAACAGTGTCCTATTTACTCGGTCGTAAGCTTTCCCTAAATCTATGATGGCAGAAAAAATTTCTTACCAACAGCCAGATACTTTTCAATCATCATGCGTAATGCAAAAATCTGGTTAGTGCAGCCTTTACCAGACATAAAACATCCCACACTTTCTCTGATGTAAGACCCCGTACTTTTTCAATAACAACCTTACCAAACACTTTCCCTGGCACACTTAGTAGGCTAATAACCACGATAGTTCTTGCATTCAGTCTGATCACCTTTTCCCTTATACAAGGAAACAATGATAGCACCCTTCCAATCCCAAGGGACCATTCCTAAATCCCAGCACAACTGGCAAATTTCAGTTAACCAGTCAATTACAGAGTCACAAACATATTTCAACATCTCGGCAGTTACGCTATCAACTCCCGGAGCCTTACCATTTCTGAAGAGATTTTAGAGCTTTACACACTTCTCTTGAGATCCCTCCTGTGCTTCCATACCTCACTGGGACATCATCTGCATCTGTCTCAGAATCATCTTTGCTTTCCTGATCTAATAACTCACAGAAGTATTCACCCCATCTTTCACTTAACTCATTAGGCTCCCATATCATTTACCCGATCTCATTCTTCACATAACTTACAACTTTGTTTCCCCTATTTTTCCCGAATCTCATATATTTCCAGAAAGACTTCCTACCTTTCCACCTTCTCCTTCCTATCTTTTGCCTTACTCTGGCGAACCAGCTTAGCAGCTTCACACTTCTTACAGCGATATTCAACCACAGAAACTGTACCTTGCAACATCCCCAAATAGGCTTCCTTCTTTCTCTTTACTGTCTCTTCAATCTCACTATTCCACCAAGCATCAATTCTGTTGTTACCCACTATTGTGGTGCCACAGACCTCTTTAGCAGCAGTGACAACACAATTCGTAAAACATTCCCACTTCTTTTCCACATCCCTCTCACCAGACTTTAGCTCCTTCAGTCGTTCTCTGAGTAAGTCTGAATAACACTGATGATTTTCAGGGAGCCTTTCAACCTTTATTTTTTCCATCCTAGGCCTCTTCCTATTCCTTTTCCTCCAACCAACATACAGTTTCACTCGTGACACTACCAAGTAATGATCAGAGACAACATCTGCACCTCTCATCACACGGGTGTCAACAACTAAGTTTTTCAGACACTGATCATAGACAAGAAAATCTATCACACTCTTTTGACCAAGAGTACGCTTTTCCCAAGTATATGTGTGGATATACTTGTGGTTGAAAAATGTATTAGATACACACAAACCATTCTCAATGCATAGTTCAATTAATCTTTCAATTAATCTTTCACCATTATCATTCACACAAGGATAATTAAACGTACCCAGAACATTGTCAGAAATTGCATTCTGCACACCTACTCTAGCATTGAAATCCCCTGCTATTATAACTTTTTCTTTAGCACCAGACTGGCTCAAAACAGCTTTTAGCTCATTCCAGAAATCTTCCTTCATATCAGAAGGTTCCGAGTTACAAGGAGCATACACTACAACAATTACAATTATCTGAAGTTTCACTTTCAAACGAATCCAGAGAATTCTCACTTACGCAACTATAGTGAATCAAGTTGTTCATCTTTTCACTTAAAATCACACCTACACCAGCCTGTCCTCTCACATTATCCAATACTTCAGACCCATAGATGGCACCAGCATGAATTTGACATATCTTTGACAGTGTCCCCTACGAAAGGCAGTATCGGAGTGTCGCACTCTAATGGTGATGGGTGAACCAAGAACATCAGTGGAGACATCGCCAAGCTCCAGAGGATGCCCAACGTGTTGGGCGAAAAATTTGGAGCATTTTTAATGAAGGTTTTTAGTCAGTGTTCTTTGTCCAAATTTTTAACTTTTAAATTTTACCAGGTCATTTGTGCTCTTTGTGTTGAGTGTTTATGTTTTTCTACCAAAACTTGGTGCTGCTGAAAGAGGCTTGGTTTGTTGGGAACTTCCTTTTTCTTTGACCTACAGTACTTCGCCAGTAGTATCTGACTTTTTAACTTTCAGTGTATGTATTTTATTGAAGTTTCATCTATCATCACATGATTTTAAATAATGGTAACACTTGAGTAAACAAAGATGGTGGAGATGAGCTGGGACCATGACAGCTAGGGACAGGTTGAAAGACAAGGACCAAATAACGTGTGTGAAATGTAATGTTTTTTCCATAAGTGGACCTCAATGGTAAGCACTATGAGTCTGGAATATTCCAATATATTTTGAAAACAGGATTTTATTTATTCATTAAATTACAGAAAGATACATTTTTTATTCCATAAATGAACTCTAATGCAGAACTTTTCGTAGCCAATTTCCTTTTTATGTATTACTGTATGTGGAACCCAAACAATTAAAATTCCACCAAAAATACACATTTTCCCTAGAGGGATGTTGCAAGGAATGGGGTCAGGGAAGGATTGAAAAAAAAAATACAGATGTAGGAGTCAGCAAAGTTATAAGTTATTCATCACACAGTACAATTACTGAAACAAAGCTTACACTGGGCAGTACAGTATAAAAAATGAAATCACTGATTTTAACACCACAAATAACAAATAGATTACATTTATTCTTGGATAACTCAGAAATGAAAAAAATTTAAATCATCTACAAAACTAAATAAATTAATACAGCTAACTGATTGTTTGGCGATCAGGATTTAAACCAAATATCAGACAGCAAAAACTACCATACTACCTTTAGAAAAAACTTACTTAGCTGTGTAAGCATAATCAACAAGCCGCTCAAATGCATCTATATCAAAATTTCCATTTAATTTATATAGATTTCGGTTCCCTTTGTTCTCTGCACTGAATAGATCAAAAAGGTATGGACTTGCTGAAGCCAATACAGCTCTGTGAGCATGAATTTCTCTCACATCTTGTGAAGCTCCAACCTAAGGACAGAAATGTACAAAACATTTTCAACAATTATAACCCAAATCCTGATCAAGTATATACATATTAAAAACTGTAAAATTAACGAACATTTAACATGATTCATCTGCTAACATAAAAAAGCAACTATGAGCAACAACTTGATAGGCTGTAAGTAGTTGTCTGTCCCTAATTTAGGGTCACTGGTACCAGAGAAGGGACAGAACCAGTGCGGTAAGACAACCACAACAACATCCATACCTCGATGGGATTTGAACTCGGACCTATCTTGGATGAATGGCCAGAAGCCAGGGCTTAGACTACTGCACCACTGTAGTGGCCAGCTGACTGATTATAGATTCATAGTGGGACCATTCATTCTGTGTCAATTCGACACAACACTGAACCTTTATATCTCAGACCACTGAAAACTGGTGAAAGAAAGGTACTTCTAAAATAGCAAAAGTACAAATTTTGGAACTTACTACCCCCTGGATTGTTTCGAAAATAAAAAAAAAATGTGAAAAAGGTGATTTCGTATTTTAAGATCTTTTTCTAGTGAAGTCAGTTTTTGCCATTTCTAACAGTCTGTTCTTCAAAATCAATCAGTACAGAACATATCCCCCCCCCACCCCATATCCACTTTTTTAAAGCTATATTAAATTTCAAAATCAGTATTTAATCTGCTATTTTTGTGACCCGTAAAATTATCATGGTGGAGTGAACAACAGTGCAGTACTGATTTTTTATATTTAATTTCGGTGAAAAACTTGTGTTTCCCCATTGCTTAGTAACATATTTCTGTAATAAGGGGTAGAGCAAGAATTTTTTATTTTGTTTAAAGCAAAATTAATGTTACAAAAAGTTACTGTGTGCACATGTGCAGAGGAAACGCAACACTACGTCGAATGAAAGATGGCGACGGAAAGTGAAGTACTGATTTTGAACTTTTAATTTCTTTTAATAAGCAAAAGGAAAAATGCTTTGTCCTTTTTGTTTGTTGATAAGCAAGAAATGCCTGTGCAATGGGAAACCCTGCATTTTCAGAGAAACTAAACTTCAAAACACCAGCTGCCAAAGACAGCTTGTGGAGTCACAGTTCTATCAAAAGCTACAGGTGTCCATTCTTGATATGGCTGCTTTGTGCCCCAACTTAAATGGGAAAATAAAAATAGCCACCACTTTCTTGAAGAGTGAATCTATTGGGTTGATGCATAAGTTCATGTCGTTTTATTTCAAGAGTGTTTTTCCAGGTCAGTAGTGACGGTGCAAATGGCACCAGCTGTATATTAAAATGCAGCCAATAACTTCATGTATCTAAATCATATTGCATTGTGTGATTGTGGCTAATGGTTCTTTTGGTTTTCAGGTCCGGAAGTATGAGAGTCAAGAATGAACATTTCCGACATCTGCTCCTCTACGAGTTTAACAAGGGAACCCTCAGCTACTCGACAAATTTGTGCTGTGTATGGGGAGGATGCTATTGCTCCGAGGACAACCCGCAAATGGTTTGAGTAGTTCCGAGGTGGCAATTTTGACCTCAACGACTCTCCACGCTCAGGTCATCCATCTCAATTTGATGAGGATCATTTGAACCATCTCATCCACTTGGAACTGCATCAAACCACACGCAAATTGGCCACTGAGATGGACTCTGATCAGACCACCGTGGTGTGACACCTGGAACGTATGGGAAAGGTCCAGAAATTGGGGTCTTAGGTGCTTCACACTTTCACTGAAGACAATAAGAATCAGCGTGTTGCCATATGTGGTTCCTTGCTCGCCTGTTATCGTGAATGTTCTGAGCAACACAAACCCCTTTCTGTCATGTATTGTTACTGGAGATGAAAAGTGGTGCCTGTATGTGAATATCTGGCATTGGAGGGAATGGTTAAGCCCAAACAAAACACCCACACCATGTCCAAAACATGACCTTTATCCTGCAAAGATCATGTTGTGTCTGGTGAGACATGGAAGGCATTATTCACTGGGCAGACCATCAATGCTGCACTCTATTGTGAGCAACTCCACCATGTGAAGGGAGCAGTTCAGTAGAAATGGCCACATTGGTGCCATGCTTCTCCAACATAACGCATGCCCTCACAGTGCAAACATGACCAAAATGGCCATTCAGGACATGAAATAGGAGATCCTCCTACATCCGGCCTATTCCCCAGATGTCGCCCCTTCAGACTATCACCTGTTCCGATCTCTGCCGAATTCACTCCATGATAGAACGTTAAACAATGATGTTGATCTCCAGAATTTCCTTGATTTCTTCACAGCAAAACCTGCTTGTTTTTTCAATGGCATTGCAGACCTATCCAGACATTGGGACACCATCAAAAACAATGGGGGAAGAGGGGAATACATAGTCGATTGATTTAGTTTTCCCTTCTGATGTAATACATTCCTGTAGTGCGGTGAAAAAAACAGCATGAACTTATGCATCAACACAATATAAATAGATCGCACCACTTATTTGTGGAGGAAAGGGCTATTTTTTCACCATGCATGAGTTGGATGATTTGAAAATGGAAATAAATTCTATCTCAACGAAAAATAATTTGGCCAGCCACTAATTTGTGCAGACAAGCAAATTTTCGATCGTGGCAACTAAAGTAACTTTTTCTAGTGGCCACTTTGTGGCGATCGCTAATTTTAATATTTACTACTACATGTGTACCTGAACTTGTAGGAGAGACAACAAAATGCTTCCATTGGAATTATCGTATGAAAAGTGGGATACAAATCTCCCTTAATATGGCTGGTGGCAGCTTCAAATAATTTTAGAAAATTTGGCAAAACAGGCCAGAATATAACAATTTAATGCTTCAATACAAATTATTTTGATTTTAAGAGCTGAAACATCTCTAATTTAACTTTACTATACTAGTTATTCAAGGATTATAATCTAGCAAAGTATTTCTTCCTAATCATCCAGATTTGTGTTTCCAGTTGTTGAATTTGATTATTTGCAGGGTTGAATAAGATTAGACAAAAGATATAGAAAAAAGTGGACTTGAGCCTTTCCCCATAGCCTGCATTCAAGCTCATCTTCAGTGTGTGTTACAAATGTAAGTAAACAAAAACACTTGAGCTGACCTAGTTTTGTTTACATTCTCAACAGGTACCTACTTCCATCACTCTGCTTATTACCTGTATTACACACACATTCTGCACTGAAAAAATTTCCCTATCCAGAACAAGTTCAGCTATGTTTTACACAAATTAATAAGAAAGCATAAGACAATGTTATTCACAAATGAAGGAAAAACCATGTGCTGAGATCAGGGGTAACTGTGAAGGTGAACAAAAAATGAGGAACAAGAAAGATCAGCAAATACACGAAACAAAAATCAAATTAAGAAAGGTAGCAATTTAAAATAATACAAATTACTACATGCATTACATAATGCATGCACACACACACACATCAACCATTATCAATTCATTTTATGTAGTTTAAAAATGGCACAAATCCATTTTATTAATTAATAGCTTTCAGAATCGCCTAAAAAAACAGATTTTCTGAATACACTTACAAACGCTGATTTGCTTTATGAATCTGTTGAGAGCTAACGCAGTTGCAGATTTATTTTTTTTTCAAAAAGTTATCAGTGTGTGGACTTAAATTGGTTTTACCATCAAAATGGCATTACTTCATAAAGTTTAATTTCTCTGAAAATACATGGTTTCCCACTGCTTACTGAACTTCTTGCTATATCAATAGACTTTAAAACGAGCAAGCAATTTTCCTTTCATTTCCTTTTTTTTTTTAGTTCAAAATTGGAATTTTGTCGCTGTCTTCCATTCCCTGTAAAGTAGTTTTCTCTACACATTGTACGGTGTAATAGCATTTAAGAACCTTACTTTTGCTTTAAACAAAAGAAAAAAATTCTCGCTTTGCCCCTTGATATAGCAAGCTAAGGAATGGAAAACTACATGTTTTAAGGGAAATTAAATATTAAAATTTGCTAATACAGTACTGAACTGTTCACTCTGACGTGAAAACAATTTTACTTGTCGCGGAAATGGATCGAATTCCATCTTGAACAGATTAAGTACAGAGTTTAAAATTTAAATTCATTTAAAAAATGGGGAAAGGAGGAGTGCTAGCTCTACTAATTAATTTCGAAGAAAAGACAGTTACAAAAACGAAAATGTGCATTTCATTAGAAAAAATTCTTAAAAATACAAGGTTGCTTTCTTTCATTAATCTGAATATATTAAAGAAGAGGAACAGGATCAGGGATATACAAAAAATAAAAATACAATCAGGATGAGAAATGAGGTAAGGGAATGCAGCTGTCAGAAAAATTTTAAATTCTGAAATCACGGAGCTGCTAGAACAATCATTTCTAACTGTTCAGAAGATTAAGGTTTTTCTACCGGCGGATGTCTCAAGTGAGATGAAAAAAAAGTCAAAAACATTAAAGAAAAGTTGCAATATTAAAAACATGTCACAAATAATCCAAAAAATAAACATCAAAATCTTAAAAGCATGAAAATAAACTTCGCACAAATATTAAACATTTCACCAAGATTTTCGATTATTCCATAATATATTTGATGTTTTTCATACTCCGTAACAGACCAACGTTTCCCGTCGTGACTACGGAGAATCTATAAGAGGGCCTATAATGGTGGTACAGAGGAGACATGTTACAGTGGAAAACAAATATTAAAATTCCACCAAAAAACGGATGTTTTCTCAAAAACAACTGAATTCCAGACACTAGGTTAAAAAACCAGACGTAATCAGATCAAATCATGACACTTGGCAGCTATGATATATATTTTTTAGTCAGTAGCAAAAAAATAAGAAACGTGCATACAACTTTAAATTCACGATCAGCAAAAATCCGGAACATCACTGTTCAAAAATCCAGAATCAGAACCACAATCAGGCTTGCAAGATGTGGTAGAAGATATGAATTCCTAAAGTTAAGGGGAAGGCAGTCATAATATCAGAAATGTGACTACCCAACAAGGTGTAGCCAATCACAGAACAACTCATGATGCACTGTCTGTATTTGTCAGTACCAATTTCCTGCCACCAACACAAAGCTGATACACAAGAGAGAAAATGCCTCTCCACTGCATATCACTCACTCAAAGCTGATACCCAAGAGAGAAAATGCCTCTCCACTGCATATCACTCACTCAAAGCTGATACACAAGAGAGAAAATGCCTCTCCACTGCATATCACCCACTCAAAGCTGATACCCATGAGAGAAAATGCCTCTCCACTGCATATCACTCACTCAAAGCTGATACACAAAAGAGAAAATGCCTCTCCACTGCATATCACTCACTCAAAGCTGATACACAAGAGAGAAAATAAAATGCCTCTCCTCTGCATATCACTCACTCAAAGATACAAACATTACAGTAGTTCAACTAATCAGTAGATTGCCTTGATAAATACCAAAATAGTGTTTATATTGTTCCTAGAACACAGGCTTGTCTGCTCATTTAGCTTGTACAGCATGAGAGCCATGCTTGGCTAAAGAGGAGCATGTATACGCTAATCTCAAACCATGATATACAAACAAGCCCAGGCAGCTTCAAACTGCAGTATACTGGGAGGCATGGAAATTGGGAGATGTGTGTTTCATTGACCCTGTGAGACAATTGTTTACAAGATTTTCAAAAGTTGACTGCATGGATGAATTTATTCTCTGTCTCGTAAAATAAGGTAATTTTAGAGAGAACTGAAGTGAATTTTACTCTCACACTTTAATGTCAAAAATTTCAAAACACACAGTTTCAATTTAACAGGTTTTCCTTGAGAAGAAATTCTGCCAAACCTAGATTATCTGATACATCAGCATCATCATCATTGTCAACCATTATCAATCCACTGCTGGACGAAGGTCTCCCCAAGTTTCTTCCACAACGGTCTGTCTTGTGCCAGCCTTCTCCATGTTACTCCCGCATACTTTCCAATTCCATCCACCCGTCTCCCACGTGGTCTTCTTCTGGGTCTTTTCCTGTCCCTCGGAATCCAGTCTAAAATTTTGGCTGTCCATCGATGGTCTGTCCTTCTGGCAATATGTCCGGCTCATTGCCATTTCAGGGATTTAACTCTGATCAAGATGTCTTCCACTCTTGTCATTTTTCTGATCCCCGAGTTCCTCTTTTTATCTCTCCTGGTTACACCAAGCATGCATCTCTCCATGCTTCTTTCAGTTGTCTGCAGTCTTTGTATGTCTCTTTTAGTTAAGGCCCACGTCTCTGCACCATATGTAAGCACTGGAAGGATGCATTGATCAAACACTGTTGTTTTAAGACATAATGACAAATAGCTCTTGAAATTACACTGTTTCTTCCAAACGCTCTCCAGGCAAGTTTTATATGCCAATTAATTTCTTCAACAATGAGACCCTCACTTGATATCTGTTGTCCAAGATAAATGTAGGTATTGGTTATCTCTAGCTTTTCCCTATCAATCAATAAATCTTCATTTTTTGCAAAAGCATTGTACATCACTTTTGTCTTCTGAAAGTTCATTTTTAATCCCACTTCTTTACTCTTGTCAGCAAGTTCCTGGATCATACTCTGCAGCTCTGAAGGGGTAGTTGCAAAAATGACTACGTCCTCAACAAAATGAAGGTGAGTTAGATAATCTCCATTAATTTTTATCCCTTTGTTTTCCCAGTTCAGTTACTGAAAGACATTTTCCAACGTGGCATTAAAGAGTTTGGGATATATAGTGTCACCCTGTCTCACTCCCTTTCCAATTTTTATGGGTGCTGTATTCTCAAATAGCCGAATCTTTGCACTAGCATTTTCATATATGTTATGAATAATATTAATGTATGCATCTTGAATACCGCAGGATTTCAAAGCCATTGTAATTGCTGATGGTTTCAACGAATCAAAGGCCTTTTCATAATCGATAAAAGCCATGCATAATGGAAATTCATATTCCCTCTCTCTTTCAATGAGTTCTCTCAGTACGTGGATATGATCTATTGTGCTGTAGCCACTCCTGAATCCAGCTTGTTCTCTCGGTTAAGCCATGCCCATTGTCACCTTTAAGCGGTGTGAAAGAACTTTAGTGAAGATTTTATAAACCACTGATAGGAGGCTGATAGGTCTGTAGTTTCCGAGATCCTCAATGTCACCTTTTTTTATGTAGCAGGATCATTGTAGCGTTGCTCCAATCCTCAGGAATCTTCCCTTCATTAAAGCATCGAGTGAAAACTTGGGTGAGCACTGCTCCAATTCAATTTCTCCACTTGCTTCTTGTATGGTGTCTACAGTAATTCCATCTTTTCCTGGCGCTTTTCCCCGCTTCATGTTCTTGATTGCGTGTGCAACTTTTGCTGGGAGCAGTGTTTAAGCTACAGTCGCTATTTTCGCGAAATACGATGAATTAATCTAAAATGCGAGAAAAACCATTAGTGTCTGTCGCAAAATTGCACCTGCCATTTAAATATTAACCCATCAACAGATTCTACTCTGGCTATTGTTTTTGTGGGAACTAGTTTTCGAAATTCTGGGAACGATTTGCACTCCGCTGTTATTTTCTTAAATATGTTACTACAGCACCTGTTGAATCACTCCCCACATAAAGGGTGGGGTAGGCTGATAGGGTAAGATAGATATTAGAGGGATTAGACCCCTTCCCCCATTCAAGTCAACTGCAATGTCTACGGCTTCATTCCCACCCCCCAGGCCCAAAACAACCCCTGCATTCATGACCAGAGTGACCTTTCAAACTTCTATAGGGAAGGAACACATATTAGGAAAGATAAGTGCAAGCTAGGAGTTGCTCTCGCCACCCAAGGTGCCATCCATCATACAATGTGCCGCATTACAATGGATAAATACATTATTAAGAAACGCAAAGATTGCGAAGACAGTGCTGACAAAACAACTGAAAACGAATGCGAGTTTAAAAAAAAAAAAAAAGTAAAACTGCTACTGAATCTAATATACCTTCCAAGCAACTTGTGCGAAAATGGTGCTCCCTTTAAAATTGGGTGCAAGGTAACTGAAGGGATAAAATACCATATTTGAACTGCGAACTGTGCGTTGCAGCAAGAAAAAGCAATATCCTGGCAAGTAATAAATTAAGCGAAAAGTCCCAACTTCCAATTATTTTCATATATTTGTTTTTGCACATGGCTGCCAACTAATAAAAAAATTCCTACGTGGAAGGAGTTCGATTTAAGCATCAAGCATTTAGGGCGATTAAGACATCAATCAATCAATTTAGGTTGATCGAAACATCAAAACAATAATATGTGTCAACTTTCTATCGCGCATGACAGAGACAACGCGTATGCGTAACTACAGAAGAAAAAAAAAGTTTTTAATTTCAGTTGCCGCCAAAACCACGGCTTTCCAGCTGGAGAAAAAACCTCAGGAAATAGTTGCTTGTAAACAACTGCTAAGGGCGCCCTCTTCACCTTAAGATACTGGAAGCGGAAACACACACAAGACCGAAATAAGAAAATAAAAATAAAGAATCCCGGCAGGCTCAATCCCCAGAAAATGTAAACGCACTCAACAGTCTGTCAGGCAAGTAAAGTTTCACCACGTGGTTTGTCATCTCATATTTTACAAGCTAGAAAGGGATGGATTATGAGGGAGGGAGGGAACTTACCAAAAACGGTTATCAACGGTTGTCAAGTATAATTAACAATCGCAAGGGGTAGGAGGTCATCCCCCCTCCCGTTATATTTTCCGGCAGTACTGAAAAAGTTAACGCTATTTTTTTTAATATTTATTTTTATGTATTGTAATTAATCTCGAGTGTTAGCAATTACAAAATTCCCAATTTGAAAAATATTTAACACTGCTATGCTAATGACTCAAAACAGACAGTTCTGTCTTCTGAAAAAATAGCATGAATGCCATTAAAGCTGAAGAAGCCGCCCCGGTGGCGCAGTGGTCTAAGGCGTTGGCCTCTGATCATTCGTTCGTAAGGGGTCCGGGTTCAAATCCCGGTCAGGCATGGATGTTGTGTTTGTCTTACAGCACTGGCTCTCTCCCTTCCCTGGAACCAGTGACCCTAAATTAGGGAAGGGCGACTGCTTATAGCCCATTTGAGTTGCTCACGGTGGTCGTTAAACCTCCAATCAAAAAAAAAAAAAAGCTGAAGGGTTAACCGATTGTGAAACAAGTTCTTGCTCGCGATCCGCAGAAATGACATGGAAGAGGTAGGAGCGGGGGAGGGAGGTAACAGAGCAAAACAACGAGGAAGCACATTGAAAATCACACATCCGGTGAAGTAGCCGTTACCCTCAGTACTTTGCCCACCCCCTCTTCTATAAGTGAAGAAGTGCGAACGCATAGGAATGTTTTCACCACAAGCTTCTTTTTTTTTTTTTAATATTTGCAAGTACCTGTAAATTAATGTGTGAAATACACATATACTCGCACTACAATAATTGTAGGACTAATACTATTTTCATAGCATGTTTTTTTCTTTTGCGATATGAACCACGTGTACTTCGCCTTTGTTTGATATTAAAAGAAATATTTAGAACGCTCAAATGGTAATATTTTATTATTTTGTAATTAAAATAATAGTTGGTTTGAGGAATATACTGTTGCTTTTAATAAAAATCTAAATTTAATTTTAGAAATACTTACTTGGATTGAGTAGGGTTGTTGATGCTCCAAGACTTTTTTTTTAATTTATTTACACTTATGTACCTTTATATATATAAGTGATGTTCAATGCTTTTACAAAAAATGAAGATTTATCAATTGATGGCGAAAAGCTGGAGATAACAGACACATACGTTTATCTTGGACAGCAGATATCAAATGAGGGTCACATTGATGAAGAAATTAATCGGCTTACAAAACTTGCCTGGAGAGCTTTTGGAAGAAACAGCATAATTTTCAAGAGCAATATGCCATTATGTCTTAAAAAGAGAAGTGCTTGATCAATGCATCCTTCCAGTGCTCACGTATGGTGCAGAGACGTGGACCTTAACTAAAAGAGACATACAAAGGCTGCAGACAACTCAAAGCAGCATGGAGAGGTGCATGCTTGGTGTAACCAGGAGAGATAAGAAGAGGAACACGTGGATCCGAAAAATGACAAGAGTGGAAGACATCATGATCAGAGTTAAATCCCTGAAATGGCAATGGGCTGGACATACTGCCAGAAGAACAGACCATCGATGGACAGCCGAAATTTTAGATTGGATTCCAAGGGACAGGAAAAGACCCAGAAGAAGACCACATGGAAGATGGGTGGATGAAATTCGAAAGTATGCGGGAGTGACATGGAGGAGACTGGCACAAGACAGACTGTTGTGGAGGAAACTTGGGGAGACCTTCGTCCAACAGTGGATTGATAATGGTTGACAATGATGATGATGATATATATATGGGATGTAAGGTCAGGTGATGCGTAACATCACAGCCTCTCCTTGACAAATGTCAACCCCGCCTTCTCGTGGTACATCCTGTTCCCACTAAAGAGGCTCTGACGACCGCCAATAGCGGTATAACTATACCATCGGGATTAAAGGAAATGCTATCCCACACTCACCAACCCGCTTGGCCAGCGTGGTGAGTTATGGCCAAACCCCTCCAAAATGATTCCACAACTTAAATCTTGGCCCTCAGTCTCCGGCAGCTGGAATGTACCTGGCCAAGGCAGCGGCCAGTGCGACATGAAGGCAGAGGGTGCTAAGAATCCCCGGAGGACCGGACTAGGCTGCCATCTGATGCTGACCTTGGCTACGTATAACGGACGCTCCCTATCTTCTGATTCAAGGCTTCTTGAATTGGAAGAGGAGCTACAAAGGATCAAGTGGGACATCGTCGGGCTAAGTGAGGTAAGGAGAAAAGGAGAAGATCTCATTGAACTGAAAAGTGGACATCTCTTCTACTATCGTGGGACAGATACTGGCAGAACTAGTGGTGTTGGATTTATAATAAACAAGAAACTGAAGGATAAAGTTGTAGAAGTTGAAAGTTCCTCTGACAGAGCTGCACGACTCGTTATCTAACTCTCGAGAAGATACCAGGCTCAGATTATTCAAACTTATGCACCCACCACAAGTCATGCTGAAGAGGAAATTGAAGAATTTTATGAGGAAATTCGTGATCTAAATAATAAAGGTAAGCAGCACTTGAAGATAATTATGGGAGATTTCAATGCAAAAATAGGGCAACGGCAACAGAATGAAACTTCAGTAGGTAAATTCGGTCACGGCAACAGAAACCAGCGTGGAAATACTCTCGTTGAGTTTGCAGAGGCAGAAGGGTTTTTCATCTTGAACTCCTTTTTCAAGAAAAAGCCACACAGGAAATGGACATGGAGACATCCAAATGGGACGACAAGTGAAATTGATTTTATTATGTGTAACAAAAAATTATTCATAGAAGACTGCAGTGTGCTAAACAAGTTCAACACAGGCAGTGACCATAGATTGGTGAGATGTAAGATGCACCTCAACACTATAAACTCGAACGTAGCAAGCTCATAAGACAAACAAAATGTATTGACATAACCAACCTTAAAAAACACCATAATACCTTCAAATTGGAACTGAAGAACAGGTTCTCTGCTTTAGAAGGCCTAACATCGGAAGAAGTGGATATTTCTGAAGTTAACAGAAAAGTAACCAAAGCTCTTATGGAAACAGCAACAAAATTAGCTGGGTCTAAGAACAAATTGCATGTGAACAAATTATCAGGAAAAACCAAAATGTTGATGCAAAAAAGAAGAGTGATGAGGACAACTAAAGAAGATGCGACTTCCAAAGTGGAATATATAGAGCTATGCAAGACAGTACGAAAAAGTATCACTGAAGACGTAAGGAAATTCAACTGTGAACAAGTAAGGAAAGCAATTGAAAACAACCAAAGCCTAAAGATTCCAAAGGGACATCTCAGTAAGGGAAAAAAACAGATTATGGCACTGAGAAAAGAAGATGGTTCTGTAACAAGAAATAGAGGCGAAATTTTGACAAGAGTGAAAGATTTCTACTCCAAATTATATGAAAGGGATGATACATGTACTACAGACATCATGAAAGGTACCAGTACCAGAGTTCTTCCAGTCCTTCCAGCAGAAGTTGCACATGCAATCAAGAACATGAAGCGGGGGAAAGCTCCAGGAGAAGATGGAATTACTGTAGACATCATACAAGAAGCAAGTGGAGAAATCGAAACAGTACTCGCCCAAATTTTCACTCGCCTTAATGAAGGGAAAATTCCTGAGAATTGGAACAACGCTACAATGATCTTGCTACATAAAAAGGTGACATTGAGGATCTCAGGAACTACAGACCTATCAGCCTCCTATCAGTGGTTTATAAAATCTTCACTAAAGTTCTCTCACACCACTTGAAAGTGACACTGGACATGGCTCAACCGAGAGAACAAGCTGGATTCAGGAGTGGCTACAGCACAATAGATCATATCCACGTACTGAGAGAACTAATTGAAAGAGCGAGGGAATATGAACTTCCATTGTGCATGGCTTTTATTGATTATGAAAAAGCCTTTGATTCGGTGAAACCATCAGCAGTTGCAATGGCTCTGAAATCCTGCGGTATTGAAGATGCATACATTAATATCATTAATAACATCTGTGAAAATGCAAGTGCAAAGATTCGGCTGTTTGAAAATACAACACACATCAAAATTGGAAAAGGAGTGAGACAAGGTGACACCATATCTCCGAAGCTCTTTAATGCCACAATGGAAAATGTCTTTCAATCACTGAACTGGGAAAACAAAGGGATAAAGATTAATGGAGATTATCTAACCCACCTTCGTTTTGCTGATGGCATAGTCATTTTTGCAACTACCCCATCAGAGCTACAGAGTATGATCCAGGAACTTGGTGACAAGAGTAAAGAAGTGGGATTAAAAATGAACTTTCAGAAGACAAAAGTGATGTACAATGCTTTTACAAGAAATGAAGATTTATCGATTGATGGAGAAAAGCTGGAGATAACAGACACGTACGTTTATCTTGGACAGCAGATATCAAGTGAGGGTCACATTGATGAAGAATTTAATCCATGTACAAAACTTGCCTGGAGAGCTTTTGGAAGAAACAGCATAATTTTCAAGAGCAATATGCCATTATGTCTTAAAAGAAAAGTGTTTGATCAATGCATCCTTCCAGTGCTTACGTATGGTGCAGAGACGTGGACCTTAGCTAAAAGAGACATACAAAGGCTGCAGACAACTCAAAGCAGCATGGAGAGGTGCATGCTTGGTGTAACCAGGAGAGATAAGAAGAGGAACACGTGGATCCGAAAAATGACAAGAGTGGAAGACATCATGATCAGAGTTAAATCCCTGAAATGGCAATGGGCTGGACATACTGCCAAAAGGACAGACCATCGATGGACAGCCGAAATTTTAGATTGGATTCCAAGGGACAGGAAAAGACCCAGAAGAAGACCACATGGAAGATGGGTGGCTGAAATTCGAAAGTATGCGCGAGTGACGTGGAGGAGACTGGCACAAGACAGACCGTTGTGGAGGAAACTTGGGGAGACCTTCGTCCAGCAGTGGATTGATAATGGTTGACAATGATGATGATGATATATATATATATATACTAAAGAGTAAAGCCGAAAACATAAGAAAAACTTTAGAATTTAAAACGAAAGTTGCAAAATAACCTGAAGATCAAAACGCGCAATGCGGCAGTTATGAAAATTCAGAATTCACCTATTTTTCTCTTTTTACTCACACCGGTCAATACATAACCTTTTCTATGTTGTACTTGGTATGGATCAAAAAAATTTTGCTTCAGTCTCTTCTTAATAGAATATATATATATATATATATATATATATATTCATTTTGGAGGGGTTTGGCCATAACTCACCACGCTGGCCAAGCGGGTTGGTGAGTGTGGGATAGAATTTCCTCTAATCCCGATGGTATAGTTATACCGCTATGGGCGGTCGTCAGAGCCCCTTTAGTGGGAACAGGATGCACCACGAGAAGGCGGGGTTGACATTTGTCAAGGAGAGGCTGTGATGTTACGCATCACCTGACCTTACACCCCTCCAAAATGACTCCACAACTTAAATCTTGGCCCTCAGTCTCCGGCAGCTGGAATGTACCTGGCCAAGGCAGCGGCCAGTGCGACATGAAGGCAGAGGGTGCTAAGAATCCCCGGAGGACCGGACTAGGCTGCCATCTGATGCTGACCTTGGCAACGTACAATGGACGCTCCCTATCTTCTGATTCAAGGCTTCTTGAATTGGAAGAGGAACTACAAAGGATCAAGTGGGACATCGTGGGGCTAAGTGAGGTAAGGAGAAAAGGAGAAGATCTCATCGAACTGAAAAGTGGACATCTCTTCTACTATCGTGGGACAGATACTGGCAGAACTAGTGGTGTTGGATTTATAATAAACAAGAAACTGAAGGATAAAGTTGTAGAAGTTGAAAGTTCCTCTGACAGAGCTGCAAGACTCGTTATCCAACTATCGAGAAGATACCAGGCTCAGATTATTCAAACTTATGCACCCACCACAAGTCATCCTGAAGAAGAAATTGAAGAATTTTATGAGGAAATTTGTCATCTAAATAATAAAGGTAAGCAGCACTTGAAAATAATTATGGGAGATTTCAATGCAAAAATAGGGCAACGGCAACAGAATGAAACTTCAGTAGGTAAATTCGGTCACGGCAACAGAAACCAGCGTGGAAATACTCTCGTTGAGTTTGCAGAGGCAGAAGGGTTTTTCATCTTGAACTCCTTCTTCAAGAAAAAGCCACACAGGAAATGGACATGGAGACATCCAAATGGGACGACAAGTGAAATTGATTTTATTATGTGTAACAAAAAATTCGTCATAGAAGACTGCAGTGTGCTAAACAAGTTCAACACAGGTAGTGACCATAGATTGGTGAGATGTAAGATGCACCTCAACACTAAACTTGAACGTGGCAAGCTCATAAGACAAACAAAATCTATTGACATAACCAACCTTAAAAAACACCATAATACCTTCAAGTTGGAACTCAAGAACAGGTTCTCTGCTTTAGAAGGCCTAACATCGAAAGAAGTGGACATCTCTGAAGTTAACAGAAAAGTAACCAAAGCTCTTATGGAAACAGCAACAAAATTAGCTGGGTCTAAGAACAAGTTGCATGTAAATAAATTATCAGGAAAAACGAAAATGTTGATGCAAAAAAGGAGAGAGATGAGGACAACTAAAGAAGATGTGACTTCCAAAGTGGAATATATAGAGCTATGCAAGACAGTACGAAAAAGTATCACTGAAGACGTAAGAAAATTCAACTGTGAACTAGTGAGGAAAGCAATTGAAAACAACCAAAGCCTAAAGATAGCAAAGGGACATCTCAGTAAGGGAAGAAAACAGATTATGGCACTGAGAAAAGAAGATGGTTCTGTAACAAGAAATAGAGGTGAAATTTTGACAAGAGTGAAAGATTTCTACTCCAAATTATATGAAAGGGATGATACATGCACTCCAGACATCATGAAAGATACCAGTACCAGAGTTCCTCCAGTCCTTCCAGCAGAAGTTGCACATGCAATCAAGAACATGAAGCGGGGAAAAGCTCCAGGAGAAGATGGAATTACTGTAGACATCATACAAGAAGCAAGTGGAGAAATCGAAACAGTACTCGCCCAAATTTTCACTCGATGCCTTAATGAAGGAAAGATTCCTGAGGATTGGAACACCGCTACAATGATCCTGCTACATAAGAAAGGTGACATTGAGGATCTCGGAAACTACAGACCTATCAGCCTCCTATCAGTAGTTTATAAAATCTTCACTAAAGTTATTTCACACCGCTTGAAGGTAACACTGGACATGGCTCAACCGAGAGAACAAGCTGGATTCAGGAGTGGCTACAGCACAATAGATCATATCCATGTGCTGAGAGAACTAATTGAAAGAGCGAGGGAATATGAACTTCCATTGTGCATGGCTTTTATCGATTATGAAAAAGCCTTTGATTCGGTGAAACCATCAGCAGTTACAATGGCTCTGAAAACCTGCGGTATTGAAGATGCATACATTAATATTATTAATAACATCTATGAAAATGCAAGTGCAAAGATTAGGCTGTTTGAAAATACAACACACATAAAAATTGGAAAGGGAGTGAGACAAGGTGACACCATATCTCCGAAGCTCTTTAATGCCACATTGGAGGGTGTTTTTCAGTCACTGAGCTATGAAAACAAGGGGATAAAGATTAATGGAGATTATCTAACCCACCTTCGTTTTGCTGATGACGTAGTCATTTTTGCAACTAGCCCATCAGAGCTGCAGAGTATGATCCAGGAACTTGCTGACAAGAGTAAAGAAGTGGGATTAAAAATGAACTTTCAGAAGACAAAAGTGATGTTCAATGCTTTTACAAGAAATGAAGATTTATCGATTGATGGAGAAAAGCTGGAGATAACAGACACGTACGTTTATCTTGGACAGCAGATATCAAGTGAGGGTCACATTGATGAAGAAATTAATCGGCGCACAAAACTTGCCTGGAGAGCTTTTGGAAGAAACAGCATAATTTTCAAGAGCAATATGCCATTATGTCTTAAAAGAAAAGTGTTTGATCAATGCATCCTTCCAGTGCTTACGTATGGTGCAGAGACGTGGACCTTAACTAAAAGAGACATACAAAGGCTGCAGACAACTCAAAGAAGCATGGAGAGGTGCATGCTTGGTATAACCAGGAGAGATAAGAAGAGGAACTCGTGGATCCGAAAAATGACAAGAGTGGAAGACATCATGATCAGAGTCAAATCCCTGAAATGGCAATGGGCTGGACATACTGCCAGAAGGACAGACCATCGATGGACAGCCGAAATTTTAGATTGGATTCCAAGGGACAGGAAAAGACCCAGAAGAAGACCACATGGGAGATGGGTGGATGAAATTCGAAAGTATGCAGGGGTGACATGGAGGAGACTGGCACAAGACAGACCGTTGTGGAGGAAACTTGGGGAGACCTTCGTCCAGCAGTGGATTGATAATGGTTGACAATGATGATGATGATGATGATATATATATTCTATAAAGAAGATACCTAAGCAAAAAAATACATATATAATTTTGACTCACACCTAATACAACATAGAAAAGGTTATGTATCTACCTGTGTGAGTAAAAGGAGAAAAGATAAAAAAATAAAATAAAACAACTGAATGTAGAAGGTGTCGAGAATACTGAGCCTTGGCTTTATCAAGGACCAGCAAAAACTCTGCATTTTCTCACTTCCACAAAGACCTAGTTGGAAATGGGTTTCTGCAAGGCCATAGATGCAAGTAACATTCCCACCTAAAATAGTTTAAAAAATATATATATAAGTCATGTCCTCCGTAGAGTAGCATGACCTAGCACTAGTTAACAATTTCGCTTGCATCCATTAACCTTCATGGCCCGACCCATGCTCTTCATCTGTTACTATTAAACAGAGAGAAGAAGATTAAAGAGAACTCAAGCTGTGAGAGTGACATAATAAATAGAAATGATTTTCAGCTATAACGAAATTCCAAGTTCGTTTGAGAGAGAATTTAAACCTGAAAAACAATGCAAAAGAAATCCAAATTTTACATTGCAATTAAAAAAGGAAATGTTAATTTATAACGAACAGATTTTTGAAAGAAAACTTGAGTCTAAAACCCCCTACTCTACAACTTATGACAGCACGAAAACGAGAATAAGTTAAAGATAATAATTAACTAAAGAAAACTTTGTGAAAGTTATATACCTTAAACAGTTAGTTGCAATATGTACAAAGTATTTCAGCAGTGCTTTAAGTGCATAATTAATTAGTTATTAAGAACTTAACTACTTTGAAAAAACAGCGCATAGACAGCGCATAGAAAAGGAACAAGCTTAGCCTTCTTCTGTTCCTAGGTACCCCAAAAGACGCTCAAAGTTACATTCTCGTTTTCGTGCTGTCATAAGTTGTAGAGTAGGGGTTTTAGACTCAAGTTTTCTTTCAAAAATCTGTTCGTTATAAATTAACATTTCCTTTTTTAATTGCAATGTAAAATTTGGATTTCTTTTGCATTGTTTTTCAGGTTTAAATTCTCTCTCAAACGAACTTGGAATTTCGTTATAGCTGAAAATCATTTCTATTTATTATGTCACTCTCACAGCTTGAGTTCTCTTTAATCTTCTTCTCTCTGTTTAATAGTAACAGATGAAGAGCATGGGTCGGGCCATGAAGGTTAATGGATGCAAGCGAAATTGTTAACTAGTGCTAGGTCATGCTACTCTACGGAGGACATGACTTATATATATATTTTTTAAACTATTTTAGGTGGGAATGTTACTTGCATCTATGGCCTTGCAGAAACCCATTTCCAACTAGGTCTTTGTGGAAGTGAGAAAATGCAGAGTTTTTGCTGGTCCTTGATAAAGCCAAGGCTCAGTATTCTCGACACCTTCTACATTCAGTTGTTTTATTTTATTTTTTTATCTTTTCTCTTTTTACTCACACAGGTAGATACATAACCTTTTCTATGTTGTATTAGGTGTGAGTCAAAATTATATATGTATTTTTTTGCTTAGGTATCTTCTTTATAGAATGTGAATTCTGAATTTTCAAAACTGCTGCGTTGCGCGTTTTGATTTTCAGGTTATTTTGCACCCTTCGTTTTAAATTCTAAAATTTTTTCCTTAGTCTTCAGTTTTGCTCTTAAGTATATATATATATATATATATATATATATATATTCTATAAAGAAGATACCTAAGCAAAAAAATACATATATAATTTTGACTCACACCTAGTACAACATAGAAAAGGTTATGTATCTACCTGTGTGATCAAAAGGAAAAAAGGTAAAAAATAAAATAAAACAACTGAATGTAGAAGGTGTCGAGAATACTGAGCCTTGGCTTTATCAAGGACCAGCAAAAACTCTGCATTTTCTCACTTCCACAAAGACCTAGTTGGAAATGGGTTTCTGCAAGGCCATAGATGCAAGTAACATTCCCACCTAAAATAGTTTAAAAAATATATATATAAGTCATGTCCTCCTTAGAGTTGCATGACCTAGCACTAGTTAACATTTTCGCTTGCATCCATTAACCTTCCTGGCCCGACCCATACTCTTCATCTGTTACTATTAAACAGAGAGAAGAAGATTAAAGAGAACTCAAGCTGTGAGAGTGACATAATAATTAGAAATGATTTTCAGCCATAACGAAATTCCAAGTTCGTTTGAGAGAGAATTTAAACCTGAAAAACAGTGCAAAAGAAATCCAAATTTTACATTGCAATTAAAAAAGGAAATGTTAATTTATAACGAACAGATTTTTGAAAGAAAACTTGAGTCTAAAACCCCCTACTCTACAACTTATGACAACACAAAAACGAGAATAAGTTAAAGATAATAATTAACTAAAGAAAACTTTGTGAAAGTTATATACCTTAAACAGTTAGTTGCAATATGTACAAAGTATTTCAGCAGTGCTTTAAGTGCATAATTAATTAGTATTAAGAACTTAACTACTTTGAAAAAACAGCGCATAGACAGCGCATAGAAAAGGAACAAGCTAAGCCATCTTCTGTTCCTAGGTACCCCAAAAAGACGCTCAAAGTTACAAAGAAAAGAAAGAGTTAAAACCCGCAAAAATGTTAACAGACAAATCAATGCCTAAAAGTTGAAAAGCTAAAAAACGACAGAGAAAAGGTACATGAAGTACAAACATTGAACTTATAAAACCTAGAACCCAAAAACAAGGAAGAGAGCTTACCTCTTGAGTTACAAAAACTTTTCTCCTCACAAGAGAAGAACATGGCTGACCTCTTCTGCCACTCCCTAGACAGCTGGGGGCAGTGAGGGTGGGGCTGATGGCCTCCTCATACAGCAAGAAAACAACGCGCGGAGATTTTAACCAGAGAAAAAAAATATATAAACATAAGACTGTGGATCTGTATGATCAGAAAGAGCAGAATTAACTCTCCAGAATACATGAGAAATATTATAAAATACACGAGCAGTTTATTTAATAATCTTTGCATGTATTAAATCACCTTAGTGAGCTTCTATAGATTAATCAGAATCTTATTAATTTTAATGTTGGTTTTACTATTTTTAGTATAGCTATCCTAGTGATGAATAACTAGTTTTCTTTTTATTTGTTTTTATTTTCTTTTATAAACGGATTTTTAAGCTTTTTTGTGATTTTGTTTATATTATTTAATTTTTTGTTTTAATAGGACCGTCATATCCATAGCACTAAGGTTCCTTTAGGTAGTTAATAGGCATCCTCTAGCCAACTTCCTTACGGCTTTGATTGGTCAGAATCATATTATTAACTGTGTAGAAAATTAAAGCAGATCTGCCAACCTTACTCTATTATTCAGAATAATTTTTCTTAAAGTTCTTTTGATGAAAGAAGAAGGAATTTCGTTCTCTAGAAAACTTTCTAATAGTATATTAATGTTGTAATTGAAGTCCAAATTGTTGCTGCAAATTCTTGAAATTCTTAGGACCTGAGAAATTAGTACATTCTCAATTACTTTGGTTGAAATGTTATTATTCCAGTGTAGATATTTAATTACTTTGAAAGGAAAATTAACTCTTTTATCATAGAGGCTAATAGATGGGTTACCTCTGTTGAGCTTAATGCTTAAGTCTAGGAACTCAAGTTCCTGATTACTGTGGTTGGTTTTACATAAGTTAAGAGAGCTAGGATAGATATTATCAAAATCACTCTCTATAACTTCTGAATTATTGATACACAGCAGATCATCAATATATCTAAAAGTGTAAAGGTAGTTATCTGAGCAGGTGGGGTGATTTTTAATGAATTTATATTCCTTAAAGAACAGGAATAGATTAGCGATATGCGTGGACGTTGATGTTCCCATTGGAATACCGTTCACTTGCTTATAGAGAGTGTTATTATATAAGATATGGTTATTTATTATGCAGCAATTGAGATAAGAGTTCCAAGTTCCTACATCAACAAATTGGTTAAGTTTAAATTCTGCATACAGCTCTTTAAAGGTAGTGATTATATCTGATAGAGGCAGATTAGTATACAGGTTTTCAAAATCATAACTATTAATAACTAGGGGACAAACTTTGAGTATAGTAGAAATTACTTCTGCATTATTATTAATTATCCAAAAATCTTTGTACATCAAGTTAGAACAGTTTCTAATGTGTTTCAAAACCTTCTTTAAGACATCTTCAAAAGCAAGATCTATTTTCTTTTTATGACTCCTTACTCCACTAGCTATGAACCTGAACTTCACAGGATCCTTATGAAACTTAACCGTTGCAAAAAGAAATGGAAATTCAGGCTCATATCTTCTAGTTTGTGGAATTTTAAGTTTCTTGAAGAATGCCTTAAACCGATTTTCTAACTGCTTGGTAGAATAACTTACGGGCTCGTATGTTACTCTATTATTGAGTTCCATAGTTAACAATTCAAAATAGAACTTCTTACAGATAATTGCAAAATTATTGCTAGCTTTATCCGTAGTGGTAAAAATAAATTGGTCTTGCAGTTTGGAGAGTGACCTTTTAGCTTCTCCAGAGAAAAAGAGATTTCTGTCGAAACAAAAGTCCAGACCTGCCAACTCACCGGTGAAGCTATTGATTATATTATATTTCCATTCTGCGAAGGCCTCAATAGGCTGATTGTACGTTAAACTGGTTTTTACGATGTATTTATTTACATCTTGAGTGAAGCTCTCAAGAATCCTTTCTTTGGAAATTGTGAAGGAAGGTCTGAATTTAGAGCCATACTCTAATAAATTCCTAAGCTTTTCATTTTCTACAAAACTCAAGTTTCCGGTGATAATATGGTTGTAATTCTTATCATAGTGAACTGTTTCTTTATGTTCATCACAAGAACAAGTAGTAATTACAGGAATGTAGCTCGAAGAGTTAAGTTTGTAGTTTTTAACTATTGACCCTAAGGTCTTAACATATTTAAAACTTACAATAGACTGGTGCCTGTGGATGGGAAAAAAAATTGCATTATTGTAGAACAGCTTCCTTACATTGAGATTATCGTAGGCTTTATTTAGGAACCTGATGGTAACAAAATTACTGGAAAATTCTTTAAGAGAAATTTTATCTTTAAGAATATGTTTAAGAATGTCCAGAACCAAAGCAAAAACATGCTTATCAACATGGTCAGCAGTTTCATTCCAGAATTTGAAAAAACATTTAAGGACAGAGTGCTTGAAGGACTTGAGAATTTTGTAAGTATTATTAACAAAATTAGTGCCAGTTTTAAAGCCTTCCAGAGTTTTTAGCAAGTTAGCAAAATCAACTTTGCTTGATGTGCGAAATAACCTCTGTCCTCTATTACCTCTAGAGCAGCTCTTATTATTAACAAGAAAGAAGAGTTCACGAATTGAAAATTTATGCTGATTATGCTTATTGTCAGATAGAGTGGAATTAAGGCCATAGGGATAAAGAGACTGATGCTGCAAAATTTCAAGGGATTCAGTTTCTAGCCGAGCATAGAGGTCAGGGATAATATGTATTACCTCTATTTTCACTTTGTCAAAACCACGAGTATGGAAATGCTCTAATTCAAAGGTAGAGTACTGGTTGGCGTTTGTGGAGGGGTTCACTCCTGAATTAGAGAACTTGTTTACTAGAGACCTGTGACCATTAATCCTAAGATGAAGAGGATTTTTACTTTGGCCAATATAGCTAAGGTTGCAGACAGTACAGGTGAGCTTATAGATGGTATTGTAGGCTTTGCAAAACTTGTTGGAGCAATTATCCTCAACATAAGAATAGAGGTTAGGATCTGCAGATTTACATGTCAAACAACGTTTGTCATTTCATAACTTTAGATTACCTTTGCCAGCGAGTTCATACACTATGGGAAAGGGTGCTAGCCTAACCGAGCGGGAGGACTTAAAATATCTGAGCTGACCTCCAATCCTTTCATCGTCCTTAGAACTCCACTTGGGCCAAAACATACAAATTCTGAGCATACCAACTAGGAAAAACTTTTTAGAAATAAGCAGTCCAAGAAAAGACCAAACTCGAGTATAAACTACACTCCAAAAAGCTGCATCCAAAACATACTAAAAAGAAAAATTAGAAAATGAAAAAAAAAAAAAAAAAGAAAGAAAAAAAAAAAACCCTAAGTAAAAAAAAAAAAAAAGTAATAAAAAAATATAAAAAAAAAGAAAAAAAAAATAATAAAACATTTCAACTAGAATTTGCGCATGAGCTGCTAAATAATAAATTGAAATTAGTTACTAAAGAGCAAAACTGAAGACTAAGGAAAAAATTTTAGAATTTAAAACGAAGGGTGCAAAATAACCTGAAAATCAAAACGCGCAACGCAGCAGTTTTGAAAATTCAGAATTCACATTCTATAAAGAAGATACCTAAGCAAAAAAATACATATATAATTTTGACTCACACCTAGTACAACATAGAAAAGGTTATGTATCTACCTGTGTGATCAAAAGGAAAAAAGGTAAAAAATAAAATAAAACAACTGAATGTAGAAGGTGTCGAGAATACTGAGCCTTGGCTTTATCAAGGACCAGCAAAAACTCTGCATTTTCTCACTTCCACAAAGACCTAGTTGGAAATGGGTTTCTGCAAGGCCATAGATGCAAGTAACATTCCCACCTAAAATAGCACTGACGGAAAAAAAAATCCCAACACCAAGAAGGGGTTGTGTTAGATAAACGACAGTTGGTAGGCGGTGAGAGTACATCTGTAAGATGACGTCTATGCAAATTTTGTGTTCGGCGCATACGTGTGGCGCTAGTAGCGCTCCTCGGAACATGCAAAGCAGGTTTGCTGTAAATACGCGCTGTAACGTTCGTGAGCGTTAGTTATCGTTGAGATTCAACGTAGTGTGTTGATGTTAGTCAAGAATGCCTTTAAGACGACGAAGAAGCCATTATCAACAGCTCACAGAGTTTGAACGAGGTCGTGTAATAGGGCTTAGTACCAGCTATTTTTGTTGCTGTTTCCATAAGAGCCTCGGTTAGTTTTCTGCTAACTTCAGAGATGTCCACTTCTTCCGACGTTAGACCTTCTAGAGCAGAATCTGTTCGTCGGTTCCAGTTTGAAGGTATTATGATGCTAAGGTTGGTCGTGTTAATACACTTTGTTTGTTTTATGAGCTTGCCACCCCGAGTTTAGCATTGAGGTGCATCTTACCATTCTACGATCACTACCTGTGTTGAACTTGTTTAGCACAATGCAGTCTTCCATCACACATACACATTAAATATATATATATATATACTAAAGAGCAAAGCCGAAAACATAAGAAAAACTAGAATTTAAACGAAAGTTGCAAAATAACCTGAAGATCAAAACGCGCAACGCAGCAGTTATGAAAATTCAGAATTCACCTATTTTTTTCTCATTTTACTCACACCAGTCAATACATAACCTTTTCTATGTTGTACTTGGTATGGATCAAAAAATTTTTTTGCTTCAGTCTCTTCTTAATAGAATATATATATATACACTGACGGGAAAAAAATCCCAACACCAAGAAGGGGTTGTGTTAGATAAACGACAGTTGGTAGGCGGTGAGAGTACATCTGTAAGATGACGTCTATGCAAATTTTGTGCTCGGCGCATACGTGTGGCGCTAGTAGCGCTCCTCGGAACATGCAAAGCAGGTTTGCTGTAAATACGCGCTGTAACGTTCGTGAGCGTTAGTTATCGTTGAGATTCGACGTAGTGTGTTGATGTTAGTCAAGAATGCCTTTAAGACGACGAAGAAGCCATTATCAACAGCTCACGGAGTTTGAACGAGGTCGTGTAATAGGGCTACGAGAAGGTGGGTCCCCCCCCCCGTCAGTGTATATATGAGGATCCTAACTCTGAAAACTGATATAAAGTATATCTTCTGTATATCAGTTTGAAATTTGGTTTTTAAAAATTGAATTAGCTTTTTGAAAACAGTAGACTGCTATGGTGTTATGCTCTAGACAGTTGGAAATTATGGCATAGCTCATATGCTCTGTTTTCTTCTCTCCTTTGTAATACACTACAAAGGGGTGCACTGTTGCATGATCACTTGACTAATGATAACTCTGGGCCTCATCTTGGATCACGAAAGTGCAATTCTCAGAGGTCACATGTAACAACATATTCACCCTCATTCAAGATTTCCTTGACTTCATTTATAAAAGAACTTTGCTGCTTAGCTAGAAAATCATGGAGTATCAATGTGGTAAATTTTTCAGAAAATAATTCAATAAACTCTGATGAGGTCTTCTGCATTGTTTTCTAAGTTACATCTGTCTACTGAAACCCACTGTCGAAAAGTGATATTTTCAACCATATTATTATCAAATGAATTTTGTAGTGTACTTTTTATTGGGTCGCTTTCTGTGCAAGAACTACAGTTTCCCATAATGCAGTGAATTGATGCTGGGTTGCACAGCACTTTTGCCAGTGTTTATAAGAGGCCAATTCTCCATTGGTTAACACACCGAGCTTAGCATTTTCTATCATAAGTTTGGCATTTTGATGTGTAGTGCAAACACATGCTGAGTGTGTTCCACTATGTTCTGCTACAATGAAGTGTTCTGGGTGCAGTTCTGCAAATTTAGAAAACCTAATCTTCATTTCTTAAAATTTATCTTTGAAAATTTTATATGCTTCTTTTAAATTGCACAAAATGTCTTTTAGATATTACTGTTTTATCTCCATTCTCCTCCTTCACAGTTACACTGTCTCTCTTCCCTGGCATTACTCTACTTATTTCATCATTTTCATAAAAAGAAAGTACTGTTTGCACAACTTCTTGCGACAGATTCTTTCTCGGTTTTTGGTCAGGACTTTCTAATATACCACTTTCCTTCAAAAGCCATTTTGCTTGGTGTACCATGTAGTTAGGAGCATTGGAATTGCACATTATCTTTCTTATACTCCAAGATTCAGGCAAACAAGTTAGTAGCATTACTTTCTTTTTCCTACTACTTGAAGAAAAGCTAGCTTTCAGATTACCTATGACAGATTGTTCCAGTGACTCACATTCATTTTCTGAGGAATCCTCTGCATTAGCAAATAGTTGTTTTTTAAGTGCCAACCCATTTTTTTTTTTTTTTTTTTTGGTCGAATGCTGCTTCATCTGAAGATTTGTACTACGTACAGGAGACTCTCCTAATTCCTGAAAAGACGTATTTAGTGTCTCCAGAACAGCTTAAGGTGGAGGATCATAGCTTGTTTCATCATCCGAAATGCAATCATTATTTTCTTGCATATTTTTCAATGAACCAATCTGCTTCCTACAATTATCACAATTTTTTTTATATCTTTGGCATCATATCAGGAAGTATATCACACATCCATTCAGGCATATTTCTTAGTCTCTTTAAAAAAAAAAACATTCTGTGAAAAACATAAAGGATTGCAACATTGTAGTGTCCGTTATCTTTCTTTCTTTCTCCATTGTATAATATCACACAGATCTCAGTTAAAATTTAGAAATGTTTCTGAAGAGAACACTAAGAAAATATACTGAAATAATGAATAACAACTTTGAAAATATTTTTTTTTTCACTAATACCAACACATCACAAAATATTAACATTTAAAAAAGAAACTTATACCACCACTTTAATCACCAACAACATAGACATCCAACTGCAACTAAATCAGTATGAAGACTGATCAGTCTGCCTCTACCAGTTGGAACAGGTTTAAAGTGGTTTAAACCAGTTAGTACAGGTATAAACCAGTTGAGTCATAACAGCTCCAGACTCAAGCAGTTCCAGAAATGTGGATTGACCCTGAACTGGCATGGCTGGGTCTGAGCAGATCCAATAAAATTGCAATTTGCTATTTATGATAGTTGGAATAAACAATTAGATTTTTTAATCCTAATTTGTACTTTTTATATATACTCAAAACTTTTAATAATTATGGCTATCGGATTACAATTGTATTCATAAAAAAAATTATATTTTTAGTAGTTCTAATAGAATAATCACCCTTTCATAGTCACTAGTTACATTTCAAATATATTACAAATAAATTTATGAAAAAGTGAAGATTTATTTACGAGTAAGTTATGTACATTTCCGCTTAAATCTATAAATTTTACAAAAATGTCATTTTAGTGAAATATGTATTTTTGAAATTTCATAAAAGTGTGAACCCATGACAGTCCTACTTCTATACTTCGGGAATTAGTTAACAAAAATGTGAAGTGTTGTACATATTTTTTTTAATTTTGAAGTGCACATTTTGATACATTAAAAATTTTAATTTTAATTTAAATTTGAAAAACAATTTGTCTCAAACCCATATTGTGTTGTAAATCATAGGGAAGCTCTTGGAAAATGCTGCAAAATGAAACCTCTTCCATCATTTTAGCCTAATTAGGAGAGTTGCTACAGCAATTTGAAATTATGGCAGTGGGGTGTTTTTTGACGATTTTTGAGAACTTCACGTCGCCGTATTTTCAAAATGGGTTGACGTATTTTAATAAAATTGGGTATTTTTCTTTATCTATATGTAAGGCTACCTCTGTGCCAAATTTTGTCGAAATCTGAGATGGCGAGTTAAAATTCATATTAAAATTGTGTTGATTTGACACGGAATTAACTGTCATGCTTCTTGACTAACAGTTCAACTTTAATAATAACTGTTTACATTGAACAAAAACTATATGATTTCATTTTCTCTATGATATATGCAACACATTTCCCCATCCAGAACAAGTCCAGCTATGAACTATGCAACAAAGTTTGAAATCTAAAATATGCAAATACGAAATATGCAACAAATTTGAAATCTGCTGAAGACTAAAAAATTATAGTCATGTGTTGTTGAAAATACTAATTTACCTGCAGTATCACATCACAAAATTGTTTGCTCTTCCTCAATTTGTTTAAACTGTCAAGAGTTTTATCCAGATAAGTGGAGTCATCGAACACCAACATCTTTGGCAACTTTGGAGCTTTTGGCTGCTCCTGAGCAGCCATGATGTCAATGATAGGTCCGCCACTCATTTTTACACCGTTCAGAGGCGAATCGCACCTAAAATTAGATAAGCACAAAAAATAAATGAACATATAAAAGATACAAACTTAACAGAACTCAAAACATCTTAGTCAAGAGTTAGTTAAACTGAGTTACACTTGAAAGTTGCAAAAAGTTAACCAATATTGAAGAAGACTCGAGAATTGTAAAATTCTGTCAAAAGAAAAAATGTGTATGGGGAGGATAACATTGGATACTGGTGAAAATGGTTCAGATTTGCAAAAGAAGTGAACCACTTTCAAAGAATAAAAGTCTAAAAATGCTCAGATATAAATGATCTTAATTATCCTTAATACCATAAAATTGAACAGTAAAATAAAAATATATAATGCACTATATTGACAAAAGTCACCGAACACTTAGAAGAGAAACACAAAATAGCATTTACTGACATATATTAGTATGGTGTCAGTCCATCTTTGGTCTTAATGCAGGCAACTGACCCTTCGAGACATGCTTTCGATAAGGTTTTGGAACACAGCAATGGAGGTATGCGCTTCTATTCAGTACATAATGCTGCCGCTAACTGTTGCTTAGTAGTAAGCCTTGGTTCCAAACTTCTTATGCGGTGCTCTAATTCATCCTATAGGTGCTCTATGGGATTAAGATCAGAACTTTGTGCATGCCAGTCCACACACAATATGGAATTATCGTCAAACAATGCCATAACAGTCCTTGCTTTATGGCTCGGTACATTATCCTGCTGGTACTAACAAGACTCGGTTACATAGTATTGCCACAGAGTTGAGAGGGCATAATTGTCCAGAATATTGAGGTAGACGTGCTGGTTAACAGGTTTGGCCACGATAACCAATGGGCAGGGACCATACCACGAAAAACACTCCCTACATGAGTACACTGCCAACTCCAAACTTGACCACAGAAACATTACACTGTGGTAAATAGTATTCCCTGGCTGTCACCATATCCACATACGGCCACCAGACTGATGGATCGTGAAGAAAGTTTTGGTCCTTTCCTATCGCTGTTGCATTATTCTTTGAAATATAACATTAGGCATCTCCACTGCTGTAAAATCAGGTCTAAGCATTCACCATGGGATAACCATCTCGTACAACAATGTTTAAGAATTTTTTTGTGTTTCCACATCACAAAGAGCTTGAAATTTCTTAAGCTCATTTTTTTCTCTTACACTCTTCTCCAGAAAATAATAAATGTCAATCAAAAGTTGATCAATTTGAAAAGATAATGTTGCAGATTCCTTTTCAGCAGCCAAATTTAACAGATGGCAAATGCAATAAGGCTGTTCTTTTTTTCAGAAATGCTGCTACACCATTTCTTCTGTCCACCATAACAGAAGTGTTATCACAGGATAAAGCAAGACAGTTCATCCACAGAATATCATGATGCTGAAATTCTTTGGACACAATTTTGGCAATATTTCACCTGTTAATCTGGCTTCCAGGCATGGCAAAGAGAACAGCGTACATCTTGCTTGCAATCATTATCAAAGTATGTAACCCCAATTGCATGAAGTTGATCAGCACCATAACTGCCATCAGTTGCAGCAAAAAATGATCCACTTTTAACAGCATAGAGGACATTTTTTGAATGATATTCTATCATGTCTTGAACAATATGGGAAGTTTTTGTTCTGCCACATGCATAACTTTTTACTTCTGGGGAATTAGGAAACGGCTGACAACAATCTGGAAATATGATCAGCTGCCGTAGTGGTATGTTGTGCTTCAACAAAAATCCGGTAAACAGAACTTCTACACAAATCATTTGAAAATCATTCGGCACTAAAACAGAATAATCTAAGTTGCACACACTTTTTGTGCTATCATGATTTTTTACATACTTGTTAGTTCCAACATGTGCAACAATGTCCCTGTGACCAGCATGAGAGACAGAGAAATCAGTGTTACGCAAAGTACAATATGCATGAAACTCACCCTTACATGTTGGTTTTACAAAGTCCAATTCTTCGAAATACTTTTTCAAAAATCTTTGGTCCTGATGTTTAGGCCCCATTCTGGGGCTGTGAACCGAAATAATAACTCACAACACAACTTGCTTGGTTTGAAATTGAACAAAGTATGGAAATCAGAGTTCAACTTGAGCGTTAGCAAACAAATAAACAGCCTCCCACTCCCACGAGGCTCCGCACAAGTGCCTTGGATGCCACGCCATAAACCAGTATTTCAACTTTCCAAGCCACTGACTGTCTTGCTACCATCACGAGGCTCACAACCTTGGTGCTTGGAGTGCCATGTAAAATAAAAAAAAATTGTCTCCATTCGTTATTGATTCCCACAGCCAGCTTTGACACTGGAGAAAAATGATGGCTGATATCATTAATGAGGGGGGGGGGAAATACCATGCATAATAAAAAAATATTAGAAAGCCACAAAACTGAATTTTTTGTAAAAGAATCGGATTTCTGGAAAATATTTTCGAAATCGGAGGGAATCTGGGTGAACTGAGACACTTGGAAGCTTTGGATATCGGGTCATTCTATGTCAAGTGTTTTAAGGCAAATTACCTTATAAATTTCTTTTAATTTGATTCTCTGCAAGATTTTAGCACTACAAAAGAGGATCTCAAATCTAATATTGTGAAACCTTGATCTCACTTAGTTTTTAATTTATCAGTTTTAAAATTTCGAAATACCTTAAACTGTGGTATTAGCGGGTACGCAAAACCCCAATTTTTTCAAGCACATTAAAAAAATACATTTTGTTTAAAATTTAACAAGCTTTTATTCAATGTCAAATTGACTAGGTTCCCAGAAGTAAACATTTTAAGATTACGAACTCAAAACTTCAAAAATCAATTAAAAAAATCTGACTTAAAATTTTTGAAAATTTTATGTAAATTTTTTGATGTTTTAAGAGATCATTCCTACAAATTTTAAAGTTGGGATCTTAATTTTAACAGTTTTCGTTTATTGCAACATTCAAAAATGTTCGTATTAAAGTCCATACTTAATACAAATTTTGTTAATGTTTAATCTATCCTGATCTAGAGGATTTCTCATTACTGCACTACTTTTAGCAGAATTGTCAGTTTCTATATTACACTACTACAACACACAACAGACTGACAAAGAAAAAAAAAAAAAAGCCGAAGTTTTTAACAGGGTGGAAAATTAGAACATGTGGTAATAAAGTGTGAATATAATGTAGCACATCACTGTCTTCACAATAGAAAATTACTGAATTCAAAATGAAGTAAAATTATATTCAGACATTGCTTCAAACATTTTTTCTAAGAAACATACATGTCATGAAACATGTTCATGGTAAAACGTGCTTCAACTTATACAAATGTAATATCAATCAGGGGTGCAGAAAATGTTCAGGGCCCAATATTTCCCCAGAACACTTTTTTTTTTTTTTTTTGGTCTGAAATTTCCCCCAAAACTGCAGCGGATTTTCATACAAGTTTAAGCGATTATTAGAGTATAATGTCGATGATCAAGAACTATCCTTAAAGCCTATTACTTAAAAATTTGAAAAAAATATATATATTTATTCCAATGAATAACTAGCTTTTTTTCCACGAAAGTTTTTTTTTTTTAATGCACAAAAGATTTAGTACTCCAGGTGAATCTCTCCCCTCTAGCAGGTGAAAGTTTTAAGTGAGACAGGAATAGGCGAATCAAGAATTATTTCCTCGCCTAAAATGGTGGAACCCATTAACTTTTGACGTACAAAGAATAGGCGAATCAAGAAGTAACCCAGGGCAGAAAGGCTGAAAAATAAACAGCTAAAAAATTCTGTAATTAACTATAATTTATTTCATTCTAGCATTCCAGGCATCTAATTGTGCCAGATAATTTTACAAAATGAATTTTAAATTCGACTTAAATCCTTTGAAAAATGCGTAGGTCATTTGCTTTAAATGTCCGGAATCCCTAATGATTTTTGAAATCGGTGCCCACGACAGATTTTCTGCCATTATTTTTTTTTTTTTCTATTGGAGGTCTAACGATCACCTAGAGCAACTCAGGGGGCTATAAGCAGCCGCCCGTCCCTAATTTAGGGCCACTGGCTCCAGGAAAGGGAGAGAGCCAGTGCCGTAAGACAAACACAACATCCATGCCTCACCGGGATTTGAACACAGACCCATCTCGGACGAATGATCAGAAGCCATCGCTTAGACCCATTAGTTTCAGAAGTGTTTATCAGCGTAACTAGTGGTTGCATCGCACTCATTACTCGTGCCATGCTGCCTCCGCCTTGCCATTAGTAAAGTCGTTTAGGCTTAGTGAATTGTTTGCGAGCAGCAGTTCTCAGTACGTCACAACCCTAATAACCTGTTGTATTCATAACCATACATTTTTCAAAATGATTACTTGATTACCTTGAAGTAAATTACTCCTATTTTTCACGTTATATATTCGTTGTCAATAAGTACATTTTTCGTTTTATTAACACTTATTATTTTACCTCCGGGCAAAAATTTCCCCAGAGCTGCCTTAATTTCCCCGAACCTTGTTCGCGCGTTCGGACACATTTTGCACCCCTGATATCAATGTATTGTATATATCAGTTTGTTTTCTATTGTCTTGTTCTGTTGCAGTTAACAAAACATCAGCTCAAGTTTCCTCTTGCATGCAAGCCTTGTTCTCTTTCCAGTAGGCTCCACAGCCATATTTGTCTTTTGTTGACTCTGTAGCTGCACAACATCCATTGCTGGATTTTTCTTTCTGCTGTTACCTTTATTTTGTCATTACTTTATTGTTGCTTTTTTTTTTTTTTTAATGACTTCAGATGACAATTTTATCAGTTTTCTTTCAGCCTTAAGACTATGAATGTTCACTTTTTTTCAGATAAATGGTGTAACTTTGAGAATATGAAATACTCTTTTGTACACCATGCATCAATTCATATGTTTCCCAACTTGTTCCTCCCTTATCAAGCTTAAATAGAAACATTTATGGGGGAAGGGTTGTAACATTTAACAACAACACAGAGCAGTATGATCAGCTGGGGGGGGGGGGGTGGACATTACGAATACAGCAGAAATCTTCGCTCCATCTGACTACCATTTTACACCACCCCCACCTCCTTTTAAGCTGAAATACAAATTATATTAATCAGGGGTGATTGTGAGGTGACACAAGAAACCCTGAAACTCTCAGCTCAGTGCCAATATACATATAATGTATAATATGCACATATAAACTAGCAACACAACAAATAGGCCCTAGTGCTTGTGCAGTTAAACTTTGCATCTTTTCTTGTACCCGATTTTCTTTCACTGTGCAAAATCCTTCAGGCATTGCATCTTTAAAATCAAATTTTGCACTTCATATTATATGTTAATTGAGCAGTCTATGTAGATCAGTTTTACTTGAACTTGAAAGCCTACAGTGGATTCCATTCAATTTCTAAAAGTAGTTATACACCGAATCTAAAATAATCAAATTATTTGAACTTTCAAAATAATGAAAAGAAGCCTTCCTTTCAGCAGGCTGTTATCTTGAGAGCTTGTTTGATAACAAAAGAAACGCACAACGTGTCACAAATCGTCTACATTCACCATTCACACGGACATGCAGTGTTTTTAATCAAACGCTGTAATTCCCAAAGAAAATGAAACCTGAAGTTTAGTTACCATTTTGTAGCATTTTTAGAAATGAAATGTCCGAAGCATCTCAAATTCTTCTAAAACTTAAGAACCCGGATTTACGGGTTTGGAATGCGACAAAAACCCGGAATTCCGGGCTACAGCCAGATTACAAACAGGGCTGATTAATGGAATAAATGGATATTTAACAATACTGGGCAGAGATAAAAATAATCATGCTTTTGAAAGTTTTAAAAGATGGAAATCTGTCCTAAATTTCCATTTTTTAAAGTTTTCAAAGATAAAATAACATTGCCAGATGGAGAACAAATACTTTTTGCCCCACACTACCCCCCGCCCCTTTCTCTTCAGTTTTGCATCATCTCAAGAATAACCCAAATGATGACAAAAAATTTGGAAGTTCATGAATCTGTGGAAGAATTTCATGTATAGCTTTTGCATACTCTCAAAAGCCGCAATTCGCAGATTTTTGAAATTTTATAACTCTGATAAATCAAAAACTACATGAAATAAATTCAAATTTAAAAATGTGTACATAGTTAAATTTGATAGCCCATTAAGTATACGAGTGAAATCAAAATTGGGAAACTTAGGTGTAAAAAGCGATTGAATACCGGATCAGTTTATGTGGAATGACCCAAGAATATGAAGAAAGAAAAAATGCACAAGTAAAATTCTCACATTATTTACATAAATGTTGTAAACTACAGAAAATTTAATTTCAGTTGCAATGGAGATCAGCTGAGTAACACAAAAGGAGAGAGGAAAAGAAAACTGGGCAACAGTAGTTTTTTTTTAAGTAAAAGAATTTGACTTTTAAACAAAAAACTTATATCCTGCTTAAACCATTTCTCACCTTCTGTGTACTATACAAATAATTATTTACCTTTAACTTCTGCATTTAATAGTAATTTTAATTTTGATTGGTCAGCAAGGAGCTGCCAGAGGTCTTGCTTAATGTATGCAGAATAGTAAAGATCATTTGCATTTCCACTTGGCTGCATGACCTACTAAAATCCTGATTGAGGTAATGGGGTTAAAACCATTAAGTTTTGATATGAGAATCTGCATTGATTACTTTTCTTTACACACAGTTTAAAGACAAACTGTGACACTCATCCAAAATTTAAATGACTTGCAATTACTACTACACTCTTTTCTAAGCTATAGGTGGGTTCAGCTTCCATCCATGACACAATTTTACCGTGATGAAATATAACTCAGCTGTGTTCCTGAACACTATGTGCTCTTACAGTAAAGTTCTTTCTTCATAATGCAGTTAATCACAATTCTGATTAATCCAAAAAGTTACTGAACTACTTCCAAATACACCAAAGAGCCAAAACATTATGACCAGCACATCTTTACACAAATTGAAACAACTGCAGATAAACTATGGAGCATGTAAAGATCATGAAACAGTATAAATAACACCTGATGCTGAGTTCTGTTAATCATAGTTATTATTGTTCTTCAGATGGGAATAATGCTTTGGGCAATGTTCAAACACTGGGTCTAGTCATTCACGTGAAGGAAACTATGATGTCTACCACCTACCTAAGCACCATTGTAGCCTTGCTCCACTGTCTGGATTGTTCCAAGAATGGTTTACAGAACACAAGGGAGACTTTCAGGTATTGCTCTGGTCTCCAAATTCCCCAGACATTAATCTAATTGAGCATCTATGTTTTATGTTGGGAAAGGAAATCTGACCTGTGGCAGCTCAACCACATAACTAACAAGAGTTAAAGGATCTGCTGGAAACGTGTTGATACTAGATACCACAAAACACCTTTAGAAATCTTGTAGCATTCATGCCTTGCTGGGTAAGAGCTGTTTTTGTTGGCACATGGAGGACCAACATCATATTAGGTAGGTGGCCATAATGTTTTGGTTTTGGCTCTTCGGAGCAACTCAGAGTGACAAATGCACTTGTTTAAAAGTTGAGTAAATTCTAGTGCAAATAATTTTAAGTACTCTTCTTTTTCAAAATGAAAAAATAAGAATACTCTACAATTCTTACTTATTTTTAAGGTTTCAGAAAACTTCAGAATGGCAACTAAAACTATACAACAAATTTTTCATCACTTACAGCTTGACTAAGTAGTATGCAAAATTCTGACACTTGAATAGTCACATATTGAACACAATCTGAGCTACTACAGTAAAATGCCTATTATCCAGGGCTCAATTATCTGTGGGGGTCAGATTAACTATGGTCCTCTGTAATACATACAATTTTTTTTTAAGTGATACCCAAATAATATCCAACTGGCCAGCAAATTCCTATACTGCACAATTTTTCAGTAGTCTGCTAAAGTTCGTCATTCAATATTGCAAAACTCCCCCTCCATCTACATTCTTTTTCAGGGTTTAATGACCATCAAGAACTTGAATCTGGACCAAATGAAGGATTCGAAGCCAGAGCCTCAAAGCACTGCTGGGCCACTGGCTAAGCACTTACACAGTCTTACTGACATGATAAAATTGGGACATAAACACATAAGCATTAATTTTTTTTTTTTTTGATTGGAGGTTTAACGACCACCGTGAGCAACTCAATGGGCTATAAGCAGTCGCCCATCCCTAATTTGGGGTCCACTGGTTCCAGGGAAGGGAGAGAGCCAGTGGCGTAAGACAAACACAACATCCATGCCTGACCGGGATTCGAACCCGGACCCTTTACGGACGAATGATCAGAGGCCATCGCCTTAGACCACTGCGCCACCGGGGCGGCCATAAGCATTAATAATAAGTATTAAAACTTCAAAACACACTTTTTTTTTTTTTATTTAAGACAGCTTTCAACTGATAATTTCAGTCTTCGTCATCCTTGTAACAGATGGACGATGACCATGGTAGTAGCAACTGTCACAAGGCTGACGAAGACTGAAGTTATCAGCCAAAAGCTCCCTTAAATTAAGCATTTTTACATAACATAAGCGTGTTTTAAAGTTTTAATATTTAGTCTTGTATCAAACAGACATTCAACATATCAAATTTGCTTGAACAAGACATTACTCCCAGTAATTGAGTTTCTCATGCTGCAAAAATACAGAAATGTTTTAGAAGCTCTTAATGCCCATATGCATGGTTAAAAGGAAGTAGTGAAACCCCAGCTGCTACATTATAAAAACTGGAATAGCTAAGTACAGTAGAACTTCATTTATGTTTTTCAAAATATCAAGTAACATTAACATATAAATGAAAAAACAAAACAAAAAAAAACCTATAAATGAAAACAAGGAAAGTTTAACATTAAGAGCAATTCAGACTTTTTGAATCAGCAACATTTTATGCATAAATGAGGAAAAACATATAAATGAGGTCCTGCAAGTGCAATTTGCTAAAGAGTTTCTTGAAAATTCAGAGATGACTCAGGCACAGTATATCCTTAAGACAAACAAATGACAGAATTGTAAAAGCCATCAGAAACTATAACCTACACAGTGAAGTCAAAAACTTTCATAAGCATAGCTACAATATATTTATGCTGCAGTGGATTGCTTAGTAATACATTAACAGGTCACACCGCCAATCGCATTCTTTGCAATTGCAAAAAAAAAGTTTTGAAGATGGAAAAAAGTTTTTGGTGATAATATTGGTGATTATTTTTTAGTACTGTTTTAACACATTGGCAAAAAAAAAAAAAAAAAAAAAAAAAGATTAATTTGGCAAAAACTTAAAAAAAAAAAGCCAAAGCAACCGCTGTATACTAATATTATATATTAATTATGATTGACTCGCTATTATGGGTATGAAGTGCCTAAACCTAACACACAAAATCTAATGGACAGGTTGCAAAAAACAATTTTTCACTTTACTTGGATGCTTATCTGACTCACCCAAAATACAAGACATCAACAATGGAAATAATCAGAAAATGAACAAAGAAAACGCCCTGCTGTTATTTTGTGATTTAGTTTGAAGCAGAAAATGTCCCCTTTCCAGAGACTCACTTCACAAGACAGTTGTAGAAGAGACCAAGGGGAGTCCTTCACCAAATAGTGGACTGATAATAGTTATGATTTTACAGTCAGTATGGAAAACAAACCTACTACATACAGGAAGCTGTCAAAATAGCAACATACCGAAGTGCCTTTGTTACTATGCAGTTGTACAGCTGGATTCTCTAGCAAGCTGCATAAGAATGGAATTAATACATATATTTTCCCCCATACATTTGTCCAATGTACAAAATAGGTTACGCCAGCAAGTTTAAAAGTAATGCGGACATAGAATTCATGTTGTAAATGCATTTATGGCACCTCTATTCATAGTGATTGTGGAATAACTTTTTACGGGTCTTATAGAGGTTATTTTTAATGAAAGTTGGTTGTCAAATTTTCGAACTAAAGCCTAGTTCGTCATCAGGACTATGTCACTGGAGTAGTTGCTGCCACTCAATTGGAAGAGTCCATCCGCAATTATCGTTAATTGTGGTACTTCTTCTTCTTGCTATTTCAATCCCTTCTTCTAGTTTCCTCTTTAATAAGTTTGACTGGTGGGCGATTATTTTCACTGAGTCCCAATTTATGGAGTGTCCACTTGCTTGTATATGTCTGTCTAGCCCTGTTTTGTTCCCAATGTTCCTAATAGCTGCTTGGTGTTCTTTCATTCGGACCTTAATACTTCTCCCTTACTGGACATTCAACTTCTCCCTTACTGGACTAGGAAGAAGTATTAAGGTCCGAATGAAAGAACACCAAGCAGCTATTAGGAACACTGGGAACAAAACAGGGCTAGACAGACATATACAAGCAAGTGGACACTCCATAAATTGGGACTCAGTGAAAATAATCGCCCACCAGTCAAACTTATTAAAGAGGAAACTAGAAGAAGGGATCGAAATAGCAAGAAGAAGAAGTACCACAATTAACGATAATTGCGGATGGACTCTTCCAATTCAGTGGCAGCAACTACTCCAGTGACATAGTCCTGATGACGAACTAGGCTTTAGTTCGAAAATTTGACAACCAACTTTCATTAAAAATAACCTCTATAAGACCCGTAAAAAAGTTATTCCACAATAGAATTCATTATCAGATCAGGACTTGCATAATGTCATTGCCTAGATGCAAGGGTCATCAAAATGATTAGTCTCAGCAAGTAAATATGAAATTCAGTTTACCTGGCAGTGTATGTAAAACACACACACACAAATACTAAATAAACACAATATATATTCAAAATTCCTCTTATGTCAAAATACGAGTACTTTTGTAAACAAAATTTCACTGAAAATATTTTGTGAAGATACCATTACAGTTCAAAGTATTTTTGTAGGGATACAGTTTGAGCTAAAAATATTTTTGTGAAGTAACTTGTACGAAAATCTAGCGGATAATGCTTACCTTGGCATTCCTTTCTAGCGATGGGAACATTTCACGCACGTGTTTTCCGGTCTTTGTTGATGTTATTGTCCTACAGTCCGTTGTATGCAATGACTGGCTTTACTTCTCGCACTTTTCGCTGGGTATACTCATTGGATCTTTGCCTTAGGATTCAAACACATCAATTTTTACCGTTCTTTATACTCGAAATTTCCGCCCATACTCTGGGCATCCTCAGGAGCGTGGCAACTTTACCACCGACGTTCGTCATTAACTTCGCGCTAATGGAGTCCGATACTCCTTGTTGCCATTCGTCGGATATACTTTCCTGGATATATTTCGTTATCAAGCCCGGCTGGAGCCATCTATGTTTCATTAAATTACTTTTCACGGTGTGCACTGAGCTTCCTAGTTGTAAGTCATATTTAGCACAGTGCCTATTGATTTCTTTACTCACTCCTTCCAAGTATGGGAAAGCTCCAATGTATTTCAATTTTTTATTCCTCATCTTCCTTTGGTTATGCACTTCTTGGCCTTCTTTACTGAGTCATATGCTTTTTACTCTCATGTATCCATTTATTAATTAGCTTGCTCGGGTACCCATACTCTTGTGATATTTTCGAGATAAACTCTAGCTCTTGATTTTTTAGCCTGTTGTTAGATTTGTGTGTGTACGCTCGCCGTATCAAGTTTACTATGCTGTTTTTATGTATCACTGGATGATGCGACGAGTATGGTATCAGTACTGGTATGTAAGTTGCTTTTCTGAACACAGAGTATTCAAAACTATTTTTGTTTTTCTTTAGTTGAATGTCCAGGAAGGATATGCGATTATCCTCTTCAAACTCAATAGTTAGCTCTATGGTGTTACAGATTTTGCTAAACTGCTGTGCTAGATCTTGTAACTCGGCTTTGTTAAGTTTAGACATTATAATGTCTTCTACATATCAAGCATAAAGTATTGGTTTTTCAGGTAAATTTTGAATAATTTCTTTTTCGAGGTTTACCTGAAATCAAAATTTACCTGAAAAACCAATACTTTATGCTCGATATGTAGAAGACATTATTATAATGTCTAAACTTAACAAAGCCGAGTTACAAGATCTAGCACAGCAGTTTAGCAAAATCTGTAACACCATAGAGCTAACTATTGAGTTTGAAGAGGATAATCGCATATCCTTCCTGGACATTCAACTTAAAGAAAAACAAAAATAGTTTTGAATACTCTGTGTTCAGAAAAGCAACTTACATACCAGTACTGATACCATACTCGTCGCATCATCCAGTGATACATAAAAAAACAGCATAGTAAACTTGATACGGCGAGCGTACACACACACATCTAACAACAGGCTAAAAAATCAAGAGCTAGAGTTTATCTCGAAAATATCACAAGAGTATGGGTACCCGAGCAAGCTAATTAATAAATGGATACATGAGAGTAAAAAGCATATGACTCAGTAAAGAAGGCCAAGAAGTGCACAACCAAAGGAAGATGAGGAATAAAAAATTGAAATACATTGGAGCTTTCCCATACTTGGAAGGAGTGAGTAAAGAAATCAATAGGCACTGTGCTAAATATGACTTACAACTAGGAAGCTCAGTGCACACCGTGAAAAGTATGACTGTCAACAAAAAAAACAGAGGAAAAATGCTAGAAGAATCAGGAACCTACGAAATTCCAATTGCACACATAACCCCCAATATAGTACATTGGAAGTACAAAAAACAGATTAAAAAAAACTACTTAAACAACACATATGCACACATAACCCCCAATATAGTACATTGAAAGTACAAAAAACAGATTAAAAAAACGACTTAAACAACACATATCTAACTGGCAAAAAAAGAAGCCAAAACTGCTTTAGTGCAATTCTGCATGGAAAACCGGACATTCCCAAAATTCGATGAAATTAAAATGCTAAAAAAGAATAAAAAATCGGAAAGGCAAATGAGGAGGGAAGAAGCAATATTAATCTATAAAAATAAAGTAAGGGTATGTAACCAGAACGACCCTAGCATATTATCGGGCCTGTGGGGGGAAAAAAGTATTTTAATGAAACATAGATGGCGCCAGCCGGGCTTGATAACGAAATATATCCAGGAAAGTATATCCGACGAATTGCAACAAGGAGTATCGGACTCCATTAGCGCAAAGTTAACCACGAACGTCGGTGGTAAAGTTGCCACGCTCCTGAGGGTGCCCAGAGTATGGGCGAAAATTTCGAGTATAAAGAACAGTAAAAATTGATGTGTTTGAATCCTAAGGCAAAGATCCAATGAGTATACCCAGCGAAAAGTGCGAGAAGTAAAGCCAGTCATCGCGTACAACGGACTTTAGGACAATAACATCAACAAAGACCGGAAAACACGTGCGTGAAATGTTCCCATCACTAGAAAGGAATGCCAAGGTAAGCATTATCCGCTAGATTTTTGTACAAGTTACTTTGAAATATCGCATGTAAAAGAGAATAGTAGAATAATTAGAGCTATATAATAGTCAGAATTAGAACTACTAAGTGGTATTTTTGTGAAGCTACCGACCAATGGCATGGGTGCCACTAAGGTGCTTATGCCAAGACTGAAAATTGAGGCACAACGTAAGGAGTTGGACTATATCAATCAGTGTGACAAGGAAAAAAACAGAACATGCTGGGGGCAAGAAATTTTAGCTGGGTGGTAACTTTTAAAGACCCTTTCCCCGATTCGAAAAAAAAAATGTTTTGCTTAACATTATATTTCTTAAACATCTTTAGTGGTGTGGTAGGCTGTAACATAACATGATAAGCAAAGTTAGAAAATTGTACAAAAATGATTTAAAAAATGAGTATTAACTAACAAATCGCATTCGAAACTTTTTTTTTTTTTTTTTATGCACTGAAGGTTTAACAACCATTGTGAGCAACCTAAAAGGATATAAGCAGTCGCTTGTCCCTAATTTAGGGGCTCTGGTTCCAGGAAAGGGAGAGAACCAGTGCCATAAGGCAAACACAACATACATGCTTCACCAGGACTCCAACCTGGACCCTTATCGGAGGAATGGTCATAAGCCAGCGCTTAGACCACTGCACCACAAGAGCGGTGACGCAGCTTTCAGCCAGTTTTCATCAACCGTGATGCAAGTTTTCCATTCTTACTATTAAGTGCATTGTGAAAACATTTATTAAAAGAAATATAGCTGGGCGGCAGACAAAATGAACTGGGCGGGCCACCCAATAAAAAGGCTCTAGGGAGAACACACGCACACACACACACATATATATAACTACCTCCCTCAAGTTTATAGGCTGATAAGACAAAAACTGAATACTGCCACTTCGGTGGCCCGTACAGCACTTTTCACAGCAGAGTTAGAACCGGCAATATTGCATTTTAAACTTAAATTTCAAAATGAATGCTTTCCCATTTTCTTAATCATTGTTTGCTACATAGGCGCAAGCATTTTTCTTTTGTTTAACCAAAAAGTTATTAAAGTTCATAATCGGAACTTCAACTATCTGTTGCCGTATATTGTGATATGCAACCGTTTTCTCTGCACAATGAGTAGGTAGTGGCGGTTATGAACTTTAATTTCATTAAGAAACTGGCAAAACATGCATTTTAAGTTAAATTAATTCCAAAAAATTGGTACTACAGTAGCTCATTCTGCCGTGAAAACGATTTTGAGTCACTGAGACGACACCCATTCTTCCACAGACAGATCAAGAACCGGGTTTGAAATTTAATTTCGCTTAAAAAATTGGAGTGTAGTAATGTGAGCCCCACCGATTTATTTTGAAGCAGAGACTATGAAGTAGGAAAGCAAGCATTTCATTCAGAAAATTCTTTAAAAAATGTGGTCGCTATTTTGCACGGTTATGGAAAAGAACATAATTGGAAACAATAAAAAATGAGGAATGCATTCCGGAAGAGAAATAATAATAATAATAAAAAACCTCCTTCAGAAAAATTCAAAACACGGAACATTTTTATGTCCCCTAGAATGGGCATTTACGCCAAACTTCCAGAAATGTGATGGATCCCAAAAAACGCGCTTTCCGATCGGAAGAGAATAGCCAAAATCCAGAAAATTTTACAGCTATGCAATCGTGTACGTTTTAGAACATTTTGATCACTTAAAACGTTTGGTGCAACTCCACAATTTCAATTATTACAGAAATACACATAACTTTCAGAGGAAAAAAGAAAACAAAATTTTAAAATATCCTAACAATCATAACAGGTTTCCAAAATCTTTAAATGATAGAAATCCGTCCCCAGGACAGAAGAATGGCAGCCATGCAACGGTATAATGTCGTCTGGATCAAGCCTTGTTTGTGTTTACAAGACAGATTAATATTTTATAAAATTTAATTTATTTTTGTACCTGCTGAAAATAAAAATGTATGCCAACATAAAAGCATTGTTACCAACAATGCTAGGAATATATATACAACCAGAAAAATATTTGAATGCCATAAAGATTTAACCATTGGCACAACTTTTCGAAAATCCAATGGGTACTCTAGATATGTGGAATTATTCATTATGTCCAATAGGTTGTTACAGTTTCAAATGAGAAGTCCACTGAGGACTCTAGTTCTAGATAAGTCCTTTTGATATTGAAGCTCAAAACATGAAATACAATGGATGCTTGTGAGCTCCCTGCATATGCACACACACATACAAAAATCTACAGTGGAACTTTAATTTAATTAGTGCTAGGTTTTTAGTACTAGAATGGATATATATTTAAGGAAGCTTTTCATTTTTCTTGTGCACCATTTATAGTTACACATATTTTAGTTCCTTGAAAGCAGTGGCGTAGAAGGGGGGGTGTTTACAGGGGTACACTGCAAATTTTGGAGAGGGGTACATTAATATCTACTGTACCCCCCCCCAGATATGAGCAAACACAAACCAATTCTTCATAAAGAGTGAACTGTGAAATTTATATGCTACTTATTTTTTTTTATTCTTGTTTTTTTTCAAAGAAATATCACTGGTCATCTTTTTTTTTTTTTTATTCAAAGCTTGTAGTGGGAGGCTTTTCATCAACCAAAAACACTGGCCAACCATCTGTGAAACTCCAGCAAATTAGTTCTGCAAGGAAACGAGTTCAAACGACTGCCAGCTTGAGCAGAAGAAAGGGGCCGATATTATGACACCTGTCAGTCACCTACAGCTAATGCATTGCGATGGGTTGAAACGGAGTGTCAAACTGCGCGGCGTCTTTCATCACCGATACCCTTTTTCGCCTTTGGCTCAACTTCCACAGAAGAGCCGTAGCTCCTTTGTATTTCAGTGTCGAAGTTCCTCGGGAAGATGCGCATCTTTCTCTACTCATTGGTGATTGGTCATTGCCCCCTTGACATTAGTATTGGCCTCCATCTTTCATTCATTTATGACTCAGGCTTTCTTCTATGTGACAGAAATTCATTCTAATGTTGACTTGTCCCTGCTCAATATTTTAATGGAAAAGAAAAGTACAAAAATTAACAAAAGAGAACACAAAAACAACAACTTCTCCATTCATTTTCTGATAAGAAATTAATAATGTGAACTTTTTGTCAGCAATAAAAATAATAATGGTAATTAATAATATGATGATAATGTTCATTTGGATGAGTTCCTGATCAGTATATGTATTTTATAAAAACTCTAATATACCACCCTCCCAAAAAAAAAAAAAAAAATTCGGAGGGGGTCATCCATAGATGGCTTAATCCTTGAGATGTAAGGTTCATGAGCTTGTACACCCCTAAATCAAAAGCGTTCCTATGCCACTGCTTGAAAGACATACAATCAGCATGTGTGTGTGAGAGTGTATAAAGGCAGAAAAATATTCTGAAATCTAATGCCCAGCTAACTTTTTTAGTGGCTACAATAAAAACACTACTAGTGGGGGTGGCGATATAAATGACATCAAAGTCATGCATACTTCTGTCCAAAAAACAATGCTTTACATAAAACCATTAGCTTATCTCTCTCAGGGATAGAAAAAAAAAACACTAAAAAAAAGGCACTAACTAAATCTTTCCTGGGGCTTTCAAATTCTTGAATTACATGTTCTTCAGTGATGTTTCCCATGATGGACAAGACAATTTTTCTGGTCACCTTAGCGCCTAGGCGACCGCATTTTTCAACTCTTTTATATTTATACATATTAAAATACATTTCTGAAAAACAGTTTCAGTTCAAGTTACTTCCATTTCTTCCTTTTCTTCCGATTCTAATACTGGGCCGATTCTAAGCATCTAATCTAAAAATTAGCTTAGTGCAGCAAATATGTGGAATTATTCATTATGACTTCATAGATGAATATATCACTCATCAGAAAATTCTGTTTCACACATTATAATTGCTTCTAAGACAGAAGTATGCTTTGTATGTTGTTAAGCAATTAAGCATCAGAATAGAAACAACATAGAAGTTTTTGACTCCATATTAACTCATATCGTGTAGTTGCTAATTTATCACGGTCATCGCTGTAATCTTAAAAAAATTTTAAACAGAATTTAAAACTGTTTATGACAAAAAAAAAAGGCCCAAACCAAGAAAACTCAAAGTGAATTTGCTAAAAAGGTTTGCATTAAAAAATCCCTACACCCCACCCCCCCACCCCCAAACTTAATTCTAGGCATGCAGAGCACTACACCGATGAGACATTCAATTATGACCCCCCCCAGCCTAGAGAAATGAGCGTGCCTGGAGACCGAAGAGTGGTGCAAGTGAAGTTCACAGAGCAGTGCATATATGCAACCCGAGGACCAGCTTTCAGTTAGTAGTGTTCGAAGTCAGAATGGAAAAAGTGACGATTTGTCGGGGTTTGATAAAGGACAAATTGATCTCAGAAACAGCATGGCTTGGGGGTTGTTCATGTGCCGCTGAAGTGAGTACGTAAGAAAGTGGTGCACAGATGGCTAAACGATGAACCGTCGTTCAGCCGTGTGTCGTATGCAGCTCGCCGATACCAGAGGGAAGCGGAGACTGTCGCGCATTGTTTACAGCAACCGCAGGGCCACAGTGCGACAAATCGCCAGAAGCTACAACAGTGGTGCTCAGGGCAAAGTGTCACAGCACACTGTTCATCGCAGCCTTCTGTGCATCCGAAGACCCAGCTATCCCCACTGCGCGTCATGGCCAACAAAGCACAAAATGGGCCAAAGATCGAGATTGGACCACGGACGATTGGAAGTGGCCTGGTCTAATGAATCAAGATGCGTGGTGCATCATGTAGAGAGCTGAGCACGGATATGATGTTTACCAACAGAGGCTATGGCACCTGGATGCACTGTTAGGCTTGGAAACAGCCGGCAGCAACAGTGTTATGCTGTGGGCCATGTTTTTTGGGACACTTTAGGCCCCATTATCCCAATAGAACAATCCCTGACAGCTGTAAGGTATCTGAACATAGTTTTGGACCAAGTTCACCCATTCATAGCAACTGTGTTCCTTGCTGATGATGACCACTACCAACAGGATAATGTGCCATGCCACACTGCCAGAATCATCAAGGAGTGGTTGGAGGAACATGCTGGTGACTTTCTGTTAATGCCCTGGCTGGCGTCCACATTCACCTGACATGAACCTAATCGAACATTTGTGGTTCAACTTGGAAAAGCGGGTTCGCACTAAATCACCACCACCGCGAAATGTACGGTGAGGACCTGCTTTTGACATTATGATATCAGATACCCCAGGATACCTTTCGTCACCTCATTTAATCGATGACTCACCGAGTGGCTGCTGTTTTGCGGGCTAAAGGGGGTCCTACAGCTTATTAGGTAGGTGGTCATAATGTAATGGCTTATTGGTGTATATCAAGACAGTGGAGATATGGCTTATGATAGTGTTCCATTCAGCCAAGAATTAAGGTATTTTGGGTGATTTTTCAATACAACTTTTCAGCAAATTCACTTCATATTTTCTTGGTTTTGGCTTTATTTTTTGTCAAAAAGGTTTTAAATTCTATGTCCCTTCATTTTTTCATTCCATTTTTATTTATTAAGATATAAACACACACACACACACACACACTTCTCACCTTTTTTTTACATTTATTAGGAAGAGACAAATATAATTATCTATAAGAAAACCGGAGTTACAGCATAAAAAAAAATCTGACCTCCTTTGCTTCAAACAATCCATTTACGGGATGGAAAAATATAGCCAAATTTGCTGTCTCAAGTGTGTGGATCGTTTTGTAATAGTTATATCAGAAGGGAATTTATATTTGTAAAGTGAAATTTTATAATATTGAGTTGGAGAGAAAGTGAAAGTAATGTCTGATGATGAGGCAGCGGTTGCTCCGGCTTTTTTAAAGTATTCACCAAAGTGTTATGATACTTGATAGTACAAAAAGGTAATTGCCAGTATTTTCGCCAAAACGATAATATTTTCACAAATTGCAATCGGCAGCGCAAACCCTGATGAGGTACCTGAAGTCAAAATCTCAGTAGCACATTGGCCACTGAGATTGCGCAGAACACCGGCATGACATCCAACAGGTAGCTGGCTTAAGTCGGTGGCAGTTAGCCGTGAGAAGGTGAAGAACGTAAGAGCCAGCAAACATGGAAGTGGACAAGGAGCATGTCCACCATTGCATACTGTGTGAGTTTTGTCGCAGTAGCACCTCCACAAGTGTGGTAAGTATCATTACAAATGTGTACCCCAATACCATATCACATTGTCAGTGCTGTCGTTAGTTCAAACAGTTTCAAGAGAGAAATTTGATCTGTTAGTCCACCCCAAAGCTGGAAGACCTGAAGCAGTGGATATGGACATGCTGAAGACCTTAGTGGAAACGTACATGGGAGTTGTTCAAATAGCTGGAGACTGACACTAGCATTATCACGCATCTGTTTCAACTTTGGGATGGCATGCAAGAGGGGAATTTAGGTACTCGATCAACATACAAATCAAAGTATCAACAAATGCAAAGCTCCAAATGCAAAGTAAAATATTTAGACTTGCCTTCTATATCAAGCTAAAATGCAAACATTTATGGAATAAACTTATACTCAGCAATAATACAAGACAGAGGGATAATCACAAGAAATTTTTTTTTTTTTTTTTACTAACACGGGAGAAATTTTCATTCCATCTAACTTCCATTCTCAGAAATTGGTCAACAACGAAATTCCGTCATCAAGACAGAAAACTTTTACCAAGAATATGGTGAGTCAAACTTTGATTAATTTTGTTCCTATACTGATGCTTAACTGTATAATATATAAAGCATACTTCTGCTGTCTTAAAAGCAATTATAACATGGGAAAAAATTTCCTTATGATTGATATATTCATCTACGAAGTCATAATCTAGTACTGGGCTTTGTAAATGTTTCATGAGCACAAGTAGTTTATGTTCTTTTCATAGTAGTTTATTTTCTCATAATTGTATGAACAACATACAGGGGTTGTTGTGCTGGCTTTTTTAAAATTTTTGCCAACTTATTCGCCAATTCAAATATTTTTTTTTTGCCAGTTTATTATAGCTAGGCTTGCCAGACGTCTCTGTTTGACCGGGACAGTTCCGATTTCAGAAGCATGTCCCAGTGTTCTGGCCGGTTCATAATTTTGTCCCGGTCATCATAAACTTAAATGAAATTTATGTAAAATTTGGAAACCAAGTAAGGAGTCAGCTTATTCTGTATTCATGGATGAATCGTCGACGGTGACGATAATATGAATAAGAATAGAACCATTTCCACGCCTGTCCCGCCAATGAGTCACACTACTTCCGGTGGTGATGTTGTGGGAAGGAAGAGGGGTAAAAGCTCTGACAAAATTGCAGAGTAATCTAAAAGAAAGAAGGGATGCTAAGTTTGTTCTCTCCGGTGCAAAAAACATCTTGAACACTGAGAAAAAAAATGAGGGATTCAATTTATTGCAAAGATCAAAAAGCTCCATAGCTATTGAACGAAAAATATATGTGGTACGTTACTTATTGTATTTACTACACACAATGTGTAGCAGAAAATTACTGTTACGCGCGATTCGATGTTATGCAAATAGAAGGACTGTTTTACAATCGATGTCTAGCTTATATTGAACTGTGGAAAAACAGTTTTGGCAATGCGTCTATGTTTGTGGGCGAATGAAAATGCCATCGTATGGGATAGTTTTCTAAAGGCATCAGAGATGATAAACGAGAACAAGGATATCGTGAACCAAGATCAGTTTTTCGATGAAGTAGTATTGGCTAAGGAATTTTGGTCATCAAAAGTTGAAACATGGCAGAAGGAAGAAAAAGAAGAATAACAAGTGAAGAGAACGAGGTTAAACTCTTCCGCCACTTCAAAGATAACTGCATCTTAGTTCCAAATCTGCAATTAATAAAAGACCCAGAAGAAGACCACATGGGCGATGGGTGGATGAAATTTGAAAGTATGCGGGAGTGACATGGAGGAGACTGGCACAAGACAGACCGTTGTGGAGACCTTCGTTCAGCAGTGGATCGATAATGGTTGACAATGATGATGATATCTTTTCTATGCCAGGAACTTCAGCACCAGTAGAAAGTTTTCTCACTGATGAACAATGGTTGGTCGGGTGACGGGCTTTAATGGATGAATCTACTGTACGAGGCCTGATGGTTTGCAAGGTAAACTTTGAACTAACCTGCAGTGACTTTTATGGCAAAATCAAGGACAACAAAGTGTTTCTTAGAAAAACTCACTCAAGCGAAAGTATAACAAGTCAACTGGTATTACATTACAAACAATAGATTAATTATTGTATTGACATTGCAAGTGATGTTTAATTTTTTTTTTTTTTGCATTTAATACTTTTTTGTACAATTTGTATAATGTGTATATACACTGAACTGCCAGAAAAACTGGTACAGATGAGCTTATGCAAAATACATAGCAACATCACTTATGCACGTACTTGGTTGCGTCCGCCAGTGCGTATATAAAGCGAGAGACATACTTGCTAGCTGGCAGAGCTGTTTTTGGCAGCAGAATGACAAGTAATAATGATTTATGCGATTTTCAACGCAGTGTCATAGTTGGCGTTCGTGAGATGGGCCATAGTATTTCGGAGGTAGAAACGAAGTTAGAATTCTCACGGACAACCATTGCAAGGGTGTACCGTGACTACGAGAATTCTTGCAAAACCTCCAACCTACGATATCAGTGTAAAAAGACATTGGGTGAATGCGACCATTGTCGGCTGTCAAGAATTGTTTCACGCGATAGGCGTGCAACAATCTTGCAGGTATCATCGGAATTCAATGCTGGAGCCTCAACAAGCATCAGCGTCTGGACTGTGCAACATACACTGCACGATATGGGCTTTGGGAGCCGACGCCCAACTAGAGTCCCCTTAATGGGTGCACGACACAGAGCTATGCTCCTCGCTTGGGCACAGCAACATCGCCACTGGACACTTGATGACTGGAAACAAGTAGCCTGGTCTGACGAGTCGGCTTCCAACAGTATCGGGCAGACTGAAGGATTCGTGTGTGGCGCAAACCCCATGAATCCTGCCCTGTCAGCAGGGAACTGTACCGGCTGGTGGGGGATCCGTAATGGTATGGGGTGTATTTAGCTGGACTTCACTGGGACCCCTGGTATGTCTACAAACATTTGTGACTGAACCAACACAATGTGCGCAACCTTTCATGTCCTGCATTCATGACATAAACACCCGTTCATGTCCTGCATTCATGCTGATCGGTTGGCCTGTTCTAACAGGCCAATGCACCTCCACACAAGTGTCGGGATGCCACATTATGGTTAGAGGAGCATTCATCTGAGTTTGGGGTGTTGCCATTCCCACCCAAGTGCCCAGATCTGAACGTGATAGAACACATTTGGATGACATGCAACGCGCTATCGAACACAGGAATCCGAGACCTTGGAATACACCTGAATTGTGGAATGCTCTGCAGGAAGTATGGTGTGCATTGCCTACGCATATTTCCAGAAGCCAGTGGAGCCCATGCCTTGTCGTATTTCTGCAGTCCTGCGGGGAACTTACCAAGTATTTGACTGATGTACCAGTTTTTCTGTCACTTCAGTGTATGTTTCTTCATAATCACAAATACTTTTGTTGTAATAACCTCTGAAACAATATTCTCAACAATTATATTATTGTATAATTTATATTTTTGATTGTTATTACTTATTATAAGCACAAAACACATGGTGCACATATGCTGTAGTGTTTAATTTAGGGGGGGGGTCGGGTTTTAGCCAGTTCAAAAAACGTCCCGGTCTGGCTTTTCCAAAATGTGCCAAGCCTAATTATAACAGTACAAAAAAAGTAATCAACAAAACTATTTCTTTTTCGCAAATTGCGAAGAATGCGATTGTCAGTGCAACCCCTGACATAACCTTTCACTTTCTCAAATGGGTATCAAGAGACTTATACATAAGTTTTATTCACAACATACGCGTGATAACTCGTTTTATATAAAGAAGTTATGAAAAGAAGAAATTAAGAGTGCTATCCCACTAAAAGCCGCCCTGGTGGCACAGTGGTCTAAGCACTGGTTTGTTCCATTCTTCCGAGATGGGTCCGCGTTCGAATCCCGGTGAGGCATGGATGTTGTGTTTGTCTTACAGCATTGCCTCTCTCCTTTCCCTGGAACCAGTGATCCTAAATTAGGGATGGGTGACTGCTTAGAGCCCACTGAGTTGCTCATGGCGGTGGATAAACCTCCAACCAAAAAAAAAAAAATCCTGACTAAAAATTCAAGAATAGTTCATCAAAATTTTTGTAGGGGGAGTGACTTATTTTTATTAGTGACTTAATGTGTGCCTGGGAGCCAGAACACCTGCATAGTCAGTGCCTATGGGTTTAACTAACTGGTTTTACCTTTTAGAATATCTTGCTTAACTTCTGTTTAATACAGCATCTTGTAATCACATTAACTCCTGTTATAATAAAACGTGCATACACTTTCAACCTTTTCACTAATGCTGTTATTAACAGTCTGTAATATTTACACGATTATTAATGGCACTCTCCTGCTTTACACTCATAGCATGAAAATTTTCAGACATTCACTTAGCAGATTAAGATAGATTCAAGTTTAAAATTACAGCAAAGAAATTACTGTTCTGTTTTCTACAAAATTCAGAAGATCTTTAATAACAAGGAACTGTACACCAATTACACTTAAAATAGTTTAAGTGATCTGAATTTCTTGGCACAGAACATAAATCAAAGTTTCCAAGCTTTCGCACATCAACCAGATGAAAATCGAAAATGCTTATTACATCACAGCACATTTTTATGGTATATTAACACATTTTTACCTACTGAATATTTCTGGTGGTGTTATACTTCAAATTTCACAAACCTATGTTTTTTGAAGAAAATAAAATTACATGCACGATGCATTTTGCAGTACGAACATTATGCATTTTAAAGTTAAGATTTTACTTTGTAGTTTCAGCTCAACATTTCATTACAATTTCTCTAGCTTTTGAAATTTCTCCTTTAGTAACAGAATTTTCCCTTTTGCATATATTTCTAACAAACCGTTTAATAAATTACAATGAAAATAAATATTACAAGAACATTTATATTTATGAATGCATTTTGCATAGTCTTCAACACTTTTACCACGAATAAAGAATTACTTACTCGTCATACATGGCCATATACAAGTCCGTTGCAGGCATTTTGGAAATTAGTTTGAACACTTTAATTGGCAAAATTACAAATCTAGAAACTCGCTTCCGTTAACTGAAATTAATAAATGAAATTTCCTGTCAAAGAACTGGTCGTTGACTCATAATCACCACGAATACCGAAATGTAAAACTGAGAAATCATAAGAATTGGAGGGATTATCGGCGTTTACCGCTGAAATAACCTCACCGCACGCGTAGGGTCAAATCAAGTTGATCCAATAAGCTCGAACTGCCCCAGTTACACGTGTTCCATCCCGTACATGCAGGCAGCACAAGACACAGCGCCGGAGCGATGATGTCACGATCGATGACGAGGGAGACCCTGCACGGTTGCGCAGAAGGCGACGCCGCAACAGACAGAGTGTTGCCCAGGATTTCAGTAGCATAGGCACACCCTCCCTTGCCAAAGTGCCGGTGTGCTCATTCGGTTCCTTCTTGGGATTTTCCTAAGCTCCAGCTGGGGTGGGGAAAGGGGGGGAAATCTGGCACAGGTGCCATCCATCTGCTATGCACCTTTACAGAGAAATGGCTAACAAACGCCAGGGAGGTCGAAGGTGCGTCATTAGGTTTTTTAAAATTCTTACTTCTACAGTCTACTTGGGAAACTAACACGCGTTCTAGAAATTAAACTGTTTCAATTTTCGAACATGCTACACATAAAAACCTGGTTAAAAAAATATTTCAATATAAACTACAAATTTGTTCATTTCAATAATGTTGGCCTCGATCTCAACCGTATTCTAAACAGTGAACTCACAAATATAGTAAAGTTCATTAACATGACAGTTTATAAGTAATTATACAATTCCACTTCATAAATGCAATAGTTTATCAGTAATTACAATTTCTCTAGCTTCCGTTGTTTACTCATTAATCCCGTTACTCCCTTTTCCGCTTTAAATTTTTAAAACCAATTTCTCACACCCTTCCCCATCCCCTTCTGTTTGTCGAAGGAAGGGAATCGGAAATTTAATAATTTATAATTGAGATTAAAAGAAAAAAAAATTAGTTCTCGGTTTCCCTTTTTACCGAAACACTCAGGTTTTAAAGCTAAACCGGTCTGTTTCTAATCAGAGCTACTACTGACCGGAGCGAGTGGAATGTTTTGTAGTGCCTGGGCCAAGAAATTTGACCTCAAACAGTGTTGTACGTGTATATCCTACACTTATTTACAAAGCAGTGCTTCTTTCAGGACTTTTTGGTCCCCCGGGGGGGAGCAAATGAAACCTTAGAGGGGCAAGTTTTCCATTTGCTATATCATCATCATCATCATCATCGTCAACCATTATCAATCCACTGCTGGACGAAGGTCTCCCCAAGTTTCCTCCACAACGGTCTGTCTTGTGCCAGTCTCCTCCATGTCACTCCCGCATACTTTCGAATTTCATCCACCCATCTTCCATGTAGAAGCAATTACTATATATCTAGCACAGGAGCTCATTTAGATAAGGCCTCCCCCCCCCCGGAAAATGCTTCATTTTTTTGTTTTTAGTTAAATTGCGACTTACATTAGAAAAAAAGCCTTAATTTATTAAAAATGTATCAACTTACATTAAAAAAAAATATTTTTAATTTTTCTTCAATTTTTCATTAACTTTAATTTGTTCCAGATGGTGGATTTCAAAAACTTCCTTCCTTCGCCCCCCCCCGAAGAAAAATTATATATACATACCTGATATAGTAATATATATCAAATACGTGGAGATAATATAAATCGACGATGTCATCGCTCTTTTCACGTTATTTTTTAAGCGGTGCCGGAATACAATTTTTCAGTCGCTATGCGTTGTTTAAAAAATAACGTGGAAAGAGCGATGACATCGTCCATTTACCTGATATAGTAATTACTTCTTCAAAAAATTTCAGGAATAACAAACTGTTTTCAGCTAAAGAAGGGAAGGGGGAGGTTCCGCAGGCTTGAAATTTTTTCTGTTAAAATGCATTCAACGCACTCTTGTTCCTGAATCACGATTCCCAGACAATTAGGTATGATTAGTCTACTTATTATATTTTGAAGAACCCCATGCGTCGTAATACAATTTTTAATAAAATAAACTATAACTAGTACCATTTGAACAAATATTTAAAAAAATAAAATTGAAGAAATATTTGTATCATAAAAAGAAACGAAACTTCCTTTTTAATAATAGCCTGAACTTATTAAAATTTAGCTCGGTAACCTAAAATGTCTCGGGGGGCGAATGGTCGTTTCCGGGAGGGCTTCGCCCCCTGGATGTATGCCTGAAAGAAACACTGTTTACAAGAATGGTTATTATGTTCACACAGAGACTGAAAAAATGAGCTGACTGCGTTGGGCCTTGTACAATAGTTTAAAAATCATGCATTTAAAATTGGCAAACTGCAAAAAACATGGTCGTTTATATTTCGGCGTTAATTTAATTATGGTCAGTTATATTTCGGCTAATAGCCTGAAATTACACCTGTCGCTCTTCAGGCTCTGTGGAGTGCGGTAAAAACATAGCCCATAATTTTTATGAAGGTATATTGCGAGACTTTCGAGACAGCTTTTTGCTAAATTTTAGTCAAAGAATTTGGGGAGGGTTACCAAATATATATATTTTTATAACCTTTAATTTAATAACAAGTTAAATTAAAATTTTTATTTAAATAATACTTATTTAACAATAAAATTATACTACCAATTATTATATTCTGAACTTAAAGATAAGTTCATTATAAAATCTTATAGGAGCAAATTCAAATATGGGTGGCCGTGTGTGTGTGTGGGGGGGGGCGCATAGAAAATTTGGCCTAGGGCCTCAAAAGCTTTAAATCCGGCACTGCAGACACACATGTGCTGGAGTTGATAACACCTAGGCCAGTGTTCAGAGCGCCTGACCACTTGTTTTGTTTTGAGGACTGCACCACTGGCTCCATATTACTGAGACGCGATAACGAGGTATAACACGTTACTTTTTCGTGGATGCGAAGAAGAGCAGGCTTCCCACGATCTTTAAATAGGGCAAAACAATTAAAAGAAATACGAACAAAATCACCTTTGTTGAATTTTCAAAGAAGCAAAAGGAGAAGTCTTCTCAGGTTCACTCTCCAGTTATTCCTTCTTTGTAAGATTCGCTAGCCCCCAGGTCAAAATATATTTGTAAATATGTATGCCTATGCAGGGGTTGCGATGGCTTTTCTAAAGTTTTCGTCAATTTAGTCTCCGAATTCAATTTGTTTTCGCCAAAGTGTTATTACACTAGGAAAAGGTAAGCTTTTTATCCATCGCCAAAAAGATTTCTTTTTCGCAAATTGCGAAGATGGCGATCGGCAGCGCGACCTCTGTGCCTGTGTACATTCTCACGCGATTAGCCGAATTACAACAGGCTCAGTGCATTGTACCTGTCTTGTTTGGAGAGACAAGTTAAGCCTGCAAGTTAAAGGTGTGGCAAGTAGCCCCAAGGGAGATAACTCAGAGCGAAAATCAATAAAATAAAATACAGAATTAAAAAAACTGCGCACACCGAGGAAGTCGTTTGGTTCTGATGAAACTCCTCATGCAACCTCAAAACCGAATACGCAAATAATTAAAAAATAACGACCAATGACGAAATAGTAGCCCGTCACAGCACATGGTAACCGCGCATCGAGGAGGGTCTATCGAGAGCAAAGCTCGCACGCAGAGACAATTCTGAGTTCTGACTGCGGATTACAATTGCATTAACCTCCATGGACGGTGCGGATGCCTCTACGTCGGATCCGTGTCCAATACGAGCAACTGAGCGAGTTTGAGAGAGGCCGGTTGGCCAAGTCGCAGTATCGTCAGGCATTTGGGTCAGAGTGACGCGGCAATCGAACGATGCTGGCGCTAATGGATCGACGAGGGCAGTACCCAGCAGAACGCGGGCAATGGACGTCCGACGGCAACAACAGAACGCGAGGATCGATTCTGAGAGCAGCGCGAACAGAACCGAATTCGTCGCTGTCAATAACCTGTGGCCATGTTGCGTCGTCTACAGGTAAGGTACGGAAGTGGACATACGGACCGTTGCCAGACGACTTGCGGCACGGGGACTACATTCGAGGAAGAGGCTTCGCCTTCTACCACTTACCAGTGAGCATCGCCAACACCAGTTGCAGTGATATCGGGCCGATAACGTAGGATAGTGTCCAGTGGCATCGAGTTGTCTTCAGTGATGAATCACGGTTTGCACTTGGCGCCGATCAGTGCACACTTGCCTGATGACGTGCCGGCCAGCGCATGGATCCTGCCTTTACCGTGGAACTGCACACAGGGAGTGATTGTCTGAGAAGCCATTTCCTACGATAGCCGGACACCCTTGGTAGTCCTCCGTACCATCCTCACGTCTCAACGGTACGTCAACGACATTCTACGACCTGTTGTCTTGTCATTCCTGTCGCATCATCACCGAGCAATTTTTCAACAGGATAATGCCCGGTCACACACGGCACTCCCAGGCCAGCCTCCGTAATGTCGACACCCTTCTATGGCCAACCCGATCTCCCGACGTCTTACCGATCGAACATGTCTGGGACATGCTGAGACGCCACCTATACCCATCCCGGAATGTCGGCGAACTGGTCCGCAATTTGGATACCATCTGGCATGCAATACCTCAGCTCCGCACCCGTGAACTGTATGCGTATATGTCACGCCTGTTAACTGCTTGTATATGAGCCAGAGGTGGCACTACAACGTACTGACTTGTTTCACTCGTATAGCTGTTTTATGCGAATAAATGGCCCAACTGCTCTGGAATTGCAATCATTTCCTTTTCTATACATGGACATTGCACATACAAATTTTCATTTCGATTGGAAGTTTCCTTCTGGGCGCTTCGTTTTTTGTTTTTGTAAAGAGTGTACATAACACTTTATCCACACTGGTATAAACATTTCGTTCATTGAACTATTTCTTTCACACTCGTACATGTATAGGAACTATTGCTATGGCTGTGAAAAGGGGTCTTAAGTAGAGGTCTGCACGGGGCCGGGTCGGGCCTTTGCTAATCTGTAAGTTGGGAAAACGGGCCAGGCCGGGCCTTCACTTCAATATTTAATGTAAGACAGACACGGGCCGAGTAGGTTTTTTTTTTTTTTTTTTAATGAGCAAAATAATCGCTGTACGGTGCCTTTCTCGTTTGGAAAACTCGCAACATCAGCAGGATAAGATTGAATAATTTCCGCTGATGAAAAAAATAAAAGTTTTACCACATCCTACCCTCCTACAAAACAATTGGAGTGGGTCAGCTCCCTTAGTTTTTCAATGCGAATGTGGTCCATTCTTTCTGTCTCTCTCTAACGCTCACCCTCCTCTCATGTTTTAGGGCAGGTTATTAACTGAAGAATTTTTAAACTGAGCCACCCGCTCGCAGACGATTTTTTTATTGTTCTGGTGGGCGGCACTTTGTTCTCCAGATGTGTGAAAAGCTTTTAAGTTGTCTTAAATGGCACGGGAGAAATGGGCTGGGAGAAACTTCTGTGTTTAAATCTGTGCCGTATTTTCCCCATTTGTACTCTCAGGCAGCCGTTTTCAAAACTCCAGGGGCACTGATTAGCTGGGCAGTCTGTCGTTGTTTTCCCTTGGCATATGCTCAGTTCAGTGTTGCTGATAAATACTCTTCCATACTTATTATGGAGTTTAAGAAAGCGAAAGATTTTCGCGAAAAAATCGCTTCCGGAGAATATGTGCTTGTAGACAATGTAAAGAGGAAAAGCGATATTTGAAAATATTTTAAATTACTGTCCCGTTCTGAAAACAGTCTGCCGGAAAACGTTGTGCAATGCACTAAATGCAAAAACTGTGAGTTGCGAACAGCACAAACTCTGGAACATCGCATCTTAAGCGGCACAAATGTGCCCCCCACCCCACACACACACGAGAGATATATTGCGTTCCAGCTATATGATATGCCAGTAGAGATAGGTGCAGTTTATAAAGCCATAAAATCTTCTCCCAGTAGAACGATTGGTCTCATAATTCTGGATATTCGTACAATTCGAATTAAACCCCTCTTTATCCCCAACGATATTTCCGGGTCAGGCTGTGGGAGCTGTGGGAAATGATAATTTGAAAACCCCGAAAATTTGTCCTTTTTATGCAATATTTTTTAGTATACAACCCCCCTCCTTGGACGTCACGTGACTTATACAGAGTCTCTGAAACATTCTGAATGAACGTTTATTTTAATAGAATACGTGTGGCAATTAAGAAAACGAAAACTCTTCAGGAGTCGCATGACCGAGTGCACTAGGTGTCAAATTCGTGTTTTGGTAATTGTTGAAATTTTACAGGCCCGCCTAGGCCTTGGAAACAGGACAAATGTACGAGCCGGGCCAGGCTTTAATTAAAAATTGAAACGGGCAGGGCCTTGGACGTGCGGGCTTAGGCCGGGCCGGGCTTTCCAAATTAAGGCCCGTGCAGACCTCTAGTCTTAAGTCCTTTGGCGTAGCTGCTTTCCCGGGGTGTAGGAGAACTGACCACCGGGGAGCTGGTCTCCCAGAAAACTGGCTACAAAGATATTAGGGGACCGTGTAATAATTGTCCATTTGACTGCTCCGCGTAAACATTCCCAATTGTGACTCATAGCTACTCTCATAATTCCGCGTTTCTTTTAATTGCGATATATAGTGTATTATAGAGCTGTAAGATCCTTGCTCAGTTCTTTTTCCTGTATTATTACTATGCGGTTTGTCCCAAAAATATAAAATACAAAGAAGAAAAAAAAAGAACGACAAGTCTGATCTCTGCCAGATTTTGAAGGTTTTCAAAGTACAACTCGACAAAAGCTCAAGGGCGTCCCATGATACGTTCGCAACCTTTGCAGATCGGGTGGGGGGACTAAGCATTCCGATTGGGGGCATATTTTATGGGTTTATAAAGTAAAACTGAACAAATTCCTTGCGGGCATCGGCTACCGATGGAAATTGTGTGTGTGTGGGGGGGGTCATCCCAAAGATATGAAATACAGTATAAAGAATTTCAAGTAAATAGGCATCAGATTTACAGCGTTTGCAAACCACAATTCAACAAAATCTCTGCGGGCGTCCGATACCGCGGCAAACCTGTGTGCAGGAGGAGGGGTTAATACCAAAAATATAAAATACAGAGAATTTCTCGCCCGATCGAGAGCACATTTTCAGCGTTTACCAACTACAACTTTACAAAATTTCTGCGAGCACCCTCTTTAGAAGAAACCCTGTGTGTAGGGGCGGAAGGGGCTTAGTGCCCAAAATATAAAGATTTGTAGCCTAATCGGGAGCAGATTTTCAGCGTTTACAAATTACAACCCTACAAAATTTCTACAGTCTTCTGCTATCCCAGGAAATCTGTCTGGGGGGGATAACCCCCTCACAGGTTTCCTGTGTTAGCAAATGCCCGTAGAGAATTTTTTGAGTTGTAGTTTATAAACGCTGATAATAATCTCCCGGTTGGACCAGAATTTTTTTATATTTTATTTTTTCGGTATTAATCCCCCCCCCCTCACACACATACCAAGTTTACTTCGTTAGCACATGGCCGCAGAGAATTCGTTGCAATGTAGTTATAAACGATGAAAAGCTGCTTCGAATGCAGCTAGAAATTCTTTATATTTTTGGTATTAAGCCCCTTCCTTATACGACAGGGTTCTTGCGGCAATGGATACCCACAGAATCATCATCATCATCATCATTGTCAACCATTATTAATCCACTGCTGGACGAAGGTCTCCCCAAGTTTCCTCCACAACGGTCTGTCTTGTGCCAGTCTCCTCCATGTCACTCCCGCATATTTACGAATTTCATCCACCCATCTCCCATGTGGTCTTTTTCTGGGTCTTTTCCTGTCCCTTGGAATCCAATCTAAAATTTCGGCTGTCCATCTATGGTCTGTCCTTCTGGCAGTATGTCCAGCCCATTGCCATTTCAGGGATTTAACCCTGATCATGATGTCTTCCACTTTCGTCATTTTTCGGATCCACGAGTTTCTCTTCTTATCTCTCCTGGTTATACCAAGCATGCACCTCTCCATGCTTCTTTGAGTTGTCTGCAGCCTTTGTATGTCTCTTTTAGTTAAGGTCCACGTCTCTGCACCATACGTAAGCACTGGAAGGATGCATTGATCAAACACTTTTCTTTTAAGACATAATGGCATATTGCTCTTGAAAATTATGCTGTTTCTTCCAAAAGCTCTCCAGGCAAGTTTTGTACGCCGATTAATTTCTTCATCAATGTGACCCTCACTTGATATCTGCTGTCCAAGATAAACATACGTATCTGTTATCTCCAGTTTTTCTCCATCAATCGATAAATCTTCATTTCTTGTAAAAGCATTGAACATCACTTTTGTCTTCTGAAAGTTCATTTTTAATCCCACTTCTTTACTCTTGTCAGCAAGTTCCTGGATCATACTCTGCAGCTCTGATGGGGTAGTTGCAAAAATGACTACGTCATCAGCAAAACGAAGGTGGGTTAGATAATCTCCATTAATCTTTATCCCTTTGTTTTCCCAGTTCAGTGATTGAAAGACATTTTCCAATGTGGCATTAAAGAGCTTCGGAGATATGGTGTCACCTTGTCTCACTCCCTTTCCAATTTTTATGTGTGTTGTATTTTCAAACAGCCGAATCTTTGCACTTGCATTTTCATAGATGTTATTAATAATATTAATGTATGCATCTTCAATACCACAGGATTTCAGAGCCGTGGTAACTGCTGATGGTTTCACCGAATCAAAGGCCTTTTCATAATCGATAAAAGCCATGCACAATGGAAGTTCATATTCCCTCGCTCTTTCAATTAGTTCTCTCAGTACGTGGATATGATCTATTGTGCTGTAGCCACTCCTGAATCCAGCTTGTTCTCTCGGTTGAGCCGTGTCCAGTGTTACCTTCAAGCGGTGTGAAAGAACTTTAGTGAAGATTTTATAAACCACTGATAGGAGGCTGATAGGTCTGTAGTTCCTGAGATCCTCAATGTCACCTTTTTTATGTAGCAGGATCATTGTAGCATTGTTCCAATCCTCAGGAATCTTCTCTTCATTAAGGCATCGAGTGAAAATTTGGGCGAGTACTGTTTCGATTTCTCCACTTGCTTCTTGTATGATGTCTATAGTAATTCCATCTTCTCCTGGAGCTTTCCCCCGCTTCATGTTCTTGATTGCATGAGCAACTTCTGCTGGGAGGACTGGAAGAACTCTGGTACCTTTCATGATGTCTGGAGTACATGTATCATCCCTTTCATATAATTTGGAGTAGAAATCTTTCACTCTTGTCAAAATTTCGCCTCTATTTCTTGTTATAGAACCATCTTCTTTTCTCAGAGCCATAATCTGTTTTCTTCCCTTACTGAGATGTCCCTTTGCTATCTTAAGGCTTTGGTTGTTTTCAATTGCTTTCCTCACTAGCTCACAATTGAATTTCCTTACGTCTTCAGTGATACTTTTTCGTGTTGTCTTGCATAGCTCTATATATTCCACTTTGGAAGTAACATCTTCTTTAGTTGTCCTCATCTCTCTTCTTTTTGCATCAACATTTTGGTTTTTCCTGATAATTTGTTCACATGCAACTTGTTCTTAGACCCAGCTAATTTTGTTGCTGTTTCCATTAGAGCTTTGGTTACTTTTCTGTTAACTTCCGAAATATCCACTTCTTCCGATGTTAGGCCTTCTAAAGCAGAGAATCTGTTCTTCAGTTCTAACTTGAAAGTATTATGGTGTTTTTTAAGGTTGGTTATGTCAATACATTTTGTTTGTCTTATGAGCTTGCCACGTTCCAGTTTAGTGTTGAGGTGCATCTTACATCTCACCAATCTATGGTCACTACCTGTGTTGAACTTGTTCAGCACACTGCAGTCTTCGATGACGAATTTTTTGTTACACATAATAAAATCAATTTCACTTGTCGTTCCAATTGGATGTCTCCATGTCCATTTCCTGTGTGGCTTTTTCTTGAAAAAGGAGTTCAAGATGAAAAATCCTTCTGCCTCTGCAAACTCAACGAGAGTATTTCCACGCTGGTTTCTGTTGCCGTGACCGAATTTACCTACTGAAGTTTCATTTTGTTGCCGTTGCCCTATTTTTGCATTGAAATCTCCCATAATTATCTTCAAGTGCTGCTTACCTTTATTATTTAGATGACGAATTTCCTCATAAAATTCTTCAATTTCTTCTTCAGGATGACTTGTGGTGGGTGCATAAGTTTGAATAATCTGAGCCTGGTATCTTCTCGATAGTTGGATAACGAGTCGTGCAGCTCTGTCAGAGGAACTTTCAACTTCTACTACTTTATCCTTCAGTTTCTTGTTTATTATAAATCCAACACCACTAGTTCTGCCAGTATCTGTCCCACGATAATAGAAGAGATGTCCACTTTTCAGTTCAATGAGATCTTCTCCTTTTCTCCTTACCTCACTTAGCCCGACGATGTCCCACTTGATCCTTTGTAGTTCCTCTTCCAATTCAAGAAGCCTTGAATCAGAAGATAGGGAGCGTCCGTTATAGGTAGCCAAGGTCAGCATCAAATGGCAGCCTAGTCCGGTCCTCCGGGGATTCTTAGCACCCTCTGCCTTCATGTCGCACTGGCCGCTGCCTTGGCCAGGTATATAAACCCTGAAATTCAGTTTATAAACCCTGAAATTCTTTTGTTGAGTTGTAGATTATAAACATTTTTTATAAAGAATTACATTAAATATCGCAAATACGAAATGACGGAAACTTTGGGAGTCATATAATCAACCTCTGGGGACGTGGCCACGGAACAGACAAGAACGCAATTTGTATATGGCTTCTTAAAGTTTTTGCGGCCACTTCTCCGGTGGGAAGTTTTCCTGGTGCCAGTTCTCCGCTTTGTCTTTGGCCCGGAAATCATAGGAATGTCGAAATTTCTTATTGAAAATGAAATATTAAAAAATATTTTGTGAACAATAGTTGCTCAAGTACTGGAAAATATAACCACACGATATTAGTTTATGCAGAACAGTTTTAGTGCATAAAAATCGCAATGTGTCCAGTTCTCCGGTGGCCACTTCTACGCGTAACCGGCTTTCCCGTCATCCTGTTTTTATAAACTCTAAAACCGCGAAAATAATTTCTAAAGATTTTACTTATTTACTAAAGAATAAAAAACTAACAAAAATGGCACTGCTTTTTAATACTTCATTCAAAGCTACCATCAAATATTCTTATATAAATATTCAACAGTAATATTAATATTCAACATTCAAAGCTGCCATCAAGCCACACTGTTTTAGCGAGTCTTTTTACAGAGGCTAGAGGCCCTCTTAGCCGTGCCCCCACCATACCCCAACCCCCGCGATACGGGGGTTGGGGTATGGGTACGACTTTGATTTTTTTTTTTTTTGATTGGAGGTTTAACGACCACCGTGAGCCACTCAGTGGGCTATACGCAGTCGCCCGTCCCTAATTTAGGGTCACTGGTTCCAGGGAAGGGAGAGAGCCAGTGCTGTAAGAGAAACACGACATCCATGCCTCACAGGGATTCGAACCCGGACCCCTTTTGGACGAATGATCAGAGGCCATCGCTTAGACCACAGTGCCACAAACACAACATTTCGTTTTTGATCGAATGTTATTACAGGGCATTAGGTTTCATTCTTTAATGCTATGTACAATTTTCGGTTTTATGCCAGATATGGGCTTTTTATTACACAAATCTAAGCTTCCTCGACAGATTCGTTTAAAACTGAACCACAGTTTTAAAAATCCACAGAATCATAGCAGAATTACAAGTTCTGAATAACGAATTACAAAAAAAAAAAAAAAAAATACTTCCGATTTCATGCAGTATCCGATACAATTTGCCAAGCCGCTTTGCATTCAGAAGAAGCAACAAGATTCTTTAGTTGCTGATTTTTTTCTCTGGCTCATGTAAGGAATGAAAACGCGTGCCAACTTATGCTATTGTAATTTTGTGCCTTCCAGATCACAATAAAAGATACCCTTTACATGCAGTGTTTCAAAAGAACACTGCCGCCTCTACTGGGGCAACTGACATACATGAACTTTCTACTTAATATAAAATCAACGTATTAAATACAAATTGGAAACTGTTAGCACTGCATAGTCTAGGGCACCCGCGTATACCGTCTAGTATGGCTGGGTCTGGATTGGAATCCCAGGGCATGGCATAGATGTTGTCAAGGGACGGGGATTTCTGATTTCTCGTTATTAGTGAGTGTTCGAATTCCGGGACAAAGAAATGGATGCTGTGTTTGACTTTCCGCCGCTGGCTCTCCCTTCCCTAAAAAGAATCACTGGTTTTAAATTAAGGATACAAGACTTAAATTTTTGTGCTCGTTGACTCCCTCCTCCCTCCCCAGGAAAATCTGTTTGAATAAAAAAATTTTTCACTGAACAACCTTTACTAATTTATGGTTACACTTCCAGGAAGGAAGAAAACAACAAAAAATACTACTACAAGATATAGATATCATCATCATCATCATCATTGTCAACCATTATCAATCCACTGCTGGACGAAGGTCTCCCCAAGTTTCCTCCACAACGGTCTGTCTTGTGCCAGTCTCCTCCATGTCACTCCCGCATACTTTCGAATTTCATCCACCCATCTTCCATGTGATCTTCTTCTGGGTCTTTTCCTGTCCCTTGGAATCCAATCTAAAATTTCGGCTGTCCATCGATGGTCTGTTCTTCTGGCAGTATGTCCAGCCCATTGCCATTTCAGGGATTTTACTCTGATCATGTCGTCTTCCACTCTAGTCATTTTTCGGATCCACGAGTTCCTCTTCTTATCTCTCCTGGTTATACCAAGCATGCACCTCTCCATGCTTCTTTGAGTTGTCTGCAGCCTTTGTATGTCTCTTTTAGTTAAGGTCCACGTCTCTGCACCATACGTAAGCACTGGAAGGATGCATTGATCAAACACTTTTCTTTTAAGACATAATGGCATATTGCTCTTGAAAATTATGCTGTTTCTTCCAAAAGCTCTCCAGGCAAGTTTTGTACGCCGATTAATTTCTTCACCAATGTGACCCTCACTTGATATCTGCTGTCCAAGATAAACGTACATATCTGTTATCTCCAGTTTTTCTCCGTCAATCGATAAATCTTCATTTCTTGTAAAAGCATTGAACATCACTTTTGTCTTCTGAAAGTTCATTTTTAATCCCACTTCTTTACTCTTGTCAGCAAGTTCCTGGATCACACTCTGCAGCTCTGATGGGAAAGTTGCAAAAATGACTACGTCATCAGCAAAACGAAGGTGGGTTTGATAATCTCCATTAATCTTTATCCCTTTGTTTTCCCAGTTCAGTGATTGAAAGACATTTTCCAATGTGGCATTAAAGAGCTTCGGAGATATGGTGTCACCTTGTCTCACTCCCTTTCCAATTTTTATGTGTGTTGTATTTTCAAACAGCCGAATCTTTGCACTTGCATTTTCATAGATGTTATTAATAATATTAATGTATGCATCTTCAATACCGCAGGATTTCAGAGCCATTGCAACTGCTGATGGTTTCACCGAATCAAAGGCTTTTTCATAATCGATAAAAGCCATGCACAATGGAAGTTCATATTCCCTCGCTCTTTCAATTAGTTCTCTCAGTACGTGGATATGATCTATTGTGCTGTAGCCACTCCTGAATCCAGCTTGTTCTCTCGGTTGAGCCATGTCCAGTGTTACCTTCAAGCGGTGTGAAAGAACTTTAGTGAAGATTTTATAAACCACTGATAGGAGGCTGATAGGTCTGTAGTTCCTGAGATCCTCAATGTCACCTTTTTTATGTAGCAGGATCATTGTAGCATTGTTCCAATCCTCAGGAATCTTCCCTTCATTAAGGCATCGAGTGAAAATTTGGGCGAGTACTGTTTCGATTTCTCCACTTGCTTCTTGTATGATGTCTATAGTAATTCCATCTTCTCCTGGAGCTTTCCCCCGCATCATGTTCTTGATTGCATGAGCAACTTCTGCTGGGAGGACTGGAAGAACTCTGGTACCTTTCATGATGTCTGGAGTACATGTATCATCCCTTTCATATAATTTGGAGTAGAAATCTTTCACTCTTGTCAAAATTTCGCCTCTATTTCTTGTTATAGAACCATCTTCTTTTCTCAGAGCCATAATTTGTTTTCTTCCCTTACTGAGATGTCCCTTTGCTATCTTTAGGCTTTGGTTGTTTTCAATTGCTTTCCTCACTAGCTCACAGTTGAATTTCCTTACGTCTTCAGTGATACTTTTTCGTGCTGTCTTGCATAGCTCTATATATTCCACTTTGGAAGTCACATCTTCTTTAGTTGTCCTCATCTCTCTTCTTTTTTGCATCAACATTTTGGTTTTTCCTGATAATTTGTTCACATGCAACTTGTTCTTAGACCCAGCTAATTTTGTTGCTGTTTCTATAAGAGCTTTGGTTACTTTTCTGTTAACTTCAGAAATATCCACTTCTTCCGATGTTAGGCCTTCTAAAGCAGAGAATCTGTTCTTCAGTTCCAACTTGAAAGTATTATGGTGTTTTTTAAGGTTGGTTATGTCAATACATTTTGTTTGTCTTATGAGCTTGCCACGTTCCAGTTTAGTGTTGAGGTGCATCTTACATCTCACCAATCTATGGTCACTACCTGTGTTGAACTTGTTTAGCACACTGCAGTCTTCGATGACGAATTTTTTGTTACACATAATAAAATCAATTTCACTTGTCGTCCCAATTGGATGTCTCCATGTCCATTTCCTGTGTGGCTTTTTCTTGAAAAAGGAGTTCAAGATGAAAAATCCTTCTGCCTCTGCAAACTCAACGAGAGTATTTCCACGCTGGTTTCTGTTGCCGTGACCGAATTTACCTACTGAAGTTTCATTCTGTTGCCGGTGCCCTATTTTTGCATTGAAATCTCCCATAATTATCTTCAAGTGCTGCTTACCTTTATTATTTAGATGACGAATTTCCTCATAAAATTCTTCAATTTCTTCTTCAGGATGACTTGTGGTGGGTGCATAAGTTTGAATAATCTGAGCCTGGTATCTTCTCGATAGTTGGATAACGAGTCGTGCAGCTCTGTCAGAGGAACTTTCTACTTCTACCACTTTATCCTTCAGTTTCTTGTTTATTATAAATCCAACACCACTAGTTCTGCCAGTATCTGTCCCACGATAATAGAAGAGATGTCCACTTTTCAGTTCAATGAGATCTTCTCCTTTTCTCCTTACCTCACTTAGCCCGACGATGTCCCACTTGATCCTTTGTAGTTCCTCTTCCAATTCAAGAAGCCTTGAATCAGAAGATAGGGAGCGTCCGTTATAGGTAGCCAAGGTCAGCATCAAATGGCAGCCTAGTCCGGTCCTCCGGGGATTCTTAGCACCCTCTGCCTTCATGTCGCACTGGCCGCTGCCTTGGCCAGGTACATTCCAGCTGCCGGAGACTGAGGGCCAAGATTTAAGTTGTAGAGTCATTTTGGAGGGGTTTGGCCATAACTCACCACGCTGGCCAAGCGGGTTGGTGAGTGTGGGATAGCATTTCCTCTGATCCCGATGGTATAGTTATACCGCTATTGGCGTTTAACTAAATATATATATATATATATGGACATACAAACGATTAGCATTGCAGGGCATATGCAAATCATGTGCGCCCGGCACGCCACTGAGAAGCACTATAAGAAGCGTACACAGAAGGCGAAATGTAAGTGGTGGAAGTGTGTTGTGCTGCCGGACCTGTGCGTGGGAAGCATTCTGATGCCTCGTCGCAGAATACGGCAGTCATTTCAGCACGTTTCGGAGTTCGACAGAGGACGAATAGTGGCTTATCGCGACAGCGGTTTATCGTACCGAGACATCGGCGCTCGTGTGGGACTACATCCAGCCACAGTGAGGCAGTATGGATTCGGTGGGTGCAGGAGGGACGGACGGACGGACCGACGTGAGGGATTGCCGCACCGCGGCACACCACCGAACGAGAGGATCGGCATGTTGTGCGGCGGGCATTGACGGCTCGCACCGCCACATCACGAACGTTAGCGCAGGAATTAGGGCGTGTTGTGCAACAACCGTGTCAGCACGTACCGTTCGACGTCGTCTGCAGGAGCGGGGACTTGTCGCACTGCGCCCTTTGCTCCGATTACCATTGACGTTACACCACCGGCGAGTGCGGCGGCGGTGGGCCGTTGAACGCTGCACCTGGACTACGGAATAGCACGACATTGTCTTCTCCGACGAATCCCGCTTCTGCCTGTAACACCACGATGGTTGGATCCGCGTGTGGCGGCACCGCGGCGAGAGACTGTACGACGCCTGCATTATCCATCGCCACGCCTGGCGTTATGGTTTAGGGCGCAATTGGATATGACACCCGCACCCCTCTGGTACGCATCGCCGGTACACTCAACAGCCACCGCTACATCTCCGACGTTTTGGAGCCTGTAGTCCCCCTTACCTGCCAGCGGCCACGTTTCAACAAGACAAAGCGCGCCCGCACGTTGCACGCATCGTGCAACAATTCTTCACGGCCCACCAGGTGTCACTGCTGCCGTGGCCAGCCTGTTCTCCCGATATGTCGCCCATCGAACACGTCTGGTCGCTGATCGGCAACCGAGTGGCCCGGCAAGCACCACCCGCGGCTACGCTTGATGAAGTGGGGCAACGTGTGGAAGCAGCCTGGACCGACATACCCCAAGCCCACATCCAAAGCCTCTTTCGTTCGATGCCGCGGCGTGTAGCGGCCGTTATTGCCAGCCATGGGGGCCACACGAACTATTGATGTTTGCGTGTACCGCAAGTCGCACGGTCCTGTAAGCTTAATCGTTTCATCTTTCTATCTGTTGTTATGTGTCCGGTAAATTTGGCTTGGCTATCTCATGTCCTTCTAGGTGTTGCATTTTGGGTGGCCAGCAATGTACATAACTCATCCGTTTTTTCCGAATGCTGTAAATCTAAATCATGAGTTCTCTTGAACACTGCTTGTGGAAATCATGACAGGCAGGAAGTTTTTAAGAATTTACTCAGTACCACAGAGATACAAACCAGATAACCCATCACCGGATAGGAATGAACCAATGAGCTAACGAAAAGATATGCTATGAGCTAGCACGTGCCTCGAGGTCAGGATGTTTTACATTTTAATTAATGCATTGCAAGAAAAACGGATATTTACATTAATGAATTTTAAATAATGCAACACGACATAAGTTACTGGCGATAGCTACACTCGTTGTAAACGGCAGTTTCTAAGCAGAGTAAAATATTAAGACTCATCACCGGAAGCCACTTCCTCACACTGTACTTATTTATAGAAGACGGATGTTTCACTTGAAACCTTCAACAAGAGCTAAAAAGATTGCTTCGAAAAACTGTTACGTCGATCAAGGATAAACGTAACCCTGAACAACGTAATTTTTATAAAATCTTAAAACGCACACAGGGAAATGAAGTCATTAACCCAAAATGACCCGTTTCTACGTCTATTTCGAGTCATTCCATCCGAAAGACATCGGGGGAAAGGGGGAAGCACGCGAGACGAAGATAAATAAAAATAGCAGTGAGTTTCGGAAAATAGGGTGCCAAAACGTTGCCCCGTCAAAATAGAAACGGCCTTTGAAGGCGAACGAGTACAATACATTAACGCTGCGAAATGCCAAGTGGAGACTAATGTTTCAGGTTGTACAACTTAAATCTTACTCATATCAACTATTTTTCTCTCGCTAACTTATTGAAACTTATGCGAATCTTGTTTTCCGAAATAAACTATGCTGCGTGTGCGCAGTTCTGTCCAAAAGTCCTTGATTTTCAGCTGTTTTAAGTAACATTTTACTTCTGTAAAGCTTTGTGCAATCAATCCCTTAGCGGACATTTCGGTACTTCTTTGGAAGCACTTCTTTTTCCTTCACATTCAGCATATTGATGTTAAGAAAGTTTTAACGGCACACTGATGCCAGACATGCCCTCATATGACCGTCTCAACACTAGCTACCCCCCCCTTTTACTAAGTGAAGCCGAAGGTGTGTTTTTTTTTTTTAAGATATCATGTACACGGACTTTGAGAGGGTAGAAGGAGATAGATATAAACTAGTCTTTGAAAAAACAAAACAAAAAAAAACCACTGCAGTGCGACAAACTTTTACTGATGATAATATAAGAAGAGTGACTTCGAATTCTCTTTTCGGTAACCACCCGCTAAAATGCAATTTTTTATTCTGTGTGCAATGTTGTTTTGCATTTCAGGAAAAACTGAATATAAAAAACAGTTTATCATGATATCAACCGCGTTTTCGCTGACAGAAAGAACTTGATGAAAAGTAATGTATTTGTGTATAACTGTACATATGTATAAAAATAGAGTTGAACCTCTTTCAACCTCCAACGTTTGTTTCATATCGTAAGCGAGGATGGCGTTTAAAGAGGGCAAAGGACAATGACGGCTATTAAAAATATTCTATGGGGAGAATCTATGTTTCTTTTAACTACCATTCATCTTTAATTCAAAAGGATAAAAAAATGATTGCTCTTATAATTAAAAGCCTTGTTATAAAAACTTTTAGATATTTTCCTCTATCAAAGAAAATTTGGAGAAACAAAGCACGGATTTTCTGAGCAACATTACGACACCCTAACTCGAGCGAGACAGGTATCGCCGTCAAAGCAGCTGTAATAATAATAACTTAAAATTTCATTATTAGTGAGAAACTTAATACATGGAAAATTTCCAGCCGTACTCCAAATTACCGAACCTTTCCCAGAACACGGATTTCATCTGTAATGACCCCATGTTTGGCGTTTATTTGTCCTGTCTACAATACTAGGGATTGCCTTAGCTTATCATGTTTGTCATTTTTTTTAATGTTTTTATTGAATGTTAACGGCCACCGTGAGCAACTCAATCCCGTCCCTAATTTAGGGCTACTGGTTCCAGGGAAGGGAGAGAGCCAGTGTCGTAAGGCAAACACAACTCCATGCCTCACCGGGATTCGAACCTGGATAGTTCTCGGATGAATGGCCATAATCCAGCGTTTAGACCACGGTGCTACCGGGCCGGCGTGGCTCATATTTTCTTTACTAGGTACAATGATTTTTCCAAGCCCATTCACTTTTTTTCAGTTAGGATTTCTCCCAGTGTTCGCCTAATACGTTTCTCAATTAAATCTGAAGCATGATTCACAATGAATTGATGTCTTGAAAAACGTTGTCTTTCCCTAATGCTCAGAACTAAAAAAATTTATGGACACTCAATATAGTTTTTCCAATCGCTGTAGAATTCGATCGTAAACGTCTAAGAAGTAGTCACACTTGTAACAAAACCGATGGAGTAACGTACATGCATGCACTAAACGGTAAATGGATGTTGTCCACTTGAAAAATGCGGGAGTGGACGTAGGCCCCTTTTAAGCAGGTCAATTCGTTGGATAACACTCTTTAATCACATCTCCCTCATGGCAATAATGGGTGCAGATGAACCCTTAACCACACAAACGTACCCCTTAATAATAATGCAGCTTCAAATACAACAATCTAATCTTAAAAGGGAAGGGGAAAAACGAAGCAACCGAGTTGTGTTTGCGGGGGTAGATACCTGTAGCCGAAATTCGTAGAAAATTCTATGAATACAACTTTAGAATGCTATTAAAAAATACGATAGAAAAAAAAATCATTTTAAACGTCAAGAGACGAAGCAAGTGCTAAAGTTTTTTAAGTCAGATGATAGATGGCGCCAGGTGTCTCATGTAATGAAAAATCTCGTCAAACACGGAATACAACACATGGCTTCCGCAGTGTAGAAAGCAGTGTGTGTTTTTTGGTTTGCGGAGTCAAAATATCTTAACAACAGTTCGGCGTAAGTTCAGAACGGAGTACAAGAGACAGCCACCGACGCGAAAGAGCATTGAACAACGGGTAAACAAATGTATGGCAACAAGAAGTATCTTGAAAGGCAAAAGCACTGGGAGACCTTCCATTTCGGACGAAAAGGTGGAAGACGTGGCTAAGGCTAATCTAAGGAACCCGAAGAAGTACGTCTGCGTCGTCAGTCGTGAACTCGAAATATGGCGAAAAACACGGTTTACAAGGTTCTGCATGTCTACGCCTATATGCATATATAAGTGCATTAACGCCTATACGCATATAAAGTGCATTAACGCCTATATGCATATAAAGTGCATTAACGCCTATATGCATATAAAGTGCAATAGTGCAAAAACTTCGACCAACTTCATGATTTTGCGTCGAAAAGCATTTGTGCAAAACTTTATGATCAACCACGTCGAAAAGTATTTGCGGTAGACATGCTTAATCGCATTGACGAAGACTCCACACTCCTTTCACGGATCTGTTTCAGCGATGAGTCAACATTCCAGGTTTCTGGCAGAGTGAATCAACAAAACTACCGAATATGGGGCACGGAAAATCCCCATGTGGTCGTAGCACACGAGAGAGACAGCCTGAAGGTTTATGTCTGGTCTGGCCTAATGGAAGACAGAGTGATAAGTCACTTTTTCTTCGCTGAACCAACAGTTACTGGCATAACGCACCTGGACATGTTAGAACAATTCGCAATTCCATAACTCCAGGATATTCAAGACATTTACCAGCAAAATGGAGCGCCTCCGCACTGGTCATTGGATGGACGTAGATCTTTAGATCACCCAGTTCTCCTGATATTACCTCATGCGATTTTTTTCTTTGGGGATTTATCAAGGACATTGTGTACAAAAAAAGAGGTTATATCTATCACTGAGCTCAAAGAACGCATTACTGCAGCCTTCCTCCTTGTTACACATGACATTCTGCAACGTACGTGGGTGGAACTGGACTATTGTGTAGACATCCTGAGGGCATCCAACGGAGTACAAGTGGAGACCTACTGACATTTGTTTTCTAAAAACTTTCACAAGTTACAATTGACATTAAAAGTTATTTATTGTAGGTTTTTTTTTTTTTTTTAATCGCATGCTGAAGTTGTATACTTCACTTATGGACACCCTGCAGGATGAATGGGAATTAGACTCTTTGAATGGCAAACGAAAGATTCATGCGATAAGCTATTTTAATTCTTTTCTCTGCATGTATTTCCAAATCCATCCACTTTTTCCACATAAGATTTCTACCTATGGAGGTTAAAAAGGGTGTTCAACAAGCTTTCAAAATACTTGGTGGTAGTTCATCGAGAGGAAGCCGTTAAGTCCGTTCCAGGGTTACAGCAGGGGAAAAGCGGCCGTTTAGGAAGAGGTCGTTTACAGAGGTTGGACTCTACACATATTTACGCACATAATAATTTTATATAATCTGCACGACTGGATTACTGTGTATTTTAATGCATAGAAAACGAAATAACAGACAGCTGGTTTCAAATTAAAAAATCAAATCAGTTGCATGGTCCTACGTATGGTCCACATCGCTCCTTTAAGTCCGGTCCAGCACCTAGCCAGGGTTCAAACAAAATATTCTTTTCTTAGAACACTGATCTGTTACTTTTCTTTTTTAAATGCAATTACTTATAACTTAACGACTACTACAGTTTTGCATGGAGCTCTGGTCCAGCTTCATTTAAATAACTGATTTATTAATTTTTAGCAGTCAGATTTCTAAGTTGAAGAAGTACGGGAAATGGCGATTTTAATAAATTTATTCGATACAGATCACCTCCCGGATCCCGCGCTTTTATGCCCAATGGACATCCCACATTATTTTACGATCACGCCGCGAAAATCCAACACTTTGGTACAGCTGCCAAAACAACAGCAATGCAACCGATTGAAGTGGTACATGTGTATGTACATGCAACGTTCTATCATCTCCTTGCTTGACAAATAACATGTAACGCATGGATTAACGCACGTGGTTAGGAGGATTACAGGTGAAACGCGCAGGCTCGAGGAAGCAAGTGGTTCTAGTCAGTCATAATTTACGGCAATGCGAAACTTTACACCCCCCCACACCCACTTCCGGATAAATATCAACAGTTCGTCATACAGAATATCTGTGTACTTTGCTCCCCGTAAATAATTAGCCTTCCACGAGAAAATGTTCTAGCGCCACGCCACGTCTGGTTATGATAAACGAAAAAGAGTAAACAATATGGATTCCAACCAAAACAAAACTGTCACTCAGCAAATTAAATTACAACAAAACACAAAGACTACCAAACATCGTCCATTTACGATAACGAATACTGTTTTGCCGAACGGCAAAGCCAGAATTTCCAATTATGGTAAAAATTTATATTCTTATCCTTAACACAGACTCCCTGGCGAGATTAGGTTGACGTTTTTATCATTAACGCTGTCTGGACGAAAAAACAATAAAAATGAATTGCTCTGTACAACTACAACTATATGCATTCATGAAGCAGCAGTCTGGTCTATGACAACAATAATTTGCAAAGCAGAAAAAGCAGTTAGTCTGCCCAGCTCTACATCTGGCTTTACCAGCTTCAACACCAAGGACAGGCGAATTATGAAAAAGAAAAGAAACCTAATCAGTTTTCTTCGATACTACGATTTTTTTATTAACAAACTACATCTCTGTATATTTTCCTGTGATCTTAAATGAACACAAAAATTCCAACTACTTGTTAGAATGTTTCGTGTTAAAGCTGTATGAAAGGAATGCATGACCAATGTGAATGAAACCCCTTCAGCTTAAGAATTTATTATGTACTTAAACCTACATAACCTGAACGACTCGTGGAATCCTTTGGGTTGAAGTGCAATCAAAGAAACTAATTGAAAGTGTTTACCCTTTTTCGCTTGCAAAGTATGATGGACAAGAGTAATTTAAAAATAAATGTATGGACTTCATATTTTTATCATTAGAACGAAACTAATTTCTTTTTCTTGAAGGTTTAACAACCACTGTGAGCAACTCAATGGGCTATAAGCAGTCACCCGTCCCTAATTTAGGGCCACTGGTTCCAGGGAAGGGAGAGAGCTAGTGCCTTAAGACAAACACAACATCCATGCCTTACCGGAATTCGAACCCAGACCCCATCTCGGACGAATGGTCATAAGCCAGCACTTAGAAAACTGCGCCTCCGGGACGGCAAACTACATGTAAATATAAGCTTTGTGTTTTTTATACTGTTATTTAAAACAGTAAGTTATTTTTTGTATTAACGAAGTAATGGCAAATCGTAGAGATAAAACATTGTACATTAAAGTTGTCTCACGGAGATTTTAGGGTGAATTTTTTGTTGTTGACGTCACATTTTCGGGTTTAACACCAACCCGTCGTAAGGGCTGACTAAAGAGAGTAGGTGTAGATACTAGTTCGGTTAAAACATAGCTTTTTCGTTCGTTAATTGTAGCTCTCCTTTCAATTTGTATTCTATTTTTTTTTTTTTTTTTTTTTTACTTATTTTCGTTTATCGTTTAGGCTGCTGTTTTTTGTTTTTTTATTGGGGGGGGGGGTTAACGACCACCGTGAGCAAGCAGTCACCCGTCCCTAATTTAGAGCAACTGACTCCAGGGAAGGGAGAGAGCCAGCACCGTAACACATACACAACATCCATGCCTCACGGGATTCGAACCCGGACCCATCACGGTCGATCGGTCAGAAGCCATCGCTCAGACCACTGCGCCACCGGGGAGGCTTGGGGTACTGTGAGCAACTCTATGGGTTATAAGCATTCTCCCGTCCCTAATTTGGGGCCAATGGTCTAGGGAGGGAGGGAGAGCTAGTACCGAATGATAAACATGCCCCACCTTGAGAGGGGTTCGGACCCGGACCCATCTCGGACGAATGATTACAAACCAATTCGGCCACCGGGCGGCTTCCGAAACCCCTTCTCCCAACTTTTTTTTTCACTAAGTGCTGCTGAGGTGATTTTCATTGAATCCCAGTTAATTGAGAAAGCCTGTCCTGTCAAGTCCTGATTTGTTGGTAAACTTCCTCATGCAGGCATAACGTTCTACTTCACGGGTCCTAAGTTGTCTCCCAGTTTCTCCTGCGTAGGTTCCCCACAATTGCAATTTATACTGTAGACTATTCCTTGTTCATCGGCGCGCATGAGGGTTACGAGACGGTTCAACCACTATCCGGGTCTCTCGATGTTTTTTTCTTTTTTGTATTGAAGGTTTAATGACCACATTGAGCATCTCGATGGGCAAAAAGCAGTCGCCCGTCCCTAATTTAGGGCCACTGACTTCAGGTAAGGGAGAGAGCCACTGCTGTAAGACAAACACAACATCTATGCCTCACCGGTATTCGAACCCAGACCCTACACGGACGATTTGTCGCTGCCCCACCAAGGCGGCCCAGATGGTTTACAAATTCACATATTTCGCACAATAGCATAGATATCTTAATCCTATACACGAGATTATCACTGTCGCCGCAAATTTTCACTAACCAAAATGCCGTGGGCAACACTAATGAAATGTTCACGGTGCTGTCTTCTCGTACTGCTGGGTCTGGGTTCGGATTCTGCATAAAGACATGGATGATGTTTATGTCCTTTCCCATTTCTTGATGATGAGATCTTGGATGGGCAACACCTTACACAGTCGTATCAGAATAATATAACCACCCTTGGCCCGGATGACAGCGGCGAGACGAGGCATGGACGCAATGAGGCCCTGGAAGGTTGCCCGAAGAACACGTGTCCATTCGGACTGCAGCAGAGCACATAGGTCACAGGGATGACGTGGTTTTGGGTCGCCACGTCGATCCAAATAGTCCCACAAGTGCTCTATGGGATTAAGGTCGGGCGACTTCGTCCGCCAAGGAAGAAAGGAGACATCGCTGTCATGTTCCTGGAACCAGTCATGCACCCTTAGAGACGTGGAAGGGCGCATTGTCGTGTTGGTAGACACAATCACCACCACGGTAAACATCCAACATGAAGGGATGCATGCGGTCAGCGAGGATGGACACAGAGGCGCGCCAAGGGCATTTGCCGCCCCCTTGTACGAGAATATTTTTCAATTTTTATTCATTTTTACATGAAATAAATATCTTTAGCAACATTATATTCTATTTCCGGTAAATTGAGATTTCACATAAAACACTACTGTCTCATACAAAACTTAAGAAAAAAAAATCTGTAAAACTCTAGTTCAGATGACGCTACGAATAATTCAAGAAGTCAGCTTCCCCTCTCTCTCTCTCTCTCTCTCTCTCTCTCTCTCTCTCTCTCTCTCTCTCTGTCAATTTACACAAAAGTCTGCATTACCGGTAAAAAAAAAGTTTCGTCATGTACGATGATAAAAATATTACAGCTTCTCGATGGATACACACACAGTGTATATAACTAAGCAAGATAAGATGAACCCGTGGGTAAGGAAAATTATAAGAGTGGAAGACATTGCGATCAGAGTAAAATCCCTGAAATGGTAATGGGCTGGACATATTGCCAAGAGAACGGACCATTGATGGACAACCTAAATTTTAGACTATTCCAAGGGACAGGAAAAGACCCAAAAGACCACGTGGGAGATGGGTGGATGAAATTCGAAAGCATGCGGGAGTGAGATGGAGGAGACTGGTCCAAGACAGACCGTTGTGAAAGAAACTTGGGGAGACCTTCATCCAGCAGAAAATTGATAATGGTTGAGGATGATGATGATATACACTGAGTGGCCACTTTATTATGACCACCTGACAGTTTTAAGCAAATGAGCTATGGCTGCACGCTGTTGCCGCCAGAGGGCGAGGCTAGTATAAAAAGGGAAAGCTTAGTGCTTGCGACAGTAGTAGCAGTAATTTTTGGGTGACGAGATGGGTAAAAAATGCGATTTGACGTACTTTCAACGTGGGATGATTGTAGGAGCTCGGAGCCATGGAGCGAGTATCACCGAAACCGCCGCATTCGTTAAATGTTCCAGAGCAGCTGTTGTTAAAGTGTTTAAAGACTGGACTGTCAGCCAACAAAACTGGGTCTCTACGTGCAACGTATGGTCGTCATCGACTAGCGACTGCTCGGGCGGAAAGGAGAGTGTCTAGACTGGTAACAGACAGCAGAAGGGCAACAATGCAGCAAATTACATACAATCTTAATCAAGGATCCCCTCAAATGATCTCTGTTCGCCGTACACTGCATCGCATGGGATATGGCAGCCGAAGGCCTGTTCGAACACCTTTGCTGTATGCAGTTAACAAGAGAAAACGTCTCCAGTTCGCACAGGAGCACAAGGATTGGACAGTCGATAATTGGAAACAAATTATGTGGTCCGATGAATCACGTTTTCAGTTGCACCATTCCGATGGCCGTGTGAGAATTTGGCGGAAAAAGCACTAAAGCATGTACCCCAAATGCATTGCTACAACCCTTCAAACTGGTGGAGGCAACGTTATGGTTTGGGGAATGTTTTCCTGGCATGCTTTGGGCCCTTCAATTCGTGTTGATCAACGTCTGACTGGCACATCATATCTAAACATTGTTGCGGACCAAGTGCATCCTGTCATGTGGATGTTTTTTCCCAATGGCGATAGCTACTTTCAACAAGATAATGCGTCCTGCCATAGTGCTCGTATTGTACAGGATTGGTTTCAGGAACATGCCGGTGAGTTTACTTTGCTTAGGTGGCCCCCACAATCTCCAGATCTCAACCACATTGAGAATTTGTGGGATGAAGTTGAACGAGCCCTCCGACAGCTGGATCCACAACCCTGCAAACTCATACTCCTGGAAAGTGCTATTTATCAAGCATGGTCTCAGATTGCACAAACCACCTATCAACATCTCGTGGAGTCCATGCCACGAAGAATCGACTCAGTATTAAGGGCAAAAGGTGGCCCAACGAAGTACTGAGGTGGTGGTCAAAATAAAGTGGCCACTCAGTGTATATACATGTAATATTAAACATGACGGGCGTCTCTTTAACTATTCTAACCAAAATATCTAATATCGTGGAATACATCGAAATTGTACCCCAGTGCTAGTTACCCGTATGCATCGATCCTATAATATTTTCCCACCCGTTTTACGGTCAACGCTGGAAGCTCTTTCTTGAAAATTTGCTAACGATAAGGTAATTCAGAAAAGTAAGCATATATTTCTTGAACAATGCTGAAAATGTTCACAATCTGTAGGGAAATTTTTTCGTCGTCATTTACGACCAGATTTAAAGTATGAGCCGCTCAAAGTACATAAAATGCGTAAGGGTCTTAAGTCGACAAATTATGCTTTTTGAAGTCCATTGTGTTTTCCCTACATATTGGCCCCATTAGTCATTGCTCTGGCCACGCATTCATAAATGCTGAAATCTTCAAGATTTAAAAAAAAAAAAATTAGAAAAATAATTTTTATTCCTTTGCGAGCGGTATTTGTTACTAAACAAAACAGTAAAAATTATTCTCTGATTTCAAAACGTTTTCTGTTGAATTATAAACGAGTTTTTACTAAAGAAGTAAACGTTCCTCTTAGCATTACGATTTCTCACAATATAACGTTTTCATAACTTCTCCCACGTCACTGATATTAATTTATCAACTGAAAAAATTGATTGTGGGTCCTTTCGCACCCGGGTGCTTAGCACCCGTTGGAGCCCCGCTTGGTGCGTCCATGGATGGGTAGGTAGCCATTGGCGTTCAGCAATCCATCCGGTGGTACCAGCGGTCTCAGGTTATACCAAGAAAACATCAACCAGACATGCACACTGTCACCGCACACCAGTACTTGACCGACAAGCGTATCCGGGTGTTGGTACTCATGTGTCTAACGCCGTATCCGCCACCGCTCGTCTCTTCTGTGGAGTAGAAACCTCGATTCGTCGGAGAAGGAAACCTTTTCTCACTCTTCCACTGTCCAGCGACGGTAGTCCCATGTGAACTGTAGGCGTCGTTGCCGATGGACCTGGGTATACATGGGCGTCTTGACGCAGCGTAGACTCCGAAGACCCATGCGTAATAGGGTTCGTTCTACTGTTCCGACCGGGGACACACGTACCTGGGTGCCCCAGCGTTCATTTGCGTGGTCAATTGCTGCACTATTGCGCGTCGATGGCCCTTTACCAGTCGACGTTCTCCTCTGGGGTCGATGGCCTTTTGGGATCCACAGTTATGACGTCGGAAGGTAATCGATGTGCCAGCGGTACATTCTACGTACGCCCTTACTACAGCACCTCGCGATAAGCCCACGAAGTCTGCTATTTCTGAGACGCTTTCACCCTTAGAGCGGTAGCCGATGATCATTCCTTTTTGAACGTCCGTCAAATCACTACCTCTGCTCACGTAACGCACTACGGCTTATCTGCCCTGCCCGGCCGCTTATATCTCCGTGTGATCGACCTTGTCACGTGTACTTTTGCGACGCGCCTGCGACACTCGATTCCGGAGGTGGTCATATTATTCTGATAAGGCCATGTATATTTAGATTTAAATATCACTCACATATAGCAAGATGTTAACTTATGCATGAAACTTAAAATGTTTGCAGGAGAGATTTACACCAAGAGGATTTTTTTTTTTTTTTTTTTTTTTTTGATTGGAGGTTTAACGACCACCGTGAGCAACCCAATGGGCTATAAGCAGTCGCCCGTCCCTAATTTAGGGTCACTGGGTCCAGGGAAGGGAGAGAGCCAGTGCCGTAAGACAGACACAACATCCATGTCTCACCGGGATTCGAACCCGGACCCCTTTCGGACGAATGATCAGAGGCCATCGCTTAGACCACTGCGCCGCCGGGGTGGCACACCAAGAGGAATAAGAAACTATAATAGAAGAAATAGAAGAATGGCAAGATAAGGAAGAGAAATGGAAGACATGCACACTTCAGTTTCCGCTTTCTCTGCTTTTTTTTTTTTTTTTTTTTAAGATGTGGCTGTTGTTTTTGCACAGAAGACCAGCACCGCATAGCCAATAACTGAGGCACCACATCTGTTGGATAGACATTTGGCATACTGCCATCATTCAAGAGTACTGCACTGGCACCTGCATGAAGTCCAACATTTTGATGTGAAAGTAAAAAGAAAAAGCAACTACGCAGAAATCATATTGTTTCATTGATACCAGGGAATTTTTGTTTCGTAAACTAATATGCTGAGAATTAAGGCAATTTTGGCCCGCAAACTAAAACATTCAGATCCACTGCAAAATGCTTTCCAAATGAGATGGGGAATGAAATGATTTTTACAAGTGACATGTTTTCACAAGGGAAAAATATTCTTAACCAGTCAAAATGAAAAATTAATATTTTGCCACAACTTATGATTCACTAACTGCCTAAATAATAACCATGCCACCGATGTTTAACAGTCAATACATAATGTACTGCAGGTAATGACCATGAGCTGTATGGGGGCCAGGTCTTGGATTAGCAGAAAACACACATTGCAAGATAATTCTGGGTGCTAAATCCAAAGAAACACTTGCAAGGTTTAAAATTATTTCAAGTTCTGTTTACTATTTACTTCACATGGCATACTTATTTTGAAAGGAAAATAATGAACTAATTTCTCACTCCTATTAGGAAATGAAAAGCATTAATAAATCAAAAATAAAGTACTGCTAAAAAAAATACAATTCTTTCATAGAGTGGGAATTTGTAAGATGTGTATCACAAGAATGCTGATGAACATGAACACGGAGGATAAAAATATTTCTTTAGTAGTAAATAGTAACACTGTACTAGTGATCCGATTTATTATCGTAGGAAGTAGACACATTATCACTAGTACAGTGTTACTATTTACTACTTAATTGGTGTACTGTTCCTCATTGTCAATTTCTTTAGTATATTCACTTTAATTCCCTGGTTAATGCCAGCTCACTGCAGCAAACAGGAATTCAATATTATTCGAAATTGGCAATGATGGTTGAGTAATTCATTCTTTCCCCACCATCTTTTTTCACTAAAATCATAGGAAGTATTTTTAATTTCTGTGGTGTTGCATTGTAGAAAGGGCATTTTTCAAGTGACACCCCTGCTCAAAGCGCAGAGAGCTTGAGCACCCATTGGATTTCCAGTAAGTGCCTACACAACCTATTCCCTGAAGTTATTAACACAATATAACATCAAAGCAAAGGATGCACCCATTGTCAAATTGAACATACTCTGTGAACATGCACATTGCTATCACATGTATTAAGTTCTCTATAGATTTACTCGAACTGTTGGTGGAAGCAGATACCTTTCACAAGAAAGGAGCTTGAAATCCAAAAGTGGAACAGAACAGGATGTCTTGCACTATCATACAAACTATGCCATGTGAATTGCAAAGGGGAAAAAACAACAACATTTTTTTAAACTACACAGTGTCTTTTCTTTTTATTATATTTTTCTTTATCACTCTAGATTTTTGGAATCATATTTTCGTTGCCAGAAGTGAATCTAAGGTTTATTTTTATATTCCCCAAAATGTCACACAATAACTTCCCACTTCCCTGTACTGTTCTTTCTGTATTCTCTGCACTTGCACAGAACATCAAATACTGAATTGCCCTGCATTCCAGCTTCCACTGTCAGAGATAACTTCTCAATGCACTGTGCTGTGGATAAATATACATCAACAGATCTTTTAACAGCAATGTTCATGACAACACCTAAAAAATAAACAAACCTTCTATACATGAATTTGAAAAAAATACATATTAAGTTTAGGATAGTTTTCAATGTCCTTTAATGGTATCTAGTTTGCCAGGGCTTAAAAATTGATGCACAAACTATGCCAGCCAAAATCAACAATTACGTAACTAATTTTGGGAAAAAAATTCTAGAATAAAATAGAACACATTCATAATGTGGAGCTTGGAACTGACTAAAACCCTCGTTGAATCAAGGGGCTCGCTAAATCTGTTTTTTGGTGAAAATTCCCTCTATGTAAAAATATGCATTCATATTAATATGCTTAAATTTGTGCAAGTATCTGCAACAATTGGATATACTTTAAAATATTTAATTAACTGTATTAGTATTCTCATGAAGTAATTAAATCTTTCAAGTATAATCAACTTGACAGCCCCATGAGGCTGATCACTGTTTAACTACACAACACACATGACAAAAGCAGCAACAATTCTTGCAATGCAGTGCTCACTTGTAGGGTGAAAGCAGCTGTGCAGTCAAAGCCTGGTATAGCCAGGCTACTTTTTAACGAACTGAATCAGACAATCCTATCTTTGGTGTAAATGTGACAAGGACTGGTAAGTCAAATAATATCCGAAAACTTGAAAATTTTCATCGTCCTGGAGCGGGACTTGAACCCGCGTCTCCCAGATAGCACCCAGGTATGCTAACCACACCACCCAGAACGACCAAGTCTCAAGTTTCCCATTAATTTGAATATAACCATCACAGGATTCGTTAGTCAAAGCAACCGGCATTCATATTTAGCGAATCTGGAGGTTAAGAATCCTATCCCACGATTGCCCGGAGGAGCAGATAAATCATGATAAAAAAATAGAAAATCAGACTTTTTTATTTTTATTTATTCAATCATCACCAATCAAACTCAACATTTTTTTAACACAAATAATTTTAACCATGTTTTTTTTTTTATGTTCTCCTTTTTCTTTGTCTTTATTTATTTTTCATGGTAGCTATGCACAAATCCGTAGAACTTTTCTTTACTGAATCCACAGCCAGTGAAGTGGGTACCCGACAGTATATAACTATCGATATATATATCACCATCACTGTCAACCATTATCAATCCACTGCTGGACGAAGGTCTCCCCAAGTTTCCTCCACAACGGTCTGTCTTGTGCCAGTCTCCTCCATGTCACTCCCGCATACTTTAGAATTTCATCCACCCATCTCCCATGTGGTCTTCTTCTGGGTCTTTTTCTGTCCCTTGGAATCCAATCTAAAATTTTGGCTGTCCATCGATGGTCTGTCCTTCTGGCAGTATGCCCAGCCCATTGCCATTTCAGGGATTTAACTCTGATCATGACGTCTTCCACTCTTGTCATTTTTCGGATCCACGAGTTCCTCTTCTTATCTCTCCTGGTTACACCAAGCATGCTCCTCTCCACGCTTCTTTGAGTTGTCTGCAGCCTTTGTATGTCTCTTTTAGTTAAGGTCAACGTCTCTGCACCATACGTAAGCACTGGAAGGATGCATTGATCAAACACTTTTCTTATAAGACATAATGGCACATTGCTCTTGAAAATTATGCTATTTCTTCCAAAAGCTCTCCAGGCAAGTTTTGTACACGGATTAAATTCTTCATCAATGTGACCCTCACTTGATATCTGATGTCCAAGATAAACGTACGTGTCTGTTATCTCCAGCTTTTTTCCATCAATCGATAGATCTTTATTTCTTGTAAAAGCATTGAACATCACTTTTGTTTTCCGAAAGTTCATTTTTAATCCCACTTCTTTACTCTTTTCAGCAAGTTCCTGGATCAAACTCTGCAGCTCTGATGGGGTAGTTGCAAAAATGACTATGTCGTCAGCAAAACGAAGGTGGGTTAGATAATCTCCATTAATCTTTATTCCTTTGTTTTCCCAGTTCAGTGATTGAAAGACATTTTCCAATGTAGCATTAAAGAGCTTCGGAGATATGGTGTCAGCTTGTCTCGCTCCCTTTCCAATTTTTATGTGTGTTGTATTTTCAAACAGCCAAAACTTTGCACTTGCATTTTTATAGATGTTATTAATAATATTATTGTATGCATCTTCAATACCGCAGGATTTCAGGTCCATTGTAACTGCTGATGGTTTCACTGAATCAAAGGGTATTTCATAATCGATAAAAGCCATGCACAATGGAAGTCCATATTCCCTCGCTCTTTCAATTAGTACTCTCAGTACGTGGATATGATCTATTGTGCTGTAGCCACTCCTGAATCCAGCTTGTTCTCTCGGTTGAGCCATGTCCAGTGTTACTTTCAAACGGTGTGAAAGAACTTTAGTGAAGATTATATAAACCACTGATAGGAGGCTGATAGGTCTGTAGTTCCTGAGATCCTCAATGTCACCTTTTTTATGTAGCAGGATCACTGTAGCATTGTTCCAATTCTCAGGAATCTTCCCTTCATTAAGACATTGAGGAAAATTTGGGCAGGTACTGTTTCCATTTCCCCACTTGCTTCTTGTATGATGTCTACAGTAATTCCATCTTCTCCTGGAGCTTTTCCCTGCTTCATGTTCTTGATTGCATGTGCAACTTCTGATGGGAGAACTGGAATAACTCTGGTACTGTTATCTTTCATGATATCTGGAGTACATGTATCATTCCTTTCATATAATTTGGAGTAGAAATCTTTCAGTCTCGTCAAAATTTCACCTCTATTTCTTGTTACAAAACCATCTTCTTTTCTCAGTGCCATAATCTGTTTTCTTCCCTTACTGAGATGTCCCTTTGCTATCTTTAGGCTTTGGTTGTTTTCAATTGCTTTCCTCACTAGTTCACAGCTGAATTTCCTTACATCTTCAGTGATACTTTTTGTACTGTCTTGCATAGCTCTATATATTCCACTTTGGAAGTCACATCTTCTTTAGTTGTCATCTCTTTTCTTTTTTGCATCAACATTTTGGTTTTTCCTGATAATTTGTTCACATGCAACTTGTTCTTAGACCCAGCTAATTTTGTTGCAGTTTCCATAAGAGCTTTGGTTACTTTTCTATTAACTTCAGAAATATCCACTTCTTCCGATGTTAGGCCTTCAAAAGCAGAGAATCTGTTTTTCAGTTCCAACTTGAAGGTATTATGGTGTTTTTTAAGGTTGGTTATGTCAATACATTTTGTTTGTCTTATGAGCTTGCCACGTTCGAGTTTAGTGTTGAGGTGCATCTTACATCTCACCAATCTATGGTCACTACCTGTGTTGAACTTGTTTAGCACACTGCAGTCTTCTATGACGAATTTTTTTGTTACACATAATAAAATCAATTTCACTTGTCATCCCATTTGGATGTTTCCATGTCCATTTCCTGTGTGGCTTTTTCTTGAAAAAGGAGTTCAAGATGAAAAACCCTTCTGCCTCTGCAAACTCAACGAGAGTATTTCCACGCTGGTTTCTGTTGCCGTGACCGAATTTACCTATTGAAGTTTCATTCTGTTGCCATTGCCCTATTTTGGCATTGAAATCTCCAATAATTATCTTCAAGTGCTGCTTACCTTTATTATTTAGATGACAAATTTCCTCATAAAATTCTTTAATTTCTTCTTCAGGATGACTTGTGGTGGGTGCATAAGTTTGAATAATCTGAGCCTTGATCTTCTCGAGAGTTGGATAACGAGTCGTGCAGCTCTGTCAGAGGAACTTTCAACTTCTACAACTTTATCCTTCAGTTCCTTGTTTATTATAAATCCAACAGCACTAGTTTTGCCAGTATCTGTCCCACGATAGTAGAAGAGATTTCCACTTTTCAGTTCAATGAGATCTTCTCCTTTTCTCCTTACCTCACTTAGACCGACAATGTCCCACTTAATCCTTTGTAGTTCCTCTTCGAATTCAAGAAGCCTTGAATCAGAAGATAGGGAGCGTCCATTATACGTAGCCAAGGTCAGCATCAGATGGCAGCCTAGTCCGGTCCTCCGGGGATTCTTAGCACCCTCTGCCTTCATGTCGCACTGGCCGCTGCCTTGGCCAGGTACATTCCAGCTGCTGGAGACTCAGGGCCAAGATTTAAGTTGTGGAGTCATTTTGGAGGGGTTAGGTCATAACTCACCACGCTGGCCAAGTGGGTTGGTGAGTGTGGGATAGCATTTTCAAATCCCGATGGTATAGTTATTTGATTTCAAGCAACCCCCCCTCCCCCGCATACATGCTGGAGTCAATAACGCCTGGGTCTGTCTGTGGAGTGCCAGTCCACTTTTTTTTTTTCAGGACTGCACCAGTGGGTGAAAGGGGCAAGTCACAATTGCAGAAATTATCTCTTTTTTTCCCCTATGGCAACATCACCATTACATTACATCCCTATCCCTCTTTACAAATGTCACCCAGAAAACCACTTGCATGTGCATGAGCCCTCTACCTGTCCTCATTTTGTCTAGGATTAGGTGGCCTGCTCATTTTCAACACTGCTGATGCAATACACCCAAGGCATAAACCCTTTGGAGCAGGTAGAGGAGTCTCTGGCACAACTCTCGTATTAAGCATTTGACATACTCCCTCCTTAGTGCTTTTTTATCGAAATTCTTCCACTGGCAGACAAGAATTCCCCTGCACTGTTAACAGCAATTTTGTCCTGTGTGGCACAACTTCCATTTCTGCATTCGATAATAGTACACAGATTTTCACTGCCTTGTTAATTATGGAATTTCATTAAGTTTTGTTACTTTGCTTGTTAAAAGTAATTGCCACAGATTTTCTTTCACTTGTTAAATTTGGGCACTTCATTAAATTTTGTTTATCACTTTGTTAACATTATACCAAACAAAAATTCCTGTTTTGCTAGTTAAATTCAAAATCTTGCTAATTATGTGCCTGTTATAAACCAGTTCTACTGTATTAAATTATGAAATGTTTCAAACTAAATACATAAAAATTAACACATCAGGCAAGCAGTTTTGGTCCAAGTGTTCTCAGACCAAAACTGCTTGCTGTTTAACAACAGGACATAAAATTTTACCTAACAATGCAGTGAAAATGCATACAGTGGTATATACCACATATATGCTGCTGTTTGTGAATGAATATGGTATATAATTCATTCATTTTTCAATAATTAGGATTTCCCCTTGCTTTGTGAAAATTATACCAGCTGCATAAAAAAAATAACTGCCAATGTTGTTTTTTTCTTCCCTCCAGATTTCACATAATTTTGTTCATTTACAATAAATATGCTGCATATCTCACTGTTGTACAATACAATCCAAAATACTCAGCTTACACCTAATGTATTACATTGGAACCATGCTAGACAGACTAAGCAAGAAAGTACTAACTTGTGAACATTGTTTTTATTCTTTCTCATTCGAAAATACTGGCTTTGTGACAAACACACTGCATGCAGCCAATGCTGCTAATGACCACAACTCGAGATCCACAAACTATGGTGCACTGCTGAAGCTTGACACAATTTATACAGCTTATTATCTCCAGCTCTGGGCCCCATCACAGCTAGAGTTACAGTTATGGTCTTCCCACAATTCTAACTCTAATCAAGATAGGGCCCATTATACTAACATACCTACCTCATAACTAAGTTTGTCCACCACGAATTCCACACACATGGTTTTTACAGTGAGGACAGTTTCGAAATAACACAACTTGTTTGGTTTTTTTTTTCACAATTTTTCCATCTACATATAAATGTCCCTATCAGCACTAAAGTGCTGTATTTTTACTGTTTCCCAAGTAACCACCTCTTTAGAAAACTTAAAAATTATGTCGTGAGCGGGAATTGAACTAAAAATTACATTGTGAGCGGGAATTGAAGAGCGGGAATCGAACCCTAATCTCCCAAATTCTGTTTGAACATGCTACTGTTACAACTCCTAGGACAATGAAGTCCAAAGCAATCTGATACTTCCTTGTAGCATCAACATGCTGCCTTTCTTCACTTCCACATATAGATAACTTGTTCCAGTGCTTCGGAGAACAGCTTACGCATGCATCAATGGGAAACAAACCCCCTTGAAGGAATAATTCTTCACAAATACATGGAAGGCATATATAAATGTCTGTATTGGCACAAAGATGCCTTACTTTCATTGTTTCCCACAATTTGTTACATGGGGAAACAGTAAAAATATGGTACATTGTGATAATACTGACATTTATATGCCTTCCATATATTTGTGAATAATTATTTCTTCATGGAGGGATTCGTTTTTTATTGATATAATTTTTCCACGATCATAAGTAGTTCTAAAAGCAGGAGCATATGACACATGCAAAAACCCACTAAGCTGCTTCTCAAGCCCCACTGGAACTCCAGATGTCACTTTAGTTCTTCCTACAGTCAATAACTGACACGTTTATATTTACTCAGTTCCACACAAACTGATATGTCTTTTAATTTTGAAGAAAGTGTGGAAAAGAAAAATGCAAACCCCTGTTTGTGAAATGAAGAAGGCAGATATTGCCAACCAGTGGCGCACCGAGGAATTCCTGTCGGGGGGAGGGGGGGCTAGATGTATATTTAGGTATGTGTGTATACGCAAATAGTATTTACCTTGCCATTCTGAGACATGCAACTTGGTTATTAGGGTTCACTCTCATGATTTGCAACTGTAAATTGCACCTTGTGCAACTTTTGCTTCCTTTTTTCCTAAATTTGTTACTTGGTTCCTTTTTTTGTTTTAATTTATTTTTGTTTATGAAATACTATTAGAAAGCACCAATCACTCACCCTAAAGATCATGGTAATTTCCATCGACAACACACTTCCAACACGTCAATTATTTTAGGGTGAGTGATTGGTGCTTTCTAATAGTATTTCATTTAAGAATTGCACATAAACTATGTGCACTTTGCAGGGTTTTAATACCTTAAAAGTGCAAATACATATGGAATTATGTACACAATATGTATATATAGTGCATAAGATAGACAGATATACATTAGATAGATAGAAAAAAGAGTTGACATACAGGGCTTGGGGCTCCCCTGGGTGTGCCATTGTTGCCGACCAGCAATGCTTTCTAAGTTAATTGATAGAAGATTTAGGATTTGAGGGTCCTAATAAAAAGCTTATTTGCTCAGTATGGAATTTCAATTGATAATATCGGTTTCTTTTCTGTTTCTGTCTTATCTTGAAAAAATATTATTCACATGCATCAGTCTGGGGTTCAGAGAACTTGCTATAGCAATAGCTCTAGCTGATTTTGCAAAATCAATGAGAAATTCTATTGACAAAGGCAGTTTCTCTCTCAGCAATGTATTGTTTAAAGCATTATTTGTTGAACCTGAAGCAAAAAAGAATGATTTTAAAAGGAAATCAAAGCAGCTGTTTCATTCTTCACTGGTAGGTGTTACTGTACATGAGGTAATATCAAAAACAAGACCTCACCACCATATGAATATACATCATCTCAGTAACTGACAGTTCTATATGACAGTTGTTCTGCCAATCTCTCCAAAATATGTGCTGAAATCTATTTATTAATCCAGTAGTTATTTTCTTATATACCCCTGAATTGTTAAAAAATGCCTTGCATCATCTATATACAGCTATCTGAAAAGCACTTACTAGACTAACTGACACTACAGTCAGAGATGTAATCATCACAACACACATACAGTATATCTGGCTGTGAAGGCTTGATCTTCAGATGCCCTACAAAATACTGCAGAAAAAAGAACCAATTATAGGCCAAGTATAATTTCAATATGCATCAGAAGCATTCTTGACTGGAATAAATATATATACAGTGAAACCTCTGAATAATGGCCACCTCTTGGACCGGAAAAAAAAGTGACCACTGTTTGGAAGTGGCTGTTGTTCAGTGGTTAGGCCCAAATCAAAACTGTATGTCAATTGCATTTGGGCTGAGCAAATCCTAGAAGTCAATGCAGAACTACATATAGATATGGTTGGCGACTGTAGCGCTATGGAGATCAGAGACAGACTGCAGAGTATTAGCCTAAACAAAACTGAGTTTAGCTTAAAGAGCAAAAATATCTAGATTTAGAACAGTAAATGCAACTGATTGTTTGCAACTGAATTTTTGAACCAGCAAAATGAATAACAAGCATGATTTTAGCAGTTTAAATACAGGAGTTTTTTTCATTATCTTCACCTATTGTACAATACAACTGGATGACCTCTAGCTAAACTTGAACAATCAGTCGTAGTGTAGAGGATTTTACAACAGAAATGTTGTCTTTCCCCTGACCTTAAACAGCCCTTAAAAATAGTAAGCTTGGAGATTACGGTTTGGGTATCCTACCAGAAAGAAAAACACAACACGTTCAGAGACAGTGAATTGAAACTTCACATTTATGCGACTACGCACGAGAAAGCAGGATCAGAATCCATAGGGACCAAACCAGAAGCCACCACCATAAGGCAGTATTCCAAGCACCAGCATGCAACCTCGCCCACCTCAATGGGGGATGGGGACATACAGCTGATGCTTGCATCAAGTAATTACTGCCATACATCAAACTAAACTCTTTTTCCTTTTCACTTAAGCATGACATTGTACTCGCAGTAATGCAACCTATCCTGCCAGAGGTACAGTTCCTTTACCAACATTCTTTAACCTCATTTTACTCACATGCCAAAATACTAAAGAAGTAAAATCCCAATGGAAAAGGTGTCCATTAAACCTCTGTCACACATTTATGCATACATATACTGTAAAACCTCCTTTAATTGACATCTCTGAACTATAACTTCCAAATAACGGCAAGCTTAGTTTGGTACAAAAGAGCTGTGATAGGGCTGAGATTAGCAATAGCCTCCGAACAAGGTTCTTATCAGTCTTGTTCGGAGAGCAAGCTGGATTCAGGAGTGGTTACAGCACTACAGATCATATCCATGTGCTGAGAGAACTAATTGAAAGAATGAGGGAATATGAACTCCCATTATGTATGGCTTTTATCAATTATGAAAAAGCTTTTGATTCCGTGAAACCATCAGCAGTTACAATGGCTTTGAAATCCTGCAGTATTAAAGTAACATTTATGAAAATGCAAGTGCTAAGGTCCGGTTATTTAAGGATACAGCAGCAGTAAAAATTGGAAAGGGAGTGAGACAAGGTAACACCGTATCTCCCAAACTCTTTAATGCCACATTGCAAAATGTCTTTCAATCATTGAACTGGGAAAACAAAGCGATAAAGATTAATGGAAATTATTTAATTCACCTTCATTTTGCTGATGACATTCATTTTTGCAACTGCCCCTTCAGAGTATGATCCAAGAACTTGTTGACAAGAGTAAAAAAGTAGGATTAAAAATGAACTGACAGAAAACAAAACTGATGTACAATGCTTTTACAAGAACAGAAGCTTTATCGATTGATGGGGAAAAGCAGAAGATAACCAATACCCAGAATTGTATAAAAATAAAATTTATCTGCGTACACAACCATTTAAATACAAATTTGCCGCAAACCCATGAATCACGATAACAATAGAGTAAGATAATTTAAAGAAAAATTAATATCACAATAAATAATTATTAGAACATTGCAGATTCCAGAGAGGACAAAAGTATATTACGACTGAATGCACAGAAATGTGTGTAAAATGGAACTTAAGGCCAAAACTTTAAAATATTGGACTATGAACCCCATAAAAACAAGAGACTAATTAATGAAAGTTTTTATATCTAGAAAAGCAGTTCCCTTAATGAACCTTCAAAAATTATAAATAGCATTTTCAACAACTTAATTCAAAATAGTACTTATAAAATACACAAGGAAAGATTTTAATTAAATAACTGGCAACTGTAAGAGGAACCAGGCAATGAAATTTAAAGTCTTTCTGTGTAAACAAAACTTTGTTACAGTTCCTATATATTGAGAACAGGCCTTGATAAAATCAAGAGGCCAGAAATGTCTGTAAAAACAAAAGAACTAACTATCGGAAGATGTGAAAAATGTTGAACATTCTCACATTAAGATAGAATGAAATATATTAATCTGATTAAAGCCTTGAGTAAGTGTTTTAATTGCCGTAAATAACATTTTTATATTTTTAATCTACAAGCAAAAACTATCTGCAAAATCTGCTAATAATTTGGAAAATGTCAGCGTACAGCGTGCACTTGTACATCTATACCTTGGACAGCAGATATCAAGCAAAGAAAAGGTCACATTGATAGAGAAATTAATCTATGCATAAAACTTGGTTGGAGAGCTTTTGAAAGAAACAGTACAATTTTTAAGAGTAAATATGCCATTATGTCTTAAATCAATGCATCCTTACAGTTCCTACATATATGGAACAGAAACATGGACCTTAACTAAAAACAACATACGAAAATTGCAGACAACGGAAATAAGCATGGAGAGATGTGTAACTAAGAGAGACAAGAAGAGGAACTCGTGAATAACAAAAATGACAAGAGTGGAAGACAACGTGGTCAGAGTAAAATCCCTGAGATGGCAATGGGCTGAACATGTTGCCAGAACAGACCACAGATGGACAACCAAAATTCTAGACTGGTTTCCAAGGGATAGGAAAAGACCCAGACGAAGAATACATGAAAGATGGGTGGATGAAATTTGAAAACATGCGGGAGTGACATGGAGGAGACTGGTGCAAGATAGACCGTTGTGGAAGAAATGAGGGGAGACCTTCATCCAGCAGTAGACTGATAATTGTTCATGATATATATATATATATATATCATCATTGTCAACCATTATATATCCACTGCTGGATGAAGGTCTCCCCAAGTTTTCCCCACAACTGTTTTTGAATTTCTTCCATCCATCTCCCATGTGGTCTTCTCGGTCTTGTCTTTTGGTATCCAGTTTAAAATTTCTGTTGTTTATCAGCACTTGGTCTCAGTGGTCCATTTTCCTGGCAGCATGTCCAGCCCATTGCCATTTCTGGGATTTTACTTTGATCATGATGTCTTCAACTCTTGTCATTTTCCTTATCCATGAGTTCCTCTTCTTACCTTTCCTGGTTACACCAAGCATGCATCTCTCCATGCTTTTTTGAAAAAGACATACAAAGACTGCAGTTGCCTGCAGTCTTTTTTACTTAAGGTCCAGGTTTCTGCCCCATATGTAAGAACTGGAAGGATGTATTGATTAAACACTTTTCTTTTAAGACATAATGGCATATTTTTCTTTAAAATTGTACTGTTTCTTCCAAAAGCTCTCCAGCGAAGTTTTATATGTCGATTAATTTCCTCATCAATGTGACCTTTGCTTGATATCTGTTGTCCAAGGTAAATGTAGGTATCGGTTGTCTCAAGCTTTTCTCCATCAATTGATAAATCTTCATTTTTTGTAAAAGCATTGTACATCACTTTTGTCTTCTGAAAGTTCATTTTTAATCCCACTTCTTTACTCTTGTCGGCCAGTTCCTGGATCATACTCTGCAGCTCTGACGGGGTAGTTGCAAAAATGACTGTCATCAGCAAAACGAAGGTGGGTTAGATAATCTCCATTAATCTTTATCCCTTTGTTTTCCCAGTTCAATGATTGAAAGACATTGTGCAATGTGGCATTAAAGAGCTTGGGTGATATGGTGTTACCTTGTCTCACTCCCTTTCCAAATCTTATTTGTGCTGTATCCTCAAATATCCGAACCTTTGCACTTGCACTTTCATAGATGTTATTAATAATGCTAATGTATGCATCTTCAATACCGCAGGATTTCAAAGCCATTGTTATCGCTGATGGTTTCACAGAATCGAAGGCCTTTTCATAATCAATAAAAGCCATGAATAATGGGAGTTCATATTCTCTTGTTCTTTCAATTAGTTCTCTCAGTACATGGATATGATCTACAGTGCTGTAGGCACTCCTGAATCCAGCTTGTTCTCTTGGTTGAGCCATGTCTAGTGTTACCTTCAAGCGATGTGAAAGAACTTTAAATAGTGAAGATTTTATGAACCACTGAGAGGTGACTGATGGGCCTGTAGTTCCTGAGATTCTCAATGCCACCTTTTCTATGTAGAAGGATCACTATAGCATTGTTTCAATATTCAGGAATCTTTCCTTCGTTGAGACATCTAGTGAAAACTTGGACGAGTGTAGTTTCTATTTCTCCACTTGCTTCTTGTATAAGATCCATGGCAATTCCGTCTTCTCCTAGGGAGCTCTTCCCCAATTAATGTTCTTAATTGTATGTGCAACTTCTGCTGGGGGGACTGGGTGAACTTTGGTACTGGTATCTTTCTTAATGGTTTGTGAAGAAATCTTTCACTCTTGTCAACATTTCTTCTATTTCTTGTTACCGAACCATTTTCTCAGTGTCATAATCTGTCTTGTTCTTCCCTTACTGAGATGTCCCTTTGCTTTCTTCAGGCTTTGGTTCTTTTCCTTTGCCTTTCACACTAGTTCACAACTGAATTCCCTTATGCCTTCAATGATGCTTTTCTGAACTGTCCTGCATAGCTCTATATATTCCACTATAGAAATTAAATATTCTTTAAGTTTAAAGTCATCTTGGGGGGAAGGGGGTGGCCATAACTCACTACACTGGCCAAGCAGGTTGACGAGTGTGTGATAGCATTTTCTCTAGTTCCAGTGGTATTGTTAACCAGCTATGTGGTGGTCATCAGATCCCCTTTAATGGGAACAGGGTGCACCATGAGAAGGTGGGGTTGACATTTGTCAAGGAGAGGCTATATAATAAGTTTATGCATCACCTGACTTTGCATTCCATACAATTCTTTTACACAATTTTGAAATTTCTAAAATTTTGTTGTAGGCAAATAGAAAAATAATTTCATTGACCTTATGATCTTCTTAAAATTACAGTCTCAAAACCACTTTCAGCTGGAGTCCTGTGTAGAAGATCTTTGGATCCTTCACAGTTATCAGAAATCAAAAATGGTTTTACTTTCAAATCATATCAAGGGTCACAAAAAGCTTTCTTCTTGCAACAACATGTTTATGGATTAGGTAAAACATGTCCCTAGAAGATACATTTTTTGGAATTCTTGGTATGCCCTGAAACTTTAGCCATTTTTGAATAGGAACAACTATGAAGGATAATTTTTAAAGATAGTAAATGCGTAATTGTATTTTAACATTATAAGTTTTTTTATCTTGTGATTACACTTTTAGCCAGAAGTCATGAAAACATTTGGCAAAAGTATGAATCTTTTAAGTTGTGTGGAAGAAATAATCTCATAATTTATGGAAATACATCATTATTAACACAGCAAGAGACATCTCTGAATTGCCTGTAATTGCTGTTCATCATGTCATAAAACTTGAAAATTACATTGCTCTAGAACAGAAATCGAACCCACATCTCCTGACTTCCGTTCAAGCATGCTATCTCTTACACCACCCAGGACGAGCCCCAAATATCTAAGTGTTAATAATTTTGACACGCTTTCATGTATTATGAGAAGAATTATTTCTTTCACACAATTTACCCGAGAGACTGCTGATCTTTTTGACTATGCTACGAGGAAGAAGCAATTGCTTTGACTGACGAAAATCAGAGAACATTCCAATTCTTAACCCTCAGATACTTGGAACTTCACTGTCCTGGGTTGTGTAATAAATACCATGCTTGAATGGAAATCAAAAGATGTGGGTTCGATTCCTGCTCCAGGACGATGTAATTTTCAAGTTTTCAGATGTGATTAATGTTATGAGATGAACAGTAATTACAGGCAATTCAGGGACGTTCAATTGCTGTATTAATAATTATAATTCTTTTATTTTCTGAAATCAATAATACCTTGAAGAGTTAAAGAGCTTTTTCACACAATTTTAAACAAAATTATGTTAATTATATACACTATCTACCAACAAGTAATTGGACACCTGTGATAGCAAAGGAAAATGAAGTTTATTCACCTTCAATAGTTGGTGGAGCTTCCACGAACGGCGATTACAGCTGCGACACTCCGGGGCATACTCTCAACCAGGTGTTGTACGACGGCTAGCGGTATTTTTTTTCCACTCTGCTTGGAGAAGACAGGTCAGTTCCTTAACCGATTTTGGATGGTGGGGGCACCCCATAAGTCAACGCTCCAACTCCTCCCAGAGGTGCTCGATAGGGTTAAGGTCCGGGCTCTGCGCAGGCCAGTCCATTCGATTAACCCCATTGTCACTATACCAAGCCATGGTGGACCTCGCAACATGACAGGTGGCATTGTCATCCTGAAAGTAATGTGGGTCCACCCCGTAAAACTGCCACAACGTAGGACGCGCATGGTCATCCAAAATGGTGCAGTAGGTCTCGGCGTTGAGTCTACCAGGAATTGCGACCAACGGTCCCGTGCCATACCAGGAGAAACACCCCCATAGCATAATTCCACCGCCGCCGAACTTCACAGTTGGCACAATACGTCCCAGCAGGAGGCGTTCTCCAGGCAGATGCCAAACCCAGACCCTGCCATCCGAACGGTAGAGGGTGAACCTTGATTCGTCTCTCCAGAGAACCTGTTTCCACTGTTCAACGGTCCACTGTCGACGTTCTTTGCACCACGTTAGGCGAGCAGCGCTGTTGGACTTGGTGATCAAAGGCTTTTGGCGGCAGCACGTCCATGATAACAGAGCAGATGGGCTTCCTCAAGGATGGTATTCATCGAAAGAACACTCCCGGATGCCTGTAACTCCTCGCGGATGTGGCCCATCGATTTGGTACGGTTCTTTCAAATTTTTCTGGCCAGCACCCGTTGGTCTCTAACTCCCAGTTTTGTGGGTCTGCCGGGTCGGGGCACATTTCCAACAGTCACCTCTCATCTTCGACTTGCCAATCACATAGGCCACTGTCGATTTTGGGTACTTCAACTCGCTGGATGGATCGGCCATTGCTGTGGTACCCGATGATTACACCTTTCTCGAAATCAGAGAGCTCCGAACTGCGTGGCATCTTTGTTGTTTCCCACACTATATTTAACGGCGGTGGCAGTGACGTGCATCAGGACCGCAGATATCGTCGATTGCTGGGGTGTCCAATTACTTGTTGGTAGATAGTGTATAAACCAAAACACAATCTTGTTTATTAACCTTCACTTTGCAAATTATTCTACAAATTATATTTTCTGTCATAATATTTGCACTTTCAAGGTATTAAAACACCATCAACGTGCGTATATTTACGTGCAATTCATTAATGATATATATTATTAAAATAACCAATCACTTACCCGAAGGATCATGGTTACTTTATTCCTTTAACACTTCCAAGCACGTCCATCGTCATCATGCAAAGCCTCTGGTCTTCAAAGGTTCAAAAGACTCCTTTGCCCAATGAGAGTCATTCTTTCGGGGATGAAACATTGTATTTTCCTTTTTTTTTTTATTTATTTTGTAATTTACTGGACAAAAAACGCAGGTTTCCCTCTGCCATATGAAACGTAACCATAGCTCGTCATCTCCATAAAAACCTCACAAACATACACACCATACCACTCATTCATACATTCAGTTAAAAACACTATGTAGATAATTACACTATTTACATTCCCATGCAGTTAAACCTTTGTCAACAGTGATTTAAAAAGTGCTCCATCCATTTCAAAACTTCGTGCTAACCCTACTGCAAGTGTCAACCTGTATGACGAGGCTGAATGAGGTTGACACTTGCAGTAGGGTTAGCATGGAGTTTTGAAATGGATGGAGCACTTTTTTAATCACTGTTGACAAAGGTTTAACTGCATGGGAATGTAAATAGTGTAATTATCTACATAGTGTTTTTAACTGAATGTATGAATGAGTGGTATGGTGTGTATGTTTGTGAGGTTTTTATGGAGATGACGAGCTATGGTTACGTTTCATATGGCAGAGGGAAACCTGCGTTTTTTGTCCAGTAAATAACAAAATAAATTAAAAAAAAGGAAAATACAATGTTTCATCCCCGAAAGAATGACTCTCATGGGCAAGGAGTCTTTTCAACCTTTGAAGGCCAGAGGCTTTGCATGATGACGATGGACGAGCTGGAAGTGTTAAAGGAATAAAGTGACCATGATTTTTCGGGTAAGTGATTGGTTATTTTAATAATATATCATTATATTTTCTGTTTTGTTTCTTCCCATAAAAACAAGACTAAAATGAGTTTTAGGCTGTTTTTAAGAAGTAAGAATGAACAGCTAGCTATGTACAGAAAACTTTTTTAAATATCATGCAACACTACTGCATTTTAATTTTGTTTATTTTTTAAAGGTGCATGTGGAACATGTAAAAAAAAACAATTAAACAGAAAAGTATCCAATCTACTTTATTACTGTGCTGAACTACTAAAAAAGGCAATCAGTAAAACACATGTATTAGGTGTTATGTTAACAATTCATTGTTACAAAAAAATAGCGACACAACTTAAAACAATTATAACAAAAGAAAATAACTGTGCATATTTTTACTAAAAAATCCCTTGATACTTAAAAGTTCTACATATATGGCCCCTAAAGTACCTCAAGCATGTTTCCATGGATAGAAATGCATACAAGAGGGGGGGGGCAGAAAGGCTTATTCTACTACACAAGTCAAACATTTTTAAAATGAGATCAGTTCATCCAAAGATAGAACCAACATGGATCTCATTTATACGAATGAGACCTACTATTCTTTTTAATTGGACAGACTATACATACTACACCACAATTATGATCCCCCTCCCCCTCCCATGTAAACTGGATATTTTAAAGATGGGAGATAAAGAATACAAATTAATACACAAACTGTTTACTTTGGCATTACTCAGAGAAAAGTCTCCAAAACATTTGTCCAACACCAGACGTCGAGAGAACAGAAACAATCCCAGAAGAACGTGATCATCACTCTGTGGGGTTGCAGGCCCACCTAAAGCTGAGCCCCTCCCTCATTGAGCAACATCACCTATATGACATTAGAGTTTACACTGTTTCCAGTGCATTTGATATTTAAATAAATGTTTGATAAACCACTACGGTGGTTGTTTGAAGTCTAGAATAGTTGGAAAGCTCATTCTGATTGTGTATCAGTTTGCTGTACTTCCATTACATATTTACAGAACTAAGTTTCCCTGTTAAAATTTATTAAAGGTTATTTTCAAACTCAAAACCTTATAATGTTTTAAACTGTGAAATATATTTTAAATTTTACACAAAAAGTATAAATTTTTTTCTGCAAAAACAGCGTTGATGCTAATTATTTAGGACCGACAAATCAGGTATGGGATTAATGCAAAAGCAGCAAGCAGATTATTCCACAGTATAATATAACTAAAACAACTGATTGAATTTCCATGGATAATACAGTATAGGAATTCTTGGCAAGTGTTTTAGTTTTGGAAACTCTCAACTTTTTTTTATCTCAGTCAATATAAACTGTATAACTCCTACATGTCAAATTATTTAATACTTTCTGTATACATTTACCCTACATTCTTTTTAGGAAAATCACTATATGTTGCACACTGTCTATTCACATTGTGAACAGACAAACGTGAAAAATATAGTGGTCTTCCTACAAAGAAAGTAGGGTAAGTATGTTTATCGTATACCTATGGGCAATCTAATGTTTACACAAAGTGCTATTGACTTTATATAAATGAGTCAAAAATAACTGTTGTAAAGTCAAATTATTTGTTCATAATAAAAATGATAGAAATAAACCTGGTAATTCTGTGGTTGGCGATTTATTTCACGTACAATAAATGCAACTGCTGAAAGAATACTGTGATTGAATCCCACTTCTCATAGGCACAGAAAATTTCCAGCAATAGTTTCTGCAAGAAAGTACAATACTTAATTATGGTTGAAACAGATGAAGATATTAAAAATGGAATGGAAAAACATGTTTTCCATTTAAATTTTCATTAGTTGAAGAGAGTTTACTTACTTTACCTCAAGTGTTTCATTTCTTTGCAGACATTTCTGGCCTTTACTGGCTATCAAGGCTTTTCTTAATGCTTCATTCCACTTCACCCTTGTTGACATAGAATGCAATTTGAAGATTGTTGCCAGGTCACATCTTTCTTACCATTCAAGAACATACATTTCATTTAAAAGATGCCATAACATGAATCTGATCTGGCAACAATCTTCAAATTGCATTTTATGCCAACAAATGTGAGGCATTGAGAATCAGCCTTGATAGTCAGTCACCTGAAGGCCAAAAACATCTGCAAAAATAAAACATTCAGAAGAAAAGGTGAAGCAAAAATCAGTTAACTCTTCAGCTAGTGAAAATTTAAAATTTTCTCTGAATAAAAAATGTAAATTCTTAATTTTTTTCATTGTCCAATAAATTCCAATTTCTAATGTTCTCCACATAGTGCTTAGTTACAGATTAAAATGAATTCATGAACAGCTGCTCCTTTTACCACTGCTCATGCATTTTTTGAAGTAAAGATTTTGCTTTTGTAAAACTCACGTTTTTTTTGTTTTTTTTCTCCCAGTAAAACTAATTTCTGTATGTGCATTTTCAGACATGGGAATTTCATCACTTATCCTAAAATGAAAAATAAGAGGTTCCAATGAAAAAGGAGAAGTGCTTGCATTAAAACTGAAGACAGTAGTGTTTGCTTTTTTAACCTCTTCTTTCTTGTGGGGAGGGGTTGATACAACATTTCCATGCATCTTGTGCAAGCCTATCCTTGCACTTATGGCCAAGCTAACCTAATTACAGAGTTGAAGGTAGAGAGTGTGTACTTTCACTGCACAACACAATTCCAGTCTAAAAGCTTATACTGGGACTAAAAAGTACATACGTAGTTCTAAACGTTGCCTGTACATATATTAAAAAAAATTAAGATCTTAGTTTCGGTCACATTTCTAAAAATGCAAGATATTCATGTTTTGGTGACATCATTGTCACTTTAATCTGTCATTCATCTGCATTAGAGCTGAGGATATTTACTGCTGGTGGGAGGTAAGCGGACAGTCAAGCGTTTTGTGGGGCTAAGCATTCTACTCTCCTCTTAGGACGAAAATTGCTGATAAAATGAGTGTGAAGTTTACTTTTGTTCTGATTCCTATCATGGTGGCATACTGCACCTCATTAGTGCACAGAAATACTGAGAAACCATGACATCTTTTCGGTGAATCAGACTTTTCAGCTTCAACTCCACAGTCAGATCAGGTTTGCTCCGAGTATGGTTATGCAACAGCTTATACTGTATGTGCAACAATTTCATTTTTGGCCATCTTCCTTCCCCTATTCATCATCTGCCATGGCCATCTCTTCTTGTCTTTGCATGATAACTCCTGTAACTCCAGCACTTTCTTGCATGATGACAAAACAACAACAACAACAAAAAAAAAAAAAAACAGAAAAAGCTTCCATGACTAGATTTAAGAGAAAAACACAGTGTTCCAATTTCCTTTCATTCTGAGGGTGTAGCTTCAAAATTAGTTACTAGTGAACATCCAGAATCCCTTTTGAGGAAATGACAGAAAAAACAAAATATCTGAATATGTCAGGTTCTAATCAGAAACTGCTAATGTTCCTAGTGCATACTTTCAGTAAATGTTAATAGCTCAAAGTAATTTAATTTCAGCTTCATTTTTAAAGGCATTTATAAATGTAATATTTCTTACCTCATGCACTTACTACTTGTAATACAACTATAGCAAAGTTATTTCATTTCATACATCCACTATTCCACAAACTTTTTTTTTTTTTTAATTTGGGGGTTTAACGATCACTGTGAGCAACTCGATGGGTTATAAGCAGCTATACATCTCTAATTTAGGACCAATGGTTCTTGGAAATGGAGAGAACCAGTGTTGTATGACTAACACAACATCCATGCCTCTCACCAGGATTCGAACACAGACCTATCTCGGATGAATGATCATAAGCCAGTTCTTAGACCACTGTGCCAACAAAGGGGCATTCCACAAGCACAATTCAATTTGAAAAATGCAAAAAAATATACAAAGGACAGAAGTAAGAAGTATTACATCAGTATAGTAAATTAAATGCTCACCATATAAATATTCACTGAATTAAATAAACATTTAGTTAACAAGCAATGGTCTCTATCTATACTAAGGGAATAAATGCTTGGTAACACACACTTACAGCAAAAGTTCATATAACAAAACTGAAAGTAATATGTAGAGCATACAAAAAACAGCTGTTGGTCTAGATGCTTTTAAATACATAGCTTTGGGTTTTGAAATTGCAGTAGTCCATTTTTTGTCCCTTATTTACTATGGTCAAGCAAGGTGGATAAGAAATGAATATACAAGTCTGCACATTTCAAACCTAAATCTTATTTTGACATACTGAGCCACATTTCAGTTGCCTACCTATTATCCTTTGTTCCAATAATAATGTACAAGAAAACTGCTTTTCATATCCCATGTGAATGACAGCACAAGTAAACCTTAGTGGTACACATAAACTTGGCACATATAAAACAACCAAATCATATAGATCACACAAATTATTTTTATGAGACTGTATATTGCTCTCCTCTCTCTCTTTTTTTTTTTCAGTGTTTTTATTACCTTATTTTTGTCAAGGAGACTACATCACAAAATGTTTTGATAGATGTAGTGCGTAATTACAGATTGAAAAAGAGTGAATAACTTTATCTGTTTAAAAGCCTGTACCAAAGTGTTTGTAAACATATGGATTTTAATTTGCTGGATGAAGAGGTTGTCATAGTATAACATAAATTTCCCATATCATAGTGGTATATTATACTTTAACACAAGAACACAGATCCAGGATGACATATTTAACGACGCTTTCTCCATTTCGTAACGTGAAACTGCCCCTTTTTTCGCGGCTACTCTTGTTATAATTTTGATTTCACTACAAATTTAAACTACTATAAAAGGAATGCACTGAACCTTTTATGGATCCCAAATACATTTTTACCTGCAACCGAACACAACCAATCAAGTAAACCGGCTGTTTATGAGTGAACCGGATTAGACATACGGTTATTGATCGGAACTTTTGATTTCTTAATAAACATTTGTCCACAACATCATCTGTATCTTTGCTATATTACGTATTAGGACAACTTCTGATAAACCTGAAAACAAGTCGCCATAACATATCATTCAAGCCGAATATAAGGACGAATCAAGCATGCTATATTAAGCAATTAACTACATGCGCGATGTTGGAAAAGCACCGGTCGAACACTAGTCACCAAGAAAAGTTTTAAATTACAGGCTAAAATCTACAGCAAATCATAGTATATCAACGACAGTACTGCAAACAAAATGAAAAAATTTGTGCAATCGCTGTAAAACTTTAACTATGAGAAAACTGTAGGTCCCCTGAGCGTCATGTCATCGCAGCCATATGCCGTCCTTCAGTTTTCCTATCGACCCCTGCCCTAGGTCAGACAATAAAGGATTGGGAGGAAGATGAATAAATGCTTTAAAGCTGATCAACAAGTGTCGTACAGTAAAAGTGTTTAAAATCGTCATACTCACCAGATGTGTGCAGAATTTTCGTGATCAAGCTAGCTGCGCCAGCGAGAAAAGCCTGGGTCAGACAATATCCATTTATACACAAGACGGATGGGCTTCGAAAAACGTCCTCATTCAATAAAATACTTTTAGAAAAGGAATACAAAATTTCACTTAGAGGAAGAAGAAAAGAAAAGGATCCTCTCTCAGGAGGCGGCGTTCGAAAATATGATCTCAACCAAAGGCGACGCAAAATACGGCGACATTAGTTCTGCCGACAAAAGCGAGGGAAAGGTTCACCCGCGAGAAAAGAGAAGGTGGCCGGTTGAAACCGCTCTCAACGTGGTGGATTGCCGGCCAATAGACACGAGCACGTTTATCGATTTTTCATGACCGTCGTTTTTACCTGCTTCCACGTCTTCCTCATAGATGGCGCGCATCAACGTTATGAGCATACCCCATGCTAATTAAAATCGCTGTTGATAGTTGTCATGGTGTTTTGGGTGATTCTAGAAGCCATTCCGAATTTGTCTTTATTATACATAGGTGTTTTATTATTTTGTTTGCGCCTCAAAGCGTTTACAGCCCTCGACAAGAGAAAATAAATATATATATATATATATTTATATAATAATAAACATCAGGCTAAAGAAACAAAACGAAGAAAGAGTGAAACAAAATCACGTACAAGCAATGGTGTAGCGCTCGATTACTGAACCTGTTGTTAAGAAATTTTTGTTTCCCGGACCCATTGGTTATTTTTTTGTTCCCGTGATCCCTTTTCGTTAACTTAAAAAGTAATACCAAAAGCTCTTAAATAATTATTAAAAAAATTTGCAATTACAAAATGTTTGTGCATAAAAGTTTATCTGATATGCAGTTATAAACAACGAAAAAGTAGGACTTTCCAACACGTCACACTGCTGTAAAAGTTATAACAGCTAAAGCTCCGTTTCCATTGGCTCAGTAGGAGAACTCCGCATGGAAGATCTTCCCCGTCCGTCTTGTTGGTATTTATGTGCAGTGTTTCTTTCAGGACTTTTTGGCGGGGGGGGGGAACCTAGCGGAGGCAAGTTTTCCATTTGCATATATATATATATATATATATATATATATATATATAATTTCAACTACTATATTTATATATATAGAAGTAATTACTATGGGGCGCATTTAGAGAGGGCCTTGCCCCCCCCCCCGAAAAATGTGTCATTTTTTTGTGGTTAAAATGTGACTTACATTAGAAAATAATGCCTTAATTTAACAAATATGTATCGACTTACATTTAAAAAACTGCTTCAATTTTTCATTAACTTTGATTTTTAATTCACTTCAATTCATTTATTTTGCTGAGCTCAAAAAAAAAAAAAAAGACAATGTTACAGAAATATCAGTTGTAACAATGCACAGCACGGAAGCAGAAGAAGAAGGCCAGCCAGGCGTGACAGGGTCCCATGCTCCCTAGGCTAGTTTGACACACTGAGGTCAGTAGTTGTAATTACAAACAAGAGTATCATAGTAACAAAAAAAAAAAAAGGTATTGATATATGAGCAGATAATAAACATTATCTGCTCATATATCAATGTAAGGTCAGGTGATGTCAGGTGGTCAGGGATGTAAGGTCAGGTGATGCGTAACATCACAGCCTCTCCTTGACAAATGTCAACCCCGCCTTCTCGTGGTGCATCCTGTTCCCACTAAAGGGGCTCTGACGACCGCCAATAGCGGTATAACTATACCATCGGGATTAGAGGAAATTCTATCCCACACTCACCAACCCGCTTGGCCAGCGTGGTGAGTTATGGCCAAACCCCTCCAAAATGATTCCACAACTTAAATCTTGGCCCTCAGTCTCCGGCAGCTGGAATGTACCTGGCCAAGGCAGCGGCCAGTGCGACATGAAGGCAGAGGGTGCTAAGAATCCCCGGAGGACCGGACTAGGCTGCCATCTGATGCTGACCTTGGCTACGTACAATGGACGCTCCCTATCTTCTGATTCAAGGCTTCTTGAATTGGAAGAGGAACTACAAAGGATCAACTGGGACATCGTGGGGCTAAGTGAGGTAAGGAGAAAAGGAGAAGATCTCATCGAACTGAAAAGTGGACATCTCTTCTACTATCGTGGGACAGATACTGGCAGAACTAGTGGTGTTGGATTTATAATAAACAAGAAACTGAAGGATAAAGTTGTAGAAGTTGAAAGTTCCTCTGACAGAGCTGCACGACTTGTTATCCAACTCTCGAAAAGATACCAGGCTCAGATTATTCAAACTTATGCACCCACCACAAGTCATCCTGAAGAAGAAATCGAAGAATTTTATGAGGAAATTTGTCATCTAAATAATAAAGGTAAGCAGCACTTGAAAATAATTATGGGAGATTTCAATGCAAAAATAGGGCAACGGCAACAGAATGAAACTTCAGTAGGTAAATTCGGTCACAGCAACAGAAACCAGCGTGGAAATACTCTCGTTGAGTTTGCAGAGGCAGAAGGGTTTTTCATCTTGAACTCCTTCTTCAAGAAAAAGCCACACAGGAAATGGACATGGAGACATCCAAACGGGACGACAAGTGAAATTGATTTTATTATGTGTAACAAAAAATTCGTCATAGAAGACTGCAGTGTGCTAAACAAGTTCAACACAGGTAGTGACCATAGATTGGTGAGATGTAAGATGCACCTCAACACTAAACTTGAACGTGGCAAGCTCATAAGACAAACAAAATCTATTGACATAACCAACCTTAAAAAACACCATAATACCTTCAAGTTGGAACTGAAGAACAGGTTCTCTGCTTTAGAAGGCCTAACATCAGAAGAAGTGGACATCTCTGAAGTAAACAGAAAAGTAACCAAAGCTCTTATGGAAACAGCAACAAAATTAGCTGGGTCTAAGAACAAGTTGCATGTAAACAAATTATCAGGAAAAACGAAAATGTTGATGCAAAAAAGAAGAGAGATGAGGACAACTAAAGAAGATGTGACTTCCAAAGTGGAATATATAGAGCTATGCAAGACAGTACGAAAAAGTATCACTGAAGACGTAAGAAAATTCAACTGTGAACTAGTGAGGAAAGCAATTGAAAACAACCAAAGCCTAAAGATAGCAAAGGGACATCTCAGTAAGGGAAGAAAACAGATTATGGCACTGAGAAAAGAAGATGGTTCTGTAACAAGAAATAGAGGCGAAATTTTGACAAGAGTGAAAGATTTCTACTCCAAATTATATGAAAGGGATGATACATGCACTCCAGACATCATGAAAGATACCAGTACCAGAGTTCCTCCAGTCCTTCCAGCAGAAGTTGCACATGCAATCAAGAACATGAAGCGGGGAAAAGCTCCAGGAGAAGATGGAGTTACTGTAGACATCATACAAGAAGCAAGTGGAGAAATCGAAACAGTACTCGCCCAAATTTTCACTCGATGCCTTAATGAAGGAAAGATTCCTGAGGATTGGAACACCGCTAAAATGATCCTGCTACATAAAAAAGGTGACATTGAGGATCTCGGAAACTACAGACCTATCAGCCTCCTATCAGTAGTTTATAAAATCTTCACTAAAGTTCTTTCACACCGCTTGAAGGTAACACTGGACATGGCTCAACCGAGAGAACAAGCTGGATTCAGGAGTGGCTACAGCACAATAGATCATATCCACGTGCTGAGAGAACTAATTGAAAGAGCGAGGGAATATGAACTTCCATTGTGCATGGCTTTTATCGATTATGAAAAAGCCTTTGATTCGGTGAAACCATCAGCAGTTACAATGGCTCTGAAAACCTGCGGTATTGAAGATGCATACATTAATATTATTAATAACATCTATGAAAATGCAAGTGCAAAGATTCGGCTGTTTGAAAATACAACACACGTAAAAATTGGAAAGGGAGTGAGACAAGGTGACACCATATCTCCGAAGCTCTTTAATGCCACATTGGAGGGTGTTTTTCAGTCGCTGAGCTGGGAAAACAAGGGGATAAAGATTAATGGAGATTATCTAACCCACCTTCGTTTTGCTGATGATGTAGTCATTTTTGCAACTACCCCATCAGAGCTGCAGAGTATGATCCAGGAACTTGCTGACAAGAGTAAAGAAGTGGGATTAAAAATGAACTAGACAAAAGTGATGTTCAATGCTTTTACAAGAAATGAAGATTTATCGATTGATGGAGAAAAGCTGGAGATAACAGACACGTACGTTTATCTTGGACAGCAGATATCAAGTGAGGGTCACATTGGTGAAGAAATTAATCGGCGTACAAAACTTGCCTGGAGAGCTTTTGGAAGAAACAGCATAATTTTCAAGAGCAATATGCCATTATGTCTTAAAAGAAAAGTGTTTGATCAATGCATCCTTCCAGTGCTTACATATGGTGCAGAGACGTGGACCTTAACTAAAAGAGACATACAAAGGCTGCAGACAACTCAAAGCAGCATGGAGAGGTGCATACTTGGTGTAACCAGGAGAGATAAGAAGAGGAACTCGTGGATCCGAAAAATGACAAGAGTGGAAGACATCATGATCAGAGTTAAATCCCTGAAATGGCAATGGGCTGGACATACTGCCAGAAGGACAGATCATCGATGGACAGCCGAAATTTTAGATTGGATTCCAAGGGACAGGAAAAGACCCAGAAGAAGACCACATGGGAGATGGGTGGATGAAATTCGAAAGTATGCAGGGGTGACATGGAGGAGACTGGCACAAGACAGACCGTTGTGGAGGAAACTTGGGGAGACCTTCGTCCAGCAGTGGATTGATAATGGTTGACAATGATGATGATGATGATGAATAAACATTACAGATAATAATAGCATTGAAAAAACACTTTACGTCACGATATACATGTACAAGTCGTAATATTACTCATAGTTCCCATCCACTGTAATCATTAATTTGAGGAGCAGCAATTCATTATAAAGTTTAGCTTTTCCTTAAAAGGTTAAAATTATTTAAAGAAGTTAGTTCCGTAGGTAATGAGTTCCAGTAGTGTGGGCCAATGTAATTTAAACTTTGCTTCATGGTCTCCGTTTTCGAATGAATAGGCCGAATATGTGATTTAGTGCGTGGGTCATGTGAGTGTACTGGGGTATAATTTGTATGATGTCGGCGTGTAAATTATTCCTAATGCGTTTGAACATAATTTTTCCGATATTGAAGTTATATAATTGGTTAATCGTAAGAATGTTATATTTGTCTGGGAAAACTCTTGTGGTATTATTGTTCCAGATGGTGGATTTTAAAAACTTCTTCCAGTATTTCTTTCCAGATGGTGGATTTCAAAAACTTCCTATTTTGCACCCCCCCCCTCTCCTGAAGAAAAATTCTATATACATATCTGATATAGTTATTACTTCTTCACACATTTCAGGAATAACAAACTTTTTTCAGCTAAAGGAGGAGACAGGGGGGGGTCGCAGGCTCGAAATTTTCATCTACTAAAATGCATTCAACGCACTCTTGATCCTGAATCACGATTCCCAGACAATTAGATATGATTAGTCTACTTATTATATTTTGAAGAATACGATATGTCGTAATACACTTTTTAATAAAATAAACTATAACTAGTACCATTTGAACAAATATTTAAAAATATATAATTGGAGAAAAATTTGTAGCATAAAAAGAAACGAAACTTCCTTTTTCATCATAGCCTGAATTTATTAAAATTTGGCTCGGTAACCTAAAATGTTTCCGGGAGGGCTTCGCCCCTTAGATGTATGCTTGAAAGAAACACTGTTTATGTGGTCTTTCTCTTCGGTGAGGTTTGATGTTAGAAAGGTCGGGAAAGGTATAACAAGGTTTAAAATGTAAAAGTTTCAATTAAAAACAGAACAAAAATTACATTTTCATATGCTGCTTTTCATATTTCCACATGCCATGTTTAAAATTTTCATAAATAGTGTTAAAACACACACACAAACACACGCACACACACACACACAGTGGCGCAGTCAGAAATTTCTTAAGGGGAGGCGGTTCATGGATTTGGTTCATCGGTGAAAGCCTCCCGGAAAAAAAATACTCCAAGTGGGAATAAGCCCAAAATCTTTAAAAGCCAAAAATTGAAAAAAGCATTACCGAGAAAAACTTTTTTTTTAATGTATCATGGGCGCCGATAGGGGGGGGGGGGTCACTCACTTGACCTCCCCTGTAGAACTATTTTCCCCTTTATTTTATTTTATTTTATTTTATTTATTTATTTTTTACACTTACAGAACTGGACCACAAGGATATATAGAGTTTGGGGCGTTTAATTTAATATCCCAATTTTATTAGAAATTTGGAATTGGAAAACGATAACGTGAAAGCGGAAAACCTAGCAAACCGTAAGGTAGTACGTCCAAACAAGTTCCGCTCAGGTTGGTGTGTGCTGAACTTAAAAGGCTTGGCGTGGCCTTGCTCGACACTTTTCGTTATTTTGAAAACAGTTACCAATGTTATGCACATGATAATACATGACTATTACTAACATACACTTTCTTCAAGAGCAGCATCAATTAATAATAATAATAATACTAGGGGTGTTCAAATGAAAAGGTACGAAACGACACTGTGGGTATAAATGAAGACTTTATTCAAAGTATACACCATGGGCCGTAGCACAACGATCCCATTGATTAACGAGCCGAAGGATTCCTTGTTCCCAGAATTCCTGTGGCCGTGACGAGACCCAGTCCTGCACAGCGTCCTTGAGTTCGTCGTCCGAGTGGAAGCGCTTCCCTTTCAGATGTTTTTTCAGGAGACCAAACACATGGAAATCGCAGGGCGACATGTCCGGGCTGTAGGGCGGATGGTCAAGCTGCTCCCACTGGAACTTGGCCAGTTCCACGTGTGTGACCCTGGAGACGTGTGGACGTTATCATGAAGCAGAACCACACCCTCCGTGAGCAGCCCCGGTCTTTTGTTCTTGATGGACCAGCGTAGGCTTCGGAGTGTCTCACAGTACACATCGGAGTTAATGGTTCGTCTGTGCTGGAGGAATTCAACAAGTAGTCAATTGGACGGCGCTCTTTATAAGAGCCTCAGCTCTCTCCTGCGCATGCGGGCGCCCGCGTATGCTCCGATCGACGCCGGCGACTCCAATCGCATCCCTAGATGTGTCGCTACGTTCTCCCATAGCGGCATAGGCAAATATGTTAACGGTTACGTTCTTATGACGTTTCGTACCTTTTCATTTGAACACCCCTAGTAGTAGCAGTAGTAGTAGTGTTCTGGTGCAGTAAGTAACTAATAGTAATAGTATTAATCTTTCATTTTCACGAATTACTGTTTTCTACATATTAGCCAAACCTTAATTAATTACACTTGTCACCCCTTGAAAGATTTCCTGCAGGCGCCCATGATATGTATACAGTGGTGGACATGGGCCGGAACGCAGCGGAACCCCGTTCCGGGAGCGAAGAGACATCAAAAGAAAGGGAGCATTTAAATCGAATAAAACATTTATCAATGCATTATACATTTAATTACGCCATCTTTTATGAATTGTTCGTCGTTTCAAAAGCAAAATTTTTCCTTCTGCTCTAATTAAGCTCTAATAAGGTGTTTGGTGAGAGCAGAAGTTCACGACAGGGCTAATCACCGACCGTCTGGCGAACCGCCGAGGAGGTTCGCCAGACGATCGAGAGACTTTTGGAAATCATTTTAGGAAATAATTTTTATGTTTTCAAATCGAAGTTATAAAAGATATTTCAGTTAAAATAAAGGGCTATTTCAGACAGAGCCGAGCTTCTTTATTTTGTCGCCCAAGAAAATTGCAAATCTCCGCCTCAAATACGAGCTGACTTTTTTTCTTCTTCAATGTTTATTAATAGTGGACAATTTTAATTGCACCGGTATTCTTCGAATGGCCTTTTCAATACGAAACGCACCTCTGAATAAAGAAAACAGCTCTGACTTCAGCGAAATGTGAATTGCATTTTATTTAAAAGTTCAATGACGAAATTTCCTTATATGGTTTTATATCTACTGTGAATGGGTTTGTGCATATTTAATTTTTTATGGCATTCACTTGTACTTTGGGTTCCGACTGCGAATAATTCCCTTTTCCACCACTGTATATACTGTATATTCCTACATATCACTTTAAATTCGTACTCAGTCTTCCTCAAGGTGGGGGGGGGGGGGCCCACCAGGTACGGATTAAGACCTTAGTGGGCCCGCAAAGAATTGACTCTGAATCATTATGAAATCCGTTAAAACACGAAACTGTAGAGATATTGCTTGTGATAATTAATACGTAGTGCACTCTTCAAACCAATAAATTTTCTGCAAAGTTTTCACTATATTTTTCATTGTTCTCACAAAAGCATGAGTTAAAAGCTTCAGATTCCTAGATTTTGTCATGGATTTTCTAATGATCTGGCATTGTGTACTTTTGTTAGTGCATTTTTTTTTTTTTTTTTTTTTTTTTTGTTATGTAATGATCGAAGTTCGCCGCAGGGAACTTCTACCATTGACGGTTCCAAGTGTAAATTGGGAGGTGTGGGTGGATGGTAGTGAAAAAGCTGAAACTGTCTTGCTGACCCCGTTATACACAGCGACATGAAACTTTTACCCTTGGTGAGTCACTGTCTTGAAATCTGTTCGTCTTCGAACCTCTGTTTCTGACCAAGTCAAGTGAAAATGATACGAGACAAAGTGAAACTATTTTATAAACCCTTCCCTCTTCCTCTCTCTATCTATTATTTGCTCAGGCATGCCACGTGGGCCCTTGGTAATGGTGGGGCCCCAAGGCATGATTTTAATTATAGAACCCCCTCCCTAATTCGGCCCTGGCCCCCCACTAGGCTCCGCCTATGCACATGCGCACACACACAAAACGCATTTCCGAATATTGCTCAAACAGTAACTTGATTACAATTACTTTTTCATTTCAAAAAATGGCTTATTATTATTAATATCGTAAAAATTATTATTGTAATCGAAAAGCATGTGGAATACTAGAGGTAACGCACTCAAGATGACAAATCTGTAGCGATACATTCCGTCCGTGTGGCTTAGTTGAAAGAGTAACTTACTCCGGAGTGAGGAGGCGCGAGTTCGATTCCTATCACGGACAAACTTGTGTTTTCACAAGCATTCTTAAAGATTTTTTTAAAAACGAACCCATTGCTAAATAGTTTGGGTGGCACCACTGTGCGAGGTGGCTGAATGGTCAGAAACGCAAGTTTCTCGCCAATCCTTTCAGGTAGGCCCAGGTTCGAATCCCAAAATGAGGTGATGTGTTTGACTTACGGTGCTGGCTCACTTCCCCCCTCCGAACTAGGGGCAATAAATTAAGGACAGGCGACTACTTAACCCTTCGAGTTGGTTGTGGGAGGGGAGTCGTTGAACCCCCAAACAAACAAAGAAAAACACCACTATGTACAAGTTTAAATACATGGAAAGACTATTCATTGTCATCAACTATCAGTCCACTTCTGGATAAAGTTCTCTTTCACTACTGTCTGTCTTGAACAATTGCCATCCATGGCACTCCGATATGCTCCCCAATTTCACCAACTCATTTTCTACGCGGTATTCTTTTAAGTTTTTTTTTTTTTTTTTTTGTCCCTTGATATTCAAGGAAGACTATTAATATTATAATTAACGAAGAACGAGATGAATTTACAGTAACAGATTATTAATGAACACAAGATGGATATCACTGGGGTCAAAGAGCAGTGAAATATTAGGTAAATGATAATAAAAGTTGTGGAACTGTTTACATATGGAGGAAAAAATATCTGCTGTTTACATATGCAGGATCCGGTTTTGATGTTCCCCGCACCACACTAGGCATATTGCCCGATGACGAGCAGTCAATAGCGGCACACGAGTAGGGCGTCAGTTCCCGCAGCCCAGGGTAAGCAGAGTGCGCCCCCTCCCCCAAAGCTGCTTGGGCCCCCCGACATTTAACTGCATGTGATTTGAGCAGCGGTTGGTCTATACGAGCCTGGATAGTCTACGTCAACCCCTGTCATCAATGACGTGTGGTCGGACACCGCTTGCTCTCTGAGCGCTGGTACGCCCGTCGATGGTATACTCGTTATACGCCGTTGATACGGTTGACCTCGGGAATCCTAGGGTTCTTACCACTTGGGCGATAGAATGACCCATCTGTCTTGCGCCGATAATGCGTTTGCGTCCACGATCAAAAGTCGCTCAGATCAGCACGTTCATCAATGCCCGTCGATTGCGATACACTATTGGGAAGCCCTACTGTCCGACTATTTATCGCCTGCGTTCGGTTTGGGTCTGTCCACCTGCGCGGAGATGTCCATGTCAACTGCCCATCACCCGTATCTCTAATGTTTTTTTCTACTGAGTCTATATACCCAAGTTTTTAAATGTACTACATATTTATAACAAGTTACACAGGCAATATGGCACTGAAAGAGTAAGTTCTTATACACAGCCCTCTAATAAAGTACGGGTCTATCACAACAGCCGCAACATCTCGTGGCATGGACTGTGCAAAGTGTTGGAAAAGTTCGAGTTGTACTGTGACCCATGATTCCAGGACAGCCCTCCGTAAAGCGCCACGAGTTGCTGATAATTGGTTAAGCGCTCGAATACATCGCCCCACTTCATCGTGCAGATACCTAGCTAGTTCGATTAAAATCTGGAGACATCCTAGGCTTGCGAATTAACTACAATGCTTTTCCAACCAGTCCTTTGTCAAGAAGTTACTATGAGACGTGGCGCTGGCTTGTTGAAAGGAGGTATTCTACTGTAGCAAATGGAAAGATATGAACGGGTGTCGGCGAGTAGGACAACACAGACTAGTGCGGTGATGATGCTCTCAACAGGTACAAATGGCTTCGAGGTGGCACACAGCCCAGAATGTTACACTCCCGGCCTGTAACACCCCCACCTTGACAGGTGAGGTCCAGTGTAGCGTGTGATCTGCGCCACACACGCACGCAGCCTCCTATCAGTGTCTTGTAGTTGGAACTTTGATTCGTTGGAGCAAGTTAGCTGGCCCAGTGACTATGTTCCTTCGCCGACTGCAACCTCATAGCTTAATGATATGATGTTAAGAAAGGTACCCGATGTCGGCTGTCATGGCACAGTCGTGCCACCGTACGTCGAACGGTCTTTACACAAGCTTTCGAAGGTGCTCGATCGTTGAAGGCCAACCTTATCCTATCTGCTGTGATCCTCCATTCCGGTGCGATAATACGGCAAAGGCTGCGCTCAACTGGAACATCAACATCCCGTTACGAGCACTTTTAACCACGCATGTCGCGAGACTTCAAAATCAGGGTGGGAGACGGGTGAGTGAGCATTATTTTTGGTGAGGCAAGTTCGATAGCAACTTTATTTGCGGAACACTGAAGGAAATCATTTGTAATGCTTTTAACTATATACCGGCTACAAATGAATTCGTGTAATCCTTACACCCTCCACCTGTACACACACATACACAATTACACATACACGGATTTGACTAATTACGCCACTGGTTAAGATATAAGTGTTGGTAGAACGTCACCTTCAACTTTTTTTCTTGCTGTCAGTGCATTATTTTAAGATTGTTTTTCAAAATTTTGCATTTTCTCTTATGAAAAATTTCTTGAACAATTTTTTCAGGAAAAAGGCCTTTTTGGATTACCTAAACCGACTTTTAACGTCCTGCCACACACACACACACACACACACACACACACACACACACACACACACTCCTTAACTCCCTACCTTCAAGCCAGCGACTTTGCCTTGCACTCCTGACCTCTAGATCAGTCGTCAGCCACGTTCTGCTTCTCTCACTTGTCTCGGGGCAGTCTTTGGAGTGTTTTAGACTCCATTTGCCGTGTTGCAATCCCTTATTTAGAAACTAAAACAAATAGCAGAGCAATTAGTAACGACTTCCCTCATTATTGTCCACCCTCCTCATTTGCCCCTCTGCCCATATTAACATGAAAAAGAGGCTTAAACTAAGGAATTGAAGAGTGGAGAACAATGGAATTTTCACAGCCTTGCGGATACTATTTTGATAACCTTTCTACGCAGACGTGAACAGCGCACTTTCTAGGAGAAAATACGTAGGACTACACGAAGACGAAGGAGACTTATTATTACTTGTCAAAGTCCAAATTACAATTGCCGCCCCGGTGGCGCAGTGGTCTAAGCGATGGCCTCTGATCATTCGTCCGTAAGGGGTCTGGGTTCGAATCCCGGTGAGGCATGGATGTTGTGTTTTTCTTACGGCACTGGCTCTCTCCCTTCCCTGGAACCAGTGATCCTAAATTAGGGACGGGCGACTGCTTATAGCCCATTGAGTTGCTCACTGTGGTCGTTAAACCTCCAATCAAAAAAAAAAAAATTATAATTTAAAGTTAAATGCATTGAACAAAAATGGCACCTTGAAGTGGGTGGGCGGCATGGTGAGCAAGACAAATTTAAGGGTAGACTCTAACCCACCCTCGCGTTCCCTTGGCGACGTTCCTGCTTTTAACATCCCGTTTACGGGCACTTTTCACCCGGCGACTGCCAATTTTGATGAACATCTGGGATTCCAACGCGCGATGAACTGCAGAACAATCACTTTTGCTCGCACAAATATCTACCCATGATCGAATTCGCTCAGCACAATCGTAGATCCGCTGTACAATAAGTGCATATCTGATCTATTTACAGCCAGCAGGGGTTTTCGGCTGGGCGCAGTATTGTGGCGCGATAGGGAAGGTTTGTGGATGGGGGTAGTGGGAACATACAACGAAAAGCCAAAACATCATGACCAAGGATATTTATGCAAATCGAAGCAACTGCAAGTAAACGGCATCGCGTGTGAAGGTCATGAAACGGTATAAATAACTCCGGATATTGAGCTTTGTTAATAAGTGTTGTTCTTGTTTTCCAGATGGAAAAAGCAGCGAACTTAAGCGAGTTTGACAAAGGCCAAATTGAAATGACTAGACGACTGGGTCAGAGCATTTCCGAAACGGAAAGACTTGCAACGAGTTCACGGTCATCTGTGGTTAATACCTTCAAAAAGTGGTCCGAGGACGGACACCATGAACCGTTAGAAAGATGTGGCCAGACCACGGTCCATCAATGCTCGAGGTAAGAGAAGGCTATTCCGTATAATATGAGCAAACAGAAGGGATACTGTAGCGCAACTCGACGGCAATTTGAATGCTGGTGACGGGTGTAATGTGCTACAATACATAGTACATCTAATCCTGCTCAAAATGGGGTTGCATAGCAGCAGACAGCACCGAGTGCTCATGCTGACTTCGGTTCCCCGTCGAAATAGCCTACAATGGGCACACGAGCATCCAAACTGGACATTGAATGAATGGAAGAAGGTCATCTGGTCCGATGAATTTCGTTTCCTGTTGCACCACGTGAACGGCCGCGTACGTGTGCGTCGTTCACGTGTGGAAGTGTTGCATCAGGTTGCACCGTGGGACGAAAACAAGCTGGTGGAGGAAGTGTAATGCTCTGGGCAATGTTCTGCTGGGAAACCCTCGGTCTAGTCATTCATGTGCAGGAAGCTATGACATCTACCACCTACCTAAACATTATTGCACAGAAGGTACATTCTTTTATGGCAATGGTATTCCGCTCTAGTAGTGTTTTCTTTCCGAAGTATAATGCGCCATACCACACTGTCCGGATTGTTCAAGAATGGCTCGTGGAACATGAGAAAGACTTCCATGTATTGTCCTGCCCACCAAATTCCCCAGACATGAATCCAATCGAGCACGTGTGGTTTGTGTTGCAACAGTAAATCCAGTCTGAGGAGGCTCAACCACGTAATTTACAAGAGTTAAAGGATCTTCTGGTAACATGTTGTACCAGATGCCACAAGACACCTTTAGAAATCTTGTAGCGTCCAAGATCACCGTGTGAGAGCTGTTCTGGGGCCACGTAGAGGACCAACATCATATTATCATATTAGACAAGTCGTCATAATATTTTGACTCTTCGGTGTAATTTTTTTTTTGGGGGGGTGCCAAATCTTACCATGTAACATTTCAAAAAGTTTAACCCTTTATTGTTTTGGCGATTCAACCATGAATTTTCGTCGCAATATTAACTTCATGAAGTTAAAAACTAAGTTAATTTTTTTTAATGTATTATTTGCAAGCAATAAAGCAGAGGTGTAACTAAGCATTTCTGCGCCCGGGGCGAACCACAAAATATTGCGCCCCCCCTCCCCAAGTCTTTAAGATAAAATAGTTCTACCGCCTGAAATATTATAAACCTGCTTATTGCATGAGTTTTCAGGATAGTAAAACTGGTCTTGTGTGTTGATTACGCACAAATCTGCATTATTTAGTACCCACACGCAATGCAATTACAGTTAAAAAAACAAAACCAAAAAAATTACACTGGCCATCAGGAATTGCTTCTGACACTTCGTTGTAAAATGAATTTCATACTTTCTTTTTTATCACATTCTCTTGAAGTTAATTGATAACTATTAATCACTAACGGTTATGCAACAGATTTTAAGAACGGGCTGGTTTTTCGGCGGACCAGAGAAGACCTTTGCGAAGTTATTGCTATTTTAATTGTAGTTTAACAACCTAACTTTTAAACAATTTTATAGGGGTATGATACTGCAAATAGCGTATTAGGGAACTTGGTGTTATTTCTTATACTAACGGGAACAACATTTTACCTTCATTAATTGCGTCCATTAAAAATTAGGAACGTGGGTAGCACTCAGCAGAAGGGCTTCGTGCATTTCTTTTACCCTTACTTACATCAATGATGCTCTGGGTAGTGAAGCTGAACTGGACGCCATTTAGGGCTGTAAAATACAAAGTGTGAAGAAAGCAGTGAGGCTCCGGAGTTCCGACCTTTGCTAACACATTAAACGGACCGAATGGAGCTTGCTGTAGTGGCAGTAATGATCGAACTGCCGCCAGGGAATCTTCAAAAATATGAACGACATCCTGATCTTATAACGTACGAACAACAGCGCCATCATTTCTGATTGAAAGCAACTTACATCCCCTGTACATTTTGAGGAAGAAATGTGAATTTTGTGCAGCCAAGCTACCACAAATGGCGAAAGAAATTGTAGGTAAATTCCAAGGTACTTAGCAAGGTTAGGGTACTTAGAAGGAGGAGAGGTAGGTCCATCGCAACAGAGTCCTCTTTCCGCTTCTGTTGGCTGTGCTGTGACGTCACGGCGGCCATAAGCGAAGTTGTAACGCGCGTGGAGCCACGAAAAAGTTTCGTATGCTTTATGAATTTACAATCGAAATAACAAGCCAGTTTTGAGTAAATAATTTTTAAGTAAAAATTGTACAAACATCCAACTATTTTTCAAAATAGAGTAAAAATATATACTGGGCAAAAACGGGAATATGATATAAATACTGTTCGATGCTTTTTTGCTGAACATTTTTTTCCCCGAAAGCACACTGCAATGGTGCTTTGGAGCTGGGTAATCTGCAGTTCATTACGTCGAATCAGTCATTTACCAATTTTATAAAATTAGCAATTTGTTTTCTTTCAGGAAAAAGATACTCTACAGCTTTGCTTACGTTGTTAGATAGCATCTGGGCCGCTAAAACTAACTCTCTGCCTCATGGGGCATCTTACATTTGTGAGGATCCATTTAATTTTATGAAACGCCTTGAATTCCGAGCTATTACGTTCCAGCAAAAGGTCAAATATCTGGAGAGTGATGGTTTCAAACTACAGCATGTTACACGATCTAATATGTGATTTCGGAGAAGTTTAATTAGATGGGGCACATCGGCAAACATCCATATTTTTCGATTTTCATTTACTGGATTTAAAGAAGACAATATTGGGGTTATTCCAAGCTGCTGCCAAACCTTGATACCCCCCCCTTCCAAGATCAGGTACCACTCCATGCACTAAATAACTTGATTGTCCAATGACTCGAATCATGTCAGTTAACAACTTTTGATCCATCTGCTTATCAAAGGAGCATAACTACTAAAACGTTACTATGGGGTCCTAAAATTTTATCTGCAGCAGCATCATAACAATATCGGGAATCAACGTTTATTTCACCAAAAGATAAAACTGAAACTTTGTCGAATTCGGTTAAGTGTATAGCATTCATTTTCATCACCTTTAAAACGGGCTCAATTAAACCATCGGTAACACAAATTTACCACACCACCGTTTCAGAGAGGAAATGCTTGGAAGCAGTATGTGCATTTTATTTTTGATGAAAAGATATGCTTTTCGAGAAATAGCATGAAAAACAAGTGCTTGACTTATATCTTCTTCATTCCATTTTGCTGGTCTCTTTTTTGACACAAGAGTTTGAATTTGAACAACAGTGAAACAATGGCGAAATAAATTTATGATAGCTAGCCACCTTTCACTGTTGCTCAGAAAATTTCTATTTTTGCATTTGCGTTTCAAAATACTAATTTTCGTTTTCAGGCTTCTTTTCTTGAGGCAAGAGCATTGTTTTACCACGTTTGATAATTCTTCCCGTAGTGAATTATTTTTACTCTTCAGTTGCATTATATTTTTGTTAAGACATTCGCACTTCTCACATAACGTTGACTGTAATAAATGTTGGTCAGGAATGCTATCATTTTCATTGTGACCTGATGTGATTTGACGTTTAATTGGAGATATACTTTCAATTCGATCTAATGCATTTTTTCGAACCTCTCTGGTCTTAAACCATTCACTTCGAACAGGAGATTGCTCCTCCATCTGATAAGGTATATTTTTTGTAGGCACGGCATCTTTTCTCAGTTTTTTTCTGGAAAGCAAGTTCAGCAATTAATTCCTAAGATCCAGCTCGTAGTTCGAGACATCAAAATGTTCTGAACACATTCGAGCTTTCTTTGCATCGTATACATCCTTTCGATAGCATTTCGCTACCCATTGTTTCAATAAATCTCTATCCGATGGGACAACATGGTATGTAACATCTAACTTCCTTTTCTTTGAACTGTGATTAAGACAAAGGGCAACAGCGTAACCAGGCATTTTCAAGATAGTTGTACGTTACACAGAAAACAAATGAAGAAAAAAAAATGAATGAAAAGGACAAAGCATGTCTAAAATTTACAAAGAAGTGCAGCAAGTAATCGACACTACAGCACAAGCTCCGAATGCTCGTTTATGGCCACTGTGACGTCACACTCCAGTTCGTAGGGAGACAGCCCGCCGTCCGGCACAGAAACAAAGGCGATTGGACCCCTTGATTGGACCTACCTCTTCTCTTTCTAAGTACCTTGGGTAAATTCTGTGCCAAAAACTGGCGCAAAAATTTCAATTCCGATTTTAATCAGATTATACGCAGTGGTTTTTTGCGCACTCTCTTGAGCAGCCGCGCCATCTGCCCGCCCTAGTTACGTCTCTGCAATAAAGTATAATTATTTGAGAAAGTGAAAGACAATGGAATGGTAGTTGCAGGGAAGTGACAACAGTAACGAAGAAAAGCACTGTGATGCGAAATCTGTAGTTGCATCCGCTACTAACCTTGGTTGTATCTACTTTCCGGCCGCTCAAGTTCAGTCGACCAATTAGATCCCTTTCCGCTGTCCCCTCTGTTTATTCCCACTTAAGATGCGGTTTAGTTGACTACCATTGAAAAACTAGCAGAAAGGCAGAACAGTATACTCGCATCAACCAATAGAAAGCAGAATTTCTTTTGACGATGACCTTGTTTGAAATTTGCTGTCTTGTGCGTAATTTCATAGGTATCTTTTCTGATACTGTTAAAAAAATAAGGCTATTGTTTTTATACATTCTAGCTTTTTTGAAGCACAAAAATGCATCAGGTAATTTAAGCAAACTGCAAAAGGAAATAAGAATGCAGAAAAAATGTCTTTCTGTTCCCTAAGTTTTAAAGAAAAATCCGAAACTGTAAGCAACGAAAGACTAACCGCAAACCTGAGTCACTTAACATTGTCAGGTATATGCAGATGAAGTACGCGAACGTATTACCTATTTCAACGCGTCTATTTACCAAACGGACAGGATTTGTAGTGCTTTAAAACTCTAAAAGCTGTTTTGTTAGCCGTGTTTATTATTTTTTAATGATATTGTTAAAAACTGCTCACCCTTTCCTGAAGAAAAAAATGTAAAACTGAAAATAGAAAATATCGAGTACTGTTTATTTTTCCTGTACTTATCTTAAAGTGTACTTCAACAATCTGTATTTTGTACCAGCCCTTCTGAAACTGCTCAAATTTCTACTAGCTAATGTGGCTAGTGGAATAGTTATTTATTTCTACTAGCCAATGTGGCTAGTAGAATAAAAATTTTACTAGCCAAATGACAAAATCTACTGGCCATGCGAAGTTAAAAAAATAATAATAATTCAGTAACTTCTCTACTTACGTTCCTATGAAATTAAATGAGTGAATGTTTTTTTTTTTTTTTAATGAGAGACCCCTCAACCATTAACTTCATAAAAACAGATGCATAGCAGTTACTGCAAAGTATCATTAAACTCACTGCAAATATTGCATATGTTTTTGTTCCAAAATGATCGATTTTTTGAGAATTTATTTTCAGTGCTGTAACATTATTACTCTTACTATCTTAATTTACACATACATAATTTATTTTCGAGAGGCCATTGAAGTTAGATGTGTAATTTCTTGAATAATATTTAAAACGAAGGTACAAAAGTTAGAATATATGCACATAAAGTGGCACTAATAATGTTGGTACGGTTTACCATTGATATGTACTGTATCTGATATTTCCATCAGAGGTATCCATTCACCACAATTTAATTGCATTTTGAGGATCAAAATCTTCAATTGAAGGGTCATTGCATCGAATCATTATCAAGTCATTATTATCATTAAGTCATCAAAGTGCCACTATTCAGACATGCCTGATTACTCGTTTTTAGAAGGTTCATTGCTCAAAAGTCACGCTCACAAGGTACAGTACTACATGCCATTAGATGTAGCAGCTGCATCATCTTAAAAACATCGCCATAACAGTTTGTTTCTTTTTGTTCAGCATATATGCGGCTTAACAGAGATTCAAAGATAATTTTACCTGTAGATGACATTGTGCAAAGTATACCATGGCAAAGGTTGGTTTAGTTACCTAGACCCTTTGGTCGCTCCGGGCTAATCCGTCAGCAGATTAAGTTTCTCTCGAATCCCACCTTCAATTCCATTCATTTTCGAAGCTGCAGGAACACTGGCGAGAAAACTGAACTCAATATCCATTCACAAGTGGGGGGAAAAGTTGGACAAAATAGTTGCTAACTTGGGGGGGGATCTACTGGCCATCGTTGGCTACTATATTAAAAAAATTACTAGCCGCTACAAAATATCTGGTCGCCATTTGGCTACTGGCTACTGACATTCGCAAGGGCTGTTCTGTACCCCTGAACCTCTCCCAGGCTAAAGTTGGTAGTTTCCAAGTCATAATCATTCTCCATAACTATCCTATATGGAAAGCTATGAGCTCAAAAAAATTACGACACAGAAAGCATCAAGTTTCCCGAAGAGAGCCTGAATTCACTCAGAGAAACTTCTCACTTGCATTGACTTCGCTTAGTTAAAAAAATGAATTCAGTGTTTTTCAACACTTCCTTTCCCCTGGACTAAGCAGCAAATCAATATGCAAATTGTTCAAAGTTTCGCACAAATTCAGTTTGGAAAATGCTTTAGGAAATCAGTATACAGTTTCTAAAGCATTTTCCAAACTGAGAAAATGCTTTATAGGAACTGTAGTGGAACTTGACTTGGATTAAAGTGAAACATTCAACGCCATTTTTTTCTTTTACCATACTTTAGTTTAATTATTCCTTAGTGACGAAGAACGAAAACAGATTGTCGCAAAATAAACTAGTTCGTATAACAGTTATTATACCCATATGTTTTGGAAGAAGCACTTTGAGATCTTCAGAGAGTTGAGAAGAATATAAAAACATATTCATTCAGGACTGAACTGATAGTCACTTCTGTCTGATGCAAATGCAATCGGACGTTTCTCTTGGGACATGAAAAACCAGCTGGGGAGTTTTCTCGAACAGTCGTGGCAAAGTGCATCATCTATCGTAACGTGTAATTAAAACACATTTTTTTCATCTTCAAATACGACGCTATTGGTCCAGCCATGTTGTAAGGGGATCGTTCGAGCATAAGAAGCTTATTAACGTCAACAGATGCTTACTAGGATCTTAAAAAACATGGAGAATACACAACAATTGAGAGCAGAGGATTTAGACAAACAAACTGACGTAACCCAGCTATTTATAGCTATATCATGGAATAAAGTGCAAGGAAAAGCAATTCAGAATTGTTTTAGTCACTGCAGATCCTCAAAACATGGCAAAGAAGCAGCAAAAATGATATTCATACCCCTTGGCAGGGGCAGGCTGGACCATCGGGGCGACCGCAGGCCCCGCACTTTAGGAAATACAAACAAAATCCTTTTCAATAGAATGTTTTATGTTTACTTTTTTTTTTTTAAGTGTTATGGTCGAGACCCTTAAAAAGATACTTTTCGTAATGTTTTTATTTTTAGTTTCTAATCCCTCCACGTCAACTGGGTTATCGCCCTTTGTCGTGCAGATACTGATATTTGCATATTTGAAATTAGTATTATAACCACCTTAATCTTTTCGGCATTCGTGAAATAGCAAATTAAATTTTGTCATTTTGTGGCTCGCTATTTTTATATATTCAATAATTTGTTTGTAAATCAAATACACTCATCGTCAAAAAAAAAAACAGTTGCACCCAGAAGGAAGCAACTCACAGGAATGAAACTTAGTGGGTAGGTTTGACATCGTGAGACATGCAAATGATTCAAGTATCACGCTCGGCCGCGCATATGACGCAAGCAAGGAGGGAGGGGTCGTAGCGCTGTTCCTAACTGGCTATATAAGGTCGTCCCGTTGCGCGTGTTTGCCATTCTGACCCGTGCTGTTGTGTTAGTTGCGTCCTTTGCAAGTGAGGTATGCCTTGGAGAAAAGTTCGGAAGCAATTTGAGCAGCTGGAGGAGTTCGAGAGAGGCCGCATCATCGGGTTCGGGAAGCGGGATGGTCTTATCGCCATATTGCGCCATACCGGTCGTGCGGATATCACCATAGCACGCTGTTAGCGGCAGTGGATGGAACAAGGTACGCAGCAGCGATAGGAAGGATCTGGGAGAGTTAGACGAACCACGGAGAGAGAGAGAGAGAGAGGACATACGAGTTGTCTGACATGCGCTGAGTCACCCAACAGCCAGGATTGTGGATATTGAGCGAGCAGTGGTGCACTTCATGCGTCGTCCGATTAGTGCCAGCACCACTGGCAGACGGCTGCACGATGTAGGACTATACGCACGCAGAACGTTACGCCGACTGCCCTAGCACCATTGCATCGTCGCCGAAGACTGCAATGGTGTCGTGCCAGACTGTCATGGAGCCACTCAGAATGGCAGCAGGAGATCTTCAGTGACGAGTCCCGCTTTTGTCTTGGAGGAGGTGTCATGGTGTGGGGTGTAATTGCCTACTTTGCCAGATCACCTTTGGTGTTGTACAGGCACTTTGACAGCCCAACGTTACGTTAATGAGGTCCTGCAACCAGTGGCCCTACCTTTTCTGAACGCTTACTCCTGTGAAATTTTCCAACAGGGCAACGCTCGTCCGCATACTGCTGCTGTCTCGAGAGCTTGTTTTCAAGGGACTGACACTCTGCCATCGCCAGATCTATCGCCGATTGGAAATGTGCGGGATGCTATTTGGACGCGCTATCCACACTTCACCACTACCGCACAATCTGCAAGAACTGCGTGAGAAGATTCAAGCTGCATGGGATGGCTTATCGCTGGAACCTGTGCAACTCCATTCCGATACGTCCGGCATGCTGTGTGAGCAAACATGTGGCTCAATAAATATTGTCCATATCAGTCTCAATGTTTAATCATTTATTGTTCCTGTAAAATTTACCTTCCTCCCGAAAAGCATTGCAATCCGACACTCCCTTCTAAGTGCAACTATTTTTTTGACGATGAGTGTACTTAAATTTAAAAAAAATAATAATATCAAAGTTGTTTTTTGAGCTATATATGAGGCCAATTGTTCAGCGATTTTAAAAGGTCAATACATAAACAAATAAGGTAAATTGTTTATGCTCATAAAGAAATGTTAAAGCAATTTTCATAAACCACAAAAACTAAAAGTTCGGTGATTTATGATAGCATTTACTTTCCATGAAAAAAAAACCCTAGCCACTGTATTGATTTAAAACTTTTGGAAGCAGTCATGCAAAAGATTTGACGGATTAACTTACACTTATGTTTTATTCAGCAGTCCGATTTGTATCATTTTGAAAATTAGATCTGATTGAAAGCAGCGGTAAACTCAAATGCAAACCTCGTTTCACAACAATTTCTCTGGGAGGGAAAACGAGAAGTTACGGTGGCAAAATACAAATTTTTTGTGAAGGTTAACTGTTTTTATCTGTATTACACAAAGTCCACGCGCGAGCGCAAAGACCCCACCCATATCCCCACCCCGTATGTATGCCTAAAAGAAACACTAATTAAATGTCAGTTTAAGACACTGTTTCAAACGCATTTTTTACGACATTTAAAATTTTACCTTAAGACAGTCGGAGACAGAGCAAAAACCTTTTTCATTGTACGAGTCGCAATTCCTGCAGAAAAAAGAACAATTTGGAAAAACTAAACAGTTGAGCGACTGAAGTAACTATATTGTTAAGGTCGATTGCTAACACTCGATTAAGAAATACGGAAATAAATAAGTAAATAAACAATAAAAATACGACAATACGGCACTCTTCGAAATACAATCGTTTTCAACCAAAACCTTAACGTTCATTATTGCCGGCAGAAAAGTCGGGGGGGGGTGTATAAAGTTGAATAAATGAATAATTATAAATCAAAATAAATAAATGAACATAAAAACTGAAAGTAACGAAAAGATAGAACAAGGTATTGAGAAATATCCACTGTGTGTGAACGCCGAAAGAAGAAAATCCTTACAATACAAATAACTTTATTCATGGCATAGCATAATAAAATGCTCTGCTAATAATCAGACCTGCAACAACTCATAAATCATGGACGACGAGAACCAGATGACTCGCAATGTTCTGAAACCTAAAAGGCGGCGATAGAAAGAGCGATTTTACTTTTCGTTCCACAAATAACTAGCATTCAGTGGATTCGGAGAAATACAGAGGGCAGAAATTAGGAGGCAATATTGCACACATTGCTCACTTTCTCAGTCAGAAATAATAAAACAGTTTCAGTTAAGTTTTTAAATATTACACTCAGTAGAAAAAGCCAAAGAAATCGCCTCTGCTAAGCGAGAATCAATCCCAACAAACATCAGCAGAAACAAAAAAAGAAAGATGACATCGAATTTTCGGTGGTAACGAGCACGTGTTCTAAATGCTTTCTGACGCGAATAAAATTTATCAAAGTTAGTCAAAGCCAGTGGAACCGGTTAGAAACAAAATGGACCTGAATTCTACAACTGATAAAACATCCAGAAATAGAAACAACTACTTACTTCCACCAGCGACTAAAAAGAATGTTACGAAAATTAACAAATAGTGCACAAAATGTTTCTCATAACTGAAGGATATTAGAGACAAAGCGATTTTCAAATCGAACAGTTTAAAGAAGAAATGTTGAAGGAAACATGATATAACTCTACGCCTTCTAGCGAAGAATCTTGCATAATGGAAAACTTGAAAAGAGGCGAAAAGTATTCTTCATGGTAAAAGCTATGCTAAGGAAAAATAACTTTTCAAATACGTCTCCCGGAAGCAGAGGTAGCGAGAAAAAGATTTAGATTTTTACGCCCTAGGAGGAAAGCTGTGCATTATTTAAAAAGGATAATGCTCCACATCTTAATTGTAGCGAATGACGTACAGTGAAAAAAGGAATTCTTCAATAGGGTTTTTAGAAGCGGAGATACGGCTGCAAAGAGAAGTACACAAACACCACCTAGCGTCAGAATTGTGATCTACAACTCTTCAAATACAAAAAAAAATAAAATGTTCCACAATGTAAATGGTATCCGGTTTTAAAAGAAGTTTTTAAATCGGACATTGAGAAGCAGAGATATTGAGAAAAACAGATTAAACATAAAGGGCGAAACTGTGTGTTATTTTGGAAAGAAAATACAAACAAAGGGTTTTCATAGTTAGTAGCATCTGACCGAAAAAGGATTCTTTTCAATGGGGTTTTTAATCCCGCAGATATTGCTGTAAAAGAAAACGTGACTTACGCCCTCTAGGGGCACACTTGTGCGTTAAGAAAATTTTCAAATTATGAGAAACATTTCGCGCCGGAAACGCTCTCCAACAGAGGAAGAAATATTATCGCCAATATTATTTTTGTCGATATCTCTTAGAAGTAGAGATATCGACAAAAATAAGATACGCCTATACGCCCCTTGGCGAAAAACCTGTGTACTATTTTAAACAGAAATATTCTCAAAACGTTTTCCAAGGTAAGCGGTATAGGTATATGAAACAAGTTTTTTCAGTCGTGTTTTCAGGAACTCAGATTTTGCTGCAAATACATCAGAAGCGGAAATAAACTCTTACGCCCCTAGGTGTCCAAATCATTCTTTACCAAAAATTAGAAATTATATACAAAACGTTTCTCATCAGGAGTTGTATCAGACGCTGGAAGGAAGTTTCAAATCGAACTTTTAGAACAGCTTAGTGATATGTATGTATGTATGTATGTATGTATGTATGTATGTATGGACTTTTAGAAGTAAAGATATTGGTGGAAATGAGAATTACCTTTACGGCTCCTAGCGGAAAATCTATGCGTTACTTAAACAGGAACTGAACCTAAAATAGTTTTCCGTATAAATGCCCTCAAAGGAAAAATATTTTTTTAATCGGATATTTAGAAGCAAATATATGGAATAAAATGTATTTTGAATTCGATATCTGCTGAATTTACGCCCTCTAGCGGCGAAGTTGTGCATCAGAAAAAACCGGAATGCCAGGATCATCATTCTTACATTTCAAGCTTCCCAATGCAAAAGGAATTTTCCAAATCGGTCTAATAATTAGAGAGATATGGTGTTCACAGGCAGACAGACGGACGGACAAAGTGGCAACATAAGGACGATCCTTTTTTTCCAAAAGACGTACTAAAAAGTGCCAGAACTAGCGAAGGCTGTTGTCGAAGTCTCAGACTGTGGACATGATGATCTCCACTCCGGGTGCATACTTTGACCCACATTCGGGGATATCTGGACTAACAAGAGAAAGGGCGGACTTATACAGCTGCCATCTCAAGATATGAGCATGCAATGTTAAGATGGTTCCATGTTCAAATGCACAGATCGAGCAACGATATCATTAAGAGAGATGGTACGGAGTGGCCCTACCCACCTCAAAAATTTACCGCCTCACCCCTCTAGCCACCGCAAGATCCATATTTGTATGATCACAATTTGCGGAGCCATTTTAGATTTTTTTTTCTTTTGCGGTTGAGTTCTGGGATATAAAATGAAGTTAATTTAATATTTCATTTATTTCTAAATTTACTTTTAATAAGACGAAGTCGTGTCTATTTTTGAACTGATGTTCTCTACCACCGTAGTTTTTCAATGTGCCATCCTCGGAAATCCCGTGATATTTATGTCTAGCTACGTCACTGAGATCAAGGAAAGAAAAACGTTTTCGTATTTTCTCTGAGTTATAACGGATGTTTCAGTTTTACTCCTTTTTTCATAGATTGGCTTAGTTTCAAGCGGCATAATCACTTTTAACGGTAAATATTTACCTAAAGAAATGATGTACATTAGGAAACTATGTATTCACTCAAGCGGTAAGTATATAGAATCTCGAAACAGAAGATGAGATATAATTTTCGCTGATCGTCTATCACTGGAACAATTCCGCTATAGTGTCACAGACTGTCATGTAATATAATAGCAGTTTACGTACCATTATAATTTTTTTCTCCATTTTCTACATGCACAAGTAGCAACACGCAGTTACTATGCTATTGATCTAATAACAGTACCCGAAACAGAAAATTATAGTCTAACCAACTAAGGAATAAGCAACCGTGTGATTCGTTTAGAAAGAGAAACAAGAAAGATGACACCGAATTATCGGGTGTAATAAGCACGTCTTTTGAATCCGTTCTCATGCAAATTAAATTTATCAAAGCTATTCAAAGTCAATGGAACCGGTATGGAAAACAACAGCATCTGACGGAAGAAAGAAGTTTTTCAATCGGGTTTTTAATCCCTTAGATATTGCTGCAAACGGAATCGTGAACGTACGCCCTCTGGTTGCAGACTTGTGCGTTAAGAAAAACATGAATTTATATGAAAAACATTTCGCACCGCAAACGCTCTCCAACACAGAAAGAATTTTTCAAATCGGACTCTTAGAAACAGAGATATCGACAAAAATAAGATGTGACTTTACGTCCCCTGGTGGGAAAACCATGCATTATTTTAGGGAGAAAGTATTCTGAAAAGGTTTTTCGATGTGAGCGGTATCGGTCCAAGAAAAAAATTAGTCGAGTTTTCAGGAGCCCAGATTTTGCTACTAATACATCAGAAGCTGAAATTAACAATTATTCCCATGGTGGCCAAACCATTCTTTACCAAACATTAGAAATTATGTGAAAAATATTTTCAATCAGGTCTTCTATGCGATACAGGAAGAATTTTTCAAATCGGAGTTTTAGAAGCAGAAATAACGCAGAAAACGCAATTTACGTTTGTGCCCCTAGCGGAAAGTCTATGATTTACTTGAAAATTTTGAATTTATGGGGAAAACATTTCGCATCGGAAACACTGTCCAACAAAGAAGGAATTTTTCAAATCGGACTCCTAGAAGTAGAGGTATTGACAAAAATAAGATATATATCTACGCCCTCTGGCGTAGAAACCATGAATTATTTCAAGAAGAAAATGTTCCAAAAAGGTTTGTCGACATGAGTAGTATCGGTCAACAAACGACTTTTTTTTTCATTCGAGATTTTAGAAGCTCATATTTTGCTGCAAATACATCAGAAGCGGAAATTAAGATTTACGCCACCTGAAACCATTTTTTTTACAAATATTTGAAATTATGTGCAAACGATTTCCCATCAGGAGCTCTATCCGGTGCAGAAAGAATTATTCAAATCTGAGATTTAGAAGCAGAGATATAGAAGGAAACGCAATTTACCTCTACACCCCCAAGCGGAAAGTCTATGAATTACTTGAAAATTTTGAAATTATATGAAAAACATGTCACACTGGAAACATTATCCAACAAAGAAGGAATTTTTCAAATCGGACTCCTAGAAGTAGAGATATTGACAAAAATAAGATATAAATCTACGCTCCCTGGCGGAGAAACTGTGGACTATTTTAAGAAGAAAATATTCCGAAAAGGTTTATCAATGTGAGTGGCATCAGTCCACGAAAGAATTTTTTCAATTGATGTTTTAGAAGCTCAGATTTTATGGCAAATACATCAGAAACGAAAATTAACGGTTACGACCCCTGGTGGCCAAAGTATTATTTACCAAATATTTGAAATTATATGCAAAAGATTTTTCATCAGGAGGTGTATCCGCTGAAGAAAAAAAAATTCAAATCGGAGTTTTAGAAGAAGAGTTATCGGGAAAAATGTAATTTACTTTTACGCCCCCTAGCGGAAAATCTATGCTTAATTTGAAAACGTAACTATATCTAAAATACTCTTCGACATAAATGGAATCGAAAGATATATTTTTTTTTTCAATCGGATGTTTAGAAGCAAATATGTGTAATAAACATGTTTTTGAATTCGACATCATCTGCATTTACGCCCTCTAGCGGCGAAATTGTACATCGTAAAAAAAAAACTCGAAATAAATTATCATCATTCGTATATTTCAAGCTTCCCAATGCAAAAGGAATTTTTCAAATCGGACTAATAGTTGCAGAGATATCGTGGGTACAGGCGGACGGACGGGCAAACCGGTAACATAAGCACGATCTTTTTTTACAAAAGACGTGCTAAAAAAAATGCAATAAAAAAATTCACCACAGCTAAATAGTACCACATTTTCCTCGAGTGGAAGCTACAGAACTATAGAAATTGTTTAGAAACTAAAAGTCTTGTTTTGTAGATTATAAACTGAAATACTTGACAAACTTTACGTGTTGCTATTTATAATTGTTGCAACTGTATGAATTTTTGTATTCTCTGCGCATTGAATAGCCGTCACACTTTCTCTTTCGAATACTGATCTGGAACGTTGCTTGTTCAGGGTAAAATGTAGTACTTCCAGCGTTAACAGACACAGAATGAACGTATATTCCTAGAAATCAACACACGGCACAAAAACGTGTAGATGAATCCCAGAATTCCGCATGATGTTTCACTGCAATAACTGCCACTTCAATCTGCCAAACATTTCGTGAAAATCAGCAGAGGTTTTTTGCCAATTTTTCAAATTCATCTGCGTTTGGATATCAAACTTATTTCACGAATTCTTAAAGACACGCAGACAAACCCGTTTTACATGTCCAATTCTTCATTTCATCCTATACTTTCTGCAACGAAAAACTACTCAAATTAAGCCTTAGATTTATAGTCCTGACAAATAAGAGCATAATGGCGTAGTTTGCCAGTTAAAATACGACTGATTTGTATATGATCCTATATTATCAGGAAAATCATATTTTGCCTTTGGATATAATTTATTTTTCTTTTCACTGTCTACGTAACTCTTCTCTTATATCAGTATGACCCGACTCTATTCTTTTTATTTATAAGGACGCCAGTTTCAAGCGACAAGGAACCATTTTCGTCAAGCGTAAATCAATTTTTAATATTTTCTTCCTTGAATTTATGAAATGAATTCGAATGGTTAAAACTGTGTGATTCGCTCGTAATAGCACAGGAAGCAGTGGATTCCTGAATGGAAAGTGAAATTGGTTGAGTAATTTTTCAACCGTATGTATTCTTCAACCATTGAAAGAGAAAGAAATACTTCAGAAAAATGTTGAGATATACCATCTGTAGGGATGTGCTTACAAATAAATAAATAAATGAATGCTTTCATCCAAGTGACAGAATGCAATTAGTCTTTTCCTCGGAATCGCAAAATCGAAACTACGGCCATTAAGCTGCAGCAGGCAGCCAGCCGAAGACAATGAGAACAAACGAAGTATCGCAGCTGCTTTGAGAATCTTGAGTTTTTAAAGAAAATCTAATACACATAGCAAATCTACGCACAGTTCCGTGACCAGTTTTTACGTTAAAAAACTGCTCCAAAATAGTGCACAAAGAAATTAATGATAAAATTTGAAATTATCTAATATTCATCCAGTTATAAAATAACCTAAATCAAAATAAAGTACGCTAAGCACCTATTTTGAGAATTGCTTAAGTGGTACATGAATGTAACTGGCAGAGCTAGGAGAAGGTTCAAGTACCCTGTGACTCGCCTCGTTTAGGACCAAACGGGTCAGATCAAGAGACTGTATTACCCTAACTTGCGTTTTATTTTTTAAATAAATGAAATTCCTTTGCAAAAAATACTCCAACAGTTCTATACAGCACATATGTAGTTCCTTACGAGTGCCATAGCAAAAGTTCTGCACACGTTAATCTAAAACGGAAGCGGATGATGCAATTGGGAAAATGATTGAGTCATGTCAAGATTAGACTAAGTAACGCAGTTGTGTCAGAACGACGAGCTATCGTTTGTTGTGTGGACATGGGAGGGTTTGGAAATGAAAGCGAGAAGCTCCTCAGGTCGAGTCACAGCGTTAGACCAGCACTCGTACGTGGAAATAGAAACTCTGCGGGGAAAAACTCAGACACTGATCCACACTGCGCCTTGCAAGAAGTTTGTGGAAAATGAACTCTTGATCACACAATTTCTCGCCGGGCATCGCACTTCGGGAGGGCCGAAGTAGCGTCGAAGATGATCATCGCTCAGGCCGACCTCAAACTGCGACAGACAAAGCATCTGTCACCATTGTTGCAACATTTCTCGAAGAGAATCGCCGTTTGACAGTCGAGGAGATTGCTCATCTGACAAATTCGTGTACCATGTGTGTTTACCGGATTTTGACCGACTCACTAGGAAAAAGAAAAATCGCCGAGCGCTGGGTGCCCCATCAACTCACCCCCGAGCAGAAGGCAACCAGAGTGAGCATCGCACAGGATCACCTCCACAGGTTTAAAAGGGAGGGTGACACCTTCCTCAACAGAACTGTCGCAATTGATGAGACTTGGGCCCTTCATTTTGAGCCGGAACTGAAGTCACAATCGGCGGAATAGAGGCATCCAAGTTCCCCACGCCCCACAAAGTGTCGTCGGCAACAATCCAAAGTGAAACACATGATTTTTGCGTACGATGCCCAGGGTGTTTTGTGGTCTCTGATAGAGTGCCAGTAGGGCAAAATGTCAACGCACAATATTATCGTGACTTTCTGAGGACAAAGTTGAGACTGAAAATTCGTCAAAATCGCCCCAACTTGTTGGAAGCGGGAGCGATCTTGCTGCATGACAACGCATCGTGTCATGGTGCAGCGTCAGTACTGGGACGTTTGTCGAAACATGGCTGGGCAACTATTTCTAACCCACCATAAAGCCCTGATCTCAGTTAACCCGACTTTGATCTTTTCCCAAAGTTAAAAAATCGGCTCCGTGGCATCCGCTACGAATCGCTGGACGAACTGTCATCGGACGGCACCCGACAAATACGACAGCTGAACAAAGATGGCGTACTATGGGTCATCTACGACCTACCTCACAGCTGGTAAGCTGTCATTAGCAGCGGAGGGGTGTACATTGAACGGCGATAAGATACGTTTTCTCCGTTACTTCACACTTTTCTCAAAAATGGACAGTGTGCAGAACCTTTGTTAGGAACCCCGTAATAAATATATATATATATACTGTATATATATTCTATAAAGAAGATAGCTAAGCAAAAAAATACATATATAATTTTGACTCACACCTAGTACAACATAGAAAAGGTTATGTATCTACCTGTGTGAGTAAAAGGAGAAAAGATAAAAAAATAAAATAAAACAACTGAATGTGAAGAGCATGGGTCGGGCCATGAAGGTTAATGGATGCAAGCGAAATTGTTAACCAGTGCTAGGTCATGCTACTCTACGGAGGACATGACTCATATATATATTTTTTAAACTATTTTAGGTGGGAATGTTACTTGCATCTATGGCCTTGCAGAAACCCATTTCCAACTAGGTCTTTGTGGAAGTGAGAAAATGCAGAGTTTTTGCTGGTCCTTGATAAAGCCAAGGCTCAGTATTCTCGACACCTTCTACATTCAGTTGTTTTATTTTATTTTTTTATCTTTTCTCCTTTTACTCACACAGGTAGATACATAACCTTTTCTATGTTGTACTAGGTGTGAGTCAAAATTATATATGTATTTTTTTGCTTAGGTATCTTCTTTATAGAATGTGAATTCTGAATTTTCAAAACTGCTGCGTTGCACGTTTTGATTTTCAGGTTATTATGCACCCTTCGTTTTAAATTCTAAAATTTTTTCCTTAGTCTTCAGTTTTGCTCTTAAGTACTGTATATATATATATATATATATAGAGAGAGAGAGAGAGAGAGAGAGAACGGGTGCGGACATGCTAAAGAGCGCTTTTCTTTAACATACCCTCCCCCTCGCTTTGATTGCTCTGTATGTATTTCAGTAGCAGTGAAGCCATAGTTGTGTCTCTATATCTTTTAATGGGAACTATTTTTGTGCACCCATAACTTTTTCAAAGTTCAGATTATCTTGGTATCCCTTTAATTTTCTCAGTGTTGAAATCCCTGTATTTTTTTAAAGGTTGAAACTACCTTTTTAGCATTTATACTACTTAAAACTAACCGTATCATGTAGATTTACTCAGAAAAAGAATAAATAATTTAGTGTAAGGGCCGAAAAAATGTATCCGATTAGTAAAACACTAAATAAAATGCCACTATTTTCTAAGTTATTTCTCCAACTCTTCTCTTTCTCCGGTTGTCGATATCCTCATTTAACAAGAAAGATTACACCGAATTTGCGAGTGCAATAAGCACGTCTTTTGAATCCGTTCTGATGCAAGTTAAATTGATCAAAGCTATTCAAAGTCAATGGAAACGGTATGGAAAACAATAGTATCTGACCGAAGAAAGAAGTTTTTCAAGCGGGTTTATATGGCTGTAAAACGGAATAGTGAGCTTACGCCCTCGGTTGCAGACTTGTGCGTTAAAAAAAATTGAAATTATATGTGAAACATTTCGCAGCGAAAACGCTCTCCAACAAACAAAGAAGTTTTCAAATCTGACTCTTAGAAGCAGAGATATCGACAAATGTAAAATATGCATCTACGCACTCTGGTGGAAAAAACATAATATTATTTTAAGAAGAAAGTGTTTTCAAAAGGTTTTTCGATGTGAGCGGTATCCGCCCAGGAAATAATTTTTTCAGTCGAGTTTTCAGGAGCTCCGATTTTGCTGCAAATACATCAGGAGCAGAAATTAATACTTATGCCGCTGGTGGCCAGACGATTCCTTACCATATATTATAAATTATACGAAAAACATTTTCCATCAGGAGTTGTATGCGATACATGAATAATTTTTCAATTCGGAGTTTTAGAAGCAGAAATATAGGAGAAAACGCAATTTACCTAAACGCCCCCTAGCAGAAATTCAAAAATTTTCATGTAATTTATAGAAATTATATGAAAAACATGTCGTACTGGTAACGCTATCCAACAAAGAAGGAATTTTTCAAATCGGACTCTTAGAAGCAGAGATATTGACAAAAATAAGAAATACTGTATATCTACGCCCCCTGGCATGGAAACCTTGCATTATTCTAAGAAAATATTCCCAAAAGATTTATCGACATAAGTAGTATCGGTCCACGAAAGAATTTTTTTTCAATCGAGATTTTAGAATTTTAGATTTTGCTGCAAATACATCAGAAGAGGACATTAAGGCCTACGCTCCCTGATGGCAAAGCCATTTTTTACCAAAAATTAGAAGTTATATGCAAAGGATTTCTCATTAGGAGCTGTATCCGGTGCAGAAAGAATATTTCAAATCGGAGTTTTAGAAGCGGATATATCGGGGGAAACGCAATTTACCTCTACGCCCCCTAGCGAAAAGTCTATGAAATACTTGAAAATTTTGGAATTATATGAAAAACATTTCGCATCGGAAACACTATCCAATAAAAAAATAATTTTTCAAATCGGACCATTAGAAGCAGAGATATTGACAAAAATAAGATACACATCTACGCGCCCTGGCGGAGAAACCATGCAATATTTTAGGAAGAAAATATTCTGAAAAGGTTTCTCGACGTGAGTGTCATCGGTCCACGAACTAATTGTTTCAATCGAGATTTTAGAAGCACAAATTTTATGGCAAATACATCAGAAACGAAAATGAACACTTACTCCCCCTGATGGGCAAAGTATTCTTTACTAAAAATTAGAAATTACATGCAAAAGATTTCCCATCAGGAGTTGTATCTGATGAAGAAAAAAAAATTCAAATCGGATTTTTAGAAAAGAGATCAGGGAAAACGTAATTTACTTTTACGCCCCCTAGCAGAAAATCTATGCGCAACTTTGAAAAAGTAACTATACCTAAAATAGTCTTCGACATAAATTGAATCGAAAGATAAAATAATTTTTTCAATCGGATGTTTAGAAGCGAATATGGGGTATAAAATGCATTTTGAATTCGACATCATCTGCATTTACGCCCTCTAGCGGCGAAATTGTGCATAGTAAAAAAAAACCGAAATGAAGGGTCATCATTCGCATGTTTCAATTAAATGATAAGGTAAAAACGCTGTGTTATGCACGATTAAAACGAAGTCTGAAGATGACAGATGTACTTCGTGAAATGAAATTACATTTAATGAACTATATACTGCCAGAAGGACAGATCATCGATGGACAGCCGAAATTTTAGATTGGATTCCAAGGGACAGGAAAAGACCCAGAAGAAGACCACATGGGAGATGGGTGGATGAAATTCAAAAGTATGCAGGAGTGACATGGAGGAGACTGGCACAAGACAGACCGTTGTGGAGGAAACTTGGGGAGACCTTCGTCCAGCAGTGGATTGATAATGGTTGACAATGATGATGATGATGATACAAGGTTAAAAGACACTCATAAGATCTTTCAGACTCACCTGGAGTCCATCAGATGAAAATGACCGCATAAAAAGTTGTCATGGCATATAAATAAGGTAGTTGTTGCCACTTAATTCAAATCACAGAAGCAAATAAAAAGTCAAGCAATTTACATACCGGAGGCCTGTACCAAACACAGGTAGGAGGTGACACACACTGTGCGAGACTTCAGGGTGGAATGTAATTATCTTTTAGTAAGTTCCCGAAGTGACGAGGCGAGATAGAGCAGTAGATAAAGCATGCATTTTAATGTTATATTTATGTTCCGAAAAACGCAATTTCACATTCCTAATCGTGGAACCAACATACATGGGGGGGGGGGGGCTCTGGGTCCACTGGCTTCAGAAGAATTTTGTACACACCAAATCGTTCCAGGTGGTTCACCGGATCTATGTCTTTGCGAACCAAGTTAAAAATAGTGTTGGTTCTAAGGCCGAAATCCAGGTTATTCTTATGACATGTTTTTTAAGATGTTTGTAACTCCGGGGACAAAGTCCATAGAACCCACAAATCGATGTTTTGGTTGGTCACCCCTTAAAGTGGTAGATGCCAATAATCTAATTTTTGCGATGATCCTGTTGACAGTATGATTGGGATACCCAAACGTTGCAGCAAGGTCAGAAATCCACTGTAATTCTGCCGATAGAAGCGCACGATTGGAAGAGTGAGTGAAAGCCCTACGGATGAGAAAATAAAAGGTAGATAGTTTGTAGCTGTTAGGGTGTGCAGAGGAAAACGGAATAATAGCCGGTGAAAAAGATGGTTTGCGGTAAACGGAGAAACTTAAATGATTGGAAACTGGATGCCTACGAAGCAGAAAATCCAAGAAAGGAAGCGATCCATTGGATTCCAATCCCACCGTAAATTTAATGGAAGGAAGGAAGGACGACATTAAATCTGCAAATTTTAATAAATTATCCAACGAGTTGGGCCATAGGACGAGCACGTCGTCCAAGTAGCGCAAAAGTAATAGAGATTTAATGGAGCAAGATGCCAAAACAGAATGCTCCAAATGTTGCACAACAATTTCTGCCAGTAGTAGGGAGAGGGGTGACCCCATTGGGGCACCCTCAAGCTGCCTGAAAATCTGTCCGTTGAACCTGAAAAAAGACCTGCGACAGATGAGGCGAAGAGCCCTTAAAATTGCCTGAATGACTTCATCCGGGTAAACTGCCAAAGTGGTGAGTTTTTCAACTATGAGATCATGGGCAAGGGGAACTGGTACATTCGGAAAAAGTGAAACAATATCTAAAGACGCAAGAATAAAATTGGAGGATGAAGGAGTAACAGATTTGATTAGATTAATGGCCTGAACCGAATTAGATGCGGAATACGGTGACCCAGCAAATAAAGGGGAAAGGAGGCGGGCCAACGCCTGTTCTAGAGAATAAGTGGGCGCTGGCGCGTCCCGAGACAAGGGGGCGGACAGGATGACCCTCCTTGTGAAGCTTAATAGTGCCAAATAATTTTGGGACGCGTGGGCCAGGAGGTGGATGCAACGAAGTACCCAAAACAGAAGGAAGACAATCATGATTTTTTAATTTGCTAAGAGTGGTTAAGGTGCTGGCAGTCGGATCTGAAGAGACATGAGAAAGAGAAATGTTAGACAGGGCATCACTCATCTTACTAATGTACTCGTCCTTATTCATGCACACCATTTGAGAGGACTTGTCAGCTTTTAAAATGGCAATGTTCGGTGCTGAACTCAATAGTCTTAATCCTTTTTGCTCAGCGCTAAAAACAGTGAAGGCCTGTTGACTGCAAGAAGGTTTCAAGTTTTGAATACTGTGGACAACCCGATAACGGGCTGGTTCTTGCTGTTGAAGTGGTAAAGCTGAGATAATTTGTTCGGTTTGTGGAATATATTTCAAGCTTCCTAATGCAAAAAGAATTTTTCAAATCGGACTAATAGTTGCAGAGATATGGTGTCTACAGACGGACAGACAAACCGATAACATAAGCACGATCTTTTTTTACAAAAGACGTGCTAAAAATGTGTTTTAGTATAGCAACCATATTTGCGTGCCTATAGTGTATTTTAATCATGAAGCTACCTAAATTTTAGGTTTGTGATAAACGCTGCATTTACATAACACGAGCGAAAGGTTATATATACCTTTGTTCTTTTTTTTTTCTTTATTGATTTATTTTTGATGCATATCTATTACATTAAAGTCGACTGTAGACTCAGTGCCCATGTGATCTTCAAGTATTCCGTAACAGACGCAGCAGTCTTCACAAATTATTTGTCCCTTCAAGAGGAACGAGAGGATGAACTACAATGTTATTAAACCAATATTTGTTTTTAAAAAAATTCACTTTTGAAAGAACGTTTCTTAACATAAATTCGAAACGTTTAAAAAAAAAAAAGATTCTCTAAAATTCTCGTGCTTGGCATACTAACCCATCTTACAGTTTAAACGGTTTTCCTAAAACGATCGGTAAATTTTAAAAGTCCAGTTACTGAGGAGCGATCAAGATGAATTGGTTGGTTAAATTATTAATCGGGAGTTTATTTTATCTTCCTTCCTTCCGACATTTATTACCTAATAGCCAATGCTTTGCCAACACTATTGATAACACTGCTTTAAAGTGCCTTGGAAATTTCCATGCCTCAGGTTCTATTTTTTTCATAAGAAAATCACGTACTTTCTTCTCAAAGGTCATTGAACTTGGCTGGTTTCGCCGTAACTGGAGGACAAGGGGGAGCGAAAAGGGGGGAGGGCGGAAGAGAACTGTCTGCGATCAGTACGCCCAACGATTAGCTGGCTGCCGTCACACATGCATAAAGTAGTTCTTGTTCTCTCGCATAGAACATGGTCGAAATTCTCAAAATGGGAATAACGCAATGGAAGCCGAACTATCTTCTTTAAATTAGACTACGCTCAAGAATGACAAACATTAAATCTAAAGTGAAATCGATTTCCCTGAGCGTATTGCATGAATTCTGTTAAGTACTAAGGTCATCGTTTATATTCAGTAACGGTAAAGAATGCGAGAAGTCTGGAAATTTTTCTTTTAACGAATCTAATAACGATAAATATTAAGAAAAAAATTTAACTGCTTAAAATTGCATCAGCTGCGCTGAAAATCGGTGCACAAAGAATAGTTCGAAAGGAATGCTTCAACTTTAAAAGAAAAAGCTCTTTTAATGTACACCGGTCATAAAAATTAAAGCAACAACCATACAAACCCTGTTAACAGACAACAACTGACAAAGTAATGAACGCAAGGAAAGGAACTTCATGTATGCTGTGAGGTACAGTATTTCACATTTGTGAACACAAAAGAACTGAGATGTGTGGCAAATGCCCGCAAATTATGGGCCTGTGTAAAAAAAAGTAAAGTAACGCATGAAACAATATCATAAATCAGCAGAAAAAAAAACATGGTATAAGAGCAGGCTTGAATTGGCCAATCGCTAAGCCGCGCAATCGCGCGGTAGTCCGCTGTGCCAGAGCGTTTTTTTTTTTTTTTCTTTGTTCGCTTTTCAAAATTCCATTATTCTAATTTGGTAAGCAATATGTTTTCTCATAACTTTGTGTGCGTGTGTGCGTATGTAGTTTCAAACCGTTGGTGGAAGTTTTTCAGGGCCGCCCTCGGTGGCGCAGTGGTTTAAGTGATGGTCTCTGATCATTCGTCCATAAGGGGTCCGGGTTCGAATACCGTGAGGCATGGATGTTGTGTTTGTCTTACGGCACTTGCTCTCTCCCTTCCCTGGAACCAGTGACCTTAAATTAAGGACGGACGACAGCTTATAGCCCATTGAGTTGCTCACGGTGGTCGTTAAACCTCCAATCAAAAAAAAAAAAAAAGTTTTTCAGGCTGACAACTCTTGGAATTATATTATGCCAACAACACATTTATGTTATTGTGAATGTCAGATATTTTTCCACCAATACATTCATCGCTGATGCTCAAATGGAGTTTCATCTCTGACTCTTTCATTCTCATACACTCTGTAACGTCTGTAGTGGAATGCTGTTATGACTAACCGTCTACCTCACATTACTCCTCTTCTATAAACCAGCAGTAGCCATCTAATGGTGCGGTGCCTGCTACCGGCGCCTGACAGGCTAAAAACTACATGTAAAGACCTGGAGCGCGCGATTTCGTGATTTATACATAGGTCAAAGCTCAAATGTCACGTGCAGAGGATTCAGTTTGCAATCCGCAGACTCAGACGCGTCAGGCGTGGGCTGGTGGCAATAGCATATAAAACTGACACAGTCATCTCATTGCATTCAGCTGCTTGTTTTGGATGGCAGGAAATTTCTGCGATCCCTAACTTTAAGATAGCTTTGTATTTAATTTTTTTTAATTTAAAAATTTGTTATTTTTCACAATGAATGTGCAATCAAAAATTGATTTCGTCGGTTAAATTATCTCATTGTGTTAATTAAAAAAAAAAAAATGGGAAACCGCAAACGAAAAAAGGTGGCGCAGAGAAATAGTGGGAACAGGAAAAAAAACTCACGCTAGAAAATAGTATAACTATCAAACAGAGATCATCGCTCTTTCCACGTTTATAAATGAGTCGCGGAAAATTTCTCATTGGCCGCCCCCGGGAATCGAACCTAGGGTCTTCCAGTTACGCGGCGGATATGCTTCCACTGCACCACAGAGGCCTCGAATTCCTCCAGACTACATACACTAACTTGCCAAGCCAATTTGGCAGGTTGCTTCTTGGAGACCCGCACAATGCTGGGGATTCACCAAAAAAATTGTGCGGGACTCCAAGAAGCAACCTGCCAAATTGGCTTGGCAAGTTAGTGTATGTAGTCTGGAGGAATTAGAGGCCGCTGTGGTGCAGTGGAAGCATATCCGGCGCGTAACTGGAAGACCTGGGTTCGATTCCAGGTGGCGGTCAATGAGAATTTTTCTGCGACTCACTTATAAACGTGGAAAGAGCGATGACCTCTGTTTGATGATCCTAGTTCACATCAAATGTCTGTATTAATTATAGTATTACTATAGTAGTAATCAGAATTTATTTGCGTAGAATAAAAATCAGTTTTCCAAGCTTTTGCACATTAACTAGATGGCTTTTTCAAGGAAGGTTGACAAAAAGTAAGTGACTTCCTTTTAATTAACACAAAAGCAAAGGAATTGATTTCATCTCTACAGAGTGAGTTGGGCAAACAGAAACAGCACCCGAAGCCTAGTACAGGCTGAATCTTTCTGCGCACAAATTAAAAGGAAAGCCGAAGAGGTGGCAAATCTTACTCCTTTGAATTTGGCCCAGACTGATTTGGTAGAGCAAACCGAGATCACTGACAACAAAAATTATTTTAAACATGCTGAATTAATTTTCGAGAGATCTGAAATCTTTAACCGGATCTCAAATTATTTGTACGCAAAGTACTAGCGGAAAAGCCCTCGATAGGGATATCTTATTCTCGAGGCCGTGCTCGAATGTGTTAATCAGTTTTTTTAATGATCATCTGATTCAACTCCTTAAGGGATCGATTTCTTGGAGACCAAGGTTAACAGTTCATAAAAAAGATGGAACAAAGAGACAGTAGCTGACTTATAATATGCAAAATAAGTCTCTTTACTGCACAGTGTGCTTATCATATTCGGAAGCTAAAGACGTAAATACATTCATTGAAGGAAAGGGTGGCTGCAATACAAAAAAATTTATACACCCATATTAAGGAGCATGAGCTATCAATAGTACATTTACACTGCGTTAAAGCTGATATATGGTGAGATCGCGAAATCAAAATACAGATTCTTTGTTTTTTTCGCAGAAAAGAAAATGGAGCTGAACAAGTACAATAAAGGTGGTATGTTTTGGACATGATAATTGAAATTGTATAATTAATTGGTAAGCGAGGAGAGGAACCTATGAAAGCGGAATGTCTTTGAAAAATCCTGAATTAGATTATGGTGACTTTTTAAAACTTTTGCTCTTGAGTAGCAAGTATGATTCCGTACTAAAGATGCATGTAGATGAAGTTGTGCCAAAACAGTACAAAAAAGACTGGTCACGGCGATTTTGTACCTATACTTTATGACTACTAAGCTTGCGGTGCTAAGATAGAATAATAATAACGTTTCGCAGAATAAAATGTTTATTATACATCGACTATAATTTCGCAGAGCATTCGCCCCGAGGAAGCAGAGCCAAAAGCTCTGCGAAACTATAGTCGATGTATAATAAACATTTTATTCTGCGAAACGTTGTTATTATTATTCTATCGATTTTGTATCTCTTCTATCAAAGGCAACCATGAACAAAATCATTGTTCTTATCAGTAATGCAATAAAAGAGAAAATATGTGAACAAGTTCATCGGGCGGGTATATATTGAATTCAGATAGACTAATTAACTGCTTTGCTAAATGAAGTAAAACACTGTCAAAGCTTTTGCTTCTGTAAAACAGAGTTTCATGTGACATTGCAGAACTGATCTGCTGGGGCTTAACAAAATAAAGCTAAATAATTATTAATATAGATCTGAACACCTTACAGATCTATTGGCTTTGCAATAATCTGTTTTGTTAAAATTTATTTTGTTTACATAGTCTGTCATACGACGACTATGATTTGTTTTCATTTAGAAGAAACGTTAATACTGTAAAATATTCTTACTATAACTTCCTTTCATTGAATTCTGTAACTGTTTCATTTACTAATTAGTAGTAAAGTATTTAAAGGAAAAAAACGACACTGCCTCACAATCTTCTAGTGTAACTTCAACACAACACAATTTACAGTACTACTGTATGCAGATGAGTTTTTTTTTTTTTTTTTTTTTTTTGGTTGCTTTTAAATCGTTCGACGCACATGGCACACGCCTCTCATCTGTTTGAATAAAGTCCCTAATATCGTCCAAGTAACTGTCTAAATATTTATGACATCCGAACTTAAGACAGTAGGAGTAACAGCAGAAAACAAACAACAACAAACTAGGAAATATCTCTGAATCGATTTGGATAAACATGTATGTGCTTTAATTAAATTTTATTGATTTACAGGTTTTTGTCCCACAGTTTAACTACTTAAAATTTAGAAATTTCACCAATTAAACTGTGTAGACAAAACTCTCTATGTCTCTCGGCTGAGAAATGTAGAAACAGTTCATGAAGGTGATAAATTATTATTTCATGTGAAAATAACATTATATAATTTGGAATCTATTTAAATGAATAAAAGCAGAATATTCACCTAAAAAGAAAGATAAATATTAATGGCTTATAAACAACCAGTCTTACTTAAAAGATTTTATTTAAAAAGATAGGAAAAAATAGCACTACCAGAATTCCACATCGGGAACTCAGCGAATATCGGGTCCATCGGAACTACGTATCTGCTGCCCGCGTTGTGGTCGCCGTACATAAAAAAAACTATTGAACCGGTAAGACAAAATCTTATACAAAGGCCATTCCATAAAAACTGAGAGTAATTTTTTTTTTTTGAGTTGGTAACAGTGCGATGGGGGAAAATAGCCACGCAGACGACTTAACTGAATTAAAGAAGGGGGAATTTTTCGATCGGAATTTTAGAAGTACTGATATGCAAAAAAATATATTTCAACTTCAGTGACATGCGTTTACTCCCTCTGGTGGCGAAATGAACGATAATCATTCTTACGTTTCGTGCTTCTCAATAAAAAATAATTTTTCAAATCGGTCCACCGATTTTTTTTTCAAATCGACGTTAAGCTTTGAATTTTTTGACACTCAACCTCGGAATCTTAAGCAGAATTTAAATGTGTTTTCAATATTTTTAACGAAGCTGGCGATATGTATTGCATTTATTTTCAGCATTCCAAACACGCCGTCTCATCCATTGTCTCTACGCCGTAGGAACAAGTATGTGTTGCACAATTTTCAGTCCCAGAAGTCGTTCTTTGTAGCATCTATCGGTAGATCAGTGGCGGCCCGTGACCAAAATTGCTGGGAAGGCAAACTACTTTTCAGCCGGGATTCAAATAAATTTATTTAAATTTCCAAGATGAAGATGACAATTCGATTTTTCGCGTAAAATGTGACAAGGATGGTAAGTCAGATAATATCCGAAAACTTAAAAATTTCATCGTCCTGGGTGGTGTAGTGGTTAGCATACCCGAGCGCTATCTGGGAGGCGCGGATTCGAGTCCCGCTCTAGGACGATGAAAATTTTCAAGTTTTCGAATATTATCTGGCTTACCATCCTTGACACATTTACGCCAAAAATCGGATTGCCATCTTCAAAATTTGTATTATATGGTGCAATCCCGTATTTCTTTCATGATAAATGTATTCAATTTAATGCCATTTTTTTTTACATTATAATTTTTTATTTACTTCCTCATGTGCGAAGTATGAAATAAGTAACGTGACCCGTGAAAAGATTCATCAAGATTTTACCGGAAACGCACGTTTTACATGACTTTGAGACCAACACAAAACCTGTTTATGTAAGACTCCGGCCCTTCGCCTAAGTATATTTTTTTCTGTCTGAATTGCCCTCTTGGACTATTTGGGAACTGTTAAGCCAGTTTGAATATGAAATGTATTGGATCGAAATAGATTTTTATTAAGGAGATCAACAGAAGATAAAAAGCAAGACTGAACTATACATCTTTTCATCTCAAATGAAATTCTATGTACACCTCTACCTTCACTGACGCCAAAAGAAAAAAGTCTTGAAAACTTTGCATACAGCGTTTACCTATACAGCAAGAGAGAAATCTTACTTTACGCTTATATTGTCTTGTATATGAGGTCTATCTTTCGTTCTTTCTGTTTGGCGAAGTGATTTATTATATGGTCATACCATGTCTGTTCTGCTTCGATCCTCTTCACAAGCACTTTCTCGATGGACAGAACTGATAAACTTGACAAACCTTTCTTGCCCAATGGAGTTTCTCTTGTAGTTTTTTATCCTCTTCAGGCACGAGAAACTGCGTTCCACAGAGGCCGATGTTGCAGGAATCGTTACCACGAGGAAAAGAAGTCTAAATAGCTCTGGCAGTGCCTGTGCTAGATTATTATTGTATATGGCAGAGAGAAGTTCTGTTGTACTTTTGGCATTGTTCCACAGATCTCTGTCTGAATACAGAACCTGCAGCTCACTATGCAGTTTAGTGCTGTCAAAGTATTTTTCATAAGTTTGAAGCAGAGCTTTAAAACAGTGTTCAGGAAAAATTCTAGAATGAGCTTCAAAGCAGTGTACATCAACCAGCTGAAGAAATTTTAATTTCTCAGTGTCAGAAAACCGGCATTTTAAATGAGTTGTAACATTGTCTATTACCTCATAATACAGTCTTCTGTATTGTATGGTGGCTGGAATATCATTGCTTCCTTTAAATCTTTTATTTGGAGAACCAACCTCACTACATACGTTATGATAGAGATCATCAAACTGTCCCTGATCTCGAAAGTACAACAATCTTTCACATGAGCCAGTAATTCGTTTGTTACAGAATGTAACATAGGAACTATTTGATTGCAGTACAGAGAAAGTAACCTCAGTTAAATCAAATATTTTTTTATATGAGAAGAGAAAAAAACCGAAATTAAAATCTTGGAGCCACCGTTTTAGACATGCTGTTTCGTGAATTGTCCCATCATCATAGTTGGAATCATCCTCAATTTTTTCAAATACTTCAATTAGCAGGCACCTGTGGTCAGCTATGGTAGACACTGAACGAGATTTGAAGTTCCACCTGGTCTGAGATACACGAGGTGGTCTGGGACCACCAACAGATTCTAGTAAATGAACACGCTTTGTCGATTTGGAAAAGGATGCACAAATTGCATTTAAATTTGCAAAAAAAAAAAAAACACAAACAAAAAAACGTGATTCCTTCAACACTGACGCTGCTCTGCTCAAAACTAAGTTCAGCCTGTGTGCGTAGCAATGAACAAATAATGCTTGAGGGGCATCACACTTCACCTTTGCTTGCAATCCATTCAGCTCTGATGCCATCACTGCTGCGCCATCATATGTCTGTGCAACTAGTTTTTCTTTGTAGCTAAATCTTTCCAGCTCACGATCCAGTAATTCTTTAAGCGAAGTAGCACACCGATCAGAACTTACGTCAAAAAATCCCAAAAATCTTTCTACTGGTACTCCATCTTTCACGAATCGAACCATAATTCATACTTGTGCATGGGAGCTAATATCTGTCGCTTCATCAATCTGCCAAAAAAAAAAAAAAAAAAAGAACTGGTCATTTTCAATATCTGCATTGATTTCATTCCTAATTATATGATCAACTGATTTGATTAAATCATTCTGTATTGTTTTTGAAGTTCCTGAAAATGTGGTACTATTCTCCATAAACTCTCAATGTTTCGTTACTCTTGGAGAGTAAATCAATCATCTCGATGTAATTTCCCTTATTTTCAGAGACTTCGCTCTCATCGTGTCCACGAAGTGAGAGCTCTTGCCGGGCCAGTAGTGTTGTAATATCAATCAACTTCTTCATTACATCAAGATTCTTTTTTACTTTTTCATTATGACGTAATTCACTTGTTCTCTTCGCTTCGTTGAGAGAGTAGTCTATCCTTGTTTTGCCTAGCAACTCTAATTAAACAACTGCCAGAATGTGATCTTTACACTTTTTGTTCCTGTCCAAAGCACGTGGTAAATTTTTCAAATCATTGAAGCCTTTCTCTTGCCAGACTTCATTGCCACTCACAGGAAACAGCAAACATGGCCAACAATATAGTTTGTTCGTTGATTCACTACCAGTTAGCCATTGTTCTTTTCTGTACCAGTCAACATTAAAACCTCTGAAGTTTTGCCCTCTGAAGTCATCTTTTTCATTTCAGGTGTAGGCTTACCATCATTTTTAATGATTCTTTTCTTCAAAATATCTCCTACTAAAAGGCTTTTCCAGTAAGCTATCCACCATATTAGATATGTTTGAAGCAGAGGCCATGGTCTGATAAACAACTCTTCATAAAACATAAATAAAATTAGTTACACAAACATTAGTGTGAAAGAAAAGCAACTAGGAAGAAGACGCTATGTAATGACGCTCGAAACTGTCAGAATGAGGAGTTAACACAGTGGAGCTGCCTACAGAGAAACAGCTGTTCCCATGAGGCAAGATAACATCTGCCTCACAGGAAGTCCACGGTGCGCGTGCGCTCTTTATATTCGCAGTTCCACCGCCTACCTTCGTATCTACTGATTCAGTGGGAGTAAATAGGCTTGGCGCAAAATGTACGAGAGGCATTTCGCTTCCTGCCTCAAGGACGGAGATCGCAAGCTGAGGTCAATTCGAAACTACGCGCTACAGATTGTTTTCGAAAAGCGTCAATTTAAAAAAACTGAATGAACGCATAGACGACATTTAATTCAAAAGAGTTAACTAGCATAAACGTTTGCTTTCCTATACCCAAAAGTACTGAATGAACAAAACGAATAATTCTAACTAAGAGTCTTAAAATTCTGACGAGGCACTGCCTCCCTTGCCTCCTCCCAAAAGCCGCTACTGCGGTAGATGTCCCTGCATCAGATCTTTTTTCCTTCCAAAATAAATTGGATAGGGTGATGTCAATGATTGAGACCAGACCGTCGGTGTGCCGTTCGCAACGTTCACTTTTGAAAGCAAGAAAGCGTGTATACAGAGGCCATCTGACTATGGGTTGGTTAGCTGGTTTGGGAGGAATTACGGAGAAAAGCCCTGGTTTGGTCACAAAGCGCAAAGTACAGGGCCGGTGCTAAAGTGCTTGGCGCCATAGACAAGCCATCACCTTGCGCCCCAAAAATGTGTTGTTCACTTGTGTGGCTAATCATATTGTATTAATTCAATAATTTTAGAACGCAAAAATGCAATATAAACGAAATAGAAAGAAACTAATAGAAACTACATATGTTTACTTACTGATCCAATGTAAAGTAAAATTTCATTTTGCCCTATGCTTTATTGATCGCGAAATTACCAACTAGCGCCTTCAAATCGATGTCACGGGCAGTTTCTTGTTCGATCGATAACGCAGATAACCCAAGAAGGTTTTTTTCTGGATACTCGGATAGAAAAGAAACAAGAATTCCAGAGGAATTAATATAGTGGCAGAACGTCACTTACTCTTTCCCCAGATCTCATTAGAAAATAGTCTGAGTGCGACAGTTGCTAATATTTAGGTGTTGAGCATTGCCACTATTTTTGATAGAAGTGGACAATCTTGGTATTTCCGTTGAACGCCTTATAATACAGAATCCATTTGCTTTAAAAATTTTGTGCCACCCTCAAGCGGCGTCTAGCCTGCCTGCTGCGTAGGGACAGGCCTGGTTTGTGGCAGTTTCAGACTGATGCGCGCTTTCGCGTCGGCGTCAGATTTACTGCAAGCTGACTTACCTAGACTCTGCTCCCCTCTTACTCAAGGAATAAGAAATTGCAAGTTATGTCGAATATCGAAAGGACAACAGAAAATAAAACTGTTTTTATCGTTTGTGTGTGTTTTTTAATTTATTATCTCATTTGATTTTATCAACTCTAAATCTTGGCGCCCCCCAAATTTTTAGCACCCTAGGCAGTCGCCTATTTCGTCTAGTAGCTGAACCGGCCCTGGCAAAGTACACCACTAATCAAAGAGACAAAGAGCATGGGCCGTTGCTACCCCCACCCATCCACCCCAAATCAACCTGAGAACCAGCTGTTCTATAAGGAAATCTTCTTACTATATCTTTAGGTGATATTCTGGGACTACAAAAAAACACGTAGCAGTTCGCTGTTCCGGCTTGAATACAAATTGGAGAAATGCTACGTTTATTTTAACTTTAACAGCGCGACATACCGTAAGGCGCCATGTTTTGATTTATATAAAAGCAGGTGCAGCGTTTCCACATTTCGGAACTGAAAACAAATCAAAGCTTTATCTTAATGCGAAAAATGCCGAATTGTACAAAACTCCATCAAAAATGCAGGCAAAGATTTTTGTTTTATTCCCGTATAACTAAAGGAAGTACTGGATTTATACTGTACATTGTCTGACTTCACTCACCCATCTGCGGCAAGTTTTGGGCTACCGCTGGCTGTTACAGGCTTGTTCCACGAGCTGGTGTCAGGGTGTGATACTTTAGGATCCGGCACAAGTATTAATTTACCATAAGAAAAGGAAAAATGTTGGCAGCCTTTCTTTAGCAGTGTAGCGCAACTACATTTTAGTGACCTAAAACCGAATCGTGACATTATTTAAATGAGCTAATCACGTCTAAGCCCACTTTCGTTTTTCATCTAGTACAACTGGGTTGATTTTTTGTTGTTCCATAACATTTCGTAATGTTCAACGTTGTACTAGATTCTGCTTTAAAGCACCAATTCGATATGCACAACAGAGATCGATACGATCGTAATGCTTCGTCAGAGGGCAAATTTTTCCTGAAGACCGAACATTTTAGCCTTGTAACGCTTATTGGGTTGAGTTTGTTACAGTACACACTGTTGCTATGGCGATAGCTCTTGTCGCGTGCTTTCCGTGCACAGCAACGAGTTAAATATTTAGTTCTGGAAGTTAAGGATTGGAAAATTGGGATGGATATGAAACAGATGAAATGCAACTGCAACAGGAAGCTAATAGTGCGCATTTCCGACTTTCTCTCTCTTTCCATCGCTACTCGAAAATATACGGTTGTTTGTTTAATCTTCTGGAATGTCATAACGAAAACTTATTTCTGGATATTATTTTTCAGCTCTTTCTCTTTTTTTTTTTTTTTTTTTGCCTTTCTTTTTTTCTCTTTCTCACTCTCTCTTTTCATTGTTTCGCTTCTTAGGTCGCGAGGTATCTTACCAGTGCAGCTTCTTGTTTCTTTCGCCCTCTGTCGTAAGGTTTCTGGGATTACAGCAAACTTATGGTAGAAGCCTCAAAAATAAAGGCGATATTTTCCTGGCGGTCAGAAAGAAAGCGGTGCGTGTCACCTCACCTAAGTGGAGCAGCGTTCAGCGCTTTGTTCTTTAGACAGGCCTCGTCGTATTTTCGAAATGTTTTACTAAGTTTTGAAAACGGATGGTGCTGTTGAACGAAATCATGGCACAGTTATAGCAGAATTATAATATAATTAAACTTTAAAGCGATGTACATTTTAAAGTTGCTTTATTTGAGTTGGAAATGTGTCTAACGACGTCTCCCATTGGCGAACAGTCAAGAAGCGGTTTTAGGTTTTCGGCGCAGGGCTTTGGTCTGAATTCAAGTGAGGTACATTAGAGGTCTGCACGGCCCGGGTCGGGCTCTTTTAGTTTAGAGAGCAAAGTAACGGGCTGGGCCGAGCCGAGCCTTTTCCCAGTCACTTACGGTCGGGCCAAGTCGACCCATTCTTTTTATCGCATGGTGAAAGAAAAAAGTCGTGTGTTCAGATTTCCTGGTCTGTTTAACTGGCTTTACTTACTTCCATGACATAGCCTAGAGTGTACTCACAGAGGAGAGACTCTCCTTGCCTCTGTGTCTCTGTGATCATAGTGTTTTAAAAATCTGAAGGCATTAAGATGGCAAAAACAATTTGGGGCTAGTTGGCAACAAAAAGGTTGTTTTTTTATTGGAGGTTTAACGACCACCGTGAGCAACTCAAATGGGCTATAAGCAGTCGCCCGCCCCTAATTTACAGTCACTGGTTCCAGGGAAGGAAAAGAGCCCCAGTGCCGTAAGACAAACACAACATCCATGCCTCACCGAGATTCGAACACGGACCCCTCTCGGGCGAATGATCAAAGGCCATCGCTTAGACCACTGCGCCACCAGGGCGGCACAAAAAGGTTCGACCCCGAGCGAGAGTGTGTGTGTGTTGTGTGGAGTGTACGACGGGAGATGTCTGCAGTAGAGTGTGGCGCGCGTGTGTGCATGACAGAGTGAGACGACATCGATTGTTTCTCCTAATCTGTACATAGGGATTGACTTTTGCAGTGTTCCGCTTGCTAGTTCTGAGAAAGGGAGATTTTGAACGCGCTTAATGTTTTTTTAACTCTCTCTTTAAAGGTTATATTCTTTGACAATTGCCAAAGTTTAGTTAATATTTTTATGCTTACATTCAATTAAATATTTCAATAATATCTCACCTCATTATTTGATTTTCTCAATTTAATAAAATACAATAGAAATACAAATTAATACAAAATGGCACATCACGGGCCAGGCAGAGTGTCTAATATTTGAAACGGGCCAGGCCGAGTGTCTAATATTTGAAACGGGCCAGGCCGAGTGTCTAATATTTAAAACGGGCCAGGCCGAGTGTCTAATATTTAAAACGGGCCAGGCCGAGTGTCTAATATTTGAAACGGGCCAGGCTTGGGAGTAAAAATGAAAATGCTGTAGGTATGCAGTGCACACCTAGTTTACAAGGCTCACCAACTAAGGCCCGTGCCGACCTCTAATACACTTTGTGTTCTTTCTCTTTCATACCTCCCCCAACTCTGGAAGGACTTACACGACATCCATGTCTTACTTCGCTCTTCGAATCCATACCTGGCTGCGGTGGCGGCACTTCATTCCTGAGGCCTCCTCCGTAAGAATAACGTTGTAATCCTCTCTCTCACCTTTTCCAAGCTGCTCAGAAATTTTGATTTACACTTCTGTAGCAGGAAAAGAGTAAACACGTCTTCAGCAGTTTCTTTGGTTTTTTTTTTTTATGTTTTACTCAGTTCAGCGAAATATTGAGACACTTATAATTTACGCATTGGAAATTATCAATGGAAAATGAAAAGAATGAATTCACCTTTGTCGCACTAACAAATAATAGCTCTCCAACAAGTTACCAGAATGTTTTAATTTTCGCTTTTGCAAAGTCGTTTATCAGAAAGCGCACGTCCAGTTTTTCGGCTTCCTCTACATTTATTGAGAAGCAAATCACTTTAACTAGGGCAGTAATTCTGTCGCGACGCGAATTTCCGGGGTTTTTCTGCAATTTCGCGAATATCAAATATATCCGCGAATTTCAGATTTTTTACCTATTTTTGCCTAATTTCTATTATATTTTTTTGATTACTGCATTTTTCATAATTAAATATTGCTTTCGTTAGAATTTACGCGAAAATTATACGGCAAAGTAACCCTACTCGAAAGTCCAAACCAGAGCTTTAAACCTTGAATAATCTCTCAAGATTGTTCGTTACGAACATATTCTTTCGAACAAGCTTGACGGGTAATTCAAGGTCACATGCACTCTGCTGAAGAGTGTACATGTGGCTTTTCGTGATTTCTCCCCGCTACTGTTGAATGACCTTTGCGACTTGCAGGACTAGTAAACCGTAAACCGGATGTCGTCAGTTGTGTTAATAATTTTAGCTGGGAAAGCAGCTCACACAAAAGAGTATTTCGCAGACCCTTAGCTTAGAAAATTTGTGCGTTCGTGTGAGTAGTTGATGAAGTTTCTAGATATTGATTTTTAATTTTGAGAATGAGCCACGTGAGTGAGATGAGTGCATCTGAAAGATGCAAGCAGTACAGCAAAGGAACATTTCATGGGTACAAAAATCTATTGTTCTGTTCGTGTTGCAACATACCAGTTAATTTTTCAAGGTCAGTTGCGAAAAGCATTTAGCAAGCAAGCTGCATAAAAAAAAGGTGTGTCTGAACAGTGAACAGAAAATAATGCAGAAATGTGTTGATTAATTAATTGAGAAAGGAACTGCACAAGAATAGCTTCGCTCAATGGAACTTTCGAAATTAACTGGTGCCTTTTGTGCAGCTAACATTCCACTTTCCAAACTGGATAACCCTACATTAAAAAATTACATGGAAAATTTCTTGAAAGATATTGGTGTTATTCCAAATGCAAATTGGATGCGGAAATGTTATTTGCCGAAAATATATTATCTTCACAAGCAACAAGTGAAAGATTTTTTTTAATCATTATCCGGTGTAAGCATCGTGGCAGACGAAACAACTGATTCAAAAGATAGATACATTTTTAATATTCTTACTGTTCCATCAGCTGAACTGAATGTTGAAAGCTGCAATGATGAAACCTCTTTGAATGAATTCTTCCTTGAGTGCATCACTTTGGAATCCATAAATTTTAAAGCAGTCAGCGAGGCAATATTTTATTGCGTTAATAAGTATGAAATACCTTTTGCTAATATAACCGCTTTTGTGACAGACAATGCATTTTCCATGTCCAAAGCGTGAGGAAAGAGCCTGAAAGCCATATTTTTGAATGGTGTTCACGTCACCTGCAACCTGCATCTTTTAAATCTTTTGGGCGAAATTTGGCAGAATGAATTTGAAAATGTTAACTGTTTAGTAATTGCTGTTAAACGTGCCTTCACAGCTTGTCCCTGCCGTAAAGGACGTTTTCGAATAATTTTGTGAGAAAGATGAAATTTTTGCAAGAGAAATAAGAAATTTTTCGTAACTTGGTAGATTTTTTTTTTTTTTTTTTTTTTTTTGAGATATTAGTGTATATCATCGGCCGTGAACTTTTCGCGAAATTTCATAATTTACCCCGCGACCGCCCAGCGAATTTTACCTTTTTTTTCCCGGGATAAAATTACTGCCCTACTTATAACCTATCTTATTCTATTTTATTACTCACATAGCTTTTTGTTAACTTCAGTTTGAGGACGATCTCTCAGCTGAACTTACAGTCACAGGTGAAGGTAGTAAACAAAATGTGTGTTGTTTATAACTCTGAAAAGCTAAGGACCATACTATGGTACTTCGTTATAAGCGGTCTTTTTACACCAAACACAGTTTCTGTTAACTAAGTTTGATTTCCCCTGCTTTGAAAAACACACTGCTTCAAGCAAAAAGAAGCGCCGATGTCACTACTATAAGAGGATCTGGTAGTAACTGTACATGCTAGAAAATTTTATGCTCACAGAGCTTAGTTCTATTGCTTGGAAATAATAATGAAAACTTGGATATTATTTCACACAGAGAAAAAAACCGCAAGTCTAACTAGGAATTCCCAATTTCAAATTGTTAAACATTTTGGTTCTAAAATGTGGTCATGGACGCCCAGAAGCTTAGTTTTAAGGAAGGGGCAAACAAAAATTGTTACTACAAATAACATACACAAACATCATACGTAAATTTCTACTATGACTTCTTGTTATGTAACCCGTTGTTATCACATACAGAGAAGACCAAAAGGCTACATAATAGTGATGGATAAATGAAATTCAACTGCTTTTTGGGAAAATAAGACCATTTCTTTGTTGTTGCCTTCTGTTTTTTGGCCACGTGGATCTATGCACCAAGAAACCCCAGCGATCACCCAGTCGTTCATCAAGAAATCAAAAATACCCTGAGAACAAAGTTCTGGGAGAAACTTTGGGAGATCTTTGCCCAGCAGCCAGGGGGCGTATTTAGAAGGTGGGCCTTATAGTGTTTTATTAATTTTGTTTATGCTTTTGGTTAAAATGCGACTTATATTAGAAAAAATGCTGTAATTTAATGAAAATGCATCAACTTACCATAACAAAACAATGCTTTACTTTTTTCTATTTTTCATTGACTTTTATTTGGTTCTGGTAGAACCAAGAATATTTATTATGCCAATGATGCAAGTTTTCAATAATAAAAATTATTAATGTGATCCATGGCTTTGCTTTTTATTGCCACATAATTCTTTAAAATTAGGTGCTATCGAAGAAAAATGTAATCTTATATGGGGCTCTGCATTCAGCTTATTCCGGTGCTTAGTTTTTTGTTGAGGCATACACAGAAAAGCCAGTTTCACACAGATAGGTTGTCGCAAATGGTAAGAGCACTGACACAGCTTTTTGCAATATTAGAACTGCACCGAAACTCCTTTCAAACTGCACCGAAATTCTGTCATTGGCACTGTTTTATAAACAGATGCCACCGAAGAATCTGACGTCAATTCAATACATATTTCATATTAATCAGATGAAAAGAAAGGAGGTTTCTCATTTATAAGAAATGGATTTTTAATCCATAATTGACTTTTTATTTTTTCGTGCTGCTCATCAGGAAAATAGTGGCTCATTGAATCGTGGAGAGCTTCCAGGTGTTGGGTGATTTCATCATATTGTTTGTTTTCTATTTCTGAGTCCAACTCAGACAGAAAGTTTCTCACGGTTGAAAAGCAGTCAAGTTCGTAGCTGCAGACACAACTGGTCCAAAATTGTAGCGGTTTTTTTAAATGCCACAAATTTGTCTTTGGTAATGAATACATCAATTTGCTTTCCTTGAAGTGCAAGTTGAGTTCATTCAGTTTTCAGAAAATATCAGATAAATAAGCCACTCGAAATAACCACTATCATTTAATCGATCTTACAAATAAAAGTGGTTATCTATGAAGAAAGCATGCACTTCAAGCTCGAAGTTCAAAAAAGCATTCCAATATTTTACCTCGAGATAACCACCTCACTTCCGTGTATAAAGAAATGACGTATGCACACTTCCCATATAATCACACAAGATTTTAAACAATCTAATATTCAGCGGACGACCTTTTATGAAGTTTATCATTTTAGCTACTTCATCCAGGACGCTTTTTAGATGAAGAGGCAAATTTTTCGCGGCAAGAGCTTGCCCAAGAAGCATACAGTGACTACTGGTACAGTGCTTTGCAATCATTTTGAAGCGTGCGACAATACCGATGTTTTTCCAGTTTTGACTCCTCCCTCAATCTTTTTGCACCACTTCTTTGAGATGTTCTGTCCCACGTGGTTTTCATGGCTTTCTGTCACATCTTTTTTCTTGCTTTTTTATTGGTTGCGAAGAATTGGTTGGTTAAGGCTGTCATCGGGAAAAACATGGAATTAACAGATTTTCTTGAAAATTTCGGCGATGTTTTACGAACTGCTTGCGGAACCCCTGATCTAAGCCAGTGTTTCTCAAGTGGGGTTCCGCGGAACACACTTTGAGAAACACTGGCTTAGATCACTGTGCCACCTGGCAACACGCGGAGTTGATCATAACTGTCGTGGAGTTTTGCGGCCTTCACATTGCTGTATGCAAAAATACTAAAGTACTGCTTCTCCCATATTTTCAACACTTCTTGCTATTTTCAAATATACTTTCCGGGCAGAACGGAAAAATTAAATCAGAACATGCATTTCAGGGCACCTTTTTTACACATATGCATTAGTTCCGATTTCTGTAAACTTAAAGAAACAAGGTGCATTACTTAGAGAAATTAATTGTTAATACTCCTTCGTTACCCCGCTGTTGGTTGGGTGGTCGTTCGCGTATTTCTGGCATCTCTGTCCCTGGGTGGTTAAAACAGCGTCCCTTCAAAGTGGCTTCCTTTCTGGAGCCGCGGATGGCTTAGTGGTTAGCGAGTCAGACTATCATTGTATTTCCTCAGGTTCGAACCTGGGCTGATCTTTCAGAGATGGTGTAATTTACTAACAATCGCTGAATATCCGCCGTGCATCGGACGAGCACGGTAAGTGACGGCCCCCAGGCTGGACCCACTGGTTAAATGGGTAACCTTTCCTATGCCCCTCCCCCTGAAATTCTCTCACCCCTCTATGTGCAACATCGTACTTGTACGGTGGCGCCATCTACTGTACTCTAATCTCACTACAAACTGTTCTGTCAAAGTCGCTAGACTTGCTCTCATTCCTACCGTTTCTGTGTCCTGCCCAAAAGATCGCTGTAGGTGGCTGGGACCTAAACTCTACTCACTGTGGACGGAAGTCCTACAAGAAAATGGCAAATACTACTGTGGCTTCCTTTCTTGGGTGGTCGTTTGCGTATTTGTGGCATCTCTATCCCTGGGTAGTTTAAACAGCATCCCTGGGTAGTGGCTTCCTTCCCTGAAATTAGTAGCAGTAAATTTGGGGTGGGCGACTCCTCCTAGCCTTCGGTACATTAAACTCCGATTAAAAAAGAAAAAAAAAACCTTGTACGTTGTTAGCAAGAAAAAGAAAAAAAAATTGTGAGCTTGTTATGTGGAAAGCCAAACAACGAAATGTCAGGAGTGTTAACTACTAAATTATGTCTGTTTATTAGAGTTTTTTTTTCACCGTTTCTTTAAAGTACATATTGTTTTACGTGCATTTATTTCCCTTGAAATGCCTTGTTTGTTGTCACGGCCACGTTTGTTGATTTTTATTTAATTTCTCGTTTGAGTTATTTCATTTTTGGCAGTGGGGATTTGGCAACACTCTCGTATCCTGACTTAAATTTAGGAACAGAGTCGCGTGCAGTTTTGTATGCTTCTCCGAAGCGCCTTGAGACACCAACTGAAATGTTACCTGCCACGAACTTCGGGTCATTCATGGTGAAAAACGTGCTAGAACTTAGAAGTTCAGCTTTGAAAGTATAGCATAAAGATTTCAAAATGCCATTGTCTCGTGAAATCAGCAATCCAGTTTTACTCCACCAAATGACAGCGTTTTCCCTCTTGTGTTGCAAAATAAAGACAGGGCAAGTTGTCAGAAATTACACATTAGAATAAAACATGGTAAATGACAAAAAGTACATCTACAAAGGAAATGGGTAATTGCGGTAACCATAAGTTCCAACACCACTACGCTACAGTTAAAATGAAAATCTGGAATTGTTCCTCCTATATTTCTAAGGCTGATATTTAATTGTTAACGTTGATGTAAAGGTCTGCTTCTGAATATGATAAGACGGTCATTCTCAAATGATAAGGACGTTCTTCTATCTACGGAAAATAGTCACATTTAAGGGCCACAAACTTAAAAATTTCACGGGGGATTTTTTTTAAGGGCCACAAACTTAAAAATTTCACGGAAGATTTCCTTGCAGGAAAATTTAAGGCCATACTTAATCTATTTAAAGCAGTTTGATCAATCCCGGAAAGGCAGAAGCACTTCATTCGCCTCGAGGAAGGTTTGTGCGAACTCATAAAATAAGCTCTTCATGAACTTTAATGATTGCAGGAAAGATAAATCAATCCCTGAATAAATTATTTTAAGAGAGCGACAGAGTGAGGAGAAATGAGTTGAATTTCAGTTATGTTGAGAATGAGCGACACAGTATTGCAGATCATCGGTTACACGGCTGACCAGAGTGATGGTTGTTAGGTATTAGTCAGCCTAGTTGTGCAGTCGCAGCAGTGGGCGACGTCAGCCGCTCAGTACTGGGTGGGCTAAGCATGATGGCGTAGAGGGGTTCACAAATTTTGGCAAAAAAATTCCGTTCACGTACATTTCACCCGACGCTGATAATATTATCCTCAGAAAAAAAAAGTTTTCCAAGTGAATACTGTACGTAGTATTTATCCAATGTATGTACACTCAGTAAACAAAACATTAGAGGCAGGGGTGATGGGCAACCCCGGCGCAGAGTGGAACAGACACAAACCGAACGCAGGCGATAAACAGACTGACAGCAGCGCTTCCCAACGGCAATCGACGAGCATGAATAAACGTGGTGATCTGAGCGCCTTTGATCGTGGACGCATGTCGGCGCAAGACAGACTATCTTCCACGTGGTAAGAACCCTAGGGTTACCGAGGGCAACCGTACCAAGGGTGTACCGCGAGTATACCATCGACGGACGTACCAGCGCCCAGAGAGCATGCGGCGGGGGTGGACCACACGCCACTGATGACCGGGATAGAGTAGAATACCTAGGCTCGTACAGACCAAGTGCTCGGCAACAGCGGGGCAAACCACATCCAGGTTAAGCGTTGAAGGCCGAAGCAGCGTCAGCAAACAAACGGCACGGGTCACACTGCATTCCCTAGGCTACCGGAGCCGACGTCCAACTCATGTGTCCCTGTTGACTGCTCGTCATTGGACATTCGCCTCGCCTGGTGCCGGGAACATCAAAACTGGACCTCTACAGAATGGCGCCGAGTCACGTGGTGGGCTGAGTCCCGTTTTCAGCTGTACCGAGCGAATGGAGGATGCGGGTGTGGCTTCGACAGCATGAGGTCATGTCCCTGTTCGTGCCAGGTCGGGCCTGTTCAAGGCGGTGGGGGTTCTGTGATGGTTTGAGGAGATTTCTCACGGAACACATTAGGTCCCTTAATGTGTCTGGAGAGGTCCTTAACCCCTGCGCGCTACCAGCATGTGCTGGCTGATCACCTACACCCTTTAATGGCCTTCACGCATCCTGCGGCCGATGTTCTGTTTCAGAAGGACAATGGGCCGCAACTACCCAGGCATAGCTCGAAGAACACTCATCTAAGTTTGGAACCATCCAGTGGTTCCCAAGGTCCCCGGATTAAGGATCTGTGGCTGCGGAAGTTCTCTGTAATTCCGTGGAGCTGAACATCAAATCCATGGATCCTGGGCCGACATCTCGGGCAGAGTTGTGAACAATGCTGCAACAGGCATGGCTGGCATTACCTCCGGAAACCCTTCAGCATCTGGTGGAGTCGATGCCTCGGCATGGACAGGCCGTTATTCACGCTAGAGGAGGACTAACACTCTATTAGGTGGGTTCTCAAATGTTTTGTCCATTGAGTGTAGTATGGGAACCATGGATACGAATCTCTACGGCAAGTTACTATTTTTAGCTTACGACTTTTTTTTGCTTTCATTAGGCTGTTTAGAAATTTTAGTTTGCTACCTCCCAAGAAATCTCTCTCTTTCACCTTTTTAAACTCTAATTACAAAAACGATGTTTTTCTACTACTCTTAGACATTCGCTCAGGGTACAAATTTAACAAAAAACTCCATTTCACAGAAGTGCAAGCACTAAATTTAACAAAACATTCATTTTCTAAAGCAAAATTTCAGTGAATTCGAGAAATTCATATACATTTGTGCAAGTTTCCTAAGAATTTGAATGATTGCACCCGCTATATGTTCTAATTACTTAAATATTTTGGGGAGGTTAATGAGTTGGCTCAAAGAAAAGTCGGGTGGCTGAAGCACGCCGACCCCACCGCACCTGCAGCGTCGCGCCTGAGTTGCAGTGCTGGATTGTAGGGGGGGATCTGATCGGGGCCAAGGTGCAGTCGGAAAATCCAAAATTCCGGAAAAATCAAGCATACTCTATTACCTTTATTTATACAGAGTGATTCAAAATGGACTTTACAATTTTGAAAGCGTATAGAAATTTATTCAGAATACTTACAAATTTTTTGGTGACGTTGCTTTTCGGCTCTATCACGTAGGCTTTTTAAAAATAACGGGATCCGCAATGTTAGAAGACATTACATTTCGCCTTCAATAATCATCTGCCGAATTCCGTGGCAATGTTTTAATTTTGTTTTCTTGTAATTACGGGCTTCAGGATCATTTGTCAGTCGACATTGGTTATTCCCTGTCGTTTACTGACACCAGAAAATACGCTTTTCCAAGTTGACGCTATCCTGTTGAAGGAAACTTGGTTCCCAATTTTCTGATAGCAATTTCCAATTACTTATAAATTCTTTGTGTATTTTCGGGTTTTTCGAGTATCACTTCGAATTTTCTTTGTATCTTTTGGTTTACAAATTTTTGTGTATTTTCGAATTTTCCGAGTATCACTTACAACTCATTGTGTATTTTTTCGATTGCAATGTGAATATACAATATATATATATTTTCCACATTACTGACATCACCCTTCCCGACCTTATTATTATTATTTTTTATGTTATTGTTGTTTCGGGGTTTAACGACCATGAGCAAATCAAACGGCTATAAGCAGTCGATCTTCTCTAATGTTGGGCCATGGGAAAAACACATACCCGTGCCAGAGGCGTAACTACGGCGGGTAGGCGGGGCGGCTACCCAGGGCGCAGCTCAAGAGAGGGCGCAAAAGTCACAGCGTAAAATCTGATTAAAACCGGAGTTGAAACTTTTGCGCCAGTTACTGGAACAGAATTACAGAATGTACCTATAATTTCTTTCTCCAGTTGTGGCAGCTTGGATGCTGAAAATTCGCATTTCTTCCTCAAAATGTACAAAGAATGTACACTGATGAGTCATTACATTATAACCACCTACCTAATAAGCTGTATGGCCCCCTTTGGCCCACAAAACAGCGGCCACTCGTCGAGTGGCGATAGCTATCCTGGGGTATCTGGTACCAACAGCAGGTCCTACAGTTCACGTGCATTTCGAGGTGGTGGTCATTTAGTGCGAACCCGCTTTTCCAAGTCGAAAGACAAATGTTCGGTAGGTTTTATGTCAGGTGAATTTGGAGGCCAGGGCAATAACAGAAAGTCACCAACATGTTCCTCGAAACATTCCATGACGATTCTGGCGGTGTGACATGGCGCATTATCATGTTGTTAATGACCATCACCAACGGGAAACACAGTTGTCATGAATGGGGGAACTTGATCCGCAACAATGTTCAGATACCTGACAGAGATTGTGCTATTAGGATAATGGGGTTAAAGTGTCCCAAGAAAACATCGCCCATAGCATAACACCGCCGCCGCTGGCCTGTTTCCGCCTAACACTGCATCCAGGTGCCATAGCCTCCGTTGGTAATAGGCGTATCCGCGCACAGCCGTCTACATGATGCACCAGGAATCTTGATTCGTCAAACCAGGCCACTTTCTTCCAATCATAAACGGTCCAATCTCAATGATCTTGGGCTTATTTCATGCGTTGCTGGCGACAGAGGAGTAGCCAGACCCCTTCTTGAGGGAAGATTGAGCACGAATTTAAAGCGATATATATGTTGTGTATAAGAGACTTTCACCAATGAACCAAACCCATGGACAACCCCCCCTCTCTTAAGAAATTTCTGGCTACGGCACTGGTTGGCGATGACGTGCAATGAGCATGAGGATCCGACTGGGTCTTCGGTTACGCAGGCCCATTCGCAGAAGGCTGCGATAAACTGTGTGCTGTGACACATTGCCCTGATCACCACTGTTGTAGCTGCGGGTGATTTGTTGCACTGTGGCCCTGCGGTCGCTGTGAACAATGCGCGACAGTCTCCGCTCCCCTCTGGAATCAATGAACTACGGACGACGGTTCGTCGTTTGCCCATCTGTGTACTATTTTTGATACGTACTCACTACAGCGGCACGTGGATAACACACAAGCGTCTGTGTACTATTTTTGATACGTACTCACTACAGCGGCACGTGGATAACACACAAGCGTCTGTGTACTATTTTTGATACGTACTCACTACAGCGGCACGAGGATAACACACAAGCGTCTGTGTACTATTTTTGATACGTACTCACTACAGCGGCACGAGGATAACACACAAGCGTCTGTGTACTATTTTTGATACGTACTCACTACAGCGGCACGTGGATAACACACAAGCGTCTGTGTACTATTTTTGATACGTACTCACTACAGCGGCACGAGGATAACACACAAGCGTCTGTGTACTATTTTTGATACGTACTCACTACAGCGGCACGTGGATAACACACAAGCGTCTGTGTACTATTTTTGATACGTACTCACTACAGCGGCACGAGGATAACACACAAGCGTCTGTGTACTATTTTTGATACGTACTCACTACAGCGGCACGTGGATAACACACAAGCGTCTGTGTACTATTTTTGATACGTACTCACTACAGCGGCACGAGGATAACACACAAGCGTCTGTGTACTATTTTTGATACGTACTCACTACAGCGGCACGTGGATAACACACAAGCGTCTGTGTACTATTTTTGATACGTACTCACTACAGCGGCACGTGGATAACACACAAGCGTCTGTGTACTATTTTTGATACGTACTCACTACAGCGGCACGTGGATAACACACAAGCGTCTGTGTACTATTTTTGATACGTACTCACTACAGCGGCACGTGGATAACACACAAGCGTCTGTGTACTATTTTTGATACGTACTCACTACAGCGGCACGTGGATAACACACAAGCGTCTGTGTACTATTTTTGATACGTACTCACTACAGCGGCACGTGGATAACACACAAGCGTCTGTGTACTATTTTTGATACGTACTCACTACAGCGGCACGAGGATAACACACAAGCGTCTGTGTACTATTTTTGATACGTACTCACTACAGCGGCACGTGGATAACACACAAGCGTCTGTGTACTATTTTTGATACGTACTCACTACAGCGGCACGTGGATAACACACAAGCGTCTGTGTACTATTTTTGATACGTACTCACTACAGCGGCACGTGGATAACACACAAGCGTCTGTGTACTATTTTTGATACGTACTCACTACAGCGGCACGTGGATAACACACAAGCGTCTGTGTACTATTTTTGATACGTACTCACTACAGCGGCACGAGGATAACACACAAGCGTCTGTGTACTATTTTTGATACGTACTCACTACAGCGGCACGTGGATAACACACAAGCGTCTGTGTACTATTTTTGATACGTACTCACTACAGCGGCACGTGGATAACACACAAGCGTCTGTGTACTATTTTTGATACGTACTCACTACAGCGGCACGTGGATAACACACAAGCGTCTGTGTACTATTTTTGATACGTACTCACTACAGCGGCACGAGGATAACACACAAGCGTCTGTGTACTATTTTTGATACGTACTCACTACAGCGGCACGTGGATAACACACAAGCGTCTGTGTACTATTTTTGATACGTACTCACTACAGCGGCACGTGGATAACACACAAGCGTCTGTGTACTATTTTTGATACGTACTCACTACAGCGGCACGTGGATAACACACAAGCGTCTGTGTACTATTTTTGATACGTACTCACTACAGCGGCACGAGGATAACACACAAGCGTCTGTGTACTATTTTTGATACGTACTCACTACAGCGGCACGTGGATAACACACAAGCGTCTGTGTACTATTTTTGATACGTACTCACTACAGCGGCACGTGGATAACACACAAGCGTCTGTGTACTATTTTTGATACGTACTCACTACAGCGGCACGTGGATAACACACAAGCGTCTGTGTACTATTTTTGATACGTACTCACTACAGCGGCACGTGGATAACACACAAGCGTCTGTGTACTATTTTTGATACGTACTCACTACAGCGGCACGTGGATAACACACAAGCGTCTGTGTACTATTTTTGATACGTACTCACTACAGCGGCACGTGGATAACACACAAGCGTCTGTGTACTATTTTTGATACGTACTCACTACAGCGGCACGAGGATAACACACAAGCGTCTGTGTACTATTTTTGATACGTACTCACTACAGCGGCACGTGGATAACACACAAGCGTCTGTGTACTATTTTTGATACGTACTCACTACAGCGGCACGTGGATAACACACAAGCGTCTGTGTACTATTTTTGATACGTACTCACTACAGCGGCACGTGGATAACACACAAGCGTCTGTGTACTATTTTTGATACGTACTCACTACAGCGGCACGAGGATAACACACAAGCGTCTGTGTACTATTTTTGATACGTACTCACTACAGCGGCACGTGGATAACACACAAGCGTCTGTGTACTATTTTTGATACGTACTCACTACAGCGGCACGTGGATAACACACAAGCGTCTGTGTACTATTTTTGATACGTACTCACTACAGCGGCACGAGGATAACACACAAGCGTCTGTGTACTATTTTTGATACGTACTCACTACAGCGGCACGTGGATAACACACAAGCGTCTGTGTACTATTTTTGATACGTACTCACTACAGCGGCACGTGGATAACACACAAGCGTCTGTGTACTATTTTTGATACGTACTCACTACAGCGGCACGAGGATAACACACAAGCGTCTGTGTACTATTTTTGATACGTACTCACTACAGCGGCACGTGGATAACACACAAGCGTCTGTGTACTATTTTTGATACGTACTCACTACAGCGGCACGAGGATAACACACAAGCGTCTGTGTACTATTTTTGATACGTACTCACTACAGCGGCACGAGGATAACACACAAGCGTCTGTGTACTATTTTTGATACGTACTCACTACAGCGGCACGTGGATAACACACAAGCGTCTGTGTACTATTTTTGATACGTACTCACTACAGCGGCACGAGGATAACACACAAGCGTCTGTGTACTATTTTTGATACGTACTCACTACAGCGGCACGTGGATAACACACAAGCGTCTGTGTACTATTTTTGATACGTACTCACTACAGCGGCACGTGGATAACACACAAGCGTCTGTGTACTATTTTTGATACGTACTCACTACAGCGGCACGTGGATAACACACAAGCGTCTGTGTACTATTTTTGATACGTACTCACTACAGCGGCACGTGGATAACACACAAGCGTCTGTGTACTATTTTTGATACGTACTCACTACAGCGGCACGAGGATAACACACAAGCGTCTGTGTACTATTTTTGATACGTACTCACTACAGCGGCACGTGGATAACACACAAGCGTCTGTGTACTATTTTTGATACGTACTCACTACAGCGGCACGTGGATAACACACAAGCGTCTGTGTACTATTTTTGATACGTACTCACTACAGCGGCACGAGGATAACACACAAGCGTCTGTGTACTATTTTTGATACGTACTCACTACAGCGGCACGTGGATAACACACAAGCGTCTGTGTACTATTTTTGATACGTACTCACTACAGCGGCACGAGGATAACACACAAGCGTCTGTGTACTATTTTTGATACGTACTCACTACAGCGGCACGTGGATAACACACAAGCGTCTGTGTACTATTTTTGATACGTACTCACTACAGCGGCACGTGGATAACACACAAGCGTCTGTGTACTATTTTTGATACGTACTCACTACAGCGGCACGAGGATAACACACAAGCGTCTGTGTACTATTTTTGATACGTACTCACTACAGCGGCACGTGGATAACACACAAGCGTCTGTGTACTATTTTTGATACGTACTCACTACAGCGGCACGTGGATAACACACAAGCGTCTGTGTACTATTTTTGATACGTACTCACTACAGCGGCACGAGGATAACACACAAGCGTCTGTGTACTATTTTTGATACGTACTCACTACAGCGGCACGTGGATAACACACAAGCGTCTGTGTACTATTTTTGATACGTACTCACTACAGCGGCACGTGGATAACACACAAGCGTCTGTGTACTATTTTTGATACGTACTCACTACAGCGGCACGTGGATAACACACAAGCGTCTGTGTACTATTTTTGATACGTACTCACTACAGCGGCACGTGGATAACACACAAGCGTCTGTGTACTATTTTTGATACGTACTCACTACAGCGGCACGTGGATAACACACAAGCGTCTGTGTACTATTTTTGATACGTACTCACTACAGCGGCACGTGGATAACACACAAGCGTCTGTGTACTATTTTTGATACGTACTCACTACAGCGGCACGTGGATAACACACAAGCGTCTGTGTACTATTTTTGATACGTACTCACTACAGCGGCACGTGGATAACACACAAGCGTCTGTGTACTATTTTTGATACGTACTCACTACAGCGGCACGTGGATAACACACAAGCGTCTGTGTACTATTTTTGATACGTACTCACTACAGCGGCACGTGGATAACACACAAGCGTCTGTGTACTATTTTTGATACGTACTCACTACAGCGGCACGTGGATAACACACAAGCGTCTGTGTACTATTTTTGATACGTACTCACTACAGCGGCACGTGGATAACACACAAGCGTCTGTGTACTATTTTTGATACGTACTCACTACAGCGGCACGAGGATAACACACAAGCGTCTGTGTACTATTTTTGATACGTACTCACTACAGCGGCACGTGGATAACACACAAGCGTCTGTGTACTATTTTTGATACGTACTCACTACAGCGGCACGTGGATAACACACAAGCGTCTGTGTACTATTTTTGATACGTACTCACTACAGCGGCACGTGGATAACACACAAGCGTCTGTGTACTATTTTTGATACGTACTCACTACAGCGGCACGTGGATAACACACAAGCGTCTGTGTACTATTTTTGATACGTACTCACTACAGCGGCACGAGGATAACACACAAGCGTCTGTGTACTATTTTTGATACGTACTCACTACAGCGGCACGTGGATAACACACAAGCGTCTGTGTACTATTTTTGATACGTACTCACTACAGCGGCACGTGGATAACACACAAGCGTCTGTGTACTATTTTTGATACGTACTCACTACAGCGGCACGTGGATAACACACAAGCGTCTGTGTACTATTTTTGATACGTACTCACTACAGCGGCACGTGGATAACACACAAGCGTCTGTGTACTATTTTTGATACGTACTCACTACAGCGGCACGTGGATAACACACAAGCGTCTGTGTACTATTTTTGATACGTACTCACTACAGCGGCACGTGGATAACACACAAGCGTCTGTGTACTATTTTTGATACGTACTCACTACAGCGGCACGTGGATAACACACAAGCGTCTGTGTACTATTTTTGATACGTACTCACTACAGCGGCACGTGGATAACACACAAGCGTCTGTGTACTATTTTTGATACGTACTCACTACAGCGGCACGTGGATAACACACAAGCGTCTGTGTACTATTTTTGATACGTACTCACTACAGCGGCACGTGGATAACACACAAGCGTCTGTGTACTATTTTTGATACGTACTCACTACAGCGGCACGTGGATAACACACAAGCGTCTGTGTACTATTTTTGATACGTACTCACTACAGCGGCACGTGGATAACACACAAGCGTCTGTGTACTATTTTTGATACGTACTCACTACAGCGGCACGTGGATAACACACAAGCGTCTGTGTACTATTTTTGATACGTACTCACTACAGCGGCACGTGGATAACACACAAGCGTCTGTGTACTATTTTTGATACGTACTCACTACAGCGGCACGTGGATAACACACAAGCGTCTGTGTACTATTTTTGATACGTACTCACTACAGCGGCACGTGGATAACACACAAGCGTCTGTGTACTATTTTTGATACGTACTCACTACAGCGGCACGTGGATAACACACAAGCGTCTGTGTACTATTTTTGATACGTACTCACTACAGCGGCACGTGGATAACACACAAGCGTCTGTGTACTATTTTTGATACGTACTCACTACAGCGGCACGTGGATAACACACAAGCGTCTGTGTACTATTTTTGATACGTACTCACTACAGCGGCACGAGGATAACACACAAGCGTCTGTGTACTATTTTTGATACGTACTCACTACAGCGGCACGTGGATAACACACAAGCGTCTGTGTACTATTTTTGATACGTACTCACTACAGCGGCACGTGGATAACACACAAGCGTCTGTGTACTATTTTTGATACGTACTCACTACAGCGGCACGAGGATAACACACAAGCGTCTGTGTACTATTTTTGATACGTACTCACTACAGCGGCACGTGGATAACACACAAGCGTCTGTGTACTATTTTTGATACGTACTCACTACAGCGGCACGTGGATAACACACAAGCGTCTGTGTACTATTTTTGATACGTACTCACTACAGCGGCACGTGGATAACACACAAGCGTCTGTGTACTATTTTTGATACGTACTCACTACAGCGGCACGTGGATAACACACAAGCGTCTGTGTACTATTTTTGATACGTACTCACTACAGCGGCACGTGGATAACACACAAGCGTCTGTGTACTATTTTTGATACGTACTCACTACAGCGGCACGTGGATAACACACAAGCGTCTGTGTACTATTTTTGATACGTACTCACTACAGCGGCACGAGGATAACACACAAGCGTCTGTGTACTATTTTTGATACGTACTCACTACAGCGGCACGTGGATAACACACAAGCGTCTGTGTACTATTTTTGATACGTACTCACTACAGCGGCACGAGGATAACACACAAGCGTCTGTGTACTATTTTTGATACGTACTCACTACAGCGGCACGTGGATAACACACAAGCGTCTGTGTACTATTTTTGATACGTACTCACTACAGCGGCACGTGGATAACACACAAGCGTCTGTGTACTATTTTTGATACGTACTCACTACAGCGGCACGAGGATAACACACAAGCGTCTGTGTACTATTTTTGATACGTACTCACTACAGCGGCACGTGGATAACACACAAGCGTCTGTGTACTATTTTTGATACGTACTCACTACAGCGGCACGTGGATAACACACAAGCGTCTGTGTACTATTTTTGATACGTACTCACTACAGCGGCACGTGGATAACACACAAGCGTCTGTGTACTATTTTTGATACGTACTCACTACAGCGGCACGTGGATAACACACAAGCGTCTGTGTACTATTTTTTGATACGTACTCACTACAGCGGCACGTGGATAACACACAAGCGTCTGTGTACTATTTTTGATACGTACTCACTACAGCGGCACGTGGATAACACACAAGCGTCTGTGTACTATTTTTGATACGTACTCACTACAGCGGCACGTGGATAACACACAAGCGTCTGTGTACTATTTTTGATACGTACTCACTACAGCGGCACGTGGATAACACACAAGCGTCTGTGTACTATTTTTGATACGTACTCACTACAGCGGCACGTGGATAACACACAAGCGTCTGTGTACTATTTTTGATATGTTATCGTACAGCGGCACGAGGATAACACACAAGCGTACTATTTTTGATACGTACTCACTACAGCGGCACGTGGATAACACACAAGCGTCTGTGTACTATTTTTGATACGTACTCACTACAGCGGCACGTGGATAACACACAAGCGTCTGTGTACTATTTTTGATACGTACTCACTACAGCGGCACTTGGATAACACACAAGCGTCTGTGCACTATTTTTGATACGTACTCACTACAGCGGCTCGTGGATAACACACAAGCGTGCCGGTTCCGAGGCGCCGTACCATCACAATTTGTCCTTTATCAAACGCCGATAAATCGGCAGCTTTTCCCATTCTGACTCCGAACACTCTACTAACCGGCTTGTATATACAGGGTGGCCCAAACAAAATCATGCCCATAGTGGCATAAACAAACCTATACTCATGGTAGCCCAATTTAATGATAACTTATTTGGTTACAGGTAATTACAATCTACAGTATTAACGGAACAGTTTGTTACTTATTAATTATAACTCTTTGGTTACAGGTGCTGACAATCCATCGATCTACATACCAGTTTAGTTGTGAGGAGTTTCCCAGCAACAGAGAAGATGGTCCTGACTTTGCAGCAAGGAATTTTCATCGTCGAGGCATATGAAGCATACGTCCTTTAAAATGTGTCAACAGGAGTTTCAGACAAGGTTTAAAATTCAACCACCAACGAAGGTGGCAATCAGTGATGTGGTAAAAAAAGTGGCGTGTAACTGGTTCAGTAACAAACGCTGCCTGAAATTATACCAAGTGCGTACGTACTCCAGAGAACATTGAGAACATTCGCGAGAGAATCTTACAGTCTCCTAAAAAATCTACGCGTTGATTATCTCAACAAGCAGGAATTTCACGTTCTTCGTGCCAGCGAATATTGAAACTCGATATGGGTGCTAAACCGTACAGAATTTCTACATTGCATCGGTTGCAACCTCAAGATAAACCCGCACATGTGCCCTTCTGCCGGTGGTTACAGGAGGAAATTGCATCTGGGATGCTGGACATGAATCTCTACTTCATGAATGATGAGGCATGCCTTAACCTATAAGTGAATATGTAAATTCCCAGAACCGTCGATATTGGAGCACAGAAAATCCACATCAATTTGTGGAGACCCCTCCTACGTGCGCAGAAACTTGGTGTGTGGTGTGCTATGTCAGCACGTAGGATTATTACCACTTTTTTCCACGAAACCATAAACTCAGCTCGATATATTGCAAACATTTTCAACCCGTTTGTCAATCAGCTTACCAACGAGGAGAAGACATTTTGTTACTTTCAACAAGATGGAGCTACAGCTCATACAGCCAACCATTCAATGAATGCGATTTTTTGTGGTGTTTGAGGAAGACCGTGTTGTGAGTTGTGACCTTTGGCCTGCTTGATCCCTTGATCTGTCTGTATGTGACTTTTACTTCTGGGGTAAACTAAAGGGTCAGGTGCATTCCGATAACCCGAGAACTCGAAGAGCTTTAAACCAACATCTTCGCTGAAATTTCCAAGATTACACCACAACAACTACCAACTGGGTTCCAAAACATGCTGCGAAGAACCAACCTGTGCCTTAATAATGAGGGTGCTCATTTCCAACACCTGCTGCTGTAGGAACTGTCTTGGACTCTATAACATTAAATAAAACTTGGGCTTATTTGATTTGTTCATTTGGTATAGTTTTGTTTGGGCCACTATGGGTATAGTTTTGTTTGGACCACTATGTATATACTTCTCTGTGAACTTCACTTATGCCACCGTTCGGTTTTCAGGCGCGCTCATTTCTCTAGGCTAGGGGTGGTCATAATGTAATGACTCGTCGGTGTAAGTTGTTCACAATCAGAAATGACAGCGCGCTTGTTCGTACGTTACAAGGTAAGGATGTCTTTCATATTTTTGAAGTTTATCTGGGAGCAGTTCGATCATTACTACCTCTACTGCAAGCTGTATTGAATTCGTTTAATGTGGTACCAAAGGTCGGAACTCCAGAGAAGTTGGGAATCTCACCGCTCTCTTCATATTTTGCATTTTAGAGCCCTAAATGGCGTTCCGCGTCGAGTTCATCTTCACTGCCCAGAGCATCCTTGATGTAAGTAACTGTAAGAGAAATGCACGAAACCCTTCTGATGAGTGCTGCTCCCTACCCCCATTTTCTAATTTTTTTCCGATGCAATTAGTGGGAGTAAAATGCCGTTCCCATTTAGGATAAGAAATTATGCCTAGTTCCGTACTGCCCTATTTGAAGTATCATATACCTCAATAAAAATATTTTAAAGTTAGGTTGCTAAACTATAATTAAAATGGGAATAAATTCGCAAAGATATCCGCAATAAATATCCGCCGAAAAATTTATTGCACAACCATTAGTGATTATTAGTAATCAATGAACAAGAAAATATGATTAAAAAAAAAAAAAAGGAAAGTATACAATTCAGTGTGAAGCGAAATGTCAGAAGCAATTTCCGGTGCCCAGTGCTTTTTTTTTTTTTTTGAAAAAGTTGTTGTTGCGTGTTTGTGAGGGTACTAAATAGTGCAAACTGTGGGTAATCAAATAACAAAATCAGTTTTACTATCCTAAAAACTCATGCAACAAGCAAGTTTATAATATTTCATATAGATAACATTAGCGTTTTTTGTGTCTTTTGTAAATGATTTGTGCGATGTAGCACAACGATACCATATAAGACACTGTGTGAAATATCTGCTAGTACCAAATTTGAAACGGCAAAAATGATTCACATGCTAATCCAAGGTACTAGTAAAAAATCTCATTTTTTAGTAAATACTATTTTTTCGGGGAGGGTCTCAGCGCTGGCTTCTCAGACCTGGTTCGATTCTTGCATTTTATACTTACATATATTTACATTCTTTTGAAGAGGTTGTTTTAAACATTTTGGGGCCTGACATATACATATTAGATGTATGCAAAGTTCTACCCGTTTTTCTTTGAAGAGAAGAAAAACAATTTTTTTTAAATAAATATCTTTATTCTTTTACATAATTGCTATTATTATCTATGACCTCTAGCCATGTTTCTGGCTGTAATTGAATTCCTCTTCTAAAGAAGTTTCGACATCTCAGTTTCATCGAAGGTTTTTCCAGCGAAGTTGTTTTGAAGAGATCAGAAAAAGTGGTTGTACGTTGGTGCAAGCTGGGAGGAATACGGGAGGTGAGGTAACGCTTCCCATCCAATGTCCAGTAATTTTTCTCTGAGTGGCAAAAGTTGTATTGGGTCTTGCGTTGATATGTTGCAAGATGACGCCTTTGCGATTAACCAGGGCTGGGCGCTTAGATTTCAATTCTTCTTTCAGCCTTTCCAACCGTTGGCAGTACAGGCAAGCATTTATCGTTTGCTTAGGGGCAAGCAGCAGCTGCCAGCGGATTACCCCTTGATATCTCACCATACACTTAACAAGACTTTTCTCTAATGCAATCCTCCTCTTGAAGTCGATGGAGCAGTTTCCAACTTGGCATACTACTTTTTGACGCTTTATATTTCTGGTTTGAAATCAAACAAAATGCAAGTATTGGATTTCTGTGATAAACTGTGTCCCTTTATCCACAAATATGGAGGATAAGGGAGAAATCTTCACTACCAATAACTCAAACATTTTACTAACTCAAGTTTCCCCTTCGTCCCCCATATAGTCGTTGAACACTTGAGCACCAGAGTCAGTGCATTTTCTATATTGCTGTAACAAACAGTTAATATGCGCCCACAGTGCTGGAACAGTTCCTAACATTAACGTAATCCTTCACTTTCATCTGTACTTTTTCTTTTTGTCTGTTCTTGTTTCAGGGTATAACGACCGCTGCGAGCAACTCAATGGGCTATAAGCAGTCGCCTGTCTCTAATTTAGGGCCATTGGTTCCTTGGAAAGGAGAGGGCCAGTGCCGTAGGATAAGCTCACCACCTATCAGGACCGTAGCGAGCTTTTATCTGGGAGGGCGAGATTTGAAATTACGCCCCCTTCGAGCTCTACTCAAACGATACGTAGTTTTTACTTTCTCACATACCGCCGTTATAGGAAAGTATTATGATCGTTTTCAAAAATCGTATTTCAAGTTTTTGACATAATTTTATTAAAAATGTAAAAACTAGATAAATACTCAAGAACCACATGTTGTAACTACCAAGTAAAACGTAAAGATCATGTAAACGCCGACAACGAAATGCAGAATGCATGAGTATCGGATAGTGAACGTAACAATAGGAAGCAGCTTTAGGAGTAGAGCTTGGAAAAATTCCGTTCTAGGTTAAACGCTCAGAGAACTTTGTGCAACAGAGCACAGATAACACAGGTCTGCAAAAAAAAAATTTTCCAGCTGCATGGGATGTTTTTGGTAAATATTATGTTTTCGAGTGTGCTGAATCCAAAAATGACCTCCATTTCCCTCCATCACGTACAGTTTTTTTGCAAAATACAAGGTGTTTGCAAAAAAAGCATAATGAGAAAAACACCACTTCATTACAATGAACTAAAAAATATTTCTTATAATAAATAAACAATTTCTTCATGAAATGTATTTAACATTCCGTGTTCATTCTTTTTGCCTATGAAACCTTTTTCTTCTTCTCTTTGATACTTCTCCGAACACGCTTCCGCTTTCCACTTTCTGTTTCCCGCTTGAGCATCCAACAATAGTCAGCTAGCATATTGACTGACATCCCATCGTCCTTGGTAGCGTCTCTCGATATAACGGACATCCTGATGAAATCTTTCACCCTGCTCTTCACTGAGGGCTTCCAAGTTTTCGGGAAAATAGTCGACATGGGAGTGTAAGAAACGAACTTTTAAGCTCATCTTGCATCCTTGAGCTTTATTCGCAGCCAACCTGCGTTGTAGAATGGTTTTGTAGTGAGATTCTTTAGTATTACCCAAAAAACTTGTGCACAACGTTTTTGAAATAGTCCCGCGTTTATTTTTCTTTTTCTCTCATTGTTTCTGAAAAGAGGGGATCGGATAACAGTTTTCGTATGTCGGGGCCAGTAAAAACTCCCTCTTTCAACTTGGCTTCAGACAGTTTTGGGAACTTGGAACACAGATATCTGAAACATTCCCCATCTTTTGGCAGTGATTTCACAAACTGCTTCATAAACCCCAATTTAATATGAAGAGGTGGTAATAAAACCTTTTCAGGAGGAACCAAGGCTATATTAATGACGTTATTTTCGCCGGGGATTAAGGCGTCTCCAAGTGGCCGGTACTTGTCCCACAAGCAAAGGAAGCAGGGATATTTCGCATAACCTGCCTGCTGGCCCAACAACACGGTTAGTATTTTGAAGTCTCCACAAAGCATCCAGCGATGTTCTTGATATTTTATTTTCTTAAGAATCATTGCCACATCGTTATAGTTTTCATCCAAATGCACCGAGTGTCCTACAGGAAGTGATGCAAATTTATTCCCATTATGCAGCAAGACTGCTTTGAGGCTTGTTTTTGAGGAATCAATGAATAGGCGCCACTCGGATGAATCATATTCTATTTCAAAACACTTCATTAGCCCTTGAACATCACTACAAAAAACGAGATTTCCCTCTTTGGAGAAAAATGTAGTGAATTCTCTCTCGGTGCCTGTACCACGAAAATAAGGTTCCGGGTGACAGCAGGTTTCTATATTTTGATCTTGACCCCAGCAATTCGGCAGCATCTTTTGAAAGGCCTAAATCTCTAACCAGGTCATTGAGCTTGCTCTGATAAAAAAGTTGGGGTCCCTAATCAACAGAAAATTCTGAACTAGATTCGTCCTGGGGAGGTAATGTGTTTCCGTCCTCAGAATCACTCAGGATATCATCCAAACTGGAAGGTGGGTGTGGAACTGGTATTACAGAGCTATGAGGCACTGGAGGAATAGCTGAATTTAGGTTTGGGAAAGATATTTTCTTTTTATTTTTTGTATTGAAACCTTTCACATCTACCGAACAGAAATAGCAGTCGGTAGTGTGGTTTTGCTGTTCACGCCACATCATAGGAATGCCAAAACGAAAGGAGTGTTTCTTACCCTTAAACCACAAACGAAGATCTTCCTCGCACCTTCTGCACACCTTATGAGGACCCCAGGCTTTGTCTTGATCCCCAAGTTTCAACTTGAAGTAAGCAAAATACACTTTCTTCACGAAATCACTTACGTTTCTTTGTTGACTTTTAACAGTGTATTCACCACAAATAAAACAAAAGTTGTCAGGAGAAATAACACAGCCTCTTGGAGCCATAATATATAACTAAAAACACGAGCACAGTCACGTTTGAATGCCAAATGTAAACTGAGTGTGGCTCCTCGCTGTTTGTATACACCGCATTGAGTACACACACTGACTCTCCATACATCTAGAAGCAAACGCTTTTCCTGTGGTGAAGCAGATGGAAACTAGCCTCGCTTCCTTCAAAAAGACCAGTGAAATAACACGTAAAATATAGGTGAACACGAGAGCGAACGAGGTTATGTTGACACCTGCACGTCTGCCGATCGTCTCTCTCTGTAGCTGGGCAGGTTAATCGGCAACACCTGCTTCTTCCTCTGGCTCGATAAAAAAAACATTCCAAAATGGCGCTGCATATAAATAAAAGAAAACAGCAAAAAGTTTCTTTTTTTCCCGTTCTTAAAGATAAAAATTAATGCTTTCGAGGGATTCTCTAGGCACTTTTAGCCTCGAATATCCATTAGTCATCTATATAAGCTATGCAACATAACCAAAGCAACCTAGATCCTGAACTTATTTAGCATGTTGAAACATGATCAAATGTGGCAATACGCTTGTTTATACTCATTCTTAATACCCTAGAGAACGTGTATAAACATGCTCAACAAAGCCAGTAAGATTCCTCACTTTTCGCTATAAACAAATTAAACAGGTTGGGACATGATCAACCTGAGCTTCCTCTCACCGCCAACACTACCCTTGCCCTGACATCCTTCCACTGCCCCCTCCCCATTCCCCTCATTTTCTCTTTGTATTTATTCTTGAGTCTCACTCTAATACATATTAAATGAAAGTAAGAAATCACTTTTGCATAGGATTTTTAGAATCAAGAATAGGATACCAGATTTCGAGTTAAACGGGAGTTTCACTCTAAATGAAACTACAAACACGAGTTTTGCAAGAAAACCTGACGTGATGGAATTTTTGAGTATTTTTCCCGGTTTCAGTGAGTAAAAATCTATAAAGAAACAGTATAAAAATCCTGTACAGTTTTTTGGTTGCAGACCTGTGTAATTAATTAGTTCTTCATCCCAACGACATGTTCTGAAAGACCATGGAGGTTAGGCAATAGACATATTGTTTTCTATGCCTCCATTCACTGTTTTGGAAAATTCCCTTTAGGGATATGAGACGTTCACACCTCATAGTGTGTGTTACTCTGTACCCTAGTTAACTCCATAATACTGAATGAGACTAACCAAAGTCTTTAAAAAGAAAATACTGAAGGGTGTAACTTTCTTTTTCAGTTAGAATTTCTATTTTCTACATCCCCCAGAACATGAATTTACGCCCCTGGAATGACTATTCTGGAAGTGCAACCGCCCTCCCTGCCCTCCCCAGGGGCGGATCCAGAAGTATACTCTAGGGAGGGGGGGCGGTTTTTCGGGTACAAAAAGGGGGAAGAATCCATTATGAAATGTTTTTTTTTTTTATGTAACGTTAGTATATACACTGAAGTGCCAGAAAAACTAGTACACCAGTCTAATACTTGGTAGGTCCCCCACAGGAGCGCAGGACTGTAGAAATACGACGGAGCATGGACTCCACTAGCTTCTGGAAATATGCTGTAGGCAACGCACACCATACTTCCTGCAGAGCGTTCCACAATTCGGGTGTATTCCGAGATCTCCGATTCCTGTGCTCGATAGCGCGTTGCGTGGCATACCAAATGTGTTCTATCACGTTCACATCTGGGGACTTGTGTGGGAATGGCAACACCCCAAACTCAGATGAATGCTCCTCTAACCATAATGTGGTGCCCCGACACTTGTATTGTCCTGTTGAAACAGGCCCAACCCATCAGCATGAATGCAGGACATCAACGGGTGTACCTCGTCAGAAAGGATGCGCACATAGCGTTGGCCTGTCACAGACGTTTGTAGACGTACCAGTGGTCCCAGTGAAGTCCAGCTAAACACACCCCATACCATTAAGGACCCCCCCCACCAGCCGGCACAGTTCCCTGTTGACAGGCGGAATCCATGGTTTCATAGGGTTTGCGCCACACACGAATCCTTCCATCTGCCCGATACAGTTGGAAACGCGACTCGTCATACCAGGCTATTTGTTTCCAGTCATCAAGTGCCCAGTGGCGATGTTGCCGTGCCCAAGCGAGGCGCGTAGGCTCTGTGTCGTGCACTCGTCAAGGGGACTCGAGTTGGACGGCGGCTCCCAAAGCCCATATCGTGCAGGGTACGTTGCACAGTCCCGACGCTGATGTTTGTTGAGGCTCCAGCATTGAATTCCGATGATACCTGCGAGCCTATCGCGTGAAACGATTCTTGACAGCCGACACGATGGTTACGTTCACCCAATGTCTTTTTACGGCCTCACTGGTATCGTAGGTTGGAGGTTTTGCAGGAATTCTTGTAGTCGCGGTACACCCTTGCAATGATCGTCCGTGAAAAACCGAACTTCGTCTCTACCTCCGAAATACTATGGCCCATCTCACGAGCACCAACTAGAAAATCGCTTAAATCGTTATTACTTGTGAAAACAGTTCTGACAGCTGGCAAGGATGTCTTATCGCTTTATATACGCACTGGCAACGGTATTATCGCGCGGGTTCCGAATTGGGTAACACCTGGCGTAATATTGGGAACCAAAGGCGTGTCGAGTGGATTGTGATTCTGCGATTCCCTGATTTAGGGCTGACGCAGCTTCAGGATCCAGTGACGGGGCGGGGCGTTGTGATTCACACAGCAGATTTTCTTTTGGGAGTCAAAGGATCTGCTGTGTGCCGCAATGTTTTCGTGAACGTCTAGAATTAAAAAAAAAAATAAGTGAAATAATTTCGGAGTCCCTGCCGTGAAATATATATTATCTCCAAAAATCCAGGGTTGAGAACACAATTTGCAACTAAAGAAACACTCATGATAGTACGTATAGGCAAATTACATAGAAAACAATTTATTAGTTATGTTTCGGCAAAATAATAAAGATACAAACACACAATAGTTTAGGACCCTGTGCTCATTACTTCAAGTATGTAAGTTGCTATATGTTGGTGTTAAACTTATAGTCACCTTATAATCATTTATATTTATATGAACACTTCGCTTAATAACACACGATATCAGCAAGAATGATACCGACTTTCTGACAGAAACACGTGCTCCCTGACTCCTTGCTTATAAAAACACATTATTAATTCCAGCGGAAGACCTTAGATTATGCTGATCGATAAACACATATTACGAGGGGACACCCAAAAGAATAGGATGGAATTCCTACCTTTACATCCGAATCTGGCCTGGCGATCCCATTGCGGCTGTGGCTTCATCCGGGGTAGGGAGTCCTTGCGGTTACGGTTCTTTGGGTGATAGTGGATATTTCACAGGGATGCTGGATATTTCACTTTCAATGGGTAGATTCTCATGTTTCGGAAGGTCCTAGTTGTCACGTCCGGTGGTCATCCCAGCTAGACGTCGCGGTTCGTCACTCATCTTTTCCCGCAACTGCAACCCTCGTATGAGCCCTCATCGTTCTCAGCAGGGTCCGTTCCCCTGAAAACCTCGGTTGAGATCCTCCATCAGCGTCGGGAAACGGTACGCAGTTACGGGTGCTTTAGTCCTGCCGTAAAAATATTTGGCAGCGATTAAGTTACCAGGCTCTGATAAATCATGGCGGTGACCAAGTTTTGGGCCACGCAATGCAGGCAAAGGGCAAAGCTTTACACAGCAGCTTCTAAGTGACAGTCCTGAAGGAAAGTCACCAACATTCACGGCAAAAAAAAAAAAAAACCAAGTGACAAGTCACAAGGAATAAAAAAAGTGAAAGTGATGACGCCGTGAAAAAAGTAAAAGCGCAGATCTCCTTTCCCTTGGAAAAGTTTCGACAACTTGTTGGGAAGACCCCCCCCCCCCCATTACCTAAAAATATCCCATCATCCAATCACAAAACAGGACGCAAGCCTCCATCGAATTAAATCCCCAAGTCTAAATTCCTACTGGTCATAGAATTAACATTTGGTTCATCCATTCATTAGAGGGTCAAAATTGCCACCCGTTCCCGTGCAAATTCTGAGAACCGCTCCTCAAGTTACGTTAGCCGCGTGATATAACCACCGGGCCATAAATCCTAACCAAATAAAACTGTTAGTTCCGGTTTCAAAAAGTCTGATGTCGATCCAACATATTGTGGAAGCCAGACAAGGAGGACACTCCGATTACCCGATAAAACATACACTACAAAGTCGGTTCGACGATGGATGAAGCCACTGTTGTCTAGTCTTACGCTAAGCGACGCCTTGTGCGGTCCCACTGGCATTACCTAAGTACTCATGGGAAAAGGGGACGAAGAAAAAAAAAAAAAAAAAAAGAATCACCCGAAAATGGGACTAATGGCAAAATAAAATAAAAAGTACTCTTTCCTCAAAAATTACCCAAATTAATAAAAATGAAAAAATAAAAAAATAAATTCGGAATGGATTTTCCACCTAAATGTGCAGCCTCGTGGTCATGAGCGCTGCCACAACCGAGTATACGGGCATAGGTGACGTTGTTATGTATTTTGCATAAGCTCGTCTGTACCAGTTTTTCTGGCACTTCAGTGTATATATATAAATCATCACTGTCAACCATTATCAATCCACTGCTGGATGAAGGTCTCCAAGTTTTTTCCACAACGGTCTGTCTTGTGCCAGTCTCCTCCATGCTACTCCCGCATATATAACGTTAGTAGCAGGAGATGCCGAAAATTACCCGTAATAGCCACGTTGCCTCCCTTCCAGCCCATTCCACCCAATCGGGGATTGACTTCGGAGTGGGTGGAACAACGGGAAGCGCTCATGAGGCGTGAGGGAGCAGGAAAACTAAGAAAAAAGCCCTAAAAAGACCGTCTGGGAGGAAGTGGTGGGAACACTTTTAGAAATTTTCTTTATGATCCAATTAAGATACGTACGTAGATCAGATTGTTAATCACGGTTTCTCCCACCTACTCTGATTTCAGTACCAAGCTCTGCCTTACCCTGTTTCGAGACGTTACAGATGCTAGACAATATGACAATAGCAAAGTACTAACAAAGAATATCCGTATGTTTTTTACCCCCGCTGTCCTTTTATCTTTTGCTCTCTCTCTCTCTCTCTCTCTCTCTCTCTCTCTCTCTTTATTCTATTCCCTTCTTTTTCGTTTTTTTACTGAACCTACTGGTAATAGAATTCCTACTGGTCTCAATGTTATAAGTATTTTAAATCCTCCGTAATAAGTTTAATTGTTATTTTTTTTTAGAAAAACTGAAAACAAAGCATGCAAAGTTAATCATTTACGATCTTTGCTACTTTAAACGTAAAAACTTAGTTAGGGTTTGAAGGGGGAGGGCGATCCCCCCAATTGCCCCCCGCTTGATCCGCTACTGGCCCTCCTGGTAGCTACGACCCTTCCACCTATAACTCAACCGCGGCTCGAAACCGGGCCCACTCTGACGAGCGGTCAGACCAGCGCTTAGACAACTGTACCTCTGGGGGCGGGCAGAACATTTTCTGACAATAAGGCAATTAATTTCCGATCATACCACTACTACATATTCATCGACAGAAAGAAGCTGCTAATTAATTTCTGCCTATATTGCCAGCATTTACTGAACGGAAGATAATTCATAAACCATAATATCATTTCTAACTGGAGCATTCAAGAAATGGCTTCGTCTGTTTCCATTGTGTTCTAATAATGAAACGTGCCATTTGAAAATCTAAAGCGTCGCATTCCTTCTTCCTGTTACAAATGCTTTTCCGTGTTCCTGAATTAAGTTTTTCAGTCTTAATCATTTCCTTTTTATATTTCGCTCTCTGTGTTCCGTGCTGTGAGAGGGCATAATAGGAAAACTGAGGCTTTCAAGAGCTTCACTTCTTATTCTTGTTATTCTTGTTATTTCCTTCTGAAAGTTCAAGAACAAACAGCAGCACAAGTATGCCTGACGTGAGTAATATGGACACAGAAGAAAGACAAAAGAAATATCTTCTTAGAGTTCAAGTTTGCCTGCACAAGGCCATATCGGTTAGCGGATTGACGTCACAGACATTGACCTTGAGTTTTGTCTAGTTCGTCAAGCCAGGCTTACAGGAAACACCCGCAGGTTACTTCCGACCTTCATTTGGCAGCGAATTTCGAGAATCCTATTTGTTTCAATTCCAGAAGCGAAATAACTGCATGTAATGGTTCCGTCACGTGTTTAGATAATCGAATGAGCGTAAATAGTATGAATGAATAAATTCAGTAAAATGTAAGCAGAGTTTTTAAAATTTTAACCTTTATATTAAGTGAGACAATATTATTATAAGATACCCTCCATAAATATTTTCCGCGTTTCTCAGGGAGCGATTTTCCTTCTAGGAAGTGTCAATGTAAGTTTCGTTGTAATGATATGTTTGATTCCAAAGACATGTTAAAGAAAAACTCACATGACAAAATTTTCCACCAGGAAGGCGTAACGTACAATGCTGTTTAAAACAGGGTTCGGAGAAGTGGCCACAAGCAATTTTAAAGTCATGATATTTTTTTTTTTTTTGATTGGAGGTTTAACGACCACCGTGAGCAACTCAATGGGCTATAAGCAGTCGCCCGTCCCTAATTTAGGGTCACTGGTTCCAGGGAAGGGAGAGAGCCAGTGCCGTAAGACAAACACAACATCCATGCCTGACCGGGATTCGAACCCGGACCCCTTACGGACGAATGATCAGAGGCCAGCGCCTTAGACCACTGCGCCACCGGGGCGGCAAAGTCATGATATTGCTCTGTATAAAAAAATATAGTGTTCCTATATTTCCCCTGTTGGAGTAATTGTTATGCACAGAAATATTTTTCTTCAGACTTTAATATCATTAAGAAACTGAAAGTTTTTTATGAATTTCTGGCTAAACCGTGGACAAAAAAAGCGTTAATTACATTTCTGATTTTATCGTATCCACTTCTGAATGTGGGGGTTGCACAAAAATCACACTTTTGAATTCACTGTTCCCCGAAAGCAGCCTGTAAAGATTGCAATTTTATTGCCGCCACCTCACCGTCCTCGTTGGCGAAATGGAAAAGTAACAAGGTTGGGAAAGTAAATTATTAGTCGACATACAGCTAGTCGTTATGTTGCATTTCTACCCACGCATTAATACTATGGGCCTCGGGTAGGGCCATTTCAGTTACTTTTAACACTTTAGCAACCATGTTAGACAAACGATTAAGTGTGACATTATTATTTTTATTGAAAATAAAAATATCACACTTTTAGACAGGCACAAAGTATTGATTATAAGGCCCTAGACCTCGGCTATTCCAGCAATTCTTAATCCGTCGTGCTCATATTCATAAGGTTTGCATAACAGTCAAGTTAATAATAATTCGCTTTTACTTAAGCACAAAATATTCATCAATAAGCTCTAAGCCTAGACACCTTAACAGTTTTTAACCCGTCTGTCTCATATTCATAACTTTACATAAGATAATAACGCTGCGCTTTTTCTCAGACACTAAATATTTATTAATAAGCCACACGCCTAGCGTAGGCCTTTTTAACAGTTTTTAATCCGCCGTTCTGCTATTCATAAGGCTGATACAGAAAGTCAAGTTAATTGCGTTGCATTTTTATTAGACACAAAACTTTAATTAATAGGCCTTAATCCCAGGAATTTTTAGAAATGAGTAGAAGCGCAACATTTAAAACTTGTCTTGTTACGAAAATGTTATTATCTCGGCGGATAAAAAAAACTGCTAAAAAGACCTTACCATAGTATCGTCGTTGTCGTTGCTTGGAGTTTTAACGACCACCGTGAGCAACTCGACGAGCTATAAGCAGTCGCCCGTCCCTAGTTTAGGGCCACTAGTTCCAGGGAAGGGAGAGAACCAGTGCCCTAAGACAAACACACCATCCATACCTCACGGGGATTCGAACAAGGACCCATCTCGACGAAAGGTCAGCAGCCAGCGCTTAGACCACTGCGTCGCTGTGGAGGCGGACCTTAGCCTAGGTCCTATCAATTAATGCTTAATGCCTCACTAAAAGTTCAATATTATTAACTTGATTTTTTAGGTCAAACGTATAAATATGAACATGGCTGATTGAAATCTGTTAAAACGGTCTAAGCCCAGAACCTTATCATTAATATTTTGCGCCTGAGTAAAAGTACGATATTTTGCTCCGAAAGCCACTGTTCTTAGGCAGAGTGAAGTCACGTGCATGTTGCTGAAGCAAATATTTAGCACTGACAAAGTCTCTGCCATTTCCTCCGTCCGAAAATAAATAAACCGCCTTATTATTCTTTCCCAGACATGAGCCACGCTATAATTCTGTTGTTTCACCAAACAACGAAAGTTAAAAAAATCTACCAAATGAAGGCAATTTATTGCCCCAAATGAAAGTGCAATTTTTTCCTTGAACTAGTACAATTCAACAAAGCTCGTTTTCTATTGATATTTAGAGTAACTTGTTTATTTCGATGGAGTTTCCAATTCAATTCTCATTTTATAAGTGACAATAACGTTTGTTTGGTGGCGCAGTGATCTAAGAGCTGGCTTATAACCTTTCGTCCGATATAGGTCCTGGTTCGAATCCCCGTAAGGCATGGACGTTGTGTTTGTCTTAATGCACTGATTCTTTCCCTTCCTGGAACCAGTGGCTCTAAATTAGGGACGGGCGACTACTTATAGCCCATTGAGTTGCTCACGGTGGTCGTTAAACCTTCAATCAAAATAATAATAATCTCAAAGCAGAGTGGAAGAAAATACCGCTAGCCATCGTACAACGCCTGGTTGAGTGTATGCCCCGGAGGGTCGCAGCTGTAATCTCCGCTCGTGGAGGTTCCACCAACTATTGAAGGTGAATAAACTTCGTTTTCCTTTGCTATCACAGGTGTCCAATTACTTGTTGGTAGATAGTGTATATCTTTTCCGTGTTGTCAGGATATACCAACGGTATAGCGTACGCACCCGCCTTTTCTTTCTCACACTGTCTCTCCTTGCAACTTGATATTATATGCAATAACGGGGTCGGGGACTTCATTGCTAGTAATATGCTGTATTTGCGTAATAAATTCTTTAACCAGTATGTAAAGTCTGGGATATATGTGATGGATCCTGCGTATCTCATTGTCCTACTAGGAGAGTTTGCTATTGCTGATATTATACAATTTCTCACAGTCCTATGTACTCTATGTCATCCTTCTTATATCCAGCATTTAGACATGTGCTATAAATATTATCAATTTCTTTATTATTTAGGTAGTCGGATTTGCATACGTTGTACGCTCTATAGAACCACGCTCTAAAATGCGGAAAGTTTGTACTCCTTTGGGCAGTGCGAATCAGGAGGGACAAAGTTCGGTACTGCGGTCGGTTTATAATAAACGTTGACACCACCACGAAAATAAACGGATTTAATACGCTATATACGTTTCATTATTATTCCACTCTGGTGTATTAAAAATAAAGTTACTACAGAGATTTTCGCGAAAGCACTAATTTGATTTTTCTTTACAACTTCTCGACAGGCGCGGACAGGGCCGCCGGGATACCGGGGGAATTCCCGGTGGGCCGCCATAATCTGGGCCGATAGGCCTTATCCTAACGCAAGAAAAAAATTTTGATACTATATATTTGTGCTTCGCTCTTCCTATAGAAGGAACCAAGTTATGCTATAACGGCATATGTTTACCACTTTGCTGGCTTGGGGGGAAAAAATTGCATAGCAAATGTTCTGTTGAGCCAAACACTTCTTTCTTATGAGAATCTCCCCCCCCATCCCTCCCCTCGACTTTCAAACTTAAACTCCGTCCCTTTCGGTTGATGTAGTTGAAGTTGAATAATCAATTCAATATATTTAAGTACATTATCATAATCTGAGATAGAAACTCAAAATTCAAGGTATGTACGTTAATACATTGAGGTTCACCTACGGTAAAATTTTGGGGTTGATTTAAATGTATGTATATGTTCCTTTTCTTTTTTTCTTTTAACGAGATCTGCATCTGATGCGCATAAACGAATTCTAGAACTGAAGTTTTGGAAAGTGTTTCAGCTACCGCACAAACGCTTTTTCCGTTTGAATGTAATTAAACGAACATTAATTGCCGCATGTTTTAATTTCTTACAATTTATAAGTTAGAGTTGAAATTCTCGCAATTCTGGAAACTTTCAATTTTTTCAAGAGATTTTTTTTCGTAATTATTTTGTTTATGATGGACAAGACCTGAGAAAAGTAAGTTTGACAAATTTCAATTTCCCTCTCAATAAAAATGAAGAAATTATAACAATTCTGAATTCAACTATTGCTAAAATTTCATAAGAATTTTTTTTTTTTATAATTCATAAGCCTCGGTAATGAAAACGGAGTAATTCGTAGACGCGTATGGAAAAGACATTTAAACACGAAACAGGGTGATGTTGACATTCCCTTAATTTTAGGGCTGGGGTAAATTGATAATTTCCCCAAGAATGGGCCGCAAAAATTCCGCTTCCACGGCCGTTTATAGATTGCCATTCCACCACTGCTTCTGGATGCGCATGTTTGCAGTCAAAATAGGAAAAACGTTGGGAATTTTCAGTACAAAAAGCGGAGTTTTACAACAAAAAGTGATACTGAAATTTCCCATTGCATGTTGGAGAACACTGTACATACGCACAGAATTAAAAAATATTAAAGGCGAAGAAATGAAAAATATATCATCCTCTGCAGTAGCTATTCAGTGCTGGACAAGGACATGGGCAAAGCAGGTATTTGCCCATCGCTGGAAATCTGAGAATGTCCTTTCTGTTCTTGGATGGTATACTGCAGAGATTTTCGTGACAGCACTAGTTTTTATTGCCAATATTTCTGTTGAAGTTTTGGATGCGTGTATATTCAGCAAAAAAAAAAAAAGGAAAAAGTTTGGAATTTCGAGTAGAAAAAGCGGAAATTTACAATAGAAAGTAATAATGAAATTTTCCATTGCATGTTCGAGTACAGCACAGCATACATTGTAACGTACCAGGAGTTGTGACGTACCTGCCAGAAGGACGCACACGACATAAAGGCAGATAGGAATCAGAATAAAACGTCCGCGTAGCTTAATTGGTAGAGCAACTTGTTCCGGAATAAGCGGCCTCGGGTTCGAATCCTGGCGTGGACAGAAATGACGGAGAAATTTAATTCATTATAATGGCGCCCGAACTATCCGGATGACCCGACCGTTCAAAATCTCGCATTGGTGTGATGTTCTTTCCACACCGCGAGATAGGAAAAATAAGAGAATCCTTTCTCCAGCACTTCGAAAAAAAAAAAAAAAAAAAAAATAAGGGGAGATGATGTAACGTACCAGGAGTTGTGACGTACCTGCCAGAAGGACGCACACGACATAAAGGCAGATAGGAATCAGAATAAAACGTCCGCGTAGCTTAATTGGTAGAGCAACTTGTTCCGGAATAAGCGGCCTTGGGTTCGAATCCTGGCGTGGACAGAAATGACGGAGAAATTTACTTCGTTATAACATACGTACAAAATGGGAAAGTACGAAAGGCGAAGATATGAAAAACATATCTTCCTCCTCTGCGGCAACCATTCACTTAATATGACAAAGATCTCCCAAAGTTTTTTCCTTTGTAATGTGGGCACCATATTCTTCTTGGTGACCAACTGAGAGATAACTGGGATTTCGTTGTGCGTGGGACACAGGTGATCAAATAGCACAGGGCCCAAACAACAACAAAGAAATTCCCTCATTGTACCAACTCGCTGTCTAATATAATGTATTCGTTAATTTCATGTAGTGTTTGGGTCTTTTGGCTTCCAATTTAATTTATGTATTGAGAATGTGGTAAAATAGGTTAGATTACAAGAAGGCACAGTGGAGACTCAAATATGGTATCTGTGCATTTTATTGTTAGTTATGATTTCTGTTTGCCCCTTCCTGAAAACTAAGCTATGGGTGCCCATGGACAAGGATCTCTTGATATGTTTCTCAAAAATTTGTCGTGGAAGTACCTTTTCCTTCTTGATGACAAATTAAGTGAGTTCTGAGATTTCGTGACGCATGCTACACAGGCGTGTGTGGGGAAGGGGGGGGCAAAGAAATTTCCTTGTTGTCCTAACATGGTGTCTAATTTCATTTATCCATCTTTTGTTATGTACTAGTTTTGGAGTCCTCTGACTTCCAATTAAATTCATGTGTTGAGAGTGTATTTAAAATGTTAGATAATGAGAAGGCACAGTAGAAATTTGCATTCAGAGTTTATTTTTGCTTTTCGTTTAATTACAACTTCTGTCTCGCCTGAAAACCAAGCTATGGGCGCCCATGCTGATGAGGAAGAAGACCCTCTAAGTGCGCCATTGGCGAATGACGTTTGCTTTCCATGCTCTCTTCGCAATGAATGGAGAAAATTACATTTGTATTTGGCATGATCTCTGTTCCGAGGAGAAGAATCGGGAAATCTTTTGTGGATCTAAAAACACTGGGATGTTCCATTCATTTTTCGAGCACTTATTTATTCATTTATGCTGGTATGAATATGCGTTTATATTTTTATGTCCCATTATCAGTGTTTCTTAAACTCGTATCTCGTAGAGGTGGGATAACGTTATGCGATAGCTTTCCTTAAGGGCAGCATGCCATTGCTGGCTGTTCTTCGGAATCGTGATATAAGTGATGTATCACGTAAGCACTCTTGTGTGCTTATTTTATTTCGCTTTATCCCGCCTTTTATCTTTACTTTCCATTGGATCATTTCCAAGAGCCAACGATTGTAAACCGAATTTTTGGTTAAACCTTTAGAGTGTCAAGGAGTGCTCTTTCTCAAATACGTATCCTATACTTACAGGTCAGTTCACGATAATCCTTAACGATAATCTACATTCCTCATATTACGTAAACGACAATCAGAAAACGATTCATCCGCAGCTCACGTGATTTATCCAAAACCGACATGACGGCGACGTTAGATGTCTACGTTGCCTCCGAAGGCATGAGAGATTAGCGCACAGAATTTTCGAAGGAAGAATGCCAAAGTTTGAATGTAGTGATTTAGAGGAAGAAGTAATTCCACGGTTTGGTAAACGGGAAATAAAATTAAAGGGAAATGTACCTCCTCTCCCTTACACAGGAATGCCCTGTCATCAGATCACATGACAGCCTTGATGGAACTGAACGCTTTTGGCAGCTCACTAGTAATCATAATGACGGGTAAATTACATGCTCACAATGGTTGCTGGGGAAGATGAAGTTACTTCATAGTGTCCTTACACTACACCTACATGTGGTGACGTCAGATACAGTGACATTGTCAGAGCATAAATCAATGAAAAACCACTAAAGTACTAAAATGCTTTCCAAAGGACACAAGAAGACGCAGGATTTATATCTTTAAAGAAAGAAAAAATCCGTTCATTGCTACATTCTTCTGATGATTGAACTTTGTAGATCTGAAGTAAGTGACAGTTCACCAAAACATAATTCATGTCGCCCTAACAATCATACTTCCTCTTGTAAGGTTAATGAACGAAACAGCATCCTGAAACCCACACACACACAACCGCACACACTTCAAAATATTCTTCTGTTTATTAAAATAAAAAAAGAAGAGGCGAAAAAGAAGGAAGCTTACACATCCTCATGCTTATAGCGAACGTTCGAACTCCAAATCCCCACCTAAAATCATAAAATCAAAACAACGCATATTGTATATTGATTGCATAAAAATTAATTAAAATTTAATTGCGAAATTGATTACTTCTTCGTCAGAGACCCAGTTTTGTTGTAAATGCAGTGTAAATTGAATGAAACACGAGCTTGGGAGTTCTTATTCTGGTATACAGGTAATACAGCTGAAGGGTAAAAGTGACGATACAACAAAATCGTGGGGTGGGGGGTGGGAGGGGGTGGGGGGTGGTACTTGTAAAAAAGCAGACAGCATTTTGAAAATACTGTAATACTTATATCCTTAATGCTGAAGTTCTTCTAATAACAGAATTTTGAATTGTATTTTCGTGGAATTTGTTCATTCCATGTCTCGAAATAGAGTTCAATATTTCTTTATTGATTTCCTAATTCTTTTAATCCTTTCATATACACAGGGCCGTAGCTATCGGGAGGGCAGTTGCCCTCCCAGAATGGTCCTTTGAAGGGCGTAAATTCATGCTCTGGGGGATATAAAAAAATAGAAATTGTAACTATAAAAAAAAAAAAAAAAAAGAGAAGTTTCACCATTCAGCATTTCCTTTGTAAAGGCTTTAGTTAGTCTCATACAGTATTCCACGCAATTAATCGGAGTACAGAGGTGTGAACATCTCATGTCCATATGTCCACGGAGGAAATTTTCCAAAATAGTGAACGGACGCATGGAAAACAATATGGTGATATGCCAAATCACGACGACATTCTCAAACATGTTGTTGGAATGAAAAGATAAGTTTCTGTTCTGCACAGAAAGTTCGGATTCTCTGAGCGTTTGACTTTGAACGGAATTTTTCCAAGCCCTACCTCTAAAGCTTTTCCTATTGTTACGTTCACTATCCGATAGTCACTCGTTCTGCGCTGGTTTGTTTTTCATTCTGCATTTCTGTGGAGTGTTGTGTTGTCGGCGCTCCTATAACGTTTACACTTTACTTGATATTTACAAGCTGTGGTTCTTGGATACTTACCTAGTTTTTACATTTTTAATAAAATTACTTCAAAAACATGAAGTGCGATTTTTGAACGAACATAATACTTTCCTATGACGGCGGTGTGGGGAAGGTAAAAACTATGTATTATTTGAGTGGAACTCCAAGGAGCGTAATTTCAAGTCTCGCCTTCCCAGATAAGAAAAGCTTGCTACGGCCTTGCATATATACACATAATTAAGTTCAGCTTTATTTACTGCTCACTAAGTTCATTCGTTCGATTATGTTTCTCTCTATAATCGTTCACAAAAAAACTGTCTTCAGGACCGCACAGTGCCATATATTTAACGTAAAAGAAACCGTTCTTTAACTAGTTAACATAAAATGGCTGAAGATTGTGCACCGATCTTGACTCTTAGAAGAGATCACTCTCTATATAACTCAGTATTTACGGTACCGTAAAGAGATGATGCAAACTGCGCTTTTATTATAATTTTTTTAATGAAATAGATCTCTACAGATTGGGTGAAACTATTTAAACAAAACTTTATACGCTGCTCGAACGATATGAGATAAATGGGCTATCGTTTAAAAACGATTCACCTCAATGCTTACCACTATAGTCGATAATACTTCCTGTGAATACTAGCATCGGTAAAAGCGACAAAAAAGAAAAGGAAAAACTAGAGGTTTCCGTAACAAAAGCATAGCTGTCAGAACGCTCCATTCGTCGCAGCCATCGGGCAGTTAGAAGAGCAAGCGAATTCATCCCAAAGATGATCGTAATTTCTTGTTCGCTCCAACAAATTTCGGAGAACATTCAAAATATGCTTTAATATTTTCTTCACTCTTTTGTCTCCATAAACATTCAATGGACCACCAGATCACCAAAAACAGGAGTAATTAGTATTACAAAAAATGGCGCCTCTGAAGCAGTGAGCGGAATTTTCGAAGAGTTCTCATACACTTGATTTGAATGATAAATCCCGGAGAACCATTGATGAAATCGACTGCATATTCTGTCAAAAATGCAACTCACAACATATAAGAATCTTTTCTGTCATAATATCGCCTTTCGTTTTCGTGCAAACCGCATCTTTTTTGTGGATGAAAAAAAAATGACATAAGCTCCCGTGCGGCAGTTTTTATACGATGTAGAGTATAAGCTAGTCCCAACCGGCGCAGTCATTGTTAATGCTCGCATTTCCTTTGCTTTGCGTTCAGGTGCGACTTCAGTGTGCCTTCAAATTCTTTGCATTCACTTTTTTTTTGCTGCGCCGATCAGTCATTTTATGATTTTCTACCGAATTTCCCTTTTGCTTCGACCTTTTCGAAGAAGGTCACGTTTTCATCTTTTATACTCTCTTTTACTTTCTGCATGTTCTTTTACCAAGGAGTGAAAAAAAAAAAAAAAATGCAGAAAGGTTATACAGTTCTGCTCTCTCTCTCTAACCCCCACTCCCTCTTGTGCCCTTAGGTTAGGAACCCTTGCAACAGTAAGTAGCGAACACCAGATCATTTGTTCGGATTATTCATAAGTAAAGACTGGAAGAGAGTTTGTGGTTTGTTGTTCTAACAGTAAGTTCACCGTTAGCCACTGAAACAAACATTAAGAAAGAAACTTCTGGCTCTAAATTCTTTGAACCCTCCATTTGCTAAAGCATTTTCTTTTATCAGTTCATTCTCCGAAGAAGCGACGCAGAACAGAGAGGCATTTATCAGCGGAAGAATCCTCCTCTAATTGAACAACGAGAAAAGCTGTGCACTATTTACATTTTCTAGATGCGATAGTAATTTGCGTGTGTGCATAGTCCGATTTTGCAGAGGTTATATGTACACATTTTTTGTAAAATACACCTTCTGAATGAAGCAGTAAAGCAAATAAGTGAAGAAGCACGGTATCACGTCAGTCGCAAAAGAGCGAGATATGTGACTTCATTCATAAGCCACGCATGTGAAAGAAAGGAACAACTAGGAATTAATCAGCAACCCATGGCGCACTCCAAGTGATCGAGAAAGCCCGCACACAAAAGGCAAAACAATCTTTCCTACTGATACAGCACTCCATATACGCCATGTTTTCTACATAAGTTATCAAGCTTTTTTTATATTGGTACTCACAACAGTGATCAAGTTTTCACATACACTATGCGAGAGCAAAGCATTTGCATATAATGTATAAAGTAGACTGCCATTTTCAGAGTTATGCATATTTTCAAAACGGTACAACATGAGTTTTATTAATTTATTAAACAGTTTTCCTAAACGAGATAATATAATCACATTAGATATGTAAATGAAGTTGCAAGAGTGTTTACTTCATTTACTTATTAATTTACTTATTCGTCTATTTTTTCGGAGCTTACCTTAAAGATACAGTGTTGTAAAATGGGACAATCTGTCACTTTTTAATAGGAAGTCTAATATTTGAAATAAAACTGTCACTGACATACAGATGCACAAAGATGGGACACAACTGCTGTTTCTATTTCCATTTATTAAGAATTATCAGAAAATATTCTGAGCACAAGAGGCATTGTTAGTATTATTTAATTAGGAATCTTTTGATTAAAAAGGCATTGTTAGTATTATTTATTTAACTATTTGACTATATATTTATTTGACTACATATTTTTGACTGAAAATCAGTATTTAATGATGAATATTAACTTATTGTCCCCCATTTTCAAACCTACGTCAAATGAACCCTAATGAGCCGATTACGCCGAACTCCTTTTATGTAGACTTTATACGTGAAATGCAATTTCAGAAAATGAAAATATGTGTCTGCAATGCAAATTAACCTTTACAAGACATCTATCGCCAAAATGCGAAAATACTTTTTACTAAATCCAGTATATATATCCTAATCGGAAAGAGATTTATTTCTGGTAAAAAAAAAAAAACTTTCAGAATACCACGACCGAAGATACTAACCTATTAATGTCTGTGTGTCTGTGGCAGGCCGAAGTAATCGGGAGGTTGTGGTTAACAGCTCAAAATTTGGCAGATGTCCAAGTACCAATGGTCAGTTTCCAGTCGAACTTCCAAAATGGGACCTTGCTAGAAGCAAACATGTTTACCAAGCTATTCCTACGGAAACCAGAGAGACAGCTGAGAATACGTATGTGACTTCGAGCGTTCGTGCGCTTCCATTGCCGCCTGAAAATGTTCTAGTCACGTGTGCATTGCGAGAAGCAAAACAATTTTCCTTATGAGGGCTTGTGATTCTATCGGTGGGTAGGAAATTTTTCCTGGTGACGAATATTCGCCGCTTTCCCGATTCATGCGGTGCTATGCTACCAGTCTCGAGTTGGGAAAAATTATTTCACCTACTGTTCATAAAGAATTATTCTGTGTGTGTTTGTCAATTCTTTTTGTTTCATTCCCACTGAAAGAAAAAATTATGACAGAAGCTAGAGCTATGGAAAAAGAAGGAAATGGTAGATATAGAAAACTTTCTAGTACCTAATGGAAATATATTTAAAGTAGTTTATGAAAAGGTATTTTGAACTTAAAACAGATTTTTTTTTTCAGTCTGCACATATTCCAAAAATATTACGGCACTGCTAACAAGACTTATACACAGAAAACATTAGGGGGAAAAAACCCCCAAAAAAACGAATATTTCTCGTGGTTACGATGTTAAAAAGGTGGTAATGACAAATAAACTTTATACTGTAGTACAGGTCAGAATACTCATATTACGTCTGAAGCGTTATGTACCAGGGTAGTGTCTGGTACAGTTGAGCTAGTATAAGGGTCACCCAAATGAAAGAGACTCGTTCAATAGCGTTGTTGTATTAATACACAGAGCCGTGCATTTGTGCCAGTAGATGGCGTGTCATATCAGAAAGCACGCTGTTATCGGTGGCACGTGTCAGTGTGCTTGCTGTTTGCACGTGCGGAGGCAAGTTGACTATGTAGGGCTGTGACATGGATTCGCACAAACAGGCCCAGTGGACAGTTATGCAATTTTTGACGGCAGAAGGTGTTAGTGGAGCCGGAATGTATCGTCGTATGAAGGATGCGTATGGGAATGAGTGTCAGTCACGGTGTACAGTGTTCCGCTGGTGTAGTGAATTTCGTAAAGGACGTGTGAGCACGGCGGACATGCCGAAACCTGGGCAAGCACACGTGGCCATCACCATGGAATCGATTGCTGCCGTGGACAACCTTGTGAAGGAGAATCGCCGAATCACCACCCGCGAGCTTGAGGCAATATTGTACGTGAGTAAGGGAACTGTTAACAACATTCTCCATCGCCGATTGAGATACAGCAAGGTTTGCGTACAATGGGTCCCCAAGCATCTCCAGGAGGAGCGGAAGACTCGGCGAATGGGTGCTTGCTTGGAACATCTGCATCCTTACCACACAGAGGGGGAACAGTTTCTTTCCAAGATTGTGGCCGCAGATGAAACTTTGTGCCACCACTTCGATACGGCCAAAAAATAGATGCGTAGGGAATGGCGACACCCCAACTCTCCTCGCCCCCCAAAAAAGCTCAGTCCTTCTTAAGAGCTGGAAAAGTAATGGTCACGGTTTTCTTCGATGAGAATGTCCCATTGCTTCAGTAAGGTCAAGGCAACCACATACTGCAATACGTTACGCAACCTCCACAAGGCCATCAAGCGTAAGCGACCCGGTATGTTGTCAAATGGGGCTATTCTGCTGCACGACAACGCACGCTTGCATGTGGCGACAGTGTGCCAAGATTTGCTGCGGAGCTTCCGCTGGGAGGGTCTCGACCATTCCGCCTATAGCCCCGATTTGTCGCCCGGCAACTACAACATCATTGAGCCACTGAAAAAAGCTCTCAAGGGCCGCCGGTTCGCTGAGGTCCGGGACGCCGTTGAAGACTGGTTCCACAGCCAACCACGGATGTTCTTCGCTCAGGGTATCCACAATCCTGTGCCGTGCTGGGACACTTGATTGAACCGACAAAGCGACTATGTGTAGCGGGTATGTAGCTCATGTATCACTCTTACTTCCTGTATGTTAACATACTCCAACATGTAATAAACCCTTACGGCAAAAAACCGAGACGGTCTCAGTTTCATTTAAGCGACCCTTATAAAATACCGAATTATTAGAATACATGGTTTGATATTGAAAACCGATAAGTAGTGACCAATTATTTCTTTTGTTTACTTGTCGAAGGTGAAAATTTCTTTTGTTTACTTGTCGAAGGTGAAAACACAGTGTCTTAAAACAAAAGGCTGTTTCCCAAGGAGGAAAAATCCTGTGATAAAACTAAATTTAAAATTTTACACGATATATGCCTGAGGTACAACAATGTTAACTGTATCAGATAATAAAATTCTTAAAAGTGGTAAAGAATTGTTACATCTGGTCACGGTCTTTATGGCGAGACATGTATGAACGACGATGTACTATATAGAACATCTGGAATGCGCAGAGCCTCTTAAATTAGCATGATTCTTTGAAAAAGACATCTGATAACAATAAAACTATATACACGTGTATCAGTTTTGAAGTTTTTAACCACATTTTTTCAGTTGCTTAAGAGAGTAGTATAGAATTTACAACAGTACCGCAGAATTTATGCATACATTTTTTTAAGTACTGAAAAATTTATAATTGGATGAAACTTGAAGATTTACCATAAAAAAATGGTGTAAACAATATTTGTTATTTCGGGACGTGCGTTCAAATTGGAAAAAAATATTTCTGAAAATAAAAGTTAAGAATCCTAGATTCACCAAAATTTGACACACTTTAAAGAACTTGACAGCTCTAGGCATGAGAATAAAGTGGTACTGTATCGAGAAGTTTTAAAGCAAAACGGAAATAACGTTTTACAGGCTAGTCAAAAAGTTCTACTGAAAAATTCCTTGAAATGTTCATTCACTGTGTTCGGGCAAACAGGTAAGCAACTATTTTTTAATGAAGAAAATATGTTTGAAATGTTGAATTGCTTGCGGAAGTAGCAGTTTTCCCAACCAAACCGATGCAGTTCTTAAGCCAAACTACACGGTCGAGTCATATTATTGTGACCACCAGCTAATATCCAGAGAAACCGCCGTGGGCAGCGCGGACAGCAGCTAGACGGCTGGGAGTGCCTCAATAAGGTGCTGGAAGGTGTTCACAGGTATGTGGAGCCATGCTGACTGCAGAGCATCTGACAGCTGCTGGAGGGTGCGTGGTGGAGAATCCATAGAGCATACAACACGATCGAGGTGGTCCCACAGAAGTCTGGGGAATTAGGGGGCCAGGGAAGTACTTTGAAGTCTTCGTCGTGCTCTTCCAACCACTCTCGGACATTTCTAGCTGTGTGACACGTTGCACTGTTGTGCTGGAAGATTCCATCCACCCCAGGGAAGACAATCAGCATGTATGAGTGTACGTGGTCCGCAAGGATGGATTCTTAATGACTTCGGTCCAAAGTGCCTTTCACAGGTATGAGTGGACCCAGGAAATGCCACGAAAACATTCCACAAACCATAACGCTGCCCCCATCAGCTTGTGTTCTTCCAGCAAGGGTTGAAGAGTGTTTGTTCTCCGATGTTTCTCGCCTTATATACGCCAACGTCCATTCGTTCGATGAAGCAGAGAACGTGACTCATCGGAGAAGGCAATCCTTTGCCAATCAGCTGAGGTCCAATTCCGATACTGCAGTGCAAATATAAGCCTTTTCTGCCGATGCACCTTCGTTACCATAGGTACAGTGACCACCCGTCTGCATCGGAGCGCAGGGTTTGCTGAACTGTCGTTTTATACACACTTCCGGTAGCCCCCTGGTTCATTCGGCCAGTGAGTTGTTCCACCGTAGCGTTTCGATCAGCCCTCACGCACCTTCGCAGCCGACGTTCACCTCTTACATCAATGGCACGTGGTGTTCCGCAGTTTTCACGTCGCTTATTTGCAATAGTGCCATTTCTCCAATCACTATACGCTTTAACCACAGCAGCATGAGAACAGATCGCAAACTAAGCTGTTTCAGAAATACTGCCACCGTTGGCCTGAAAGCCGATAATCATCCCTTTTTGCAAATCTGATAAATCGCTCCTTTTATCCATGACAGCAACGAGTGATATGTTTTCTGAATGCCTACAGCACACCTTATGTACCCTCCAAGCCAGCTCACGACACATGCCTTCTTTCATTGGCTACGCGTGTTGAAGTCAAAAGTAGGAGGTGGTCACAATAATGTGATTCGACTGTGTATATATATACAGTATATATATATGTAGTATATCTGGAAAAAGAGTGTGTGTGTGAGAAAATAAAACCTCAGTTTCGTATTCACTAAAATTTCGGAATGCCAGATACTTCCGCGATCTATTTGTTCAAACGTTATGCAATGGGCATGCCAACAGGGCAAAGATTCAACTTTTTCATTTGTAGCAAAATGGTAGATGAAGTGTAATATTTTGAAATCGGAATGAGGAAGTGGTAGGTGAAGAAGATTTGCTCGCGCTATGGTTTCCGAAATAAGCACATTCCGTCCAATACGCATTCCGATTGACCTCGTTTAATTTTATGCAAATCTCAACAGGAATGAATTTTGAGTGTGACATGGTTTCAGATGATAACTACTGAGGTTCATTTTATTTCGCACTTCTGTGAAACACTTCCCATGAAACATGGTTCCTTGGACTAATATACAGGCAAATTCTTTTATTCTTTCCCGGTTTATCTCGACCTGAAGAGGGGAAAAGGTGCCTATCGGGTGTGCGTGTCCTTTCCTTACTGGAAACCCTAGTAGCTAGCCTTGAGGATTCAGAACACGCAAGGATCAAAGCGCTAAATACGCGCATTAGTTAAACTCAGGGGCATTGCTAGACTAAGAAAATTCGGAGGGGGAGGGGAGGGGGTGAACCGGGCTAAATTTATTTCGCTTCCTTGTGCTCACCTCATCCCCTTTTCATAATGGAAAAAATAGGTAAAACTGCAGAAATTTAAAATTGATAGTTATTACTTTTAATTTTATGGCGGTTTAAATTTAAAATAATTAAATTAATTCAATTTCACCAGCAACCCACGTAACCCCGAGATCTTCAGTTTCAGGATCAGTTTCAGCGCAGCATTAATACCACTTAAATGTTGACCTTTTCCCTATTTTCGATGTGTTTTTGAGAATATGGAGGTGATTCCCAGCTGCTTTGCTGCAGTGAGGAGTATTGAGCAGTGGAGTTGAGAACACTTAAGAATAATAAAGATAGACAAACCCACCATAGGGGAAAGAAAACTAGCCCTGTAACACCAAAACCAGCGTTCGAGACCCAAATCTCTGGGTGTACAATTGATCTCCACGTCCACCAGACTCAGTGTTGCCAACTTGAAAAGAATATAGGGCTAAAAAGTTAAAAATATACAAATCGCATTACACACCCGACGATTCCGAATGCGTGTCCTTAAACCAGAGTCGATTCTTTACGCGTTCTTCGGTAGCACATACAGGTCTAATGTAAATTTGCCATTGATTTTGTTTTCCTTCTTCATTTTTCCATGATTGATCAATGATTTAAAATAAATAACAATATTTCGAACTTAGCAAAGATTCAGAAACTTTCTCAACTTAAACGAAAAGCATATTTGGAGGCTATTATAAGATTATAAGGGTAGGGGCTTCAGCCCCACCCTGAAATTGTCTATCGACATCTCTTGAACTCATGTCATTTATGCTACAAACCTTAAGTTAATTAGTAGGTTTACGGACAATAAACAACAAAAAATTGATAAAAAAGAGAATTCAAATTCAGTACGTCCTACAATATGACGAATCCTCCAGAACCTCTTAGGAAATTCCAGGCAAACAATATATTGTGCCCACAAGCAGACGGTGTCGTGTGGTTTTCAAAATAACTGTACTTTACTCCCAAAGAAAAGAGAAATTCTGTGCTGCAAAAAAACTTGAGGTTTTGCAGGTCATCCAATGAAATACCTCCCATGCAACATTCAAAAAAGAAAAAAAAAATCAATTAGTTCTCAATAAACAATAACATCGGGACAGACACAAGCATACAATTTGCACAGCCTAACTGAAAATTTCTGCTTCGAGAAAAGTCGGAAATCTGTGGAAAATGTTAATGATGCTTCCTTCTTTCTTACCTACCCGATACAAATAGACATTTTCCAGTAGAATTTTCAGGAGTGGAGATACGGGGCGTACAAGTTGAGTGACGCAAAAACTCTCTGCTTCGCTTTTGATTTATGTATGTGTACATATACATTAAAAAACTTGCTAAAAAGTTCATCATGAAGCTCGGATTAGCTGCTCAACTGAAATGCACTTAGCGCTATGCCAGAGAGGCCCTTTCTTCAAAAAGGAATTTGCTAAATCTGCTTAGCAGACTAAGGAACTTATGGCTCCACAGTCTCACACGCAACGTCCCACACCCGAAATTAATATCCGCAACAAAAATACAGAAAAAACTCAAACTTTGAATTTGAGTGTAAAAATAGAAACTTGCGCAGATAGAGTATGTGCAGAGAGCGGCAAAGAAAAAGGAAGTCAGCCACGGCTGCAGATTGGCATAGAGCACAACATTATATAAAGCCACACATAACATAGAATTAATGAAAATAGAAAAAATATTTAAATAGAGTTAGGCAAATGTATAGGTACTAAAAAAACAACAATTCAAAGTAACACATATAATTAATTCTGTGCACGAGCAAAAAAAAAAAGTATCCCTGTTAATGCACCTCAACCATGTAATATTATTGAGAAAATTAACAATAAAATTAATAATTGTCTTGGTGATTCTGTGGAATACCATGGAAAATTATGTGCTGAAATGTAGGAGGCAAAAATTATTAGAAAAAAATAAGGAAAAAGAATGAATATTAAGGAAGAGCAGAGAGAAAAAAAAAACACGTCACTGTGTGTGTGTGTGGGGGGGTTTCCCTGAAAATGCTGTAAACCCCTAATAATACATCAAAAATTTGTAACACTAGCTAGCTTAGCAAGCTAGATCAGATCATATGTAGAGGATTTTAGCAAGGGAGTGTCTGACCCCAGGTCTTAAACAACCCTTAGAAATAGGAGATTTGGGCTAGAGTGCCCGATAGGAAAGTCACACGGAAGCGAAGTGGAAAATGCCCTTATTTATTACCGGGGGGCCAGTACGCGGGGTCCGACGGCTTAACGTGCCCATTACAGCTGAGACGGACTGAGCCCGAGAGCTCGAAGCAGAGCCGGGACCGAATCGGGCTCGGGCTGTAGAATATTTACTGCGGTTCGGGCTCTTAGAGAGAAGGAGAGCGAGATAATTTTTTTTTATATATAAATGTGATTTTATATGATTTAGCACATAAGGCACTTTATAATCGGTAAATGGAATTCTTCGGCAACTGGTTCTGGTTACGAAGCGGGCATTCGAGATGGCTATTTATTCCATGTTTGGGTAAAAAATGGCATAGGCCGCGCATTAGTGTGTTTCTGCAGAGAAGAAAAAGCTTTTTAAGAACTATAGATATTGGATAGTTGATAGCATGCCGACGATCATTTACCACTGATCTCCACGCAGTAGCTCCCTGCTAATTCTATTTAGCAACGTACATACTGTATTGTAGCGCATTATAGCTCGATAATATTAGCATTATTTGAGCAAAATACAATTGCAGCACCTCCCGATCATTTTGGATGCCCGGCCACCCGAAGAACTTCAGGTGGAAGCGAACGGTCAAAGAAAATCGTCCAGTTACACTGTAAAAATAGATAGAGGTCCCTTCCAACCATTCCCTATTTGAGAAATACGTTAGTTAATTGCAGGAGGAGAAGATAGTGGAAATGTGGAAAAGGAGATTTTTTTATTGATAGTTGAACAGGTTAGTCAGTTTTCGGGCTCTATCTTGCAATATAAAATTCGGGCTCGGATGGGCTCGGGCAGATATACCACGGGCTAGGACGGGCTCGGGCTTCGAATACTGAGCCCGAACTCAGCTCTAGTGTCCATCCGACTCACGACGGTTATTTAGTGGATCGAACCTGAGATTCTTTCCGTGGCAGTAACGAACGTTGCCCACTAGGCCACCCTCGGCCCATCAAGCTAGATCTTTTGAAACACCTATATGTATAAAACACAAAGCAGTTTCTTTTTACAATCCGCCAGCGCCACCCACTGGAACGATTTTCATGAGTTCTCTTTTTTAAATGAAAGCTACTGACCCGCAGATTTGTCACCGCTGATTTTAATTGTCACCAGTTATTTATTTTTTTTCGAGTTACCATGGCATTTGCTTTGTACAATCTGCCGTTCGTTATTCTGGCGTTCGTTCTCGCTTCAGCACTTGCAGCGCCATCTGCCTTTCTGCAGTGGTCGGACTTGGAACCAAGCCCCCAGCTATCAGCTACGTAGTTGTAATCGAAGTTCAAAATCAAACGGAACAGCGGCGCCTTGGACTTTGCTTTCTATGTGAATGCATTTAAGCTTACTCTTGTAAAGAGCTGTTTTGGTTTGTCATGGAAAGACATGTTATCCCTATTCTTGGTGACGGCAACTGTTTATTTTGTGTTGATTCTCAGTGTTTGTATAATAATCAGGAACGTCATTGTGAAATTCGTATACGAGTCGTTGAAAAAATGAAATATGAATGAGAATATTACGAAAATTGTTGTTGTTGGTGACCCATATATGACAAGAAAAAATTTCAGTCACAGCTTTTTCGACCGTGCATGGCACGAGTTAAGGACTAGTATGATTAATTACAAAATATTTTCTGAGGGGAAAAAAAGGAAAACCCCCATAGCAGAGGAGAAAAAAAATTGTCGTTTGAAAACGAAAAAAAAAAAAAAAAAACCACAGCTCAAAAATGTGTGTGCTAATTTGGGCACTAAAATTACAAATAACGGCAATAAACTAAATAATTCCTCTGTTAACAAATTTGAATTTTTAATTTAAAATTTCATGAGTTAGAGACTGTTGGAATTACCAATAATCCAATTAGTCAGGACAGTGCTAGATTCAGATAGAACAAAAATTGACGAAATTTATGCGCAATCAGCCAAAAATTGATGGTACCAAAATAATACGGGACAGTACTATTTTGGAATAGCAAACTGTTGATAATTTTAGTGAACCAGTAGATTTTTCTGCCGAGGACAAGAAAGAACAAAAAGGCCCTTTTAAGGGCACTTTGCGAAATGAACCTCAAAATCCTGAAATTCAGCCCCAGGAAATGGACGAAATACTTGTCACACAATGAAATGGACTGACTATTCTTTTCTGGAATGCCCAAGGAATTGCAAGGCAACACAGGGAACCTTTAGCGTATTTAAAACACGCACGCACGCACGCACACAATTGATATTGCCTTGACAATGAAACTTGTTTAGCTCAGCATGTCAAATTTAAAATTCCCAATTACACGGTGTATAGACAAGTTAAAAATACGCGCCATGGGGGGATTTTAATTGCTATCAAGGAATATTTAGAAAATTATGAAGCTCCGTGTAAAGAAATGGAAGGTATAGATGCCCACTCTGTTATTGTGAAAACGAAAACAGGGCCTATCAAATCCACAGTTACCTAAAACTCAAGGTTAGTAGAAGCTACTAACATTGCCTGTAACTATCCACCCCATAATATTACACATGAAAAATGTAGACAAGTTATTTGAAGAAAACATCGCTACAATTATAGCCGGCGATTTTAATATTAAGCACGATGACTGGTTTTGTAACAGGGGTAATGAAAGTGGAACAAATATCTTCAAATACATGTTAGTAAAAAAATATTGACTTGGGGACACCCGCTGAGCCCACTCAGGCGGTTCAAAAGGGAACAAGCAATGTACAACGGCCGTTTCATAAAAACAGAGTAAAATCACACAAACTATAAGTACAGCAAAATATATGCTATTTTTTCTCAAAAGTATCTCCCCTCGGATGATATGCAACGGTCCCATCGTTCAGTCCACTTTTCAAAGCATGTGGCGAAGGCATTTTGTGGAAGCTGCTTTAGCGACTCCTGTACAACTTGAATAACGTTAGCATCTGTGTTGAATGTTGCGCCACGGAACTTCTCCTTCATTGTTGGAAACAACCAGAAATATATCAGGGAGCGAGATCAGGATTGTAGGCAGGCTGTGGTATGATTTCAATACTGCATACATATTTTTTTTTTTTTTTTTGGCTAAAGGTTTAACGACCATCGTGAGCAACTCAGTGGGCTATAAGCAGTCACCCGTCGCCAGTGCCGTAAGACAAACAACATCCATGCCTCACTGGGATTCGAACTCGGACCCCTTTCGGACGAATGATCAGAAGCCATCGCTAAGACCACTGCGCCACCGGGGCGGCACATTGCATTTCGTAAGAAATTGTTGAACACAAGTAGCCACATGTGGGCGGGCGTTACCACGGTGTAGGATTTATTGGCCCACCACTTCCGGTCGCTTAATCGATATGTGTCATTGCAGACGCTTCAAGACTGAAATTTAATACTCAGCATTGACAGTATTTTGTGGAGGAACGACATGCTCAAAGAAAATTATCATCATCTTCCCAGCTGATTTGGTTTGGCTGACTTTTTTCGGAGGAGGAGGGCCTGTGTGTTTCCAGACACTCGTTGTGTGTGTGCGCTTCGTGAGGGGGTTGAAATACTGGACCCATGTTTCATCGGCAGTTATTACTGTGTTTAGAAAGTTTGGATCCTTTGCAATCATTTGTTTCCACTCGTGACACACCGGAACTCTGGCTAACAATTGTTCTCTCGTCAGGTGATTAGGTATCCATCTGGAACACACACGATGCAGCAGCAATTTATCGCATAGAATGCGGAATGCCGACGTTTTTGAAATATTTGTTGACGCCGCTTTGTCTTTCACACGTCATTCGTCGATCTTCTACAAAAACGGAGCGATCTTAACAATACGCTCCGTAACAGCACTTTCAGGTCGACCAGGTCTAGGAGCTAGTTCTGCCGACAAACGCCCTTTTTGAAATCATGGTGCCATCTAAAAATCGTTGACTTACCCAAACATTTATCTTTGTAAGCGTTTTTCATTAAATCAATTGTTTCTGGAGCCGTTTTACCCAAACGATAGCAAAATTTTATCGCACAACGCATTTTACTTCTTAACTGTGAATCACTCACCTCCATCGAAATACAGACGTACCTTAAACAACTGCGCAAGAACAAAACCAGAATAGTCTGATGTTACGGCTAATAACTGTTGCCATAGGTACTTGCTTAATTCAGTTAGTCGTTTGCGTGGTTAGTTTTCCGCTTCGCACTGTTGCCAACTAAAAAAAATATTCTCAGTCTTTATGGAACCGCATGATTTTTCTCTCTTTAAAGATATTTCTTTGAGATTTAGACAGAAGCTTCTCTATCCTAGGACCACAATCCACTGCTACTATATCTTTTTTCGGATAAAACAATTACGGTACCGCTTAGAATGGTTACCAACTGGAAATAATTTAAAGAAAAAATAAATCAGATTGTACCACTCTGTATTGAAAGTGCTTCCTTTCGTCGGCTGATCGTGCCATTTCTTTTATTAAGGCAGGAGGAATGTACACATTAAAAAATAAGTGGTGTGAATTCACGGAAATTTTCTGAAAATAACGAGCAGCAAAATTGCCGGTAAGTGCTCGTCTTTTAACGAAATTTCCGTTTTCAAAAGTGCCCATTTTTTTTTTTTTTAACTTCCGTATTTTCACAGATTTTCCGGTCAGTAATTCCGTTTATTTCAGAAAAGTTCGTTTCAAGTTTTTCCGTATTTATAAAGAAATTATAGGCAAAATCGAAAACGCTGAATTTTTCAGCCCTTACGCCAGAGAATCCTTTCGCGCCGGTAGCTCAGATCGATTGGGTTAGATCCACACAAGACGCGCGTCTTAACCACTGAGCCAGAAAGTCTTAGGAGCCGTCTAGGTGGCGCAGTGGTTTAAGTGATGGTTTCTGATAGTTCATCCCAGATGGGTGAGGCATGGATGTTGTGTTTGTCTTACGGCACTGGCTATCCCCCTTCCCTGGAGTCAGTGGCGACTTCTTATAGCCCATTAGTCGCTCACGTTGGTTGTTAAACCCCAATAATGATAAAAAATACAGCCTTAGGAACTGCACTCACCTTTGAGGTAAAACTAATCTCGCGATGATGAATTTTTTTTTTTTCCATTAATACGAGTGATTTAGTTATTTTATCTTCTGTTGGGTCTTATTTGTTTTTTTTTAATACGTTTGCAATAATTTTATTTTTTCTGTAGGAAGACTTATCACAAATTAAGGATTTTTTTTTCAACGTGACATTTCGAAGCAACAGAATGCTTTGGAACTTGATATATTTTTTTTAACTGACAATGACTTTCAAATTATCTTTAAGAAATGGCGAAGTGTACTGTTTTATATTATTATTTCATAAAACTTCAAAATATAAAATTTACTCTTCATAGCTTGTACCATGTCTGTGAATCAGCCACAGGCTAATACATAGACATGGTACAATCCCCTGTACAATAGTTCAAATACCCGATTTCTCACGGTAACATGTATATAGTATAATAGCTGGTGCACAAAATGGGGGAAAGCAGAAGAAATATCATGTGCACAGAATAACCAAAATTCATGCAATATGCTATCCACAATAACCGATCTCACTACAGAACTTCAAAATCAGTTCTTTTGACAGACGATTGAAATTCAACAGTTAATCATACCTCACGTATTTGCACCAGATATTACCGATACCGGAAGTATCCTCCTATTACGGAACGTTGTTTTCATATGGATACGGAAAAAGTGAGAACGGAGTTTTTTCCATTAATATACGAAAGAAATTGCGAAAAGGTTTCTGAAAATTAAGAATTTTCCGTTAACACATCCTAAAAAACGTAAATTTACCGCCAATATAAGAAAGAAATTACGGAAAAAGTTCTGAAAATCAGAATTCTTCCGTGGTACGAAAAATCCACGAAATTCAGATTTTCCCCGTCATTTCATGGAAAAAGGTATCAGAAATATGCTTCGTTAATTCACGAAAGGAATCACGAAAAGAAGGTCGTGAATTTCAGAATTTTTTTTACAGTGTACTTCGAATGAATATATTCACGTAAGTTTTCCTGCTTTTCCACTTTTTTTAAAAAATTTAATGTCATTACTTACTGCTCATAATAATCGCTAATCCCCCCCCCTACACACCACACACATACCACAAATAAAAAAAAAGGAAGCATACATTGTTGTCTTTTACACCTAATATTTACACATTGCTTTTCTTAAACTAATGCTAAACTGCTAACGAAAATTTTTCATAAATACAATGCGTCAAAAAACGCTTTCTTATAATAAAAACTGGCAATACCTCTTTTCACTTTATCTTACTAAATTCTACGAAACTTACAGTACATTGTTTTTGTCCCAATGCTTAGAATTTCTGTTCTGACAAAAATGGCAAATGATATTACGCCAGTAAATAGGATTAGTTTAAGTTACCAAATCACGTACCCACACGTTCGTATACCATCCAAGCACTTATCAACCTCATATGTGAAACAAATTCAATTTTTCGCCCAAACTCTAGAAAATAAATAAGTATATATAAAGTATAATCGGACAGAGGTAAAGAACTTTACAGGGACACTAATCATCTGACCGAAGTAATTTACATTAACGAGTGAAACTAGAACACCACTGCAGCAGTAGATAATTAAAAAAGCGGAGTAGTAGAACTTTTAATTCACGTTTGTTCTTTGGTATCGTAAGCACGTTCTGTGGCATGGACACGCAGCTGATGTCATTAGGTTAAGAGGATTTTGAAAATAAATATGTAATCATGAAGTTCTTTCCCAGCAATACCACTTTCCATTAACACAGCGTACGTTTAGGGACTCGAGTTACAGCTGAGGTTATTACAGCTGGGTTATACGTCGTATAACTGGATTGAAGTTGCGGATTAAAGTTTAATTCCGGGAACACCAAGGGTGTGCGGTGGAGAGTTTTATTTATTCATTTTTTGTTCGTTTTGTTTGGGGGTTTAACGACCACCGTGATCATTTCAGTGGGCTATGAGCAGTCGCCAATGCCTAATTTAGGGTCACTGATTCCGTGGAAGGGAGAGAGCCAGTGCCGTAAGACAAACACAACATCCAAGCCTCACCGGGATTCGACTCAGAACCCATCTTGGACGAATGGTCAGAAGTCAGCGCTTAGACCAGTGCACCACAGGAGCGGAGAGATGGAGAGTTTGAAGACAACTGGTTGACCCTTTAATAACGAGGAACTGTACACCAATTATGCAGAAAATAGTAAAATTATACCAGTAATCCGATTTATTGGCGTAGGAATATACACTGCCTGACAGAGAAAATGCCACACCATGAAGGAATGCTGGAAAACAGACCAAACTGCACACACAGATAGCCAAGTAGGTCCCAAATAAATGATTTTATTGTCACATACAGACTAGGTTCCAGTGGCCAAATATACAGGATGATCAATAAGGAGTGAGGCCCCCATTTTGAGCGATACAGAGTTGAATCCAACGTGGCATCGAGGCAATGAGAGTCCGAATAGTCTTGGGGTATCGTGGATCATGTGGTGTACATCCGAGTCCACAGTTCATCATGTTGCGGGGGTGGGACGGTAATCAATCGACGTCCATTCGTGTCCCACAGAATGCTCGATGGGCGAGAGGCCGGAGGTTCGTGCTGGCCACGGAAGCATCCGCACACAGTGTAAAGCATTCAGGCTGATCCAAGCGGTATGCGGGCGAGCGTTATCTTGTTTAAAAACGGCTTTGGTATGCCCTGCAGATACGGTAGTGCCACCAGCCGCAGCACCTCGTCAACATAGCGGCGTGCCGTCGATGTGCCCGTAATGCGTACCAGCGATGAGCGGCTGTTGGCGCTGATAGCACTCCACCCCATGATTCCCCGTTGCCGGACAGTGTGGCGCTCCACAATTTCGGTGGAATCCGCCCGTTGACCACGTCGCCTCCAGACTCTCACACGACGATCATCAGTGGTGCGACAAAACCGCGATTCGTCGCTGAACACCACACTGTTCTGGATCGACACCACGCCAAGCGGTGACGACGATGTCTGGCTGTTAAGGTAGCTTTGCTTTCGCAACGGATGGGCAGCAAGCCAGACGCAGCCAATCGGCGCGACACTGTCCGCGTCGATATCGGAACATCCACGCCTTCCCATGCACTCCGCAAAATGTTGCCCGTTGTGGCCTGTGGGTCCGCTACGGTATGACGTCGGATGCGACGATCGATGCGCTCGGACATCCGTCTCCATGCTCAGGCCCCCTACGACGTTGCACAGATCCTTCCTGGGACCACTGTCTCCAAATGCTGCGACCGACGGTTGCGGCATTACGTTGCGTTTCTTCCGCAATACGATGCAAGGACCATCCGGTGGTACGAAGGCCTGCGATGACCCCTCTCATGAACTCATCCGCTTGACGAAATGGTGTACGACGGCGTCTTAACGGCATTGGAACCTCTTGTTCGTTCTCCGCAGACACGGTTACAGCAGAACCACTCACTTCTCGCGGCCGTGACGATGTCTCGGCTGATGGCTTCACGGGCTGGTTGTCCGCTTATATCCCACGCGTCGTTCGTGAAATTGGTCTGCAAAGGCAATCATTTGTATAACTTGTACGTGTGCACCCATCTGCAATTTGCATGGCGCTGCGTTCACGTCTTTGTGGTGGGGCATTTTCTCTGTCAGGCAGTGTATATAAACAAGTGTTTCCAAGCTTTCGCACATCAACCAGATGGCTTTTTCAAGGAAGTAGTTTCTGTCTAACTTCCTTTAACAAGCCATCCGGTTGATGTGCAAAAACTTGGAAGCATGGCTATTTATATATACACTGGCGGAAAGTGAAAAAAGAACACCAAGAAGGAGACGTCTAATACCAACGAAATTTACACAGCATAATAACGGAATACAGAGGATAACGTGATCAAAACATCATGGCAAAATGCAGCTGTATTTGCTGGTAAACTGAAAAATAACATTTGCATGTAACATGGTTAGTACGAGGTTGAACCGCCATGAACTGCGTCACACTGTGCAATTCTGGCATGGAGTCTGTCGTACAGATGTTGGATGTAAGTTTGGGGTATTGAGTTCCAAGCATCCTCAACCTGGACGTGTAAATCGGGGATGGTCGTGGAGACGGGATAAGTCGCTGTCCCATAAAATCCCACACGTGCTCAATGGGGGACAAATCCGGTGGCCATGGAAGTTGTTCACACCCTGAAGTGCATGTTGCGTTGCACGTGCCATGTGTGGGCGTGCGTTATCTTGCTGGAAAACACCACGATGGACCGACCTTACAAATGGCACAACAACGGGCTGAATGATGTTGTTGATGTAGGAGGTGCTGTTTAACGTACCCGGTACAAACACTAGTTGTGTACGGGAGCGATAGCTGATCGCTCCCCACACCAGGAGACCAGATGTAGGTCCTGTGTGTCGCTGGCGGATGCAAGAAGGGTGGAGACGCTCCCCTGTGCGCCTGCGAACACGCATACTGCCATCGGAGGCTCCCAAGCAGAATCTGCTTTCATCGCTGAACACGACAGATCGCCATTGCGTTCTCCAGTGCAGACGTTGGCGACACCACTGCAGCCGTTCCTGACGGTGGGCTGGAGTCAGAGGCACACGTGCACGTAGTCCTGCATCCAGTAGACGGTTGCGGATGGTTCGCACAGTCACCTCAGGTGCAACGGCAGCTCGGATTTGCGTCGCAGTGGATGTTCTGCTTGACAACGCCGCTCTTCTTAGGCGTAGATCGGTCCGCTCATCAGTCCGTCTGTGACTCCCGGTTCCACGTCTTCTCGTATGGGAATGTTCCTCGGACCATCTACGCCACCATCGTACCACCACCGATACTTCCCGTCCAATTCGCTCCGCAATACGACCACCCGGCCTCGGGGAGTCCGGCTAGACGACCTTTTTTTTTTTTTTTTTTTTTGATTGGAGGTTTAACGACCACCGTGAGCAACTCAATGGGCTATAAGCAGTCGCCCGTCCCTAATTTAGGGTCACTGGTTCCAGGGAAGGGAGAGAGCCAGTGCCGTAAGACAAACACAACATCCATGCCTGACCGGGATTCGAACCCGGACCCCTTACGGACGAATGATCAGAGGCCATCGCCTTAGACCACTGCGCCACCGGGGCGGCCTAGACGACCTCGCTCAAAGTCCAATAACTGCTGAAATCGTACTCGTCTTCCATGTCCAGGCATTGCAGCTTCTTCAGGGACTTCGCACGTGTCCGTACGCCGACGACTGATTACATTCACTTCGCCGTACTCCTTAAATACCACCGACGTAATTTGCATATTTTGCCGTGCTGTGGCGTAAGCGCTCACCGGTTGGTCCCGAAATTAACATCACACCTACGTAAACTCGAACCCATTACCATATATAAATTTCATGATCGTCCGCCAATTCCTTCTTGATGTTCTTTTTTCACTTTCCGCCAATAAATCGGATTACTGGTGTGTTTGACTCTCTTTTTTTCTTTGCTATTTCGGGGTATTACGACTACCATGAACAACTTTTGCCGGTCTCGTCTATAATGGTTGCAGCTGAAGGAGAGAGGGAGAAGCACCATAGGACAAAAATACTAGCCATGCGTCACCGGGACACTAGCCTGGGCCCATCTCAGAAAACCAGCCAGAAACCATTCCTTCTGTCCACTTGGCAACAAGGGCTGTGCCGGTTGATTCCCTTCTCGAGTGTTTATAGGATTCTAATGTATATAGATTTGTTGGCAGCTGCAACCATATCGCATTAGTCCCCGAGAAAACACTTCTTTCTACCTGCATGTGCACGTTGTCCAACGCTAGAGCGTTCAGAAAGGATATCTTTTTAAACCGAGATTACGATGATTATGTTCCGTGAAATACACGCGCTCCTTGATATTGGTGTTCGGTTTATTGTGTGGTCTCGTTTTACCGTTCCCGTGAGGTAAAATATTGTAAATTAGAAATTCGCTGGTTTCTCCGGGGCAAACGTCTATGGGGCATCTAAGAATATCCGAATACAGGGATTAACTTTTGAGCTTGGCATGTCGTAGTCGTACAGGGAACCAAGCTGAAACCCCATCAAATATCAGAGAGGGCGATCACTTTCCTGTGGAATATATGCAACCTACTTAAGAATACTGTTTTTTTCTGATTTAGACCTCTGGAGTTGATATTACGGGCTTCCGTAAAGTACTAGACATCCTTTTACAAAGCGAACGAGTTTTTAATGAGGGGGGGGGGGGGGGATATATATATATATATATATATACATATGTATAAAAGACATTTTTTTTTCAAAATAGGAACTACTTACTAAAACTCAAAATAGTATAACTATACTAATGATCCAAATTTATTGGTGTAGAATAGAAATAATATTTCCAAGCTTTCGCACATCAGCTAGATGGCTTTTTCAAGGAAGATAGACAGCTAACTGCAAACTGGATAATAGAAAGTTTCAACAATTTGAACGCGGTGACTTGACTAGACAATAAATGAATAGGTGCAAATGTGATAATTCGAAGAAAAGGAGTCACGTTGGTTGGGCACGCGGTACCATGGTAGAAAACGCAGCATTATTTGAAGGGTTTATTCCAAATACGTGGCAACTCCACAGAGACGCTATCATTGCAGGCCTCACTGCTGGTCAAGATTTCCAAGGTTTCGCGAATGCTGGCAGTAGATTCGGGTGTGGAGTATGAAGCTAATTTCTTTACAACACTCCACATAGGATCGGTGGACTTGAACTTGACTTCTCTAGCAGTGGCTATTTTTCAGTCTTTTGTATCCCTTTTATGTTCGCTGATTCTAATTCCAAACGAACGATTGGTCAATCCAATGTAATATCGCCTGGAACCGTTCGGATATTTTAGTGGGATGGCATAAACACCTGCCTCATTGAGAAGAGGGAGCTTGTTAATATTTCTCTTAAGCATCGTATACAAAGATGCCGAAGACGTTATGCCGACACCGAAGTTCATCCTCCTGAGCGCGTTTTTTGAGTTGATGGGAAGCATTTGGTATGTAGGGAATAGAGCCCAGTAGTGAAGTTGCGGCATAGAAAGATTAACAAGGCTGGTTCTGGCTTTTCCTATAAATTTATGCTTCTGGTTCGACGTATACCCTGCCTCAGTGGCCAATGCGACGATGTTTATCAGTTCGGATTGTCTAGAACGAACATCAGAGGAGACAGCGAAGGCTCTTCTAATTCGAGAACTGAAGAAGGCAGTCTTGTAATCATCAGGGCAGAATGAACAGCGAAGCATCAGGTTGGGAACGGATGTGGGTTCCCAACCTGAATTTGCGAAATGTATTTGTTTTTAAATACATTTGGCGAATTCAGGTAATTCGCCAAATGTATTGGTTTTAAAAAATACTTTTGTAATTCGCTAAATGTATTTGTTTTAAAAAAGAAAGATTCTAGTGGGCCGCATTAATTTTCCCCGGTGGAGATTTTTTAATCTATTTGCTGTTATTGTGACCTTAGAGTTTCAGGGTGGCTTCATTGTTTGGAAAATATGTACGTACATATAAAACAGTAAAAAATGATTGGTGACACGGTAGATAAAGTGTTTACATAAGCATCATATTCCATAAAATGTGAATGAGTCATATGACAGGAGTTTTAAAAATATCGTAGTTTTAGCGTAACTTGCAGTTCACCGAGTCTCGTTAAATAAGAGACGTTACAGGTAACAACGTCATGTAGGTGTTCCTGCAATACTTTTTCACTTTCATTCTTTTTTCCTAGAAATTGAGTGAAGATTTAAGCCAAGGCTGCGTTCCAGAAGGGCCAGTTTTATGGATAACTCCGGAAGGAAGGCCTTACCATAATTACCTAGAAAGTACTTGGATTGACTGCTGAGGTGACCTTTTCTATTTATCCTTGATAAATTGTTGCGTCATCGAATAGGGAGGGGCTAGAAGAATTTTCCCTTGTCCTTTAGAAGGTAAATGCCGAATTCATTAGAGGTGGAGACCAGGTCAAGAAGACCCCTGGGGGGCAGACGGACGTTCTGTTCAGCAGAAAATTATCGAAATATTACAACCGCAATGGAAAACTATTATCTTTCAGCTTTAATTGCTTGCGTGCCCTTTTTAAAAACTTTGGGTTGCAATCCAATAGTTTCTAAGCAACCATTTGCGATGAGGGAAATCAGACAAAAGCTAAACTTCCGCATCCAACTTCCAAGCAAGAATTTTTCTCAAATAATTTTTTTATCAGAAGGCAATCTTTATTATTATTATTATTATCATTATCATTATTATTAATGGCGAGCATTTTCCTCGCCGATAATAATAATAATCGAAATATTACAACCGTACTGGTTTATTATATATCGTCTTTCTACACTTTTTGCTGCTTATATCACATCTACCTTTGAAAGAGCTGAGAAGAATGGAGTGCAAGTTCTTTTTTCAAAATTGACTTGCCATTTCATTTGCAGCAATGACGGTCTCGCAATGATATATTTATTTTCTAATTGTGTATATGTGTAGCACTTCTACTCTTAATACTGATGTTTTAAAGAAACTTAATTTTTCTTCTGCTAGAGGCTTGTACAAAATGGTCTGGAAGAAATTATTCCCAAAAGCATGACACAAAACATAAATAATTTTTCTTACAATAAAATAACGATCTACGATGATGTTCAGCTTACCACTCCGCAAATAATGGGAGAAACCAAGACAGCCAATGTACAGGAGAGTAAGCATTCCAACCTTACGAAACAGGCATCACTGCTGAACAGTTAGTGTTAGAGAAAGAAGATAAAAACGAGACAGTGGCTCGATGTCATCATAATTAACTTCTCAGAAGATTGCGAATTATTACGGCCGGTGGAAACTTCACGGTTGGAATCTTTCTTGACATTAGGCTCGCCTTCGAAATAGTGTCACATGACATCCTTCTAAGCAACTACATTTCGTTTCCAGAGAGCTAGTCATTCGTTAACAGAAAACAGTTTGTCTCTGTTACTAATAACGTTTCTGATCCGTGCAATGGCACTAAAGGAGCAGGCTCGTGTTTTGCCAAAGCCCCTCTTATTTCTCATATGTGTCCATGACTTTACACAGTGCAGCAATTACAAAGTAATGAAACTGATTATTTTTTAAATCCAGGTAAACAAAGGTCCGGAAGGCATGCTTTTTTTTTCATGGCGTCGTAGCAGATCCGGACATGGCACTTCCGTACAATGGAAATTTTGTGTCAGATCCGTACAAGCAAGCATTCCCCAAATGGGAGTGGGAGGTAAACTGATCGTGTGTCACTTCTGTACAAAGGGTTCCCCTAAAAACTGATCGTGTGTTACTTCCATACAAAGGGCGAGATTCATTAATTAATAAGTTCGTGGGGCCGCGGATGGCCTAGTGATCAACGTTCGTGTCTGTCACGGAGAAAACCTCAGGTTCAATCCCAGGTAGGTACAAACGCTCGAACCACTAAATATCCGCCGTGCGTCGGATGGGCACGTTAAGCCGTCGGACCCCGGGTACTGGCCCCTCGGTAATAAATGACGGCGTCTTCCTCCCCCTTTTCTACCTCGCTTCCGTGTCACTTTCCTGTCGCGCACCCCAGGCCAAATCTCCTAGCTTCCTATTTCTAGGGGTTGTTTAAGACCTGGGGTCAGACATCTCTTCCTAAAATCCTCTACATACGACCTGATCTGATCTTGTTAGTTTGTTCTTTTAAAATTATGCAGCACAGTGCTCTTGTTGCATCTGGAGATTTTATTTAAACAAAATGGATCTTGTGGTGTTGTCTGATCAAAAGGCTAAATAGTGTCTTCAATGATTTTCGATATCGCCAATATGGTAAAAATTTATTTTTCACATATTTCATCATATTTAAAAAAAAATTCAGCACCTCCTCAATATGAAATCGTGGGCAAACTTCAGAATCCATTCCTTTACAGTGTCGTTGGTATTAACAGGGAAAACGTGATGAACCATACACCCGGTCCATGGCTTCCTTATATTTCAGCAACTGGCCACAAACTCACTGCACAAAATGAAGGCATTTTGTAAATTACAATAAATGCAAACACAACAGACACTGTTCACAAAGAAATGGGAGTAAAAATATTATTCGGTTCTCTGGTTTACTGCCAAAAAATTAGTAACCGAGGCTTGCAATACTCCTCCTACAACAAAGGAATACCCCAGCCTTCCTGTTTCTAAAGCCCTGGTTCACACAAAGGGAGCAAGCTCAAAGATGATCCACAGGAATCTTCTGGGCAATATTCCTTCTAAGCGGCCATGGGCAATGCGCGCCTAACCCAATGAGCTGCGCAGGCATCAAAACCACTTGGTCAAAAAAAAATTCATTTTCTCAGCTTCTCTTACTATGCAGTAGAAGTTGGAACTTGGAACTTGGATTGGAACCCTTATTTCTTCTAATCCCCCATTTTCATCACCATTCTTCCCGCAATTGATTTTAAATAAAAAAAATATTAAAAACATTTCATTAATTAAATATTTTTATTTTATAAAAAGTGAGATGCTCAAACTTGCTTCTGGAATGCTTATGATTTAACTGACCGGAATGCCTTTCCCCAGCTAACTAGAATGGGTGTATTAGTACCAGTCCCCAACCATGGGGGGGGGGGGAGTACAGATTCCTGGGCTCCCAGGGGGCCCGCGGATTAGCAAGGCAGGTCAAGTGACATTTTAAATTATGAACAAAAAAATGTGGATAAAACTGAAAAACTTAACTAAATTTTCAACTGTACATTGGAAACAGCCAGTAGTCAAGTGCAGTTTTCTTAGGGATTTTTGCCCCTCACACCTGTGAGAATGTGTAAACAATGCAGAAATGGCAAAGCCCTGGCGAACATCAGCAGATCATAATTCACGTAGCTTTGTATTTCATTATATAAATACTTTATTAATTCGCGTATTGCACTTTTATTTTTAAAGAAAGCAAAATTGGGATGACACAGGAGGGAGAATGATGGATAACTCAACTTCCCGATGTGAATCAGTACGAACAGCTGTGCCAATAATTCTCTACCACACGGACAACTTTTTGGTGTCAAGGGCCAGAGAAGAAAGAAATGCCCTTTTTTTTTTTTTTTAAGAAAAAAACAAAATGTGGAAGAAAATTATTAAAAAAAAAGAAGCGAAGGTGGAGTCGTAATTGCGCTGAATAATAAAACACTGTTCCTCACTGGGTAAGGGACCCTGAAATGCTAAGCGCATATTAAAAGGCTTCCTGGTAGTTAATTATTTTCAAAAATGTGTCGTGAGGAGGTTTCTGCTAAATGCATACCCCTTGGCTTTTGGAAAATAGTATTAGAGGGAAATCTTTGTGCGAGTGTGAGGGTATTACATGTTTTTCCAGCAAGAGTATAAGTCCATCGTAAGTCAATCTTTTTTCTTTGCTATATTTTATTAACAAGTACAGTTATTCAGAAGGCATGCAAAAGGAATAAAAAGAAACTAAGTGATTTACATCCCCAAAGTTTCATTGCACCCAGTAAACTAGGACGAGAATCAAAGCTAAGCAATATCATTAATGTAGAACTGCCATACACGAGAACTAAAATGCATTGTTCCATTATCATTTCCTCCGCAAGAATTAACACGTTATAGTACAAATTTACACCAGTCATGAACGAAAGTGGTTCAAAGGTACACCATATTATGGTGCAAATTTCACCATAATATGATACAAAGGTGCACCACTTTTCAACATTTCTGATGCAAAGTGGTACCATGTTATGGAACATAACTCTACCATATTTTGGGCTTTACATGCACCATATATTGGTCTACCTTTCCTTAAACCATGGTGCAGATGGTGTAGTAACTACTTTTTGGAGCAACATTTCACCATATTTAAGTGCAGTTGTAAAGCTGTCAGTTTTACATCACTGATTTATGGAATCAGTAATGTAAAACGAAGTTATGAAACATGTAAAAAATATCTGTGCTGCAGTTATGAAACATTTCTTTTTACATCAATTTATGAAGAAAAAAAGGTTCTTTTTTCTTTGTTTTACATTTTTTCTCACATATTTAGAAGAAAATTTAAATTTTTATCGCTTATATAATATTAGCACATAATCTCAGCCGCAGGATTAATACATTGGGCCAATCGATGCCGCAATTTGGGTATATTATACGGTATTTTAAACCATCTCTATGTGAACAACCTCCTCAGAAAACTTGAAAATTGGAGCGGAAGGACGATGCAAGTTTTATTTGGTGCTCACATGTCGGTTTGATTCGATGTTGGAAAATGAACTTTTGTTGACAAGCGATATTCACATAATTCAACTTATGCTTACTTTATATTGACTGAACAAGTTCTTAAGCATAGGTTTTTAAATTCGATCTTCGTGAGCCCTGAAATTTGCCTTCAGAACTATACTAATTAATGGAGCTGTTATTTGCATTAAAATAATACAACGTTTGTTACAAATATTTATTTTTTCAAGTCGACCATTGTTTCGATTCATTTGAATATTTACATAACCTTCATCCTGATGACCTAGCTTCATCAGGACGAATGGCTCCAAAATATCAAGTTTGGTGGTTGAAACCAGATTCAACCACCAAACTTGATACTTTGGAAGCTTTCCATATACTGTATATCAGAATTCTTCGCATCTTGTTAATGACATGGCACCCACACAATATCTATCAAGCCCGTGGAAGCAACTAACCAAAACCCGTGACTGTAAACGCCATTTATGATATCATATACAATTTGAATATTTACGAGCCATTCAACCTGATGAAGCTAGGTCAATACCCATCAGCGAAACCATGGTCGACTTGAAATAATAAATATTTGTGACAAACGTTGTATTATTTTAATATATATATTCATCACAAGACTGTAGTTTCTGAATTCAAGAAGCTGTTATTTGGTTTGTTAGAACGATCTGAAGTATTTATTACGTAACACTGGAAATTCTCCAGTATCCCGTTGACATCAGTCGACCACATGGGGGTAACAATACACAATATCGTTTTCATTTGTTAATCCTATATACACTATCTACCAACAAGTAATTGGACACCCCTGCAATCGACGATATCTGCGGTTCTGATACACGTCACGGCCGCCGCCGTTAAATATCGTGTGGGAAACAACAACGCAACCAGTCGCATGCAAGATGCCACGCAGTTCGGAGCTTTCTGATTTCGAGAAAAGTGTAATCGTCGGGTATCACAGAAATGGCCGATCCATACGTGACATATCCAGAAAGTTGAAGTACCCAAAATAGACAGTGGCCTACGTGATTGGCAAGTGGAAGATGAGAGGTGACTGTTGGAATGTGCCCCGACCCGGCAGACCCACAAAACTGGGAGTTAGAGACCGACGGGTGCTGGCCAGAGAAATTCCGAAGAACCACACCAAATCGGTGGGCCACATCCGCAAGTGTTCTTTCGATGAATACCATCCGTAAGGAAGCCCATCTGCTCGGTTATCATGGACGTGCTGCCGCCCACAAGCCTTTGATCACGAAGTCCAATAGCGCTGCTCGGCTAACGTGGTGCAAAGAACGTCGACAGTGGACCGTTGAACAGTGGAAACACGGTCTCTGGAGCGACGAATCAAGGTTCACACTCTACCGTTCGGATGGCAGGGTCTGGGTTTGGCGTCTGCCAGGAGAACGCTTCCTGCCGGAAGGTATTGTGCCAACTGTGAAGTTCGGCGGCGGTGGAATTATGCTATGGGGGTGTTTCCCTGGTATGGCACGGGACCCTTGGTCGCAATTCCTGGTAGACTCAACGCCGAGACCTACTGCACCATTTTGGGTGACCATGCGCTTCCTACGTTGTGGCAGTTTTACGGGGTGGAACCATGTTACTTTCAGGATGACAATGCCACCTGTAATGTTGCGAGGTCCACCATGGCTTGGTATGGTGACAATGGGGATAATCGAATGGACTGGACTGCGCAGAGCTCGGACCTTAACCCTATCGAGCACCTCTGGGACAAGTTGCAGCGTCGACTTAAGGGGTGCCCCCACAGTCCGAAATCGGTAAAGGAACTGACATGTCTTCTCCAAGCAGAGTGGAAGAAAATACCGCTAGCCGTCGTACAACGCCTGGTTGAGAGTATGCCCCGGAGGGTCGCAGCTGTAATCGCCGCTCGTGGAGGCTCCATCATCTATTGAAGGTGAATAAACTTCGCTTTCCTTTGCTATCACAGGTGTCCAATTACTTGTTGGTAGATAGTGTATATGAAATACCAGTAATTATTTATAATTATTTTTCATTAAAGAATTATCGTATAATTACTATAATCTTAATAAGAAATCAGTGCAATATTTTGTTTCATTCAGGCAACTAAAGAGTATAAATGACTGACCTGCAAGGTAAAAATACTAATTAAAACAATCTTTAACTCATTTTCCTATAAAACATTTTCAATTGTTAACAGTTTCCTTTCATTTCGGCTAATAAACTGTTAGTTATTTCCATTGCAGTCGGCGTGCCCGGTTTTACATCAACCCAAAGATAGATCGATAGTTTGCAAATACACAGCGATCCCAACTTCAAACTACCACAGCGAAAACAATAACCCAACTTCAAAATCACCACAAAAGAGAATGAAAAGGGGATTAGGAAGGGTACAATGACAGAGGGCGAAGGCTCAGAGCTTGGACCATGACCTGCCTAAATGCGTGATCGGGCGAATCCTATTCCCATGGGATTACATTACACACATTGGTATGAAGACAAAACAAACTTCAGAATAATACCTTTCGTATTAGAAAAAAGTAGTTCACTCTTATTCTGAATGTTAACTTAAAATCTATAAATAATCAGCTGTTGAAATTGAAAAATTTAGCGGAAATCATAGTATATTGGATGACAAATTAAGGACAAAAATTAAGGGACCCCCCTCCCCATCTCTCTTGTGCCTAAAGTAATCACTGGGGTATTCAAACAAAATAGCTGGGTACATAGCTGACATCAGAAAGCTCCACCATGCAAATAATTACATGTTAGAAACACCATATGTATACACTAAAAAAAAATATATTTTTTTTTTTGGGTACAGACCACGTAGCAGAAACAAAGTGATATTAGGTGGAACCTAGAGGCTCACAGCAAGAAAGCCGGTAGACAGAGGAAAAGTAGAATGCCTAGCTACTGACGTCACACGTCATCGGAGTATGCACTAGCAATCGGGGAGAAAAAAACGGGTGGGGGGAGGAGCAGACATTTGTTTTTAGGGGGGGGCAGTAACTCTAGGTCCGACGGTTTGACGTGCCCATCCAACGCACGATGGATATTTTGTACTTCAACACAACAGAACCAACCTGGGATCGAACCCGAGGCCCCTTAGTTCGGTAGGCGTATGTGTTAACCACAAGGTCGTATCAAATTTAGACTACAGTGTACAGTAAGTACTACATTATGGTGTAAGCGCCAAGTACTGCAGGATAATTTGGGGCAACGTTGAACTAAATTTTTTAACGTTCTATGAAGTTTTACGTTATTTTTTTTTAGAAAAATACACAGCTGTAAGTATACTGTACTATAAATTAAAAAAAAACACTTTCCATGTTTTTTTTTTTATTTTATCAAAGCACATTTACGGAACTTGAACTAGAAACGTACAAAAACTGTGCCCAACAAAAACAGATTCACTTAACTGTTTTCCGAGTAAGCATCCCCTCGCGATGAACAGTAGGAGCTTACTGCAATCGCTAGATGGTCAGGTGCAGCAACAAATCGCAGCACTCATCATCATGTTCCCTTGCGCAAGGTCAAGGACACTCACGCTTTTGAGGATCAGTGGTTAGCACCTGAAGAAAGCATCAGAGCAGAGGCAACTTGGAGTATATTGCACTTTGGCTATCTTACTTGCTGGAAATATTAATAATCGGATGTTAATCAGGCGATGAAAAATAAAGTTTTATTATGTAGCTCTTTCCCATGAATTTTTGCGCTCCGGCACCCAAAGATGTGTTTACATCTACGTAGATGTTTCGTAGAAGACTCCTATTAGCCGTGGGAGAGGAGATGATAAAACCGAAGTTTCCCCCATTTAGGGTTTCTAAAGTGCACAGATTTCTGTCTATCTTCCTTGAAAAAGCCATCTAGCTGATGCGCGAAAGCTTGGAAACGATTGTTTATGTATTCCTACACCAATAAATCGGATTACTATATAGCATAGTTTTATTATTTTCTGCACAGATTTCATTTGATGAAGCAGCACTCTGAAAGCTGGGGGGGGGGGGTATTGAACGTGTGGACTGGCGTGCAAAAATCCTCTGATTTTTCTGTTCAGCAGGTCTAGTTAGCCCTGGAAAAGTGAACTGTCAACCTCAGTCTTTTGCCAGAAGCTTCGATGACCTCATGATAGATAGCTCTTTTGAAATATAGTGCTTGTATATTCATAGACATTCTTTAAATCGCAGTGTACATAAATTTCTTTGAGCAAAATATATTGCAATATGGGAAGTTATGCGATTAATAAAAAAAAATTGGGGGGGGGGGCGGGATGCTACTTGATGATAATGTATTTGTAATGCATGTGTAGTACCTTTCCGATTAATAGGAAACTGCCATCATTGTACAGCAATGTCATTCTTCCCTCATACAAGTTTCAATCAAAAGCACATACACCCACACATAAGAATGTAGAGTTACAGATTGCTCACGTAACTATTGCAGCTGGTTCACGCTCTAAGCTGTCCAAAAGTGCAAAAGTTAAGCTACAAAAATGAAAACGCTAATACTTGAAGCATTTCTTTTCAGATTTTAACGAAAATTTACAGTTGTAATTAAATTGTAGTTCTGAACAGTTACAAGATGAATAACTTATTTTCAGTTTTACATGAAGATATAAAAGTAGTCCAAGGCGATGATAGAAAACTCATGTTAGTCACGAGACTAAGCCATGCAAGGTACGAACTGGCTCCTTACGTTGCCAACGCCGCCAGTTTGTTCTACGCGAAATGCATGCATAGAATGCAACATTTTTACTATATTTACATATCGAGTGGCCGAGGGCACTTCTTTTTTACTCTCGTATTGTTCAGCTTGGGTTAGAATTCCGAGTAAGATATACATGTGTTTTCGTTCTGAAAGCAGTGTTCTCTCTTTTCCCTGGGACCAGTTGCTCCAATTTAGCTTTTTAGTCTTAAGTGCTCAGAGGAATTACAGGCACATAAGGTTGGATTATCGGGATTCAAATTAAGGTTATGTTTTACAAAATGTGTTTCTGTGAAGATAGCTTGGGTTAATTACAATAACTAACCTGCTGAGCTTAATATAAAAATGGTCTTACCTTTCTTTGTTTATTTGCCGTATTCAGAGCAAGCAAGTTTAGTAGAATTCTACAAGGAGGACGGTTCGATCGGTAAGTTATATAATCCACGTGTTTTCTGTCCTAGCAGCTGGCGCAGGCACATCACGGTGTTTCACAGTACGATACGATGAAGCTTTTGTGACAGGATTTCCGCGATTGTTATTCTAATTAAACGAAGTATTCTTTATGAGAAGCAGGAAAAAACTACATTAAAGTTGTTCGAATTAGGAAACATGACTTGCATAAATGTAATTCTCACCACTTCCACCCAATATTTGGCAATCCAGTATTTGCTTTCTGTGGTGTAACACGAGAGAGAGAAAGAGATATTGATGCTGTTGCGAAAATGTTCAAAACAAGGAGAGAGAGAGAGAGAGAGAGAGAGAGCGCACTGTCCCCTCCCCCACCAAATGCATTCAACAGAATGAGTTGTACGTTACTATGGCTCACAAATGTCAAATTTGCATACTCATAGAGCGTTTTGTGTATGTAATGAAGTGAGTTTCTTCTAGGAGCAGATCTTTTCATTCGAGAAAGTAACAACGTAACATAAACAAAGCGAACAGAAAGATTTGCATTTCCTTGGTATGTATAACAACTATGAAAAGATTACAAGGAAGGAACTGGTAACTCCTTCATGCAGTTAGAGTACCTTCCAACAGAACAAAGAGCGCTGAATAGTGGTCTGATGTCACTCCATCCCGGAACTCTACGACTACATTCCTTGCGGCATTGAAAATTTGTTCGTTCACGATTCAGTTTTCGAATGCGTATGCAGAAGTTGTGATAAAAAAATAAATATATGCTGGCAATATTTACCACTTTTGTTAGTGCAAGTACTATCATGAAAGGCTACTACGATGTCTGAAGCGCCTGTGGTAAGCCACGACAAAACGATAGAATAACGAGTGATGGCAATATTTGAGTGTCGATGCATAAACGCCCCGTTTTCTACAATATCTTTGGGGGGGGAGGGGAGGAAAGGTCAAGCAGACAATGAAGAACAATTTACAGTTGCTGGACTACCGCCTACTACAGGATATCCCCTACAGCTAAGGTAATTTTTTCTGCCTTCCCCCTGCGTCGGTTGTTTGTCTTTACTTGACGAATGCGTCATTATGTACTTGCGTGTCTAGCTAGCTTTATTTGCGTTGATTAGAGCAATTTTCAATTTGAGGCCAGCTTTTTTTTTTTTTTTACTGTATTATGTAATTAAATTTTGCAACATGCGGTGGCAATCAGTACTGAAATCAAGATAAAATATGCTTCGATGAAAACTAAGTTTGAAACCATAAAAACACTGGACAAAGAAAAAATCAAGAAATATACTTGGCGTTAGAATCAGTTGTAGGAAAAATATTGATTGCACACCTGCATTGCAGACTGCTGTTGAAACAGGGCGAATATCGAAAAACTGCGGACGGAAAAACGTTCTGCAGATACCTTGAATTCAGGAACAAACCACGACGAAAATGAACACGAAAAGGCCTTTGAATATTAGTTCTTGTGGTTTTCGCAACAAAAATTGAATGGGAGTCCAGACAAAGTCCCAGTGATCTAAGAAAAACTGCAGTTTCTAGAAAAAGCTCCAAGACGACTCTGCTCCATATGTAAGCACTGGCAGGATGCATTGATTAAACACTTTTCTTTTAAGACATAATGTCATACTGCTCTTAAAAATTTTACTGTTTCTTCCAAAAGCTCTCCATCCAAGTTTTATACGCCGATTAATGTTTTCATCAATTGATATCTGCTGATATCAATTGCTCACTTGATATCTGCTGCCCACGATAAATGTAGGTATCGGTTGCCTCAAGCTTTTCTTCGTGAATCGATAAATCTTCGTTTCTTGTAAAAGCATTGTACATCACTTTTATCTTTTGAAAGTTCATCTTTAATCCCACTTCTTTAATCTTAATCTTGTCAACAAGTTCTTGGATCATACTCTGCCGCTCTGAAGGGGTAGTTGCAAAGATTACTATATATATATATATATATATATATATGGGATGTAAGGTCAGGTGATGCGTAACATCACAGCCTCTCCTTGACAAATGTCAACCCCGCCTTCTCGTGGTGCATCCTGTTCCCACTAAAGGGGCTCTGACGACCGCCCATAGCGGTATAACTATACCATCGGGATTAGAGCAAATTCTATCCCACACTCACCAACCCGCTTGGCCAGCGTGGTGAGTTATGGCCAAACCCAACAAAATGATTCCACAACTTAAAGCTTGGCCCTCAGTCTCCGGCAGCTGGAATGTACCTGGCCAAGGCAGCGGCCAGTGCGACATGAAGGCAGAGGGTGCTAAGAATCCCCGGAGGACCGGACTAGGCTGCCATCTGATGCTGACCTTGGCTACTTACAATGGACGCTCCCTATCTTCTGATTCAAGGCTTCTTGAATTGGAAGAGGAACTACAAAGGATCAAGTGGGACATCGTGGGGCTAAGTGAGGTAAGGAGAAAAGGAGAAGATCTCATCGAACTGAAAAGTGGACATCTCTTCTACTATCGTGGGACAGATACTGGCAGAACTAGTGGTGTTGGATTTATAATAAACAAGAAACTGAAGGATAAAGTTGTAGATGTTGAAAGTTCCTCTGACAGAGCTGCACGACTTGTTATCCAACTCTCGAAAAGATACCAGGCTCAGATTATTCAAACTTATGCACCCACCACAAGTCATCCGGAAGAAGAAATTGAAGAATTTTATGAGGAAATTTGTGATCTAAATAATAAAGGTAAGCAGCACTTGAAAATATTTATGGGAGATTTCAATGCAAAAATAGGGCAACGGCAACAGAATGAAACTTCAGTAGGTAAATTCGGTCACGGCAACAGAAACCAGCGTGGAAATACTCTCGTTGAGTTTGCAGAGGCAGAAGGGTTTTTCATCTTGAACTCCTTCAAGAAAAAGCCACACCGGAAATGGACATGGAGACATCCAAATGGGATGACAAGTGAAATTGATTTTATTATGTATAACAAAAAATTCGTTATAGAAGACTGCAGTGTGCTGAACAAGTTCAACACAGGTAGTGACCATAGATTGGTGAGATGTAAGATGCACCTCAACACTAAACTTGAACGTGGCAAGCTCATAAGACAAACAAAATCTATTGACATAACCAACCTTAAAAAACACCATAATACCTTCAAGTTAGAACTGAAGAACAGGTTCTCTGCTTTAGAAGGCCTAACATCGGAAGAAGTGGACATCTCTGAAGTTAACAGAAAAGTAACCAAAGCTCTTATGGAAACAGCAACAAAATTAGCTGGGTCTAAGAACAAGTAGCATGTGAACAAATTATCAGGAAAAACCAAAATGTTGATGCAAAAAAGAAGAGAGATGAGGACAACTAAGGAAGATGTGACTTCCAAGGTGGAATATATAGAGCTATGCAAGACAGTAAGAAAAAGTATCACTGAAGACGTAAGGAAATTCAACTGTGAACTAGTGAGGAAAGCAATTGAAAACAACCAAAGCCTAAAGATAGCAAAGGGACATCTCAGTAAGGGAAGAAAACAGATTATGGCACTGAGAAAAGAAGATGGTTCTGTAACAAGAAATAGAGGCGAAATTTTAACAAGAGTGAAAGATTTCTACTCCAAATTATATGAAAGGGATGATATATGCACTCCAGACATCATGAAAGATACCAGTACCAGAGTTCCTCCAGTCCTTCCAGCAGAAGTTGCACATGCAATCAAGAACATGAAGCGAGGAAAAGCTCCAGGAGAAGATGGAATTACTGTAGACATCATACAAGAAGCAAGTGGAGAAATCGAAACAGTACTCGCCCAAATTTTCACTCGATGCCTTAATGAAGGAAAGATTCCTGAGGATTGGAACACCGCTACAATGATCCTGCTACATAAGAAAGGTGACATTGAGGATCTCAGGAACTACAGACCTATCAGCCTCCTATCAGTAGTTTATAAAATCTTCACTAAAGTTCTTTCACACCGCTTGAAGGTAACACTGGACATGGCTCAACCGAGAGAACAAGCTGGATTCAGGAGTGGCTACAGCACAATAGATCATATCCACGTGCTGAGAGAACTAATTGAAAGAGCAAGGGAATATGAACTACCATTGTGCATGGCTTTTATTGATTATGAAAAAGCCTTTGATTCGGTGAAACCATCAGCAGTTGCAATGGCTCTGAAAACCTGCGGTATTGAAGATGCATACATTAATATTATTAATAACATCTATGAAAATGCAAGTGCAAAGATTAGGCTGTTTGAAAATACAACACACGTAAAAATTGGAAAGGGAGTGAGACAAGGTGACACCATATCTCCGAAGCTCTTTAATGCCACATTGGAGGGTGTTTTTCAGTCGCTGAGCTGGGAAAACAAGGGGATAAAGATTAATGGAGATTATCTAACCCACCTTCGTTTTGCTGATGACGTAGACATTTTTGCAACTACCCCATCAGAGCTGTAGAGTATGATCCAGGAACTTGCTGACAAGAGTAAAGAAGTGGGAGTGGGATTAAAAATGAACTTTCAGAAGACAAAAGTGATGTTCAATGCTTTTACAAGAAATGAAGATTTATCGATTGATGGAGAAAAGCTGGAGATAACAGACACGTACGTTTATCTTGGACAGCAGATATCAAGTGAGGGTCACATTGATGAAGAAATTAATCGGCGTACAAAACTTGCCTGGAGAGCTTTTGGAAGAAACAGCATAATTTTCAAGAGCAATATGCCATTATGTCTTAAAAGAAAAGTGTTTGATCAATGCATCCTTCCAGTGCTTACGTATGGTGCAGAGACGTGGACCTTAACTAAAAGAGACATACAAAGGCTGTAGACAACTCAAAAAAGCATGCAGAGGTGCATACTTGGTGTAACCAGGAGAGATAAGAAGAGGAACACGTGGATCCGAAAAATGACAAGAGTGGAAGACATCATGATCAGAGTTAAATCCCTGAAATGGCAATGGGCTGGACATACTGCCAGAAGGACAGATCATCGATGGACAGCCGAAATTTTAGATTGGATTCCAAGGGACAGGAAAAGACCCAGAAGAAGACCACATGGGAGATGGGTGGATGAAATTCGAAAGTATGCAGGGGTGACATGGAGGAGACTGGCACAAGACAGACCGTTGTGGAGGAAACTTGGGGAGACCTTCGTCCAGCAGTGGATTGATAATGGTTGACATTGATGATGATGATCATGATATATATATAGGGATGTAAGGTCAGGTGATGCGTAACATCACAGCCTCTCCTTGACAAATGTCAAACCCGCCTTCTCGTGGTGCATCCTGTTCCCACTAAAGGGGCTCTGACGACCGCCAATAGCGGTATAACTATACCATCGGGATTAGAGCAAATTCTATCCCACACTCACCAACCCGCTTGGCCAGCGTGGTGAGTTATGGCCAAACCCCTCCAAAATGATTCCACAACTTAAATCTTGGCCCTCAGTCTCCGGCAGCTGGAATGTACCTGGCCAAGGCAGCGGCCAGTGCGACATGAAGGCAGAGGGTGCTAAGAATTCCCGGAGGACCGGACTAGGCTGCCATCTGATGCTGACCTTGGCTACGTATAATGGACCCTCCCTATCTTCTGATTCAAGGCTTCTTGAATTGGAAGAGGAACTACAAAGGATAAAGTGGGACATCGTGGGGCTAAGTGAGGTCAGGAGAAAAGGAGAAGATCTCATCGAACTGAAAAGTGGACATCTCTTCTACTATCGTGGGACAGATACTGGCAGAACTAGTGGTGTTGGATTTATAATAAACAAGAAACTGAAGGATAAAGTTGTAGAAGTTGAAAGTTCCTGTGACAGAGCTGCACGACTTGTTATCCAACTCTCGAAAAGATACCAGGCTCAGATTATTCAAACTTATGCACCCGCCACAAGTCTCCTGAAGAAGAAATTGAAGAATTTTATGAGGAAATTTGTGATCTAAATAATAAAGGTAAGCAGCACTTGAAAATAATTATGGGAGATTTCAATGCAAAAATAGGGCAACGGCAACAGAATGAAACTTCAGTAGGTAAATTCGGTCACGGCAACAGAAACCAGCGTGGAAATACTCTCGTTGAGTTTGCAGAGGCAGAAGGGTTTATCATCTTGAACTTCTTCTTCAAGAAAAAGCCACACAGGAAATGGACATGGAGACATCCAAATGGGACGAGAAGTGAAATTTATTATGTGTAACAAAAAATTCGTCATAGAAGACTGCATTGTGCTAAACAAGTTCAACACAGGTAGTGACCATAGATTGGTGAGATGTAAGATGCACCTCAACACTAAACTTGAACGTGGCAAGCTCATAAGACAAACAAAATCTATTGACATAACCAACCTTAAAAAACACCATAATACCTTCAAGTTGGAACTGAAGAACAGGTTCTTTGCTTTAGAAGGCCTAACATCGGAAGAAGTGGACATCTCTGAAGTTAACAGAAAAGTAACCAAAGCTCTTATGGAAACAGCAACAAAATTAGCTGGGTCTAAGAACAAGTTGCATGTAAACAAATTATCAGGAAAAACCAAAATGTTGATGCAAAAAAGAAGAGAGATGAGGACAACTAAGGAAGATGTGACTTCCAAAGTGGAATATATAGAGCTATGCAAGACAGTAAGAAAAAGTATCACTGAAGACGTAAAAAAATTCAACTGTGAACTAGTGAGGAAAGCAATTGAAAACAACCAAAACCTAAAGATAGCAAAAGGACATCTCAGTAAGGGAAGAAAACAGATTATGGCACTAAGAAAAGAAGATGGTTCTGTAACAAGAAATAGAGGCGAAATTTTGACAAGAGTGAAAGATTTCTACTCCAAATTATATGAAAGGGATGATACATGCACTCCAGACATCATGAAAGATACCAGTACCAGAGTTCCTTTAGTCCTTCCAGCAGAAGTTGCACATGCAATCAAGAACATGAAGCGGGGAAAAGCTCCAGGAGAAGATGGAATTACTGTAGACATCATACAAGAAGCAAGTGGAGAAATCGAAACAATACTCGCCCAAATTTTCACTAGATGCCTTAATGAAGGAAAGATTCCTGAGGATTGGAACACCGCTACAATGATCCTGCTACATAAGAAAGGTGACATTGAGGATCTCGGAAACTACAGACCTATCAGCCTCCTATCAGTAGTTTATAAAATCTTCACTAAAGTTCTTTCACACTGCTTGAAGGTAACACTGGACATGGCTCAACCGAGAGAACAAGCTGGATTCAGGAGTGGCTACAGCACAATAGATCATATCCACGTACTGAGAGAACTAATTGAAAGAGCGTGGGAATATGAACTTCCATTGTGCTTGGCTTTTATCGATTATGAAAAAGCCTTTGATTCGGTGAAACCATCAGCAGTTACAATGGCTCTGAAAACCTGCGGTATTGAAGATGCATACATTAATATTATTAATAACATCTATGAAAATGCAAGTGCAAAGATTCGGCTGTTTGAAAATACAACACACGTAAAAATTGGAAAGGGAGTGAGACAAGGTGACACCATATCTCCGAAGCTCTTTAATGCCACATTGGAGGGTGTTTTTCAGTCGCTGAGCTTGGAAAACAAGGGGATAAAGATTAATGGAGATTATCTAACCCACCTTCGTTTTGCTGATGACAGTCATTTTTGCAACTACCCCATCAGAGCTACAGAGTATGATCCAGGAACTTGCTGACAAGAGTAAAGAAGTGGGATTAAAAATGAACTTTCAGAAGACAAAAGTGATGTTCAATGCTTTTACAAGAAATGAAGATTTATCGATTGATGGAGAAAAGCTGGAGATAACAGACACGTACGTTTATCTTGGACAGCAGATATCAAGTGAGGGTCACATTGATGAAGAAATTAATCGGTGTACAAAATTTGCCTGGAGAGCTTTTGGGAAAAACAGCATAATTTTCAAGAGCAATATGCCATTGTGTCTTAAAAGAAAAGTGTTTGATCAATGCATCCTTCCAATGCTTACGTATGGTGCAGAGACGTGGACCTTAACTAAAAGAGACATACAAAGGCTGAAGACAACTCAAAGCAGCATGGAGAGGTGCATGCTTAGTGTAACCAGGAGAGATAAGAAGAGGAACTCGTGGATCCGAAAAATGACAAGAGTGGAAGACATCATGATCAGAGTTAAATCCCTGAAATGGCAATGGGCTGGACATACTGCCTGAAGGACAGATCATCGATGGGCAGCCGAAATTTCAGATTGGATTCCAAGGGACAGGAAAAGACCCAGAAGAAGACCACATGGGAGATGGGTGGATGAAATTCGAAAGTATGCGGGAGTAACATGGAGGAGACTGGCACAAGACAGACAGTTGTGGAAGAAACTTGGGGAGACATTCATCCAGCAGTGGATTGATAATGGTTGACAATGATGATGATATATATATTTTATTATTTTTTTGTTTTTATTATTATTATTTTTCTTCATTTTTTGTTTATTTACAATTTACTCTTATTTTTATTTTTATTTTTTATTTTAGTGTGTTTTGGCTGCTGCCTTTTTGGAGTGTAGTTTATACTCGAGCTTTGGTATTTTCTTGGACTGCTTATTTCTAAAAAGTTTTTTTCTAGTTGGTTTGCTCAGAATTTGTATGTTTTGTCCCAAGTGGAGTTCTAAGGACGATGAAAGGATTGGAGGACAGCTCAGATATTTTAAGTCCTCCCGCTCGGTTAGGCTAGCACCCTTTCCCATAGTGTATGAACTCGCTGGCAAAGGTAATCTAAAGTTATGAAATGACAAACGTTGTTTGACATGTAAATCTGCAGATCCTAACCTGTATTCTTCTGTTGCGGATAATTGCTCCAACAAGTTTTGCAAAGCCTACAATACCATCTACAAGCTCACCTGTACTGTCTGCAACCTTAGCTATATTGGCCAAAGCAAAAATCCTTTTCATCTTAGGATAAATGGTCACAGGTCTCTGGTTAACAAGTTCTCTACTTCTGGAGTGAACCCCTCCACAAATGCTAACCAGTACTCTACCTTTGAATTAGAGCATTTCCATACTCATGGTTTTGACAAAGTGAAAATAGAGGTACTGCATATTATCCCTGACCTCTATGCTCGACTTGAAACTGAATCCCTTGAAAATTTGCAGCATCAGTCTCTTTATCCCTATGGTCTTAATTCCACTCTTTCTGAAAATAAGCATAATCAGCATAAATTTTCTATACGTGAACTCTTCTTTCTTGTTAATAACAAGAGCTGCACTAGAGGTAATAGAGGACAGAGGTTATTTCGCACATCAAGCAAGGTTGATTTTGCTAACTTGCAAATAACTCTGGAAAGCTTTAAAACTGGCACTAATTTTGTTAAAAATACTTAAAAATACTAAGTCCTTCAAGCACTCTGTCCTCAAAAGTTTTTTCAAATTCTGGAAAGAAACTCCTGACCATGTTGATAAGCATGTTTTTGCTCTGGTTCTAGACATTCTTAAGCGCATTCTTAAAGATAAAATTTCTCTTAAAGAATTTTCCAGTAATTTTGTTACCATCAGGTTTCTAAATAAAACCTATGATCATCTCAATGTTAAGAAGCTGTTCTACAATAATGCAATTTTTTCCCCATCCACAGGCACCAGTCTATTGTAAGTTTTAAATATGTTAAGACCTTAGGGTCAATAGTTAAAAACTACAAACTTAATTCTTCGAATTACATTCCTGTAGTTACTACATGTTCTTGTGATGAACATAAAGAAACAGTTCACTATGATAAGAATTACAACCATATTATCACTGGAAACTTGAGTTTTATTGAAAATGACAAGCTTAGGAATTTATTAGAGTATGGTTCTAAATTTAGACCTTCCTTCCCAATTTCCAAAGAGAGAATTCTTGAGAGCTTCACTCAAGATGTTAATAGGTACATTGTAAAAACCAGTTTAACATACAATCAGCCTATTGAGGCCTTCGCAGAATGGAAATATAATGTAATCAATAGCTTCACTTGTGAGTTGGCAGGTCTGGACTTTTGTTTCGATAGAAATCTCTTTTTCTCTGGAGATGCTAAAAGGTCACTCTCCAAACTACAAGACCTTTTTATTTTTACCACTACGGATAAAGCTAGCAATAATTTTGCAATTATCTGTAAGAAGTTCTATTTTGAATTGTTAACTATGGAACTCAATAATAGAGTAACCTACGAGCCCGTAAGTTATTCTACCAAGCAGTTAGAAAATCGGTTTAAGGCATTCTTCAAGAAACTTAAAATTCCACAAACAAGAAGATATGAGCCTGAATTTCCATTTCTTTTTGCAACGGTTAAGTTTCATAAAGATCCAGTGAAGTTCAGGTTCATAGCTAGTGGAGTAAGGAGTCATAAAAAGAAAATATATCTTGCTTTTGAAGATATCTTGAAGAAGGTTTTGAAACACATTAGAAACTGTACTAATTTGAAGTACAGAGATTTTTGGATAATTAATAATAATGCAGAAGTAATTTCCACTATACTCAAAGTAAGTCCCTTAGATATTAATAGTTATGATTTTGAGAACCTATATACTAATCTGCCTCTATCAGATATAATCACTACCTTTAAAGAGCTGTATGCAGAATTTAAACTTAACCAATTTGTTAATGTAGGAGCCTGGAACTCTTATCTCAATTGCTGCATAAAAAATAACCATATCTTATATAATAATACTCTCTATAAGCAGGTGAACGGTATACCAATGGGAACGTCAACCTCCACGAGTATTGCTAATCTATTCCTGTTCTTTAAGGAATATAAATTCATTAAAAATCACTCCACCTGCTCCGATAACTACCTTTACACATTTAGATATATTGATGATCTGCTGTGTATCAATAATTCAGAAGTTATAGAGAGTGATTTTGATAATATCTATCCTAGCTCTCTTAACTTATGTAAAACCAACCGCAGTAATCAGGAACTTGAGTTCCTAGACTTAAGCATTAAGCTTAACAGAGGTAACCCATCTATTAGCCTCTTTGATAAAAGAGTTAATTTTTCTTTCAAAGTAATTAAATATCTACACTGGAATAATAACATATCAACCAAAGTAATTGAGAATGTACTAATTTCTCAGGTCCTAAGAATTTCAAGAATTTGCAACAACAATTTGGACTTCAATTACCACATTAATATGCTATTAGACAGTTTTCTAGAGAACGAAATTCCTTCTTCTTTCATCAAAAGAACTTTAAGAAAAATTATTCTGAATAATACAGTAAGGTTGGCAGATCTGCTTTAATTTTCTACACAGTTAATAATATGATTCTGACCAATGAAAGCCATTTGGAAGTTGGCTAGAGGATGCCTATTAACTACTAAAAGGAACCTTAGTGCTATGGATATGAAGGTCCTATTAAAATAAAAAATTAAATAATATATACAAAATCACAAAAAAAAAAGCTTAAATATCTGTTTATAAAAGAAAATGAAAACAAATAAAAAAGAAAACTAGTTATTCACTCACTAGAATAGCTATACTAAAAATAGTAAAACTAACATTAAAATTAATAGGATTCTGAATAATCTATAGAAGCTCACTAAGGTGATTAAATACATGCAAAGATTATTAAATACACTACCTGTGTATTTTATAATATTTCTCATGTATTCTGGAGAGTTAATTCTGCTCTTTCTGATCATACAGGTCCACAGTCTTAAGTATATATATTTTTTTCTCTGGTTAAAATCTCCGCGAGTTGGATTCTTTCAGTGTGTGGAGGCCTTCATCCCCACCCACACTGCCCCCAGCGACTAGGGAGTGGCAGAGGAGTTTGTTGGAAGTTTGGGGAAAACGTCGGCCATGTTTCCTCTTGTGTGGAGAAAGTTCAGTTGCATAAGAGGTAAGCTCTCTTCATTGTCTTAGGGTTTTAGGTCTTCCAAGTTCAATGTTTGTACTTCTTGTACTTTTTTCTGTTTTTTTTTTTTTTTTTTTTTTTGCTTTTTAGCATTTAGGCACTGGCAAGTCTGTTAACTTTTTTGCGGATTTTAACTCTTTCTTTTCTTGGTAACTTTGCGCGTTTTTAGGAAACTTAGGCTAAGCAGCTGGCCATTCATAGTTATTGTACTTTGCGCTGTGTTTTCAAAGTAGTTAAGTTCTTAATAACTACTTAATCATGCACTTAAAAAGCACTTCTGAAATACTTTGTACATATTGCAACTAATTGTTTATGTCATATAACCTTCACAAAGCATTTCTTTAGTTAATTATTGTCTTTAATTTATCCTCGTTTTTGTGTTGTCAGAAGTTGTGGAGTAGGGGGTTTTAGAATCAAGTTTTCTTTCAAGAATCTGAGTTTTAAATAATTAATATTTCCTTTTTTAATTGCAATGTAGGAATTTGGAAAACTTTTTCATTGCTATTCAGGTTTAAATTCTCTCTCAGGCGAACTTGGCATTTCGTTATTGCTGAACATTATTTCTAATTACACTGCTGGACAATTGCTAAGGACGGATCATAAACGGCTATATATCGCATAAAAAGGTAAGTGTGGTTGGATGCCAAGCGAAATAAAATAATGTCAGAATGCCAGGACATTACAAGAAAGACAATTTATTGTGCTCTGAAATCCAGAAGGCTTTGGAACGTGTTCAAGGGACAAACAGGCCATTTTGTGCAGAATACCTAAACGTGAAAAAAAATGCAATTACCGTCCGCAGGCGTTCCGGCGTAAGATGTCAATACGGGATATGGCCACCATGGAGGGCGATGCAAGATTCCACACGTCGTGTCATGCTTTGCACAACATTATCAAGCAGCTGTTGGGGTAATTTATCCCATTCCTCTGTCAGTGCACGGATGAGGGTGTCCTTGTTTATTGGAGGGCATTGGCGACCAGCAAGACTCCTCCCCAAAGCATCCCACACATTTTCAATGGGATTCAGATCTGGAGAACGTGCTGGCCATACGAGGGGTTGAATATCCTCCCTCTCAAGACACTCCTGGACAGCGACTGTTCGATGACATGTTGCGTTGTCGTCCATGAAAATGAATCTATCACCGACAGCACCACGGAACATGCGAACATGAATTAGCAGAACATCATTAATGTATCGTTGGCCAGTCATAGTCCCAGTTGGAAGCACATAGAGGGACGTACGGCCATTGATCATGAAACCAGCCCATTCCATGACACTACATGTCGGATATCGGTCCCTTTCCTGTATGTTTGCTGGACGATATGCAGTACCACTATCACGCCAGATCAGTTGTCGTCGACAATCAGACGATGGACTGTATCTACTCTCATCTGAGAAGAGGACAGCAGACCAGTCGTTATCTGTACAATTGCGATGTTGATGGCACCATTGCAAACGGGCGGTACGGTGACGTCTGGACAATGGGATGCACACAACAGGACGGCGGGCGTATAGTCCTCCTTCATGCAAACGTCTGGCGACAGTTTCTCGGGAGATCCGCTTGCCAGTAGCAGCCATAAACTGATTTGCTACCTCACTAGCTGTGCTGCGCCGGTGTCTTTTTGTTGATAGCACTATGTACCGATCTTCTGCAGGTGTCGTACTGCGAGCACGACCTCCCCCGTGACGTTTGCTACACTCTCCATTTGTTTGAAATGATTTCCAAAGCCTTGAAACAACACTGTGGCTGACGTCGAACTCCCTGGCAACATCTGTTATTTTTCCCCTTCTTCAATCTTGCCAATAATACGGTCACGCGTAAAATCATCTAGGTGATGTCGGGAAGACATACTGAAAATTGCAAGTTCTTCAATTGATTCTTTCCCTTTCAACTTTGCGTTTGAAAAACAACGGTCAATACGCGTCAAATCCTTTATATCTCTTATCAGCACTATGACGTCACGAACAAGTTCGGCAATCCAAAATTTGCATACGCACAACACTTCTTACTGCATCCCGCACTTATGCTAATTTCCACATTTTCCTGCCTTCCATTTTATGGTTGCTATCGTTGCTATTGTCATCCGTCCTTAGCAATTGTCCGGCAGTGTATTATGTCACTCTCACAACTTGAGTTTTCTTTAATCTTCTTCTTTCTGTTTAATAGTAACAGATGAAGAGCATTGGTCGGGCCAGGAAAGTTATGGATGCAAGCTAAATTGTTAACTAGAGCTAGGTCATACAACTCTGCGGAGGTCATGACATATATATATATTTTTTAAAAAAATGTTTGGTGGGCTTATTACTTGCATCTATGGCTTTGCAGAAACCCATTTCCAACTAGGTCTTTGTGGAAGTGAGAAAATGCAGAGTTTTTGCTAGTCCTTGATAAAGCCAGGGCTCAGTATTCTCGACACTTTCTACATTCAGTTGTTTTATTTTATTTTTTATTTTTTTCTCTTTTTACTCACACCGGTAGATACATAACTTTTTCTATGTTGTACTTGGTATGAGTCAAAAATATTTTTTTGCTTAGGTCTCTTCTTAATAGAATATATATATATATATATATACACACTTAAGAGCATAGCCGAAAAACATAAGAAAAACTTAAGAATTTAAAACGAAAGTTGCAAAATAACCTGAAGATCAAAACGCGCAACGCAGTTATGAAAATTCAGAATTCACATTCTTTTAAGAAGAGACTGAAGCAAAAAAAATTTTTTTGACTCACACCAAGTACAACATAGAAAAGGTTACGTGTTGACCGGTGTGAGTAAAGAGAAAAAAATAGAACAACTGAATGTAGAAAGTGTCGAGAGAATACTGAGCCTTGGCTTTATCAAGGAACAGCAAAAACTCTGCATTTTCTCACTTCCACAAAGACCTATTTGGAAATGGGTTTCTGCAAAGTCATAGATGCAAGTAATAAGTCCACCAAAAAAAATTTAAAATATATATATATATATATGTCATAACCTCCACAGAGTTGTATGACCAAACTTTAGTTAACAATTTAGCTTGCATCCATAACTTTCCTGGCCCGACCCATGCTCTTCATCTGTTACTAATAAACAAAAAGAAGATGATTATAGAAAACTCAAGTTGTAAGAGTGACATAATGAATCAGAAAAAATGTTCAGCAATAACAAATTGCCAAGTTACCTAGTCGCCTGAGAGAGAATTTAAACCTGAATAGCAATACTAAAGTACTACAAATTCTTAAACATTGCAATAAAAAAGGAAATATTAATTTTTTTCTAAAGCACAGATTCTTGAAAGAAAACTGGATTATAAAAAACCCTACTCCACAACTTCTGACAACACAAAAACGAGAATAAAATAAAGACCATAATAAACTAAAGAAATGCTTTGTGAAGGTTTAGACAAACAATTAGTTGCAATATGTACAAAGTATTTCAGAAGTGCTTTAAGTGCATAATTAAGTAGTTATTAAGACCTTAACTACATTGAAAACACATCGCAGACTACAAGAACAATGGAACGGCCGGTTGCTTAGCCTTAGTTCCCTAAAAAACGTGCAAAGTTACCAAGAAAAGAAAGAGTTAAAATCCGCAAAAAAGTTAATAGACTTGCTAGTGCCTAAATGCTTAAAAGCAAAAAAGAAAAAATGTTCAAGAAGTTCAAACATTGAACTTGGAAAACCTAAAACCCAAAGACAATGAAGAGAGCTTACCTCTTATGCAACTTAACTTCTTCCACTCTTGAGGAAACATGGCCAACCTTTTACCCCAAACTTCAAAACACCCCTGCCACTCCCTAGTCGCTGGGGGGCAGTGTGGGTGGGGCTGAAGGCCTCCACACACTGAAAAAAATCCTACTCGCGGAGATTTCAACTAGAGAAAAATATAATTAAGATTGTGGACCTGTTTGATCAGAAAGAGCAGAATTAACTCTCCAGAATACATGAGAAATATTATGAAATACACAAGTAGTGTATTTAATAATCTTTGCATGTATTTAATCACCTTAGTGAGCTTCTGTAGACTATTCAGAATCCTATTAATTTTAATGTTAGTTTTACTATTTTTAGTATAGCTATTCTAGTGAGTGAATAACTAGTTTTCTTTTATATTTATTTTTATTTTATTTTATAAACAGATTTTTAAGTTTTTTTGTGATTTTGTCTATATTATTTAATTTGTTATAGGACCTTCTTATCCATAGCACTAAGGTTCCTTTTTGTAGTTAATATGCATCCTCTAGCCAACTTCTAAAACGCTTTCATTGGTCAGAATCATATTACTGTGTTAACTGTGTAGAAAATTAAAGCAGATCTGCCAACTTTACTCTATTACTCAGAATAATTTTTCTTAAAGTTCTTTTGATGAAAGAAGTAGGAATTTTGTTCTCTAGAAAACTGTCTAATAGTATATTAATGTGGTAATTGAAGTCCAAATTGTTGCTGCAAATTCATCAAATTCTAAGCACCTGAGAAATTAGTACATTCTCAATTACTTTGGTTGATATGTTATTATTCCAGTGTAGATATTTAATTACTTTGAAAGGAAAATTAACTCTTTTATCAAAGAGGCTAATAGATGGGTTACCTCTGTTAAGTGTAATGCTTAAGCCTAGGAACTCTAGTTCCTGATTACTGTGGTTGGTTTTACATAAGTTAAGAGAGCTAGGATAGATATTATCAAAATCACTCTCTATAACTTCTGAATTATTTATACACAGCACATCGTCAATATATCTAAATGTGTAAAGGTAGTTATCGGAGTAAGTGGTTTTTCTCTTTTTACTCACACCGGTCAATACATAACCTTTTCTATGTTGTACTTGGTATGAGTCAAAATTTTTTTTTGCTTCAGTCACTTCTTAATAGAATGAATATATATATATATATATATAGGGATGTAAGGTCAGGTGATGCATAACATCACAGCCTCTCCTTGACAAATGTCAACCCCGCCTTCTCGTGGTGCATCCTGTTCCCACTAAAGGGGTTCTAACGACTGCCAATAGCGGTATCACTATACCATCGGGATTAGAGGAAATGCTATCCCACACTCACCAACCCGCTTGGTCAGCGTGGTGAGTTATGGCCAAACCCCACTAAAATGACTCCACAACTTAAATCTTGACCCTCAACATCCGGCAGCTGGAATGTACCTGGCCAAGGCAGCGGCCAGTGCGACATGAAGGCAGAGGGTGCTAAGAATCTCCGGAGGACCGGACTAGGCTGCCATCTGATGCTGACCTTGGCTACGTATGATGGACGCTCCCTATCTTCTGATTCAAGGCTTCTTGAATTGGAAGAGGAACTACAAAGGATCAAGTGGGACATCGTCGGGCTAAGTGAGGTAAGGAGAAGGTCTCATTGAACTGAAAAGTGGAGATCTCTTCTACTATCGTGGGACAGATACTGGCAGAACTAGTGGTGTTGGATTTATAATAAACAAGAAACTGAAGGATAAAGTTGTAGAAAGTTGAAAGTTCCTCTGACAGAGCTGCACGACTCGTTATCCAACTCTCGAGAAGATACCAGACTCAGATTGTTCAAATTTGTGCACCTACCACAAGTCATTCTGAAGAAGAAATTGAAGAATTTTATGAGGAAATTTGTCATCTAAATAATAAAGGTAACACTAGCTGATGACTCTACCTGCACCGTCAAAGTGCTGACTTCGCAGGGAAATGCGGAACTCTCTCGAATAGTTTTGGGATAGATAGTATCCCTCGACGGCGTTCCGACAGCCAGCCTGTCAGTCACCGGAGACCACGGTCTTCTACTCGGACAGATTCGGTCTAGAGACCTGTAGGGATCTGCCTCCCCCATGGGACTGGTACCTTACACCCCCCTGTCACAACCCGTGTGTGCGACGTGCTATGGGCAGTTGGGGCAATCAACTTTTTCAAAATATCTCATCTCGTGGCCGGGAGATCGCCCGCCAACGCGAGTTTTTGGGACTACTGTCCTTCATTTCAAAACTCAGCACAATTACAAACATTTTCACTATGAGGGTCTCATGCACCCCTCTCACAATACTTAGATACTAAACAAAAATCACACACATTGAAAAATATTTACATTGTTCACATCTCTAGGGCCAGAGCTGTGGTGATGACCCCGGGCCAGGGTCAAATCAAACACCTAGGTCATTAGACCGAGAAACTCATTATTGAGAGTTACGTACCTCCGAGGGTACTTCCATTTGTCAACCATAGTTGACCCGACTCTTTCTTTGCTCAAGTTCCCTAACAAGACTAGGGCATGTCTTGCTGAAGCTGGAGTGCGAGACGTCCAGCTTCAGGCGGAACTTGGCATTTGCAGCGGTGCAGTTGCTGCAGTTCGGTGCGGCAGCACACTGGTGGTGCTGGTGCCCAACTTCACCACAATTGCCGCACCTTGCATCTGTCTCGGGGCAGTTGCCTCGGAAATGGCAGAAGCCATTACACCGAAAGCACCTGACCTCCCTCAAAAATTCCTTTAGACGGAGCACTGACCAACCCAAGTTCAGTGTCTTCCGCCTCACCAAGTGCTTGAAGGCCTTGGGATCCACGTCTGCCACCCAGTGGACCCTACCTCCCTTGCACCTAATGGGAAAACAGGCTTTGAACCCGTTCTCGAGCTCTGGGTTCTGCCCACAAACCATCTGCTCGAACTCTTTTCCTGAGAGTCCCCCGTCGACACCGTACACAATCAACCGGGGGTTTCTCTTCCGTGGGGCCGTGGGAAGCGTGCAATCCTTGGTCAGTGGATTGCTTCTCAACTCTTGGGCAAGGCGGTCGAGCTCCCCGGGATGGGAACACTCCACGGCGACCCCTCCTTTCCTTATACTCCGTAAGCTCTTGACCCCTATCTGCAGTTTTGTTGGGTTCACTGCAGTTGTTAGGGTTTTCTTTGTGTCCTCTGAGGACGCACTCTCGACTGTCGGGTAGACTAAGAGCACGTGTCTCCTGTCCACCGACTTTCCCTTTCTCTTTCTGGTCTCAATCGGGGCGGGCGAAGGCCCTTTCGCCTTGATAGCCCCCTTCTTAGCCACTTCGGCGTAGGAAGCCGCTTTTACTTCGGCTTCGCAGCGCAACTCATCCTGCACGGACAGCTTGCCTTCGAGGTAGGATGCCCGTGCTGCTTGCCCGAAACAAGCGTCTCTAACACTGCTCAGGGCAGCTTTCACCTTCTCTCTCCCTGAGGAAGTGACCCGCGAGTCCGAGAGAACGGACTCTACTTCCCTAGTGAGGGCGCAAATGAGATTCACAAACTCCTCGGGTGTAAGCTCCTCGGGTGTCTTGGGATGCGTACCTTCCACCGAAGGTACCTCTGGGCACCCCGCGGACGACCCCTCTGGAGCCCGAGATGGTTCGGGCTGGGGTGTTGTTTTCCCCTTGCTTGCCATGGGCGGAACTGGCAAGGGGGTGCTTACACCCTTCGTGGGTGTAGCGGCCTTAGAGCCCCTCGCTTGGGGAGGCGTCTTCGACAGTTTCCCCCAGCATTGGGCTCTACCTTCCGGCTGTTCTCGGAAGAGGGGCTAGCCCCTTTAGCACTGCCGACAGGGCTTGGTAGTGCTTCTGCCGCTACCTTCTGCGTCCGGGTTGTCCCGGACGATTTGGGGACAGGCCCCTTGGACTTCACTCTACCCTTCTGGGTAGTTGGCATCTCTGTGAGAGAGATGAAAAAACACAAAAATTTCTTCTAAGTACTGAGTGGGCACCCAGAGGTTCTCCCACTCTAGTCTAACCTTAGAAACCGGGCGCTCGGGCTTTGGGCGGGCGAGGAACCCCTCGACCGCGGGACCAGAACGACGACGACGTACCCGATGACTGATGCCAGAGTCTCTATGCGAGCTGAACGGAACTTCGCCCTCACAAGGGCGTTTTCACTAAGTCCCGTCACTGCTCTAATCGATGGGTAAAATATAACACCCAAATCGAAAAAAAAACAAAAATCGCGAGATCGGGATTGAAACCCGTCTCGCGGTTGGAATCGTCAGTTCTGCCTATCAGCGCAGTTCAGCTCAATCAATCACACACAGAAACTCTCACCCGGTCGGCATCAGACTGACCGGTCGATAATAAAGGTAAGCAGCACTTGAAGATAATTATGGGAGATTTCAATGCAAAAATAGGGCAACAGAATGAAACTTCAGTAGGTAAATTTGGTCACGGCAATAGAAACAAGCGTCGAAATACGCTCGTAGAGTTGGCAGAAGGGTTTTTCATCATGAACTCCTTTTTCAAGAAAAAGCCACACAGGAAATGGACATGGAAACATCCATATGGGACGACAAGTGAAATTGATTTTATTATGCGTAACAAAAAATTCGTCATAGAAGACTGCAGTGTGCTAAACAAGTTCAACACAGGTAGTGACCATAGATTGGTGAGATGTAAGATGCACCACAACACTAAACTCGAACGTAGGAAGCTCATAAGACAAACAAAATATATTGACATAACCAACCTTAAAAAACACCATAATACCTTCAAGTTGGAACTGAAGAACAGATTCTCTGCTTTAGAAGGCCTAACATCGGAAGAAGTGGATATTTCTGAAGTTAACAGAAAAGTAACCAAAGCTCTTATGGAAACAGCAACAAAATTAGCTGGGTCTAAGAACAAGTTGCATGTGAACAAATTATCAGGAAAAACCAAAATGTTGATGCAAAAAAGAAGAGAGATGAGGACAACTAAAGGAGATGTGACTTCTAAAGTGGAATATATAGAGCTATGCAAGACAGTACGAAAAAGTATCACTGAAGACGTAAGGAAATTCAACTGTGAACTAGTAAGGAAAGCAATTGAAAGCAACCAAAGCCTAAAGATAGCAAAGGGACATATCAGCAAGGGAAGAAAACAGATTATGGCACTGAGAAAAGAAGATGGTTCTGTAACAAGAAATAGAGGCGAAATTTTGACAAGAGTGAAAGATTTCTACTCCAAATTATATGAAAGGGATGATGCATGTACTCCAGACATCGTGAAAGGTACCAATACCAGAGTTCTTCCGGTCCTTCCAGCAGAAGTTGCACATGCAATCAAGAACATGATGCGGGGAAAAGCTCCAGGAGAAGATGGAATTACTGTATACACCATACAAGAAGTAAGTGGAGAAATCGAAACAGTACTCGCCCAAATTTTCACTCGATGCCTTAATGAAGGGAAGATTCCTGAGGATTGGAACAACGCTACATTGATCCTGCTACATAAAAAAGGTGACATTGAGGATCTCAGGAACTACAGACCTATCAGCCTCCTATCAGTGGTTTATAAAATCTTCACTAAAGTTCTTTCACACCGTTTGAAGGTAACACTGGACATGGCTCAACCGAGAGAACAAGCTGGATTCAGGAGTGGCTACAGCACTATAGATCATATCCACGTACTGAGAGAACTAATTGAAAGAGCGAGGGAATATGAACTTCCATTGTGCATGGCTTTTATCGATTATGAAAAAGCCTTTGATTCGGTGAAACCATCAGCAATTACAATGGCTCTGAAATCCTGCAGTATTGAAGATGCATACATTAATATTATTAATAACATCTATGAAAATGTAAGTGCAAAGATTCGGCTGTTTGAAAATACAACACACATAAAAATTGGAAAGAGAGTGAGACAAGGTGACACCATATCTCCGAAGCTCTTCAATGCCACATTGGAAAATGTCTTTCAATCGCTGAACTGGGAAAACAAAGGGATAAAGATTAATGGAGATTATCTAACCCACCTTCGTTTTGCTGATGACGTATCCAAGAGAAATATGCCATTATGTCTTAAAAGAAAAGTGTTTTATCAATGCATCCTTCCAGTGCTTACGTATGGTGCAGAGACGTGGACCTTAACTAAAAGAGACATACAAAGTCTGAAGACAACTCAAAGCAGCATGGAGAGGTGCATGCTTAGTGTAACCAGGAGAGATAAGAAGAGGAACTCGTGGATCCGAAAAATGACAAGAGTGGAAGACATCATGATCAGAGTTAAATCCCTGAAATGGCAATGGGCTGGGCATACTGCCAGAAGGACAGATCAGCGATGGACAGCCGAAATTTTAGATTGGATTCCAAGGGACAGGAAAATACCCAGAAGAAGACCACATGGGAGATGGGTGGATGAAATTCGAAAGTATGCGGGAGTGACATGGAAGAGACTGGCACAAGACAGACCGTTGTGGAGGAAACTTGGGGAGACCTTCTTCCAGCAGTGGATTGATAATGGTTGACAATGATGATGATATACTGAAAAACACCATAAGACTAAAAATTTTAAATACTGATTAGCAAGACCAAAAACGTTACTAATCACTGGGATAAGAAGAGAGGGATATAGAGAGCTATGGTAAGCTGTTCTCCGTGGCTTTGTCAAGGGCCAGGCACCCAACCAACCTCTATAGAGACCGGAAAGTGTGGTTTCTGCGCGAATTTAGTCGGCAACGAGCCTACCGGAAACAGCAAAAAGCAGCAACAGTAAAGAAAAATTATAAAATACATACATATAATATTTTTAGTCTACAAGGAAGCATAATGGAACATTTAATTTGGTTACGACATTTTCTGTTTCACGAGTGCATCTTTCTGTTGATATGATATTATGCATTGTGGTATGTTGAATGAATAATGCGTGTGATGGTTGCTTAAATGGTATATTGAAAATCCGTTGAAAATATGAGGTGCTCTTTAGAACGGTAAAAACTTCATACATGGGAAATAATATCATTTCTAAGCCCCGAACGGAAGAAGGGTTAATAGATCAGCGAATTCATAGAGAGTAATTTGTAAAACTAATGACGATCATGACCTAAAACATTGCGGTATATATGGGAACTTACGAGTTCATATCAAATACAACGCTCGTCTATACAGCTGTGAGCCTATGTCTCCCAATACAGGGAAACAGTTTCATATTCAAAACAACCCCTCATTCTCGGTAGTAGGAGAGAGCCAGTGCTGAAAGACAAACATACCCACCCATGCTTCATCTGGAGCTCGAACTCTGGCCCATTTCGGATGGGTGGCCACCAGGGCGGCGAGCTTATGAATATCATTCCTCACTTAATACTGCGATTCCTTTGAGTCGATGGCAGCAAAGCATTGTTACGTCCTTATTATTATTTTTCACATTTAATTCCTTATCCCCCCCCCACCCCGTTTCTTTGTATATACCTTTCATTTGAGAGTTTAAAGCCCCAATTTCTGAGTGTCTGTCAGGAAACAATAGCTAAAAATAAGGAGTTGAAAGGCAGAACACGCGAAGAAAAAGAAAATAAATTGTTTACTTTGTCTCTAGTTTCTCCGTCATTTAAGGAGCTGAAATAATAACATAAAAAATGCGATGCATTGAAGTTGCGAAGATAGATTGTGTTATGTCCATCCCTGAAATTAACTTGTAGTTGCATGCTTTTGAAGGACATTAAGGGACTGGTCAAATATGTAAACATACAAAAGAAAAAATAATTGACTTTAATCTTTTCTGCTTGAATAGTGTCAGAGGGAAACGGAGCGTGATAAATGAAATGTGTTTTCCTTCGCTGTTGTGTTTCTCTGTCATTAACGCAAATCGCCAAGTTAAATGTGATGACGAAGCAAAAAAGGATCGATTTCGCCACCGGAAAGCCCGTTTTGTAAGCACACGATCGGTCTCATTTTATCGTACGACATGAATGCAAAGGAAGCTACACAACTACCACATGCTGCAATGACGTCATCGAGCGCTACCGCGGAAACCTCGCAGCTGTTCATTGCATTGACGTAAACACATTTGTTGGCTCCTCGAAGACGGTCGCTCTACAGGGAGGGAAGGGTTCATTAAAACAAATCAGTGGAAGGGATGGAAACTGAAACCGGGTGTATCGGTGGCTGGTTCCCTTTGAACGTAGCAACCAACATCGAACGACAGGTGTAGTCGAACAGGAAGCGTTTCTTCTAGACGTCATTTTCATTAATTAACTGGTTGTGTGTGTGTGGGGGCGGTTGATATAATAATTCAACGCTACACCGAAAAATATTATTTATTAAAAATGTTATTTGAGTATACTTAAATCCAAATTTCAAACTGGATATTTCTCATGATATAGAACTTTTAATTAGGTTGCTTCTTTCTTATTCCATGTTAAAGACGGGAAATTATCAACAAACCGTATTCTTCTTCACTATATATAATTTACTGCATTTCGATGACTCTTCTCGGACACTGTGGCGTGAAATAGCACGGAATGTCCGGTGTCAATCATTTGTCTGTACTGGACTTCGCCCTCCCCCCACCAAAAAAAAATTGTGTTAGTTATATTTGTTATGTACATGTCCCTAGACTGAAGATCATTGAAGCCAGGCCACCCTTGGAGCGCAGAGGTCTAAACGCTGGATTTTGTCAACCGTCCAAGACGAGTCCGGGTTCGAATTCCGAGTGAGGCAGGGATGGTGTGTTTGTCTTACAGCACTGGCTCTCTACCTTCCCTGGAAACAGTGAACCCATAGCAGGGATCGGCAACTGCTTATAGCTCACTGAAACTCACGGTGGTCGTTAACCCCCCCCCAACTAAAAGATAAAAGACGTTGAAGCCAGGAACACCGAACCGGGAGGGTGGATTTATTTCCATAGGGTACTTGGAACACTGTAAACGAACTCGCTGGTTCTTCTTAGAAATCAGTTGTTTCCCCATAGGCACGCTCGGCCATTGCCAATTCGCTGAGACATGGGTTGGGAGCACTGGCGTAACTAAAGCCCAGGACGACCAGGCACGTCTCAAGGGCTCCAGTGTTGAGGAGCCCCGCCACGTAGTGGTCCAAAGGGTACCGTCCGGAGCTGGGAAACCCAAGTACTTATACTGAAGAGCAATTGAATTAGTGACAGCTGGCGTTATGCAAATGTGGCGCGGTGGGCGGCCCTGTAAACGGAAACGACATGACGTGTGCAGCGATTCGACAATATAAGGAGTGATGCAACGAAAATCAGTAAGAGTCGGACGCAGTATGGGTAAGATGAAGGATCTAAGAGCATTTGATCGTGGGCAAATTGTCGGGACCCGACGAATGGGTCACTCCATCTCGGAAGTTATGCAGGCACTGGGATTTTTACGAGCCATTGCGTCACAGGTGCACCGTGAGTACATCGAATCCGGTAAAACCATCCCTGCAAGGGCCAACTGCCGTGGACAACAGCGTGTGGATGAGCGGGGTCATCGTCGGCTAGCTCGCATTGTAACAGCGGATAGACGGGCCACAATGCAAGAAATCACTCGGCAATTTAACGCTGGTGCACAAAAACGTGTAAGCAGCCACACCATCCAGAACCATATGGGGTACAAAAGCCATCGTCCCACGAGGGTACCGCTGCTGACCGCACATCACAGGGTGCAAAGATTAGATGGGCGCGGGAACATCGCCACTGGACCTTTGACATGTGGAAAAATGTTGCCTGGACTGAAGAGTCGAGATTCACGTTGGTACACGCGGATGGCAGGATACGAGTACGGCGCATACCACATGAAGCGATGGATCCTTCTTGCCAGCAGGGTACTCTTCAAGCTGGTGGGGTGGCATTCTCGTCTGGGGACTGTTTACGTGGACTGAAATGGGACCCCTGGTACGTGTGACATTGTCCCTCACAGGTCAACGTTACCGGGATATCCAGGACGACCATTTGCTCCCGTTTGTGCGTCTTCAACATCCCACTGGGGACCTCATCCTTCAACAAGACAATGCACCGTGCCATCGCTCCCGAATTGTATCCGAATGGTTGGATGAACACTCCACCGACGTGACCTCGCTTCCTTGGCCAGCTAGGTCACCTGACCTCAATCCCATCGAGCACATCTGGGATGCCATCGAGAGAGATGATCGAGGCTCTGACCCCCTCCCCTCTGTCAAATCTTCGTGAATTGTGGGAGCTTGTTCAGGGGTCGTGGATCCGTATGGCTTCCCAACGCTTCCGATGTCTTGTCGAGACCATGCCGAGACGAATCGCCGCCGTCATCAGGGCGAAAGGTGGTGCGACACGTTACTAGACAGGTATCTCTAATTCAATTGCTTTTCAGTGTATATAGAATGCATATTTTTAAACAGTTGCTACATTTTTAATTTGACTGGAAAACAGTGTCTACATGTGAAGTTTCGGTTCTGGGAAGTAAAAAGCCATAAAAACCACTGTACAGTATAAACTAGGGATGAGACATTCGAATGCTCGAATCCCGCGAGTCTTGAAAAAGATTCGATATTCAAAAACTCGGATCTTCGCGGTTTCTCGTCATTCGAATCTTAACCTAAAAAACTTGGCGTTGGTGCTAGTTCTAAAACGATAATTGTTCGATTTTTTGTCAACATGAAGAATTCTGACATTAGAAAACAATCGAAGAAGATCGTCTACAGTGTGTACACAGCTATTTAAAATAGCTCGTTACTTCCAAACCGGATGCAACAAACAGTGAAGGAATTGTTCAGCCAAACACAGGGGGCAACCGCCGAAGCAACTGGCGTCTCCCATCGGACATTGCCTTAGCCACCCATACCTCAAGTATAGTGGGAAAAGTTACTTAGCCACATTTTATCTCTTTCCCGGCAGCTGTTACCGTGGTAACGAGCGTGAGAACGAAAGGGGAGTGTGACCTTGAGTCGTGTCGCGCACTTCTAGTTCTACTCAACTCTCCACAGCGTCCCACGTGCACACGCTATCAGTATACGTTCGGCGTTATCCAGTCTGTATTTTTTGTATCAATCTCAGCGTTTCTCACGCTTTGTTTTTATTCCTACGTAGTCTATATCGCTAACCACAGCATTTGCGCATAATTAGGAGCGATTTATCTTGCGCATGTAAATAAAAAATGTCAAAAATGTGAATTGTTAGTCAAATATTTTTTGTCAAATTATGTTCAGAAAATGGAAATGAACCTCAAAACTCAATGTACTGCATTTTAAAAAAGGCAAATTATAAATTTCATTTGTATCTCCTTAATAAGTATGGGTATATTTTTTTAAAACTGTATTCCTTCATTTGCTTTTCCTTAAACACATATTTCAAATTTTGCTTCAATTAAAAACTTTTAATTTTAAGTAGAAGTCTTTTCTTTACCTTTTTTTCTTATAATTATTCTTATATGAAGAATTCGAGGGATTCGAAAACCTTTTAGGATTCGGATTCGAGAAAATTTAGGATTCGTCCCACCTCTAGTATAAACCACACGTTTGATAATCACACATTCAAAATATTTAACCTTCAAATGAAGCTATTTTCGTATTCTAAGATTAAATGCGTTATATTATATAAGTATTCTTTTAGACGAAATAATCTGACTTTTAACAGATATCATTAGATACCAGTTAAAAGTCAGATTATTTCGACTTTTAACAGATATCATTAGAAATTAACAGATACCAGCATATTTTTATAAAAATTAAAACCTGGAATATTCAAAAATATATTGTAGTAAAGCTGAATTTAAACGAGGAACGCGTTGCTCAACGGCGTAGTGTAAATTGATATTGCGTACAGTGATAGTTACAGAAGATCATTTTCGAAACTAAAACTAATAAAAAATTATTTTAGATGCACGATGGGTCAAGAACACCTGTGCGGTTTAAGTGTCCTGTCAATTGAACACGAAGAAACTCACAACACTGATCTTCAGGGCATTATCAGTGTATTTGCTGAAACTAAAGTAAGAAGACGGGAATTTTAGGTAAGCAGCTACTCTCCAGTAAGGAGTTGAAAGTTAACATTTTTGTTGAACTCAGAGGGGCTCTTCATTATCACCTGATAAAAATCAGAACAATACTTCTATTAAAACAAATACCATTTTACAATAGATAAAAATAGAATATAGAATTTCCAAAATTTAAGTAATAGAATTTTTTATTTCAGAAATTAATTAATTTCATGTGGTTAGAATTAAATGAGGGTGCCCAATTTTGTGCCCGAGGATCCTTAACAGCGTAGTTACGCCATTGGTCGGCAACAGCCTTAATTGAATGCTTCGGTCAATTGCTGCACACAGGAAGTCCTGTTCCTTCGTACGAGCCTTCTCAGACGACGGTAATTTCGTTGCTGACAGATTGTCTTCGCGCAATAGTTCAGCCTCTTATGGGTTATTTTTCCACTGATAAAAGACCCGGGATGTCTCACTTTTTGAGAAACGAGTCTGCTTTGTTGTTTTGGAAATCATCGCTCGAGTCAGACGGACACCCACGATAAGCTCTTTATCAAACTCCGAAATCTTCGTTTTTCCTATTATGATCAACACTACTGACGAGCAGCAGTCTTAAATAATTGCCGAGATCATGTGCTGACTCATGTGACTACGCATTATGTTAGAAAAAAGTAATGCCTGCAAACGCAAGGCAACAGAAAAGAGCTGATTACCGTATATACAAGTACAAATCAGTCCAAAATGTAGTCGCCATCGTTTGCGACAACCTGCTCCCATCGTCTGAGCAGCTGTTGGACACTGTCCCTGCAGAGTTCTGGTGGCCTGGACACAAAGAAGTTAGTAAGTGCGCTTTCAACATCGTCCCGGTTGGTGAACCTCCGTCCGTCAAGAAAATGGAAAAGGTGGTAGTCGCTTGGGGTAATGTCCGAGGAATAGGCTAGGGGTGGCAGCAGCTCTCAGCCCAGGTCCCTGATCTTATGGCAGGTCATCCTGCTGTAGGAGGATGGATGCCCTTGCGGTTCAGCAGTGCTGGTCGTTTTGACGCGAGCGATGCATGCAGATCTTCGAGCTGACGGCAGTATACATCGGCGGTGACAGTGCTGTTATTAGGCAGCAACTGAAAAAACACGACGTCCCGCATATCCCACCAAACAGACAGCAGGACCTTACGTGGGTGTAAGTCGGCTTTGGGGGTCGACATGGGTTTCTGTTTTGGATCCAACCACTTTTTCCGGGAGCTGATATTGTCATACATGACCCATTTCTTGTCAGCTGTCACCATGGGGTCCAAGAGCGGTTCGACGTGGCCACATGTAAGCAGGGAAACGCATGCACTCTTGCGATTTGCTTTCTGCTCGACTGAGTCCCAAACTCCCTCTTGCGCATCTTCCCAAGTTGACGCAGGGGCGTGATAATGCTCGTGTGGGTAGTCACCAGCTGTTCGACCAACTCTCGCGTGGTCACACGTGGGTCGGTCTCCACTAAGGTCTTCAGATGTCCATATCCACTGTTGCGGGTCTTCCGGCTTTGGGACAGTCTGACAGATCAAAATTTCCCTCTCGAAATCGTTCGAACCAACGACAGCACTGACAATGTGATATAGCATTGGAGTACACACTGGTTATGTTCCTCATAGTACTTGCTGGGGTGCTATCGCGATGAAACTCATACAGCATACAATTGCGGATGTGCTCCTTGTCCACTTCCATGTTGGCTGGCGCTTACACTCTTCGACTTCTGACGGTTAACTGCCACCTACCTGTTGATGTCATGCCGATGTGCTGCGCAATCTCAGTGGCTAATGTGCGCCGTGGCTGGGGCTTCGACATCGGTTATCTCGTCATTGGACATTACTTTCTTTCCAAACCAATATTTTGCATAAGTGACGTTTGCGTGCGCCCGCTTAAAGGTTTCTAATTCGGTGGCCATTGTATGCAGTTTGTTATACTACGTGCGCTGTCATTCTCATTGTCAATGCGTTTCACAGGGCAGGGCTGCAGTGGATTCGGTGCAGTGCAAATGCGTTTTGTTCTTTCTTCTTAATTTGTCGACCAGATTTCTTTTCCCACGAGCAACAGCCATCTTTTGAACTTCGATACTCACCTAGTATGACCAGCGAAAATGTTTTGAAAGTCTTTGTTAAAGTGATGGATGGACGTTCTACTTGTATGTGGCACAGCGTAAGAATGGGAAAAACTCCGACCTTTCCTGCGTGCATGAGAAATTCGTTGACCAACTGATGCAAGCTGATTTTTGGTACTTTGTATTGAGGACTGACGTGGTGATATCTATTCGTTACGATGGCTCCTGGAAGACTGTTTTCGTTTAAACTGTGCTTTTGTAAGTGGTATGACTCTGATACACATGCTTTAGTGCCATCTGAAGGTATTGTTGGACAGATAGCGCTGGAGAACATAAGTCACCCAGAACTTTTATTTTCGAAATTTAGAACTCGTGTTGTGAATCTTTTTATGAAGACGGAAACGTCAAGCACTCCTGACCAAGGAAGGTTATCAAACAAGAACTGCACACACATTGGTGTTCTGAAGATCTCCAAAAAATGTGTCAAGCCAGGATCTGAGGTTGTGGCTTGTTGTGGGGGCCCTACGTCTGAATGGAGGACTAGTTGTGCGCACCGTACGGCGAGGAGTCAACTCCATTGTGTGACCAGTGTGAAGGGCGGTGAGGTGAAGTCAGTTCCAGTGTCTGTCCTTCATGAAGACGAAATACTACTTGAGAATGTAGAGATGATTCCTTTGTCAGCAACCAAAAAAGCGACTTCAGAAACCTGGCGCTGCGAGAATATGTTTAATATGTTTTGGTTCCTGTGTACACGTGATTGGCAATAAACGTACAAAATCACATAATGAAGCACGACTCAATCTACAGTGTTTATGCTGACTGCTAACACCAAATACACAAGAGAAACAGAACGTTCATAGTCTGAAAATTTTACCATAAATTGCCAAATGTTAACTCTAAAATCCTATTTTTTTTTCTGACTTTTGTACTGTAAATGTCAACCATTTTTCTGTATCCAAAAAATGAGCTATTTCTCTTTCAGTTGCCATCAGTACCAGTCCACTTTGTGTGTCGAGCTCAGCGTGAACCTTAAATGACGTTTAATAAGTTTGAGTTATAAAAAGAAACAGGTAGGCTCAGTTCTGATTGAGCAGTCAGTTTGGAACATAGGACTACGACTTGCAGATCGGAGAGTTGAAATGAACGAGTTCGAGATGGCCGGGTACTGGTTCGATCGGTGTGTTGGATTTTTTGGCAGCGGCTGCTTTCAGGCGTTTTCGATACTCTCTAGTTTGCATATCGCAGGGGTTTGAACTAAAATTTAAAAATATTTTAGTTCAAACCACTGCGATATGTTCTTTATATATTTGAATAGATCTCGTCGAGAGCTTTAAGACGATACCACGCACAGTCGTTTTGCACTCACGGTTGTTTAGATAAACCTCGATATTGTCAAAAGTCTTCACAGGTTCACAAGAAAACAATTTTTAAAATGTTCAGTTCAAACCACTGCGAAATGTTCTTCGCATATTTGAATAGATCTTGTCGAGAATTTTAAAACGATACCACGCACAGTCTTGTTGCGCTCACGGTTGCCAAGATAAACAGAGTCAAACGCGGCTGCACACCCAGAAATATTGCATCATCTCCTCCGCGCGAGGGGAGCGTCGCGAGCGCTATTTATTGCGCAGTTCGCGAATTGGACTCCACGCTGTTTACGAATATGCTAACATGATTAGTGTGCGGCACGTATTTTTCACCCTAGAATATTTTCAATTGGGACCTATTTTTGCCACAGGCAGTCGGCTGTGAGTCGCCCCATACTATCCGCGGAGTTAGACGAAGTCCTACGTCAAAATGTTTGTTTTGCAGAAGCTACAGAAGCTGGCATGCTCAAGAAAATCCTTAATAAAGCTGTCCCTTTTAACTACATCTCCTGCGATTGCACAAGCCTTAAAAAAGCCAACCCTCCTGTGTGTAAAAACCTGGCACCACGTGATTCAGGAACAACAATGCACGTGACATAACACATTCCACTCCCAGTCAGCTTCAATTTACTTTTTGGTCTCTTTGTGTTCTTATACATGCAGTATGTATACGAAAACAAAGACGTCAGCTATATAAAGACTCCAGAATACTTAAGTAAACACTTGTCAAAGCACGTGCAATAAACCTCATCAAAACTGCTCTAGATGGAGTTTATCACTTAATAGTTACAGAAATCTGATTTTAATTTTCCCCCGAGTGTGTGTACACAGAGTGCTTAGTTTATTAGGACTACTTATCTAACAATTGGTTGCACCACTTTGTCCTTCATAAAAATAGCAGCAAGTAGACTCAGCTTTGTTTCGAGTAAGTTTTGGTAACATTTAGGTGTAACTGTCAGACAGCATCTTCCATTTCACACAGATTGTAATGCAAAGGATCCAGACGTCTGATATATCGTTCCAATTCATCCCACAAATGTTCCATGAAATTGAGATCTACGCACTGAGATGACCAGTGAAACCTTAAATTCTGAAACCAATACGACATAATGCAGAAATTATGACATGGTCATTGCCCTACTGGAAGTATCAATCACCAGAGAGGAAAAGAGTAACCATACAGTAAGTGTCGAACTTGATCAGCCCACAATGTTTAAATACGCTGGCTAGGCATTCTGGAGTTGCTGTAGTCGAATAAAGAGACCTAAAAGTTTGTCATGAAAATATAGACCCCGCCACTTCACCGCATCACGGGAGTCCTAACCATACAAGAGGAATCTGTACTCGCATGCAGTTGTCTCCCTTTAATCACATTTCCATTTTCTTGGTGCAGTTGAAAATAAAATTCTTCAAAACACATTTCGCTTATCCAATAATTTAATGTACACTACAGACGTTTTTTTGCCTTGTTCGCTGAAGACAGTAATGGTGTACGTACAGATCTCATTCTGTTGAAACGCAGATGGTGTAATGTAGTGCCTACCATGTGCTGGGATGCCGTTTGGACTTTTCTCTCATTCAAGTTTTCTGCGATTTAACTCATTGTTGCGTAGCTGTTTTTCGTACAAATCTGGCTAAAGGGCAATGACTATCAGTTCCCGATCATACGTCGTGAGCTCACTACCTGTTTCTTGCCACGCCGACCACTCTTATTATACTTCCACTACTTATGCTCTTTCATGTTCCATATTCTGCTGATACTCGCAGTCTCCAAGCACCTTCAAAGTCTGGTAGATCACGTAGCTTTTTCTTTAGACCTTCAGTAAAATATTCTGAACACTACTGGGAACTTTTAAGTTCATCCGAATTTGTAACCATACTGACGTGACCACAATGGATGACTTATCAACATACACTGGTGGAAAGTGAAAAAAGAACACCAAGAAGGAGACGTCTGATACAAACGAAATTTATACAGCATAATAACGGAATACAGAGGATAACGTGATCAAAACATTATGGCAAAATACAGCTGTATTTTCTGGTAAACTGAAAAATAACATTTCCATGTAACATGGTTAGTGCGAGGTTGAACCGCCATAAACGGTGTCACACTGTGCAATTCTGGCATGGAGTCTGTCGTACAGATGTTGGATGTAAGTTTGGGGTTTTGAGTTCCAAGCATCCTCAACCTAGACGCGTAAATCGGGGATGGTCGTGGCTGGCCGTGGAGACCGGATAAGTCGTTGTCCCATAAAATCCCACACGTTTTTTTTGATTGGAGGTTTAACGACCACCGTGAGCAACTCAATGGGCTATAAGCAGTCGCCCGTCCCTAATTTAGGGTCACTGGTTCCAGGGAAGGGAGAGAGCCAGTGCCGTAAGACAAACACAACATCCATGCCTGACCGGGATTCGAACCCGGACCCCTTACGGACGAATGACCAGAGGCCAACGCCTTAGACCACTGCGCCACCGGGGCGGCAATCCCACACGTGCTCAATGGGGGACAAATCCGGTGAACGTGCAGGCCATGGAAGTTGTCTCACACCCTGAAGTACATGTTGCGTTGCACGTGCCGTGTGTGGGCGTGCGTTATCTTGCTGAAAAACACCACGATGGACCGACCTTACAAATGGCACAACAACAGGATGAATGGTGTTGTTGATGTAGGAGGTGCTGTTTAACGTACCCGGTACAAACACTAGTTGTGTACGGGAGCGACAGCTGACCGCTCCCCACACCAGGAGACCAGGTGTAGGTCCTCTGTGTCGCTGGCGGATGCAAGAAGGGTGGAGACGCTCCCCTGTGCGTCTGCGAACACGCATACGGCCATCCAAGGCTCCCAAGCAGAATCTGCTTTCATCGCTGAACACGACAGATCGCCATTGCGTTCTCGAGTGCAGACGTTGGCAACACCCTGCAGCCGTTCCTGGCGGTGGGATGGAGTCAGAGGTACGCATGCCAGAGGCACACGTGCACGTAGTCCTGCATCCAGTAGACGGTTGCGGATTGTTCGCACAGTCACCTCAGGTGCAACGGCAACTCGGATTTGCGTCGCAGTAGATGTTCTGCTTGACAACGCCGCAATTCTTATGCGTCGATCGGTCCGCTCATCAGTCCGTCTGTGACTCCCGGTTCCACGTGTTCTCATGTGGGAATGTTCCTCAGACCATCTACGCCACCATCGTACCACCACCGATACTTCCCGTCCAATTCGCTCCGCAATACGACCACCCGGCCTCGCGGAGTCCGACTAGACGACCTCGCTCAAAGTCCGATAACTGCTAAAATCATACAAGTCTTCCATGCCCAGGCATTGCAGCTTCTTCAGGGTCTTCGCACGTGTCCGTACGCCGACGAATGATTACATTCACTTCGCCGTATTCCTTAAATACCACCGACGATAATTTGCATATTATGCCGTGCTGTGGCGTAAGCGCTCACCGGTTGGTCCCGAAACTAACATCACACCTAGGTAAACTCGACCCCATTAACATAAGTAAATTTCATGATCGTCCGCCAATTCCTTCTTGGTGTTCTTTTTTCACTTTCCGCCAATGTATTTGCGTAAAATGGTCAACCTGTCCTAATTGATTGGTAGCTCAGTATGTATATATACCTAAGTTTTGCATGCAGATACATACACATATATATCCAATTTGGGTGTATCATTCAACCATTCCTAGGCCACTACTGGACGACGGTCTTCCCAAGTCTTTTCCACAACTTTCTGTCTTGATCAATTCTCTTCCATGTCACTCCACGATTTTGAATTTCATCCAAACACCTCCCACGTGGTCTTCTTCTGTGTCTTTTCCTTCCACTTGATATCCAGTCAAATATTTCAGTTGCCCAACGGTGGTTAGTTCTCTTAGCAATATATCCAACTCATTGACATTTCAGGATTTTTACTTCGATCATGATGTCATCCACTCATGTCATTTTCCTGATCCATGAGTTTTGAGTTTGTTTTCCTATTATTCTTGGTTACACTAAACATTCATCTCGCCACGCCTCTTTGAGTTGTCCGCAGCCCCTCAATGTGTGTTTAAGTTAAGGCCCATGTGTCTGATTCATACGTAAGAACTGGAAAGATGCATTGATTCAACACTTTTAATGTATAATGGTAAATTGTTCTTGAAAATTGTATTGTTTCTTCCAAAGGCACTCCAGTCAAGTATTATACGCTCATTAAGAAGGGTTCATATTCCAGGGCACCAAATGTGTAGTACATCGATCAAATCAGAGCTACGCCTTCTGGAATTACAATGTATTCTCTCTCCCGTTCTCGGTTTTCGTGGCCAAGCTGTACCCAATCACAGTAGAACAAACACAAGAGTCTGCATGTAACGTATGATGTTACAACAAATCTCGGCTTGCCTTAACTACCAAGTCTTCTGTCCTGGTTCGTACTACTTCTGATATGAATCAGCCCTCTGCTTGAGTTACTACAAGGTATTAGAGGAAACATGAAACACATGTGATGCTCCATAAGCCCCCTTAAGTATTCTACTCTGTTTCCAGTTCCTCCTGCTTCTCTAATTTCTTGCGAGTGCTGAAGCTCAGTCGGTACGTATACTCGTATACACAGTGGCATATGAAGTTGCATCATAGTGTTGTTACGTGTTTTTCAACTGCAGCATGATGTACTACTATATATATCGTGCTGCTTTCCGATGGTGAACCATGAGTCCAACAAGGTCAGCCCAACGTGTAGTCAGAATAGAAGTCGTACCTTGTACCTAGTGTTATTCACTTACAATAATTTCTTGCTACTATTGGTGCCGTTAATTTCTTGCACCGCATTCTGACTAAAATAAAAGTTGTTTACAGGCGGAAGTAAAAAGAATTTGTGTGAAGATTGATGGGAATTGCTCAAAAATTACGTTACCTCATCGTTTTTTGAGAAAGTACTAAAGATAAATAAAATATTTTAAGCCAGAAAATATTTGAAATGTGCTTCATGAATACTGACTGATACATTCGAATATTCAGATGCCAATAATCAGTATTTTTACAGTTTTGGTTGCAAAAACGTGTTTTAAAACCGTGTACTGGTGAATTCGACATTCACGTTCTCAGAGATGATAATACAGTAGCGGCGTGTGCATTTCTTTCTGTGTTCTGTTACCATGAGTCAGCAGCTTTTTTGTGCTTTTACCGTACAAGGTCACACAATCATTGGCTTGTTATATACGTAAGAGAAGAAACGACCGTCAAGTGACACCCTCCCCATGTGAGGCATGTTACGAGAATATGGACTTAAGAAATCATTTCGCCCGTAAAATAATCTCAAGGTTAGGTACATAACATGCCGCACGCATACAAGAGAATTGAATCTTATCATTTTGAATTCTATCTCACTGCGATTAAAAACGTCGCAGCTTTCAACGTTCAGACGAGAAGATAAAGAGAAGTGACACGTGAGAAATATGTAGGGAAGCAGAAAACCTACGCCAGAACTAACGCAACAGCTCATGATAATGCTTTGGAAATTATCTGATATTATTATTATTAACGACGAGTCGAGCAAAAATGACGGGATATGTATTAAATAGTGATGGAGATTTGTGTCACATAACGACGCATTGTACTAAACAATGATCAGGGTCTCTGTTTAAAAAACCGACAGGGATCTGTAAAGAAAACATAAAGAGACAAGGAATTGGTATTAGTAATGACGGGGAATTAGTATTATATTACCTAATGAGCCACTACATTACTGCCTTCTACATAATAGTGTGCTAGGCCGCTTCCACTGCGAAAACCGTTTGCAGATGGCGTGGCATCGACTCCGCTTGACCATGGCTGGGGTGTCATCAGGTACTTACTCTGCACCAGTTGGATACAGTAACGTTCAAGAGCTCGGCGAAGGAGCAAGACCGTGGAGAGGACTGGCAAATGAAGAGTTCGAATAATGCTCGATGGGATTCAAGACGAGGGGATTTAGCGGCCAGAAGAGCACAAGAAATGCTTGGACATGATCTTTGAAACCATCTTGTACAATGAGGGGCTTGTGACTGCTGTGTTTCTGAAGGAGTCCAGTGGCATTTAGTTACACGCAACACTTGATCCAAAACAATACCTAGGTAAGATCTGGTGGTAGGAGTGTGTTCAACAGAGATGAAGAGGATCCGGTGATGTCCACGAGTGCAATCTTCCTTGCCATGATACCGTAGTCTCCGGCCAATTTCCGTCTAAGCGTCCAGTCCCGTTGCAGTTGTTCACCTGCGCTGTGTCGAATTTGCCCCAGTTAATCGGCATGTTGGAGCGACATCCTGGATTCATCGGACCAGGCGACTATTTTACAGTCGTTCAATTTCCAGCCACAGTGCTCGCTGGACTTTGCAGACCCTGCTGTGATGATGGTATGTCAACATGAGCGTAGACCGGGCCACCTACTTCTTAAGACCACCCACAAGAGCGTCTGCTAGACTGAGCTCAGAAATCATTCTCTGTGCGCCTTCGTTGTAGACTGGCGTTAATTGAGGAATCGTGAGCCAATTGCTGTCTCAGACAGCGTATACCAACCGGCGGTCACCTGGACTAGTGGTGGTTTTCCCTTTCCGGCATGTTGGGTGGATGTGATGTGTGTGTCTCTCTACGAACCATTACCGCCACACTTTCAGTACGACGTCCTTCCAACAGCCATTAATGAGATGCTCTCCACCCCACGCTTTCCTCGTTTCTATAAACGTTCTCAGTACGAACTCCGTTAAGTCCTTCCCTTTCCCCATTGCACTGGCTACGTACTAAGTAACTGACAACCCCTGCATGTGAAATCTATATACATTTTTCCTGCCGGTCGTAGACGTCACTGTTACTTACTGAGGAATACGTCCATTCTTAGAGACAGGGATGATCATAATGTCGAGACCCATTAGGGCATAATGACAAGATCTGTACTAAACAGCGACAAGGTGCATTAAGTATTGACAGGAATCTGTAGTAGAAAAAAAGGTATAATGGAAGGATTTGTGTTCAGTGATGGTGGAGATCTGTGTTGAGTAATGACGATTTGCGTTTCATAATTACGAGGATCTAATTTAAAAATATTACATTCGTGTATAATACTTCAGATCTCCTATTTCTGCGCTGCCGGATAACAGTGGCTGTCTATAGAAAAAGTTAGCAATGCACCGCCCGCGCATGTTTATGTGTGTGTAAAATATTTCTCTTTCCATAACGTAAAATTCAAAACTGCAAATATTACAGTAGTAACGCCACCTATAGTGGAATTGCGTGCAATGGATATGTCTTTTGGTAAAAAAAAATAAAAAAAAAAAAAATTTGAATGCACCAGAAACCTTAAACAGAAGCAGCCTGTTTACGGGCAAGCAGTTTTGCGCATGTTCGTGTATGTGTGTGCTTCCGACGAGCTACTGCTGCCAACAGGAAAGAACAGTTTGTTATTTAGGGGAGGGGGAATTATTCTTACGTCTATCTAGCAGAAAAAAATATGATCGGGGGTGCCCTGGTATTCTTTGTAGATATTTCATGCTATGCATCTTTCGCATGAAATAAAAAGAATGATCCGGTATACATTTAGTTACGTACAACACATTGCATTTATTCGCTTCACTAACGACAACACCGAACCACAGTACGGTACATACTATGTGGAATTAAATAACAACAACAAACATTAAGGTTTACTAATTCCTGACATTGAGCGATACTTAGGTGGGTGGATTAATGAATGTTATTTTCGTAAAACCAAGGAAAGAAGATATACGACTCAAAGTATTTACTGAAATATGGCGGCGGCAACAGTATTCTGACTGTTTAGTTTTTCAAAAACAATATTTATTTTATTTATCTTTTATTCAAATTTAGGCGAACGTAAGGAACGACCCTGACACCGATGAAACATGATGTAGCTGCCCATGCGCAAGCTAAAATCTGACGTCAATTTAGAAAGAAAGCAGAATCGCAAGTGTGCTAGTGAGGAGGATTTCTAACTGTTTGTTCTAGGATACATCCCATCGTGTTATATATCAGTCCAAAGCTCTCGTCAATAATAGTAAACTCTCCCTTGGGGAGGGAGTACCTCCCCAAGGGAGAGTTAGCTGTTATTGAAGAGAGCTTTAAACAACGATACCCGGGAGGGTGGGAGGAAGCCAAATTTCGCTACGACGCACCGTTTTCATAGCATCAAAAATACAGTTTGGAAATGGCTTTGAACACATTTAACATCAGGTTATCGTAATTTACGCAGATTGTAATCAGATATTGTTATATTTATGTAAAAAGTGATGAAATAATGTTTGATGATAGTTTAGTAAAATATATTGTTGAATAACAACGAAATTAACTATTGATGCATGACTTCATGGAACACCATTCAAAAATCAGATTTCCACAAAGGTTTTGACTACTTCCGTTACCTCGAAATTTTTTCCATGGGATTTAATTTACTGCTGTTGTGAAAGACGCATAGCATAAAAAAAAAAAAAAGAATGAAAGAAAGAAAAAGAAAAACGTTTCAGTTTGGATCTATCACCTACAAGGCGAATGAACGTTTGAGCGCTGCTCCGGAAAGTTTCAGATTTTGCGGATTGCTTATTTTTTAATGTAATTTTTGTTCTGCTTTAGTTTCATTACAGGTTTCTACTCTTTGGATCCATTTGCCGAAGGATTTGCCTGGGATTTTCCAGAAATTGGACGTTTTTTTCTGGATTGCTAATTTGCGCCATTTTCTTATCCTGCTAGACGAACTGACGCCATTCTTAAGGGCAATGAGAATCGACTGACATTAGATGGTAACGGAAGCACCAAGGATAGAAAATACTCAAGGCTACAAGATGCCGCAATGGAACTCTTCCTCAGCAAGATCTTCAAAAAATATCTAAAATTTCGAGAGAAGAAAAAATAAGAAATAATTGGGTATAAAAAATAATGGGGACACCGAATTATTTTTTGCTTTTTCAACAGCAAAAAATAATTGGGTGCCCCGCATTGCTCCAGAAACATCAAGAAAAGAAAGTTGGGTGTCCTCTAACTCAACAATTTCCAAGAGAATGCTCTTCAATTTTCTCTTCAAATTATGTAAAACTTGGGTGTCCCCACTTCGTGAATTTCCGGAAAAGGCCTCAACGATAAATCCAGTCGTCCAGAAAAATAAAATAAAAATAGAAAGAAGCACCTCCACAATTTTCACTTCAATAAAACCATCGACAACTTCAAACACGTCGCCATGTGATCTTCAAAATAAATCTCCCAGATTTCAAATAAATTTCCAAGAGAAGAATTCACCAACACCCACACATTTCCAGAAACCCCAAAAATTTCCACAAAAATTTCCAAAAACCCAAAAAAGCTCTCCAGACCCCCCATCCTTAGCATCTGCTCTCCATAAATTTCTTGTTAAAGGCCTGTGCTTTTATTTCCAATGCAATTTCTCGCCGTCTTTGTGACCCTTAAACTTGATTGAGGCGGTCTTAGCGAGATATGGGTTAGCCTCCTAGGGGTGCTCCATGGGTAACAGTGGCACACAGAACAGGAAGAAGGGCATCTGTGAATTTTGGAGAGGTACCAGCTAGTTCTGTGTGATATTGGAGAAAAGGCCCCAACTCACTGAGTTTTGTTTCAGAACCCTTAGGTTGAATGACCAATTGGAGCAGTCAGTTGTGGGCTAATCCTCCCCCCACCTGGTGTACTATTCTGATTAAAAAGACACAAAGAACTACTATAATGGACTCTAGTGTGGGATATAGTGGACTTACCACACTTCAGAAGGATAGGCCACCACGGAAACGATACGGAAATGGAAAAGGGCGTATGACAAAGAGATCTTGGCTGAGTGAGTGTAAGATAAGTGTATGGAATACTAGAGGTATAAATGGCAAGATTAATGAGGTGATTGAAGAAATGAATAAGTATAGATTGGGTGTGCTGCGTGTAAGTGAAACCAAAGAGAAAGAAATTGGGATAGAAGAATTGAAAAGAACGGTGAGTATGTGGTCTGGAATATTGGATAATGTGAGAGCACAAGCTGGCGTAGGTGTGATTTTAAGTGAAAAGACGAACGTGATTCACTATAGCTGCATAAGTGAGAAAATTCTTTGGATTCGTTTAAAAGTGAAACTTCAGAGAGTACTGATTGCAGTATTGTACGCTCCTTGTGACTCGGAATCTTCTGATAGGAAGATTTCTGGAATGAGCTAAAAGATCTTTTGAGCCAGTTTGGTGCTAAAAAGAAAGTTATAATAGCAGGGGATTTCAATGCTAGAGTAGGTGTGCAGAATGTGATTTCTGATAACGTTCTGGGTAAGTTTAATTATCCTTGTGTGAATGATAATGGTGAAAGATTAATTGAACTCTGCATTGAGAATGGTTTGTGTGTATCTAATACGATTTTCAACCACAAGTATATCCACACATATACTTGAAAAAATCGTACTCTTGGTCAAAAGTGGGTTATCGATTTTGTGGTTTTTTACGATCAGCGACTGAAACACTTAGTTGTTGACACTCGTGTGATGACAGATGCAGATGTTGGATCTGATCATTGCTTGGTAGTGTCATGAGTGAAACTGAATGTTGGTAGGAGGAAAAGGAATAAGAAGAGTCCTAGGATGGAAAGAATGAAGGTTGAGAGGCTCTCTGTAGATCATGAGCATTACTCTAACTTACTCAGAGAACGACTGAAGGAGATGAAGTCCTGTGAGAGGGATGTAGAAAAGAAGTGGGAATGTTTTAAGAACTGCGTTGTCACTAGTGCTGAAGAGGTCTGTGCCACCACAATAGATGGTAACAATATTGGTGATGCTTGGTAGAATAGTTAGATTGAAGAGGCAGTAAAGAGAAAGAAGGAAGCATATTTGGGGATGTTGCTAGGTAGTTTCTGAGGATGAATATCGCTGTAAGAAGCATGAGGCAGCTAAGCTGGTTCGTCAGAGTAAGGCGAAAGATAGGAAGGAGAAGGTGGAAAGACATGAATTGGCTTTTCGGAAAGATAGGAAAACTTTCTGGAAGTACACGAGACTCAGGAAAAATAAGAGAAATAAAGTTGTAAGTTGTGTGATGAATAGGATCGGAGAAGTGATATGGAAGCCCAATGAGTTAAGTAAAAGATGGAGTAAATACTTCTGTGAGTTATTAGATCAAGAAAGTAAAGGTGATTCTAAGCCTGAAGCAGATGATGTTACAGTGAAAGTGTTTGGTAAGGTAATTATTGAAAAAGTACGAGGTCTTACATCACAGAAAGTGTAGGATGTTCAGAGCGGTTTTATGCCCGGTAAACCAAATTTTTGCATTACGCATGATAATTGAAAAGTATCTGGTTGTTGGTAAGGAAGTTTTTGTTGCCTTCATAGATTTAGAGAAAGCTTACGACCAAGTAAATAAGATACTTTTGTGGAAGGTATTGAATAAATATGGTGTTACTGGGAATCTACTTAATACTCTAAAAGCAATGTATGCTGGCAGTAGAGCTTGTGTATGAGTGAATGGTGTTTTATCAAAATGCTTTTCTATTGGCGCAGGAGTCACACAAGGTTGTGTAATGTCACCATGGCTGTTTAACATGTTTATGGATGCGTGCATGCGTGCTGCCATATGGACAATACTGGTTTATGTGTGGCTAATATCCGTGTGTGCAGATTGCTGTATGCTGATGACACAGTCCTGTTGGCAAAAAGCAAAACTGAGTTGCGGAGTATGCTGCCCCGGATGTACGAAGTTTGCATGAAATTCAAACTGAGTATAAATAAGGGAAAAAAACAAAGTTATGGTTTTTAAGCGAGGAACTGTTAGCACTGAATGTAATATAAGTCTATATGGCACAGTGATTGACCAGGTGAATGAGTTTGTGTATTTATTAGCCTACTGAGTGTACCACGGAAAGCATATTTGAGAGAGAGAACAACTTAGGTGGTGAAATTAGTAGGAGAGTGAATTCTTTTTTGAAAGTTATAGCTGCTTTAGGAGGTTTTAACAGGAATGATGGGTTTTCAAGACAGGTCCGCATGGCTGTGTATGAAAGTGTAATTGTTCCTACGCTGATGTATGGCAATGAAACCTGGGTACTGCACAAGAAACACAGGAGTCGTTTGTGTGCTGGAGAAATGCGTTATTTAGGGGGGTTGGGAACGTTTTGACAGTGTGAGGAATGAAGATGTGTTGCAATTGTGTAATGTGAAGCAAAATGTTGTTAGCAAGGTGGAGATTAATATGTTTCGGTAGTTTGTCCATATTGAAAGAATGAGTGATGAGATGCTTTCTAGAATTTTTTTTTTTTTTGCCCTAGTGGCAGGAAGGAAACCCAGAGGAAGGCCAAGGAAATCATGGGAGGATCAGATCCGGAGTGTCTGCATGAGAAAAAGATTATGAAGTATAGAAGGTCTTGTGCACGCCGTGTGACGGATGTCAGTGAAGCACGAGTTTTGTGTCAAGATCGCTGTAAATGGAGGAGTTGTATACGGCAACAGTAAGTAAATCAATTAGAAATTTATCTGGTAGTATTTCTTTGTGGAGCTAACCTCTGAATCTCAGAGAACAGCTTAGTCATATGTATGTATGTGACCCTTAAAAGATATTCCAGAGGAATCACTTTAATTTCCAATAAATTCATTCAGCATGATTCCTGACTTAAATAAGGCTTTTTTTTTTTTTTTTCTTTTTCAATTTAATGTTATTCTACTCTTATGCTTTACATGAATTTCCAGCTCACCAGCAGAACTCCCCAGGAATTACCACGGAATAAACCATACTCGTCGCGCCTAGATCTTTAAGTCTTCAAGAAATACCTGCAAAGCTGCAACCCCCCCCCCCCCCCCGAGAAAGATTTTCCGACGAACTTTTCCAACTTCTATTAACACATCAAATAAAATGTTTTGCTTCTTCGCAAACCCCTACCCCCTTTTTCATTGCTTTGCTGCTCTTTCTCGTCGAACACGGTGTTATTTTACTTTTGTTAGATCAAAATTGCTAGATATTATTTGGATGCGCTTTTGCTTAGCTCATAAGGGTGCAGATACAGTGGACTTATCCACACCTTATCAGCATACTCCTTCAACTCTACTATTTCCAGTTCATTCCTTAAAAACACTTTCCAATCAGGGGACCCTATAACCTGATCCTAATTTTAATCCTTCGACTTATACAACTGAATGTGAAATAAGTCCTAAATCTAAAGAAATTATCGTAAAGGAATTAAAAAAAAAAAAAGATGAGAAATCTACACTCCTAGTCCATCTGTGCAATACATATACATATATCGCTTTATTTTAAATATGTATTGCTGCTACTTAGCCGAACATATGCACCAGCAAAAGCGGAAAGTATATGGAAACACCGACTGACGTCCGTCAGACTATAAAAGAAACTTTTGAACCTGCTCTTTAGAAGCAGATACATCATATCTAGTGCAAATACATATTTGTTCTCCCTCTTTCTTCTTTTTGTTTAGAGGTTTAACGACCACCGTAAGCAACTCATTGGGCTATAAACAGTCTTCCGTTCTTAATTTAGGGCCAGTGGTTCCAGGAGAGAGAGAGAACCAGTGCTGTAAGGCAAACAGAAATACATGCCTCACTGGGATCGGAACCCGGACCCACCTCGGACGAATGGTCAGAAGCCAGCGCTCAGACCATTGTGCCACCGGGTTGGCATTGTGCCTACTGGTAAAAATAATGAATGAATAACTAAATGAAATAAATGTGCGCTCGAAATTGTGGAAAGTATATGGAAAAGCTTCTTGTATGTCGCTCAGACCAACACGAAAAAAATGTTTCCAATCCGACTCTTGCTAGCAGAAATATGTGGATAGAAGAGCATAACATATTTCGAAAAGTCACCTCACTCAGCTGTTAGGAATTCCCGTTTACGAAGATAAAAAACGTAATAGCAAACCAGAAGAATCTATATTGTTATTACAAATTTAAATTAATTCGATTTTCCTTCCTTACACCTCTCTCAGTCTCTCTCTTTCTCTTTTGAAAAATTCATCAAAATTAAAGCTCTGTTTACGCAGTAGAACTAAAACTGTGTGTAACGGGAATCTTTATATTTAATCCAAAATTACAATTACCCTTCACGAAATACGACAAGAATAAACATCCTCTGTGCTTGTGGAAACTAATTAAAGTTGTTTTAGTGTATGGCTGTTTTCTTTTTCCGTGCCTCATTGACTAATTTTTAACTTAGTTTGGCTGAATTATTTAATCCACAATCATCATAAATAAACATAGAATTTAAGAAAATGAATGGAATTTTTTGAACATAAAATTCAATGATAACTCGCGATTCTTGAAACACCTTATCGAAAGACACGAAAGCAACATTTTTTTCTTTGATTTCCCCCACTGATATAAATTCGCAGGCGCATGTGCGAGTCTGATCTCCTTGTATTAATTAAGGCCATCGTTCCATAACTTCAGTTTATCTATATATTACTATTTTTTTAATCAACGTCAGAGGTCATGACGTCTTACCGCTACTTGGTTTTGAAGGAGAAAGACTTATCAACGCCAGGAAATTCTCCCTAACCGTAAACTTTGTAACTGCCTTGGTGATAACGGTAGAGATAGAACCAGACATATGTATATTCTCGTCGCCTTTTTTTTTTTTTTTTTTAAATTATCTCAAAAATTTGAGGAAGTTATGGGTTGCTGTCACCTCGTCTTTCCTTTTGTATCGATGACCTAATCTCGACTCGTAAGTTCCATCTGCTTTGAACCAAGTTTTGCCAACAGAATGAGTGAGCTATAGATATCTTCTGTGCCCTACTTCGATTTCACGCTCCAGATGACAGCCAGTCGCTCCAAGAAATACCACGTGATCTACCTACAGAAATTTCCTTCTGCGGCAGACAACACACACACACACACACACACACACACACACACACACACACACAAATAGCAATCTCTGTTGCGAAGCGAATTATAAACATTTTTTCATAAAAAGAAATGTTTTCACGCACTTGTGAAACCTTTCATTTTATGAAATTGGCATCTACTGATCTACCCTTATATCTCCGAAATGTTGCGTCAAAAAGTAATTTAACCTTCTCAACTTGTGGGTCAACTTCTCTCTCAACTTTTCTCTTCCCAGAAATCAGTTGTTATTATTGTTTGATGACCATGAGCAACTCCGAGGGCTATAAGCAGTCGCCTGTCCCTAATTTAGAACCATGATCCCAGGTAAGGTAGAGAGCCAGCGTCGTTGAACAAACACACCATCTATGCCTCATCGCTGGACTCTAACCCTAACAAGGCTAGATCTCGTTTTTCTTTGGTAGCCACGAAAAAATTGTTGGTGCTTGACTTTCATCTCCTGTCTCACCCGGTATATTCATCCGGCTTTGCGCCATCAGATTCGAATTTATTCCGGTCCCTGAAAAACTCCCACAACGGAAACATCTTCGCATCTTTGGAGGCATGATAAAATCGTTTGACCAGTTCTTTGCTCCCAAAACCAGCAAATTCTGGCCGGATGGAATTTCTTCAAGCTACCCGATAGACGGCGAGAGACAGTGGAAGATAATGGTGCCTACAGTACTAAATAAAGTGGCAATGCTATGTAAAAGTTTTGTCTGTCACGTATGTCTGCAAATGGGAAAATTCTTTTTACACAACCAATTGTTAAAAGTTTGGAATTCAAAACCTCCGCTGATTTTGTGGCTAACAACTTGGGGCTTAGTTAGGTGAAAACCGGCTTTGATTCATAGCAGAAGGAATTTCATAAAATGTGATTACGTAAGGATAAGATACGTATGTCAGACATTTTGACCTGTGCGAGTCAAGTAGCGACAAATATGTTCATTTCATCCCCTCTCTCTTTTTTTCTCTTTTCAGCAGAAATTGATTTTGCTCGATCATATCAAAGACTGCGCTTGTGCATTCATTAGACAAGCTCACTTTTCCTATGTAAAACCGTGATCTGGTTTCTTTCATTTGAATGACGGATGAGGCACGCATGCGTGGTGCGCCCTCCCCATGAAGCTGGTCATTCCCCCTCCGTGGAACCACTGGCCAGAATTATGGATGGGCGACTGGCTATAGCCCCAAGAGTTGCTTGTGGTGGGCCTTGACATCCCCTTCCACATCAAAAAAAAAAAAAAAAAAGGAAGAAAGAAAATATATGTACAGTGCTTCCGCTAGAACAGAAGATTTACAAGTTGACGGGTTAAATTTCGATGTAGCTGATGCTTACATCTACCTGGGACAACAGGAACAAGAGGGCCATATATCCAAGAAGAAATCAACAGGCATATAAACCTGACTGGAGTGCATCTGGAAGAAACATCACAATTTTCAAGCGCAACTTACCTCTTGCCTTGAAAGAAAAGTGTTTAATCAGAACGCTTCCTGTCAGTTCTTACTTAAGGATCAGAGACATGGACCTTAACTAAACAAGACATACAGGAGCAGCAAATAACTCAAAGCAGTATAGCGTAAAAGCCAGAATTTACCGGTGATGGGATTCGAAGCTACATCTTCCTTCTCCGGAGTCGGATATTCTACTGATTGAACTACACCGACAAAGGCTTATCACTGCAACTTGCCGTTTTGACATGCGTGTCATCACTGAGGTAAGTACGTCACAGAAGCATGGAGGGATGAATGCTTGATGTAACGAAGAAAGACGGGTAAAGAAACCCATGGATCAGGAAAATGACAACAGTTGGTGACATCATGATCAAAGTAAAGACACTCAAGTGGCAATGAGCACTGCTAGCAGAATTGACCATAGTTGGACAACTGAAATGATAGACTTGATATCAAGGGACAGGAAATGACATAGAAAAACGCCACGTGAGAGATGGATGGTTATATATAACTCATGTCCCCCTTCGTCACCAAAGTCACTATCAATATGACGACGGAGACAATTAACTCTGGGATTCCTGTTGTTCCAACAGGACTTTCATTTCATTCGAAATTTCCCGTCTAGCTGCGCGCTGCAATGTTTATAAACAAGTTCCAGGGCTAGACACCAACAGTTGTTGGATTTACCTTTCTTTCTTTTTTTCTGAAAAACTACGGTTTTATCATAGGCGATTTTATGTTGATCGTTCAGGATTGAAAAGAAAAATAAATATCTCATCCTAATATTAAACGGGAAGGCTGTTCAAGTATAGAATACACATAAATAATGTTTTTAACTTAATCAGTTTTTTGATAACGTAAAGCAAAATCTAAGATATGTACAGGAATGAGTTTCCTTACTAAGAACTGTATTACATTGCTTTGAAGAGAAATTCGCTGCAGACATGAGAATGATTGTATATCGTTTAACAGATTTGAGTTTCAAAACATTATTAGATATTATTAATGCAGCGAAATGAAAACGAGTCATCATTCTAATCAAAAGCGAATATTACTTATTTATCTTCACAGTCCTTTCACCTACTTTGAAAATATTATTAGTCAGTTTCGTGAACATGAAACATTTGGAACCCAGATGACAGTAATAAATAAAATCCGTTGTTCCTTTACCGTAGCCTGCGAACTTTATTGTTCTGCACGTGCTCATATTTGCCTTTAAAAATACGTGCAATTCATTAAATAACATCGTTTTTGCCTTGGTAGCTCTTGAAATGTTTATTTGTCGTACGTGCTCTACAACCGCAAATCAGATGACTTGAGTTTTTCGTAGCACTTATGGTCGTAAACGAAGTTCAATAATTATGGAGAAAATGAAATTTTTACTAATTTTCACTTACTTTGAGAATTCTCCACAGAGTGCTTCATCACAGATACTGATGTACTATACAGTACATCAGTACTCATATGTTCAGTGTTAGAGAAATCACGTACTATAGTACATAATATATATAAAAAGTACTACAATAAAAGTACATATACAACTTATGTACTATAGTACCTCAACTTCTGCTTTGGTATACCAAAGCGGAAGTCAAGAGTTCCTTTACTGCCATTTAACATACAAGTTTTCCGCTCTGATTAATTTAATGCCCCAGTTTTTTGGATGAAATATGTCGCCTTATTGAAAAAAGCAACTAAAAGTCACTGTCGATGTGCATGTAGTAAAAATATGCAATGAATAATAATACAGTATTGGTAATTAATACTTCTTCGATATGAAGCAATAGATTTGGATTTTGGGTTGTTGTTTTTTCTCATTTTCAAATTTTAGTTTAGATTCTTAGAAAACATGTCTGCAACATTATTTCGTATACTTTTTGAGATAACAGGGCTTAAAACAACCATAATCGTTTTTCTTCATCATTCAGCGGACTCCTTTTTTCCTTATAAAGATCTGCTTGCGTCATACCATTATAATTTGAGAATGCATTTCGTCATGCTCATGTAAAGCATTTTAATTTATTTCAGTATCATTTTTAACATAACAATTATTTATGAAAACATACCATTTCTAAATGTGCGTTTGCGAAAGACAAAAAAACAAACAAAAAAAAACAGAAATTTTTTGACTTACTGGTTCTTAGTTTGTTAAATCCTAGGTTTTTTTTTCTGCCAATGTGGCCTAAATCGAAGTGCTTTAGATTGCTACAAAATCCATGGAAAATGTTTCCACTAACACACACTTTTACACAAATAAGGGAACTGAGATCGTACGTAAGTGTGCAGTGGAATTTTACTTTATTCGAGCTCAGTCGAAACGCGTGGTACAGGTTGATACTCTGCTGCGATTGATTGGATGTTAAAACCGAGCATGTCCTAAGTTGTTGCCAATAAGATTTCGGCTGTTCAGTGTTTAAAGAAATCAGCTACTGTATCACCCGTTGCTTTTATCTTCGTTACCCCATTCTGTATCAAAGACCTTCCATTTCTAGGATATCTGAGGCCAAAGGTCACGTGATGAAGCATTATCGGCGTGTTCGGGAAATGAAAATGAGTCTGACAAATAGGGACTCACTCACGAACAGCTGGTGTACAAAGAAGAGCTTCCTATCTGTTATGCGCAGATCAGCAGGTACTTCAAAACAGTTATGTAAGGGGTGGGATGAATTTGTATGTTTTTCATGTAGTTAGTTAGACATATTGGGATGAAATTCTGCCTGTTTATCTCTATTTCGGGACCTTCGGAGGGGGGATCCTAAACTCTCAACATCTATCCTATTTGCCACTATACAGAGGCGCAAGTCATTTTTGCCATCTGTTTTGCGTCTCGTAATACGTATCAGATATTCACACGTAAAACAAGGAATGAATACAGTTTACAGTTGATTCATAATAGACACGTGCCTTCGTATTTACTGCACCAAATAATTTTTTTTTTTTTTTACTTGAAATCTGTTTTCGCTCTTACGATTTGATCAGATATTTTTGAATATACAGGATGCCTATACATAAAGTATACAATTCCAGTAGGCTATTAAAAATACGATGGAACAAAAAAACTTACTTTAAACGTCTAGAGACGTGGCAAGTGTTAAAGTTTGTTAAGTCAGATGATAGATGGCGCCAGGTGTCTCATGTAATGAAAAATCTCGCCAAACACTGGATACAACAGATATGGCTTCCCCAGTGGAGAAAGCAGCGTGTGTGTTTTGGTTTTTGGAGTCAAAATCTCTAACAACAGTTCAGTGTAAGTTCAGAACGGAGTACAAGAGACAGCCTCCTACACGAAGCAGCATCAAACAATGGGTAAATACACAGTCGAGTCACATTATTGTGACCACCTCCTGCTTTTGACGTCAACATCGCGTAGCCAATGAATGAAGGCACGTGTCGTGAGCTGGCTTGGAGGGTATATAAGGCATGGTGTAGGCATTCCAAAAACATTAGGGGCCGTGGGTAGCCTAGTGGGCAACGTTCGTGACTGCCACGGAAAGAACCTCAGGTTCGATCCCAGCAAGGTACAAACGCTCGATCCACTAAATATCCGCCGTGCGTCGGATGAGCACGTTAAGCCGTCGGACCCCGGGTACTGGCTCCTCGGTAATAAATAAGGGAGTTAGTTAGTTAGTTAGTTAATTGATTTTAGTGGCGCAAGGGCCAGGCTTGGCCAAAGAGCGCCAGACACAGAACTATCAGCTAAAGATTTTAAAAAGCGGGGTGAAATGATTAAGAGCAGACAAATAAGGGAGTCTTGCTCCCCCTTTCTACTTCTCTTCCGTGTCACTTTCCTATTGGGCATTCTAGCCCAAATCTCCTAGCTTCATATTCTAAGGGTTGTTTAAGACCTGGAGTCAGACACTCCCTTCCTAAAATCCTCCACATATGATCATCATGATCATGATCCGAAAACATATCACTCGTTGCTGTCATGGATAAAAAAAAAAAAAAAAAACGATTTATCAGATTTGCAAAAAGGGATGATTTTCGGCTTTCGGGCCAAGGGTGGCATTATTTCTTAAACAGCGCAGTTTCTGAACTGTTCGCGTGCTGCTGTGGTTAAAGTGTATCGTGATTGGAGGAATGGCACCATTTCGAATAAGCGACGAGGAAACTGCGGAGCACTACGTGCCATTGATGTGAGAGGTGAACGTCTGCTGCGAAGGTGCGTGAGGGCCAATCGACATGCTACAGTGGAACAATTCACTGGCCGAATGAACCAGGGGGCTACCAGAAGTGTGTCTAAAACGACAGTTCAGCGAACCCTGCTGCGTATGGGGCTCCGATGCAGACGGATGGTCACTGCACCTATGCTAACGAAGATGCATCGGCAGAAAACGCTTACATTTGCACTGTAGTATCAGAATTGGACCTCCGCTCATTCGCAAAGGACTGCTTTCTCCGATGAGTCACGTTTTCTCCTTCATCGAACGGATGGACAATAAACTAAGATTCCTCTTTCCACGTTTTCTCAACACATAACCGAAATTTTTTTAACCGGTCACCGCTGGGAATCCGTATCCCAGATCTCTCAATATCTAGGCGAGCGTGTTAGCCTTACACCACGGTGGCCAACAATCCACGGCCGTATGTGTGATTTTCTGTCAGCTTCTGACATGATAAATTCGTAAGATGGGCTCAGCTTCTGAGACGTCTCCATATGGTGGGCATTAACGCCATTGACTATATACAATATTAATTATAGCAGTTAAATCCAAAGGGCGAGATCCAAGCGTAAGTACTCTAAAGACGTGGTACTGAACTTTTTAGGTAACCCGAAGGCAGAAAATTATAAAGAACTTGTTACTGAGTTTCTAGAAAACTATAAGGCCATGGGATGCAATATGTCCCTTAAAATACATTTCCTTCACTCGCATCTGGACTTTTCCCCACAGAACTTAGGAGCTGAAAGCGATGAGCACGGAGAAAGTTTTCATCAGGACATATGTACCATAGTAAACCGCTATAAAGGAAAATGGAGCCCTAAAATGCTAGCTGATTACTGTTGGACTCTAAAATGGGATGTAGAACAACCAAAGTATACAGAAGAAAATCTAAAATTACTACTTTTTAAGGTAAGTGTAATTAATTGCTTGTAGCGAAATATACATGCTAAAATGAAGGCTTATTGTACATGAAGCAACAGGTTACTCGAGAACTATGCCCGATAGCACAATTTAGCAAGCAGATTTATAATCAGCATGACAAATACTGTATGATTCGGCATATGCAGTCTTTGTAATAAACAAAAAGTTTATTTTTGTTGTTCAGTGTTATATACAGTATCTCTAAATGGTGTGTACCTCTAATTTAACCTTCCTTTTGAGTTTCTGTATTCTCATGTAAATTTCGTTTCTTTTCGTTAATCGTTTCTCTGACTTAAAGACACATTATATCTCACGATTGTCAATAACTGGCCGTGGGTGAAAAAAAAAAGGAAGAAAAAGTAAATAAAAAGATGCGTGAGAGCAGTTTTAAGAAGAGTGCTGTGTACGAAGTACTATGTGTTAGGTAAAAAGTGAAAAGAGATTGTAAGAGCAAAATAAAAGTGATAAGTATTGCACGACCAGACATATGTGGACTATGCGTTGTTATAGCGAGTTAATGTATGGATAATTCTCATCTTGATATTATGGAGAAAAAGATATTCAACGTTGTCATCTTGACATGCCTATTTCCTGAGTAATGTTTGCTTAGATACTGAATTAGTAATTAGTCAATTTTGTGCTTTATTACCTTTGACCTTTTACTTGACCTACTTAGTGTTATATTGCAGATACAACTTTTCAAGCACCGAATCAATTAGATCTTAAGGGTTCAGCAAATAGATTTAAGTTGATAAGGGACATTTAAACCTTAAATTTCTACAGTAAACTCTTAAAATTCTACAATTTACATGCGTGATTTAGTTTACTTGTAAAAGGGTAATATTAATCTTACAATCCATTGAAACGGAACCTTTTAGCTTACACATTTTGTTTCTCACGTCATCAAAATTTCAAAATGTCATATCGATTTTAATTATCAGATTCGTCTCAGTGACAATAAAGATTAAAGGAATGGCAGTTTGACCACGCTCGTGTCAATTCAAAAATTCTAACGACGACTTAAATTTGTTACAATTGTGAAAAGCGCGTTTTGTGCAAAATCTAACTATCTGAGTATCCCATATATACTTCGGATGTTAAATATCAATGAATTTCTACAACGTTTTAGACATAAACAGCCTACCATATTACAAATTTCAGAGGCATCAGCACAAGGCAGTGTGTTTAGAATAAAGAATAATATTATTTTCGTGCTAATAATTCATTAAGAAATATGTCCAAGGCAAGCTGCCGGAGCACGATATAAAAACTCTAAGTGCTTCAAATTTGCAATAGTTAACAGATGGCAATTTATTTACAAATTAAAACACACTTCAGTCAAAACATCAGAAAGGCGAGATCTTTCAGAGTTGCTACAACCCCATCTTCAGGTCGAGTGCTACAACGAAACGAACATGCAAATAATTATATAAATACAGTGTGTTTTCCCGATCTTGAGATGCGTAGCGATTCGAAAAGAAATATCTTTTTTTTACATTACTTGAGTTTTCTCGAACACAAAGGTAACTGCAGACAAGAGTTTTATCCCCGAGCTGATTACATTTGCCTTTATTAAATGAAAGGCACTCAGTAAGTTAAAATTCTTGGTTCAATGATTCATCTAGCAATTTGCCTTTTTCAGTGTTCGTGAACTTAGTTTAAGAGCAAACGGTGAAATCTCGAGCAATGAAAGAAAGTCCAGGACCTTTCCGTTTCTAAGGATTTCCGGTCAGGATTAGGACAAAATTTTTGAGTGATCGAAATTTTCCTTATGCTACTAGTTTAAATTGATTCGGATCGAAATTCTGTGCTTTTCATTTATTTGAGACTATTTTCCTCAATAGCTTTGGCATTTTTAAAAACTCAACAGAAATCTAAATAGCTGCATGCATAGCGTGCGAGAGAAATACTCCAGAGTGTTTATCAAAGCAATATCTTTTTGATGTTCTTTACAAAGCAATACGTCTAAAGTGTACCTAAAACCAACATGGACACACAAAAAGTGGGAGAGGCTTTCGAAATACGTTTTTCTCCTATAATCATTACGAATATATGGCCCAAATGAGATAATGCCTGGATATTTAAACACCAAAGTTCAGTACATGGAAAGTTCGCGAATTAGAACTCATTATTTCATGAAATGTTGAGAAGCTTGGAAGAGGAAAAACTGAAAAAGTTTCTTTCGAAATATGTTTTTCTCCTTTTTAAGGAATAAATGGGGCAAGTGGTGGTGCAACCGATTGCAATAATTTGTCGTGTCGTCAATCTGTTCTCTCCTTTTTCTCATGGTTTTGCTCAGTTGTTTACATTCGTCTAACTGTTTATCGGAGCCTTCCTTATCTGGGAGGTGAATGCTTTGTCGCCCAAAGGTACGTACACGTCAGGCAGGAATACAAATCAGAGCACACCACTGACGATAATAATAACCTTGTGGAAATCAAGTGGAGGGAAATGTTGACGGCGTTGCTAGGGGGAATGGACAGTGCAAAGTTACGCAAAATATGAAGAGCATCTTTTGCCTATAGCTATCAATCTGGATGATTAATGCTTTTTAAAGTGTTGATAACTGCGAGAACAGATATCATCCACCGGGACATTTTCCGGTGAACAACACGAGAGATAGCCCACATTCTCGTATTTTTTAAACGAACACACAATTACACTGGTCTACAAGGTTTTTATAAAATTAGCACATGTAGCTGTTTCTAACTAATATTTGGGGGCTGATTTCAGATCTGACCTTAAAAAATGGCCACCATGTCACGTTTTTTTTTATGGGGCTTTAAATATGTACTATTGTTCCATATTAGCGCTTGTAGGCATGTAAAATTACACTAGACCTTTTTATTGTCATATTATACCACTGGAAATGTTATGTGTGGCAACACTGATTTTTTCACAGGTAGAGAATATGTAACCGAACCGCCATTTCTGTTTTTATATTGAAGAAACACGTGCTGCATATTTATGAGCAAAAGTTGGCGAAATGGAGAAAAGGGATCGTCGCGGATGTATTAATGGTCCGGATAAATTTTGCTATGTGTGCGAACAGTATATTTTGAAATCGTAGAGTCGTCCATTGACAAAGACTGTGAGGAAAGCCTACTATTTGTACTTTGGATGTCATGTTGGAGATCAAAATAAATCGTGGGCTCCACATGTCTTTTCCTGCTTTGTTGGCTTGAGTGAAAATAGTTGAAAGGTAAGCTGAAATCCATGCCTTTCGCAGTTCCGATGATTTGGCGTGAGGTAACTGATCACGTGGAAGATTGTTATTTTTGTTTAACCAAAGTGAGTGGCCTTGCAAAGAAGAACAAAAATAAAATACAGTATCCAAATTTGCTGCTATCAGCCTTAAGGCCTGTTCCGTATGGGGAAGATCTTCCTATACCAAAACCTAGATTGAACTGTGAAGAGATAGATTCAAATTCATCCAATGAAGATATGGACGCACATTAAGATCCGGATCCTACATACACTTCTAAAAATTTAGACGAGCCTCACTTGATTGCGCAAAATGAACTGAATATCTCGTTCGAGACCTACGTCTCTCCAAACAACAAGCTGGACTTTTAGGTCCCCGACTGCAAGAGTAGAACCTGCTAGCGAAGAGTTCACGTGTGTCTGTACTCAGAAATAGAAATTTGGGTCTATGTTCTTTCTGTGAAATGCAGGATGGTATGTGCTTTTGTTAGATATTCCGGGCTAATGACAGAATTAGGAGTATCTCACGATCCTAAGAAATGACGTCTATTTATAGACTCATCCAAGGTTAGTTTAAAAGCTGCCCTTTCGTCCAACAGAAACCAGAAGCCTTCCATTCCAGTAACATATGCTGTATGAATGAAGGAGACGTATGAAAGCATGGACAAAATTCTCACTGCAATACAATATGACCAGTTTAGGTGGTCAGTATGCAGGGATCTGAAAGTGATATCCCTTGCTCGGGCTTCAAAGTGGCTTCACCAATTGTTGTTGTTTTCTTTATATGTGGGACAGTAGGGCCACGGCAGAACCCCACGAACGGACAGACTGGCCTAAAGGAGATGTTTTCATTCCTGGAGAAAGTAACTTTCGTCACAAGCCCCTAATTAATCCCTCTGATGTGCTGCTTTCACCACTTCATATCAAACTGGGGCTGATGAAAATTTTTGTAAAAGCTATGGACAAATCTGGCCCAGGTTTCTTGCACTTAAAGTAAACAATTCTGCAATAAGTGTTGCAAAAATCAAAGAAGGCATCTTCGTTGGTCTTCAGATATGGAAACTACTGCGTGGTTCTGTTATTACCGAAAAGCTAAACAGCACAGAGCTCGCAGCATGGCAATCTTTCACATCTGTGTCAAGGGATTTCTGAGTAACCACAAAGAGGGCAACTACAAACAGCTGATTCACAACCTTCTCAAGAACTATAAAAACCTTGGGTGACGGATGCCCTTAAAAATACATTTCCTCCATTCGCATCTGGACTTCTTTTCTGACAACCTAGGAGCACTCAGCGATGAACAAAGAAAAAGGTTGTACCAAGAAAACCGAACGATAGAGGAGAGCTGTCAAGGCAGGTGGGATCCCTCAATGATGAGTGATTACTGTTGGTTTTTGCAGGAGGAGGAGGACAACACGACACATAAGAGAAAAATATTAACTGTATATATATATGTATTTGGAAATACAGAAAATGTTCATACACAAAAACTGTACGTGGTGGAGAGTTTTTACAGTCATATTTGAATTCAGCACACCGAAATTAGTTAAAAACGCTTTATTTCACCCATGTCATGAAAACAAAGTTTAAAAATGTTGATTAGTGTTATTTTGGTATTTATGAATAATAATCGTTAACTTCATCTGAGCTTCATTCTTGTCTGAAAAATTATTTCCTTTAAAAAACAAAAAAAAACCCGTTTCCTTGTATCTATATGTTGGGCATTTTTCTTTGAAAAGCCATAGCAAAATTCTGCGCACTATGACGTACTACAGAGGTGAAGCACATAGCAAAGTGACAAAGTTGCAGCGATAAATTCCGTCGGTGTAGCTTAATTGGTAGAGCACTCGATTCCGGAGTGGAAGGATGCCGGTTCGATCGCAGTCACCGGCAAACTTATGAATTTCACAGCACTTGTGAGAGAAAAGTTTCACCGGACCAAGCACGTTGTTATGAATTGATTAAGCTAAAGCTAACAACAGTTTGACCCATAGGCCGTTGGACGTGGAACCCAGGGTCATTGGTAGGCCCTACCATCCATTTGTAATCTTGAAGGAGGCACTAGTGACCACTGTGATGGCCCATCATACCCACACCCTTATTCACGTATTGACATAGAGCATAAAGCGATTTTCTGACTGAAATTATCCGAAATTTGTCTCCCAGCAGTATTTTTTCAAAAAAAAAAAAAACTATTCACCAGTCAAAATGGTGGTTCATGAATCAAAATAACATCCAAACTCAAAAATTACGTCTGCTTAAGGAGGAGATACCAGTACCATTGCGCAGTACGTGATCAATGACCAAATAAATATAAAAATTTATTGCACAGAAAAATTGTTATGTGCCATGTACACATTTCGACTTTCAGAATGTCTTCATGATGATTCAGCTGGAAATGGAGTCTTCAAGAGACTCGGGATTTTGTTCAAATCAAAAATTTTCAAAGAAAAATAACTAACTGGTAGCAACCAGTTTTGAGCGTGGTTTGATGCTATTTCAATCATAAGCGGAATTTTAAAATTATTTTACCGTTAAATTTTTGTTAAATTTGTTCACGACTGAATTCAGTTTACAGTGCATATTTCTACAGTTCATCTTCTCCAGGATCTCACATTTTTTTTTTCTCAAGAGAGAAGTTCTGTAGGTATACATGTGATTTTGTAGTGGACTTAAAGACGAAAATTTCCGGCCTGCTTTAGTGGTCCCAATTCGCCCTTGTATGTCGGAGGGCAAAGTAAGAGCCAGAAGACGCGCTCGTGTAATTGGAAATAGGATATGACTCACCTCTTTTAAGAGTAAAAAATAGCTTATGGTTTATGTATTTTTTTCTATGCATCATAAAAACAAATTGGATGATTAAAACTATACTAACATTTAGAAATCCTGATACTACGCATGAACAAATGTGACGTGTCAATGCATTTCACAAGATGCTGTCTTTATAATGTAGCTGCTGAAAAAAAAAAAAAAAAAAAAAATTAAGAATGTCTTGCTCTCTGAAACTGCTTGTTCACGCTGGTAAGATTCTGAAGAACTTTCTTTTAGTTCTGGGAAGGAATTAAAATAACGTTACCAAAGCGAGTTTTGAGGAAAAACCTGCAAGCAATGAAAAAAAGAAAAAGAACTCTTACGACTTCTCCACCCTTACTAAAAACAATTCCCTTTGTCATCAGGCGCTTTCAGCTTTCTCGTGAAGCTCACATTGTGTTTGTTTCATTTACTTCACGTACTGTCATACGCGCGTGCGTGTTAGTGCGATTCCGACTGGCGTTCGGGAAGAGAAAAACGACAACACAATCCATAAAAATTCGATACCCCCCTCCCCGGTGGTCTAAGCGCTGGTTTCTGACCATTCGTCCGAGCTGTCCTGCTTTGAATCACAGTAAGACACGGATGCTGTGTTTGTCTTACGACACAGTGGCTCCCACCCTTTCCTGGTACCAGCGTCCCTAAATCAGGGATGAACGACTGCTTATAGCCCATTGAGTTTCTCTCGGTGGACGTTAACCTCACCCCTCCCCCCCCCCCCTCTAAAAATCTGCTTGATGACAAGGGGTTACTTCCTGATTCGCCTATTCTTGTTTGCCCTACTCCTGCTAAGTCAAAAGTTAATGGGTTCCGCCATTTTAGGCGAGGAAAGAATTCTTGATTCGCCTATTCCTGTTTCACTTAAAACTTTCACCTGCTAAAGGGGAGATATTCACCTGGAGCAAACTTCCTTTTCCCCCTATTCTTGCTTCGCCTATTCCTGCTAAGTGGAAAGTTAATGGGGCGAGAAAATGCTATTACATTACTTCGCTTAAGCATTGACGGAGTGATTTTAAAACAAGTTAGTAAAATCATGCAATGTATTGATTATAATATGCTTTCCAACATACCAGAAATCATTACTCAAGTTATCACTACAGTTATGAGGATAATGGCTCTGGAAAAAATCTCGGTCCTGAGCCCTGACCTTTCATCCCATTTCGATGATATTCAACAGAACTGGTTCAGTATACTTCCGAAATAACATGACAAAGTTTTGTCGCAATGGAAGCATTTTTACGTAAGTTATGATGCATAAGGGCTATGGAATAGATCCCGCTCCTGTGTCCTAACCTTTGACCCCATCTCGCTCATTTTCAATAGGATTCGTCCCCAGGCAGGTCCCTACAACATACTAACATTTTATCCAAATCGAATAATTTTTACGTAATTTATGACGCATAATGGCGATGGAAGTGATTCCGCTCCTATGTCCTGACCTTTGAGCCTATTTCACCCATTTTCAAGGTTTGTCCCCCGGTGGTCCCCTACCACATACGAAAATTTAATCAAAATCGAACCTTTTTTACGTTAGTTATGACGCATAAGAGCAGTGGAATGGAACCCGCTCCTATGTCCTAACCTTTGACCCCCATTTCGTTCACTTTCATTAGGGTACCTTCCCAGGTATTTACCTTCCACATACTAAAAGTTCATCGAAATCGAACTCTTTTTACTAGAGTTATCGTGCGGACGGACATACGCACACAACGTGTGGCGTAATGAGGCAGATGGGAATCGCGACCACCTGCTCAAAAGAGTTTGACGTCATGAAACTTTAATAGGATCCACACACAACGCGTGACGTACACTAAAAACGTGATAATTCGGGGTGGTTATTTAACGCACTAAACGAATTTTCCTAAAGTCGAGATCAAGCTAAATCGATTTCTAGTACCAGAAAACGGTAGATTAACGACGTACATCAAAATCCTTAGAGCCGTTTTCAAAATAAAATTTACATAGATACAAGAATTGCTTCTTTAATACACTGGTGTGCAAAAATTAAGGACGAAGAGGAGAAATTAGCATAACAGCGGAACGAGCAGGCAGAACGGGCCGAAAGACCACTCAAGAGATAGACTAGGGTCCGGTATGGTAGGGCATGCGCGTGTATGCAGCATGACGTAGGGGGGGGGTCGGAAGGATATAAAGCACACGGGCAGTGTACGCTCAGCAACTCGGTGAAAGCTATTGCACGGTGTACATCGGTTTGAACGACGTCGAGTTGTTGCCACCGTGTGATATGGCCAACAGGCAATCCAGTAGACGACATCTGGATGACTTTACCCGAGGCCGCGTCATTGGGAAGTTGGAAGAAGGTCGAAGTGTGACGAGTGTGGCCGAGGAGTTCGGGATCGCTCACAAATCGTTTCACGAGCTTGGAGAGCATTTCAAACGAAAGGAACAGCTGTCAGAGAGTTTAGCAGTGGTCGTCCACGAGCAACCACGGCGGCGGACGACCGGTATATTGTCCTACAGGCGAGAAGAGGCAGACGGCAGACAGCGGGAGAAATCGCAAAGCACATGCAACTGACAACTGGACGTCCGTTATCGCGTTTTACCGTGGCCAGGAGGCTGCACAAAGGTGGTCTATTTGCACGACGACAAGTACGGTGTGTGCCATTAACGCCTGCTCATGGGAGAATGCGGTTTCTGTGGTGCCAGGAACACAAGAACTGGACACATCAGCAATGGGGTCAAGTTCTCTTTACGGATGAGAGCCGATTTAGTCTGACGAGCGATTCTGGACGTATACACATCTGGAGAGAGCAGGGAACACGCAATCACCCCTCCAACATCATCGAAAGGGATCGGTTTGGAGGTGGCGGAGTTCTCGTTTGGGGACGTATCATGCTTGGTAGCCGTACTGACCTCCACATCTTCCAAGGAGGTTCAGTCACTGGTGTCCACTATTGTACCGAGGTTTTCCTGCCTCACGTGCGTCTGTTTAGAGGTGCTGTTGGTCCTGAGTTCCTCTTCATGGACGACAACGCTACACCTCATCGTACAGTAGCTGTCGCAGAGCTGTTGGAGAGTGAAGATATTCAACGCATGGATTGGCCCGTAAGGTCTCCGGAACTAAATCCAATCGAACACGTGTGGAACCTTCTCGGGAGACGCTTGGTAGCACGTCACCAGCCGCCAGCAACGATTCCGCAGCTGCGATTGGCGCTACAAGAGGAATGGGCTGCGAAGCTTTAACAGCTCCTTGACAACCTCGTCCTCAGCATGGGCAGACGTTGTAAATCCTGCAACGCAGTCAGGGGTGATCATATCCCCTACTAAAGACTGGATTTTTCTAGGCAGCCGCCTGTCACCTGGACGTTTCTGTCTTCTGTCCAGTTGTGCTGGAAGCTACGTTTTCAATAAAGTGCCTTTGTATCCTTTGGATTCCTTGTTTGGACGGTTTTGCTCACTTGTCCCATATTCGTACATCTTGGGGATCTTATGCTATGATTTGAGTCGATGTGGAGCACTTCTGCACGACGTTACATTCATAAAACCGTCTCGTCCTTAATCTTTGCACGCCAGTGTAGTATGGGATAAGGGCGATGGAATGGATACCGATCCTATGTCCTGACCTTTGACCCCAGCACACTTATTTTCAAAAGGGTTCATTCCCAGTTGGTCCCCTACAATATACTAAAATTTCATCGACATTGAACCATTTTTACGCGAGTTATCGAGCCGACAGACGGACAAAGCTGGAGCATATAGTCTCCTTCAGCCTACGGTTGGAAAGCGTAAAAAAAGATACATCTTTACCTCTCGTGGGTTTTTTTACGCTTTCCAACCGTAGGTTGGAAAGCGTATATGCTCCAGCTTTGTCTGTCCGCACGATAACTCGTGTAAAAATGGTTCGATTTCGATAAAATTCTAGCATGTGGTAGGGGACCACTGGGGACGAACCCTATTGAAATGGAACAAATGGGGTCAAAGGTCACGACATAGGAGCGAGATCCATTCCATTGCCCTTATGCGTCATAACTTGCGTAAGTATGGTAAGATTTCGATGAAAGTTTACTATGTCGTAGAGGACCACCTGGGGACGAACCCTAATGAAAATGCGTGAAGTGGGGTCAAAGGTCAGGACATAGGAAAGGGATGCATTCCATCACATGTTATTAAAGGAGCAATTCTTGTATATATGCAAATTTTATTTTGAAAACGGCTCAAAGGATTTTGATGAAAGTGTTTAACCTACCGTTTTCTGGTACTAGAAATCGATTTAGCTTGATCTCGACTTCGGAAAAATTCGTTTAGTGGGTTAAATAACCACCCCGAGTTACCACGTTTTTACTATCATGGCGTCGTCCTATTAATGTTTCCGATTCTTAGAAATCTTATGACGTCACACTCTCGCGATCGACTCGCGATTGAGATGTTGGCGCGCGGTCATGCCATCTGCCTCATTACGCCACGCGCTGTTTGTGGATCCTATTAAAGTTTTATGACGTCACACTCTCGCGACCATCCACCTCATCACGTCACGCGTTGTGTTCGTATGTCCGCCCGCACGATGACTCGCGTAAAAATCGTTCGATTTCGATGAAATTTTAGTATGTAGTAGGGGAACACCTGGGAAGGAACCCTATTGAAAGTGAACGAAATGGGGTCAAAGATCAGGACATAGGAGTGGGATCCATTCCACTTGTCTTATGCGTCATAACTAACGTAAAAAGGTTCGATTTCGATGAAATTTTAGTATTCGGTAAGGGACCACCTGGGGACAAACCCTATTGAAAATGGGCGAAATTGAGTCAAAGGTTAGGACACAGGAGCGGGATCTATTCTATAGTCCTCATGCATCATAACTTATGTAAAAATGCTTCGATAGCGACAAAATTTTCTCATGTTATTTCGGAGGTATACTGAACCAGTTCTGTTGAATATCATCGAAATGTGATCAGAGGTCAGGGCACAGGACCGAGATTTGTTCCACAGCCATTATCCTCATAACATGAGTAATGATTTCCGGTATGTTGGAAAGCGTGTCATAATCAATGCATTGCATGATTTCACTAACTTGTTTGAAATCGAAACACTAAATCTTTCGTGTGGTAAAAAAAAAAAAAAAGGACAACTTTTTCCGTGAAAAAAAAAAAAAAAAGCTAGTTTTATCCCTAAGGTTTGAAACCAGTTTTATTTCTTTACTCTAAAAAAAAAAAAAAACCCAAGTAGACTACAAACAAAGCTGTGCAAAACATTTCTCTCTCGATTCTAAAATAAAGTAACTGCCGCTGCTGCTGCCGCTGTTATAGAAATTTCGCGACACTCTTGCTTTCCTAGCTCGTAGCGCAAAATGTATAGAACGCAAAAATAAGAAATTTACATCGTTTGTAGAGAATTGTTTGGAGAACACGCTGAAATAAACTGTTTCTTGATTCTAGTGATACTTTAAGAGCTATTGTATTTCAAAGTTAAGGTAAGCAAAAAAGTGCTATCAGGTCGCGTTCCGGACACACTAACAGCAACAGAACCACGAAACTTTGTAAGCATGTAGTGCCATGACCGAATTTTTGCACCTCGTCGCCCTTTTTTTTTTTTGAGTTTCGGTTTAGTTTACGAGAAATTAAATTTCTAAATTTCACAAAATGCTATATTTCGCGATGGGATCCATTTAAAAAAACGGATATATGGCAAACTATAAATCATTACGCACTGCAATTTTTACAGCATAAACTTACAACTACCGTCCCTTTTTTTACATAAAAAATTAAGAAAAAGTCATTTTCTGATTTTTAAGCATTTTTTAAAGACGCAAAGGAAACAAACAAACGGCTTGTCTGTTTTAACGATAACCACAGAGGAACGTTCTGGTCCCGTGACCTGCTGCCATGGTTACGCAGATAATTTGTTATGCATATATTTTGTTGGTAAAGCTATCTCAGTTGTTTAAGGTTGACGTTAAGTAATTTTGCTTCCTATACTTCCAATGGAAAAACTTCTGTACACATTTTCTTCACAATTAATGCGTTCCCAAGGATGAAAATTTGAACATCGATTCAAATAGCTTCATTTTATAACTTGGAATACTTAATATTTTCTAAAACATAACCATAATTATACAATTCAACATTTGTTTGTCTACTGACGTTATCAAAGTACAGATCGCGCCATCTTTTTTCTGGACAATTAATGCGTTCCCAAGGATGAAAATTTGAACATCGATTAAAATAGCTTCATTTTATAACTTGGAATACTTAATATTTTCTAAAAGATAACCATTATTATGCAATCCAACATTTGTTTGTCTACTGACGTCATCAAAGTACAGGTCGCACCATCTTTTTCTAAACAATTAATGCGTTCAAAAGGATGAAAATTTGAAAATCGATTAAAATGGCTTCATTTTATAACTTGGGATACTTAATATTTTCTAAAACATAACCATAATTATATAATCCAACATTTGTTTACGGACGTCATCAAAGAACAGGTCCCGCCATATTTTTTCTGGTTCCAACACCACCAAAGGAAAAGTTATAGATTTTTTATATAATTATGGTTATGTTTTAGAAAATATTAAGTATTCCAAGTTATAACAAGAAGTTATTTCAATCGATGTTAAAATTTTCATTCTTGGGAACACCAGAATTGTGAAGGAAATGTGTACAAAAGTTTTTCCATTGGAAGTATAGGAAGCAAAATTACTTGACGTCCACCTAAACGGTTTAGCATAACGGTTTACGGAAATGCTTTTTGGACCGCTTTTGTTTTCCTTAGTGGTAAATTTAGTAAGTGCTATAAGTTCAAACGACAAAAGTCCGACCTTCCAAAAATTAACGACAGTAAAAAAAAACTCTGAAATTTCGGAATAACAAGCCTTATTTGCTTAGACGTGCAATAAAAATTGAAATTTATATGAATTTTCCAGTTTTTATTTAATGGGATATACTCGGAGATCGGGCTGCAAGGCCCGAGCGCTACTCTGGAAACGAGTGTAGCGAGCCTAGAGGCGCAGCCTCTAGTAATTTAAACAAGAAAGATGACACCGAATTTTCGGGTGTAATAAGCACGTCTTTTGAATCCGTTCTGACGCAAATTAAATTTATCAAAGCTATTCAAAGTCAATGGAACCGGTATGGAAAACAATAGTATCTGACGGAAGAAAGAAGTTTTTCAATCGGGTCTTTAATCCCTCAGATATTGGAGTAAACGGAATCGTGAGCTTGCGAACTCTTAGAAACAGAGTTATCGACAAAAATAAAATGTGACTTTACGTCCCCTGGTGGGAAAACCATGCATTATTTTAGGAAGAAAGTATTCGCAAAAGGTTTATCCATATGAGCGGTATCGGTCCAAGAAAAAATTTAGTCGAGTTTTCAGGAGCCCAGATTTTGCTTCAAATACATCAGAAGCAGCAATTAACACTTATGACCAAATGGTGGCCCAACCATTCTTTACAAAACATTAGAAATTATGTGAAAAATATTTTCCATCAGGTCTTGTATGCGATACAGGAAGAATTTTTCAAATCGGAGTTTTAGGAGAAGAAAACGCAATTTATCATTATGTGCCCTAGCTTAAAGTTTATGATTTACGTGAAAATTTTGAATTTATGGGAAAAACATTTCGCATCGGAAACACTATCCAACAAAGAAGGAATTTTTCAAATCTGACTTTTAGAAGTAGAGATATTGACAAAAATAAGATGCACATCTACGCCCCTGGCGTAGAGACCATGCATTATTTCAAGAATAATTTTTTTTTTGATTGGAGGTTTAAAGACCACCGTGAGCAACTCAATGGGCAATAAGCAGTCGCCCGTCCCTAATTTAGGGTCACTGGTTGCAGGGAAGGGAGAGAGCCAGTGCCATAAGACAAACACAACCTCCATGCCTCACCGGGATTCGAACCCGGACCCCTTTCGGACGAATGATCAGAGGCCATCGCTCAGACCACTGCGCCACCGGGGCGGCAAGAAAATGTTCCTAAAAGGTTTGTCGACGTGAGTAGCATTGGTCAACAAAAGACTTTTTTTTCAATCGAGATTTCAGAAGCTCATATTTTGCTGCAAATACACCAGAAGCGGAAAGTAAGACTTACGCCACCTGGTGGCTAAACCAATTTTTTTACAAAAATTAGAAATTATGTGCAAACGATTTCCCATCAGGAGCTGTATCCGGAGCAGAAAGAATTTTTCAAATCGGAGATTTAGAAGCAGAGAAATAGTGGGAAACGCACTTTACCTTTACGGCCCCTAGCGGAAAGTCTATGAATTACTTGAAAATTTTGAATTTATAGGAAAAACATGTCACACTAGAAACACTATCCAACAAAGAAGGAATTTTTTAAATCGGACTCCTAGAAGTCGAGATATTGACAAAAATAAGATATACATCTACGCCCCTGGCGCAGAAACCATGCACTATTTTAAGAAGAACATGTTTCTAAAAGGTTTGTCGACACGAGTAGTATCGGTCTACAAACGACGTTTTTTTTTCAATCGAGAATTTAGCAGCTCATATTTTGCTGCAAATACATCAGAAGCGGAAATTAAGATTTACGCCCCCTGGTGGCTAAACCATTTTATTACAAAAATTGGAAATCATGCGCAAACGATTTCCCATCAGGAGCTGTATCCGGTGCAGAAAGAATTTTTCAAATCGGAGATTTAGAAGCAGAGATAAAGGGAGAAACGCAATTTACTTTTACGCCTCCTACCGGAAAGTCTATGAATTACTTGAAAATTTTGAAATTATATGAAAAACATCTCACACGGAAAACACTATCCAACAAAGAAGGGATTTTTTCAAATCGGACTCCTAGAAGTAGAGATATTGACCAAAATAAGATATGCATCTACGCCCTCTGGCGGAGAAACTGAAATATTTTAAGAAGAAAATATTCCAAAAAGGTTTATCGATGTGAGTGGCATCAGTCCACGAAAGAATTTTTTCAATCGGTATGTTAGAAGCTCAGATTTTATGGCAAATGCATCAGAAGCAATAATTAACTGTTACGCCCCCTGGTGGCCAAAGTGTTCTTTACCAAAAATTCGAAATTATTTACAAAAGATTTTCCATCAGGAGATGTATCCGCTGAAAAAAAATGTTTCAAATCAGAGTTTTAGGAGAAGAGTTATCGTGAAAAATGTAATTTACGTTTACGCCCCCTAGCGGAAAATCTATGCTTTATTTGAAAAAGAAACTATATCTAAAATACTCTTCGACATAAATGGATTTGAAAGATAAAAGAATTTTTTCAATCGGATGTTTAGAAGCAAATATGTGGAATAAAACGTAATTTTGAATTCGACATCATCTGCATTTACGCCCTCTAGCGGCGAAATTGTACATCGTAAAAAAATCGAAATAAAGGATCATCATTCGCATATTTCGAGCTTCCGAATGCAAAAAGAATTTTTCAAATCGGACTAATAGTTGCAGAGATACCGTGGGTACAGACGGACTGACAGGCGGACGGACGGACATACCGATAAAAGAAGCATGATCTTTTTTTACAAAAGACGTGCTAAAAAAGGGAGGGGGGGGGGAGGGATGCTATTACATTATTTCGCATAAGCTTTGACGGAGTGATTTAAAAAAAAAAGATACATTTTTACCTCCCATGTTTTTTTTTTTTTGTTTTTTTTTAATCGAAACAAAATCTTTCGTGCGTTAATGCATAAGACATCAAATGCTGAGTAAAAAGCAAAAGAGACCATGACATAACTGTTTACTCTTCGGTTCAAAGGCCAAGAGTACAGAACTATCTGGAAAAGAAGCTAGTAAAGTTGTGGCTCTACATCTTTAATATAACTGTATCTGAGCCTAATGTGCCAGCTACTTGTCCATTTCTGGTTCGGAGGGTGGGTGGATAACTAAAATTTCTGTGACACTCATACCAGAATTCAGAAGTCACTAAAAAAGCTGATGTATGGCAGCCACAGTTTCATTTATGGCGACTTAAATGCTTTTTACCACTTCATGTTGAGTCAAAAGAGCCGCACCGTGTACAAAGGGGAGTCCATCGCTAACGAGTTTTTTACTATCATGATGCTAATAGGTTCTCATTAACCTGAAGGGAATATAATAATGTAACTGATATATCCTCAGATTTTTACAAATATTATTTCCTATGTGCATGTACCAAACATTATGCTTACCACTTAAAACCTACAAAAAAGACCTAAGCTTATGTCCTTCGTAAGCTGCTCAGAATCAATATGTAGTGTCTAATTCTGTCTCATTTTATTTTTAATAGTTTCATTTTATTTTTTATACTCTCATTTTATTTTTAAAGTATATACATACTTAATGTGCTTAACTTAAAATTTATTGCTTCTAGTTTGCAAAAGTGCTGTTTAGCCTAGATGCCTTGTAAGCATTAAGGCATAACGTCCTGCCTTTTATTTTCATCTGTGGTTTCAAAAATACACTCCCAGTGTTACGGCTGGAAAATGGTACCTAGTGGAGAGTTCCTCCATATCCTTCTTTCGTTTGTAACAATTTTGTTTTCTTATAAACGGATAGGGATCTTTCCAACATGGGGGATTTTTATGACCGGAAATTTCTGCTACTAGGATTTACACATGTGAACATTCAATGGCAATAAAATCAGGCCATTTTCGGAAGTGGCTGATGTCCGGTGGGCTCAGGTCGTAGTCGGTCAATGAAGATGGGCTCGTGTCCGGACACACTGGCCCTATGGGGTCATCTGTTTCTACGGTTTTGAAGATGATTTGTAGATTAGGCAAACAACAAGAGTGAACACAAGGAATCCCATTAAAAATATTATATATGTTAGTTAGCATTTGGGAGGTTAACACCCCCTAAATTTAAACTTTTCCAAACTTTCAAGTGCGTTGTTCGTCGATTGGTGGCGTTGTCTTGTTATTTAAGTTTGAACTTTTTAGAGCCCATGAAAAAGACCATATATGTTAGTTTTCATTTAGAGGGTTAACACCCCTTAAATTTAAACTTTTCCAAATTTTTAAGTGTGCTGCTCGTTTGTTGATAGCGTTGTCTTGTAATTAAAATTTGAGCTTTTTGAACCCATAACAAAAGGTAATATATATAAGTTTAGGTTTGGGAGTAACCAACTTAAATTTCAACATTTCTAAAACAAAGTGCAATTTTTATACGGTCCATAAATATTCATGTGATCAATTTTCCTACACTAGACAGGAAACGTCCTCCGACGTTACATATTATCTACAAATCATCCATAGTGGGCAAGTGTCCGGACACCGCATCAACATCCCTCTATCTTTTACTCTTCTTTACCTTTCATTATATTATCAAAGCTTTCTTGAATTGTGCCGTACACCCACATAACCCCTCCCCCACCCCTCACTATAGTTTCTCACGATTTTTATTGGACGACACATTTAATACCTTAATGATGCTGGCGTCTGAAGATTACCTACTGTTTATTACTTTTTACTCAGCGCCCGAAAGATTTAGTGTTTCGATATAAAAAAAAAAAAAAATAATAATCACGGAAGGTAATGATGTATCTTTTTTTAAAAATCACTCCGTCAAAGCTTAAGCGTTAAGCGAAATAATGTAATAGCATCATTGCAGTGTATATACCATCATGTTTTAACAGTTTTGTATTATTTCCCAGTGAGACGCCCAATACTGTACGTCTCTCTCTTATGTTTCCTTATGATAAATAATAATAATAAAGCGATTTTGAAACCTCCCCCTCCCTTTTTTAAAATTACAAATGTTTTGCAATACGTTGTTTTCTACTTGCCTTCTTTTTTTCGATTAAAGAAATAAAACTAGTTTCAAACTCTAGGGATAAAACTAGCTTTTTTTTTTTTTTTTTTTTTTTTACGTACGAAAGATTTAGTGTTTCGATAAAAAAAAAAAAAATCACTGGAGGTAAAGATGTATATTTTTTTTAAATCACTCCGCCAAAGCTTAAGCGAAATAATGTGACAGCATTTTCTCGCCCCATTAACTTTCGACATAGAAGGAATAGGCGAAACAAGAATAGGGGAAAAAGGAAGTTTGCTCCAGGTGAATCTATCCCCTCTAGCAGGTGAAATTTTTATGAGAGACAGGAATAGGCGAATCAAGAATTCTTTCCTCGCCTAAAATGTCGGAACCCATTAACTTTCGACGTAGCAGGAATAGGTAGAACAAGAATAGGCGAATGCGAAAGACACGATGACAAAGTAATCAGCAACCGTGAATGCAGTTTTAAGGGATGTCTGCAGTTAGACCTCATTTAGACAGGGGTTATTCTGTTAACTGTCGGCCACTTTACTCAAACTTCGCTTTATAACTGAAGTCAACTTCCGAAATTACACTCACTCTTTTAGAGGAAGCTTCACTGAAAAGAAGCTGTTGAGAAAAATCTACTTAAAGACACATAGCTAGGTTGTCAGTTTATAGCTACACTGCTGGACAATTGCTAAGGACGGATCATAAACGGCTATATAGCGCATAAAAAGGTAAGTGCGGTTGGATGCCAAGTGAAATAAAATAATGTCAGAATGCCAGGACATTACAAGAAAGACAATTCATTGCGCTCGGAAATCCAGAAGGCTTTGGAACGTGTTCAAGTGACAAACAGGCCATTTTGTGCAGAATACGTAAACGTGAAAAAAATGCAATTACTGTCCGCAGGCGTTGCGGCGTAAGATGTCAATACGGGATATGGGCACCATGGAGGGCGATGCTAGATTCCACACGTCGTGTCATGCTTTGCACAACATTATCAAGCAGCTGTTGGGGTAATTTATCCCATTCCTCTGTCAGTGCACGGATGAGGGTGTCCTTGTTTATTGGAAGGCATTGGCGACCAGCAAGACTCCTCCCCAAAGCATCCAACACATTTTCAATGGGATTCAGATCTGGAGAACGTGCTGGCCATACGAGGCGTTGAATATCCTCGCTCTCAAGACACTCCTGGACAGCGACTGTTTGATGACATGTTGCGTTGTCGTCCATGAAAATGAATCTATCACCGACAGCACCACGGAACATGCGAACATGAGGTAGCAGAACATCATTAATGTATCGTTGGCGAGTCATAGTCCCAGTTGGAAGCACATAGAGGGACGTACGGCCATTGATCATGATGCCATTCCATACCATGACACTACATGTCGGATATCGGTCCCTTTCCTGTATGTTTGCTGGACAATATGCAGTACCACTATCACGCCAGATCAGTTGTCGTCGACAATCAGACGATAGACTGTATCTACTCTCATCTGAGAAGAGGACAGCAGACCAGTCGTTATCAGTCCAATTGCGATGTTGATGGCACCATTGCAAACGGGCGGTACGGTGACGTCTGGACAATGGGATGCACACAACAGGACGGCGGGCGTACAGTCCTCCTTCATGCAAACGTCTGGCGACAGTTTTTTTGGGAGATCCGCTTGCCAGTAGCAGCCATAAACTGATTTGCTACCTCACTAGCTGTGCTGCGCCGGTGGCTTTTTGTTGATAGCACTATGTACCAATCTTCTGCGGGTGTCGTACTGCGAATACGACCTCCCCGTGACGTTTGCTACACTCTCCATTTGTTTGAAATGATTTCTAAAGCCTTGAAACAACACTGTGGCTGACGTCGAACTCCCTGGCAACATCTGTTATTTTTCGCCTTTCTTCAATCTTGCCAATAATACGGCCACGCGCAAAATCATCTAGGTGATGTCGGGAAGACATACTGAAAATTGCAAGTTCGTCAATTGATTCTTTCCCTTTCAACTTTGCGTTTGAACAACAACGGTCAATACGCGTCAAATCCTTTATATCTCTTATTAGCGCTATGACGTCACGAACAAGTTCGGCAATCCAAAATTTGCATACGACACGTCTTACGGTATCCCACACTTATGCTAATTTCCACATTTTCCTGCCTTCCATTTTATGGTTGCTATCGTCACTATTGTCATCCGTCCTTAGCAATTGTCCGGCAGTGTATATTGTCGGTTTATTAAAATACAAGAATATGGAACTTGAAAATAAGAAATCTGCTGCTCATCTTCTTGTATCTTTTTCATTGACGTTGGGAGCAGCACGTATGAAAATAGCTGTAAATCTTCAAAAATGAAAAGCTAATGCTATAGGTGAAATCAGTCAGAGTACTGAGACAGAAAGATGCGAATACCCTAATCATATGGTAAATTGTTTTCTTAAACGAGATACAGTACAGTTTGAGGCTACATGAAGGTGCTCAATGTTCAGATATGTGTATGAGCTGGACAATTTCCTGTTTCCTTTCTTTTTTTGTTTTTCTTTTCCTTCCTCCATTTTTTTTTTTTTTTTTTTGGAATTCATATCATAATAAGAAAAGTATTTCCCTTGATTAAACTTATATCATATAATTCACGTTTATGAGTTAGTTTTCTTTTTCTTTTTGACAAATTACTGATGCTGAATTTGTGTTCCTTGGACAAACGTTTTTATGTTCATATTCAACGCAGTTAGTTCTCTTGAAACCGTCAATTTAAATTTGAAGATCTTTAAAGCATGTTCTCACGCAACCATAACAACAGGAATGCCTTACCGAAGTAATTACGCAATCAATGCATTTTTGATTTTAATTTTTTTGGAGGGAGGGGACTAACTACTACCGTGAGCAGCTGTACGGGCTATAAGCAGTCGCCCGTTCCTAATTTGAGGACACTAGTTCCACGGAGGGGAGAAAGCCAGCTGTGTAAGCCTGACATACCATTCATGCCTCATAATGGAGGCGCTACGAAGTTAAACGAGGAAAAACCAAGAGTTCAAACACACACACACACACACACACACACACACACACACACACACACACACACACAACATATCTTCAGTCACCTTTTAGATTTGGTTCGCTTTTGTGAGGAAGTAAAACCACATTAAATGATATCAACGAAGCGAGCTCACTATGTGACATTATTCATATATGAGCAAAAAGGTTTCTCATATTTAAAAGAATTTATACGTAATAACAGAGAGGACTTTGTTTTAAAAAACTTAGCATCTTGTCCAATAATACGCTGGACTGTTCGTCATCGTTCATTATCAGCAATGGCTGAAGAGTGATGCATAACGAAAAAAGTTTGTTACGAACTTAAAAGATTCAGATTTTGTGACATTTACAGGAAAACTGTTCCCCCCACCCCACCCCAAGGGAAATGTCAGTTTACATTTTTCGTGCTCTTCCCCCAAAGGAAAACATCGCTTTACACTTATTGGTGCCACCCTCTCCCAAAGAAAACACCAGTTTGCATTTATTTGTGCCCCCTCCCATTTTCCTTTTTTTCGTCAAGCTACGCCTGTGGCTCTACCCAAAATCCCACTAGATTAACGAAAACATACTGAATGAATATGTTATTATGTGTTTTGAAAAACACGATTACGCGCCGGTGAAAACATCTTGCGTTTCCTTGCAGTTAAACATTCAACGTTTTCCATCCACTGCTCGTGTACAACCTTCAATTATCCTTCCCGTGAACACAATCTCCTGCTGCTCCTGCTCATGGGTCATGCACAGTTAAGCGCTCTGCTGGAAGCCAGTCGGCGCTTGGTAGGAAAGCATCGGACCACACTTCCACCGTGCCCATTCTTGTTTTGTTACCGGAAAAAATCGCAATCGCTCTCTCTGCTCAGTCTTTAGTTAGTTACTGGTTTAGTTTAGTGTCATTCTTGTTATATCGGTTAAACAATAACCTGGCCAAGAAATTCGATAGTTAATTGGAATTAAAGTTTTGTTTATATTGGGGAAAATGGGAGAGGAGTTTGAACTGTGTGAAAATGCTGAAACTTTTTTAAGTCCACAAACTTGGAAAGTTACGCTGTCCAAGACGCTCCCAAATGCACTTTCGGACATGGCGAGCAAAGCTAGCAATAAATAAATAAATAACTATAAATAAAAAAAAGTACAATGGCTCTTTTAAGGGCGATTTTGTGAAAAACTGAATTTTTGGGTGTGTTTATTTTTTTTTTTTATAGGCTCCCCTTTCCCTGATCTTTGCTCCTTTTCCTCGTTTTGCTGGTGTTGGAGTGGTTTAGCTTGTACACAGGTAAATATGAAGAGGGTAGTTTACAATCTTACCATCTGAACGGGAAACCGTATACTCCTAAAACTTTAAACCTTTTTCCTATTTTTACATTGAAAACTTTCCTATCAAGGCACTCTGTTCCCGCGCTTACTTTCTTTTCTTTTTTTTTCCTCAGCCTTTCCAAGGAACTCAGTGAGTGGCATCGAGAAAGGCACTAAACACCTTTTGAGGATTTCGTTATCGTCATGGTGAAAAAAAAACTCCTGCCCCACAGCCTGTGCAGGCGTAGCTGACTTGAAGTCTAATCCTCTTCTGTGGACGGAAGTCCTGCATGACTGATCGTTAAGTCATAGGACTGCATGGTGAAAAAAATATAATGGCCCTTTTCAGGGCTTTTGTGCTTTTCGCATTGCTTCTTTGCGGTGTTTTCTTTTGGCTCTCCCTTTTCTTGGCCTTTTCCTCTTTCCTGCTGGTGCGTTTTGGAGCGCAAACAGGTGATGTATGTAGAACAGCTTACAATTTCACCCTCTTAAGTGGAAACCGTAAGTAGTATAAGACCGCGCTTGATAACCCTTTTCGGTGGCAACACTTCCGGTCACGTGACGGGTGGGCGGATCGTGCGCGACGTCACTTCCGGTCTCCTCTCGGCGCGAGGGAGAAATATGATGGCAGCGCCATCTGGTGGTGGTTCGCGAAAATTTGCAGCCCCATCTGTCGGCACTTTTTGAAATAAATTTTCCAAAGGGGTAGTAACCCTTTTCGGTGGCAACACTTCCGGTCACGTGACGGGTGGGCGTGGCGTGTGACCTCAGTTCCGTTCGGTGCGAGGGAGCAAGGCGATGGCATCGCCCTCTGTCGGATTGGGGGGGGGCGGAGTGGTGGAGAAAACTTTCTATTTCTTTTCGCTTATTGGCAACGGAGGTCTGTTGACGTCATCATCTTAGAAAATATTCTTGTCGAAAAAACCGTACAGGGCGTGTTTGTGCTTGAATTCCGAAAGTTATGTGCTTTCACAGCGTGTTGAGAGAGTCACTCCTGTGTGTGTTGTCGACTGTGTCGGTTGTGTGGTTGTGTCCGTAAGTTTTTTGACTCCAGGATGAAGCGCAGTAACGATGGCATTTGTGAACAAGTGGATTATCATGAAAGGCCCTTTACTTCTCGGACTAAAACTTCGAAAGGATTCACATTGGATAATATACCAAGTCATCATTTTCATCTTGGTGGCGATGCGTTTGCTGTTGTCAGCGATTTTAAGGATCGTGTAAAAGTTCACCTTCGGATGTATAAGTGCGTCGACTTGCATTTTTACCCGACCAGTCACGGGCTAGTGATGATGCCATTTTTATGGGAGGAATTCCTCGAGGCTATGATGTTCACGGGTCCGTTTGACACCGCCCTAACCGACCTAACCCAATGTATAGCAAGGAAACTGTTTCTGACAATGCATAAGGAAAACGACAGGAATTATCTGCATATTCAAAGCATTGGTGTGAACAATGGATTCTTATCAGCATATCGTAACCGGATATCTCTGACTGAAGACCAATGGGAAAAACTTAATGAATGTAGTGATGATATTAGGGCAAGCATTCACCAAACAATGTTTGGATCGTCCTTTAAGAAGCTCGTTCTCGACGAGGCTGAAAAAACTGGACATAGCAGTGTTGACTCCATAGATGGTGAATTTGCGTTAAAAAAGACATTTTGCCACGTGATAAAAAAGAACATTACTTCAGCCATCGATGGACTGATCGACTGTCTTATGTGCAAAATTGAAGATCGCTATGGATTAGGACATGCCTGTGAATTTTCAACTCGAAAAGGTAAAGTGCATGCATTGTTCAAAAAGGCCGTAGCCAATTTGGATCTAAAATTGATCGCCCATGAATTTGTGAACGACTCATTTTTCATGTCGGAAAACACTTATTTGATTTTTTTTAATCACTTGAATATTTGCGATGTATTAGAAAGTGCTAAAAATCTGTACATTTTGGAAGACCCTATGCATCAATAAAATCCCATGTAAGTACCCTTTTGTGTCATTTCTGTTGTCTGTGTTTTAGTGTAAGCATGAGTTTTACTGTTTCTGTTGATAGTATTCAAATCAGTTGTTGTAATGGAGAATCACGATCTCTTGAAAAAGACTTATCTGGATCCAGCTCACCCCGGAAGTTTCGGTGGAGTAAATGCTTTGTACCATGCTGTAAACGGAAAAATAAAGAAAAAGGAAATCGAGGAATGGCTGAGGGGGGAGAAAACTTACACCCTTCATAAACCTGCGAGGAGACATTTTCAGAGAAATCGAGTCATTGTGATGGGAATCGATGAACAGTGGCAGGCTGATTTAGTTGACTTGACCAGTCTGAAACAACATAATAACGGATATAAATATTTATTAACATGCATTGACGTGTTTTCAAAATTTGCATGGTGTGTTCCTATGATACAAAAAACTGGGTCATCCATGATCAAAGTGTTTCAGAAAATATTTAAAGAACGCAAACCGTTAAACCTACAAACTGACCAAGGTTCTGAATTTAAAAATCGAGAATTCCAGAATTTCCTGAAACAAAACAACGTCCATTTCTTTACTACCAGAAATGAGACAAAAGCGAGTGTAATAGAAAGGTTTAATCGAACTCTAAAAACAAAAATGTGGAAGTACTTTACTAGTCGAAACACATACACATATATTAACATCTTGCAGAAATTGATACATAGTTACAATGCAACGCATCATCGAAGTATTAAGATGGAACCAGTAAATGTCAGTCTAGAAAACCAAGAGGTTGTGTGGAATAACTTATATGGCGATATATCTGAATCTCATCCAGTTTATAAATTCTATATAGGTGATACTGTGAGGTTATCTAAAACCAAATTACAATTCGAAAAGGGGTACGAAACGAATTGGTCAGAGGAGTTATTTAATGTTTCCCAACGCTTCGCTAGATCACCTCCAGTGTATAAAGTTAAAGATTTACTAGGAGAAGACATTGGTGGTACCTTCTATGCCGAAGAACTGCAAAAAGTAAAAAAAAATGACCACTACCCAATCGAAATGGTTCTGAAGAAACGTAAACGGAAAGACAAATATGAATATTTTGTTAAATTTAAAGGCTACCCTGATAAGTTTAATTCATGGATACCATCGAACGATTTAGTGAACATATAAAAGTTTAAGTACTTACCTGAGACGTTCAGTATGAAAAATGAGTTTCTATCTGACGTTACCGAGCGATAGCTCTCTCGGCTACTTTTTGGACAACAAAATATCTCATTTCATAACGCATCTTCCTTCCTCAATCGAACTGAATGGAGACTGGGAAGTGGGACTCGTCGAACTGATCTACCCCCATTCGTGGTATAATATCACGAAAAATTCCAATCATTTCGAATACGATTTAGGAACGGTTCAGTTTAAGACGGGAAGAATATCTCCAGGCCATTACGAGTCTGTAGCGGACATTGTTAAATCCATGAGCAATCACTTTGCCAATAAAATCTTTTTGAATTATAATAAAGCGACTCAAAAGGTCAAGTCAACTCTTCTTAAAGGTACTCGCTTGGTTTTGCCCCCAGGGATTGCAGAAATCTTAGGATACCAACCCATGCAACTTTCGGCTGTGAATGGAGCTCTCTCTGTAAATGGTGAATTTATCGCAGATCTAAACGGTCGGTTTTCTCTGTTGTATGTGTACAGCGATATTGTGGAACCGCAACCGGTGGGGGACATGGTTGCTCCTCTCCTTCGCATCGTTAAAGTGAGTGGTGTGGATGGAGAGATGGTCAGCGCTTTGTTCGATCGACCTCATTATTTGCCTCTTGCAAGAAAAAATGTCCAAACCATCGAAATTGTTATAAGGAATCACACAGGTCAATTAGTGCCATTTGAACGGGGGAGAGCAATCGTGAAACTTCATTTTCGTCTCAAACATCTGTAATCATGTATGAACCCTACCACTGCTGTACGAAATCCTTTGAGGATTATTACATCAGCCAAACTGGAAAAGGATTATTCTATTATCAAGGAGTACCACTGCAAAAAGGTTATGGACTTGGAGGACTCTTTCGTTCGTTATTTAGAACGGCGGTACCATTATTCAAACAAGGTGCTAAAACGCTCGGAAAACAAGTCTTACGAACGGGGATGGATCTCGTCACGGATGTTATTCAAGGAAAAGATGTGAAGATAGCAGCCAAACAACGAGCTAAAGAAGCAGGACAACTACTCACCGACAAAGTCGCTACCAAAGTAAAGAAAATGATGGGTGGAAGTGTTAAAAGGAAGAGAAAGACGATGAAATATATCATTTCTTCAAAGAAAGCCAAGAGAGTAACACGTGACATTTTTGATCCGTAAAACCATGGCTCTGATTCACAGTCATTCTTCCGTATGCCTAAAGTCGGAACTGGATTTATTTGCTTTACCGCCCACACAAACAAGCATAGAAAAAGGACAATGGATTGAATACCACCCCTTAGCCAATATTCGAGATGGAGGCCCTTTGGAATTTAATATTTCGGGGAGTGGAGAAGAATACATGGACTTATCTTCCAGTCAACTTTACGTGAAAGTCAAAATCGTGAAATCCGACAATTCCGTTCTGCCCGACAAAGAGCCCGTGGGTCCCATTAACTGCTTCCTTCATTCTCTGTTTTCGCAAGTCGACATCAGTTTAAACGAAAGAGTGATTTCGTCGTCAAGCACCACGTATCCATACAGAGCTTATATTGAAACTCTGTTGAATTATGGAGAAGAAGCAAAGAAAACATATTTAGCATGTGAAGGTTTTTACAAGGATACATCCGGACATCTACATGAAATTAACCCCACGAATGCTACAACGAACAAGGGATTGTATCAACGCTACGAACTCGTAAAGGATAGCAAGACGTTGGACATGATTGGAACCTTGCATTGTGATTTATTTTTCAAAATAGACTGTTGCTAAATTTAGTGGATGTGAAAATCAAACTGATTCGTAGCAAACCGGATTTCTGTCTCGTTTCCTCCTTCGGGACACCCAATTACAGAGTTCTCATCGAACATGCATCAATTTTTGTGAGAAAAGTCAAAGTCAACCCAGGAGTTGCCATAGGTCATGCAAAAGCTTTAGAAAAATCTCCTGCCAAATATCCCATTGATCGTGTTTTATGCAAAGTGTATTCCATTTCTCAAGGAAGTATGTCCTTCGTGCAAGACAACGTATTCCTTGGACAAATGCCAAAGAGATTGGTCATTGGGTGTGTGGACAACGATGCCTTTAATGGTACATATAAGTCAAACCCCTTCGAATTCAAACATTATGACGTCAACTTTATCGCCGTGTACGTTGACGGTCAACCCGTTCCCCATAAACCACTAGAGCCCAACTTCGAAACGGAAAATAGAGTTCGTTCTTACCATAGCCTATTTCAAGGAACCGAGAAATTGGGGCAAGACATAGGAATTTTCATCGGCCGTGAAGAATTTTCCAAGGGTTATACGCTGTATGCTTTTGATCTTAGTCCCGATTTATGTGATGGTGGACATATGAACTTGGTCCAGCAAGGAAATTTGAGAGTGGAAATCAAATTTAGAAAAGCTTTGTCAAAAACAATTTCTGTGTTGATCTACGCAGAGTTCCAGAATATTATCGAAATTTCCAAGTCCAGAAGCATTCTTTGTGATTTTGCTAATTAAAAGGAATGAACAGTGTGCAAATAACTAGGATTCTAACGCAAGATCCTGTGGCGCATCGTTCATTTCTCGGTGTGTTTGCATGCAACCGACTTCCTAAGAGAATTTCCAAGTTCCCAGCCTGCCTCATTGTGAACACGGATCAGTATGGGAGTCCCGGGAAACACTGGCTGGCCATGTTTATGCCAAACCCAATAACTGTAGAATTTTTCGATTCCTATGGACATCCCCCAGAATATTTTGAAGGACCTATTCTCCGATTTGTTTCCAAGTTTACCTACGTGAATTTTAATGACATGTCTCTCCAAAGTTCGTTTACGGCCGTGTGTGGCCAATTTTGTATTTTTTACTTATATTCTAGATGTCGCGGAAAAAGCTTATATTCCATTGTAAAACTATTTAATTATAAAAGTGAAACAAACGATGTACGTGTTTTTCGCTTCGTTAAAAAAAAATTTGGAATTGTATCAAAATTTAGAATGTGAATAATAAAAATTGATTTATCACTATTTTATGTGTCATGTCTTTAAATTGGGCTGACTCTTGTTATTTCATTCAGTTGTCAATATGGAAGTGCCTAAGCTGCATCATCCTTTCACAGCTCTAATAGCGGGTCCTACGGGTTGTGGTAAAACTCACTTTGTGAAACGTTTACTTCAACATCAGGTGGAAATCATCTACCCATCACCGCAACATGTGGTTTGGTTCTACGGCGTTCATCAACCATTATATGATGAAATACCTGATGTTACTTTTGTCGACGGTATTCCTCCAAATTTCAAGGATTATTTGGAAGGAAACACGCTTTTCATTATAGATGATTTGATGGTAGAATGTGGGAATGATAAAAGACTAACCCATTTATTTACAAGGGGTAGTCATCATTATAATGTATCCGTTGTTTTTATTACCCAAAATATTTTCCATAAAGGCAAAGAAATGAGAGAAATTTCCCTTAATGCTCATTATTTGTTTTTGTTTAAGTCACGTAGAGATGTGAATCAGGTCACTCATTTGGGGAGACAGTTGTACCCTAACAAAGTGAAATTTTTTCACGAGGTGTATCTGGATGCTACGAAATTTCCGTTCAGCTACTTAATGATAGACATCAAACCAAACACACCGGAAGAAATGCGCTTGCGCACCAATATACTCCCAGGAGAAACTCAATATGTTTACCAACCACGGCATTAGCTCCCCATTTACCATGAAAACGGTCGTCGTCGACGTAGAAGGATTTCTCCTTCAGAACAGAAAATTCATAGTGAAAGATCTCGTTGCATGTTATTTGCAGACGGGGGAGGGGATGTTTGCCCTTTGCCACCGTTCCCCTTCTGCGAACTGCATCCAAGAAGAGAAAAAGCTCAGTGCCTTTGGACGGCCCGAAATATACACCACATTCCATGGGATAGCAGAAACAAAGAGTAGAATGTCCTTTTAAAGATATTCCACTCCTTCTGTACTGAAACTGATATTTTCGAGGCCAAAAGACTAAATAAATGCAAGTACGTGGAAAAGTTAACAGGTACCATCTTTAAGGACTTTGATGCTCTGTGTTGTCCTAATGTGGAATACCTCCCTGATGTCCAAGTGCAGTGCCTAGTTCATCATCGAACTGATAAAAACCATTGTGCTCCCCAAAAAGCAGTCACATACGCGGAGTGGTTAAAAACTTAAGTGTGTTATAAAGTTCGTTATTCTTCGCCATGACATTATCGGAGCAACACATTCAGCAGCTGCGTCTGATGAAGATTTGTCCTAAAAAACACTTGAAAGATTTTTTAAGGAAACTGCCAAACAGTGGAATCAAAGTCATATGTGAATGTGTTTTGAACACTTTAAAAGGCAATGTTCCCCTTTCACCTCCGCAGAAGGGAAAATTGCGTGGACATAAACACACACTACGGAAGTTAGCTGATAAAAAAGTCCCTTGTTCAAGAAAAGAAGAATTTTGGTTCAGAAAGGTGGATTCTTAGGTGTGTTGATACCTGCGGCTCTGAGTGTTTTAACAACTCTGTTAAACAAATAAGATGGAATACGCCAGGAAAATGGTGCTCGTCCCAGAGGAGAGAGTTTCAAGACATGTACCTACGGAAGAAGTTTTATCTGACCTCGATAAAGAAATGAAGAAAATCTTACTGAGTAAAGAACCTGTTGATGTTAAAATTAAATTATATAACCAAGTGCTTAATAAAAGAATTCAAGTGCCCCTCTTAAATCCGCCTATGTCAAACTTTTCAACGAAAGATCATTTAGCTGAAGAACTCTTAGATGTATCGGCTGATATAAGGGAACCCCCTGAAAAAGTAAAAACTGATGTTTCAACAGCAAAAAATAGTGATGTTGAAGATATGGTGTTGCAGACTGTACCTAAAAATTTAAGAAGATATGCACATAATATTTTAGACGTTTTCAAAAAGAATTCAAAAATTATTTCATGGACACCTAATGGAGAATTTGTGTATAAAGACAAAGTTCTTCCTGACTCGAATATTGTTGATCTGGTTGACAATTTACTGAGAAATAAAAAAATTCAAAGACCCATTCCGGCAGCTCTTGAATTTAGGCATGCTATAAAAGAAGTTAACTTACCTTTAAAATATGTAAAAAATAAACAATTTCTTATCAAAAGCGAAAAATATCAAGTTGGTAAATCTCTGTCAAAACCAAAAGAATGTAATTATTGGATTTCTTATTAAACATCCATTGCTTTTTTTTTGGAAATTTGTGTTTGTTTCAGTAATTCTATATAAACAAAATACACAAGTATTTCAAAGAAAACTGATTTTATTAAATCTTATAAATTATTCCCAACAGGGGAAAATTACAAAAAATAGTCAATTATCATTTGAAGACATCGATCACATTTAGAAAAACATTGTTCATTCAAAGTCATCTACTTCTCTGAGTTCATAAATTATCTGAGATAGTATTGAATTCAAGTTGATTGAGCGTATGAAATTGCTTTCTACGGATGTACATTTGCCAGAAAATTTACTTATCATATCATACATTTCTATGCCTAATATTGCACAGTTCACATAGAAATCATTCGCCACTATATCGTACATATCCTTTCCTTCATCACGAGCACTTTCTGTTAAATTCTGGACTAATTGTGTTTTCAGGATATTGTACAATAAATTATTCAAGTCACTGTGATCACAGGGAGTGATACATTCTTCGATTTCCTCCCCAGTTACTTCGTTAAACATAGCTCTTAGCGGAAATGATTTTAAAAAATTGAATATGACGCATTTTGTAGCTTTGTGCTTGATCCGATACAGAAATTTCCACTGCTGATAGTTGAGTTTCACATAGCCCTGGCTAGATTTTCCACTTTTCGCTGTGGGGTGTTTTTTTTGTAGTTGTACATTTCGAATAGCGGGAAATACAGTGATCACTAGCTCCCCGCCAAAATACAGCACACGGATTTGTGGGCTATCTGAATGAAAATATTCCTCTATTATATCGAGCATTCTGTACATACGTATCCATTCTTGGTGTAATAAAGAAATTCCCCCTTCTGCTGGACGCCACTCTTCACCGTGCACAGTAAAACGACGATATATATTAACTTGAACTTCGTCATGAATCGTTTCAATACTGATGAAAATACCACCGCCCAAGTACCAGCAGCTTTTGGGCTATAAAAAAAAAATCATAAAATTTAAAAAACTCATTAGAATTTTTGTAAAGAACATGCTTTTTTTTATTGCAATTATTTTTAGCATTACACCGCCATACAATATACTTAAAGTATACGACAACAACATTTATTATACCACATTTTTTTGAAGCATACAAAAATTAGATAGTTGGGGTTGAACTCCACGAAGGGGTTATCATTGATGATGGTAAGACCCACAATCGGTCATTTAGATCCGCCAAAATAGTAGACGGCAGAGAGTCAGAATCCCTTCCAGCTTCGGAACCCTGGTTTTCTACCTCAGAGTCCGAAACGATGTCGATAATCTCGGGGTCGGAGTCCGATTCCATTATTTCCGACTCCGAAATTAAATCCACTGTCCCAGGTTCGGAAGATGTCAGATTTATCGTCTCTGGCTGCGAAATGAAATCCATTACATCGGGTTCACAGGTTAGATCAATGCATATGGGGATAGATTGAAATGATCCATCATCTAGTTCAGCCGGATTTACATAGTTTGGGGAGGTAATTGGCAACGCCATTACCCATTTTAGAACATATATTCTTCGATTTTCTAGAAATATATCCCTAACAACCTTGGGGGGAGAAATAAAACAAGGACGATGCTTAAAAACAAAATTCTGGTACTTTAGAAATACTAGAAGTACAGTTTTTATTTAATACTGCAGGAAACTCAGTAAACAAATGTGAATGAACCAAATGCTTAAAAACAAAAAACCGTACAAATACACAGAAACACAGGTAGGCACAGAAACTTTATTACTTCTCATACCCATATGGGAAAGACACATATGAATCATCACTTAATAATCTTTTTTCAAATACCATTTTAAATCCTTTTTCGGAAGGTATATTTGTTAAAGTTCCTAAAAACTTGTTTCTGACAATATTAAATGGTTTTTGGAATTTAATTTCCGTGCCATCTTTGTTCATAATCATGCTTTTTAATAAGCCAACAGTGAACTTTTTCTTGTTGGGCCAGTTCAAGGTTATTCCCTTGCAACGCTGAATAGTTTCACCGTTTGAAAGTCTCAGGTTGTATACTTTGGGCCCCGTTGAAACAAATTCTTCTATAGAAATTCCTTCCGAGTATTTGCTGGAGATTTCGTCCACTAACTCACCAAGGTAATTTCCACATGGAGGATGATATTTGTCATCAGGCTTTGATATATAGATGACAGAGTCCGTGTCCATATATAATACACGTGTCTGCAGAGCTTCTAATATAGTGTACAATTTAAGGCGAGCAGTTGATGTGACAAAGGATGCTATTACGATATTGCCTTTCTTATTATCAGGAAGAAACGTTTTAATATGTTTAAAAACTACCATCATGTTTTCTTCACTGACTTCACATATGTCAGTGACTTCCTTTGTTTTGTCGTTTAATATTTCAAGATAATGCATTATATTATCGACAATTACATTCTGTGGTTTATCGGGATTTTGCGCGAACTTACCCCACAATGAATTTAAAGCAAGTTTCGCCGTGAGCCTCCTAACTGAATTAGCCGAAACTTCATGGGGAGCAATTCTTACACCTTCTGCAGTGAAAAAATCATCACAGAACTTTCTTTTTCTTCGTCAGAAGAAATTTTTTGGGGATATCCTGAATATTTTTGCTTTGCTGCTAAAAAAGTGTCTATATATTCAGAAAATATTCCTTTATGGGATCCTTTTACATATTGGGAGGACTCATCATAGTGCCAGACATCATGGAATGCAATGATTTTGTATCCCATGGCCACAGCCTTGTAAAACTCGTTACTGGGCCAAGATCCTGTGATGAAACGTTCTTTGTCAACATGGCAACACACATCACGATTAAGATCTTTAGCACAATGAGGACATAGAGTGAAAATCAGCCTTCCTTGAATTTTTAATGGAAGGACAGGGAAAAACAATTTCTTTGGTGGCAGTACAGTTGCTTTTATGATGCCGAAATAGGCTTCGGGGTCGTGACAGAAATTTTCTGTGATTCTTCGGGGATGACCTATAGGAAATCTGCCGTACTTGCAGACATATGGGTAGAGACTGCAGAAATCCACATATTTTATAGTTTTCCCTCCATCGGCGTTAGCGTAAAGGGTAATGGTTTCTGTTCTTCCTCCATATAAAAACTCTCGGGGTTCTATACAGATCCTCTCAGGCAATGAGCTTAATATGGATGATACCAAGATATCACCTTTAACCATACGATCGAATTCATGCTCCCATATGATTTTCAGCTGAAAACTAGGCATAGTAGCTAACAGATAGCTCTGTTTATCAATGTCTCGGAACCTCACTTGCCTCATCGGGACTTTAAAAAATGGGTGTACAGTGTTTCCGTCGGGATAGCACGTAGAACATCCATGGAAAAAACATCCGTTAAACTCATAAATAGTACTGGTATCATGACAAATACCATCTAATTTGTATGATCCAATTTTATGTTCTCCAGATGCTGAAGATGCCGACTGTATATTCTCTCCGGTGGTTTCTTCGATGTACTTCAACCATGCCCTACATTTCCTACTAGATACGTCACATGAGGAGTATCCAAGGGCAGGAACAACGCCTATCGTTTTCGATTTTAAGAAATTGGATCTAAAGACACGGAGACAAGCGCCTGCAATGGTGAGGTCTTCCTCAAAGGGGTCTATACCGGTGAGGTTCAAAAATTCCGTACGAAACGTTTCGGCTCCTATGCGGAGAATTCTTACATCATCTGTGCAATAGCTTTTCATCTCCTGATACAAATTATATTCTTTTATTTTTGCTTTTTCATCATACCATGAGTTAAATTCTTTGATCTCTTTTGTTGTGAGGTTTTCAGGTACAAAAAACTCTTTTGATGGAATGGGGCCGATGTAATCGAGATTTTCCGCAGTTGCAAAGTTATAAGGGAAAAATCCTTTTTTCGCATTTTCAATGCCAAATGTTGAAGGAAACTGCCTCAGAGAACAAGGGATGAAGGACAGAGTGTCAATGAATCTAATTTTTAAAGCCGAAAGAAAAATACCCATCACCTTCCCACCCTGAAAGACTATCTCTGGCTTCAAACTCTTTTGTAAAGAGCGTTAAGGATGGGCATACCATCGAATCCCTTCAGATTATGTGCTAAAACTGTCATGTGTCGAAAGCGGGGTCTGATGTACTTCTGACGCCAACGGACACCGTTGTTATACACTTCTGTACCTAGCAGCCAATCAACGAAAGCGTCAACATTTTGAAAGGTGACAAATTTCCAATTGCCTTCTTCGAGAAAAGTAGCTATCAGTAATACAGGGGTCAAAATACCATTGGGGCCCTCCACTGTTTCAATATCAAAATACATGTAAGAAATACCACCCTTTTTCTCTTTCTTGGGGCCCTCGACAAACAGGTCAGTATTTAGCTGGCATACGTGGTAACCTCTAGATGGATTAAAATGTGATAAACACTTTATACATCTATGATGTGTATTACAAGTACTGTTTGCTTTATGTGTATCTAAGCATATTTGACCCCGAAAATAATTCGAACAATCTGGACATATGATGTAGTCACCTGACTGGGGGCATTTTTTTCCTTTACACGAAAGGCACATGTTTGTGCATACATGAATATTAGAATTATAAATAAATTTTAGACAATCAGGACACTGAGATTTGGCACTAAAATACCCAACAGGATTAGAAATTACGTCAAAATGCTCGTTGTTTAGAAGAAGGAATAACTTAATTTCAGCATCTGGACCCTTAAAAACAATGGAAAAGTCATCTTCAACAGAATACACAATAATTTGATATTTTGAGGAGAGGTACTCCTGGAACTTATGAAGTTCGGGGATCCCACAACTTCCTTCAGGTACTCCCGCGGTAGTGTGTAGCAGCCGTGCAAGGTTAAGTTGGCGAACTTTCGCAGGATTTTGCAGGGCTTTGAACTCCGATTCAGAAATTTCCCCATAATTTTTCTGCGCAAGTCCACGGGCCACAACAAGCGATCGGGCTAAACATAGGTTATCGTGATTTGAAATGGTTATAAGAGATTTTTTTGTTTTATTATATAACTTCAAATCAGCAATTTTTCGTTTTCTTGGGCCCTCTGTTCTTGCTCCTCCAACTCTGTTTATATTCACAAATACTAAATCAAATTCGAGTTCTCCATCGGTCAAAATTTCAGTGTTTGATTGAATGACTTTTTCTAGAGCCTGAAAAAATCGTTCCACCGTTAACTGGCTAACCTCGATGAGTGGTAAGTTCACGGGATTATCAAGGTATCTCGACCGCATGACTATACTCGGGGCAAAGCTATCCTGGCAATGAGGCCAAAGCTACGGTGACCTTTTCACTCCCAGTATTACTCCGCACTAATGGTGTGTAATTAACCTTCACTCGGAAAACTTCTCCCACAAGCCCTCAGGGCTGGCTGTCACCGTGATCCCTTACCAAACCCCTCTATTTTAACCCCCACCCCACCGCCGCGCGCTTTGCAGACCAGTAGACAAGCAGTTTATTTCTCCCTCTCTTATCTTTTTTTTTTTTTTTTTTTGAGATGTTACAGAACGTGTAACGTTTCTTTCTTTCTTACTTTTAAAATGAAATTATCTTTGCTAAACACGGGAAGCAGTCTTAAGTGGCCTAATTTTGTTTTCACATATTTTTCCATTTTTTTTATATATTTCATATATTTATACTTATTGCTTGAAGATTACCAACTGCGGGATTTAATTAAAAGTAATTTTACCATGTCATCAGTTATGCGTAAAATTTCGTTCTTTCAAAAATTTTGCCTTGATTAGATTTTTTTTTATAACAGACATCCGTTAAATGTGTATGCATTTTTAACTACCCCGTGTTGCCATAAGTACTGGACAAGAGCCCGTCTCTGTGGTAAATGATATTTTAAGGTTCACTGTAAACTGCCACACATCTTTCAGCAACTTGGAAAATTGCTACACATTGGAAAATTGCCACATGTTTTTCATTGATGGGCCGGGCACAAATTGCTGTTCCTCCGAGGAACACTTTCAATGTGTGGCAGTTTTCCAAGTTTCCGAATTATGTGTGGCTGGGGAAAGAACTCTTTCATTTGTCTGAATTTTCATGCCGGTTCATGCGCGTTTAAGGCAACTGCGCACAAAAGTTCAAAAGGAAAAGATGGCCGTTTCTTGGCCTATATTGAGAACTGAATTGGGAACTCCAAACTAATTTCGAGAAAACATTCTATGTAAGCCAAGCTAGAATTGCATTTTAATTTTAAGAAATAAATTGCCGATGGATCTGAGGTACTTCAGTACTAAATTCAACCTTCATTCTCGCAATGGTGCGACTTGAAACGCCAGTGAGTTCTGCCGTAAGAACTGTTAATTCATTTGATTTATTCGGCGAATGTTTTCCCATCAATTTAGTGAAAACATTCATAATGATCACCTTAGCAGAGCTTCGTAGTGGTTTCCCAGGTTTATGCGGCTGAAATACACTCGAGTGACCGGCAGATGCCATTCGAAAAAACCGAAAAGACAGAAGAGTGTTTTAAAACAACAATCAAGGAGAAACCAGGGGGAGAAACGCGATTACGCGAAATGCCCTCGGAAACACTTTTTTCGCCCTCATCCTTCCACTAATGACCCCCACCCCCCACAGCAATAAATATCCCCTGGGTTGACAGCTTAACTCTGACCCAAACAAGAATGCTGTGACAGAGAACCATCAGTGACGTCACCAAAGCACGAATATCTGTATTTTTTAGAAATGCCGCTGAAACTGGAGATCTGAATTTTTTAAATGCACACACACACAACGTATTGAACATCTGTGTCCTTTCTAAGTGCCAGTTGAAGCTGGAGTACGAGCTTTTAGACCGGAACTATTTTATGCAGTGGAAGTATACACTCTGTAGCCTTCCTTCCAATGACAGGTTAAGTTTGCCCCGAGTATAGTCGAACATGAGAATATGGAGAACTTCGTGTAAACTCTTCAAAGGCCGCGGTGAGTACTTGTCGGAGATAAGGCATAAAATCTTCAGGATCTTCTATGTGTTCGGTATCTATTCTGAGAGTGTAAGTAGTGAACTGTGTACGGTATCTCCTGCTAAGTCGGGTCAATCTGCGAAGAATACGATAACCCGCATGACCACGGTCCGTTACAGGTGGATTAATTGCTTCATCCTCGATAGGCGTCGGAACAATCACGGGCCCTCCCCTCGAGGGTCCTGGTTCTCCAGCCGGCTGAAGATTCAAATGATTTTGGGGTGCTAATGGAACTTCGTTGTAACCATTAGTGCTTCCTCCCCCAGCTGCCATCTTGTTATGTTCATTATTGAAATCCAGGGCGTGTGGGGAAAGGTCGTCCCATGCGGCGGTAAATTCTTCTGTCGCTGGTGCTACGGCATCGTGTTCCGCGAATGCATCCAAATCGCCCCAGGAGTCATCATTCTAGAAAAATTTTGAACAATTCCTGAGTTATTTTTAAAAAATAAAAAAAAAACGGATGGCTGACTCAGCATATTTCTGGAGTTTCCTTTGTCGTTTAACGAAAAAACGTTTGTAGCAAAAAACGCTCATACAACCCCATATGATAGATTTATGTAGAGTATTTTAGGAAGGAACTGTCTGACCCCCCCCCCAGGTCTTAAACAACCCTTAGAAGTAGGAAGCAAGAAGATTAGGGATAGAGTTCCCGACAGGAAAGCCACACGAAGAGAGAAAGAAAGCCGTCGTTATTTATAGCCGTGGACAACCCCGTATGGAAAAGTGCTACGCGGTTAATAACCCCACCCCCATGGAAAAATGTTTTAACCTTTAGAGATCATTCCACCAGCGTAACTCGAAGGTAAACTTGAAAAATATACCGAGTATTGCCATCGAATGTAACATTACAAATAATGAAACTCCTTTCAAAAAACATTTTCAAAAACAGAAACGTGACATAGTTATGGTAATTATGATGTCAATGACTTCAAAAAAAACAGATTTTGATCTATACCATTTGTTAAATTTTGCTCTATACCATTTGTTAAATTTTGCTCTATACCATTTGTTAAATTTTCTACTACATCAAACCACTTAGAATTACAAACTTAAATTTTGAGGACGAAAACTTTAGAATCCCCATAGACAATGACAATACGTGCCACGTGTTAACACGAAGTTAATTTCAGCTAAAGACGTATACACTTCAAACTAAGATCACTTTTTATAAATCACAAGAATAAAGTACTATATGTGTCCCTGAAAATACATGGGAATCCCCGTAGAAAATTGCAATACGTGCCGCGTGTTTTACGCGAAGTTAATTTCAGCTAAAGACATGTATACACTTCAAACTAAGATTTTTTTTTATAAATCACAAGAATAAAGTACTATATGTGTCCCTGAAAATACATGGGAATCCCCGTAGAAAATTGCAATACGTGCCACGTGTTTACGCGAAGTTAATTTCAGCTAAACACAATGATAAAGACATGACTAGACATTTTCGTAATTGACTTTTAGAAACATTAATCTGCTAACATGGTGCCCTCACACTAAGAAAACAGCACGTGCTAAAAATGAACAAACAATAAAAATACGTGCCACGTGTTAACGTGAAGGAAATTTTCAGCTAACACAATGATAAAGACATGTTAAAGCTTCAAGCTAAGATCACTTTTTATAAATCACATGAATAAAGTACTATATGTGTCCCTGAAAATACATGGGAATCCTCATAGAAAATGGCAATACGTGCCACGTGTTTTACGCGAAGTTAATTTCAGCTAAAGACATGTATACACTTCAAACTAAGATCACTTTTTATAAATCACAAGAATAAAGTACTATATGTGTCCCTGAAAATACATGGGAATCCCCTCAGACAATGAAAATACGCGCCACGTGTTAACGTGAAGTAAATTTTCAGCTAACACAATGATAAAGACATGACTAGACATTTTCGTAATTGACTTTTAGGAACATTAATCTGCTACCATGGCACCCTCACACTAAGAAAACAGCACGTGCTAAAAATGAACAAACAATAAAAATACGTGCCACGTGTTCACGCAAAGTTAATTTCAGCTAACACATCCCTGAAAATACACAGGAATCCCCGCAGACAATGAAAATACGTACCACGTGTTTACGCGAAGTTAATTTCAGCTAACACATCCCTGAAAATACACGGGAATCCCCGCAGACAATGAAAATACGCGCCACGTGTTAACGTGAAGGAAATTTTCAGCTAACACATCCCTGAAAATACACGGGAATCCCCGCAGACAATGAAAATACGTGCCACGTGTTAACGTGAAGGAAATTTTCAGCTAACACAATGATAAAGACATGACTAGACATTTTCGTAACTGACTTTTATGAACATTAATCTGCTACCATGGCACCCTCACATTAAGAAAACAGCACGTGCTAAAAATGAACAAACACTTCAAAAAAAAAAAAGAAAAAAAAGAATGAAATGAAGTTACACATACCTCCTTATCATCAGTGGTAGAAGAACTTGAGGCCTCCATGCTGTCCAAATGTCGTATATCACCCAAATGTAGACCACACGTCTTTTTGTCGCTTCCAGATCTGCTTCTCACAATACAGAAGGTTTTAATACTTTATCTTACAGTTCAACACCTCAACCCTGCACGAGCTGCTATACACTCCGAAAGCAAAAAACGTCTCCCCTTTTATACCCGAAAACAGACACGTGACCGGAAGTGTTGCCATCGAAAAAAGGTTACTACCCCTTTGGAAAATTAATTTCAAAAAGTGCCGACAGATGGGGCTGCAAATTTTCGCGAACCACCACCAGAGGGCGCTGCCATCGTATTTCTCCCTCGCGCCGAGAGGAGACCGGAAGTGACGTCGCGCACGATCCGCCCACCCGTCACGTGACCGGAAGTGTTGCCACCGAAAAGGGTTATCAAGCGCGGTCTTATACTACTACCGTATACCCCTAAGCCAATTTTTTTCCTCACTAGGTTTTCTTTGAAATCTTTCATATCAGGGCATTCTGTTCCCGCTCCGACTTTCTATTTTTCAGCTTTTCCAAGAGACTCGTCGAGTTGCAGCGAGAAAAGCACTAAACTTTTTGAGGTTTTCGTCATCGTCGTTTGTGAAAAAATCTAAGGGCCCTTTTCAGCGCACTTGCGTGAAAAACTGTATAATTTCGCGTAGTTTTGTTTTTTTGTTGTGTTTGTTTTATTCTCTTTTAAGCTCCCTCTTACCCTAGCTTTTCCCCTAACCCTCTTCCTGCAGGTGTGGTTTGGAGTGCAAACAAGTAAGTATCAAGGGTAGCTTGCAATTTCACCATCTTAATGGAAAACCACATACACAGTGTGGCAAAGAATTTTTAAGACTGGGTCTGTAAAATGAAATAGAAACAAGAAATTATAATTTGTTTTGGTTTGTTATTCAAAATAAGTCCCTTCGGCTTCAATACACTTGTTACAGCGATTTAATAATGATTCGAATGCCTGTTCCAGTTCACTTTGCGGAATTGCCTCCAAAGCACGCGTCGAAGCTGTTTGTATGGTCGAAATATCATCAAAATAACACCCTTTTAACGTCATTTTAAGTTTTGGGAATAAATAAAAGTAGCAGGGTGCTAAATCAGGCGAATACGGTGGATGATTCAACACACAGAAGTTATTTTTCGCCAAAAATCTACGAACGAGAAGTGAGGTGTGACTAGGTGCATTATCGTGCAACAAACACCAACTGTTTTCATCCCGATATTCTGGACGAATGCTACGAATTCTGCCCATCAAACGCCTCAAAACATTTAAATAAAACTCACCAGTAATTGTTTGTCCACTTGGAACAAATTCTTTGTGGATAATACCTTTACTATCCAAGAATGTAATGAGCATTGTTTTGATTTTCGATGGAACTTTTCTTGTTTTTTTGGGTTGTGCTGAGTTTTTTTACTTTCATTCCGCACTTTGTCGCTTTGTTTTAGGATCATATTGAAAACACCATCTTTCATCACCTGTAACAATCGATTTTAAGAAGTATGGATCATTGTCAGCGGCTGAAATGATGTCTCTGCAATGTGCACTTCTCCTTGATTTTTGTTCATTGATTAACGTGTGTGGAACAAATTTAGCACAGACTTTTGTATTGCTCAAATCTTCATTCAGGATGGTTCGAATCGTTTCTTTGTTGATGTTTAAAGACTCTTCCATCATTCTTAGTGACACACATCAATTGTTTACCACGAAATCACGCCCTTTTTCAATAATCTCAGGTGTCCTAGATGAACTTGGTCTTCCGGTATGCTTATCATCTTCTAGCGTATCTCTTCCGTCCAAAAAACGTTTGTGCCACAGGAAAACATTTGATCTACTTAAAAAATCTCACCGTAAACTTGTTTCATCATTTGGTACGTTTCCGAGGCACTTTTACCAAGTTTTGCGTTAAATTTAATAACAGCCCTTTGTTCCATCTTAATAATTCAATATGAAAAAAATTTTACTTCTCTAATGAACGGCCGCTTCGTTTGAGTTACTTTAACAACTGCGCAGTACTTTCGGCAGAAAGCAAGCAGATGGTCACGGTTTATAACGCATTCGCAATTACACTGGTGGCGCCACCTTAGGCTGAAATCTAGCGTCAGTCTTAAAAGTTCTTTAACGCACTGTGCACTCCTAAAACTATTTTTTTCCTCACCATTTTTTCTTTGGTATCCTTTCCTATCTAGGCATTCTGTTCACGTGCTATTTTCTTTTTTTCAGCTTTTCCAAGTAACTCAGCGAGTTGTTGCGAGAAAGGCTCTAAATCTTGGATGAATAAGATGGAGACGAATAATGATACTAAAGTAATTGGCCCTGGGGCAGCATTGCGGAGGGCACAATTGTATACTCATAAAGGAAGGATGGGTATGCTTAAGTGGAAAGGAGTTAAAATTTAGTTCATCGTGTGATGGTAATTACTTGAGGAGCGATTCGGCTTTCCGTGTATTATCTCCGTTCCGTACGGAGGCCCGCTGGAGTGGCTGCTAAAGCCTGAAATATTGCCCGGCGGTGTTTCTTCGTTTGGTCCTCATGGGCCCTGTTCCTGCTTTTCTCCACGTGGCCGCCTATCTGTGCAGTGCGCCTCATCGTCTCCAAAATCATTCTGTTTTTCTTTCCTGTAGAATACCCTAAACCTAATCTCTTTGCTCTCTATTTCTAAAGGCAGTTTAAGCATACGGGTCAAACATTGCCTTTCTGAAATCCTTTACACCATGGTTAATTGTCAAAATTATTTAGCTGTAGGTCATCGAATTCTAGTGAACAATAGGTGGAGATAACAAGAATAACTCTTGAATTTTAACTGCCATTGTTGGTTTAAAAAATTGGGTGCGAACAATGTGTTATAGTTCCTGTTTTAAATGTGGGCATTTTTAGTTTTGAATTAAGCTAAGTTTTCTTTAGGCTAAAATTATGCTGTCCGCATTTTGTTTTTCGCATTGCTGCAATCTCTGTTCACATCTATCTTTAATTCTGCATTGACTTCCAGGATTTTTCTAAGCCCAAACGCAGCTATCAAACAATATTAATGCAGGCCAAACTTCCGAACAACGGCCATCTCCCATTAATGACAATTATTTGTCGGTCCGAGTGGTGACCCGAAAAAACTATCATTAATGAGAGATAGCCCATTAACGGTCAAAAGTTTTCTCTGAACATAGTACATACATATCCCTAAGGTGAACAGGGTATTTATTGTGTATCTACAGTTAACAATACATCATAATATATTTACAGATGGCTGCACGATCTTCGTACACATCTCGATTAGCAACCAGAATCACATGGTGAGGACTCTCTTCGATTAACAAGAGTCACGTGGACAGGACATCTCGATTAGCAACCAGTGTCACACGGCGGTAACGCACCTCGATTAACAACAAGGGTCATGTGAAGAGGACACATCTCGATTAGCATGCAGTGTCACATGAGGAGGACGCTTCTCGATTAACAAGGGTCACGTGCAGAGACGAAACATCTCGATTTGATTATCAACCAGTGTCACATGGCGAGAACAAATTTCTGTCACCTTTGTACAGACAGAACTCAAGCGGTTCGAAGTCCTTTGAACAAACTTGAGGGAAATAATCTTCAGAAGAGCAAATGAAACATCAAACGAAGCACACCATCAACCAAAGTCTGGCTCAAAATTTCTCGAAATGATACTTCTATGACCAAAAGTATAGAATAACTTCTACTTATTTGTTTTGATTAGCATTTTACACAGACTACCACTATAATTGTGATAATAAGTATTTCGAGGATTCTACGATAAAATACTTTTAACAATCTGAATCAGCACTCATTTTTACTGTGAGAATAATAAAAATTAGATTTTTTGTTGTTTTGATTTCTTTCAGAGCTTAACGACCACTGTGAGCAATCCATGGGGATATAAGTAGTTGCTCTTTCCTAATTTAGGGTCAATGGTTTCAGGGAGGGAAAAATGCCAGAGTTGTCAGACAAACACACCATCCATGCCTAATCCGGGATTCGAACCCAGACCCAACTCCAAAGAATGATCAGAAGCTAGCGCCTCAGACAACTCAGCCACCGGGTAGCTCAAACAAGGTGATGTTCTTGCAATCCCACAAGGTCCTACAGTGAGTTGTCTGAATTTTGGACCAAGAGATTGTGGCCTTTGCAATGAGGGTGTTGTCGACAAGCTCACGTTTCCTGAGTACGGAAGTATTTGGGATATGGCAGTCAGTTTGCACTTGGCTCTAGGTCTTTGATACACCTTTGCTGAAAAAAGAACAAAGCACCCCGAGAAAGGCGTTCGATCCTGATGAAGTTCCGCATTAAAGTACCGCAGGGCCGAATATGCAAATGATTAAAAAATAACGACCAATAACTAAATTGTGGCTCGCCACAGCACATGGGAACGGCGCATCGAGGTGGGTATATCAAGAGGAAAGCTCGCACACAGTGACAATTATGACAGCGGTTAACCTCAATAGATTGTGAGATGCCTCGATGTCGGATCCGTGCACACTACGAGCAGTTCAGCGAATTTGAAAAAGGACGTACGTATAATTGAGCTGAGAAAGGGAGAGAGAGAGAGAGGCTGGTTGGTCAGGTCGCCGTATTTTGGGTCGGAGCAACGTGGCAATCCGACGATGTTGGCGCCAACGGTTCGAGGAGGACACAACTCAGCAGCACGCTGGCAGTGGACGACCGAGGGCAACGACAGAACGCGAGGATCGAGCTATTGTGCACGAACAGAACAGAATTCGTCGCTCTTAACCACCCGTGGCCACGTTGCGTCGTCTGCAGGTACGCAAGTAGCCACCCGGACGGTTGCCAGACGACTTGCGGCACGGGGACTATATTCGAGAAGGTCACTCTGCCGCCTACCACTGACCAGCGATCATCACCGGCACCAGCTGCAGTGGTGCCTAGCCCGATCAACGTGGGAGCGTTTCCAGTAATGAGTCACAGTTCGCACTTGGAGCCGATGACCAGCGCGTACGTGTCTGGAGACGAGCCAGCCAGCGCACGGATCCTGCATTTACCGTGGACGCCACACGGCCAACAGCTCGCACACCGGAAGTGACACTCAAGGGAGCCATTTCCTACGACAGCCGGACACCCTTGGTAGTCTTTCGTACCACCTCACGGCTCAACGGTACGTCGGCGACATTCTACGACCTGTTGTGATGCCATTCCTGTCCCAGCATCATCGAACAGGATTATGCCTGCCACACACGGCAGGGATCTCCCAAGCCGGCCTCTGAATGTCAAAACCCTTGCATGGCCACCCCTATCGCCCGACCTATTATACCGATGGAACATGTTTGGGAAATGATTAGAAGCCATTTATGCCCATCCCGGAATGTCGGCGAACTGGCCCGTAATTTGGACACCATCTGGTATACTATACCTCAGGACAGTATCCGTGAACTGTATGCGTTTACGGGGGTAACCGTTTGCATCCGAGCCAGAGGTGGCTCTACAAGGTACTGACTTGTTCCACTCGCGTAGTTGTTTTATCCGAATATATGCTCAACTGCTCTGAAATTCCAATTATTTCCTTTCCTACACATGAAAATTGCACATACCAATTATCTTCTCGATTGGATGATTCCTTCCGGTGTTTTTTTTTTTTTTTCCAAAGAGTGTATTTCAAAGTTATTCGTAGTCAATGGAACCCATTAACAAAAAATAGAATAAAAAAAAAAAATTAGTCGCATTTCCACAATCGGTAAAATAAAAACAGGTTACTTTTCCCCACTAGCGGCTGAACATTCTGTTACGAAAATTATCAAATAGTGCTAAAAAATTTCCATTGGCTATTTTTATAGCACTTAGAAGAACAGATATAGAGGAAAATATTATCTAAATTTACTCCTCCCCTAGTGGCAGAATTTTAAATAATGGGAAAGTAGAAAACATATGATATTCTTCACAGAAAAAGGTAGTATGTAATATAAAGGAAAAATCATTTTTCAAATACGTCTTTTGGAAGCAGAGATAGCGAGCAAAAAACTTGGACATTTCTGTCCCCTAGTGGGTAAAGTGTACATAATTTTAAACGGCTAATATTCCCCGTCTTTACTGTAACATGCGTCATACAATAAAAAGAAAATTAATTTTTCAAAAGGATTTTTTGAAGCGGAGATACAGCATCAGACAAAAGTACACACTGACACCACTAGCGCCAGAACTCTAAATTCAAAGCCCCATGAGTAGAGGCAAAATGTTCTACAAAGTAAATAGTATATGGCGTTGAAAGAATTTTTTAAATTGGACTTTTAAAAACCAGATATATTAACAAACAAGAAAGATGACACCGAATTTTCGGGTGTAATGAGCACGTCTTTTGAATCTGTTCTGACGCAAATTAAAATTATTAAAGCTATTCAAAGTCAATGGAACCGGTATGTAAAACAATAGTATCTGACGAAAGATAGTTTTTTTTTTTTTGATTGGAGGTTTAACGACCACCGTGGGCAACTCAATAGGATATAAGCGTCCCAAATTTAGGGTCACTGGTTCCAGGGAAGGGAAAGAGCCAGTGCCGTAAGACAAACACACATCCGCGATAGTTGCTTGCTGGGACTCGTGTTGAGAATTGGCCTAATTACAGCCTTTCAGAAGATATTATACAGCCTTTCAGAAGATATTATACAGCCTTATTTCAAATGATGTCCTCATTTATAAAAAAAAAAATCACAGAAAGTAATAAGCAGACCAAAATGACCGTTGCACCATTCAAAAGAGCAACTGAAAGATTTTTTTATATCATACCTCATAAAAGTTCGGTACATTCATATACTCTACTTATGATTTCTCAGCAATGAATACCGAGGGGATCATGAAACAGCCGTTCGTATTAGATTCTTCAAGCTATCCAGTGCTGCTGGCAGTGGCAGACCCAGGCACACGAGGAATAATACACCAACGGAGTATAAAGAGCAAGCCATTAGATGAATGCAAGCATCACTTTTAACTTGACACAATTTCAAGCAAACGATTTGCTAACGACTATTTTTTCAGGTGAGATTTACTATTGTATGTATATTATTGGTAATTTAGCTGTGAATAAAATACCAAAGTGCTGCAGTAGAAGATTTAAGATGTCGATCTTCCCGAAGAATTTTAAACTCATAGAAGGAAATTAAAGTTAGAATTTACTTGTTCGTTGGCAATAAGTATGTCATCGAAACATTTCGTCTTTGCCCGATGTAATTTCATATGTGTCGCATTAACGTAATTGTGCTATTGGGAGAGTGTAAACAATAAGTCCTCAAGTCACAAAGATGAAACTTAAGGACAATGATATCCGGGTACCGCCGGGGCTCTCCAAGACTGGTCAAAAAAAAAAAAAAAAAAAAAAAAAAAACCGTTTACTTAGGAAAAGGAAATGCTGTCACGGAATTTAATTTTTTTTAGGAGAGGGGGAGGGTTTACGCTTACCATTTGGAGCTCTAAAGGCTATACGCAGTTGCCCATCACCAATTTGGGGCCGTTGGCTCCAGGGAAGGGACAGAGCCAGCGCCATCCGACAAGCACTTCACTCATCCTCATTCGGGACTTGAACCTGTGCCCATCTCAGACGACTAATCCGAAGTCCGCGTCTGAAATTACTCGGCTACCCAGGTGGCAGAAATTGTAATGTACGTGTGAGTGGTTCTTTGTTATTTTGGGAAACAACATTAGTAAGCCTTTAGACAACTAGGAAGTCAGTCACCATATTTACATATTACAGTAGTAGAGAATATAGATTGTCGTGTTTGCTACTAAATACAAAGTAGAATGGTAAATACGATTTCAAACAGGCCATAGTGGGCACACATACAGCTGAACAAAAACTTTCATTTTCAGACTGTAATTTCATGTCCAACTATAGCGTATGAAGTTTCATCATGCACAAGGATGCAATTTCTCGATACGTATTTCCGGGAAGATGAAATGTTGCTCGTCAATGTTTCCGCATAATTCACGACGAAGCACTTTGCCGTTCGTTGATAACATTCGCAACAACGGCAATCGGCACCTTGCTTTCGAAGAATTTCCCCACACGTTTATCGGTAGTATATTCAACTTGCGGTTGACTGACGTGTTCCCTTTCGCAAGTTCAGCAGTCATTTGCCGAAATGACAGCTGCACATGATCAGCTATTTCCTCACTCACACACGGCTGTCGTGAAATCTTCTTACAGACGCATCCAGGTTCCGTAAATCTGGTGCATCAATTATACCATCGTCTGCGTCGATACTTTCTGAATTATCTTTGCATATTTAATGTAACTCCCATGCACAAAATGCCCTCCAGTTCACTCTCCACTTCACTTCTGTACTACGCAGTTCTGATAAATCTCGCAAATACTGCCGCCGCATGCCTAGATCTTTACTACCTACAAATCTTTTTTGGTCGAGTACATCATTTTGACTCACACTTAATTATGTCAGCTACAAAGACATTCCCAGTTGAAGACATTCCCAGTTGTTTTTTTCACAACTATCTGTTTGGAGATAATTCTTCCACGCCTTCGTAGTGGTACATTTTCTTATATCATTCTGTTATGCTGCCACTGTTTACGTCCATTTCAATGTTATGGCATTTAATTTAGTATTTTGCTCTGAATGGCCAGTTTATTTCGATTGGCTAACCATGTTCTGCAAATAATCTGATACATCATCGTTGTCGTAACATCAATAAAACTTGTGAGGTACATCTCTAATTTTACTTTCTTTTTGAGTTTCTATTCTTAAGTAAATTTTATTACTTTTTTGTTTGATTTTTCTTCTGAACCGAAAATTACTTCCCCGGATTACTTTATACACTCAGTCAACACTGGCAGTGAGTCAAAGAGTAAATAAAACGTAGTCACGATCAAAAAATGTGTGGAGAGTATAAAGATTGTGTTGATACTATAATCAGAGGATTTATTGATGCCATTGATACTGGATATTACGAAAGTGTGCAGCGTATATGTGACTGCTGTAGCATACCATTGACGTTACATTAAGTTCCGCAATCGACATTTGGGCAGAATAAATTCACTTGAATTTTAACATAAGTTGTTGTTCTTCACGCGAACCTTGGCAGTTTCGTAAGTTGCTTGGCCTAAGTACAATAATTTTTTTTTTTTTTTTGATTGAAGGTTTAAAAAATTATTTATTGGGCTTGGTCGACAGACATATACAGTATAGACATTTTTCAAACATAATACACAGTACGCCAAATGATCAATTTACACAGAGAAAGCCAGTGTCGGTGAAGTAACACATTGAGAGCCAGTGCCGAAAGACAAACACACACACATCCATGCCTTACCCGGGATTTGAACCCAGACCCTCCCTTGGGGTAAGGATCAGAAGCCATCGCTTAGACCACTGCGCCACTGGGGAGGCCCTAAGTATTTGTTCAATAAGTAATTTGGTAAAGAAATAAATTAACCTTCAAAGCACTAAAACACTACAAGCTACTTAAACAGGTAAACAGCAACACTCCCAGTAGTAGTAGTTCGAAATACGGCACTGCACTGACCCCCCCCCCCCCCCAAGTTCGTCTCACGAAAAGTGACGTACCTTAACGGATGTTGAGCGTGGGATGTTAGTGGGTGGTCTGGGTAGTGGTGCGAGTACCAGCAGAATTGATACATTTGCGGCAAGTGGGAGAACAGCAGTAGCAAGATAATACAAAATCGTCGATGTATCAAATAATACATCGATGCAGAAAGAAGTTAATACAAAAAGTGGTCAACTTAGCACAGAACAGAGCGCATGACCTGTGATTGAAAGCTTCTAGTCGAAGCCAGAGGTGATTGGAGGATAGCTATATTTGTATGAGCCAATAGACGCACAACAGTGAATCAAATAACAAAAGATTTGACTCAAAGACAATGTCAAATGGCATAGCAGAATATGGTGCGTCATGTATTGTACCATCTGCATTACAACATCAGGTTTGCCCATGTACCAACGGTGTTTCCAGAAAAAAGACAAGAAAGATGACACCGAATTTTTCGGATGTAATAAGCACGTCTTTTGAGTCAGTTCTGACGCGAATTAAATTTATCAAAGCTATTCAAAATCAATGGAACCGGTTTGAAAAACAATCAACTGGTTCCAGCAATCGATAAAACATCCAGAAATAGAAACATCTACTTAGTTCCACCAGTGGCTAAAAAGCATGTTATGAAAATTAACAAATGGCGACGAATAGGTTCTCATTCTACAAGTAAGATACCAGAGACAAACAGATTCTCAAATCGAACAGTTAAAAGAAGAAATATAAAAAAAGGAAACATGATGTAGGTTTACGTCTGTTAGTGGAAGAATTTTGCAATGCAGAGAACTTGAAAATAGGAAGAAATTATTCTTCATGGAAAAAGCGTTCGACCTTTCCGCAGCTAGTGAGAAATATTTGCTTTACTTAAAGAGGATAATGCTCCACATCTCTGTCGTAGCGAACGGCATACAGCGAAGAAGAAATTTCTGGATAGCGTTTTTAGAAGGGGAGTTGCAGCTGTAAACTGAAGTACACAAACACCACCTGTTGACAGAACTGTGAACTACAAAATTCCCCATATACTAGCCTTAATATAAGGTAAATGTCATCAGGTGTTGAAAGAATATTTTAAATCGCACATGTGAAAGCAATTATATTGAAAAAACAGAATAAGCATATGCGCCCCTAGCGGCAAAATTTGACACTATTTTGGAAAGAAAACACACACACACACACAGTTTACATAGTTAATAGTATCTGACCGAAGAAAGAAGTTTTTCAATTGGGTTTTTAGTCCCGCATATTTTGCTGAAAACAGAAACGTGAACGTACGTTCTCTGGTGGCAGACTTGTGCGCTACGAAAAACTTGAAATTATATGAGAAACATTTTCTCACGAAAACGCTCTCCAACAAAAAAAGAATTTTTCAAATCGGACTCTTAGAAGCAGAGATATCGACAAAAATAAGATAAGCCTTTACGCCCCTGGCGGAAAAACCATGCATTATTTTAAAAAGAAAGTATTCTCAAAAAGTCTTTCGATGTGAGTGGTATCGGTCAACCAAAGAATTTTTTTCAATCGAGTTTTGAGCTCAGATTTTGCTACAAATACATCAGACACAGAAATTAACCCTTACGTCCCTTGGTGGCTAAACCATTCATCAAATATTAGAAATTATAGGCAAGGTATTTCCTATCAGCAGCTGTATCCTGTGCAGAAAGAAGTTTTCTAATCGGATTTTTTTTTAGAAGCAGAGATATCGGGGAAAACTCAATTTACTTTAACGCCTCCTAGCGGAAAGTCTGTGTATTACTTGAAAATTTTGAAATTATATGAGAGCATTTTACACCGGAAACGCTATCTAGCAAAGAAGGATTTTTTGAAATATGACTCTTAGAAGCAGATGTATTGACAGAAATAGATATACATCTACGCCCCCTGGCCGAGATACCATACATGATTTTAAGAAGAAAATATTCTCAAATTTTTATCGACATGAGCGGTATCGGTCCACGAAAGAATTTTCGCAATCGAGATTTTAGAAGCTCATATTTTGAAAGAAATACCTATGAAGCAGAAATTAACGCTTAACGCCCCGTGGTGGTCAAACTATATTTTATAAAAAATTAGAAATTGCAATCAAAACATTTCCCACCGGGAGCTGTACCCGGTGCAGGAAGATTTTTCAAATCGGAGTTTTAGAAGCAGAGATATCGGGGAAAGCGCAATTTACCTTTACTCCCCCTAGCGTAAAGTCAATGATTTACTGGAAAATTCTGAAATTATATGAAAAACATGTCGCACCGGAAACTATCCAACAAAGAAGAATTTTTATTCAAATTGGACCATTAGAAGCAGAGATATTGACAAAACTAAGATATATATCTACGCCCACTGGCATAGAAACCATGCATTATTTTAAAAGGAAATATTCCGAAATGGTTTGTCGACGTGAGTAGTAACGGTCCACAAAAGAATATTTTCAATCGAGCTGATTTTAGAAGCTCAGATTTTGTTGCAAATACACCAGAAGCAGAAATTAACACTTACGCTCCCAGGTGGCCAAACCGTTTTATACCAAATATTAGAAATTACATGCGAAAGATTTCCCATCCGGAGCTGTATCCGCTGCAGAAATAATTTTTGAAATTGGAGTTTTAGAAACAGAGATATCGGGGAAAACGCAATTTACTTCTACGCACCCTAGCGGAGAATCTATGCGTAACTTGAAAAAGTGACTATACCTAAAATAATCTTCGCTATGAGTAGAATCGAAAGGAAAAAGAATTTTTTTGAATTGGATGTTTAGAAACAAATGTATGGAATAAAATGTATTTTGAATTTGATATCTGCATTTACGCCCTCTAGCGGCGAAATTGTGCATTGTAAAAAAATCGAAATAAAGGGTCACCATTCGCACATTTCAAGCTTTCTAATGAAAAAGAAATTTTTGAAATCGGGCTAATGGTTGCAGAGCTATCGTGTCTACGGACGGACGGACTGACAAACCGATAACATAAGAATGCTTTTTTTTTCTACAAAAGACGTGCAATATAACACGTCTCTATTGGGCTTAGGACTAGAGGAAGTGAATTCTAAGTGATTAGAAACGGGTCATGTGATCTGAAAAATTGCGTTTTCAATTATACCAAGCCCATGGGAGGTTAGGAATTGACAACACCACGAGAGGACGGGTCTCTCTTGTATGGTCAGGATTTTCCAGGCCAGCAGAGGATATGTAATGGCGTGGACCATATTTTCATGCGAATTTTTGAGCGCCTTGATTCAAGAGAACAAACGCTTGAATGACCAAGCTTATTTAAACTTCGATACTGATCAAATCCATATATGCATGGCCTCTCTTTCTATACTCGTAGTGATGGATACTCCCACCAGAACAATGCACCATACCACAATGTCCACATTGCTTCGGTGTGGTTTCAGGAACATGATGGAGACTGTCCTATGCTTCACTGGCCACCCTATGACCAGTGGTTCTTAATTACTTTTCACCAGGGGCAACATTTTTCTTTTCATGGAACCGGGCCAGAGGGTGAGAACACTTAATTTGGCAAATATAAGTTACGTATCATACTGATACTCATACAAACATTATTTTTAAGATTTATTAAAGGTAATGTGAAAATCATAAAATGAATTTTACATAGTGGGTAGATGAAAAAATTAGAACAAATTTTACTCGATGCCTTAATGAAGGGAAGATTCCTGAGGATTGGAACAACGCTACAATGATCCTGCTACATAAAAAAGGTGACCTTGAGGATCTCAGGAACTACAGACCCATCAGCCTCCTATCAGTGGTTTATAAAATCTTCACTAAAGTTCTTTCACACCGCTTGAAGGTAACACTGGACATGGCTCAACCGAGAGAACAAGCTGGATTCAGGAGTGGCCACAGCACAATAGATCATATCCACGTACTGAGAGAACTAATTGAAAGAGCGAGGGAATACGAACTTCCATTGTGCATGGCTTTTATCGATTATGAAAAAGCCTTTGATTCGGTGAAACCATCAGCAGTTACAATGGCTCTGAAATCCTGCGGCATTGAAGATGCATACATTAATATTATTAATAACATCTATGAAAATGCAAGTGCAAAGATTCGGCTGTTTGAAAATACAACACACGTAAAAATTGGAAAGGGAGTGAGAGAAAGTGACACCATATCTCCGAAGCTCTTTAATGCCACATTGGAAAATGTCTTTCAATCACTGAACTGGGAAAACAAAGGGATAAAGATTAATGGAGATTATCTAACCCACCTTTGTTTTGCTGATGACGTAGTCATTTTTGCAACTACCCCATCAGAGTTACAGAGTATGATCCAGGAACTTGCTGACAAGAGTAAAGAAGCGTGATTAAAAACGAATTTTCAGAAGACAAAAGTGATGTTCAATGCTTTTACAAGAAATGAAGATTTATCGATTGATGGAGAAAAGCTGGAGATAACAGACACGTACGTTTATCTTGGACAGCAGATATCAAGTGAGGGTCACATTGATGAAGAAATTAATCGGCGTACAAAACTTGTTTGGAGAGCTTTTGGAAGAAACAGCATAATTTTCAAGAGCAATATGCCATTATGTCTTAAAAGAAAAGTGTTTGATCAATGCATCCTTCCAGTGCTTACGTACGGTGCAGAGACGTGGACCTTAACTAAAAGAGACATACAAAGGCTGAAGACAACTCAAAGTAGCATGGAGAGGTGCATGCTTGGTGTAACCAGGAGAGATAAGAAGAGGAACTCGTGGTTCAGAAAAATGACAAGAGTGGAAGACATCATGATCAGAGTTAAATCCCTGAAATGGCAATGGTCTGGGCATACTGCCAGAAGGACAGACCATCGATGGACAGCCGAAATTTTAGATTGGATTCCAAGGGACAGGAAAAGACCCAGAAGAAGACCACATGGGAGATGGGTGGATGAAATTCGAAAGTACGCGGGAGTGACATGGAGGAGACTGTTACCCGTATGTCCTCCGGAATATCGTGTAACATTGGAGGACCATGATTTCGTAGGTATGAATTTCGGAAAGGGGGCCTACAAATTAGTAAGTGTGGGAAAGCAATATATTCACCAAATAATTCCTACGGTATCGCATAGTACGAGGAAATAGTTAAACGAGGAAGAGTAGTTACCAAGTAGACCATTTAGAGAGCGCGGGAATTGGGAAAGAAAATCCGAGAAGCATAATGTGGACAGGCATTCTAAGAGGATAATTATAATACATATTTCATAATTTTTCTAAGACCTGGCTGAGCAGATTTCTTTCTTGAGGAGGAAATTCCTTATTTTTTTTCATCATTCTTTTGAATTGCTGTTTTTTTTATTTTTATTTTGCGTTCCCCGAGCTCGCCGGAATTCAAGTAAGAATACGCTCGAAACACACCCCTAGGTTAGTACACACCCCTAGGTTAGTAAAGAGAAAAACTCGGAGGTTATAACAAGCAACGCTACGAGAGTGAAATGCTCGCAATCACGGGTGGGGGCCAATTTACTGGACCACCTTCTATTATCGAAGTCACGTTTTACGCACGCTAGCGGGGAACGAACAGGGCATATTTCTCGTAGTGGGCGTAACTGGTTGACACCAACAGAAAGAGTCACACAGGAAGCGTACGTGAAAATTCTAGGGCAGCGCGGACATCCCGCGGAGCAGTTGACAAGATAAAGGAATATTCATCTTCAAGAAAACTCCATGTTCTCAAGCCTTTGCCAACGAATCGGAGGGATTCCCATACAGGGATGTAAACCAATGCCGAAGCGAGGAAAAGCGGCCCAACCAATAAGGGGAGAGCCATTTGGGTAGGACAGGAACACCCCCGAACCCCTTAAACATAGACGAGAGAAAAACGTTTTGAAGGGTTCTGAGCAGATATGATTTTGAGAGAACACGGAATGGAATGTTGACTGCTAATTCTGGGTGAACGCAGAGAGGACAGAATGGACTCTAGATGAATCCTGGGCAGAATATCGCAGAGAAAATTAAGTTAGGAGTTTTCCTGGGAGGACGCTCAAAATGGAGCAAGATGATTTCCAAGCAAGGGAAGTATGATGTTTTTTCCTGAGAGGTTTTTTTTTACAATTTTTGGGTGAAGCATCGAGTGATCTCATGCGGGCAGTGTGCATCCAGCAGGACCGGATGAGGTCCCAACCATAGACTTTATACCTATAAGTAATACCGGACGACAACGAATGTGATGAAAAGAAAATAATTTGGTGAGAAAAATTTCATAATTCCCAATATCTCGTTAGCATGATCATGATTTTGTCTCCTATACATCCTCGGTAGAAAAGATATTTTTAATCTCTTGCAAGTGCTGGATAACATAATGTGTCTTATATTTTGTGAAAGGTGAACTTTAAAATATGATTTGCGAATATCAAAAAGCATAATGAACTTAAAATATATTTTGGTTTTAATTAATAGAAATCTCCACCGATCAGTGTAATAGATTTTAAGGAAACACTAATGAAAATAAATTCTGTATTTTATAATGAAATTTACCCGAGTTTCTCAAATCTTTGAAAATTCAAAATAAGTGAATCTTTGTTTATTTTAACCTGAATAATTAAGTAGAACAATCGTAAAGTTTTGATAGAGTAGCAACTCCAAGATTTTAAGAAGAAAATAACTTTTAGCATTTAGCAAGCCCAGTCACAGGATAAAAGGTCCAAATCTGACATCATGAGTTTTTTTAAATTTCAAGCGGCATATGGAGGAATATGGGTTTCCCATGTTCTCCCATATGAAACACAACGCAATGCACCCGTCAACCCTGAGCTTGGAGACCCTCAATTAGGGAACCCAACTTCACGGTAGACACCCATAGGCAGAAGATAAAGAGTTACGAAAATTAACGGTCTTTTAAATAATTAATCCCACTGCAGCGAATAGGACGCAGCAGATGGTTCGCCCTCACATCGAGTAGGGGGTGGTAATATAAAACTGGTGCTGTGTGACCAGGATTTTTCTGATCTTTGGTTAATTAATATAAAATTGGAGCCGCTAATTAATCGAGTATACTGAATTAACAGAAGAATGCGATGTGTTTCTATTATCTTTCCTTCAATTCTGAGTAACAAGATGTAGGTTTTATAGAAAAATTAAGGAAATTGTAGCAAGATTTAACTTCAAAAAAAAAAAAAAAAATTAGCGTAGGTGAAATGCAAGTAAGAATAAGTTGCAGGAAATCAGATTATGCTGAAATAAATTTAATTTTCTAAGGAAATAGGCAGAAAATAAAATAAGAGTTATACCGTTGATTTAGTAATTGAATAGATGAAATCTTACAGAAAATACATGAAAATTAATAGTACGGAGAAAATAAATTTATACAAGTGTAATTCATGAATAATTTTGATTTATCGTTGAAAATCAAGGGAAAATTCCTTGCAAATCAAAGTGAAATTATTTTTTATGTGTTGTTTATTTGTGCATTTGAGTGTTGTGATTTTAAATCGGTAACTAGGAGGAATAATAGGTTCATTGATAACTTGGGGATTGTATAATTTAACGGTGAGGCACTGATAGAAGAGTAGTGATGAGAAGTTGTAGTGATATATATTTTAAAATCAAAAGTGCATTATTATTGAAGTGTGATTTTATTATGTGTGTTAATGCATTGATAAGAAACTGATAATTTAAGAAGGAATAGGCAGGTTAATTATTGATAAGAGGAATTAATTTTTTTTTCTGCAAGATATAGGAGCTAATAGAAGGTTAAGCAGTAATCTTGATTTGTTTTGGAAGACTAAAAGGGAATGTAATATCTAAGTGTGTGTTTTATTGTGCATTTAAATGGTAGAGGTACTTGGGAGTGTAGACAGAGAGTAGTTAAGTGGATTAATATTTGGGAAAGAGTAACAAAAAGGACTAGTGCAAAAATAATTGGTAGGAGTAATAATTGGATAATGCTGGAACAAATTTTTGAAATGAAAATAGTGTTTATTAAAGTGTGATTTATTGTGCTTTAAATGTGTGATTTATATGCATCCAGCAAGGGAAGTAGACAGAGGTTATTGCTAGTATACTAAAATTTAATGAATTTAGGAAGGCAGCATAAGTATTTGAGGAGTGGTTCTAATTTCTTGAAAAAGTGGTTATCGTATATAATTTTGTTACAAGTGCATAATTTGATCTCAAGTGGTTCTAGTGTATTTATATATATATTTAAGACGTTCAAATTTATTACATATCTTAGTGTGAAGTGCTGGTTATATATGTGCATATTTTGAGGGAATTTTGTTTAGTGTGTCGCGAGTTAGGTACAGTTAAGTTGAAAGCCGAATGCAATTTATGAGTAAGCTAGGAACGTTAATCATTTTATTCGTAGACAATTGTTTTCTGATCATAAGTCAAGTGGGTTAGCAGATGAAGCAGCGAGTTACGTTAGAGTGAATTTTTATTTTTACGTGGTAGCTTCACCGGAATTTTTCTAATTTTATGTGACTTTACGAGATTACGAAGCATATAGTAGGAGCCGTGGGAATTTAAGTTTGTAAGGTTAAAGAATAAATATATGGCTAACCAACAGAACGGAGAACAGAGCAACGGTGAACAGAATTTTGTTTCGGAAAATTGCATAGTTGATCAACAGAACCAGGAGAACGACCTTCAGGGCACTCTAGAAGGGGAAGCCGTGTCAGAAAATTGTGTAGTAGCCCCGCAGAACGTACCAATAATGGCGGGAATGTTAGCGTATATCCCCACATTCAGCGGATCGGATGAAAATCTGACCGCACGTCAATTTTTCGAAACGTTGGAGAGTACCGCCGAACTGTCAGGATGGAACGACGCCGTTAAAATTTTGTCAGCTAAAGCAAAATTCAAAGGAGCCGCCAGTCACTTTCTTTCGGAGGCCGTCGATATTAGGAGGGAGACCGAGTACGAACGATTTAAACAGGCGATAGTACAAAGATTCGACGCATTGCAACCGGTTACCGTGAGAATGCAGAAATTTACGACTTGCCGACAAAAACCAGGAGAACGGGTGGCCGAGTATGTAGCTCGTCTTAACGGCTTAGCTTATTCCTACATGGAGACGATGGATTTAGAAAATGAGCAAGTGCGAGGACTAGTAGACAGTACTAAAATGTCGCAGTTTTTGAATGGATTAAACCCCAAATTGAGGCGCACCGTTTTATCCTTCGCCCCGGAAAATTTTCAGGCAGCAGTTCAGAGAGCGCTGGCCGAAGAGTCTCACAATCTCTTATTAGACCGGGACGTTAACGCTTACGATGCACAGCAGGAATCGAGTTCGATCCCAGGGACTTCACAAGGGCAACAGAGCCATTCAACGGACCAGATAGCTGACTTGTGTTCTATGATGGCGAAGCAGCTAGCAACTCATGAGATGCAGGTGAACGCTCTGAAAAGTGAGGCAGGTCATTTGAGGGAAAGGCTAAGGCAAGCAGAGAATTCGCATCGGACGCACGCAAATCGCATGAGAAATTTCCAAAGCACTAATTATCAATCTAGGGGAAATTTACCCGACGTAGACATTACTTCGGCCATCTGCTATAACTGCGGCGATTTTGGCCATATCAAGCGATTTTGTTATCGGAACAATCGGGAAGGAGCAGCTTATACGCAACCATCGCAGCAAGCTGAAAGAGGTTCATGGGACAGGGCATCCAACCCTTCGTACCCGCGACAGCAGAATAACTTCTCCCCTGGCGACAGCCGCGGTAATCAGTATCGCTCCTACAGGAACTACAGCGCCACTTACCGAGAGGACGCTCACGTCCCACAGAATCCAAGGAATTTAGGAAACAGAAGAGAAAACCGCGTTCGTTTTGAAGAGGATGCACCAGGAAGAGAGTGCAATAGGTATTCCAGGCAAAATTCGCGTCCTTTAAACTAATTTCGGGTCAAGATAAGGGGACCGCCCTTGGCCGGAATTATAATAAGGTCCGTGGAGTTACTTTAACAAATTGTTACGTCCGAGGTGATGGAGCACTCCCGTTAGTGAAAGTTAGGATAGGAGATACTCACGCGTTTGCACTCATCGACAGCGGAGCATGTATCTCAATCTTTTGTGCTTCACTATTAGATGAGATAAAGGGAAAGATTCGTATACGTGACTTAGGATCAGCAGTTTTAGTGAAAGGCATTACTGGAAACACTTTACCTACATCTCAGTGCTATGAGATACCGGTAGAAATCGAAGGAGAAACCATTTTACATCCCTATCACGTTACTCAGCGGAAGTTGCATCAAGATTATTCTCTAATCTTAGGCTGGGATCTATTGAAGGAACACGGATACGTATTCGACGCAAGAAAAGGAATTTTGAAACGGGAAAGCAGAGCAAATTTAGCTAGAGCAGAGTACGGTAGAGGAAGGAATAACCGGAAAAGAAATTTTAAAGGAAAAGCACGTCAGTCGAAAATTCGAACCCAGGTCTTGTCCGTGCCTTCAGCGGAAAGGACCAATCCCATTAACCCCGACGTAACCAAGATAGGAAGGAACGTCCACAAGGAACTCATCCCACCGTATTCGGAAAGGGTTATTCGGATCCGATGTGGGAAATTTTCGGGATGTCAGGTTAACCAAGTGCTAGTACAGCCGTTAGAAAGATACGCCCAGGGAAAAGTACGCTTGGGTCGTTCAGTAAACACGCTGGACAAATCAGGCATCATACCCGTATTGATAGCTAACCTCACAAATCGCCCCATTCACTTCAATACGAAGACCAGATTAGCGAAAATTCAACCAATTGTATACGGAAATTTGCAAGAAGCTGCGGCGAAACAAGAGAAGTATGCAGACAGGCACGCTGCTGAAAAGAATCTACATTTAGGTGACAGAGTATTTTTGCACACCCCTTTTTCACAGCCACATTTATCGCGTAAGCTAGCTCGAACTAACTGCGGAGATTGGGAGATAGTTTCGTTCCCCACCCCAGTAAATGTTCAGTTGAGGTCAGTCGAAAATCCGAACAAATATCAGACCGTGCATAAAAATCGAGTCTTCAAGCGGACTGAACGCCTACCCCAGCTTATAGCAGAGTCACCGGTACAGGACAATATAGAGGTACAAGTACCCAGACAATCGCAGGATTTCTCTGACGACGGATCGGAGAGCACACAGGACTACGACTATCTGGATTGGGTCGATTTTCCCAGAGTAGTCATGCCGCAACCGACAAGCAGTAGAGCAATGCCGCCCGTAAGTAAACCGCCCAACATCGGAGTACCGATAAATTCGCCGCCCGCTACGTCGAGTTCAGCGCGAAGGGAGACAAACAGGGAAGTACCTCCGCCCTCGCAACATGTTGAAGAGCCGAGGCGCACACAGGCAATCGCGGAACCAACGGAGGAGACCATACCGTCACAGGATTCATATCAGGAAAGCAGCAGCCGACAAACACAAGAAGCAACGCGCCAAAAGGTTATCAGAGATCCATATCTACTACGTTCGCAGGACAGAATTCAGCAAACAGCAGCAATACACCCCACAGCAAATTCACAAGGGCCCAACACTTTGGAAATAGGCCCGAATCGCACATACCCAAAGGAAATTGTGGTCAGCGACTCGACCGAAAGACTTGAGCAGCCGGAAGATACTAGCTTTGTAAATAGAATGTTGAAAAGTCTCAGTCAACCCAGTAATCCAGAGGGAACCTCTTGGTTCGATTTAGCCGACCGCTATTTGTCGCAGCGCATTCAAGAAAACCTAAGCGCAGGGACACCAGAAGGAGCACCCGTCAATAATCTTTATCCACAGTGGAGGAAAATCGTGGCGAAACCTCAGGAATCATTGGTTTAAGCCGAGGAAGTAGGAAGAACGCTGGGCGAAGAAAAAAAAAAAATTGTGTGTGTTGTGAAAAAAAAAAGAAAAAAAAAAGGAAACAGCGATGCGGAATAAGTGGGAAGATCCCTGAATTTTCACGGTAAACGTTTAGCAGAAAATAAATTTGATAGGTGAAAAAAAAGAAAAAAAAAAAAAAACAATTTTTGCGATCTGATCAGTAATCGAAAATAATTCGTAAAAGAGTCTAGCTAGAAAATGGTGTATAAACATGGAAGAATATGCAGGAAGTAATTAATAATATTCATAGCAGGACCACAGCCTAGTACGTGCATCGCAATCTTTCCAGTTTTGAGTTCACAAACCATGGAAAACTACAAAAAATATTTTTTTTTGGCTACGATAAGGGGAAAATTAATATTAAGTAAGGAAAAATACATTACGTAAGTAAAAAGAGAAAGAATGGGTCAGGGATTAAGCACCCAGCAAAGAACCTGCGGAGGAAGCAATGTTTTTATTTCATGGAAAGACTGAACGGTACTGGTAGCAATCATTCCTTTCACAAAAAAATATTTTTTTTTTGTTGGGAAAAAAAAAAAAAAAAAAAAAAAAAAAAATATTTTTCCGCTCGAATTTTATTAATGATAGGCAGCAGGAGCATAAGCGAAGGTAATCGTAGGCAGAATGATGTCGCTCATGCACGGGGCTTGCAAGAGTAGAGGAACGGACGGACCGTGTTTCCAGTTTGAGAAACCCCGTACACAAACTGGCTGGCAAGGAGCAAAAGGAAGAATGGGAAGACGCCATCTTGGGCCGCCATCTTGAAGCAAGAATGCAAAGAAGGAAAATTTATCGGTAAAAGAACGGGAACGCTCAGTAAAATAATTTGTACAGCAAAGGCCGAGCATTTCAAAGGATGGAAAATATAAACGGGAGCACAGCACGACGGAAAAAAAAAATACTTTTTTTTTCCCTCTCGAAACTTTCTGTAGCAGAAGCATAAGTCGGAGTAATATATCACTAGAAAAAAAAAAAAAAAAAAAAAAAACGTAAGCACTTTCTGCGGAGAAATAGCCGTGCGGAAACACCGACGGAATGCAATAAGATTAGCAGCGTATCGGATAATGCAGTGGTTCAAAATTAGTATCCATGGCAGGTATTCAAAGCAATTAAAATACGCGAACCTGAAACAAAACATATTATAAGAAAGTAGCAACAAACATGATCGATGCGTAGCCTAAGCGTCACCTAACATAGCCTAACCATAACCTATCGAAATGACAGTAAAAGGCACTTACCTTGAACGGAAATATCCAGTTATAAATCAATCCCGAAGAAGTGAGAAAATTTTTTTTTGTGAGAAGTGTTATGTTCTTTGGCACAGAAGGCAGGTATTTCTGGATTAAATAAAAAGAAAAAAAAAAGGAGAGGGAAAGAAAGAGAAATAAAACGTTGGTTATGTACAAGGAAGAGGCATGAGGTTAGGGTCGAACCCTAATCCCTCATGAGAGATCCGCCGGAAGGTAGACGGAAGCCGCACGTGCAATTTGTTTCGTGCAAAGTTCGGCAACGCTCCGAGATGAGTTCCATTCGTTCGAATTCCACAAGCACGAGTTCGGAACGAAGCCTGATCTCTCGAGTGTCAAGAGCAATTAAGCGACAACTGGCGCAATCACAAACGCCGGCGTTGTCTCTAAGTAAACGTCGGGCTCGTTGGTAACGTGGGACCAGGCCCAGCTCCCCATCCTCTACCACCGCAGCACACGAGGAGCAGTTGCAGATTCTCCCAAACCACAATTGGCGTCGAGCATGCGACAAATGCGACGATGTGAGATGAGGATTAATACGTGCAGACATGGTGCAACGATACCAATAGAGAAAGTAAAAGGAGATAAAGCAGAAGAGGAAATTTGAATGACAAGTGCACCAGACGAAAAGAAGCGTGATGTTTCAATGAAATCCGTCAGCAAACTGAGCACTGACCGGCAGAAATTAGAGGGGTGGTTTTAGCCCCAGGTAACAGAATACTAAGTGGATGCTTCTACATAGGCTAAACAAGAAGCCTCCGATGTAAGCAAAACATGCAAGAGGCTACGCTATTGTGCGCTCACTTACACCCACAGGCATCAGCGCAGGTGTTTCAGATTTCGAGCCGTGAGAGACGGTCAACACAGGAACGACCCAAAATTTTTGGAGCGACGAATTTGCAGGGGTGACATCGCCCAAAGGGGACCCTCGCAAGCATTTTCGAGGAAATCCCCTATTTTCCGAAATCATCGGCGTTCCTTAAATGGTCGCCGCACACCTGCGAATACACGAGAAAAGCATCTGGTCGTGAAATCAGAAATAGCCAGGAATGAGAATACAATGGTAATACGCGAGAAAAAAAAAGAGAGAGAGAAGGAAAAAAAAAGAGTAAAGCACTAAAGATAAAATGGCAAGAAATAGTTCAGCAAAGAACTAACGATTAAGTTAAACAACGTAAAAGGGAAATAAGCGACTATACGCGGGTAATATCTGGTAGACAATACGACAAACACGAAAAGGGAAATTAATAATTTTTCTTTTAGAAGTAGTAGACGCACCAGCGAATGGAAATAATAGCTGCAGAATAGATAAATGGGAAGTAAACAACCGTTATCTAATTATAATTTAGTAAGCTTAAGAAACACGAGTGATGAGATTTTTATTTTTATTGTTGTTGTTGTTGTTGTTGGAGAAAACCTACAAGTAGGAAGAAAAAACAATACAATTAGAGAAAAGGGAAGCCTGGGATGGAATGCGCTTCGGAATTTCGAAAAAAAATGTATAAATAAATATGCACATAAAAACCCCTCACTTCTCGTAGGTCAGAGTGAAACGAGCTTTTCGAAGGAAATATTACTAGTTCTTAATGTAAAGCGTATATAATGCATGTGCAAGAGAAATACCGAGGTGATAAGGAGTAATTTCATGTGTATGTTTGTTTTGAGATAATTATGGCCGACAAGTGTTGACAGAACCATTACCACTTTTAGGGTATTTGAAGAGAGTGACATTCGTCAATAAAATGGACAAGATGAACGTGATTGCGTTCGCCGTGGTAATCTGGACAGTTAGCGGAGTAGCTGCTAATCACGAACTTTGTCATTTCAAGGGAGATAAATATCAGTGCACTGTAGCATCTCGTGCCGAACTTTTGAAACTAGGAATGCCGCGGAGTGCTTGTCATGCACATTCATGCGACGAGTGCGTGAAAGCCTGGAGGACATTCATTACGCACAACCATGAGCTTATCGAACCGAGAAATTTCTTCGTTCAGCAGGAACCGAACCCACAAGGAGCCCTTTCATTAATGGAGTGCACAAGAGACGGTTTACACTGTGCCTGCACTGCCGATGCACCGTGCAGTGGAACGAGCGAATATTGTGCACTGGCGAGCTGTGTGAATAAATCCGTCACTACGTGCAACTGCCGCCTAACGCCAGCAGTATCTACACTGATACATGAAGCGGAAGGACTACGGATTTCGAACCCATCGCTGATCTCTTTCACAGAGTGCGTTGGAAAACCGCGCACTAATATTTTACCTCGGCGCCGTCACCAGAGACATTTGCTGTCTGACGAAGAGGCAGTATTTCAAAGGGAAAATATCAAAGTATCATACAACGACCCAATCATCACCAGCTCACTTCCAGGAACCCTGGTGATTCGAGTTAGAGGTATGGAGCGGGTTATCACTTTAAGGAACGCTCCGTATCAGACATCATTGCCACCGGAACTACTAGAGCTTTCTGCGGAACTAACTTTGATTTTCGTTACCACGGATGGAAAAACCCTAAGGGGTGCTTTGCAAATCGTAGGTAGAACAACGTGTAGACCCCTACAGTGCATACTGTGTCGTGAGATGCTACGACAGCTAAAGTGTTTACCCCACGCAGTCGCTTATGTAGTGTATATTGTACTAGTCTTAATTTCAGCGGTAACCTTTCTATATGCCAGGAAAGTAGTAATTAGCATCTGGAAGCTGTTGTATGGAGTCGGAACAATTCTTTGGAAGTCATATAGATTCCTCAGAGGAACAACGTTTGTGGCAGTAAAGACAGGAGCCCTAACAGCAAATGCTTTACGTAACGGAGTAAATCAGATGCACGAATATTTGGAGAGGCAAGTTGCCCGTCCAGCGGCGCAACCGCCTTTACACGGACTGGTACTTTTGAGCTTATTTCTGTTGGTAAACGGAACTTCCGCGGAATGTAACGCACATTCGATTGTTGCATCAAAGGTGAAGGAGTGCACGGACTCAGAGGTAGAGCACAACTGCCGTCTAACTACTAATGCGCAGGTAACCCTAATGAATTTGGGGCATGAACAATGCATATGGTTTACGGACCAGGAAAATGACCATACACTTTTTTCCTTGAAAGTAACCTACCAGCAGGCAAACTGTATCTGGCACACGACGAGAGACTATTTTACGCACGTGACTACAATGCGTTATCTCAGCCAATTGGTTTGTGCAAATCACGAGACTTGCAATTGGGGAAAAGGATGTGTGCGATCAAAACAATTTGACGCACTGACAAAACAATCGCTAGATTGGCCCGGCATCACAGGCTGTCAGCCGTCCGACAGTGGGTCCACGTCATGCTGGATCATTGACTCGCAACATTGCCATTTCTTTCGAATATGGCTGGAAGCAGATTTCCTGCGAGCATACGACGTACGCAGAATAGTATCGATGCAGTGTAGTTATCAGCTACTAATTCAACAGCACAACAACGACACCGTAGAGACTCTGACGGTTAAGAACCAAGCCACGACCTCTACGGGCATCACAGTGCAAGTAGTCGGATCACTGGACCAGCCTACACAAATCGTGAACACACATCTGATCTCTCGAGTGGGAAACCCTCAAGAGAGTTATATTGAAAGGGCAAGCTTACCTTCACGACCGATGAAAGGACATATCGGCGATACGCAGAGCAACGAATCGATGTCGAAAAATTTTATCTTCGACGAAAGCATGTTTTCTTGTAGCTATTATGAGGACTCTATGAAATGCCACCGACAACAGTCGTATTTACTGAGTATGATAGAACAAAAAAGAGCGCCTTACCAATGGCCTCAGCATGGCATCAACTGAAGGTTGACGGAAATGGCCAACTTGTTTCGGAACTGTTACACTCAGCCCCTATAGTGGTAAATCTTCAATTACAGAAGTACAAGTACTCGATCGAAACCAGAACTGTCTGCCCAAAATTCACGGAGGCAGAAATCAAGGTAACAGGCTGTTTTGCATGCGAGCCCTTGGCTACGGTAGAGATCGAAGCTTTCTCATCGTGCGCAGCCGGAATTGTGGACGTTCACTTCGAAAAACTCACGGTGCACACTCGATCGGTAAAACTACAGACGGAAAGACGAACGATCAAGATAAATCTAAAGACGGACGCTAAGTGCCACAGCGAAAAACTCTGCTTAAAGGCCCGAACCGTTACCGCTTGTACCACTTTAGACTTTTGCGTAGAACAACCTTCAGTTCAGCTGACTTATCCTAATATCTCCAGCGCATACTGGCAACCAGCAGGCCCACCCGAATGGAGCAGTGGGCTACTGTTCAACGCCTTCGGCACTTCCCTGTTCGGAGCTTTCAAAATAATCGCAGCCGGAGCCGCTGCGGTAATAATAATTCTGTTTATCGCTTCGTCGGTCATCACTTGCTGCAGGCGGTAAATGTTACCAGGAACTATTCCTCGGCGCAATGGCACGGCACCCATATGAACTGAACGTGGAGATGGTGTTAGCCTACATCACTCCCGTCGGTTAGGCTGATCTCCAAAGGAACTCTGAGAAACTAGCTGAGTGCTTAAGAGATGGGAACGCCCAAAACCGAAACCATATCGCCGAACGGAGGCGCGTACCCGAGCAAATATTGTGTGTCGCCGAGAAGACGGCGGCTGAAGAAATCTGTCACTATCGGAAAGAATTCATATATATATATATATATATATACAGTGCATATGTTATCTGTCAATGTCAAACTTAGAATTAGATTCGGTGGAGGAATTTAATATTTATTGAACATTATTATAATAATCTTACTCGTAGTTTTATGTTTATTGTATGTGCTTATAATTACATTATGTGTCATATGTGTGCATAAGTTTTCGCAAATAATTGTAATTCATCGCATGTTGAAATGAGCGAAAACGAGCAGCCTTGCAAGAGAGGAAGGAATCCACAGCACCTAACTTTGGGGGACAAAACTCTTCAACCCTATGGGAGAGGGAGATAATGTTACCCGTATGTCCTCCGGAATATCGTGTAACATTGGAGGACCATGATTTCGTAGGTATGAATTTCGGAAAGGGGGCCTACAAATTAGTAAGTGTGGGAAAGCAATATATTCACCAAATAATTCCTACGGTATCGCATAGTACGAGGAAATAGTTAAACGAGGAAGAGTAGTTACCAAGTAGACCATTTAGAGAGCGCGGGAATTGGGAAAGAAAATCCGAGAAGCATAATGTGGACAGGCATTCTAAGAGGATAATTATAATACATATTTCATAATTTTTCTAAGACCTGGCTGAGCAGATTTCTTTCTTGAGGAGGAAATTCCTTATTTTTTTTCATCATTCTTTTGAATTGCTGTTTTTTTTATTTTTATTTTGCGTTCCCCGAGCTCGCCGGAATTCAAGTAAGAATACGCTCGAAACACACCCCTAGGTTAGTACACACCCCTAGGTTAGTAAAGAGAAAAACTCGGAGGTTATAACAAGCAACGCTACGAGAGTGAAATGCTCGCAATCACGGGTGGGGGCCAATTTACTGGACCACCTTCTATTATCGAAGTCACGTTTTACGCACGCTAGCGGGGAACGAACAGGGCATATTTCTCGTAGTGGGCGTAACTGGTTGACACCAACAGAAAGAGTCACACAGGAAGCGTACGTGAAAATTCTAGGGCAGCGCGGACATCCCGCGGAGCAGTTGACAAGATAAAGGAATATTCATCTTCAAGAAAACTCCATGTTCTCAAGCCTTTGCCAACGAATCGGAGGGATTCCCATACAGGGATGTAAACCAATGCCGAAGCGAGGAAAAGCGGCCCAACCAATAAGGGGAGAGCCATTTGGGTAGGACAGGAACACCCCGAACCCCTTAAACATAGACGAGAGAAAAACGTTTTGAAGGGTTCTGAGCAGATATGATTTTGAGAGAACACGGAATGGAATGTTGACTGCTAATTCTGGGTGAACGCAGAGAGGACAGAATGGACTCTAGATGAATCCTGGGCAGAATATCGCAGAGAAAATTAAGTTAGGAGTTTTCCTGGGAGGACGCTCAAAATGGAGCAAGATGATTTCCAAGCAAGGGAAGTATGATGTTTTTTCCTGAGAGGTTTTTTTACAATTTTTGGGTGAAGCATCGAGTGATCTCATGCGGGCAGTGTGCATCCAGCAGGACCGGATGAGGTCCCAACCATAGACTTTATACCTATAAGTAATACCGGACGACAACGAATGTGATGAAAAGAAAATAATTTGGTGAGAAAAATTTCATAATTCCCAATATCTCGTTAGCATGATCATGATTTTGTCTCCTATACATCCTCGGTAGAAAAGATATTTTTAATCTCTTGCAAGTGCTGGATAACATAATGTGTCTTATATTTTGTGAAAGGTGAACTTTAAAATATGATTTGCGAATATCAAAAAGCATAATGAACTTAAAATATATTTTGGTTTTAATTAATAGAAATCTCCACCGATCAGTGTAATAGATTTTAAGGAAACACTAATGAAAATAAATTCTGTATTTTATAATGAAATTTACCCGAGTTTCTCAAATCTTTGAAAATTCAAAATAAGTGAATCTTTGTTTATTTTAACCTGAATAATTAAGTAGAACAATCGTAAAGTTTTGATAGAGTAGCAACTCCAAGATTTTAAGAAGAAAATAACTTTTAGCATTTAGCAAGCCCAGTCACAGGATAAAAGGTCCAAATCTGACATCATGAGTTTTTTTTAAATTTCAAGCGGCATATGGAGGAATATGGGTTTCCCATGTTCTCCCATATGAAACACAACGCAATGCACCCGTCAACCCTGAGCTTGGAGACCCTCAATTAGGGAACCCAACTTCACGGTAGACACCCATAGGCGGAAGATAATAGAAGATAAAGAGTTACGAAAATTAACGGTCTTTTAAATAATTAATCCCACTGCAGCGAATAGGACGCAGCAGATGGTTCGCCCTCACATCGAGTAGGGGGTGGTAATAAGACTGGCACAAGACAGACCGTTGTGGAGGAAACTTGGGGAGACCTTCGTCCAGCAGTGGATTGATAATGGTTGACAAAGATGATGATTAACGTAAAATTACAAGAGGTGATTTCGAATAACTTGCACTTAAAGAGGGTATTTCAATTTTCCAATTCAGGAGGAAACTTGTGATTAAAATTCGCATATTTAGTAGTTTGGTACCAACCAAAACTTACCGTTATTCAGAGATGTCCGCTTATGGAGCTTTCACTGTTATACTTATCTTCAATATTTTTATAAAACGCAAATAAATGGAAAAAATAATCGAATGAAGATATGATTAAATTGTTTTCTTATCGTAATGTGCCCAATAGAAAGCGTTCGATATTGTATTCTTGGCATACAGACAAAGTTGTGCTGCACAGTAGGCATAAAGGAATAGCCCCTTTTCTCCATGGTAAAATAAACGAATACTTCTGTGTCCAATCACTGTCAAACTCACTATTTTCGCTGTCAACTTTTCTCTTCTTCAGCTTTGAGAACGAAACGACATTTTGAAGGATCACAGTAATTATAGATGTTATGCTCTGCGCTGCACGAAGCATGATACGGAGTAAACCGCGGGAAGAGTTGGCTACAAACGCTGCCAGCGAGAATTCATAGATGTCGCGTCGAGTGGAGAAACGAACTCACGGATACGAGAGTCCTTCTCACTCTCTCCCGTGATGCCTAGCATAGGTGCGTCACAAAATCCCGCAGAAAACTACGGAATTACGTTTATCATTTGTCACATGTGAATGCACATGCTGAAACCTTTAAACAGTCACAGAACTAAATCAAACACAAATATTTATACTATTTCATATTATAAATATTGATAAACACTCTTTTTTTCTTTTTCGCCTGTGGAATTTACACATTTCTTTTCTATTTAATTTTTACCGCTGGCAAGACTGACACCTCGCGGGTCGCCTATTGAGAACCACTGCCCTAGACTTTCAATCCCATGGAGTATTTGTGGGATGAAGTCGAACGTTGGACGTCTGGATCTTCCGCCATCTAGTCTGTGGAAGAAGAAAACTGAGTGCTATTCGACATGCATGAACCATATTTCACCGGTTTACCGAATTTTAATCGAATCAATGGGGAGACGAACTGCTGATGTTCTGAAGGCTAAAGGTGGCCTAGCATATTATTAGGTAGGCGGCCCAACACATTAGCTAAGTGGTCCAACACATTAATAGGTAGGTGGTAGTGTTAAATTGGTACCTAGTGTGTAAAAATGTTTTGAGAGGTCTGGATATAGCTCACTATGATGATCTCGCAGGTTGGTGAGTAGTTTAGTTACTCTCATTCCGAAGCTATAGTCATATGTATGGTATTTACATTCCCTGCGATCTCTCAGCAGAATTCATTCTGTAGGACCATTCTGCATCACCGGATTGATATAAATGCAATAAGAAACCTAAAACACAATCTGAATATCAATCATTATAAAAATGCGGTAAACAAAAGAAAAAATTTATTTCAAACCGGGATTGAGACATCAAAAGTTCTCTCTCCGCTTCCAAACAAGAAGAGATAAATCATAGAAAAGAAAATGGGGGAAAGGGGTGTACGCACCTCTAGCAAATTTTCTGCCTCTTTCTGAACTAATTCTTTCTTTCTAGATTTTAAATTATCTTAACAGATCTATATCCTCTATCACATCTGTTTTTAGTTAGCTATCCTACTAGCTCAAACAGCAAAAAAAAAAAAAAAAAAAAAAAAAAATCAATCAATTTGTGCTAAGCTTATAAAAAGGCCAACTGACAATTTTCGTGCCTGAGCCAGATAGCATGAGTGAGTCTCGCTCGCTGCGGCCAACAAAAATTGAGCGCAATATACTCTCAAGCTTGCGGGGAGACAGAGTATGGGAGGAGGGGGAGGGATAAAGGCTCTAAAGTAAATAAACTGAGCAGTATTTCTTGGAAATCAAACCATTTTTTTTTTCCGCTGTTGGCCATGTCTTCCTTTAAAATAAAAAGGTACCCATCCACCCATTACACGTTGCCACTAGCTTGCTACTGTTGCTTATGATTTTTCTTCCTTTACGATTTTTCTCTTTTGTTATGGTGTCCTACATTCTTCTCTGGACTATGGGCGCCACAATGGATGCTCATGCTCCATCAATCTAACAACTAATTGGCAGACGCAAGCCTGACACCAGGACCTTCTGGACAGTTTCTTAGAAACCAAGGATTTTAGATCATCTGGTAAAGACACTAACACCAGCAACTTCAGGGTGATCACTAACAAAGTTTATGTACTTGTGACCTATACCCCTTTCTTCGATCTTCTCTCTCTTCAAGAACCGCCTGCTCCAAATATGGTCCGCCCTCTCTACACAAAGTGCATACATCAACAAACCCCCCCCCCTCCAAAACACATTTACTTCACGGGTTGTTTTTTTTTGCATGCTGAATTATATGACTTTGCCGCCACATATGAAAGACATACAATAAAAATTAATAACCGTTAACACCAAGAACAAAAGCTCCTTTTTGCGCTTAATTGTAACAATAACTCTTTTGTGATGATTTGGATTGTTTCACTAAAGGCGAGACCAATCGTTGTCTCCAATCATAATCGTCTCGAATGAGAATATTCACCGGGAATTTTTTTTTCTTATACGTATATGTGTATATACTCTACCATTAAAGAAGGAAAAGAAAAGTTCAGTCCGGCGCCCACCGAACTTTGCGCCCGGTGCAGCGGTATCACAGCTCGCGCCCGGTGCAGCGGTATCACAGCTCGCACCGTTTTAAAGCCGGCCCTGGCATAACATGATTTCAGTACGACTTGCACTTTTTATATGGAAAATGTTTCCTCTGACAAAATTTATGATGCACTTTATATCTCTCTGAAGTTTTCCGCTAGGTTACGTACATGCTGATTTTCATTTAACACACTATTTCTTTCTAATTTAAGGCGGATAGGTTTTTACTTTTCTTTTAGCATCGAACTTAGGAAACATGGCCAAGTTTATGCACTTTTTACTTCGCGAACCTTCAGTTTTTACGCTTTCCAACCGTATGTTGAAGAAACGTATATGCTCCAGCTTTGTCCGTCCGTCTGCCCGTCCGTCCGTCCCCACGATAACTGGCGTAAAAATGGTTCGATTTCGATGAAATTTTAGTATGTGGTAGGGGACAACCCGGGGACGAACCCTATTGAAAATGGGTGAAGTGGGGTCAAAGGTCACGACATAGGAGCGGGATCCATTCCATTGCCCTTATGCGTCATAATTTGCGTAAATATGGTTCGATTTCGATAAAATTTTAGTATGTGGCAGGGGACCACCTGGGGACGAACTCTACTGAAAATGGGTGAACTGGGGTCAAATGTCATGACATAGGAACAGGATGCATTCCATTGCCCTTATGCGTCACAACGTGGGTAAAAATGGTTCGATTTCGATGAAATTTTAGTATGTGGTAGGGGATCACCTGGGGATGAACCCTATTGAAAATGGACGAAATGGGGTCAAAGGTCAGGGCATAGGATCGAGGTCCATTCCATTTCATCGCCCTTATCCCATACTATTAAAGGAGCAATTCTTGTATGTATGTAAATTTTATTTTGAAAACGACTAAGGATTTTGATGAAAGTCGTTAACCTACCGTTTTCTGGTACTAGAAATCGATTCAGCTTGATCTCGACTTTAGGAAAATTCGTTTAGTGGGTTAAATAACCACCCCGAATTACCACGTTTTTAGTGTCATTGCGTCGTCCCATTAATGTTACCCATGCTTAGAAATCTTATGACGTCACACTCTCGCGATTGCGATGTAGGCGCGCGCGGTCACGCCATCTGTCTCATTACATCACGCGTTGTGTGTGGATCTTAAAGTTTTACGACGTCACACACTTGCGAGCAGATGGTCGCGATTCGCATCTGCCCCATTATGTCACGCGTTGTGTGCGTATGTCCGTCCGAACGATAACTCGCGTAATTCACCACTCTATGCGTCATAACTAACGTAAAAAAAGGTTCGATTTTGATGACATTTTAGTATGTGGTAGGGGACCACCTGGGGACAAACCCTATTGAAAATGGGTGAAATGGGGTTAAAGGGCAGGACATAGGAACAGAATCACTTCCATCGCCTTTATGCGTCATAACTTACGTAAAAATGCTTCGATTGCGACAAAACTTTATCATGTTATTTCGGAGGTATACTGAACCGGGTCTGTTGAATATCATCGAAATGGATCAAAGGTCAGGGCACAGAACCGAGATTTATTCCACAGCCATTATCTTGAGTAATGATTTCTGGTATGTTAGAAACGGTATCATAATCAGTGCATTGCATGATTTTGCAAACTTGTTTAAAAACTGTTGATTATGTTTTCGAATATTCCTTAAAGTACCTTTAGCAAAGTAGGCTGGTGACTTTTGTAGAAATGCATGTTCATTACACTACACATCCCTAAATCTGACGGCATCTTCCATATGATTGGGATTCAAAACAATTTTACGCCCAGAAGAGAGCCATGGACAAGAACATAATTTACTGCTCCTTGCCTGCTTAACAATAACTGCGTTGATCGAACAAATCCTGAACACCAAAATTTGCGATCATGCTTGATATTCATATCAGTAACGAAACAATTAAGACAAGATCTTCGTCTACATTTCTTTTTCTTTGGGGGGGGGGGGGGGGACCTGTCTGTCTTGTGTATTTTATTCTTACTTGTTGTAAGTGCTGCAGGATGCTCACGCAGGAGCACTGGATGCTCCATGTTTCAAAAGACACTAATTGTCGGGAATTGAAAGAGGCATAAAAGAGAGTGAGAACACTGGAAGACACAGACGAGCCAAATCCTCTATGATGCCCAGCATACGTCGAGTCATCTTGAGACTTCGGGGAACGCGAAATCCTGGAAAATAATAAATAAAACGCTATCTTAATGGGAATGCGACAAACTACACGTAAGCCAAAAATTGCGACATCGTTTTGGTATGTTTCGCTTCTTGTTTCGGAGAAAGGTCTTTCAAGATCACTTACAGTTAATGGTAATTGCATTAAACATTTGCTGGAAGAAGAGTCCTCACGGAAGGAGGAATCTAACAGTAAATATATCACCTGTGTGTGCAACAATAGAAAATGTTAAGTGCGCGTAAACATTAACTGACACTCTGCTAATGTGAGCAACGAATACAGTGCTTAAATTTTGAAGATGACAATCCGATTTTTGGCGTAAATGTGACAAGGATGGTAAGTCAGATAATATCCGAAAACTTGAAAATTTTCATCAAAAATTAAATTCAAATTGATCGGAAACTTGAAACTTGGTCGTTCTGGGTGGTGTAGTGGTTAGCATACCTAGGCGTTTTTCTGGGAGACGCGGGTTCGTGTCCCGCTCCAGGACGATGAAAATTTTCAAGTTTTCGGATATTATCTGACTTACCATCCGTGTCACATTTACGCCAAAAATCGGATTGTCATCTTCAAAATTTGTATTATATGGCGTAATCCCGTATTTCTTTCATGATAAAGTGCTTAAAACCTGATTATTGTTGATTTTATCGGCATGTATAAAGGCAGAGGTATTCTGAGAATTCAGGAATTGTCGAGTTGGCAGGCTTGGGGAAGCAATTATCAGTGTATTTCGAATTCTTCAAGGGTTTCTTCTGGGGGATTATCATTGCTAATACAGTTATGACTTGTACAGTCAGTATTAGCCTTGGTATTAGCTGCCATTCAGTGGCGAGCAAAGTCAGGTGCTTCGAAAGCTCAAAGGTCCGGGGAGAAAGCCAAAAATAGACTAAGAAGAATTTACTGTGCTCTTTTAATGCCCATGACAATATACTTTAAACGCTTAATACTTTTTTATTGCTATTGTATTATGAAGACATCCGGATAACTAACTGTAAATAGCAGATCCAACTTTTATTCATAATAAGTCAGCATACGGGAAATACGTAAATGCGACTTTCCATAATAAGTGAACAGAGGGCATTTCAAACCAGGAAAACATGGCTGAGTATTCTCTGAATGGGATCTGAATTGTTCTCAATGCCACAGCGAAGACACCGCCTTCGTGGTCAGACGTTATGCACTTTAGTCACGGCGCATAACAGAACAGAAGAAAGAAATATCCCGAAAATTGATGCGTCGTGGTTCAGGATCCATTTGCTTGCCAGGAACTGCTCGATTCGAACATTGTGGGCATCCCCAGTGGCGCAGTAATCGCCCGCTTCTGACCATTCATCCGAGATGGGTTCGAACCCGATGAGGCATGGTTGGTAAGGTATATCTGCTTTACGACGCTGGCTCTCTCCTATCCCTGGAACTAGCGGTCCCAAATTAGGGACGGGTAACAATTTATTGTCCATAAAGTTTCTTACGGTAATAGTGAAACCCCGAAATGAAAAAAAAAAAATCAAACTTTCTGCCGTGTCTCTGCAAGCAAAACGCACCTGTAAAATGCAGAAAACAAATAAGTTACCATTCATTAAATGCTGATTAGAGGATGCGGGGTGGGGGGGGGGTGAATATAACCTAGTAACTTGATGACAAGAATAAAGAAGTTGGATTAAAAATGAAAAATTTATGTCAAGTGCTTTGACAAAAACTGAAATTTAGACACCTTTCGGATAAAAAAGAGAGACTTTAAGGCACACACACACTTTCAACTTGCATCGCCTTCCTGGCATCGCAAAGTTTTTAAAAATTTTCTACTAAAAATTGCTCTAAATGTTTAAGTCACATCACACTGCCAACGGGAACTGAAAAAATCAGCACTATTTTTGTGGAGCTCAATTTCTAGCAGCATCAGTCCTGCAGAATGGTACTGCAAATACTTCACATTTTGTCCTTGGTGAACGTGGCACACGGAAACTTAATAGGTTTACAATTTGAATATCATTTATCTCTCCTTTGATGATACCGTACAGAGACTTAAGTTGGAGAGCCTTCCTTCTCGATTGTAGAGAGGTCATCTTGAAGAACAGCTCAGCCGTCGGAATATCCGCGATATAATCACCAGTAGATTTATGGAAAAGGTGTCAAGGAAATTTTTGTGAACTTTCTCAATTTCATTTATTAATGTAACGAGGCAAGGGCTCCAAATGATCGCCGCATACTCTAGTGAAGATCTGACCGTAGTCTAAAAAATACGAATAAGATTTTGAGGATTGGAAAAATGCTTAGAATGTCGCATGATGAATCCAAGATTTCTATACGCTGAACGTACATTTTGATATGGCTTTTAAAGTTCAAGTTGGAATCAAATGTGGCTCGCAAGTCCTGAACATTGTTCGGCTAAAAGAATAGTCGCCAGCTTTGTAGTCAAAAGAAAAGGAAACGACGTGACACACGGAGATGTTGAGGTGGAGATGGTTTAACGTACACCACTGAAGCAGGTTATGGATGCAAGTTTGAAGAGCAAGACAGTCACATCGGCAGTCTGTACATTGCGATAAAGCTTGAGATCATCAGTGAACAAGAGACAAGGGCCATCAATGTAAAAAGAGAGATCATTAATGTACATGGTAAACAAAAGTGGTCCTAAATTAGGGCCTTGGGGTATTCCAGACGTAAAAAGAGAGGTCATTAATGTACATGGAAAACAAAAGTGGTTCTAAATTAGAGCCTTGGGGTATTCTAGACGTGGCAACATAGGAATCAGAAACAGGGTTGTTATAAATAACAGATTGGGATCGATTGAAAAGATAGGACTAAAACGAGGACAGCTGATTATCACTGAAGCCTAGACAGTTTAATTTCTTGAGTAAACTGCCATGATGAACTTTGTCAAAAGCTTTTGCAAAGTCAGTGTAAATAACATCAACCTGTGATTCTCTGTCAATAGATGAAGAAATATCCTCTGTGATGTGGAATAGGTTGGTAAGCGTTGAGGCTTTCTTCGTGAAACGTGTTGTGCAGAGCTGAGGACACGTTTGAAGTGATCATATAGCTTAGAATAAATAAGAGATTCAACTATATTCGCTAGGACAGGAACGATAATTCTCAATAGGCTCTCGGCTGCCTTTCTCGAAAACAGGAATAACGTTCGTTTCTTTTTTCAGATCAGGAGAGAAACTACCAGTAATTACAATGAGATCTGCTGTCGCATATCTGTTGATATGAGGTGGAGATGGTTTAACGCATATCTGTTGATATGCGATTGCAGATCTCACACCACATGTAACATAAATGTCAGTGCTATGTGCTTAAGTGACCACCCTTATGAAACTTCGATTCGTTTACCTTGACACACGTTTAACTTTCCCGTTTCTTCCACATCAGGGTAACAAAATACCAATCATTATTAAATTTCGCTTTGATAGATATTGAGTTACTCCGTAAACTACACACCCAGACATCACCGTGGACAGAGTCGTATGTTTGGAGGAGCCTAAATTGGGCGCTTCTGTAGAAATTTCGAAGTCAAATTCCTTTGGGATTACAATACATTCTCATACATTATTAGTATCAAAGATTGAACATGGGGAAGGTAGAAGAAGGTAACTAAAAAAAAAAAAAAAAGTTATTTTTTAGGGATGGCGGGCAAAGTGAGGGGCCCCAAAACTGATGCTATACGCAGGGCCTAGGTAACTAACTCTTACTGCTTAAAACTTCAGAAAATCTCCACTATCGGATTACAGAGTAAATCTCACTTATCTGGGCCAACACCCTTTTACACTTGTATTTCACTCATTAACACGCACTAGAGATAATCCCTTTGCCATACAAGACAGGAGCAAAACAGGCACACTTCAACTACTTATGTACTAAGCCGATTGTGATGCGTCTAATCGCGTGTATATGACCAGGGATGTTACATGACAGTAACAGTCTTTAAAACATGCTGATTTTGTCTGCTCTGACCAAAAATGGCGCGAACAAAGAATTTCCAAGTTAGAATGTACATACGTATTTACAAATTATTTTTTATTTGTAAATACATTACAATTATTTTTAATTACTCGTATTTTAAATCATTTTTTTATTATCTGGGGCCTAGCCAATCTTATACACACTACCTGCATTTTTCATTCATTAAACCCTACGCCATTCAAGGAAACCTGACACTGCCAAACAATTTACAGTAAGAGTCAGTGGCGTAGCCAGAAATTCCTAAAGGTGAGGGGGGGGGGGGTCCATGGGTTTGATTCATTGGTGAAAGCCTCGTATACACATAAACATCGCTTTAAATTCGTGCTGTCTCCCCTCAAGGGGGGGGGGTTCAATCCTCGAATCCCTCATCTGGCTACGCCACTGGTACTGCAGTGCGGGGGGTCCTCGGGGTTCTCTAGCCTGAGCAAAAAGATTTTACAATTTTTTTTGCGGAAACTTCGTATGAAGCTGGTTAAAGAAATAGCCAAGAAGTAAGGCAGCTTTAAAAAAGATTTTAATTTTAAGAAGAAAAGCAATTTTTCTCAGTAAATACGTAAAATCTTATAGAAATTATTTTAGCTGCTTTTGTTCATAAAAAACTAGATGACGGGAAAGCAACTATTCAAAAGAACTTGAGACCTTTGTACTAGCCCTTGCTGTTACAAGAGGGCCTCAAAGTTCACGTCCCTTGCAATAGTTTCTATGCAGGTATGTTAACAAGAGAATGTAAAAAATATCAGTTCAATGAGCGGAATTTTTATACCAATGAGGATAAGGTGTTATTTGTTACAGTTGTTTGCACATAACTATGCATCCCGCGAATAGAATGAACTGAAAGGTGTTCTTCGCGGAAGCGAAAAATCAGACCTGTGTCATTTTTTTTTACAGCACAGTCAAAAGATTTTTTTACTATGTGCAAAACATTGTGGCATTATGCTAAGTGTTTTTTTTATAATCCAGAGTAAATAATTTAAGTAGTTTTACATTTTTCATGCTACAGTTCTTAATCGTTACTTAGTTATTTGCTTACATATGTTGTGACATTTCGTATAAATCGGAAAAGACAGACACTGTCACACAGCAGCTGGATGTTTTGTGTGTGCAATCGTGAGGCATTTCTAAAAGCAGGCCTTAGTTCTTTAAAATAATAAATTTTGTACGATATGATTAATTTTAACGTATTTCGTAGTAATTTGCATCGGAAACCAGGGCAATCATTTTAATTAAAACGTACACATTTGTGTTTCACGCAATAAAGTGAAATAATTTTGATTTTACCAAAAATACTTGTAGGTTGCAAATAATTTTATTTATTAAAACACCCGTAAAAACAGGTCACTAATATGGAAGTTAAAATTTTGATAATTAAAAGTAATTGATTTTCACAAAAGGGCCTCGAAAACATTTTTTGCTGGGGTCCTAGAGTTTTTCCGGTACCCCACTGATAAGAGCACACGGTAAAAGCTTTTGAAGGAGAATCAACTACTGTCTCACAGGCTTACCTCACCATTTATGAGTTGTTATTTGAAACTACCCTCATTACGGTATCTTTTTTCTCTATAAACACAATCCGACAATGAGAAATCAGAAGCATTATTTTGTTAGAAACACCGTTACTCACGACACATTCAAGGGTGGTATCATCTTGGCCCCATCACTTGCAAAAGTTTGACTTTCTTCTGCTGGCGTTTCAGCTACTGAGCTTTCATTTAACAACACGAACTGTCAAAACACTTGTGTCATTCAGCTTTGGATTGATAAAAGAAGTTATTTTCAGTACCTTTTAATTTAAATTTCCTCTTTTTTTCTCCTTCCAACTTTTTCTGAATTGCGCACCACTGAGTTTTTTAATCATGATAATTCTATTCACTGTTACACCTAAGCACACACACACTCATAAGCATAAAACGAGAATGATTATAAACTTCACAAGGTCACAACACAAGCAACTGTAGATTGTTGACGCGATCGCTAATCGACTGACAGCGTGGCAGCTGAGCGAGTCCTTTTCACTTGAAGGGGTGTGAACTATCGCTTGCGAAATGCGAAGACACCTGTCGCTTTTCCAGTCAGGACAGCGTAGACATTGTAGGTAGGGCTGTGTAAAATGAATACAACTACCGACAACCCGTTCGTTTCTATGTGGACTGTTGTATATTCTTCTTTTTGAAATTTTATTTGCCATTCCTTTATAAAATTGTACGCCCACTGAATCGTTGCGCCCTAGTCAGCCTTACGGAAAATGCACTTATTGCTTTGACTAACGCACTTTGTAGAAAAAGCAGCCAGTTCCTTGCTTTCGCTCAGCAAACTGTGATAGTTTTGTGACCTTTCACGGTGGGGGGGGGGGGGGGGACTTATAGATAATAACTATCGCTTGTTATAGTCAGTGTTTTCGATAATTGTAAACAAACTAGATGTTAGCTTCCCCTGAGCATGACACTGACTTCTCGACACACGGCTGGCTTTTGTGTGTTCATGGTGCCCTGTGTAATAATAAATGATTTTCGGCTACGAATACGAACTTGGCAGCAATGACGTAAGTGTTGTACATGTGATCTTTGCTGCATTGAAGCGGGTAGGTAAATACATTCGAAGAGGGGGGGGGGGGCGTACTTTCCAGTTGGCTGGGGGGTATGGCGCCGACGTAGCCAAATCCGACCTTTTCTTTTTTAATACATATGTCCATGTCGTATTACGACGCTTTTTTAGCCGGCTACGACTGTTGCCTCAAAAATTTCAATACGTAAATTAGCAAATTAACCTTTGTTGAGAAATTTGTCGTCACTCAAACTTAGACATTATTATTTTGGCAACTGAATTTTTTTATTAAGGCTGAATTTTAGCTATACACTTATTATTCATTATTTAATACTTGATATATATATATCATCATCATCATCATCATTGTCAACCATTATCAATCCACTGCTGGACGAAGGTCTCCCCAAGTTTCCTCCACAACGGTCTGTCTTGTGCCAGTCTCCTCCATGTCACCCCTGCATACTTTCGAATTTCATCCACCCATCTCCAATGTGGTCTTCTTCTGGGTCTTTTCCTGTCCCTTGGAATCCAATCTAAAATTTCAGCTGTCCATCGATGATCTGTCCTTCTGGCAGTATGTCCAGCCCATTGCCATTTCAGGGATTTAACTCTGATCATGATGTCTTCCACTCTTGTCATTTTTCGGATCCACGAGTTCCTCTTCTTATCTCTCCTGGTTACACCAAGCATGCACCTCTCCATGCTGCTTTGAGTTGTCTGCAGCCTTTGTATGTCTCTTTTAGTTAAGGTCCACGTCTCCGCACCATACGTAAGCACTGGAAGGATGCATTGATCAAACACTTTTCTTTTAAGACATAATGGCATATTGCTCTTGAAAATTATGCTGTTTCTTCCAAAAGCTCTCCAGGCAAGTTTTGTACGCCGATTAATTTCTTCATCAATGTGACCCTCACTTGATATCTGCTGTCCAAGATAAACGTACGTGTCTGTTATCTCCAGCTTTTCTCCATCAATCGATAAATCTTCATTTCTTGTAAAAGCATTGAACATCACTTTTGTCTTCTGAAAGTTCATTTTTAATCCCACTTCTTTACTCTTGTCAGCAAGTTCCTGGATCATACTCTGCAGCTCTGATGGGGTAGTTGCAAAAATGACTACGTCATCAGCAAAACGAAGGTGGGTTAGATAATCTCCATTAATCTTTATCCCCTTGTTTTCCCAGCTCAGTGACTGAAAAACACCCTCCAATGTGGCATTAAAGAGCTTCGGAGATATGGTGTCACCTTGTCTCACTCCCTTTCCAATTTTTACGTGTGTTGTATTTTCAAACAGCCTAATCTTTGCACTTGCATTTTCATAGATGTTATTAATAATATTAATGTATGCATCTTCAATACCGCAGGTTTTCAGAGCCATTGTAACTGCTGATGGTTTCACCGAATCAAAGGCTTTTTCATAATCGATAAAAGCCATGCACAATGGAAGTTCATATTCCCTCGCTCTTTCAATTAGTTCTCTCAGCACGTGGATATGATCTATTGTGCTGTAGCCACTCCTGAATCCAGCTTGTTCTCTCGGTTGAGCCATGTCCAGTGTTACCTTCAAGCGGTGTGAAAGAACTTTAGTGAAGATTTTATAAACTACTGATAGGAGGCTGATAGGTCTGTAGTTTCCGAGATCCTCAATGTCACCTTTCTTATGTAGCAGGATCATTGTAGCGGTGTTCCAATCCTCAGGAATCTTTCCTTCATTAAGGCATCGAGTGAAAATTTGGGCGAGTACTGTTTCGATTTCTCCACTTGCTTCTTGTATGATGTCTACAGTAATTCCATCTTCTCCTGGAGCTTTTCCTCGCTTCATGTTCTTGATTGCATGTGCAACTTCTGCTGGAAGGACTGGAGGAACTCTGGTACTGGTATCTTTCATGATGTCTGGAGTGCATATATCACCCCTTTCATATAATTTGGAGTAGAAATCTTTCACTCTTGTCAAAATTTCGCCTTTATTTCTTGTTACAGAACCATCTTCTTTTCTCAGTGCCATAATCTGTTTTCTTCCCTTACTGAGATGTCCCTTTGCTATCTTTAGGCTTTGGTTGTTTTCAATTGCTTTCCTCACTAGTTCACAGTTGAATTTCCTTACGTCTTCAGTGATACTTTTTCTTACTGTCTTGCATAGCTCTATATATTCCACTTTGGAAGTCACATCTTCTTTAGTTGTCCTCATCTCTCTTCTTTTTTGCATCAACATTTTGGTTTTTCCTGATAATTTGTTCACATGCAACTTGTTCTTAGACCCAGCTAATTTTGTTGCTGTTTCCATAAGAGCTTTGGTTACTTTTCTGTTAACTTCAGAGATGTCCACTTCTTCCGATGTTAGGCCTTCTAAAGCAGAGAACCTGTTCTTCAGTTCTAACTTGAAGGTATTATGGTGTTTTTTAAGGTTGGTTATGTCAATAGATTTTGTTTGTCCTATGAGCTTGCCACGTTCAAGTTTAGTGTTGAGGTGCATCCTACATCTCACCAATCTATGGTCACTACCTGTGTTGAACTTGTTTAGCACACTGCAGTCTTCTATGACGAATTTTTTGTTACACATAATAAAATCAATTTCACTTGTCGTCCCATTTGGATGTCTCCATGTCCATTTCCTGTGTGGCTTTTTCTTGAAGAAGGAGTTCAAGATGAAAAACCCTTCTGCCTCTGCAAACTCAACGAGAGTATTTCCACGCTGGTTTCTGTTGCCGTGACCGAATTTACCTACCGAAGTTTCATTCTGTTGCCGTTGCCCTATTTTTGCATTGCATTTTCCATCCCTATATATATATATATATATATATATCGCTAATCTATTCCTGTTCTTTAAGGAATATAAATTCATTAAAAATCACCCCACCTGCTCAGATAACTACCTTTACACTTTTAGATATATTGATGATCTGCTGTGTATCAATAATTCAGAAGTTATAGAGAGTGATTTTGATAATATCTATCCTAGCTCTCTTAACTTATGTAAAACCAACCACAGTAATCAGGAACTTGAGTTCCTAGACTTAAGCATTAAGCTCAACAGAGGTAACCCATCTATTAGCCTCTTTGATAAAAGAGTTAATTTTCCTTTCAAAGTAATTAAATATCTACACTGGAATCATAACATTTCAACCAAAGTAATTGAGAATGTACTAATTTCTCAGGTCCTAAGAATTTCAAGAATTTGCAGCAACAATTTGGATTTCAATTACCACATTAATATACTATTAGAAAGTTTTCTAGAGAACGAAATTCCTTCTTCTTTCATCAAAAGAACTTTAAGAAAAATTATTCTGAATAATAGAGTAAGGTTGGCAGATCTGCTTTAATTTTCTACACAGTTAATAATATGATTCTGACCAATCAAAGCCGTAAGGAAGTTGGCTAGAGGATGCCTATTAACTACCTAAAGGAACCTTAGTGCTATGGATATGACGGTCCTATTAAAACAAAAAATTAAATAATATAAACAAAATCACAAAAAAAGCTTAAAAATCTGTTTATAAAAGAAAATAAAAACAAATAAAAAGAAAACTAGTTATTCATCACTAGGATAGCTATACTAAAAATAGTAAAACCAACATTAAAATTAATAAGATTCTGATTAATCTATAGAAGCTCACTAAGGTGATTTAATACATGCAAAGATTATTAAATAAACTGCTCGTGTATTTTATAATATTTCTCATGTATTCTGGAGAGTTAATTCTGCTCATTCTGATCATACAGATCCACAGTCTTATGTTTATATATTTTTTTTTTTTTTCTCTGGTTAAAATCTCCGCGCGTTGGTTTCTTGCTGTATGAGGAGGCCATCAGCCCCACCCTCACTGCCCCCCAGCGTCAAGGGAGTGGCGGAAGGGGTCAGCCATGTTCTCCTCTTGTGTGGAGAAAAGTTTTTGTCACACAAGAGGTAAGCTCTCTTCCTTGTTTTTGGGTTCTAGGTTTTATAAGTTCAATGTTTGTACTTTATGTACCTTTTCTCTGTCGTTTTTTAGCTTTTTCAGCTTTTAAGCATTGGTTTGTCTGTTAACATTTATGCGGGTTTTAACTCTTACTTTTCTTTGTAACTTTGAGCGTCTTTTGGGGAACCTAGGAACAGAAGAAGGCTAAGCTTGTTCCTTTTCTATGCGCTGTCTATGCGCTGTTTTTTCAAAGAAGTTAAGTTCTTAATAACTAATTAATTATGCACTTAAAGCACTGCTGAAATACTTTGTACATATTGCAACTAACTGTTTAAGGTATATAACTTTCACAAAGTTTTCTTTAGTTAATTATTATCTTTAACTTATTCTCGTTTTCGTGCTGTCATAAGTTGTAGAGTAGGGGGTTTTAGACTCAAGTTTTCTTTCAAAAATCTGTTCGTTATAAATTAACATTTCCTTTTTTAATTGCAATGTAAAATTTGGATTTCTTTTGCAATGTTTTTCAGGTTTAAATTCTCTCTCAAACGAACTTGGAATTTCGTTATAGCTGAAAATCATTTCTATTTATTATGTCACTCTCACAGCTTGAGTTCTCTTTAATCTTCTTCTCTCTGTTTAATAGTAACAGATGAAGAGCATGGGTCGGCCATGAAGGTTAATGGATGCAAGCGAAATTGTTAACTAGTGCTAGGTCATGCTACTCTACGGAGGACATGACTTATATATATATTTTTTAAACTATTTTAGGTGGGAATGTTACTTGCATCTATGGCCTTGCAGAAACCCATTTCCAACTAGGTCTTTGTGGAAGTGAGAAATGCAGAGTTTTTGCTGGTCCTTGATAAAGCCAAGGCTCAGTATTCTCGACACCTTCTACATTCAGTTGTTTTATTTTATTTTTTATCTTTTCTCCTTTTACTCACACAGGTAGATACATAACCTTTTCTATGTTGTATTAGGTGTGAGTCAAAATTATATATGTATTTTTTTGCTTAGGTATCTTCTTTATAGAATATATATATATATATATATATATATATATATAGGGATGTAAGGTCAGGTGATGCGTAACATCACAGCCTCTCCTTGACAAATGTCAACCCCGCCTTCTCGTGGTGCATCCTGTTCCCACTAAAGGGGCTCTGACGACCGCCCATAGCGGTATAACTATACCATCGGGATTAGAGGAAATTCTATCCCACACTCACCAACCCGCTTGGCCAGCGTGGTGAGTTATGGCCAAACCCCTCCAAAATGATTCCACAACTTAAATCTTGGCCCTCAGTCTCCGGCAGCTGGAATGTACCTGGCCAAGGCAGCGGCCAGTGCGACATGAAGGCAGAGGGTGCTAAGAATCCCCGGAGGACCGGACTAGGCTGCCATCTGATGCTGACCTTGGCTACTTACAATGGACGCTCCCTATCTTCTGATTCAAGGCTTCTTGAATTGGAAGAGGAACTACAAAGGATCAAGTGGGACATCGTGGGGCTAAGTGAGGTAAGGAGAAAAGGAGAAGATCTCATCGAACTGAAAAGTGGACATCTCTTCTACTATCGTGGGACAGATACTGGCAGAACTAGTGGTGTTGGATTTATAATAAACAAGAAACTGAAGGATAAAGTTGTAGAAGTTGAAAGTTCCTCTGACAGAGCTGCACGACTTGTTATCCAACTCTCGAAAAGATACCAGGCTCAGATTATTCAAACTTATGCACCCACCACAAGTCATCCTGAAGAAGAAATTGAAGAATTTTATGAGGAAATTCGTCATCTAAATAATAAAGGTAAGCAGCACTTGAAAATAATTATGGGAGATTTCAATGCAAAAATAGGGCAACGGCAACAGAATGAAACTTCAGTAGGTAAATTCGGTCACGGCAACAGAAACCAGCGTGGAAATACTTTCGTTGAGTTTGCAGAGGCAGAAGGGTTTTTCATCTTGAACTCCTTCTTTAAGAAAAAGCCACACAGGAAATGGACATGGAGACATCCAAATGGGACGACAAGTGAAATTGATTTTATTATGTGTAACAAAAAATTCGTCATAGAAGACTGCAGTGTGCTAAACAAGTTCAACACAGGTAGTGACCATAGATTGGTGAGATGTAAGATGCACCTCAACACTAAACTTGAACGTGGCAAGCTCATAAGACAAACAAAATCTATTGACATAACCAACCTTAAAAAACACCATAATACCTTCAAGTTAGAACTGAAGAACAGGTTCTCTGCTTTAGAAGGCCTAACATCGGAAGAAGTGGACATCTCTGAAGTTAACAGAAAAGTAACCAAAGCTCTTATGGAAACAGCAACAAAATTAGCTGGGTCTAAGAACAAGTTGCATGTGAACAAATTATCAGGAAAAACCAAAATGTTGATGCAAAAAAGAAGAGAGATGAGGACAACTAAAGAAGATGTGACTTCCAAAGTGTAATATATAGAACTATGCAAGACAGTAAGAAAAAGTATCACTGAAGACGTAAGGAAATTCAACTGTGAATTAGTGAGGAAAGCAATTGAAAACAACCAAAGCCTAAAGATAGCAAAGGGACATCTCAGTAAGGGAAGAAAACAGATTATGGCACTGAGAAAAGAAGATGGTTCTGTAACAAGAAATAGAGGCGAAATTTTGACAAGAGTGAAAGATTTCTACTCCAAATTATATGAAAGGGATGATATATGCACTCCAGACATCATGAAAGATACCAGTACCAGAGTTCCTCCAGTCCTTCCAGCAGAAGTTGCACATGCAATCAAGAACATGAAGCGAGGAAAAGCTCCAGGAGAAGATGGAATTACTGTAGACATCATACAAGAAGCAAGTGGAGAAATCGAAACAGTACTCGCCCAAATTTTCACTCGATGCCTTAATGAAGGAAAGATTCCTGAGGATTGGAACACCGCTACAATGATCCTGCTACATAAGAAAGGTGACATTGAGGATCTCGGAAACTACAGACCTATCAGCCTCCTATCAGTAGTTTATAAAATCTTCACTAAAGTTCTTTCACACCGCTTGAAGGTAACACTGGACATGGCTCAACCGAGAGAACAAGCTGGATTCAGGAGTGGCTACAGCACAATAGATCATATCCACGTGCTGAGAGAACTAATTGAAAGAGCGAGGGAATATGAACTTCCATTGTGCATGGCTTTTATCGATTATGAAAAAGCCTTTGATTCGGTGAAACCATCAGCAGTTACAATGGCTCTGAAAACCTGCGGTATTGAAGATGCATACATTAATATTATTAATAACATCTATGAAAATGCAAGTGCAAAGATTAGGCTGTTTGAAAATACAACACACGTAAAAATTGGAAAGGGAGTGAGACAAGGTGACACCATATCTCCGAAGCTCTTTAATGCCACATTGGAGGGTGTTTTTCAGTCGCTGAGCTGGGAAAACACGGGGATAAAGATTAATGGGGATTATCTAACCCACCTTCGTTTTGCTGATGACATAGTCATTTTTGCAACTACCCCACCAGAGCTGCAGAGTATGATCCAGGAACTTGCTGACAAGAGTAAAGAAGTGGGATTAAAAATGAACTTTCAGAAGACAAAAGTGATGTTCAATGCTTTTACAAGAAATGAAGATTTATCGATTGATGGAGAAAAGCTGGAGATAACAGACACGTACGTTTATCTTGGACAGCAGATATCAAGTGAGGGTCACATTGGTGAAGAAATTAATCGGCGTACAAAACTTGCCTGGAGAGCTTTTGGAAGAAACAGCATAATTTTCAAGAGCAATATGCCATTATGTCTTAAAAGAAAAGTGTTTGATCAATGCATCCTTCCAGTGCTTACGTATGGTGCAGAGACGTGGACCTTAACTAAAAGAGACATACAAAGGCTGCAGACAACTCAAAGCAGCATGGAGAGGTGCATGCTTGGTGTAACCAGGAGAGATAAGAAGAGGAACTCGTGGATCCGAAAAATGACAAGAGTGGAAGACATCATGATCAGAGTTAAATCCCTGAAATGGCAATGGTCTGGACATACTGCCAGAAGGACAGATCATCGATGGACAGCCGAAATTTTAGATTGGATTCCACGGGACAGGAAAAGACCCAGAAGAAGACCACATGGGAGATGGGTGGATGAAATTCGAAAGTATGCAGGAGTGACATGGAGGAGACTGGCACAAGACAGACCGTTGTGGAGGAAACTTGGGGAGACCTTCGTCCAGCAGTGGATTGATAATGGTTGACAATGATGATGATGATGATGATATATATATATATATATATATATATATATATATTTCAATTCCAGACCAGGTACTTTACTTCTGAGATATGCTTTTTGTTTCCTACATTCCTGAATGATGTTGTACCTGCAAGTAAATTACATTATTATTATTTTTTCAGTAATTGGTTAATTACCTTGTTTGTCTGCCGATAAATAAAAGCGAAACAAGGGGAAATAGTTCCTTCATAAATGTTGTTCATGTGTAAGCACTTTTTAGGGGATGGGGAGTTAACGGCCTCCCTTATCATCTGAAGTTATAGTCTCTAATTTAGCGTCGCTGGTTGGGATGAGGCAGAACCAGCGCCATATAGTCGCACCACACATGTAATATCTGCTACTCGAACCCGGTCACAACTCATACGATTAAGCAGAAGCCCTCGCTTCTGACTATTCCGTCATCGCGCAAGTCTTAGAACCGCCTTTAATGGGGAGGGGTTCACTGATGTAGTTCTAAGAAAAAAAAAAAAAAAAAAGAGCCTGTAGAATTTGAAAAGCAGTTTTTATATCTGTCAGATTTTTTTTTTTGCGTTTTTACTACTATATTTTTTTATAAATTTTCATCGAGGTTGCTTAACTTGGGTAATTTTGAATAAGTGTAAGAACGCTACGTATTAGTCAAATGCTAAAGTCACTGATTTTTTCTTTTAAATGCAACTGTGCCATTCTGTTGGATTCCAAACATGTAGTGTGTTATAATACGAGTCAGTCACACTGAATACATGTGACATTTATACGCTGGTTTTGCTGGGATAATGGGGGGAGAGAGGAATATATATTGGTGTTCCTTTTTGTTTGTTACTGCGTATTCTTACCACCATGGTGAGCATGATTTGAGTCATTGGTTCCGGGGAGGAGGAGAACTAGCTTCGTGGGGGAGGGATGCACCACCGAGGCCTCATTCTGGGTTCATGCCCAGCTCGAGAGACCAGACAGGAGCCAGCGCTTCTGACGACTTAGCAACGGGAGTGTGCTTTTGTGTGTTCCCATAAAGATTTAGAGAATGGACTCGAGGGATTACTTTTGTTAGATCCGGCGGTGAGTTTAGCTGAATTGCACTTCGCAACCGAAAAAAAAGGTCTTGTCGCTCAGCCATCATACCAGTTAGATTTTTCTGTGTTGATATCTATTCAGGCAGTACACTTAATGAGATTGTACCTGCTATAACTTTAATTTGAAGACTGCCGTCTTAATAAAAGGAATTTACACTAGAACTCTTACTATGTGTGAGACGCCTTAATGTGTCATCCCTCTGCTTTGTTTCTTCCCTACAATACTGACATTCAATTAAAATACGACTACGCTGTCACATAACACAATATTCCTTATTATTGCATACACGATCACTAAATCAATTCCGTTACACTCCTTTTATTTCTAACAAACAGAGAAAACTGTCTTAGTGCCGCTAAGCTTAGAAAAAAAAAAGTACCTCAGAGCCGCTAAAACTTTTCTACACCGTTGAGGCAGTCGAATACTTTGTGCCCATCTGTATTTTGTGTGACGAATTGCTGTTGCCGAAAATCGTTTGCATGCACTATGTAGACAAAAGTGATTGGGTACTGTAGGTAAACAGAAAAACATCAGTAGCGGGTAGGTCCTCCATTTTCAGAGACTCGTCAAGGTAAACTGTACACAAGTCCATGGAGTACATCGACCACCTCTGTCAGTGAAAAAGGTCATGTAGGTCTAGACCTCATCCGTCGTTCAAGCTCATCACATAGGCAGTGTTGCATTCAAATAGTTTTTTCCAGGGGGGGGGCAATTACAAATTTCGAGGGGGCTAAAACTTGTTAACCGATTATATACACATAATCGCAGTTTCATTTATATTAATATATATATAAAAATTTTAAATAATTTTTAATGCTCTTATATCACAAATGCAAATTCCAAGATATCTACACATAAAAGTGATTAAAAATGCAAAAGTGTAATGAAAAGGTGTTTACCTTTGCTTTGATTCAGTAATGGAGCACGGGTTTCATCATGGGGTGGTATAAAATGTTGAGGATGCTAGTAAGGTTAAGGAAGGCTGTGCTGGAGAAAATTACCCCAACACATTTGGAATGGTAAAAATGTCCTCGTTTTACTACAAGCGAATTTTTGATTACTAAATAATCACTTACAGTGTTACCTGAAAATGTATGGTGCAAGCCATTTTTCCTGCCATTTGGTTTCAACCCCTTTAGATAATTTAGATTAGCAAACACTAAAAAAAAACAAAAAAAAACTAACTAACCGTTTGGATGCCAGTTTAAGGTGCCTCGATATATCATCATCATCATCATTGTCAACCATTATCAATCCACTGCTGGACGAAGGTCTCCCCAAGTTTCCTCCACAACGGTCTGTCTTGTGCCAGTCTCCTCCATGTCACCCCTGCATACTTTCGAATTTCATCCACCCATCTCCCATGTGGTCTTCTTCTGTGTCTTTTCCTGTCCCTTGGAATCCAATCTAAAATTTCGGCTGTCCATCGATGATCTGTCCTTCTGGCAGTATGTCCAGCCCATTGCCATTTCAGGGATTTAACTCTGATCATGATGTCTTCCACTCTTGTCATTTTTCGGATCCACGAGTTCCTCTTCTTATCTCTCCTGGTCACACCAAGCATGCACCTCTCCATGCTTTTTGAGTTGTCTGCAGTCTTTGTATATCTCTTTTGGTTAAGGTCCACGTCTCTGCACCATACGTAAGCACTGGAAGGATGCATTGATCAAACACTTTTCTTTTAAGACATAATGGCATATTGCTCTTGAAAATTATGCTGTTTCTTCCAAAAGCTCTCCAGGCAAGTTTTGTACGCCGATTAATTTCTTCATCAATGTGACCCTCACTTGATATCTGCTGTCCAAGATAAACGTACGTGTCTGTTATCTCCAGCTTTTCTCCATCAATCAATAAATCTTCATTTCTTGTAAAAGCATTGAACATCACTTTTGTCTTCTGAAAGTTCATTTTTAATCCCACTTCTTTACTCTTGTCAGCAAGTTCCTGGATCATACTCTGCAGCTCTGATGGGGTAGTTGCAAAAATGACTACGTCATCAGCAAAACGAAGGTGGGTTAGATAATCTCCATTAATCTTTATCCCTTTGTTTTCCCAGCTCAGCGACTGAAAAACACCCTCCAATGTGGCATTAAAGAGCTTCGGAGATATGGTGTCACCTTGTCTCACTCCCTTTCCAATTTTTATGTGTGTTGTATTTTCAAACAGCCGAATCTTTGCACTTGCATTTTCATAGATGTTATTAATAATATTAATGTATGCATCTTCAATACCGCAGGATTTCAGAGCCATTGCAACTGCTGATGGTTTCACCGAATCAAAGGCTTTTTCATAATCGATAAAAGCCATGCACAATGGAAGTTCATATTCCCTCGCTCTTTCAATTAGTTCTCTCAGTACGTGGATATGATCTATTGTGCTGTAGCCACTCCTGAATCCAGCTTGTTCTCTCGGTTGAGCCATGTCCAGTGTTACCTTCAAGCGGTGTGAAAGAACTTTAGTGAAGATTTTATAAACTACTAATAGGAGGCTGATAGGTCTGTAGTTTCCGAGATCTTCAATGTCACCTTTCTTATGTAGCAGGATCATTGTAGCGGTGTTCCAATCCTCAGGAATCTTTCCTTCATTAAGGCATCGAGTGAAAATTTGGGCGAGTACTGTTTCAATTTCTCCACTTGCTTCTTGTATGATGTCTACAGTAATTCCATCTTCTCCTGGAGCTTTCCCCCTCTTCATGTTCTTGATTGCATGTGCAACTTCTGCTGGAAGGACTGGAGGAACTCTGGTACTGGTATCTTTCATGATGTCTGGAGTGCATGTATCATCCCTTTCATATAATTTGGAGTAGAAATCTTTCACTCTTGTCAAAATTTCGCCTCTATTTCTTGTTACAGAACCATCTTCTTTTCTCAGTGTCATAATCTGTTTTCTTCCCTTACTGAGATGTCCCTTTGCTATCTTTAGGCTTTGGTTGTTTTCAATTGCTTTCCTCACTAGTTCACAGTTGAATTTTCTTACGTCTTCAGTGATACTTTTTCTTACTGTCTTGCATAGCTCTATATATTCCACTTTGGAAGTCACATCTTCTTTAGTTGTCCTCATCTCTCTTCTTTTTTGCATCAACATTTTCGTTTTTCCTGATAATTTGTTTACATGCAACTTGTTCTTAGACCCAGCTAATTTTGTTGCTGTTTCCATAAGAGCTTTGGTTACTTTTCTGTTAACTTCAGAGATGTCCACTTCTTCCGATGTTAGGCCTTCTAAAGCAAAGAACCTGTTTTTCAGTTCCAACTTGAAGGTATTATGGTGTTTTTTAAGGTTGGTTATGTCAATACATTTTGTTTGTCTTATGAGCTTGCCACGTTCAAGTTTGGTGTTGAGGTGCATCTTACATCTCACCAATCTATGGTCACTACCTGTGTTGAACTTGTTTAGCACACTGCAGTCTTCTATAACGAATTTTTTGTTACACATAATAAAATCAATTTCACTTGTCGTCCCATTTGGATGTCTCCATGTCCATTTCCTGTGTGGCTTTTTCTTGAAGAAGGAGTTCAAGATGAAAAACCCTTCTGCCTCTGCAAACTCAACGAGAGTATTTCCACGCTGGTTTCTGTTGCCGTGACCGAATTTACCTACTGAAGTTTCATTCTGTTGCCGTTGCCCTATTTTTGCATTGAAATCTCCCATAATTATTTTCAAGTGCTGCTTACCTTTATTATTTAGATGACAAATTTCCTCATAAAATTCTTCAATTTCTTCTTCAGGATGACTTGTGGTGGGTGCATAAGTTTGAATAATCTGAGCCTGGTATCTTTTCGAGAGTTGGATAACAAGTCGTGCAGCTCTGTCAGAGGAACTTTCAACTTCTACAACTTTATCCTTCAGTTTCTTGTTTATTATAAATCCAACACCACTAGTTCTGCCAGTATCTGTCCCACGATAGTAGAAGAGATGTCCACTTTTCAGTTCGATGAGATCTTCTCCTTTTCTCCTTACCTCACTTAGCCCCACGATGTCACATTGGCTAAACTGAGGCTTAACCGTATAAATGGAAAGTCGACATCTATAACTTTGATATAAAACTGAATGCCAGCTTCCAAAATATGATTATGTATTGCAGTGAAAACATTTCTACTGTGTGGAATAAGGTTTTTATTGCAGAAGTAGTCTGAATTGTCAGTGCTTGAAAACTTTCCCCTTCAGCGAGAACTGTTTAATGTTTTGTTGAAGGATGATAGAAATGTCTTTTTATATTATTTCTATACCAACACTGTGGATCCACACCGTACCGCTGAAACGGCGAGAACTGTTCAATGTTTTGTTGAAGGATGATGTAGACATCTTTTTATTATTATAATATTTTCCCTCATTTTCTTAATTTTTAAAATTAATTTCTCCAAATATTCAGCTATAAACAACACAATTAGATTAAATATAGGAGGAGATCGCCCAAAATCGGGGGGGGGGGGGGCGTTCCGTTCATGGATATTCGGGGGGGGGCTAAGCACCCCCGAGAAGATGCCTGAATACATCACTACCCATAGGTGTTCTGTAGGGATTGCGATCCGGGTTCTGAGCAGGCCAGTCCATATGTGACACCTGATTTTCCTCATACCACTCCATTGCATCCCTAGAAACATGACAAGTGACATTGTCGTCCTGGATGAAACAATCTTCGTGTCCGTTGAACTGCCACAAAGTGTTGGGAGCATTGGACTATCCACGATATTTCTATATAGCACAGAGTTCATATTGATATGAATAACAACCAGTGGACCCACACCGTACCAACTGAAAAAGTCCCATACTATACCTCCACCGCCTCCGTGCTTCCCAGTAGGCACTGTACACTCCGGAAGCAGACATTCTCCGGATAACCGGCAAACCCAGACACGTCCATCCAATCGAAATAATGCGAAGTGGGATTTGTCGCTTCAATGTCGAATTTTGGTGCTGTTTACATCATCACAGCCACGTGGCTTTATTGGTCTTCGTGATGAGAGGTTTATGGGCGGCTGGTTGGCCATAATACCAGAGGGCATGGGCCGCTCTTAGAAATGCCTTGGTGAAGACCTCAAAATCTGTGGCCATCTGAAACTCATGTGCTATCGCCTGCATTGGTCGGGACCTAGTTTTCCGGATCTCCTTCTGCAGCACCCTTCGGTCCTTGGGTTGCAGTTTCGTCGGTTTTCCAGGGCGAGGTGAATTCTTGCAATGTCCAGTCTTCTTCCACTTGCTGATGACAAATGCTACAGCTGATTTATCGACCTGTCTGACATCAGCAATGCTTTGTATGCGGATACCTCTAATTGAGCAGGCTATTATAACGCCCTTTTCAAACACGGACGGCTCACTCTTGCTAAGTCATTTTATCAGCGATTGATCTGAGCGTACTACTGTTGCTGCTTTTATACCTTATCGAATACGTGTCTGCGGCGGGAGCACACCGTTGCTCCTGCGTTTTGGTGTGCAATCACTTTTGTCCAATAGTGTAGATCTTCCCATGCTTAAGGTACTTTAACGTTAGTACGAAACATATTTCTTTTGAAAAATGGCCGTAGTTGCGCAATTCTTTAGCGATGCCGGGACTTGAAAAGTAGGAGACTCCAATATGGATCAGTTAAAATCCAAGAACATAGAACCCTGAGTAAGAGAAACGGGATTAAGTCTCCAGAAAAACGGCGTTCTAAACAAAGACGGTATGACCTGTTGCCAAGAGGTAAAGAAAAAGCTGCTCAATTATGCTGCTGAAAGTGATTACAGGGAGAATTTCAATTATAACAAGAAACTTCATTATGGTATATCCAGGGCTTGATTTATGCGAGAGCACTCGGGGCACGTGCCCAGGACCCCGACCTTTGAAGGCCCCCAAAATATAGTTATACTGTATATTACTTGCTTTACATCAAACTGATTCGCAATCTTCACCCACTGAAAAAAGTTAAAATGGTAATTTTAGAACTGTACGTTGAAACTCATGGAAATGACAATTATAATTCCCACGAATAAGTAGAACACCATATTACTGGCAAACTAATGTCTTAATCTGCCAATAATAATTATGTAATCGGTCCCAGCATAATAACGTAGGGTGCAACCAATCCCTGTAGCTTTGTAATGACAGGAGGACCCCTAAAAGCTTCTTGCCCAAGGCCCCAAACTGACTAAGTCGGTCCCTGGTTATATCGAACCCCCATCAGCAAATAACTTCTAAAAATTGTCATCACGAAGAAGTGGATATGTTGACCAGTAATTGATTCTACGAAAAAAAAAAAAAAACTGAATAAGTGTCAGGACTTATATTTAAATTATATTAGAAGTAGCGGATTTGCAGATACAGAGATCCTTCATACAGCGTCGGTTTTGGGGCTCTCTTCACTTTGCCCGCCATTCTGGAAAGGAAACAAAAAACGTTTTTTTTTTTTTTCTCTCACCTCCTCCATACTTTAAGTTACTTTTGAAATGGCTAAAGAGACTGACGTCACGTCCAGATTTCAACACAGATACACAACATGGGTTTTTTCCTGACGTGATTAGACTATTTTCATGGCGGTGTCTTTTTGTGTGTTTTGTTTATTGTTGCCATAAATCAAAAACTATTTCTGTCAAGACGAAATTCAATTGTAATCGCTTCGCTACTACGCTGTCACCTTAGGTAAGCCTTGTTCAGCTTTAGAGTCCAGTGGGAGCCATAACTCATGTTTTTGATTCGTTCACCACAATGTCACTCTTTTTCTTTAGAATATACAGTTACCCTTTTTTCAAATGTGTCTGAGAACCAACTAAGTGTACGCAAAGTACGACCAGCCTCTATCAATATTCAAAGCCTTTTTAAAACTTATCGAACAATTTAATTATTGCTCAGAGGATAGTATTTTCGACTTTAATAAGGATTCTTCGTGCGCTTAAATATTATTTTATTTAGAAAAGCCTTCTCCAGCACAATGAAATATTTATTAATACTGTCTGTACTTAAAATAAACATTTTTAAGGTACAGCAACTTATTAATAATGCAGCCAAAAGAGCATGTTCCTCTCCAAACAACACTCAACTCCTAATTATTCACTTACAGTTTGACGATTAATGTTAACTTATTAATTATCCTGTGTGTATATATTTCTTCGTATATGTAATAGCGATTTATAGTAGTATTATTTGTTGAATCCTTTTAGCGCATGACCAAGCTTCCACTATATTTATTGTAAACCTCGTTATTGTTATCACGTGCTCGCGTAATTTGTAATTTATCCGTTGTTTTGTTTATGTTTATTGAAACACCTGGCGATGGAGCACCCGGTCCTTTGAAAGATCTTGTAAGTCGCTGTACCTTGAAAATGCCTATTTTAAGTACACACAGTATTAATAAATACTTTATCGTGCTGAGAAGGCTTTTCCAATTAAAATAATAGCATTTTCGACTTTAGTGATTTTGGTTTCGTTAGTGTATGGAGAAAACTTAAGCTTCTGCTATCGCCGTGGTCTCGTTAAACCCTTAGCCTTGCTGATCCACGTCCGCTTTTGGGTCGAGAACGGTGTTCTCCCGCGCTTCGGTACCGAACGCCCATGACTCCTGTGCTAAACGTTATCCTTGACCGTCGCTTCCCATGTCCGACGTCTCACGCAAGAAGAACAATCCTAACCAATGCCAGAAAACTCTTATATGTTTCCTCAAAACCTTTGGCCGTGACAAATTCCATTACTTAAGGCGTCTTTGAAGGACCTAATCCCTAAGATTCCTAGTGCATTTCAATTCTCTGTCATGAAAGAGACAATCACGCGCCGATACATACACCTCATGATGAAATCTCTTGATGATTTCGAAAGCGCTTATGTATTTATATGAATCAATTTTTAGCGTGCCCAGACGGTATTTTAATCCCACTATTTGGTTTTATAAGTGCTTTGTGAGTTTCTGAGCAGTAATCTGTCGCACCCACGTGATAAAATTTTTTTGTGTATTTTTACACAACCAAAAAGGTGCGAGTTCATCTTGAAATGAGCTGAAAGCCCTGCTGCTGTCTTGGCTGCCGTGGAGTAATTCTTCAGTGGTAGCATTGAAAATTGGATTTGGACCAACGTTCAAGTTCTCTCACTTCCACACCTTGCTGTAGCTTGGAACCCCCCCCCCAATCCCTCCTCCATTGCGAAATTCTTCAACTGAATTGCAGTTTGTGCACTGTCCCTTACCGAAAACACATGTGAGCGTCTTCCGTGTAGGTGGGGGAACCTTACAAGTGGCTAAAGGATGTTGGGAAAATTTCTGGTGGGCAATATTTGGGCTACTCGTACATTTACAAATCTCATTCTACTTCATGAGGTCCTACGCCTTGAAGGCCCGTTCGGATTTTAAAGTTTACATTAAACCCTAAAGTCTTCGTTTGATTGTAAGTTTCAACGTAAATCTTAAGAGTATGAAAACAGTGTGTCTTCCCCCCCCCGTAAGACATTTACTTGTCAGGCTAAGGCACTTATTTTCCTCGGTTAAGTGTTTGAAGTAGGACGGTATGGCATACCGGTACTTAGTAAAAATCGAAGTGAGCATACCAGCAGTTAAAAAAAGTATTATTTACCATCCCGGTATGTAATAAATTACAAACCCGTTACAGACTACGTAAAGAAATTGGGATGAAAGAAAAAATTTTAACGCAAAAATCGCCAAATTAAATTTTTAACGGATAAAATTGATAAATGGTTAAGAACTGGGACTGAAAAGCTTCAGGAAGAAGGAGCACGGTGTCAGAAGTCTTGTTAATACGAAAGGTGCGGGGTGAAATGGTACATCTCAGGAAAAACACTTCATTTAGGTTTTTCATCTGCGGCGAAGGAAAATATACAAGGCTTACCCGGCGTGGCAAGGAGGGAATCTCAACAGAGGGACTTCAGGGAATCCTGACTTCTATGATAATTTTATAAGCCCCGTTGAAAACCCAATTTCACCACAGGCGTCTGTGGCTTGCTCACCTTTATGGAAAGTCACCGGTATGATTAAATTGCTAAAGGAAGCCTGTATGGGCAAGAAAAAGGCAATATGATTATTTCGGTTTAATTCCTATAAGGTTACCATATAGGGATGGCAGTGCACAGAGTTTGCTCCGTAATCCTTCTTAGTAAAATCTCTAGCATGCAGAGACAACCATTGTCATTAAATTGCTAATTTTCCTTTGTGAGCGTATATGTCAGTAGCGGATTCTTGTTTACAGTTTTCGGGAAAGTCGTCTGTTATTACAAAAATGAGCCTTAACCCTAGTCCACACTTGGACATTTGTTCGGAAACATTGTTTGCAAACAGTTTGAAAAGTGTTTCCGAAATGTCTGCAAACAGTTTGAAAACTGTTTGCGACTGTTTGCAAACATTTAGGAAACATTTCGCAAACAAATTGTTTCGTTCTCGTAGAAGGAAACAATGTTTCCTGTTTTCCATTTCAAATGGAAAATGGAAAACAAGAAATCATTCCATTTCAAATGGAAAACAAGAAACAAAGATCCCATTTCAAATGAAAAACAAGAAACATTGTTTGCTAACGCAGCTACCTGTCATGCAATGAGTTTCTTGACAGGCAAATCCAAAAAAAAAAAAAAAAAAAAAACTGAATAAAAAGTTAAAATTCATACTTTCTCATTTAGTTTGCCAAAGGGGGAAGATTAAATATTATAATTTTTGGAATTACACGGAAGTGTTTCCAGCATTTTGTCCACCACCCCGTAATCTTTAATTCTGTAATTTACCCTGATGACAGTAATCTTTAATTCTGTAATTTACCCGTAGTTCGTTGAATTTTAATAAGTATTGTTTGTTGTACCAGTGGCGTAACCAGAAATTTCTTAAGGAGGAAGGGGGGTCCATATGTTTGGTTCATTGGTGAAAGCCCCATATATACATATCGCTTTAAATTCATACTAAATCTCTCCTCAAGGGGGGGGGGGATCTAGACCCGAGGACCATACCCTTGGCTACACCTATGGTTTGTACCGTCGTATAGTCAGAACAGTATATTATAAATTTTCTTTATTTCCTACAAAAATATTATTTTTGTTTTATCAGCGGACAATTAGCAGCCCCCCCCCCTCGCGCACCGCACATGCCATAAAACAGCTCTGGGGTGCAATTTCCAACTGTTTATATTGTTTTTACAAATTATGCCGTAAAATAATAACGCATTTTGTTTGGTAGGTATAATATCTTTTTTCTTTGAAGGAAGCTCATAATTTGTACATTGTACGGTCAATTGTTAATAGATTAATTAACAATTGAAATACATATATGAAAAGTTTAAAACACCAAACGAACCAAATTTTTAGGGGGGGGGGCTCCATCTAAATTGTGTCATTGATATACACACTTCGCAGATGGGAATGATTGCTTCACATGCTTCCGGGACAATCTAAGAAATGTTGTGCTTGGAAATTTTGAAAGTGTACTGAAGGCTTGTGAATGAATCACCACTTGCAAGGTACCGCAAAGCCACGGTAAGTCGTGTGGTAGGTGGAATTGAAGCCCTATACTGTGTTTTGTTTCTTCATATCTTCGGCCCAACCTTTTGCAATAAAATCTCAAAGTCGTTGGGACCCATCCGGTTAAAGTTTCGGAACCCAGCACCATCTTGAAGCTTGAGGTCTGCTAATAGAATGAGGCCATAATGAGGCCCCTCGTGCAGAAGTTTTCGAGTCCACCAACGTTTTTCCCTAATAGGCTGACGCGAAAAAAGCAGAAGCTATAGCCACCTCCTCCTCGGAAAACATCTTGAAGTCAATTGGCAGGTCTGCACGCAAAACATCAAAGAAACATGTTAGAAAACAATGTTTCCAAGTTTTTTTACTTTTTAAACTGCGTCATGATCTTTCCACACAATCTATCAAGAAACGTAGAAAATTCGTGAAAAATAATTACTTTTCATCGTTGGCGACAGTATAAAAATGAATGTACTAGTCACTGCAAAAAACAAACTCGTTGCCATTTGGCGAGTGGCACCCGATTTTTGTGCGCATTGTAGGACGGGATTTTATAATGAAAGGTATTGGAAAAGAGGAACATTCGATTATTTATATTATGTGAATCTATGGTCATCACCATACCGGCACTAACTCTGTGTCACTTCGACCACTGCCTTTCGGTTAGTAAATTTCTTTCAGATGTGAAAAATTGTAAAATCCAATTAAAATTGATACTTATGTTAACCAACGAATAGCAAAACCGAGGGATTAGAATTTCTAAAAACGCTCATGCTTATAAATAAAATTAATTTAAGAATGTGAAAAATAATTGTATCGGAATATTTAAAAGGGTTGGAGTTGATACTTCTGACGGAAAGTCAGCTATTTAAAATGAGTAGATATTTATATAAGCCAAATATTTAAAATGCATGAGCAGAAAATTCTTTGTACCAGTTTTCCTTGTACTACAGTACTCCACAGCTCTGGTATGTATGTATATAATGAGCACATTCTATGATAAAAAGGTGACGTGCCATAACTTGTGCCAAAGTGCAGGCACATGTTACTGCCAAACTACGAAAACAATAAATATGTATTTGCCGGTCTCCAAGTCTTTTGAACAGCAATTATAAATTTTTAGTAAGCTGCAAAATGTTTTCCCGCAACTTAATTAGAGCGCCATATTCTAAGAACCATTCGAGCAAGATTTTCATTTCTTTAAACCAAGGAGGGGGGGGGGATATGAGAGTGCTTTTTTCGATTTGGATTTAAACATATCAGAATATCGAGCTTATTATTATATGTTACATAACCCTCATATGATACGGGCAAAAAAAGATCTGAAATTCACATCTTGAAAAATACATTTGTGCTCAGAATAGATGATGTTTTGAAAAATGAAAGCGTGGCCACTTTGGCCAGTTATTACTTTATTTTCTATATTAACATGCTGATTAAAGATTTACACTACATTTTAAGTAAAAAATACATTAATTTTTCAAAATATGTTACAAACAAAATACATAAAAAAAAAAAACCGGTTGTGAGATAATTTTTTTAATAAGCCTTGGCGCGATGTTTTTTAAAAGTACGAAGACCTAGGCCTGCATATTGGGCACAGCCACCTCTGACTGGGGACCTCTGAAAATTACCCTAAGGAAGCCACTGGCCGAAGTAAAAATTAAGAGTTCTTGAGCCTGTGTTATGCACAAACTATGGTTTTTGAAACAGTCTTAGATTAAACGGTGAGAACATTAAAAAAAAAAAAAAAAGTGTTTTCCTCAACGAGCCTATGAATCACATATTCTTACGTACTAGGTATCAGGCATACTTAATTACTATCGCTTTTTGATACGTTGGAATAGCCCTTTGCAATTGGGAATCATAGTTTAGGAAATAGTAAAGAAGCACCGATTAAGTATAAAGCAATATTTCATAACGCCGTAGCTTTCGGTCGCATTTGCAGACCTTCATCTGCGGTTACAGAACATATACAAACAACGAGAGCAAAATAAGAAACACACACGCTGATAAAGATCTTCATATGCAACCGAAAGCTACGGTGTTATTAAATATTGCTTTATATTTAATCGGTGTTTCTTTACTATATCTATGAGTATTTCTTACGTATTTATTATGACAGTATGGTAAAGGTAAAAAAATTATAAATATTATTACATTAAATGACATGTACTTACCTAATGCAAAATCTGCATCTTCCACGTATCTTTGTCGTGCCGCTGCGTTACCCTGTATCTCGAGCAGCACAAGCACTGGCTGAAATGAAAGAAGCAGCCCCTTACTTCAATGCCTACTAATTGTTCTTTGTATGATCTGATTTGGGCTATTTCATAGTCTATCATTATTGTTTCGGGGCTCATTTTAAATCAGGGATCCAAAACCTTTAATGTTGCCAGTAACCGCGAATATACAGCAGCGCTTTTCCTTGGTAGCAGGGTGTATCCGATAGGCATTATCGCACTATCTCTGACAGCGTGGATGGTATAAATCTGTTCAAATAATGGCGGGCTACTTCTAAAAGTTCCGTCGGCATACCAATGGTCACAATCTAACATCTGCCTCAAATTTTGGGCTGTTGAAAATATCAAGAATCTTTCTTGATCAAGACCGCTCTCATGCCACAGGAGTTTTTCTCCAGCAGATGTAAGTTTAAATGCCTCCGGAATCCCTAATTCAGTTAACGAATTTGGGTTTGAGGGATATGCCTGTGCTTTATTTCGTACTCTTTGGAGACGACGCTTTATGGCTTTCACCTGAGGCAACTGAACAGCACTTGTTGAGGGAATCAGTTCTTCTGCATTAGCAATGATCTGCTGCGGAGTGTTCTGGGTGACGATAGCATCATCCTTCATCTTCATCATGCTGTCTCTTGCTACAGTTTTAGCAGTGTCTGGCGAGTGATTATGCTCTGCTGATACATTATGAAGGTTGTTTTGTACCATATGAATTCGTCCACGGCATCTGAGGGATGTGTAATTAACACAACGCGAAATAGTTTTCGCCTCTGAATCTTTCCTTTCTTGAATATAGGAATAACCTTTGTAGTTCAAAAGCGGTTTACCTTTTTGGCTTTTCCCAATACTGAAACCTACGTCTGGATCCATGATTAGCTAGGAGAGAAGTGACTTGGGGAAAATCAGATCTAGCAGGGAGTGGGTGACTGGAAATCCCGTGCACTTACTTTAGGGGCAGAAAAGAAAGAAAAAGATCCGACCAAAAGCAAAACGTACCTTTCAACTTTTCCGTTTTTCTAACACCTTTGCCAACTGGTGTCTCCCTTTGTGTCTTATTGTTCCTGATAGTACCCACAAGGGAATAGCTAGGGCCAGCCGAAACGCTGCCCGCCCAATATCAAGGGCGGGCAGCGTTTGGGCGGGCAGCGTTTCGTCGGCACGTTTAAAGAATATGAGAAGAGTAACCCCGCAACAAACTAACTGCACCCCTAGAAATTCAAATGTTACCTAGCCATGAGAATAAACAAACGTGCGTTGTATTCTCGTAACATGTGGAGCGTCTGAACAGAAACAATTGGTAGTTATGATCAAGGTTAAATGGTATACGTGTGAGTTAAATAAACACCACATGTAGTGAAAAAAGTAAAATAGAAATACCATTTACCGAAAGAAGCTGATTTGTTTGCATTTCTTTGATAAGGAACGCCATTACAGTATCGTACTCGTATGAAGATAAATTTCCTTCGTAAAAAAAAAATGTTCTTTCTGGATTTCAGTAAATTTCCAGCAAAAGAGCACAATAAGTACAAAATTTGTTTTCACAAACTTCAGTGAGTTCATAAACTTTCATAAAGTTCTAAATTAATAATAATCATAATAATCGGGAAAACATAATGGATGCACGCCTGCCCTATTGTTCGTACTGTATAACGGTACCTCACATTGATGCCGCAATTGAATTTACTTGAATTTGCGATACCTGCTTTGTCCTGCTGGTTGCATTAATTATGTATCTGAATTCAAAAAACAAAAAGAAGGATTGATTAAGAGAAAATGTACACAACTGGCGGAAAATTTCATTGCTGCAATTAAATTAAGGCATACCTTCCTTGTCCTGCTGGCAGTATTGAGTATGCATCTCTATATATATAAAAGTCGAAGTTTGTATGTTTGTTCCGCATACGTTCCTAAACGGGTTGATGGATTTACACCAAAATTGGCATACATACTCTTCATCACCCAAATTAAAATACAGGCTGAACGTTTTTTAGAAATTCCATCCCTAAGGGTGTCAAGTGTGTTTTTACGGGGCCATCTATAGACTGGGTGCAAGTCGGCTGCTGCGGTATTATTCTGCGTGTCAGAGCAACCGTCGTCAGGTGACGCCTCACTCCTCGCAAGCTTCCGCGGTTCAGACATACGGGGAAGAGTCCGATTTTTTAAAACACAACGCACCGGCGGAACATATTGTCATAAGTATTTTTTTTGTTTATGTTACCATGGCATTTTCTTTGTAAGGATTAGGTTTCATTAGACTCCCAACAATTGGCGCAGGAGTCACAAACATGGGTGGAGCTACAGACTCCGACCAATAGGCGTGGTCCTCTCAAATAGCATCAAGGTTAAGTTGAAGTTAAAACAGACGGTCTTCTTCATACATGAAATTTAAATACAAGATTAGTATTTATTAGTATAGATAAAAGAAATAGCCTATGTCCACCGGAAAGAAGTAAGCTTCCCAACGGTGAAAGAATTATCCGAATGGGTTTAGTTTTCGAGATTAGTAAAAAACATTCCGTATATTATCGTGAACTACTTTCCTTCACGTTGGGTGTGATCAGATTGTATGTAAACAAAGCGGAACGATACATGGGAAATTGGAAACTACTTGAAAGCGATGTTATTTGGTAGTACAGCCAAAAATAATAAAAAATAATAATAAATAAACGAAATAGCCTATGTCCTCCGGAAAGCTTTCCAACGGTGAAAGAATTATCCGAATCGGTTTAGTTTTCGAGATTAGTAAAAAAAATTCCGTGTATTATCATGAACTACTTTCTTTCACGTTGGGTGTTATCAGGTTGTATATCTACACTCTAGAAAGCTGAATGCGGAGTGCAGGAAGTGCATTATCGCGCATGTTTGCTATTTCGAGTTTTTAGGGCTCTGAACGGCCATTATAAATTGTGATTTTTATAATTAAATTTTCATCAAGTGTGGTGAAATGTCTCCAAAAAAAAAAAAAAAAAAAAAAAAACGCAAACCCATCGGACAAGTTCGGCCGAAAGCAAAGAAAATAAAATTACTTCGAGAGAATGAGACAAGCGAACAACGTGATCGCAGACTTGTGGATCAGCGGGAAAGAGCCAGTGTATCTAGAGCGGCAGAGACCTTGGAACAGCGTGAGGCCCGACTTGAGCGTTGTTTATCATGGTAGAATAATTTTTTTATAGTGCGATTTACATTGTTACTTGAAAACAAACTTTATGTCTATCCCGGGCAACGTCGGGTGTCTCCGCTAGTACTCAATAAAGAAAATGAACGCTTGATTAACTTAGAAAATATACATTACTCATACGTAGCTTTTCTGTAACACCTGAATTACTGGTGTAGGACACGAGCCCATCGGACATCAGCTCATACGGACACGAGGCCACTATGGATACCGAGATGTGTATGCGCATACAAGCTATGATATACAAACTATATATATACATAGACAAACTATGTGTATGCGCTGTTAAACTTTGCCAGCAAAGTGAATAAAAGTACATAAGTAAAATAATTTTTAATGTCTAAAAATTTTCATACAGACATAATTCCGAAACTGGCCAGATTTTTTTGCTATTGAATGTTAACGTTGGTAAATCCGAGTAGCCGAAATTTCCGCCCAGGAAAATTCTATCACATCCTTCCCAAAGTAGTAGGGAGGGGGGGGGGCTCTCCTTTTTCATATACTTTTCGGAAAACAGTTAGAAACAGGTTGAGGAAAAACGACCGATTTTTTGTTACCGTAATTTGCAGACACTCATTATCAAATATTAACAAATTTCAAAAAATTCTGAATACTTCCCGCTTTTGCATTTCATTTGCCAAACCACATATTGTATATATGTATTATCTGCCTGTAAATAGATTCCTCTCCCCATTTCTGCTTATAGTATCTACAGTTGAGAAAATGTTAGACGTATTTACTTGCACCCAGTTATTTGGGAAATAAATTGAAATGTTATTTTCTTAGAGTGGCATGCAAATCAAGCGGAAACCCAGAAACCGGTGCTGTGCATAGGGCTCCACTATACAGGGTGATTCATAAAGTCCTAAGTCACCTCATAACTTGGGAACAAAGACAGCTAGAGCTATGGAAGTAAGGTATGGTATAGTAAAACAACCATGCGCTATCGGATGAGAGTGACTGCAGCGCCCCTAGTGGCAAAATGTGATAGTTAGTACTTCTATCTCGGAAACCATGAGAGATACGGGAAGGAGATCAATTAGAAACTTGTAGAGCATCAACGAATTAGGAGGAAATGACATATGGTAGAACCGGCTGGGTTAAGTTGAAGGCTGGAAACGCGAACCTGTGCGAAGCCGGTTCGTGTCGTTGTCGCGGTAACAGTCTAGCAGAGAGAAATGTATGACGAATGCGACCGCGCGCCTGTGAGTGTCGTATGCAAATTCTGGTGTGACATAACACCTCACCTGCCGTATCAGGCGCGGTGTGGCAATGTATAAAGGATCGTTGGTCAAGAGCTATGTCATTCGTAACGTGAGTACCGCGTAAAGAACGAGTATGGCAGGCTATTCGAATGAACAGCATTGCGAGATGGTACTGCTATATGGGGAATTCGGACGCAACGCCAGAATGGCTTACGATTTCCGACTCATCCATCGCCGACAGCGTGGACTATCTATCAGTCGCGCGGTTCGGTGGCTACGAGAGACAGGCAATATTGCAGCGCGTCCCAGTTCGGGCCGACCGACCGGAATGGGTAGGTATGTGCAACCAGTCGATGTTCTGGCATACGTTTTGGCCAACCCACACACCAGTACGAGGGAAGGTAGTATGGCATGTGGCTTATCACAATCCCGTGAGTGGAACATTTTGCATCAGCATGGTGCCCACCCGCACCGTACACTACCGCTGCACGTACCGATGCCAGGGGTTAACCAACGCCGTCTAGAATGGTGCAATTTTGTAATTAACACAGTAGAAGAAAATTCGGCCTTTCTATCAAACATCCTTTGGACTGACGAGGCACAGTGTAAACGCGCTGGGGTGCTGAACAAACAAAACACCCATTACTGGGCAGTTCAGAATCCATGTTTTACACGGGAAATGAGGCATCAGGTGTGCTGGTCGATCAATGTTTGGTGTGGCATCTGGAAGGACCGACTTGTTGGGGCTGTGTTCTATGAGGGCGCATTAAATGGACAAAGATACCTGCAGCTGTTACAAAGCACATTACATGAGTGGTTAGATGATCTGTCTCTGCAAGATGTACGCTCATTATGGATTCAGCATGACAGCGCTCCGGCACATTAACCAACAGCGGTACAGCACTTCCTGTCGGACACTTTCGGGCAACAGATCATCTGTTATGGTGGTCCCGTAACGTGGCCTCCACGATCCTCGGATCTAACTCCCATGGATTTCTTCCTCTGGGGTTATCTAAAGGATCACGTGCACAGGGTGGAACCGACGAGTCTCCACGATCTCCGACTGCGTATCGTCGCTGCGTGTGAGAGCGTGACACCTGTTATGCTGGCGAACGTACAACGGGAAGTTCTGTCTCGCATTCAAATGTGTATTGCGGCAGATGGTGGCCATATTGAAACCTATTTACGTTAAACGCAACGTTATGTAAGTACTGCTGTTGCATTAAATACGACCATTGTATTCCATTTGTATACATGCCTGAGTATAATAATTCCCTCACGTTTCCAGCCTTCTACTTACCCCAGCCGTTTCTACCATATGTAATTTCCTAGTAATTCGCTGATGCTCTACAAGTTTCAAATTGATTTCTTTCCCGTATCTGTCATGGTTTCCGAGATAGGAGTTCTAACTATCACATTTTGCCACCAGGGGCGCTGCAGTTACTCTCATCCGATAGCGCATGGTTGTTTTACTATACCATACCTTACTTCCATAGCTCTAGCTGTCTTTGTTCCCAAGTTATTGAGGTGACTTAGGACTTTAGGAATCACCCTGTATTAATCCAAATACGCCACTAACCGTAAGATGGGGATATTAGACTTAATTAATGGTCAAATGGATAATGAGGAACAGTACACCAATTAAGTAGTAAATAGTAACACTGTACTCGTGATCTGATTTATTGGCGTAGGAAGTAGACACATTAGCGTTTCCAAGCTTTTGCACATCAACCAGATGACTTTTTCAAGGAAGTTAGACAGAAACTGCCTAACTTAGTAGACCAATTAAGTAGTACCAACTTAGTAGACCAATTAAGTAGTACAAACTTAGTAGACCAATTAAGTAGTACCAACTTAGTAGACCAATTAGACACATTAGCGTTTCCAAGCTTTCGCACATCAACCAGATGACTTTTTCAAGGAAGTTAGACAGAAACTGCCTAACTTAGTAGACCAATTAAGTAGTACCAACTTAGTAGACCAATTAAGTAGTACAAACTTAGTAGACCAATTAAGTAGTACCAACTTAGTAGACCAATTAGACACATTAGCGTTTCCAAGCTTTCGCACATCAACCAGATGACTTTTTCAAGGAAGTTAGGCAGTTTCTGTTTAACTTTTTTTCAACTTGGGTCTCTATACACGCGTAATTAGACAAATAAAGTGAAAATACTTTTTGCTCATTTGTTTGTTTTTCTTTATCGCGAGCAGGGGGGGGGGGATTTCAGAGGTTTGTAATGCTAAGATTTTAATGTAACCCCCTCGAATTTCAAAAAAACATTGGCTCAGATGTAGCTCACCTAAAGGAATTACAACATATGAGTACTCTGAAAACTAACATCATTATAGAAATTGAACCTTTATTAGTGACATTATTGCTACTAAGCTATCCCCTGCCGACTTAGCCCCCGCATTCTGAATTCTGGCTATATTGGCCTGATCTCCCCCCCTCTCCCCCGATTAGAAAGTTCCTCTCATAAGATTCACCCAAGGGATCGTCAACAAATTGTATTGTAGTCTACGAATATTTAAATGCCAGAAGGATATGGAGAGACTTTCCACTCGGTCCCAGTTTTAAGGCGTAACACTGGGAGTAAAATTTACAATCACTGTACACACTTAGCTTATAACTTAAAATCTAGTAAAAAAAAGCATGGGGCTTGGGTGTTTTGTCAGCATCTCCAGACCAATGTATTTTGTGCTGCTTATTGCATTTTATTATCTATATGAGAAAACGCAAATATTAAAACTGAAGCTCACAACTAGCAATTAAGGCCTGCTCCCTATTTTCCTTTTTTACGCTTTCCAACCGTAGGTTGAAGAAGCGTATATGCTCCAGCTTTGTCCGTCCGTCCGCACGATAACTCGCGTAAAAATCATTCGATTTCTATGAAATTTTAGTATGTGGTAGGGAAACACCTGGAGACCAACGCTATTGAAAATGGGGTTAATGGGATCAAAGGTCACGACATAGGAACGGGATTCATTCCATTGCCCTTATGCGTAATTACTTGCGTAAATATGGGTCGATTTCAGTGAAATTTTGGTATGTGGTAAGGGACCACATAAGGACGAACCCTATTGAAAATGGGCAAACTGGGGTCAAAGCTAATGACATAGGAGCGGGATCCATTCCATTGCCCTTATGCGTCATAACTTGCGTAAATATGGTTCGATATAGGTGAAATTTCGGTATATGATAGGGGATCGCATGGGAACGAACCCTGTTGAAAATGGGTGAAACGGGGTCAAAGGTAAGGACATCGGAGTGGGATCCATTCCGTTGCCCTTATGCGCCATAACTTGTAAAAATGGTTCGATTTCGATGAAATTTCAGTATATGATAGGGGATCACCTGGGGACGAACCCTGATGAAAATGGGTGAAATAGGGTCGAGGGTCAGGACATCGGAGGGGGATCCATTCCGTTGCCCTTATGCGACATAACTTGTAAAAATGGTTCGATTTCGATGAAATTTCAATTTATGACAGGGGATCACTGGGGACGAACCCTTTTGAAAATGGGTGAAATAGAGTCAAAGGTCGTTCAGGACAGCGGAGTGAGATCCATTCCATTGCCCTGCGCCATAACTTGAGAAAAAATGCTTCGATTTCGATGAAATGTCAGTATATGATAGGGGATCAACTGAGGACGAAGGCAATTGAAAATGGGTGAAATGGGGTCAAAGGTCAGCACATCGGAGCTGGATCCATTCCAATGCCCTTATGCGCCATAACTCGAGTAAAAATGTTTCGATTTCGATGAAATGTCAGTATATGATAGGGGATCAACTGGGGACGAACTCTATTGAAAATGAGTGAAATGGGGTAAAAGGTCAGGACATTGGAGAGGGATCCATTCTGTTGCCTTTATGCGTAATAACTTTAATAGAAAAGGGTTCGATTTCGATGAAATTTTAGTATGTGCTATGTGCTAGGGGACCTCCCGGGGACGAGCCCTACTGAAAATGGGTGAACTGGGGTCAAAGGTCTGGACATAGGAGCGGGATTCATTCCATTGTCCTTGTGCGTCATAACTTATGTAAAGATGCTTCGATTACGACAAAACGTTTTCGTGTTGTTCCGGAGGTATATTGAACCAATTCTGTTTAATATCATCGAAATGGGGTCAAAGGTCAGGGCACAGGAGCGAGATTTATTCCACAGCCATTATCCTCATAAATTGAGCAATGATTTCTGGTATGTTGGAAAGCGTATCATAATCAATGCATTGCATGATTTTACTAACTTGTTAAATTTTTAGGGACCAATTTCTTACGTGCTCATTATTAAAATCAAGTAAAAAGACACTCTGCCTACATATATCTTATAAACTTCTCAGGACCTATGTGTTATAATGGTCTCTATTGTGTGCTTTCATTTGATTCACTTGTGGTTTCCGAAATGTTTTCCTCTTGTTATACGGCTGAAAACGGGGATCAACTAAAATGCAGTAAATGCACAGTGAACCTAAAATATCTACCACTCCGGTTACCTATGTGCAATCATCCAGTGTGGGCTCGTGTTCTCCCAAGTAGCAATGAAGGTCGGCTGCATATCGGGCCGATATCGGTTATGTCGGCTGAATGTCGTTAATATCGGCCGTCATTGAGCCGATATCGGTCCGATATCAGCTTTTCCGACATATTCAATATCGTCTTGCCGTTCTTTAGCCGATATCGGCCCGATATTGGTTTTGCCGACGTATCTAATAACGTCTTGCCGTTCTTCACCCGATATCGGCCTGATATTGGCTTCGCCGATGCATCCAATATCGTCCTGCAGTTCTTCACGTGATATCGGTCTAATATTGGCTTTCGATAAACTATATATTAGATAATGTGTTACCGTTCTGCCACCGATGTTACACTAAGTTTCAATAAATATCATTTCAAAATAGAACAAAAAATGACGACAAATCGAATCTAAAATAATTCCACTTTATGAAATAACAGAAACCCTTTCGATCATTGAAACCATGCCGAAGTAGGCCTTACTTTTATTACAAATCCCAAAGGAAGAAAAAAATTGGAAGTAGATTTCAACGGTTGTAAAACACTTCTTCATGGGGCTCACACACACACACACAAAATTGCTGCAATAGAAAATTAAGTATTCAATGTTACGAAAAAAAAAAAAAAAAAAAAGAAATGAAAAAAGGCAGTTTAATTTAATGTCCCATCCTGAAATGTTATGGTTCGCGATGTTATGGTTTGCGATGTTTTGTGACCGCGATGATATGGCTTGCGATGTTTTGTGCCCACGTTGTTATCACTTGCGAGTTTTTGTCACCGCGTTGTTATGACTTGCGATGTTTTTTTTGTCATCTCGATGCTTTGGCCTGCAATGTTATGCCCACGATGTTATGTCGCGCGATGATTTGACGTGCTACGAGTTTATTTACCGAAAATGTGTGGTTGACTGCCAGGTGGCGTGCTTACGGTCTGTAAACCGTCTTAATTGAGATGAAACATGTGCGCCTGCAGGAAATTTTTCAAGGGGGGTCAAGTGTAATTAATTAAGGTTTGCCTAATATGTGTGTAGGGCTTGTACTCGTGAAAATGAAAGACTAATACTATTACTACTACTTACTTACTACAGTAGAACACTACTACTACTACTAATATTATTAATTGATGCTGCTCTTGAAGAAAGTGCATGTTAGTAATAGTCATGTATTATCATGTACTTTGATAACTGTTTTCAAAATAATGAACAGTGTCGAGCAGAGCCACGCCAAGCCTTTTAAGTTCAGCACACACGACCCTGAGCGGAACTTGTTTGGGCGTACTACCTTACGGTTTGCTTGGTTTTCCGCTTTCGCGTTATCGTTTTCCAATTCCCAATTTCCAATAAAATTGGGATGTTAAAGTAAACGCCCCAAACTCCATCTTTCATTGTGGTCCAGTTCTGTGAGTGTAAAAAAAAAAAAAGTAATAACTAAAATAAAATAAAATAAAGGAAAAAATAATTCTACAGGGGTTGAAGCGTTTCAAGCTGTCGGCGCCCATGGGGTGAGACACTCACTATTGAAGGCAATTTTTTACAGTGTAGAATAACAAATTTATCCATCACTCAATGCTCTCTTTTTTTTTTATCATTTTCAAAAAAAAAAAAAAAAATTCAGAAATCATTTGGCGCCCTCATGCATCGCGAGATACCTCGCCTAGGCTTCGTGGGCTTCCCTGTAAATCAACCCCTGTGCACTAGGGAAGTACATCTATAAAAAAAATTGTAATACATGAGGTCCTTAAGGAAGATGTAAAACTGAACTTTTCACTTACTATCAAATTAAGGTTAACTGAATTTTTGTGGGCTTGTATCCTGTTGTACTTTCCAAATATCTGACGGAACATTCGAACAATTGGAAAAAATTTGGAATTTTTCTCTTGGGTCCTACTTTTGAAATCCCTTTCAGATTAGTCTACAAAATTACCATTTAGGTCATTGACTGTGCTCCCCTGTCCGAAATTTGAAATTTTCTATTGACAGCAGCAATTATTCAATTCAAGTTCTGTATGTGCTTCCGTGTTATCCTTCCTCCGACATAAAATATTTATGAACTGTAGTTACAAATTCAAAGACATGTTAACAGATAATTTTGATATCATTAGGAAAATTTTGGACTTCCTTAAAAGGAAATGGAGTTGAATCATCACAAACAGCGAGGTACACAGTCGTACGTAACCAGCTGTCTATAGCTTTACTAACAGCGAGGAGCGTACGTACACCAGATCAGTGCACGAAAGAATTCCAAAGTAGAAATTTCTAAGTGAAACACAAAAAATCGTGAAGTTACGCGCTGCTAGGATTCACTCAAGATCAGTGGCGTAGGAACACTTTTGATTTAGGGGTACAAGCTCATGAACCTTAACATCTCAAGGATTGAGCCATCTATGGATGACCCCATCCGATTTGGGGGGGGGGGGGGGGCTAGTATATTAGAGTTTTTATAAAATACGTATACTGATCAGGAATTCATCCGAATGAACATTGTTATCATATTATTAATTATTACCATTATTATTTTTATTGCTGACAAAAAGTTCACATTATTAATTTCTTATCAGAAAATGACGAAGGATTTTTTTTTTTGTGTTCTATCTTGTTAATTTTTGTACTTTTTTTTTCCATTAAAATATTGAGCAGGGACAAGTCAACATTAGGATGAATTTCTGTCAGCAGGGTTTGGAAAAGAGGGATTTCACAGGAAATGTTATATAACTCCTTACAAGAACGAATTAAATTTCTTATCATTTTTGTTTACGTTAATAAAGTAAAACCGCAGTAAGATAAAAACTGCTCTACCCGCGAAGATAGTACCATTGAAGCATTATGAAGTCTATATTAAAAACTTTGAACGATGCATAGGCTGACAACTGATGTAAAAAGCACATTGGTCTGGTGCAAAGCTAAATGATAGTGGAAATATCGAGGAATTGAAGTTCTATGAGTGGTATGTAAAATCCGTAATGCACTTCTTGTATTGCTACAGATCTTAAGACAGAAAACAAGTTTAGAGCCGGGGCTGTGGGCGCTGAAATGTCCACTTGTGCATTAAATTTTTTTTTTAAAGTGCAGAAAGGACGACCTGAAGATGCATGGGATTTTAAGAGAAAAGAAACACTGATCACAAGTATGTTATCAAGCCCTAGCCCTACCATATGCTGTTTGAAGTTATTAACAAAAACCTCGCACTCGTCGTTTTCCTGCAGAACTAATTTGCTGAAGTTTCCCAGATGGTTGGCCAGTTTTTGGTGGATGAAGAGCCTCTCACTACAAGCTTCGGATATAAAAAAACAAACCAGATGACCCGTGACATTTCTTTGAAAAAAAAAAGAGAATAGAAAAAAAAATTGTAGCATATAAATTTTACAGTTAACTCTTTATGAATGATTGGTTTGTGTTTGCTCATATCTGGGGGGTACAGTAGATATTAATGTACCCCTCTCCAAAATCTGGGGGCACATTGTACCCCTGTACACCCCCGTTCCTACGCCACTGCTCAAGATAGTGGCGCACTCAGTGGGGATGGCCCAGGAGGACGAGTCCTCCCCATGAAGTGACATTTGGTCCTTCGTCTTTTGTGACTGCTTATTTACGAATAACTAGAAACGCACTGTAACATGACGGAAATGTTTTTATCGCTTCCAATATTTTGGGAGGTGTTTTCTCCGGAGTATTTTTTTTTTTCTATCTTCAATATTTTGAGCCGCCCCCATGAAGAAATTCTGGGTGTACCACTCACTCAATTCTAGATATATGTTGGTTTGACTAAAAGAGTGCAAAACCGCAAAGGAAATTTTAAAACAAGTACAACACCCATATTGATATTCATATTAAATTTATTCCCAATAGATGGCAGCACACGAATTACAAAAATATGCCTACTTTAAGGGACAATACTAACTTAAGAAGTGCGTATAATCTAACAAAAATTGTAGAAAGCGGAGGCAAAGAAATCAACCTGACAATAATTATAACTTTATGAGGGAATTCAACGAAACTTTCTTAGCTTGAATGAAAGCCGAACAGAAAACCAAATATTATAATTAATGTTGGCGTTTTATGATTTATTTACGTTATCATCTATTCATTTTTTGCTGCTATATTGTTTTTTTCTTTGCGTAATACTTGCGATCAGCGGCAGAGCTTACTGTAATTGCACCTCTTGAAGCTTTAAAGCTTTAGAAATATTTAAAGCCTTAGATATATTTAAACTGAGTTTTTATTTGTTTTCCTTTCACTAGATGGCAGCGTATTGACTTTCCCCGTTCAACAAATGCATACTATAGTAAAAACTCGAGATAGTTAACTATCCCAATTTTCTTCGAACGTTTGCAGTCTTGTTAGTAATAATTTGAAATTGATCCAGATATGTACACATTATAACTTCTTCACACGTTATGATATGTAACACTTTTTCAGTCACGTATAATTGTATCTCGAATTTGTGTCGTATTATATCTCGATCTTTGCATCACGGAGCTTCCGATTCCGGTTGAGTTTAATAATTTGAGAGTGGTATATAATATTTATCAAAATTATAAATCATAATTCCCAAACTCTTAAATATAAATACAATAGTATTTCTAGAAAAATCATACCAAACCTACAGAAGCAGCTTCCCATGTGGTCTAGTGGTTAGGATTCCTGGCTTTCACCCAGGCGGCCCGGGTTCGATTCCCGGCATGGGAACAAGAGGTCCCATGGTGTAATGGTTAGCACTCTGGACTCTGAATCCAGCGATCCGAGTTCAAATCTCGGTGGGACCTAAATTTTTGTTTTTATAACTAAAAACATTTTGAAATGGAATGTATATTAATTATACAGTTATGCTCCATTCTTAAGATATTATTTGTTTAAGTGTGGAGCATTTCATTCGCTGAGGTTACATTATAGAAGTATATGTCGCCAACTAATTTGACTTTAGCATTATATCTTTATTCGGAAAATTGTAAAATTTTTATTTGAACTCTTCGTACTCGTGATCACAAAAATCATTATAGCTCCTTCAATGTTGATATCACATTAAAAAAAAATAGCGTTTATTTTTTTAGTATTTACGAACAACTGATTAAAACAGGAGTTCGTAAAAAAAGTTATTTTAAAAAAGACTAACTATTAGTTCTTTGTTAAAAATCGATTATAAATAATAAAAACATGAATATATCATAATCAAAATTAATCAATTATATATTTATTACCTAATGTATGAAAGCCTGTCCCTCGCTATGACATGAAAACAAACGAATAGTTGGAGAAAGTAATTTACTATAGAAATGAATGATCAAAAAGAAGTTTGGTTATGCTTTATTCTTAGGAGATTATTTGTTTAGTTGACATTTATTTTATTTTACTTACACACTTAAATAACACTTTAAATAACCCCTAGGACACGAAACAAACTTACTTACACACTTTAAATAACCCCTAGGACACGAAACAAACTTACTTACACACTTTAAATAACCCCTAGGACACGAAACAAGTACATTGATAACACGAAAAATACTGCTGTTCGTAGAGGATTAAATTTTTCTTCCAGATCTCTATTATGTTGCCTGTTTTCTTATTTTATGCAACAATTAAAAAAAAAAAGAAAAAAAAAAAAGAAAGGGGAAATAAAACTTCCAAGAATTCTGTTGATTTGGATTTGAATCACGAGAAGATAAAAAAAAAAAAAAACCTAGGGTATTAGTCCTAGTCAGTTGCTTTTTTTTTCCATTTATCTGAAAGAGATTGTTAGCGATCATGTGCTTTTTTAGCACGTCTTTTGTGAAAAAGATCCTGCTTATGTTATCGGATTGTTCGTCAGTCCGTCCGTCCGTCTGTACCCACGATATCTTTGCAACTATTGGTCCGATTTGAAAAATTCTTTTTGTATTGGGAAGCTTGAAATATGCGAATGATGATCCTTTATTTCGTTTTTTTTACGATGTACAATTTCGCCGCTAGAGGGCGTAAATGCAGATGATGTCGAATTCAAAAATACGTTTTATTCCACATATTTGCTTCTAAACATCCGATTGAAAAAATATTTTATCTTTCCATTCCATTTATGTCGAAGAGTATTTTAGATGTAGTTATGTTTTCAAATTACGCATATATTTTCCGCTAGGGGGCGTAAAAGTAAATTACATTTTTCCCGATAACTCTTCTTCTAAAGCTCCGATTTGAAAAAAACATTTCTTCCGCGGATACACCTCCTGATGGAAAATCTTTTGCATATGATTTCGAATTTTTGGTAAAGAATACTTTGGTCACCAGGGGCCGTAAGGGTTAATATTTGCTTCTGATGCATTTGCCATAAAATCTGAGCTTCTAAAATATTGATTGAAAAATTCTTTCGTGGACGATAATATTTTTTTTTTTTTCTAAAATATTTCACAGTTTCTCCGCCAGAGTGCGTAAATGTACATCTTATTTTTGTCAATATCTCTACTTCTAAAAGTTCGATTTGAAAAATTCCTGCTTTGTTGAATTGTGTTTTCCGTGTGACATAGTTTTAATATAATTTCAAAATTTTCAAGTAAGTCATAGAGTTTCCGCTAGGGGGCGTAATGGTAAATTGCGTTTCGCCCTATATCTCTGCTTCTAAATCTCGGATTTGAAAAATTCTTTCTGCACCGGATACAGCTCCTGATGGGAAATCGTTTTCACACAATTTCTAATTTTTGTAAAAAAATGATTTGGCCACCAGGGGGCGTAAATCTTAATTTCCGCTTCTGATGTATTTGCAGCAAAATATGAGCTTCTAAAATCTCGATTGAAAAAAAAGTCGTTTGTTGACTGATACTACTCATGTTAACAAACCTTTTAGGAACATTTTCTTCTTGAAATAATGCATGGTTTCTACGTCAGGGGGCGTAGCTGTATATCTTATTTTTGTCAATATCTCTGCTTCTAGAAGTCCGATTTGAAAATTCCTTCTTTGTTGGATAGTGTTTCTAGTGTGACATGTGGTTCATATAATTTCAAAATTTTCAAGTAGTTCATAGACTTTCCGCTAGGGGCGTAAATGAATATTGCGTTTTCTGCGTTATTTCTGCTCCTAAAGCTCCGATTTGAAAAATTCTTCCCGCATCGCATACAAGACCTGATGGAAAATATTTTTCACATAATTTCTAATGCTTGGTAAAGACTGGTTTGGCCACCAGGGGTCATAAGTGTTAATTTCTGCTTCTGATGTATTTGTAGCAAAATCTGGGCTCCTGAAAACTCGACTAATTTTTTTTTTTCTTGGACCGATATTGCTTATATGGATAAACCTTTTGAGAATACTTTCTTCCTAAAAGAGTGCATGGTTTTTCCACCAGGGGACGTAAAGTCACATCGTATTTTTGTCGATATCTCTGTTCCTAAGAGTTCGTAAGCTCACGATTCCGTTTACAGCAATATCTGAGGGATGGAAAACCCGATTGAAAATCTTCTTTCTTTCGTCAGATCTATTGTTTTCCATACCGGTTCCATTGACTTTGAATAGCTTTGATAAATTTAATTTGCGTCAGAACGGATTCAAAAGACGTGCTTATTACACCCAAAAATTTGGTGTCATCTTTCTTGTTTTTTTTTTATTTTTTCGTAAATAGTGTCTGAAAGTGCAGCATGCGACCAAAGCGGCAGAAATTTGCTTGAACTCGTTGCTCAATAAACATGATGTGCACCGTGTGGAAAATTTACGATTGTAATTCAACACTAATTAGCTTTAGTGTTTTATATTTTTTTCTGGGTAATGAGTCTGTGCTTTGGTTTTTCTTTTCCCTTTTCTTTTTTTTTCTTTGTCTATTGTGTAAGTGTTTTCTTTTCTTTTTATCTGAACAAAACACGTAAAACATGTGAACACATAAGAACACGACACAGGATTTTGGCGAGTTCAGTTAACGATATATGGGCTAGTTATGAACGGAATTATCCAACCTTGTTACCCGCTCCCGTACCAGATCAATTGCTTTGAACAGTTAAATCATAATTATACGAATTTGTCTTGAACTGGCTAGCTGAGTATAGAAATTCTATTACATATTTAATTTGATGATTTCATACACTTCTGCTGTTTTTACGGCAAATTACAAAATAATTATACCACAGGAAGAAAATAAAATCAAGATGTTTTTCGATGAACGGTGACAATATGTTCAACTTAAAGACAACAGAATCAAGGACAAAAGGAAGTGATAATACAATCTCTTCTAATTTTGGTCAAACTGGTTTTAAAAATAATGTTTTAGAGCTATTGTGTAGAAATATTAACTCCCTGCTTTAGAGGAAACCATGGTGAGACAACCCCGTTCTAAATACACGTGCAAACGTATGAAATACGTCCAGAGAAAGTTGGCAGAATCAAGACAGAAAAACAGGAAAAGATACCGCAGCTTTTTGATACAAATCAAATTGTTTTTTTAAGGCTAAGGGACAATTTTAGAAATATCTATGTTTTGGTAAAAAAAAGGCCATAGTGCCAACTGCATTTTTAAACAAAAGAAACTGTGTATTGCATGAGGAAAACATAAAGGAATAGCGTTTCAAAAGTGTTTATTTATTATTTTTTTCCCCTGAAAAATCTGCATAAAGGCTACTTTTGAAAATGCATAAAACTGGATAAAAACATAACTCAGTTTGAGATAAAGAAAGCTGAAAATCATTCAACTGATAATACAAATACAGTTGCGACAACATACGTAATTTCCTCGTGGTTTGGTGTATGGATCACTCGGATCTATGGTTCTTGCGACATAAATCAATGAAGAGCAACAGCAGTCATTCATTTCTATCTTACGTTTCCTTGTTCTTCAAATTCTCCGTCTAGTTTTCAGTCCCTCCTTCTCATCTTAGTTGGGCCGCCCCAGTGGCGCAGTGGTCTAAGCGATGGCCTCTGATCATTCGTCTGAAAGGGGTCCGGGTTCGAATCCCGGTCAGGCATGGATGTTGTGTTTGTCTTACGGCACTGGCTCTCTCCCTTCCCTGGAACCAGTGATCCTAAATTAGGGACGAGCGACTGCTTATAGCCCATTGAGTTGCTCACGGTGGTCGTTAAACCTCCAATCAAAAAAAAAAAAAAAAAAAAAAACCTCCAAAAAAAAAAAACATCTTAGGTGGTCCTCTTCTTCACATTTCTAGGCGCGTGGTACTCATGAATCTACGGCGTCCCACGTAGGTAAGTGTCATAAGAGTGGAATGCATGGTCCTACGAAAGTTTAATTACTTAATAGTTACTCTCATTTTCAGTTCGATCCTTTACGGCGAAACTGCACTTCAGCATTTTCATTTCTGTAACAATTCCAAACCAGGGAAGGGAGAAAGGGTATGCAATCATAAAAACCTGCCACAATCCCACAACCATAGTGAAATGCGAATTTCAGGGACTTTTGATCTGTAAGATAGACCTGCTACTCAATGCAAAGCACGATTTACACACCCTTATAAAAAGAAAAATTTCCTTTCAGGACATGCGACTTATGAAATAATAGACATATAGTCACTAAAGTAGTAAATTATATAATTATACCTGTTCACTCAAGGTAAATTACGGAATGCAACAAAATTCTAAATGAACCTATTTAGTTTGCGATTTAAATGAAAACCATGTTAAGTATTAAAATGACGTAAACTCATTTACCAAATACATATGTATTTAAAGCCTTTTTACTGCGATGATATCAACGAATAAAAACACTGGGTAGCGGTGTTTTTCGGTAATGTGTTTGTTCGTATATCACAAAGAGAATTTCTAAAAAAAACGCTTGGAAAAATATCATGCACAAAATTTAAGCAAAGATTGCTTTCTTTTTTACGCTTTCCAACCGTAGGTTGAAGAAGCGTATACGCTCCAGCTTTGTCCGTCCGTCCGTCTGTCAGCACGATAACTCGCGTAAAAATGGTTCGATTTCGATGAAATTTTAGTGTGTCGTAGCGGACCACTTGGGGACGAACCCTATTGAGAATGGGTGAAGTGGGGTCAAAGGTCAGGACATAAGAGCGGGATGCATTCCACCACATCTTATTAAAGGAGCAATTCTTGTTTATATGTAAATTTTATTTTGAAAACGGCTCTAAGGATTTTGATGAAAGTGGTTAACCTACCGTTTTCTGGTACAGAAATCGATTTAACTTGATCTCGGCTTTGGGAAAATTCGTTTAGTGGGTTAAATAACCACCCCGAGTTACCACGTTTTTAGTGTCATGGCGTCGTCCTACTAATGTTTCCCATTCTTAGAAATCTTATGACGTCACACTATCGCGATTGAGATGTTGGCGCGCGGTCACGCTATCTGCCTCATTACGTCACGCGTTGTTTGTGAATCCTATTAAAATATTATGACGCCACACTCTCGCGACCATCTGCCTCATTACGTCACGCGTTGTGTGCGTATTACGCACCATTACTTCTATTTTCTTCTAGAAGAAAAAGTAAGTTGTGCCAGTTGCTTGGAGTTGATGCGTAGTACAATATAAGCAGCGGAACGCTGATTTCGCATGTTTTCCCTTCAAAATTTGAACTTAATACAGCATTTTTTTTGTTACATTTTTGAATAGCCACTTGATGACGAGCATATCCGCTGTGCTAAAATATGATTAGTTCATTTTTATTAATTACTATTAACAGAGTGTCACGTGGATGGTAAAACAATATAAAAAAATATGGCTCGTCGATCGACCCCTACGAAACGTGCACGTTTCAACTTTAATAAGAAGAATAAAAAGAATATGGCACTGTTGGAACAAGAACAAGCGGAAGAAGTAAATATGGAACAGCTTGGACATTCAACAGCCGATGGTTTCTGATCACATTCCAGTCTTGAAACACATGCTCTTCCATTGGAAGAAGATCAGCCTATGCCGCCCGGTGGCGCAGTGGTCTAAGGCGCCGGCCTCTGATCATTCGTCCGTAAGGGGTCCTGGTTCGAATCCCGGTCGGGCATGGATGTTGTGTTTGTCTTACGGCACTGGCTCTCTCCCTTCCCTGGAACCAGTGACCCTAAATTAAGGACGGGCGACTGCTTATAGCCCATTGAGTTGATCACGGTGGTCGTTAAAACTCCAATAAAAAAAAAAAAAGACCAGTAAAAAAAAGACCATTCCGAGCAGCTAAGGCTAGGAGAATGGAAATAATGTCCGACGTTATTATAACCCTCAATGAATCTATATCGGCAGAAAACCTCGATCAAATGCGGCGAATAAATAGACAGAGATGAAGAACCAATGTTACCATGGGGTTCGATGAAGAAGCCCATGGTAACACTTATTGTTTGGTGTTTCATGTTCGGCAATAATAAAAACAAATTTCTTATTCTAACACATAAAAAAAAAAAAAAAAAAAAAAAATCATTCATCTTGTTTTGATGTTTATTCTAAATTAATTTGTCTCTAAGTCGTCTATCATCATTAATCTTGATGGTTTAGACTTAGCATTGCAATACTTGGAAATAACATATCAAAATATAATTTGTTGTGTGCCCTCATCCCCCTTTACCCGAGCGATGCTCGGTGTTCCTGATATTTGCCCTTATGCATCATAACTTGCGTAAAAATGGTTCGGTTTCGATGAAATTTTAGTATGTGGTAGGGGACCATCTGGGGACGAACCCTATTGAAAATGGGTGAAATGGGGTCAGAGGTCAGGACATAGGATCGGGATCCATTCCATTGCCCTTATGCGTTATAACTCACGTAAAAATGCTTCGATTGAGACAAAACTTTTCATGTTGTTCCGGAAGTATATTTTACCGGTTCTGTTGAATATCATCGAAATGGGGTCAAAGGTCGGGTCAGAGGAGCTAGATTTATTCTACAGCCATTATCCTCATAACTTGAGTAATAACTTGAGTAATGATTACTGGTATGTTGGAAAGCGTATTATAATCAATGCATTGCATGATTTAACTAACTTGTTTGATTTGAAGACAAAGATTTAATTCCATTGAAAAACAAAGCTTCAATAAAAGCAGAACAAACTTGCTTAGGGAGCTCTTAGCATCACCAGCTTGCCCAATAAATGATATCTTAACTGTGATAAAGTTTCACCTTTTGAGAGCATGCACAGTGAACAAAGAGCGAAACTGCTTACACTCCTTTTGTAGTTTTCACCTGGAATGAAATATTAATATCATCAAGAAAAAAAGAAACATCTACAGGAAAAAAAAAAAAAAAAAAGGAGGGAACATGAAGTGGTTTCGTTGTTTAAAGAAAGTAAAGCGTAGGTGTTCTCAGCCTGTTGTTTCAGCGGGTCGATCAGATGAATCTTATTTTTCTTTTGACGTATAAAATTCTTGAGAACTGTTGGTGATTTTACCGCTTTATGTTTTACTGAAAATAAAAAAAAATCATGAAAAATCTGGAAAAGAAATCGGTAAAATTATTTGTAATTCTCGATTATGAATGCAGTCAGCATAAAATTTGTAGAGTGCTGTATCACTCTTCTAACGTATTAAAAAGGAAGTGGTTTAAAAATAAATCACACTTTGTTGGATTATTATAGAAAATTTCTTCAGGTTTTCAATTGAATTTTAGTTTCATAACGAAAGGATCTTTTGAGCTTTTGCATTTTTACAACCACCGAATTTTAAAGTTTCTTAAGAGAAATTTGCGAAATTACGGAACAGCGCAATGGTAATCATACAAATTAAGTTAATTTTTTCTTTCAAAACTTGATTTGTGCAGTCTTCCTGCTTCTAAAGTTCTGGTGAGGTAGACATAAAACGACTGGTCGTGCTCAGCGACACCAAGCTAAGCTTATTTAAACTGTGCCAGAAACAAAAGAGAGATTTCGACAAAAAATAGGCACATTACTTTTGCGTTTGGAATTCCCCGACTATGAATATATATCATCAACCATCATTAGTCCACTGCTGGATGATGGTCTCCCCAAATTTCTTCAACGACTTTCTGTGCTCCCTACTATATAACACACACACACACACACACACGCACAATCATTCTCAACCATTATCAATCCACTGCTGGATGAACCAAGTTTCCTCCACAACTGTCTATCTTGAGCCACTCTCCTCCATGTTACTCCGGCATGTATCCGAATGTCATCCATATATATCATCAGCATCATCATCATCATTGTCAACCATTATCAATCCACTGCTGGATGAACCAAGTTTCCTCCACAACTGTCTATCTTGAGCCACTCTCCTCCATGTTACTCCGGCATGTATCCGAATGTCATCCATATATATCATCAGCATCATCATCATCATTGTCAACCATTATCAATCCACTGCTGGATGAACCAAGTTTCCTCCACAACTGTCTATCTTGAGCCACTCTCCTCCATGTTACTCCGGCATGTATCCGAATGTCATCCATATATATCATCAGCATCATCATCATCATTGTCAACCATTATCAATCCACTGCTGGATGAACCAAGTTTCCTCCACAACTGTCTATCTTGAGCCACTCTCCTCCATGTTACTCCGGCATGTATCCGAATGTCATCCATATATATCATCAGCATCATCATCATCATTGTCAACCATTATCAATCCACTGCTGGATGAACCAAGTTTCCTCCACAACTGTCTATCTTGAGCCACTCTCCTCCATGTTACTCCGGCATGTATCCGAATGTCATCCATATATATCATCAGCATCATCATCATCATTGTCAACCATTATCAATCCACTGCTGGATGAACCAAGTTTCCTCCACAACTGTCTATCTTGAGCCACTCTCCTCCATCTTACTCCGGCATGTTTCCGTACGTCATCCATATATCATCATCATCATCATCAACATCATCATAATTGTCAACCATTATCAATCCACTGCTGGATGAAGGTCTCCCCAAGTTTCTTCCACAACAGTCTCTCTTGTGCCAGTCTCCTCCATGTCACTCCCCCATACTTTCGAATTTCATCCGCCCATCTCCCACGTGGTCTTCTTCTGGGTCTTTTCCTATCGCTTGGAATCCAGCCTAAAATTTCTGTTGTCCATCGGTGGTCTGTCCTTCTGGCAATATGTCTAGCTCATTGTCCTTTCACGGATTTTATTCTGATCACGATGCCTTCCACTCTTGTCATTTTTCTGATCCACGAGTTCCTCTTCTTATGTCTCCTGGTTACAACAAGCATGCACCTTTACATGCATCTTTGAGTTGTCTGCAGTCTTTGTATGTCTTTCTTAGTTAAGGTCAACGTCTCTGCGCCATACGTAAGCACTGGAAGGATGCACTGATCAAATACTTTTCTTTTGAGATATAATGGCATATTGCTCTTGAAAATTATACTGTTTCTTCCAAAAGCTCTCCAGGCAAGTTTTTTACGCTGATTAATTTCTTCATCAATGTGACCCCCACTTGATCTCAGCTGTCCAAGGTAAATGTAGGTATCGGTTATCTCCAGCTTTCCCCTATCAATCGATAAATCTTCATTTCTTGTAAAAGCATTGTACATCATTTTTGTTTTCTGAAAGTTCATTTTTAATTCCACTTCTTTACTCTTGTCAGCAACTTCCTGGATCATACTCTGCAGCTCTGACGGTGTAGTTGCAAAAATGACTACGTCATCAGCAATACCATCATGATCATGATCAACCATTATCAATCCACTTGCTGGATGAAGGTCTCCCCAAGTGTCTTCCACAACTGTTTGTCTTGAGCCTGTCTCCTCCATGTCACTCCAGAAAACTTTCGAATTTAATCCATCCGTCTTCCATGGGGTCTTCTTCTGGAGCAATATATATAGCCAATAACAGAAAAAACAATAGTATAGCCAATAACAGAATTTTTTTTTTTTACACAAACTTACATTTTTAATTTTTGTTTTTTGTTGTTGTGGTTCCTGCTTTGTAAGTTATATATATATATATATATATATATATATATATATATATATCTTCCACGACTTTATGTCCCCCCTAATACATATATAAACAGTATTTTAATATTGTGTGCACAGGACACCTCAGGCTTTTAAATTTTGTTTGTCGGCAAAATGTCGAAATCTTTCACACCGGTTGTAGACTATGAATTATGCCCGTAAACAATAAACATGAGACGCAAAGTACAGCATTTTTATGTAACAGCCGTATAGCCTTTCATTCTTGTTATATGTTTCGTAACTGAACTTCCTGGTTAGCTCAATATTTTTATCCTTAAATCTTTTGCTGTTTTTAAAATCTGGCGTACGTCTACCCAGTCTTTTAATTTCCAATTTCTCTTCCAAAGAATATGAGGAAAACGTATATTTCAGCAAACAATCAACAGTACTCATGATTAAGAAGACAAACATTTAGCTTCTCATATTTCATTATTTATATAACGATAATACTCTGACACTGTTCAACCAATGAAACAGAAGAACGGCATTAAAATAATTTAGTAACTAACACAAAACCGCAGCAGAGAGCGATTGCGTTTTTTCCCGGTGAGAAAACAGGAATGGCAACGTGGAAGTGTGCTCCGATGATTTTCTATGAAGCGCCGGCTACTTTTCCCAGCAGAGTGCTTAATTGCGCATGCTCAAATACTCCTGAGCCGAGCCGAGCCGAGCCGCAGAAGATTGTGCTCACCAGAGGCGAATTCAAGGTTGTACATAAGCTGTTAATGGAAAACCTCGAATGTTTGACATCTGTGAAATTCAAAATTCTTTCTTTGAATGACCCTTCCTTAGTAACATATGGAAAACTGACGTAGGCTGAGGTTTTACGATGACGTCAGATCTTTCGTCCATAATTAGAGAAACGAAAGATGACTGAGGTATTTCTTCTTTTATTCTTCTGATCATTGATTCAGCGACCGAATGAAAAATGGCATTCTGGATGTCATCAGACAACCTTGAAAAAACAGTTGAGCTTTCTGGGTGAGTTTTAAGTTCTAGGTTATACTTTGGTATCAAACTGAGAAGGCCGCCCCGGTGGCGTGGTGGTCTAAGCGATGGCCTCTGATCATTCGTCCGAACGGGGTCCGGGTTCGAATCCCGGTGAGACATGGATGTTGTGTTTGTCTTACGGCACTGGCTCTCTCCCTTCCCTGGAACCAGTGACCCTAAATTAGGGACGGGCGATTGCTTATAGCCCATTGAGTTGCTCACGGTGGTCGTTAAACCTCCAATCAAAAAAAAAAAAAAACAAACAAAAAAAAAAAAAAAAAAAAAACTGAGAAGTTCAATATAATTTCCACGATTCATCAATGTTTCTGCTTCATTGTGGCCAGGGAAAGCCAACTCCTGTCTTTCCAGAAAGCAAGCTACATCTACCAACAAAACAATTTGTGTAATTGACTGCAGCGGCACATCCACGAAAATGAATCGTAAACGCGGGTGTAGAAATGGTGAACAAAAGATTTAGTGCCATTTTGCTTGAGAACACAAAGCAGGTAATGGTTTTAGTCTGCCAGTGTTTATAACTGTTAATTTATCACTAAAAGTTAGCGAACTAAATGGTTTCTTTATTAACTGCTCAGTAACATAGTCACACGATTCTGCGTTATTTCCGTTTGGCAGCAAGTCACCTATTCCGCAAATGTTTACCGCTGTGGAAGCGGCACCACAAGCGTACGCGCAATCAAACACAGAGCTCTAGCTGGAACCGGTCTAAACCAGTATATGTGGTCGAAGGTCTAAACGCAGAGTCTGAAACGACACGCACATGCGCCGCACTGGCTCCCTTGCCGGGCTGAGAGTCACTGCTGAAAGCGCAGTAGAAATCGCTTCCAAGCAGAAAGTAGCATGGCCATGCTTGTCCGAAAGAGACGTCACGCGCATGCGCCGCCTTGGCTTGCTTGGCCAAAACCTGGTTGAGGCGACTAGAAGCGCAGTAGATATCGCTTCCACGGAGAACGTATCATGGCCATGTGTGTCGAAAATGAGAAGCCTCAAGTATTATTCTGGTTCACAACAATCGGCATAAACGTAACTGGCGGCAAGTTGAAGATTCACTTAGTCGTGTAGTCATAAAATTTGTCTCTATGGGGAAAAAATTAAAAATGAATGCATAAATGAATTTGAATTTTTAATCGTTTCTGGTATGTTTTTCACGATTTTCTGCAGCATTTTGCCTCACGATTTCAAAGGGAAGCGGCGCTTCTATGGCGTCTATGGACGCTTTGCCACTAAGTTAAAAAAAAACAATTTCTGAAATAATTTTTTCAGCAGTCAGCGTATTTAACACGTCAACATCGAAATGTAAAGGAATTGTAACCGTAGGCGTAGCGTGATCAAAATATTGGGATTTCCTTTGGGGGGAGGGAGGCAGGAATAAGCGTAAAGCGATGAAAAAATGTAAACTGATTGTTTCGTTTTGGGGAGCAATTCTTGGAAACAGTTTCTCTGTAAATGTCACAAAATTTGGATCTCTTAAGTGCACAACAAACTTTTTTTTTGTTATGCACTGCTCTTCAACCACTGCTAATAATGAAGTACGACGAATAGCCCAGCGTATACAGCGTGGCAATTAAACAATGAGTCTGAATCTTTTTTTTTAAATGATAAAGCAGGAAAACTTACGCAAATGTATTTTAGTTGTAGTATACCTCTCCTGTGGTAATACAAGAAATAGCACGATCAGCGAACGAAAGAAAGGACTTGCAGAGGTGATCATTTGGTTGGAGCGAAAAACTGATGTAATAGTTCTTTGTATGTCTTGAATGTCGTGAAAAACTTCTCCTTTTAAGGTAGCTTTAATTTAAGGAGTAGAAAGTAATCGCACGGTGACAAATCTGCAGAATAGGGGATATGGTTAGTACACACACTTGTTTTCTTGCCAGAAATTACTCTACAATGACTGATCTCTGCGCGCGTTTGTTATCGTGAAAAAGGAACTGGTTTTGTAATCAGGCCAGGGCTGGCCTTACTACTTCGGCGGCCCTAGGCAAGGATTTTCTTCGGCTGCCCCTAATAGTATTTTTAACTGAAAAACGTGCATGATGCTTAATTGTTAAAATATCAGTTTTAAATTTCATTTGAGTAGCGTTTTTCCCCCTCAATGACAAGAAACTCAAATTTAAAAAAAAATACACAAAATTGAATATGTGAACTTAAGGCTTAACTGAAATTTTCTGAACTTCTCCGAATATTGCCTACAACATGCTTATTTGTCAATGTCATTGTAGCTCACAGTTTCGTGATTATTCCTGCATAAACTTTTAGACACATAGCCTAAGATTTAACATTAATCACACTGTTTACAACTGTTGTAGAAAACTCAAACGAGAAAAAAAATGCTTTCTTAGAGCGTTCGTTTAGTTTAAAAAATGCTTTCCTGAATGTTTTCTCTTTTACTCTGCGGCTGGCCAGGCCTATTTAAGTTTTCCGTCTGCTTTTCCGTTTTCGTTTTTATAACGAGTAACAGTATAAATGATACTTCTTAAGGAGGTTGTTTTGGGATACCCATTGTAACCTCCCTGATTCTGTGCCCCTCATCCTCTCATAAGGAAAAGAACTCATTTAGATTTACATTAATCAAACTATCTACTGTAGTAAAAAATGTGGGAACTGTAATCCGGTTAAACCAGCAAATCTCAAACGTTCTACTTTTCACTCAACCCCAGAAACTTTTGTCTTGCGTTTGTTTACTGCCTACACATTCCCCAATTGTTATTACCGTTTCATATGTAAAACCGGCGGAAAAGAAACTAAACTTCACTGTAAAACATAAAGAAGGTGAACAGCTGTTTTTATATGATTCACATTGCGGCATCCCCCCAAAAAACTAGTGGGACAAGAGAAAAGGCGTATTTCGACGATTTACCTTTTTAGTGATTTTTTTAAAGATAATACAGATTAAGAATTGGATGATGACAGAAAATTGATATGTGATTAACATCCTTGGCCCCTAGAATTGGGGGCCCTAGGCAGCCGCCTTGCTCGTCTATACCCAAGGCCGACCATACTCAAGCCTGACACGAACAATCCTCTTCCACAATCGTTCCAAAATGGATGTGCAAGCATTGCCAGTGACAGTTGTACCTTCAGGAAGGAACTCGTGTTGCAGAATTTCCTAGCTGTCGTAAATGCACACAAGCATTGTCTTGATTTTAGACTTCTGCAACCTGAACTTCTTTTTTCTTTTTTTTTGGCGACCCCCATTGAGCACTCTGGCGCTTCGTTTCAGGATCCTAACGAAAACATCATGCTTCCTGAACTGCCACAATGCTTCGGAGAACATTTTGCATTGCTTCTACAGTATCCAGGATGTTTTTTGCATACTCCACTCGTACATGTTTCTGGTCGTCTGACAAACCATGCGAAACAAAACGAACACACCCCTCTCCGCCCCCCCCCAAAATCTTGCACTAAAATTTGATGAATCATTTGTTCATTAACATCGAACTCACATACCAGCACCCTCGAGGTCACACAACGATCACTTTTTATCCTTTGGCGAACTTTCCCAATGATTTCAGATGTGTGCACTGCAATCAGATGTCCGGGCCTTTCGTCATTTTCAAAATCTTCCATCCCATCCTTGAAATGTGCATGTCATCGGAATATTTGTGCACGAGATACGTAATTAGCTCCATACACATCACGCAACAATTCAACTGTCTCATTTGCAGTTTTACCGACTTTCAAACAAAACCGAAAAATTTCTCTCTCTTCCATGACAGAGCGGTGACAATTTTCTTCCACCGAATGACGTCATGCACAGCATAAATAATCACCAGCAAAAGTCCCAAGCAAACGCTGTTGCCACCGCATAGCTGATTAATGACTTATGTGAAAGCCGTGCCTTAAAGACCCGTGTGTTTTACCAGGATTCAAAAAGAAAATCGATATCATTACTTCATTGCAACACTGCATATTCTTGAGAAGATGCTAAGTTTTTTGAAAAAATAATCCTCTCTTTTATTACAAATTCTATTAAATATCACAAATCTTTTTCCTGATACATGAATAATGTTATATAATGAGTTCTCTACGTTGATAGCATTTTGCGTGGTTTCACTTCCTCGCAAAAACGAATCTCAGCCAAATCTTAAAGGTGAATGTAATAGTGTGTGCGTGTGTTTATGAAGCTCTTGGCTAATCTTCTTTGAACTTCGTAGGGACTCCGTTAAGCCTACCATTCATATATGCTGTCCTCACCGTAGACTTGTCCTAACATTTAAATTTTTTAAAGAGGGGGGGTACTCTGTGCCTTCCCAACGCTACGCCTCTGGTTGTTAATATGTCAGAAGAGCCTTATTTTCCAAACTGAAAACCAGAGAATCAAAAGAGAGAACATAAATAAACAACAACAGTAATACGCATGAGTTCTTACCTAAAGATAATTTATTTAGTCGGCTACAGTGGCGTAGCCAGAAATTTCTTAGTGGGAATAAACAAACAATCTTTAAAAGTAAAAAAATGGAAAAACATTGCTGAGTTTTTTTTTTCATATATACTTATATCATCATCATCATCATCATTGTCAACCATTATCAATCCACTGCTGGACGAAGGTCTCCCCAAGTTTCCTCCACAACGGTCTGTCTTGTGCCAGTCTCCTCCATGTCACTCCCGCATACTTTCGAATTTCATCCACCCATCTCCCATGTGGTCTTCTTCTGGGTTTTTTTCCTGTCCCTTGGAATCCAATCTAAAATTTCGGTTGTCCATCGATGGTCTGTCCTTCTGGCAGTATGTCCAGGCCATTGCCATTTCAGGGATTTAACTCTGATCATGATGTCTTCCACTCTTGTCATTTTTCGGATCCACGAGTTCCTCTTCTTATCTCTCCTGGTTACACCAAGCATGCACCTCTCCATGCTACTTTGAGTTGTCTGCAGCCTTTGTATGTCTCTTTTAGTTAAGGTCCACGTCTCTGCACCATACGTAAGCACTGGAAGGATGCATTGATCAAACACTTTTCTTTTAAGACATAATGGCATATTGCTCTTGAAAATTATGCTGTTCCTTCCAAAAGCTCTCCAGACAAGTTTTGTTCGCTGATTAATTTCTTCATCAATGTGACCCTCACTTGATATCTGCTGCCTAAGATAAACGTACGTGTCTGTTATCTCCAGCTTTTCTCCATCAATCGATAAAGCTTCTGTTCTTGTAAAAGCATTGTACATCAGTTTTGTCTTCTGTCAGTTCATTTTTAATCCTACTTTTTTACTCTTGTCAACAAGTTCTTGGATCATACTCTGCAGCTCTGAAGGGGCAGTTGGAAAAATGAATATGTCATCAGCCAAACGAAGGTGGGTTAGATAATCTCCATTAATCTTTATCCCTTTGTTTTCCCAGTTCAGTGATTGAAAGACATTTTCCAATGTGGCATTAAAGAGCTTCGGAGACATGGTGTCACCTTGTCTCACTCCCTTTCCAATTTTTATGTGTGTTGTATTTTCAAACAGCCTAATCTTTGCACTTGCATTTTCATAGATGTTATTAATAATATTAATGTATGCATCTTCAATACCGCAGGATTTCAGAGCCATTGTAACTGCTGATGGTTTCACCGAATTAAAGGCTTTTTCATAATCGATAAAAGCCATGCACAATGGAAGTTCATATTCCCTCACTCTTTCAATTAGTTCTCTCAGTACGTGGATATGATCTATAGTGCTGTAGCCACTCCTGAATCCAGCTTGTTCTCTCGGTTGAGCCATGTCCAGTGTTACCTTCAAGCGGTGTGAAAGAACTTTAGTGAAGATTTTATGAACCGCTGATAGGAGGCTGATAAGTCTGTAATTCCTGATATCCTCAATGTCACCTTTTTTATGTAGCAAGCGTGTTTCTGATTATTACGAAATCATTGCAGTGTTACCTGAAGACGTATGATGTAAACCATTTTCCCTTCCATTTGATTTCAACCCGTTTAGATTATTTAGATTAGAACACAGTAGTAAAAAAAAAACCAAAAAAAAAAAACCTAACTAACTGTGTGGATGTCAGTTTGAGCTGCCTCGATTTTTTTTTTCTGTCACAGAGTGTGAACCACCCGCCGCCATAGGAAAAAAACCCCTTATTATGGGAACAATTTCTAATAATTTGCTATTGTTAAAAATTAGGTAGCGAATATTGTGCTGTATTGGAGGCACTAACGTCGCGTTAGCTACATTGGCGTAGCCGTATAAATGGAAAGTCGGCATCCAGAAGATTGAAAAAAGCTGAATGCCAGTTTCCAAAATATGATGATGTATTGCAGTGCAAACATTTCTACTCTGTGGAATTAAGTTTTCATTAAAGTATTCCGAGTTGTCTGTGCTTAAAAAATTGCCCCTTCAGCGAGGACTATTTAATGTTTTATTGAAGGATGATAGAAGTTTCAGATTGAAGTCCATGTGGATGTTTTCTTTTATTATTATTGTTATAATATTTTCTTTCATTTTCTTAAGTTTTTTTAATAAATTTCTCCAAATATTCAACTATAAAAAACTACAAGGGGAGATCGCCAAACAACCTACGGGGGAGGGGGCATTCATGGATTTTCGGAGGGGCTAAGCACCACCGAGAAAATACCTGAATACATCAGTGCGAGAAACCCTCTTGGCTACGCTTATAGTCGGTCCTGATAGAACTTAGTGAAGAAAGTAGTCATGAAATAAGAGACAGAACATTCTATTTCTGAATTTTCGAAATAGTTGGATTTTATCTCAGCGTTTTTGATCAGAAACTCACCCTAATCTGAAGAAAAACTGTTAAATTTTATTACATTCTTTCCGTTAAAAATGAGCAATAGATGGCAGCACCAGCATTGACAGAACTATTCGCTTCGGAGTAATTTGTTCCAAACATTCGCATAGGCAAACTTAAGTACAGAAACATACGCACATCCGATATGTAATGATAGAGATTTCTTTGCAGAATTTTGACATTTGTTTGATAAGGTTGCAAGTGTCAGTGCCGAAACCTCCTTTTTTTCAAATAGCTAAAAATAGGCAAAAATAAACAAAGAAAAAAATAAACAAATTAAGTAGTCAAAATTAAAAAAAAACCTCACTCTTAGTACTGAACTGCATGCTTTTTTAGATGGCAACCGAAATTATTTTTGGAAAATTAGCTAGCAGGAATTTCAATTTTTTCTGAAATTGTCAAATAACAAGATTAATTACTGAATTGAATTAAGTACTTTTATTGAACCAAGGAATGCAGACATGGCTGAAGGGGATTACAAGGAAAACAAAAACTGTTCAAAGGACTTTCTACAATTTATTGCGATTACATCGCCTGTTTATTTCGCGACATATATCAAGTGTTTATTTTTGAATTTTTTTTTACAAAAACAGTCTTACATGCTAGTTCTTAGAGAACTAAAACGCATGAGGAAATATTTCCTATTAGTCTTCAACAAACACGGTGCCTTTGATGTAGTTCTAAGAAAAAGAAAAGTGACGTAGCGGTGAAGCGATTTGGTAAAACCCGGGAAAAGACCCTCAAAATTTTCAAAAGCAATTTGAAATTTGATTTGTCGTTTTTAGCATTTAACACTTTATTAAATTTCATTCTGAATTGTTTTAAGGAATTTTCATAACGCTTTCAAGGTGTTTTTATTTGGGCAATTTTAACTGAAACAAAGAATGTTACGTGAAAGTTACGTGCTAAGAATATTAAGTTTTTCTTTTTTAATATATTGCTCTGTCATTCTATAAAACTCCAAGGAGTGTGAAAAATACGAGTCAGTCACACCGAATTCGCGTGATTTATTCGCCGCTTTTAGTTCGACTGTGGATGCGGAGTGAGAATAGAACATATCTTTAGTGTTAATTGTTGTTTGTTTCGGTGGTTTTAACGATCATCTTGGGTATCTCGGGCCATGGCCATAGGCAGTCTGTTCAAAGGACTTTCTACAATTTAGGAGCTTTCTGCTTACCTCGCTCCCGTACGGGATTTGGGGCCAATGGTTCAGGGAAGTGGGCAGAGGGCGACGCCCATGTCCCATGCAGGCCTATCTCGAGAGTTATTAAGGAGAAGCCAGAGTCTCTGACCACTCAGCTACCGGATCGTCTTTTTGTGTCGACCATAAGTAATTAGAGAATGGGCTCAGGGGATTACTTTTGTTTTGGCCGGTTGCTAGGTTAGCAGAAAGCTCCTCTTAATCGTAAAACACTTATAGTTCTGTGATAATGCTTTTTAAAAAATTGATGTCTCTCCTAGCAGTACAAGATCATAGCCTAAGGAGAAGCCACCTCCTGTAACTTTTCTTTCTTTTTTTTTCTGTGAGGACTTTTTCTTCCTTTTTGATATAATGACATTCCACTGTTTTTATACTAGAATCCTTGTGTTCGCGAAACACCCCACTATGCGTCATCCTGCAGTTTGGTCCCATCTTTCCAATACAAACATTCGGATGAGATTCGAGTATTATTGAATATAAAACATAGCACGGTCATTAAAAATTTTTTTTTACGGTCATTAAAAAAATATTCCTTTGTCTTGCTTTTCTTTCCACCTAACCACAAAAAGTGCATCAGCGTCGCTCAAGGCTCTTCTAGACTCTTCACATGTTGTGATATTCAGTGACGAAAAATCTCCCACACCGCTATTTTTGCAGCATTAGAAAGCAAGTGCCATATTTCGTGTAATTTAAGAAGTGCAATGTTGTGCCACTTTTCCAAAAACTTCAAAACCTGCATTAAGATTTTACCCAACGTTTGTATATTTTAAATTGTTTATAATGTTGAATTAATATTTTTTTTTCTGGGTTTAACGTCCACCGCGAGCAACTCAAAGGGACAATAGCAGTCGCCTGTCGCCAAATTTGGGCCACTGACTCCAGAAAAGGGGCAAACCCAACGCCATCAGGCGAGCGATGCCTCGCTCGGGAAGTATGAGGTACTGCATTATGTGAAGTAAAAATGTTAGTGAAGACGTTTTTAATTTATCATCGAAATGATATTTTTTATCATTACGGGAATATCTGCTTGGAAAGCTTCATACTGTACATTGAAATATTGACGAACACTTTGGAATAGCTATGATTCCACTACGCTTGCTGTAGTGAGTTTAGTATCCAGAAATGCCATTAGTAATAATCAGTAGTATACTCTAAGTGGGTAATTACTCTAATACAGAGTTTTCAGTGCTGACATACAGGTCCCCACAGAAAACAACGTAATACTGAAAAAATGCTGTTTACAAGGTTTGCAATGAAAACACTACACAGTCGAATCACATTATTGTGACCACCTCGCCTACTTTTGACGTCAACAGCGCGTGTCGTGAGCTGGCTTGGAGGGCATATACGGTGTGCTGTAGGAATTCTGAAAGCATATCACTCGTTGCTGTCATGGATAAAAAGAGCGATTTATCAGATTTGCAGAAAGGGACGATTATCGGATTTCGGGCCAAGGGTGGCATTATTTCTGAAACAGGACAGTTTGTGAACTGTTCGCGTGCTGCTGTGGTTAAAGTGTATCGTGATTGGAGAAATAGCACCATTGCGAATAAGCGATGTGGAAACTGCGGAGCACCACGTGCCATTGATGTGAGAGGTCAACGTCGGCCTTCAAGGAGCGTGAGGGCCGATCGACACGCTACAGTGGAGCAACTCACTGGCCGAATAAACCAGGGGGAGCTACCGGAAGTGTGTCTAAAACGGCAGTTCAGCGAATCCTGCTGCGTATGGGGCTCCGATGCAGACCGATGGTCACGGCACCTATGCTAACGAAGGTGCATCGACAAAAAATCTTACATTTGCACGGCAGTATCGGAATTGGACCTCAGCTGATTGGCAAAGGATTGCCTTCTCCGATGAGTAACGTTTTCTGCTTCATCGAACGGATGGACGTTGGCGTATAAGGCGAGAAACATCGAACTCCGAAATAGTCTTGTTCTTTGGTTGGAAGCCAAGCGGTATTCTATTTATACGAAATCAGTTAAAAAGTATGTTTGTATGGTAACGGTGACCTGCTGGAGGAAATTAGTTAAAAGGCATGTAAGTGGAATAGCACGGAGAAATCAGAAACTTGGAAATTGCGACCATATTCAAAGAGGCAGTAGGCCTGCTTAAAGAAGCCAATCATGGGTAAATACAACATACACAGTGTGTCAAAGAATTTTTAAGACTGGCGCTAGATTTCAGATTATGGTGGCGCCACCAGTGTAATCGCGAATGCGTTATAAACCATGACCATCTGCTTGCTTTCTGCCAAAAGTACTGCGCAGTTGTTAAAGTAACTCAAACGAAACGGGAGTTCATTAGAGAAGTAAAATTTTTTTTATGTTGAATTATTAAGATGAAACAAAGGGCTGTTATTAAATTTAACGCAAAACTTGGTAAAAGTGCCTCGAAAACGTACCAAATGATGAAACAAGTTTACGGTGAGTTTTGTTTAAGTAGATCAAATGTTTTCCTGTGGCACAAACGTTTTTTGGACGGAAGAGAGACGCTAGAAGATGATAAGCATTCCGGAAACCCAAGTTCATCTAGGACACCTGAGATTATTGAAAAAGTGCGTGATTTCGTGGCAAACAATTGATGTGCGTCACTAAGAATGATGGAAGAGTCTTTAAACATCAACAAAGAAACGATTCGAACCATTCTGCATGAAGATTTGGGCAAAACAAAAGTCTGGGCTAAATTTGTTCCACACACGTTAACCAATGAACAAAAATCAAGGAGAAGTGCACATTGCAGAGACATCATTTCAGCCGCTGAAAATGATCCAAACTTCTTAAAATCGATTGTTACAGGTGATGAAACATGGTGTTTTCAATATGAACCTTAAACAAAGCGACAAAGTGCGGAATGGAAGTAAAAAAACTCGCCACAAGCCAAAAAAAAAAACAAGAAAAGTTCCATCGAAAATCAAAACAATGCTCATTAAATTCTTCGATACTAAGGGTATTATCCACAAAGAATTTGTTCCAAGTGGACAAACAATTACTGGTGAGTTTTATTTAAATGTTTTGAGACGTTTGATGGGCAGAATTCGTCCAGAATATCGAGATGAAAACAGTTGGTGTTTGTTGCACGATAATGCACCCAGTCACACGTCCCTTCTTGTTCGTAGATTTTTGGCGACAAATAACGTCTGTGAGTTGAATCATCCACCGTATTCGCCTGATTTAGCACCCTGCGACTTTTCTTTGTTCCCGAAACTTTAAATGACTTCAAAAGGGTGTTATTTTGATGATATTTCGACCATACAAACAGCTTCGACGCGTTCTTTGGAGGCAATTCCGCAAAGTGAACTGGAACAGGCATTCGAATCATTATTAAATCGCTGTAACAAGTGTATTGAAGCCGGGGGGACTTATTTTGAATAACAAACCAAAACAAATTATAATTTCTTGTTTCTATTTCATTTTACAGACCCAGTCTTAAAAATTCTTTGACGCACTTTGTCATCATCATGATGATGATGATGATGATGATGAATTTGATGATGATGATGATGAATTTCTTGTTTCTATTTCATTTTACAGACCCAGTCTTAAAAATTCTTTGACGCACTTTGTATACACATGTATATACTCAAAAACTCTGCCAAACTCATTTCAACTATTTCAAACAAGCAATTCTCTCGCAAAACGATGTTTTGGAATCGGTTGACTTCGACTTTCAAACATGTCATTTAAGATTTACTGCGTTAGTTTTATTAATTCTGAACGCAAGTTATTTTCAGATTTTATCAAAATCGGCCAAATGGACTTTCAAGAAGAAACAGTGGTCAGATTTAAAGTAAGAAATCGATCAAGAAAAATCTTTGCGTCCGCACCGTTTCATTCGTTTGAATTACAAACTCGAAGTGTTTTGTTTAGGACTCAGTTTAAAAGAGTAAGAGACATATAGTGGCGGTCAACGACATCAGATGTATATGTACGTAGTTTGAATTAAATCTCAAAAAGTCAGGGATTCGTTTCGAGAGAGAATGGGAAACATACGAAGTTCCTGAATTCAGTGACAGTGAGTGTGACAGATGCTGAGGAATCTGGCAAATCTGTTGTTTTAAATCTGCCTGTGTAGAGAAGTTCCACTTAAAACAAGCCAAATCACAAATCAGGCAAGCTGACTTCATGTATGTACAACGTCTCTTGAAGGGTTTGAATCTGAATCTTCAAAATAACAACTCTTGACATAAAAGTAATAAAACAAAGCCCACTTAGACATATTAGGGCTTAATGTAAAGCGATAATTTTTAATAGGAAACGAGTGGTTCTGCTCACTATATATCATAGTGCACATTCAATGAATTTGACACACTATTTTGAGTCCCTACCGCCGAAGCAGAGCTTATACGTTCATATCGGGTTCTGGCGCTCTTTAACCGGCGCTCTTTAACCAGGTACTTGCCCTAGTAACTCTGAATAAGTAAATAAATAAAACTGTTTGCGCCATCGGAGGAACTAACTTTTCACCTTCGTACTGTTAAAAGCATTGTGGTATGCCGTTTAAACATATATGTGTACATTAAACTGTGAGTAGGCATTCAAAATACCCGGTAATTAACTGGGATGGGATATTCATATACTAAGTAAAATTCCTGACAGGACCATAGCTAGAGGAAGACTAGAAGCTGTTCACTCCCGGCTATGAGTTCTTTTTGCGCAAAATGAATGTTATAAATATACATATTAGCTTTAATTGTTCGTGGTTTATAAAAATTGCGTTGGTCTACCATTGTAAGCATAAATATTTTAATTCATTTATGTACTGAACTTGTTTTTTAAGCAAACTTAAAACGAAGCTGCACAAATGGTGGGTAACTGAAGAAAATCTTTTAACTTTTCAAGGCGAATTAGTGCCAGCAATTCTGTGCCGCATGGCCAAGGGATTGATTGTTACTAACGGTTAAGAGAAACAGGTGCCTTCTTTACCGGAGAAATGGGAATTTTGGAAGAGCTTTAAAGTAAAAATGGAGGGTGGGGAGGACATACGTCCAAAATTGAAAGAAAGTAACTGAGCCGAAACCTTGAGGGAGCATTGCTGATAATAAAAAAATTAGAGCATTTTTAGAGAACATATGTATGCACTTATCTCATATGTGAACAAAACAGTCTTTGTACTTAGCATGTAGATAGACAGTTTCATTATTCGGCACATGAGAAACCATTTACAAAACTTTGCAAATAAGCTGTATTTCAGTTAATTTATGAAACTTGGAAGTCAGATAGGGATTTAAAAAAATAACTTCGTTTCAACCATTGGGACGTATAGAATCTGGTTTAAAAATTGCAGTTTTTGCGCAAGAATTTTCTCTTTTCAATAAAAATTAAAACTTTGTCGTACTGAGATGAAGATTTTTTTTTTGTATGGAAAAATTATTAGTTAGTAAAGTCAACTGACGAAAAGTGAAAAACTAAACAGCAACAACAACAGCGCGCGCATTCTCTCTCTCTCTCTCACACACTTACTTAAATGCATTTGCTCAAAATTATAATAATTTATAATTTTACACAGAACCTACCCTATCCCGGGCCTACACTGTTTGAAATTTTGTAGCAGGTTGCACCAAAAACTGGTACTACACCAGCTGCACCACTTTTGAGGAACAGTTGAACCATTATGTGATGCATGAAATACACAAAAACGTGATGAATTTATGCACCACGGTAGAGTATTCAATCTGAATTGTGCGAAGTTGAATCCATTGCGCCATGTTTATGTGTGTTTCATGCATCATATTATGGTGTAGCTTTGTCCCAAAAGTGGTGCAGCTGCCGCAGCACCACTTTTGGGGGTAACCTACTACAAAATTCTTAACAGTCTTGATTTTTGAGCTTTTGAACAATGGATGCTGCTCTTAAGTGTAAGCATTCATCGTGTGTCGGGATTAAGAGAGCCTATTTTTCTTAATTTTCTTATTAGAAACAAATACTCACAGCCTCGATCATAATTTGACTTCTTAATTTACAGTTCGCCCTCAGGTACGAATTGCTTAATTATAGGTACTGGGTAAGAGTCTGGAGCTGGGTTGTAGGAGTCTGGGTTAAATCTCTTGATTAAAGGTTCCTGTGTTTATTCTTCTATTCCAGATCTGTTTCTTACCAGAACGTCCTAATTTTGGAAGAAAGAATCCTCTTGGTCTTATATGCTCCTCCGGATTCTCTGAAAAATCCCTGCTCAGAGTCGAATTCAACGTTTTTGTCGGGAACCGATTCGGATGACGCCTCCCAATTACGTTAGCCCCCCCTCCCCATAGTTCTTGCCCAATTAAAAATGCGTCGATAATTTTTTTAATTATCCGCTAGTTTGATTGAAAACTTATTTTGTACATAAACTTAGTACTATTGGAAAATAAACTTAAAAATAAAGATTTTTGTTTGTTTCAGCACGCATTTTGGTTGCGTCCAAAAAGTGATTCTTAAAATCTTCTCAGGGTCAGTGCTTATTTCCATCAACATGCTTTACATGTCTCTAACGCCTGAGTTCTATCTGCTTTAGCCTATTATCTTTAGCGTTCTAATATTCTTTAGAGGAAAACTAAACAACAATAGATATTTACAGGATGAATTTACTTACACTGCTGGCCACTCAAAATGCAACACCAAGAAGGAAGCATCCGATTGGCCTGAAATTCGCAGCATGCGTCGCCCGCGAGAGGACATGCAAACGATTAGCATTGCAGGGCATATGCAAATAATGTGCTCCCGGCACCCCACCGAGAAGCACTATAAGAAGAGTGCACAGAAGGCGGGGTGTAAGTAGTGGAAGTGTGTTGTGCTGCCGGACCTGTGCGTGGAACGCTTCCTGATGGCTCGTCGCAGAATACGGCAGTCATTCCAGCACGTTTTGTAGTACGATAGAGGACGAATAGTGGCTTATCGCGACAGCGGTTTATCGTACCGAAACATCCGCGCCCGTGTGGGACGACATCCAGCCACAGTAAGGCGAGTATGGATTTGGTGGGTGCGGGATGGACGGACGGACCGACGTGAGCAATTGCCGCAGCCGCGGCACACCACCGAACGAGAGAACCGGTTTGTTGTGCGGCGGGCATTGACGGCTTGCACCGCCACATCACGAACGTTAGCGCAGGAATTAGGGTGTGTTGCGCAACAACCTGTGTCAGCACGCACCGTCCGACGTCGTCTGCAGGAGAGGGGACTTGTCGCACGGCGTCCATTGCTCCGATTACCATTGACGTTTCACCACCGGCGAGTGCGGCGGCAGTGGGCCGTTGAACGCCGCACCTGGACTACGGAATGGCACGACATTGTCTTCTTCGACTAATCCCGCTTCTGCCTGCAACACCATGATGGTCAAATTCGCACCGCGGCGAGAGACTGTATGACGCCTGCATTATGCATCGCCATACCGGTCCGTCGCCTGGCGTTATGGTTTGGGGCGCAATTGGATATGACACCCGCAACCCTCTGATACGCGTCGCCGGTACACTCAACAGCCACCGCTACATCTCCGGCGTTTTGAAGCCTGTAGTCCTCCCTTATCTGCAGGACCTGCCAGCGGCCACGTTTCAACAGGACAATGCGCGCCCGCACGTAGCATGCATTGTGCAACAATTCTTCACGGCCCACTAGGTGTCGCTTCTGCCGTGGCCCGTCTGTTCTCCCGATATGTCGCCCATCGAACACGTCTGGTCGCTGATCGACAACCGAGTGGCCCCGCAAGCACCACCAGCGGCTACGCCTGATGAACTGTGGCAACGTGTGGAAGCAGCCTGGACCGACATACCCCAAGCCCACATCCAAAGCCTTTTTCGTCCGATGCCGCGGCGTGTAGCGGCCGTTATTGCCAGCCATGGGGGCCACAAGAACTATTGATGTCTGCATGTTCCGCAAGTCGCATGGGCCTGTAAGCTCAATCGTTTCATCTTTGTATCTGTTTTTATGTGTCCAGTAAATCTGGCTTTGCTATCTTGTGTCCTTCTTGGTGTTGCATTTTGGGTGGCCAGCAGTGTACAAATGAGTGGAAGCATTACCTCGAAACTCCAAGAGAATAAAAAGTCACTTTTGATGAATAATGTACCATGCTTAAAAAATTCGAACAAAAAGTTTAAATCATACATATGAAGCTTTTTTCCCCAATGAGAGGCAGACCGTCACACGGTGTGCCCCTTAGCATTTTATACGTATTTCAGAGAGTTCTTGTGCATAATTTCAAAGCAGTCAGTATTCCTCAAAGCGTAACAAATAGACACGGTTGCAAAGAACTCAACTTTCAATAATGTTAAATCACTGTTTGTGTGGTTTTCATTCACGATAGAACGCTGCAGCTGTTCTTTTTTTGACAGTTTTTTATAGTCTCCTTGTAGTATAGCAATAAGCCGGCGCTGAAAGTAACAGAGAAGTTGCTGTTGGACTACTTGCTGTATGGATGGGAACAGATGTTTAGAAGTGCTACAAAGATGAAAAGAGTAAGTAACAATCATGAAAGAAATACGGGATTACGCCATATAATACAAATTTTGAAGATGACAATCCGATTTTACGCCAAAAATCGGATTGTCATCTTCAAAATTAGTAAGTAACAAGTTTTTGAAGAACAAATAATGTAGATTTTTAAGGTCGATGTACTGTAGAACTTTCGGACGATAGTAAGTGTCGATATTCGAAATGACGATGGTTTTGATGACAACTCTTTATTAGAAGAGAGTTAAATAATTTAAAAGTGGTGGAAGGAGCTGCCATAATAGGTAAATGTGGCAAACATCACCTGGTACTTGACAGTATCTGCAGTTGGGTGAGTTGATAAGTCGGAAGTGATGATATTTCTGTAAGTCCTTAGTGGACGAAGAGCCAGTGTGTGTGTACTTTCTTTAGATGGTTCTTGGTGGAATAGACAGCTTTCCAAATTAAAGAGAGTTGAGTGTGGTTGACATTCGGGATATTGCAGAGTGTGACAGATTGCAGCATTAGGTGTAAGTAAATTTGCTTGGAAGAAGCGGAGTGCAACACAGGCTTCTTTTTTTTTTTTTTGCCTTTAAAGATATAAGTAGAAAGGCAGCAGTAGTATCGTCCAAATTTAATTGTTCGGGATTTCGGATCGCTGTCTGAAGACTCTATCGTCTGATTGTCGACGACAACTGATCTGGCGTGATAGTGGTACTGCATATTGTCCAGCATTTTCTCTGTCTATTGGTAGATGCTCGGAGATGTCGTTCAAGGATTTCCAGGGGAAATTGGCTTTCAGTAGTTGTGCTGCCGTGACGATTCTTACTTGGAGCCAAGCGGGATACGAAAAATAATAAAGTTGATAGGGATGCAGAGTGAATGAATAAAATACAGGTTCAGTAATGAGATGGAGCGTAGAAGAAGGTGGGATTTTAATAATACACTGCCGGACAATTGCTAAGGACGGATGACAATAGCAACGATAGCAACCATAAAATGGAAGGCAGGAAAATATGGAAATTAGCATAACTGCGGGATACAGTAAGACGTGTTGTGCGTTTGCAAATTTTGGATTGCCGAACTTGTTCGTGACGTCATAGCGCTGATAAGAGATATAAAGGATTTGACGCGTATTGACCATTGTTGTTCAAACGCAAAGTTGAAAGGGAAAGAATCAATTGACGAACTTGCAATTTTCAGTATGTCTTCCCGACATCACCTAGATGACTTTACGCATGGCCGTATTATTGGCAAGATTGAAGAAGGGCGAAAAATAACAGATGTTGCCAGGGAGTTCGACGTCAGCCACAGTGTTGTTTCAAGGCTTTGGAAATCATTTCAAACAAATGGAGAGTGTAGCAAACGTCACGGGGGAGGTCGTGTTCGCAGTACGACACCTGCAGAAGTTCGGTACATAGTGATATCAACAAAAAGACACCGGCGCAGCACAGCTAGTGAGGTAGCAAATCAGTTTATGGCTGCTACTGGCAAGCGGATCTCCCGAAAAACTGGCGCCAGACGTTTGCATGAAGGAGGACTATACGCCCGCAGTCTTGTTGTGTGCATCCCATTATCCAGACGTCACCGTAACGCCCGTTTGCAATGGTACCATCAACATCGCAATTGGACTGATAACGACTGGTCTGCTGTCCTCTTCTCAGATGAGAGTAGATACAGTCTATCGTCTGATTGTCGACGACAACTGATCTGGCGTGATAGTGGTACTGCATATTGTCCAGCAAACATACAGGAAGGGGCCCGATATCCGACATGTAGTGTCATGGTATGGGCTGGCATCATGATCAATGGCCGTACGTCCCTCTATGTGCTTTCAACTGGGACTATGACTGACCAACGATACATTAATGATGTTCTGCGACCTCATGTTCGCATGTTCCGTGGTGCTGTCGGTGATAGATTCATTTTCATGGACGACAACGCAACATGTCATCGAACAGTCGCTGTCCAGGAGTGTTTTGAGAGCAAGGATATTCAACGCCTCGTATGGCCAGCACGTTCACCAGATCTGAATCCCATTGAAAATGTGTGGGATGCTTTGGGGAGGAGTCTTGCTGGTCGCCAATGCCCTCCAATAAACAAGGACACCCTCATCCGTGCACTGACAGAGGAATGGGATAAATTACCCCAACAGCTGCTTGATAATGTTGTGCAAAGCATGACACGACGTGTGGAATCTTGCATCGCCCTCCATGGTGGCCATATCCCGTATTGACATCTTACGCCGGAACGCCTGCGGACGGTAATTGCATTTTTTTCACGTTTACGTATTCTGCACAAAATGGCCTGTTTGTCCCTTGAACACGTTCCAAAGCCTTCTGGATTTCAGAGCACAATAAATTGTCTTTCTTGTAATGTCCTGGCATTCTGACATTATTTTATTTCACTTGGCATCCAACCACACTTACTTTTTTATGCGCTATATAGCCGTTTATGATCCGTCCTTAGCAGTTGTCCAGGTACAGCAGTGTATTAAACTGTGTTAGGGGTGTAACAGCTTCTCTGCAAACTGTATGAAAACGTAGGGTATAAGTAGACAACGGTCAGTTCACGAATCTGCTGCGAACGTGAGATACGAATTTTCGGGGAAGGACAGTACGTCCAGAATTTTCAGCGAAGCAATATCAGATCGAAGCAGACGTTGATTCGCTGAGTGCGGTATTTAATTTCTATATCTAGGAAATTTGTTTCTCCTATAGAAGTCGGCAGGGTGAGATCATTCGGTTGAACTCGGTGGACGTTTATCCAGTTGATACTGATTATAATGCGAGAGATTTCTTGGAGGACGTGAGTCGTAATCGTTCGGACTGCACAGGTATATAACAGAGATGGAAGACAGATTCCGTTGACAATGTTCTCTCTGTCTGTAAAAGAGGTGAAATAATTGTCTTTTGACCACTGGGATATTATTCTTTATGTTCTTTGAATTAATGATGATCAAGTTGCTCTCGTAGTCGCTGTGGTGTTGAAAGAAGTTCATTCATAGCAACTTTTGCATGTCCGAGGATCATTGCGCTTCAAATGGTTGTTTACTGCGGTGGGTCCACGGTCCAACCCCAGAGGTCATTACTTTTTGAGAGTGATTTAGTGATGCACTTGGAGCAGCTGCATGATTATCACAGATTTTTTGACTATTATGAAAAGTTTAGGTCGAACAAGATGGCGAAACCATCCGCTAAAGCAGATACATTAATTTTATGGTGTCTATGAGGTTCTAGGTAAGATGTAGGCTTTGAGGCAGAGCATCGTCGAAGATTAATCAACAGAGGTTCAGTGATGAGAACGAACAGCGGCCCTGATAAGAGGCAGCCTTATCAGATTCCCCTGTGAAAGCGTATACTATACTGGCTGTGAGAAATGAATTGCTGTGAACGCGAATATGACATTTCAGGTATACATTATGAACCGTATTACGCCGCCCCGGTGGCGCAGTGGTCTAAGCGATGGCCTCTGATCATTCGTCCGTAAGGGGCCTGGGTTCGAATCCCGGTGAGGCATGGATGTTGTGTTTGTCTTACGGCACTGGCTCTCTCCCTTCCCTGGAACCAGTGACCCTAAATTAAGGACGGGCGATTGCTTATAGCCCATTGAGTTGCTCACGGTGGTCGTTAAACCTTCAATCAACAACAACAACCGTATTACAAAAAGGAAGAAGGAAACTAAACTGCAGAAAGACTGTAAACAAATATTCATGACTTACATTGCTAAAGTCTTTTGCTTGATCGAGATCAAGTACTGTGTAACGTACCAGGAGATGTGACGTACCTGCCAGCAGGACGCACACGACATAAAGGCAGATAGGGGTCAGAACAAACGTCCGCGTAGCTCAATTGGTAGAGTGACTTATTCCGGAATGAGGGGATCCGGGTTCGAATCCTGGCGTGGACAGAAATGACGGAGAAATTCACTTCGTTATAATGGCGCCCGAACTATCCGGATGACCCGACCGTTCAAAATCTCGCAATGGTGTGATGTTATTTCCACACCGCGAGATAGGAAAAATAAGAGAATCCCTTCTCCAGCACTTCGACAAAAAAAAAGATAAAAAAAATAAGGGGGAGATGATGTAACGTACCAGGAGATGTGACGTACCTGCCAGCAGGACGCACACGACATAAAGGCAGATAGGAATCAGAATAAAACGTCCGCGTAGCTCAATTGGTAGAGTGACTTATTCCGGAATGAGGGGATCCGGGTTCGAATCCTGGCGTGGACAGAAATGACGGAGAAATTGACTTCGTTATAACTGCTATTGGTTTATATTTGTGTTCAGCACGGTGGAGTAAGTCTCTGGCGATGTTAAGGTTTTGAACAATGCTTTGACCTGGAATGGTGTAGGTTTGGTCATTCTGTTTTATGGATTATGGCGTAGAAGTCTTGTCTTACTCCTACGTTAATTTAAAACATCAACATACTAAGAAATAGTTCCTAAATGAAAGAAAACCTTAACGGCCAGACGAAACATGTAAACAACAGAAGTCACACTTACGGAAAAGATGCTTTATTTAGGATGCAGCAAACACATCGTAGCATAGCATATTGCGCTAAACTCTCCACACACCACTTTAACACAACGCTCTTTTCACAACGCTCCTTTCAATAATCAGTTTACAACCCAACGCCCTCAAGCAACAGATCAGTCGTCGTTTTTATCTCTTGTTCTTATCAAAAACTCAAGCATACGTCACGTTCATTCAACCTCAATTGTGTTGCCAAACGTATTCGTTTGAGAGAAAGATATCACGTTAAGAGTGAAAAATAACAGAATAAACTTAAGATTTACACAGGGAAAGAAACTAAAATGGAAAGTTGATTTAGAATATACGTCACAGGATGGAAGATTTGGTTAGTTCTTTGAGAGAAAGTAAAACCATCTCTGACTTTCGGATAGCACTCTTACCTGCATCTCACTGAAAGAAATAGCATCAGTTATTCCACTGTCATTTTCTTTGGATTCTGTCAAAAGTTTCGAATCATATTATTTAGTTCCGAGATAAAATGAGGAAACATCGAACAGTTCTTTTAAAATTCGGCGGAAAGTTAGATAGGTTTGGGTAATGTTCGTTTGCAACTATTGCGTTTTCACGACTAGACTCACGTTCGCGCAGAAAAAAACAACAAAAAAACTACAGGAAGCCAATCTCTGTGACCTCACTCACTTTGAGTTAACGGGTGGTGGGTAGGGGGGTGGGGGTGGGGGTGGGGTGGGGTGGGTGGGTGGGTGGATGTTGCGCCCAAATTCCGTCTTAAGAGAATTCCCGATCTCGTGGATTTAGCTCGCTGAATGAACGATTTAGCGAAACATTTTATCAATAATGATGGAGTTCTGTAAGTCCAGCGTCGACCTACAATCTGTGGTGAGAGTCCATGATGTACCCGTTACAGAGGAGATCGAGTCCAAGAGACGCCTGCTAAAAATGCCTTCATGATCATAAAATTATTAAACTGCAATGTTTCCGTTTACAAGATATGATCCACTTTAACATGTGCAGGCTTTGGCTACGCTAGCTATCTGCTGCACTCTTCGACTTCCAGCTGAGAGACAAATTAGCTAATTCCTCACTGATTTAAACAAAACTATCCTGATTAATGTGGTTTCTGAACCACCGTAAATAACAAAGTTCCATAGAGATTCGTTTATTTTTACTTCTGCATTAGGTCCTTTCTTACCAGAGTTCAGTTGTGCTAAACGCAATTGTTACTTCTTGGGCAGCTTCCAAGCCATATACACTCATGTGCAAAAGTTGAGTTACAAAAGGTTTTTCATTGTAGAAAGAAGAGAAATGAAACATGGTCTGAGAATTTTACAGGGAGTGTAATAGACTGTGACTGTCATGTAAAGTAATCCATGGCCGCATGATGACACGCGTATGACATTCCAGTGAGAGTTACACATAGACTCGAGGAGCCAATAGTCATGAAGGGAGGACAGGAACAAAGGTATAAAAGACTTCGCTGTTCTCAAGCTGCATGTAAAGAACATGTTGTCTTAAAAATGTCACACAGACACCGTTTAAGCGATGATATACGATGGCGGGCGATTGGTAGACCGGAGGCCAGGCAATCCGAAACAGAGGTGGCTAGTTGGCTTCGCGTGTCTCGAGTGGCTGTCAAGAGGAGGTGGAGACAGTTCCAAAATACAGGAAGTATTCGTGCACGACCTGTCCCGGTCGCCCATTGTCAATTTCCGTCACCGATGACCGCTTTCTTGCCTTAACTGCAAGAAGCAACAGAAGCATGACATCTCGTCAGCTGGCTTCAGAGCTAACAGCAGCAACTGGACGGTCAGTAACCCGCTGGACAGTGTCCAGAAGGCTTCACGAAAGTTGCCTTTATGCCAGAAGACCTGAGCTGTGCTTGCCGCTAACATCTTCCCACAGGAGAGAACGATTACGTTGGGCTCGGGAACCTCTGCAATGGACACGTAAACAGTGGTCTAACGTTCTCTTCAAGGATGAATCGTGTTTCTCATTGCAAACGGACTCCAGACGTGTATTCATCTGGAGAGAACATGGCATGCGTTAGCATCCACCAAACACCCGAGAGAGGGGTACATGGGGACGGTGGTTGTGTAGTAATACGTATACGTAACGGACGAACCGACTTGCACCTGTTTTCCAGGGGTATGCTATCCTCTATCGAGATGAGATCGTAGCACCTTATGTTTGCTTGTTCGCAGCTGCTGTCGACCCTTAATTTATTTTAATGGTACAATGCTCGAATCCATATCGGTCAACTGGTGCTGGAATACCTTGAAAGGGAAGGCGTTGCGATCATGTAGTGATCAGCAAGTTCTCCGGACCTTAATCCTATAGAACCCTGTGGAACGCTTTAGGGAGACCGATGTCTGCTCTGTGACCCTCTGCAAGAACAGGAGCTTCGAACGGCACGTGTACAGAGTACGACAGACTGCCCTCAGAACTTATTGACTTTCTTGTGGAAAACATGTCGTGACGCAGTCAGTTATGTACCACCATGAAAGGCGATCACAAACCATATTAAGGCCAAAGTACGTCCTTCTGGTATATTTATTAATTTGTATATTTGTGTTTTTTTCGAATAACACTATTTATTTGAAATGCTTTATCTTCATTTTGGAGTATATTAGGTGTTGTTGTCCATGTTATTGTTCTGCCGCGTTTCGGTGTAATATCTCTAACCGTTTCCTCACAATGTTGGTATTTGTATATGTGATTTAGCTTTTACACATTAGTGTAGTTTACGCCTCAAGAAAAGTGGTTCAGAATGGGAAATAAATAGTTAAAATCACGAACCAGAATTTTTGGTTCGGGGTTTAACGACCACCATGAATAACTCTTAGGGCTATAGTCGGTCGCCCGTCCCTAATTTTGGGATACTAAATACAGGGAAGAGACAGAGAAAGCACGATTATACAAACACACCATCCATGCCTTATCCGGAACTCTCAGAAGATTGGTCAGAAGCCGCCGATTCAGACCAGTCGCCCATCGGGTCGTCTTGGAATTTTTCGAATAAAGCGGTATCTGCGAAAAATCTTATTGATGAGCTTAGTCAGCATTTTTAGATTGTACTTAAAAAAAAACCTAGTTTTTTTTTGTTATGGGATTACTTATACTTACACAGTTTTTATTAAGCTCTTCTTAACCGAATGAAGTCAGTCTCCCCTGTGACGTAATGGTCTGAACTCTGGCTTCTGACCTTTCGTCTGAGATGGGCTCGGGCCTGCTGCAAAGGTGGTGCATTTGTCTTACGGCACTGGCTTTCTCCCCTTCCTGGAACCAGTGGTCCTAATTAGGGACGAGGGACTGCCAATTCAGTTGCACACGGTAGTCGTTAAACCCAAAACAACAACAACAAAAAAAGGAATGAAATTTATTTATGCGTCCCTTTTTTCTAAAATGACCAAAAGTTAAAATACATGCAGACAAGTAAAGGTAAATCACATGAAAAGACGGAAAAGACAGTGCTCTAATAAAGGCAGTTCAATCAATTACGATGCAAACGGAAATATTTATCTTACTGCTCTTTAATATTATACGAACACAGGGGAGAAAAAGTTACCTTTGAATAATTTTATTTGAATAGATTGCATGAAACTCGGCTCCGTTTGCAAGAAACAGACTCGTATAGTGGGAAGCTTGACTTGCCGCCCCAGCGGCGCAATGGTCTAAGGCTCTAAGCGCTGAGATGGATCCGGGTCTATTCAATGAGATGAGTCCTGGTTCAAATCCCGGTGAGGCATGAATGTTGGGTTTGTCTTACGGCACTGTCTCTCTCCCTTTCCTGGAACCAGTGGTCCTAAATTAGGGACGGGCGACTGCTTATAGCCCATTGAGTTGCTCACGGTGGTCGTTAAATCTTCAACAACAACAAACAAACAAAAAAATAGCTCGACAAATCTCGGATTAGCTGATATTCCATAACAAGTTTTCAATAAATTAAACTTAAACTCGTGGCCCCCATAGAGTGCCAAGATGGATTTCAATGAATAGCCGAACTTTTTTTAACTCCAATATGACGCGAACTTCGTATCTAGGTGTATTTCTTTTCTGACATTTTCATATGTATGTGTGTACGGCTTTTATAATCAGAACTTTGCAACTTAAAAAAGAGAGACAATAATTCTTTTAAAACACTTTATTGCAAAATACCTAAATAAATTAATACTGTGAAATTCAAACTTAATATTACAAATAAATACATTTCATCACCAAATAATCAGAAACGCTGCCAACAAAACAATACATAGCTTTTTTTCCCAGCAGGACATCAATCGATGTGCAAACTACATGAACAAGATTCTTTGATTTTAGTGATCGTCATCGAATGGCGCGGAAAACTCTTCCGAGTTTTGTTCTCAGGTTGCTAAATGCTCACTGCATAATGGCTGAATGAACACAAATGCTTCTAAAGAGCAGAAAATAAAGGGTTTTAAGAAGTGAAGGATTTTAAAAAAATATTTAGTAGAAATCATGTGCTAAACTAAAAGCAAAATTCAGGGAAGACTGTTACATAAGGGAAATATCCGTTTTTCTTGATGATTGGATGACAAGAAAGGCGTAACATTTGTGTTTGAAAATTATTTAATAAAATAACGAATTTTACCTCGAAGAAAAAAATAAGAGCTTTAAACTTTTATGTTATATCTGTGTGAACCATGTAAAATGTTTTTGACATGAATGCAATCTTCAGAAGCTTTATAGATGAAAGAGTAAAGAAATGCAAATAAACTGTAATGCGTTGTAAAATCCGCACTCCCATACATTTGCCTAATTTTCCACTTTTTTCTTTGATAAATATTTCTTTACACACCTGATATATCTCAAGAATTAACGTAGCACACATGAAACCTACCTCAACATACTAAAAAGTGGGCATATACTACTGTGAACGATGCGATTGCTTTGTGGTCATTCAGAGTGAGAGTGTGATAGGGTTTCGAGGGGCAATTGCAGATACGCCGCTAGAGCGTCAGGCACAGAACAACCTCAAAGATGAAGAAAACCTCAAGGAAATTTGTAAAAAGTCAGCTTAAAACGAATGGTGTACCAAATGACTCCGTGAGAATGCAGTATAGAATGTTTAGTCATTTATTTGAAGAAAACGTTTGACTAAACCACTTGACTTGTGGAATAACACGGCTAGGTAAAATACGAAATACGAATAAGATCGTACGTACTACCAGTGGTAGTGACTTGAAGATGTAAACACAGAAAAATTTAAAACAATCACATGGTGTCAGGTCAGAAGAAGGAAGCAGCTACTGGAAAACGAAACAAAGAAAGCTTTACTTTGGGTTTATCACTTTGAGAATAATTTTTTTTTTTTGGTTGGAGGTTTAACGACCACCGTGAGCAACCCAATGAGCTATAAGCAGTCGCCCGTCCCTAATTTAGGGTCACTGGTTCCAGGGAAGGGAGAGAGCCAGTACCGTAAGACAAACACAACATCCATGCCTCACCGGGATTCGAACCCAGACCCCGTTCGGACGAATGCTCAGAGGCCATCGCTTAGACCACTGCGCCACCGGGGCGGCGAGAATAATTCATCTGAACAATTTATGAACTGTCTCGATATAGGACAAAGGTATCAAGTTACTATCACTGAGAACCTTTCAAGAATGATTCATTGAAAGTCCTACACTGTTTAGTTCACGAATAAAAAGGGAGAAAAAAAAAAAAACCCTTTACTCGATTTACTTAGAACTTCATTTTTGTGGAATACTCTTCGCTACTATAACATGCGTTACAGTTTATCTAACATGTTTTAGCAGAAAATAATTCCGGATTCAATGCAAACACTTTAGTATCACTGGCTAATTGGTTGCAAAATTCAGCAGTGCATGAAATTGATGAGCTAATATTTTATAACATGTTTCATTGCGGTGCTCATTATAAAACGAAACAGGAAGATGCAAAAGTGTAAATACGGAAATATTCCAATCTTCTTTTTGGAACTAAAGCAAAATCGTATTGTCAAAATTTATGCCTTTAAATGTACGCTAAATAATAAAGAACATAGCACATTGACGCCAATGATAAATTTACGTTTAAGTGGACAATCAACGCACCGCGTATTTATGTATATAACACTACCTATACTTGAGGCCCATGGATCTCACTCTGCATGCCGCCTCGTAGAATCTGTAATTGTTCAACGTCATACAGAAAAAGAACATTTTTTTTAAAGAAAAATGTCTTACAACTTAAAGAAATTTTATGAATTGTTTATGAACACACGGTATGTCTATCAATCGCCACAAGTTTGAAGAAATTTCAAGATATTAAATAGACATACAAGGAAAATTATTTTTTCTAAAAACTTTAGAAACATGCAGTTACTGTGAGTATTAAGTTTATACTGCCTAAAGCAGGAGCTCTATGAAGTGATGCGATATCGTTTTGTCATCTCTTCTTAATTCCAACTTTCTTTCCAAGTTTTCTTCTTTTGTTGTCCTCTGTCCCACATGTGTGTGTGTGTGTGTGTGAGAGAGAGAGAGAGAGAGAGAGTGTGAGAGAAAGAGAGAGAGAGAGAGAGTAAGAAAAAACTGACAAACACGTATACACAGACTTCAGAAATCCAGGACACAAAAGACGAGATAATACTTTGAAGTCGGAATTATATTCAAGCTTTTCTGGTTACATCAAGGGGCAGTAACTTCGAAAGTTCTTCAGGAGATATTTAAAAGCTCTTGACATCAGAAATAGAATCTAGTAAAAGTTTTGTGATCCGGACAAGTCTGCTACTTCTTTCCAGGTCCGATCTCATCTTGATAAGACTGGTCGATATATGAATAATTATAATCTACCTATCAAGATCTACTGTGACTTAACTTGACCTATCTATCAAGTTAAGTCACAGTTATATATAATTTATCTGTATGCAGGCTAATTGTTTCAGAGGGTTGGCCTGAGATAATGCTACTGCACTTTAGTCTTACAATTTCGGACGCTTCTTGCATAATATGTAGTGTTTTATACAATCTCTTCCCTATACATGAGAATATTGATGTGATAAACCAAAGTTACTAAAGCATTAAATTATATACTAGTTCATGTGCACCACTAATCACATGAGTAATCTTGTATATTTATATGTATAGTAGGTGGAACAGTGTTGTTATGATGCTGTAAACTAATAAAGATATGCTATTCATGTGTAGCTTTGTTAGTTCATATAATGTAAGGGAGCTCTGAAAGAGTTTGATTAAAAAAATACCGTGAAATAAATTAAACGCAGATCTGTAATTTTTAATACATGTTTATTTCACCTATCTAATCAGTAAACGCTTCAAAAATAATTGCTCGAACTATGTCAGAAAGCCTTAAATGATTCATTTGACGTGGTGCGGTGATTCATTCGTTTTTGCTCCAGGAGTGCTAAAAGTATGGCTATATTGGCCACAGGAGAACGTAAATTATTTCGCTTACATAATATAATTATTTCGAAGTAGTGATGAAGCACCATGAATTTCATAGCAAAATAAAATAAATAAGTTAATTTACAGATGACATCGCTCTTTCCACGTTTATAAGTGAGTCACGGAAAAATTCTATAAACATGGAAAAAGCGATGTCCTCTATTTGATGTTCCTGGTCCACGTCAAATGTCTGTATTAATAAATTAATTAAAAATATTTTCCTTAAGATGGTTTGTATATTAATTGCAGTTAGATTCGACTAGGTGAATTGAATTCCAGGACATCGTTTGTGATTTTTCCCTTCCACGTCCTATCTTAATCCTTACTAAAACGCTAAGGAAGAGGCAGGACGTGCAGCTTGGATTCAGAAATGTGGATTCTGCCATATTCTTACTTTTCTACGTTTGAGGAGAACTAACATATTTACAGGTAAAACTGTGCAACTTTTAGCTCAACTCAAACTAGAAGCTTCCTCTATTGTATTTTATACAACGATGAAGAAGCATTTTAATAAATAGAAATAGGATTCACTAACAGGCTCTTCTACTACTTATTATCTCAACAATGCAGTACTACATCGATCTACCCTGCTGACTCGCTGGCATCAGAAAATCATCAGTTGGTAAAATTCTTCAGCACATACCTAAATGTGGAAGCAAAACTGAGGATACCTCAGTTTTAATGCATTTAGCACTGGAATAACCACCATTTGCTATACATCTTCGGAGAAGCCTAAACGCCCTTTGTAAAAAGTCCACAGAGTAATTACAAAAAAAAGTCCAGGTCGTCGGGTGTGTGCTCTCTCTTTGTTTGATTTATAAATTAGGATTAGGAAACGTATCAGCCATATTGATTGTGCGGAGGCTGTCGATTACCACCCAGCTTAACACCGTTTTCCAACATGACACCAAACATCAACTTTCCGTTGAGGTTCAGAGCTGGCCTTGGCAAAATGGGACCCATGATGCTGGCAATAAGTCCCAAAGGACTGTACCCTCCACCAAGAAGACCTCTAAGTCCTCCACCACCTCCACCAATGTTAAGCCTAATTCCAACTGGGCTGCTTGGAGGATTGGGGTCTACATAGCCTGATCTCTCAGGAGCACTCTCGTAGTTGGGCGAGGAGTGAGGCATTTGGGCTGGTCCACCATATCCGTGGTTGGGTGGAGGTGGCAACTGCATTTGTTGCGTTGGGTGGTAATTTTGATGGGAGACAGAGGGATGTCTTGCCTGAGGTTGTACGGGAATAGCGTGAGGCGCATAAGACTGTTTTAATTGGCCATCGGTAAAATGTGGAGCTGAGGGGATTGGTTGCTGATGCCTTGTATAAACGGAGCCACTCGTAAGATTATGGACAGAAGACTGAAACTTCGTAGAGTGTTGTTTCTGCTTCTCTTGATTGGAAGTAGCGCTTGACCTCAGTAGGTCACCCCCTCTGGTCATTGCCCTCTGTCTGTTGGATTTCACACCTTTACCTCCGACCATAACTTCTTCATAATCATCTGCGTAGTCGTCCTGAATGTCTTCGGTATTGTAGTCATAACTGTTTACTCCTCTTCGGTCATGGTTTAGGTTACCGCCATTACTTTTGGCCTGATGAGGAGACTTGCCTCTGGCTTCCCCCTCTTCAGGCACTGGAGCAAAAACAACGAACTGGGGTGTCCCCGGCTTTGCTCCTTTAGAAACGGAAAGAATTTTGTTCAGGATGTTCTCAGACGTAGGAGAGTTTACCGGAATCGGAGTTGCTTCAGCTTTCGGCTTGTGCGTTGGCACAAAGTGAACGATGTAGAGTGGATCTTTCTCTGCTTTTGCCGAAGGGTCTTCGGGAGTGGATTCATCTGGCAGCAAATCAACATCGACTCTAGAGGGTCGCGGATGAGATCCTTCGGATTGTAGCAGTGCATCATGACCGAATTCCAGATCGCTACGCGACTCTATCATGGGCATCAGATCACGGCTGTAGGGATAGTAACTGCTCTGAAAAACAAAGAGAAAGATCATGTTGATTGCTAGTACAATATTGTTTTATCTAAAGTGCGATTTCTTAGGCTTAAGGTTTTATTAAAAGTATCCATGCATAATGCATTACAAAAATTAAAGAAATACATATTTTTAACCACAAAACGTCATGTGTACTGAACATAAACTGAACATGTGTACTGAACATAAACTAAACATGTGTACTGAACATAAAAGCTTAAAGAAATTAAGGCAGTAAACATGTGGAATATTTCAACAACGTAATACTGTACAAAGCACTACATAAAATAATTATATCCATAAATACCACATTCAGTAGAAATGCAATTTTTTTCACCAAAGTTGCGTTACCAAATTATTCCTAGCTGCTTTTATGCTTTCTCAGGATGGTTCCATGATTGAAAACAAAACAAAACAAAACATTGCTTTGTTGGCTGGTTTCAGTAATAGGCGTTGAATTATCATGCTGCATTTATCATGAGGCCTACATCATGCTCACCCATTTGCTTCTTCTTTAGAATCATTGACACTAGACACATAATTTGTCCTTTTTATGAAGAAAAAATATCTCATCTTCATTTAGAACGGACGTTTTCGTAATTAAAACGCATTGATTTAAAACAGTGCCTTACCCTGAAAAAAATATATTTCATTATTTTTCATTCTTTCGTTTTGATACGTTCACAAAAGTTCTAAAATTTTATTCTATTTTTTTCATTTTTTAAAGTCTAGTAAACTACTAGACACAATCTACACATGGAAGTTAAACGAGAAATAGGAAGGCAGTATATAAAAAAGTACTTAAACGTACCGATGGAATAACCTCACATCAAAAAATACTGTTAGATTTTTTCGGTCAGGATTCTACAAAATGTATTTCTTTTACTTTCGGTGCCTTTGCCCTTTCTGCATACAGCATATGGGAAAACCTAAAAAAAGGAACCAGGGCAAGTTTCTCTATTTCTTATTGTTTGTTACCTGAACAACACAAATGATTTTAACTTCATAAAATCACATTTTCTAAAAGTTCAGAACTTATGCGTCCCAGAAATCTCTCATTTTTTGCTCTAGTGAAAATTATTATAATGTTTTCTAAAATCCAGTTCTAAGAACATGAATAGATGTAATACTGTATATTTAGTTCAGTGTGAGAGTGAAAATACTATACTGTGCAAATAATTGGGACAAAGTAAAAAATCACTCTTTTTTTCAAAACTATGCCTTTATACCATTCTATGCCTTGATATACACTGAAAAATACCTGTATTAGTATGAAGTATGTCCTCCTTTAGCAGAAATGACCTCTTGAATTCGTTTTGGCATTGACTCCGCTAATTGAGTGCACATATTTTTGACTTCATAATCGTGGAACCACACTTTTATGACATTCGTTATCACGCGTTCTTTGGTTGTACAGTCCATTTTACCTAAACGTCTCTTCAAAATATTCCACAAGTTTTCTATGGGATTTAAGTCTGGTGAATTTCCAGGCCAGTCAAGCAAATGAATTTGATTTTTCAGCATGAAATTCTGGACCAATTTTGAATTGTGACATGGGGCCAAGTCATGTTGAAATGTCCCGTCAAAAGTTTGCAGGAATGGAACAATCCTACGTTGTATATTTCTACGTACTTCGCTGAATTCATCATACCTTGAACAGGAACTAAGCTTTCAGTGCCTTTTTATGTGAAAAAGCCCCCCCAAAAAGTGTTTCAGAGGGTGTTTTACAGTTTGTTTGACATGCTCAGGTCTTAAGGGTTCACAGTTGCTTCGTCTAACGACATTTGCTTGGTAACCCTGCACAAATGAATGCGTTTTATCACTGAAAATTACCCTTTTCCAGTCGTCAGCAGTCCATGATTTATATTTTTGTGGCCCATGCTAAACGTTTTACTTCATTTTCGCATTCGAATATTGTTTTTTCGTTGGTCTTCTTGCCTTCCGGACAACTTCCAGAAGCCTACGGCGTACAGTTGAATCACTAACATCACAATCACTAGCCAATAAATCTCTTTGAAGGTCGGTGCTTGTTTTTTTTTATTCATTTTACTATTTCTCATTAGATATTTATCGGTTCGTGGAGTTGTTTTTCGTTTTCTTCCGCATTTACCTCTCCTTTTTGGAGACGATGATCCAGATGCATTGTATCGCGTAAGCAGCCTTGATACACTTGATTTGCCTACACCAACTGCAGAAGCGATATCTCTTACTGTCATAGAAGTGTAATCCTTCAGAGCAATTATTTTTGCACGCTTCCTTGGGGAAATATCCATTTTTCAATACACAAAAGCAATCCACCTGTCACACGCGAAAGCTCACAACTGAAGTACCTATTTCCTGTTTAAAACCGATCAAACCACATTCTTTCAATCAAGTTCTAACAGTCACATCACCACACAGCTGATAAAACCGGTTTAAGTGGGTTTCCGACATCAACTGGCGATCACATTACAATTCTGAGAATAAAATAGCTTGTCCCAATTAATTTGCACGGTATAGTAACTCTAACCCGCCCTCCGTACATGAGAGGTTCATTGGCTAGTCCTACAGTAGACATTTTCCGGAAAACGCGTTGATGTCTGACGTGTTGAATATTTCCCATACCACGGTTCTGAAGACTGTATGTTGAAGCTGTGCTTGTGGAAGACTGACATTTACAGCACTCTGGTAGCCCGTGCTTAGAGCGAGGGAGAAAATTCCTTTACAGGAGTTTACTTTTTTGAAGTTCGGGACTCGTTTTGTGAAATTACATAGGAAGAAAGAAGTCCTAATTTCTCGTGGACAGGAAGTTAACAAATAATTTCTCGTGGACAGGAAGTTATCAAATAATTTCTCGTGGACAGGAAGTTATCAAATAATTTCTCGTGGACAGAAAGTTATCAAATAATTTCTCGTGGACAGAAAGTTATCAAGCAAGGACTGTATATACCGGTATTGTGAAGTTATGTCGAAAGAGTGTCAAACTGGAACACAAATCTCAGAGTTGTTCTGAACTTCTGCTTCGGGATGGTGGAAATTCTGACTGCCAATGTAGAAAAATACTCACAGGAGGGTACTGTGCGAATTTCTGTGCCTGATAACCAAGAAGTACTGTGGGCAACTGAGGGCGTGAAACCAGGTTGTGCGTAAGTTGCAATAAAACATGAAAATGAAAAGGACTCAAAAGAGTCTAAAGCCGTAAAGGATATGAAGAAAAGTTCAAAGTACTGTGAATGTTTCACTGGATACATCTCTTTTATTTTATTTTATTCTATTTTAGTGCTGATGAAGGAAATTTATTCGCATTTCGTGGAACTCAGAAATTTGACTTTTTAAAAAATTCTGCGTAAGATGGAAGAATACGATCCCACAGTTTATGGATTTTTCAAGCAGAAAGGTTACCCAGTTCTGAGATGAGCTGAAAAAATGAAGAACAACTCAACGACCTTGACTTAACAGCTCGGTATGAAAAGATTACGTGGTTTACTTCATAATTCAGCAGATGAATTATGAAGTAAATTCAGCAGATGAATTATTAAGGAAATTCAGCAGATGAATGCGGGCTTCGCTGCAAAGAAGAAAGTGTTGCAACCACAGGGAGTGAGTTGGTCTCTCAGATGATTAGGTCTTGGAGGTTCCACGGTCCCACCCGATATTCATTATACATGTATACTGGATGTATTATGACACTATTTGATTACATATGGTCCTTGCACCATAAATTTCCAATCGACAAACAAACGAAAACATAACATCTACTTAGTCAAAGAGAGGAAAGACAGCAAGTGGTGCGACTGCGTATGTGGCGAAGGAGAACCCAAAAGAACTGAGCACAAAAACATCATTTGAATATTCTTTTTGTTGATTTAATTTGGAAGAACGTGAAAAAGCATGTTTAATATTTCAGTCTGAATTGTCGCCTTTAATATTCTACACCGTGAGTCAAAAAACACCCGGGACTAATTTCCCATGTGAAGTATTACGTAATAAGGCTATCTGTTTGGCAACATTGAAACAGGATTGTGTCAGACTTCGTGTGCCACGTGAGCAAGTTCTGCCCGTGTCTGCTAGTCAGGCTCTAATGTATCAGTTCAAACGGTTACTGTATCGAAATGGTATGTCAGAATTTCACGATGGAGCAATGATCCGATAAGAAGTTCTGTTTTTTATTAGGTAAGAGTCCTAAATATTAGGAATATTACAGAAAGCATACGGCAATGCATGACCTCGTTCAGCAACATCAGCACAATTGAAGAAGTTGTGCGACTGATCACACAGGATAGTCTCACTTTGAGAATGTTGAGTTCAAAACTAAACATCGGCAAAGACATAATTCGAACAATTTTGCACGATGATTCAGAGCCAAGAAAAATGTGAGCGAAATTTGTTCAGTATTTCCTAGCACCGGAACAAAAAAAAAGGTGTGCGTTGATTTCTTCCATAATTTCACTGAACCCGTTAATGAAGCACTTTACTGAATAAAATTTTCACGAGAGACGAAATATTGTGCTTTTTCTATGATCCTGATACAAAAAGATAAAGCTCTGTGTGGTTGAGCTTCAAAAACTCCAAGCTGAGCAAAGTTCACACGTGAAAACCATGCTGATCTTGTTTTCGAAGATAAAGATGGGATTCACCGTGAATATGTTCCAGAAGGACAAACAGTCAATAGTTAATATTATTTTGATTTTATGGAACGATTTCTTAACCAAATTCCACGCGTTCGCTTGGAATTTTACGGGAGAAAAGATTGGTTTCTCCTCCACGATAACGCACCACCACCGCCGGTGATGTTACGCTTTCTTTGTCTCACAAGAAAGTAAGTATCAACGCTACACTGTTAAAAATTTTGTAGAAGGTTGCACCAAAAAGTGGTCCTACACCACTTTCTGAGAACAAAATACACCACAGTGTGAGCCAAACAAAACCAAACAACACAATACAACTTTGATTCACGCTATAGTAAAAGGTTGCACCACTTCTTGCATCATGTATTTGATTTTGTTTGCACCACACAATGGGGTATTTCCCCCCAAAAAACGTGGTACAGCTGGTATAGCACCACTTTTTGGCGCAACCTACCACAAAAGTTTTAACAATGTACACCACCTACTCTATTAGGCAAATTTAACACAAGAAGACTTCGTGTTTTCGAAATTTAAATCTCCTTGTTGAAAAGGAAGCTCTTTCAAGCCATCCAAACGATCCAGGCTAATGTGACTGAGCAAATTAACACAGTTCCTTCCGAGGTGTTCCAGAAAAGCCAACGGAATTTGTACGAGCGCAGTGAAATCTGTACTGAACGTAAAGGGGATTATGTTGCACACTAGCATTGTAAGAGTTCTCCAGTCCATATCAGTGATTTTATTTTATCATTATGGCCCAAGAACTGTTCAGATGCACTGTGCATACTGAATTTAGTGCCTTCTTTGACATTTATTTTGCTGAAGATTTGATCTTTCACCTACAGTATGTTTGAGTGCTGAGATGGATTTTGTACAATGCAGATAAATCTTTTCTCTTGCCGTTTTTCGCGAAAGAGTAACGCACAAACCAATGCGTTCGGTTCGAGATTTGTGTTTCTCTGGTATGACTAGCGAGAGAGTTTTGAAGGCTCTTGTTGAACCCATGGACGGATGTAATATGTGTGCAGCACATGCAGTATGAATAGGAACAATTTAATCTTTCCTTCGTGCATAAAACATTCGTTGACCAATTGCAACATGCTGACTTTTAGACTTTACATTGACGCTTGATGAAATGATGGTCCCCCCCCTACTATGCCACCTTAAATACTGTTTATGTTCAAGCTGTAGAATTGGATGACGCTGTGATACACAGTACTTCAGTGCCCGATGGAGACGCTGTGAGACCTGTACTGCTGGAGAATGTACCTCTCCCGGAATTCTTATTTTAAAAGTCAGACTCATATTGTGAAGCTCTCTACGAAGAACGAAGTGCGCAATTTCTTATTTCTTGTGGATGAGAAATTTTCACATGAAGATGGCGTACACAGGAGACGTACAGGTCAGATGAAAGTGTGGCAAAACCGGGCATAAGGCTGCTGTTGTTCTTCAACTCCTCGTCAGGGTGGGCCAATTTTTGATGACCATGAAGGACTTTGCGATAAGCATGAAAGAATATGCACTGGCATGTGGTGTTGCAATTTCCTGTGTCTGACAACCAATAATAGTGCGTACCTGAAATTAGAGAGCAAGTTGTGTGTATATTGAAAAAATGGATGAAGAAGCGAAAACAGAGAAGACTTGAAATAAAAGCAGTTCGAGACTCTGATGTTGATAAGGATACGTCACGGGGTGCAGTTGAATTGGATGCTGACAGTGACCGTGCTTCCATGGAACTTGAGACTTACGTCGCTGAAGAAATTCTGGATCTGATGGCGATCCTTGGTGGATATAATTACACCAACAAGTGGAGATGTCCATTTGGTCTCAATGTGGTACATGGTGGTCCTCCAAAAGAACTTGAGGCTATGTGTACGTTTTTCTCGAACAGTATTATGCATCCCTGGCATATGGCTTTTGGAGAAAATGACGTACGACTGCTGTCATCACCGATAAGACGTAAATGTCACATATGTTGACATTGGTGTACGGAAGTGATGAAGCATGTTTTGTAACTGCTGGGTGTCAACTGTTTTTTCAGTTTAATGGGGATTGGCGTCCTCACAGCTGGAACAGACCTTTTTTACGTGCTCTGTTTAAGCCCTCTTTGGTGAAATTTGGCTTTTACGGAGGTTCGGTTTTTTTCAGTAATAAGTCAGATTGTTTTTTTGTATAATGTTGTATTTCTAACGGATAGATACAGTTCCTTTTACTTCTCTAATACCATTCCATGAACCTTTCCTTCATTGTCTGTCTTGTGATGTCAAAAGCAGTTTAGGCACCTTTTTATCCGCACTGCTGCTGATATTTTATCACTCTGACATAGTTCCGGCATTACTGGAAATACCAAATAAATAGCTATCCTTCGTGGAGACTCTTGATTCTATGTAACCAAGAATACTGCTAAACTTGTAAGAACTAAAAATATCTGTTCTGAAATGAGCAAAATGTAACGCACATCTCTTAAAAAGGTGCGCACATAAATTCTTCCTTTCAATAACGGTTGAATCGTATGTCACTAGCACGATTGTGGAGAAACAAATCAATTGATCCGGTGCTATAACACTCCCTCATTTTGAAAATGCATACTTTTTTCAAGGGTGGTATAAGTAATTGCCGTAACTAGTCTTGTATGTTTCTGTCCTAGTTTCTGCAACATATGAGCGTTTTTGCCACCATTTATGCACATATTTTTATGCAACTAATCACGGTTCTCGGTATAGAGGCCAATACGCACCTAACTGATGTTATTTCTACCATCATACAGCATATGATTCATATTTGCACGCACACAGCTCTACGCATTTCGGCTCTTGCATATACATGTAAGTATCACATTGAATACATATGCACATGCATCGAGATATATACAGGGTGTCCACAAACTCTCTTTACAAATTTGCACATTTATTATGGACACCCTGTATCATGTAAGTTCATGGTATTTGTTGTATATAATATACTGTAAATATCAAAGTTTTAACTGACATTATCGTTTTTTGTTATAGGTCCCTCATTGCCGTAGCATGTGCTGTTCTATGAAAATGTGGTCCCCACAAGAGAGAGAGAGAGCGCAATGCGTCGCTTGGTTCATCGAAACAAAATCTGTTACACAAACGCAACGACATTTTCGGACTAAGCATGGGAAAACCCCGCCATCTCTTCTTAGTATCCGCCAATGGCACCAGAAATTCATGGAGACTGGGTCCGTGTTGGATCAAGATCGTAGTGGCCGCCCACGAACATCGAATGAAGACATCGAACATGTTCGTGATTCATTTTCACGAAGCCCGAAGAAGTCCATTCGTTCCGCGGCCAGAGAACTACACTGAAGATCAATTGAATTAGAGATACCTGTCTAGTAACGTGTAGCACCACCTTTCGCCCTGATGACGGCGGCGATTCCTCTCGGCATGGACTCGACAAGACACCGGAAGCGTTGGGAAGCCATACGGATCCACGGCACCTAAACAAGCTCCCACAGTTCACGAAGATTTTTCACGAAGATTTGATGAGGAGCCTCAAACATCTCTCTCGATGGCATCCCAGATTTGCTCGATGGGATTGAGGTCAGGTGACCTAGCTGGCAAAGGAAGCGAGGTCACGTCGGTGGAAGTGTTCATCCAACCCTTCGGATACAATTCGGGAGCGATGGCACGGTGCATAGTCTTGTTGGAGGATGAGGTCCCCAGTGGGATGTTGAAGACGCACAAACGGGAGCAAATGGTGGTCCAGGATATCCCGGTAACGTTGACCTGTGAGGGACGATGTCACACATACCAGGGGGTCCCATTTCAGTCCACGTAAACAGTCCCCAGACGAGAATGCCACCCCCACTAGCTTCAAGAGTACCCTGCTGGCAAGAAGGATCCATCGCTTCATGTGGTTTGCGTCGTACTCGTATCCTGCCATCCGCATGTACCAACGTGAATCTCGACTCATCAGTCCAGGCAACATTTTTCCACATGTCTAGGGTCCAGTGGCGATGTTCCCGCGCCCATGCTAATCTTTGCACCCTGTGATGTGCGGTCAGCAGCAGTACCATCGTGGGACGATGGCATCTGTACCCCATAGCGAGGAGATGGTTCTGGATGTTGTGGCTGCTTACACGTCAATTTAATGCACCACTCGTCAATTTAATGCACCAGCGTTAAATTGACGAGTGATTTCTTGCATTGCGGCCCGTCTATCCGCTGTTACAATGCGAGCTAGCCGACGATGACCCCGCTCATCCACACGCTGTTATCCACGGCTGTTGGCCCTTACCGGATTCGATGTACTCACGGTGCACCCGTGACACAGTGGCTCGGGAAAATCTCAGTGCCAGCACGACTTTCGAGATGGAGTGACCCATTCGTCGGGTCCCGACAATTTGCCCACGATCAAATGCGCTTAGATCCTTCGTCTTACCGATACTGCGTCCGACTCTTACTGATTCCCGTCGCATCACTCCTTATATTGTCGGATCGCTGCATACGTCATGCCGTTTCCGTTTACAAGACCGCCCACAGCGCCACATTTGCATAACGCCAGCTGTCTCTAATTCAATTGCTCTTAAGTGTACAAATGCCCCAGTCCACGGTACACAGGGTGCTACATAGACATCTACGCTTATATGAATACAAAGTGGAACTGCTACAAGCCCTTGAGGCGAACGACAGACCACGACGAAAAGAATTCGCAGTAACGATGCTAGACAGACTGAGTGAAGATTCCGAGTTTCTCACACATGTTTGTTTCACGGATGAGGCAAATTTTCATGTCTCTCGGCAGTTTAACAGACACAATGTCAGGATTTGGGTCTCTGAAAATCCTCATGCGTTTATGGAACTTACGAGAGACAGTTGTAAAGTGAACGTGTGGTGCGGTGTTATGCATAACCGAGCCCTTGGATCAATTTCCTTCAGTGAGAAAACAGTAACGGCAGATGTTTAACTGGATGTTTTGAGTGAGTATGTTGTGCCACAGTTGGAGGTGGAGGACGTTCAACCAAGCATGATATTCCAACAGGACGATGGGCCACCACATTGGGGACGGCACGTTCGGGACTTTTTAAACACAAAATTTTCTGGGAGGTGGATTGGATGGGATGGTCCAATTGCATGGCCACCCCGTTCCCCAGACGTGCTTGCTACCTCTGGACTTTTTTGTATGGGGATATGTGAAGGATATCGTGTATCGGACAAAGGTGCAGGACATCGATGACATGGAATCGAGAATCAATAATGCCATTTCGTCCATAACTGAGGATATGCTGCAGCGCACATGGTTGGAATTGGAGTTTCGGCTAGATATTCTATGCGCAACAAATGGTGCGCATATTGAGCTTTTGTAATGAGGTAGAAAAATCTTTAGTCTTTGCTCTTATTTATGTGTTCAACCACATTTGTCTACCTCATACAGTGTATCCGTAATAAATGTGCAAAGTTGTAAAGAAACTTTGTGGACACCCTGTATATATATATATATATTGTATATGAACTCAAAAATTCAGTATCAGAAATTCAATAGCTTGGCAGAATACACAAATTCGTGATATTAAAAAATGTCTTTAGAACGGGTCCTCCGTTTTAAAGAACATCGAAGTTTATTCATTGTACGCAGAGCGTTATTAAATGTAATTGACAGTCTTAATTAACATCGATAATGCGCCTTCAGAATGAAAAATATATAAAACTATATTCTACAACGAACCTAACTGCATTTTCGAAAAACATCTCTTCATTTCGAATATCGGGTGTCTTATCGATGCGCTGTGTATGGAATTGCAACATTAATTACGTACACAACACGACAGAATCAGAAAATGTAAAACACCAAATGTGAGTTTTGCACCTTATCCCCACGAATGATTTCGGGAAGAAAGAGAAAATTCGTCGGAAGATTGATTAGGAAAAGTAGAGAAACGAGTGATCGGCAATCGCGAAGAAATTCTGAATGAACATTCCATAATATGGCTTTTCATTAAGCTTTCGGTTGTGTCTGTACCCTTCAGCTGATCTAGTCTCATGCATTTATGGCCACAATGGAAACGCTTCGAAGCACATAACAGAGAGCATTACGACAATAAAGTCAAATGTGTCTGTCGTACATGTGCTTTCTGTTTCGGAGAGGTAAGGCTGACGATTTGTGGTTGAAGTCATGGGTTTTTGCATCGCGTGAACGGGGGTCACGGGCGATCTGCTGAAGGCGGGCCTTGACCTACTTCGAGGTTTACAAACTCCGAGTCTTTTGTGCGAGAATGCTTCTGTCTGCACACGTGGAAAAGTGGGATATGAGGATAATGAAATGACATCCATGTTTTAACTGCTTATGAAGCAGCGTAAATCCCAATGAATATTTTGTTCAGGGTTTAAACACCCTTTTTCTAATCATAATATTCCTCGTTAGGGTGTATGCCAGAAAACTTTGGTTTAGAGTCCAAATTGGCATTTCGAGACCCAGAGTTTAAAGATAAATGCTAGGTAAAATGTATCAAAACTGCGCAGTTCTGTAAACTTTTCTTTTGCTTTTCTACAGTTACCATTCAGGGCAACTTAAAAATGTCATCTACAAATAGAGGAAAGATGAGAAATCCACTAGCTTACAACGTACCTAGAAACAATTTAGCATTTACTATTTTTGCACTGGAATTTCAAAAAGCCTCCATCTTGATTGGAGGCGCGTATCTGTAGCAAGGGTATTTACGTGAGGCTATGTAAAAGACAAATATTTTTCAGCAGTTTGAAGTACTTACTGCATTTACCACCCGCCCAATCTAATCATACATGTGTCTCCAATCAGCGTTTGTCTGTATTGTGCTGAATACTATAAACTTTGGGATAACCAATTAATAGAAGAATTATTGTTTACTTGAGGGGAACTTGATAAAAGGATTATTTATAAATGTTTTTTCAGGCAACTGCCTTCTATCCCACATTAGTTAAAGAGAAAGAATAAGGAAAATCCAGTATAAAATTAAAATTCTCTGGAAAAGATACGCTATTGTGTCATCCTGCCCTGTGAACGATCAATCTCCTATTATCGTTTGAAGACGGACTTCCTTTGCGTGAAGCATGCGATGAGAGTAATCTACCCTTAGGGTGTCGGCAAGCACTTATCTGTCCACTTATCAGAGTGTTGGTACATAACATTTCTTATATAATTTACCATAAAACAATTACGAAAGTAAGATTAAATTCTTACTAGCATTTCACTAAGCTGGGGAAATCATTTAGATTTTCTGTATAACAGATTAGTCCATAATTCAACGTTTAGTCTTGAAAATAGTCGTCACCTCTACAACGGTAGGCAAACATCAATAAAAATTAAAAACCTGAGTTGTCTGCCGATGATGCTTTGCACCATTGGTCGTCTAAGATGTTGTTTTAGGGAACAACCGAAGTTCTATACCTGTGCCGCTGATTGGGTCTCCATTATTTAATTTAAATCTTAGTTGGAAGTAATATCAAAAGCTGACATGAAACGGAAATCTTTCCTTTTTCCTTTTTGAAGCGATTACTTAAAAACAATGCTATTCATTCTCTCATTAGCTAGAAATTTTCAAAAGCTAGTTCAACAACCATTTCTTTAGTGTAATGAACCTGCCATTTATTTTTATTTATGCCCATTTTCTAAAGTGGAAGATCTCAAACTAAGTCTAGCAGTCTTACAAAAAAAAAAAAAAAAAAAAAAAAAAAAGGTGGACAAAGACTTTTAAAAAAGGTGGACCTATGACTTTTGGTACCTTTCTTCATTCCTTTATTTCTGAGCACAACTTGAAGACTGACTTAAGTTCTTATTCCTGATCAGTGAAAATTATCAAAAATTAGAACCCGTTTGAGATTGCGTAGCACAAAATGACACTGAACGGAATATCACCCTTAACCTACCAATACGATTACTGGATAGCATCATGGAATGAAAATTATTCATTCAGTAAAAGATTTAAAATCCGTTAATTTTCTGAGAAGTAGATGCTTTTGTCCTTAATAAAAATTCTAAAAAATACATACTTTGTAAGTTTACCAGGAAATATAAAGTGAAACATTACTTTTTTAGCTAATGAAATTCAATGAATTACCTAGTTTTTTTACGTCTGCAAATGTCGAAAACATATTGCGTTTCCTTCTCCGTATTATGTAGCTTTATGAAGGATTAAGCTATTCGCAAATCACTCCTTTAAATTTCTTGGCAAGTTGTTGGCTGTGATAATCTAATTTCATGAGTGTCGCGGGTTGTCAATTTTGTTTAACCTTGAAGAAAGGATTTTACAATGCTTGAAGAAAGGATTTTACAATGCTTGAAGAAAGGATTTTACAATGCTTGAAGAAAGGATTTTGCAATGCTCTCATCGGCTGCTTAACTTGTTCCTCCCATCCTGCATCTTTTCTCGGTTAGATATAAACTGAGTGGCCAAATTATTCTGACCGCCAGATCATTTTATGCAAAGTAGCTATCCCGCAGATGCTACTGCCGCAAGATGGCTGAATCGGTATGAAAATAGAACGCTGAAGGTATGAAGAGACTAATGAAGTATATTGCGCAAGAGATAATGGGGAAAAGACGCGATCGTGGTTGCTGGAAGCATTGGTGCAAGCATTAGCAAAACGGCTACACTTGTGAAATGTTCGAGGACTGCAGTAGTTCAAGTGTACACAGAATAGACCACCAGTCAAAAAACCGGATCTGAGTGCAAGACGTGTGGTCGTCAACGGCTACTGGATGCTCGAGCTGAGAGAAGAGTAGGCAGACTTGTTCAGTCCAACAAATGGGCAACACTTCGCCAGATTACAGATAATCTGAATCACGGACCAAGTCCGATGGCCTCTCAAAGTACAGTTCGCTGCACATCACATCGTATGTACTGCAAAAGCAGACGGCCTGCTCGTAAGCCATTTTTATATGCAGCGAACAAGAAGAAACGCCCCCAGTCCGCACAGGAACAGAAGGATTGGACAGTAAACAAGTGGAAAAGAGTAATGTGGTCCGACGAATAACGTTTTCAACTACACCATTAAGATGGAAGGGTGAGTTTATGTTGATAGCAGCATGAAAGCATGGACCCATATTACATCGTCACTACTTTTCAAGCTGGCGGAGGCAACATCGTGGTTTGGAGCATGTTTTCGTGAGACTGTTTAGGCCCTTTGATTCCTGTGGAGAAGCGTCTGACCGCCCAAAGGTACTTAAATATCCTTTCAGACCAAGTCCACCCAGTTACGTTGATGGCTTATTCCAATGGAGATGGATACTTCTAGCATGTCATAGTACTCACATTTGACATTGTACGCAAATGGTTTGAGGGGCATCACGGAGACTTTTCTCCGGCTACATTGGCCTCTTCAATAATCGGATCTCAATCCAATGAAGCATCTGTGGTATGAAGTCGAAAGGGCCATCAGACAACTGGATCCGCTACCATCAAATCTTGAAGATCTGGAGGGTGTAATTCATCGCATATGGGCTAATATACACTGACGGAAAAAAAATCCCAACACCACGAAAAAATAGTTTTAGAGGAATGAAATGGCGGCAATACATTTGTATAGGTAACATATTTAATCGATTAAGGTTTCAAGACCACAGCTTAATGTAAGCGCAAGAAGAGCCATTTTAAATGTGAAATGCTGGTACATTAATAACCGGTGTAACCGCCAGAATGTTGAATGCAAGCACGCAGACATTCATGCATTGTGTCGTACAGGTGCTGGATGTCAGTTTGTGGGATGGAGTTCCATGCCTGTTGCACTTGGTCGGTCAATACAGGGACGGTTAATGCTGGTTGGGGTGACGTTGGAGTTGTCGTCCAATGATGTCCCATACGTGCTCGATTGGTGAAAGATCTGGTGATATAGCAGGCCACGGCAACATGTCGACATTCTGTAGAGCATGTTGGGTTACAACAGCGGTATGCGGGCGAGCGTTATCCTGTTGCAAAACACCCCTGGAATGCTGTTCATGAATGGCAGCACAACACGTTGAATCACCAGACCGACGTACAACTGTGCCGTCAGGGTGCGTGGGATAACCACGAGAGGAAATTGCTCCCCAGACCATAACTCCAGGTGTAGGTCCAGTGTGTCTCGGCCGCAGACAGGTTGGTTGCAGGCGCTCACCTGGCCTCCTTATAACCAACGCACGGCCATCACTGGCACTCAGGCAGAACCGGCTTTCATCAGAAAACACAACAGATCTCCACTCTGTCCTACAATGAGCTCTAGGTTGACACCACTAACGTCGCAAATGGCAGTGGTTTGGAGTAAGTGGAATGCACGCTACAGGGCGTCTGGCTCGGAGCTGTCCTTCAAGTAACCGATTTGTAACAGTTCGTTGTGTCACTGTGGTGGCAACTGCAGCTCGAATTGCTGCCGCAGACGCAGTACGATGCGCCACGGCCATACGCCGTACACGGCGGTCTTCCCTCTCAGTAGTGCCACGTGGCCTGCCGGAACCCGGTCTTCTTGGGGCAGTACCTTCCCTTGACCACCGCTGCCAACAATCATGCACAGTGGCTACATTCCTGCCAAGTCGTTCTGCAATATTGCGGAACGAAAATCCACCTTCTCGTAGCCCTATTACACGACCTCGTTCAAACTCCGTGAGCTGTTGATAATGGCTTCTTCGTCGTCTTAAAGGCATTCTTGACTAACATCAACACACTACGTCGAATCTCAACGATAACTAACGCTCACGAACCTTACAGCGCGTATTTACAGCAAACCTGCTTTGCATGTTCCGAGGAGCGCTGCTAGCGCCACACGTATGCGCCGAGCGCGAAATTTGCATAGACGTCATCTTACAGATGTACTCTCCCCGCCTACCAACTGTCGTTTATCAAACACAACCCCTTCTTGGTGTTGGGATTTTTTTTCCGTCAGTGTATCTCAAGCCACTTACCGCATTTTATTTAGTCCACATCGAGACGAATTCAAGCGGTAATAAGGGCAAAAGGTGGCCCAACAACATGCTAACCAGATGGTCATTATGATTTCCCAGATAGTACAGACCTAAAGTTTCACGTAGGCCCAACACTGAGCCACCGTCCTTTAGGAATAGGAGACGGTGACTCAGTGTTGGGTTTACGTTAAATTGCAAGACTGTGCTACCTGTTCATTCAAACACAGAATAGTCACTTGGTGGATCTTTCACGTAATTCTTTCGGAAATGCCTTTAAACTGTAATCAAAGATTATATGCAAGATGCACAGCAGATTTACTGGCAGATTTGGACATGGCACTTCCGTACATCGAAATTTTAGTGTCACTTCCGTACAAATGATGTAATGTTGATTACGCATCGTATTTAAGATCTCCTACAGCCCTAACGTTTTTGTGTCACTTCCAACTTGGCCTACGATATTGAAGTCATTTGTTGCCTGGTGTGACAATACTTGTAGAATTTAACTCGAAGAATCCACTTCTCTGCTACAAGCAAAATTGAAAGAGAAATATCAAAATTTTTCTCGTGTTTTCATTCTATGAATCTTTCGAAAAGGAGTTTTCTGCCTGTTATGATTCCGTATATGTACACCAGTTTGGTAAAAGAGATGTGACGTACCTGACAGCAGGACGCACACGACATAAAGGCAGATAGGAATCAGAATAATCGTCTGCGTAGCTCAGTTGGTAGAGCGACTTGTTCCGGAATAAGCGGCCTCGGGTTCGAATCCCGGCGTAGACTAAAAATGACGGAGAAATTTACTTCGTTATAGAGAGAGAGGAGGTGGGCACATTTTCTCTTTATATTTGAATCGGCTTCACAAAAAAATGTTGGTATGTCTTATTTATCGATCCAGACTATATTTTCTGTGAGCAATATTTGACATTTATAGAAATCAGAGGTTTATTCTACCTTACTGTCCACCACCGGCATAGCGTGGTTGGATAACCCGCGATATGTGCAGTTTGGGAGGCAGACGTCCTCCTGTTGCAGGAAATCGATCACTGCTCCTCTTCGTCTCCGTTTCGTGCTCAGGAGATGAAGAGCAGCGGCTTTTCCGTAGATTCCATGGATGTGGCGACGAAAATGTCCGAATGGTTCCCTGTGAAGTTTGCCCCGGACACACCTTGCGTTCTAGTCCGACACAGCTTTGGACTAGCCACCCAATCTGACAGTATACTGACATTGATAAATCTGTCGCAGCTCGCTTCGGTGAGTGCGGTAATGGACGGAAGTCAGTCCGAAATGACACTGAAGTGAGATTGCTTTCTGTGGAAGATGGGGAGATAAAATTCGAAAGCATGCTGGAGTAACATGGAAGATATTGCTTCAAGACAGAGAATTCTAGAAGAGACTTTGGGAGACCTTTAACTAGTGGAGGACTGAAAATGGTCGATGATCAACTTCAAGGCTTCTTGTCCATCTGATAAACAACTGGGGTTTCACTGAATTTGTTTAACTTCAGTGGTATAGGAAGCATTTGCATACCCAAAACTTTCCAGATAGTATTGTTGATTGAAAAGGAGGAGAAATAAAACAAACAGCATACAGAAATTGCACTGTTGACAATAAAAAATGCTGTGAAAGTTTTTGTTTGTTTGGAGGTTTAACGACCTCCATGAGCGGCTCGATGGGCAGTCGTACGTCTGTAATTTGGGGTCACTGAATCCAGGGAAGAGAGAGAGAACCAGTGCCATAAGACTAACACAAACTCTATGCCTCACGGGGATTCAAACTCAGACTCATCTCCGACGAATGGGTGAAAATTTCCAACACCATTTGTATAAATCACCAAGTTTCAAAGAACAAAACAGCATTTGCACACGCGACTGGGAGGATAAAGTATGCAGTTTGGACCACGTAATCCAAACGGAAATGACGACTAATCTTGTTCACAGATGTCTTCAGCTATGAAATGATTCCCCCGAGCTGTAATATTTAGAAAGTATTTCTAACAATGGCTCTTAAAGTACTGAAATTATTGGTATCTGAGAACGAGCATATTATTGTGCTACATTTACAAAGTAAAAGTTGTCGTTCAATTAGTGTAGTCAACGGTTCGCTGTGTAATTTAAAGGTACGAAGAACAACGATTAATAAGTCTTGCTCGGGTTACCCACGATTTTATCTGACAGAGGACGCAGTAGTCTCATTAAACAGGTGGGAAGACTACCATTCACCACAGCCTTATCTTTCGCCGAAAGCATCACCGAAACAACAGATAAACATGCTTGTGCTTCCATCGCCAGAAATGTTTTACGTGAAGTAAATTACCATGGTAGGGCCCTAGAAAGACACCATACATTAGTGAAGCAAACATAAAAAAAAACTGCCTGCATTTTACTAAGAAATATCTAATTAGACTTTTGGACTTTTGAAAAAACTTTTCTTATTCTCCGTCCCTCCTTCCAATTCATAAAAGAATTTCGGCCGTGATTAACTAACTGTAAGAGAGTCTCACTCTTGCAGTTAATTTACCGTCGCTTCACAAAAATGCACTGTCGCTTAACACCCCTTTCCTGTCCAGAAGAAGAAGAGGAGCTGTAATCACTTTACCAAGTGGTTCTTTCTGCTACATCAAAATTCCTCATCCGCTTACTTTCAAGGTGTAGGTTGCAAGATTTAACTATTGAAATAAAAGTCAAACACTATGTTTGAACAGTTCGTTGTTTTAACATAAAAGTAAAGCAAGACTGATCATGGTGCTATGATATACACTGAGTTAGCTTTGCATTAGAAACATCCCCTCGTTTTACATATTCGGAGCGAGAACGAAGTACCACGTGATATCAGCGTCACGTGCGGCTACTATAAATTCTGCATAATCAGTAAACGTTTGCCAGTAACGGGAAAACGTGGCAACTTAAGTCAATTTGAACGGGGCCAGATAGTCGGGTCCCGGAGGGCAGATGCCGATATTTTGGAAACAGCCGCGCTTGTTGGCTGCTTCCATGTGCAAAAATGAAGCAGAAGGGCCCACATTGGTCAGCCACGCGCGACTGATCGGAGAGATGAGCGTCGGGCGTCGCAATTGGTACCTCAGCAACGACGTGCAGCAGTAGCCCAGCTCACCAACCAGTTCAACAACAGAGGTGCAGTTGGACCTGATTATACCCGCACTATGCGTCATACCTTGCTTCGGCTGTAGTTCTACAGCCGGAGACCAACGATGGTACCCATGATGATACCAAGTCATGAAAAAAAAAAACAACGCATCGTATGAGCCAATGGACCCTTGACTGATGGGAGAAGGTCATCTGGAGTGATGAGTTCCGTTCCCTACTGCACCATGCTGATGACCGAGTTCTCATGCGGCATAAACAGCATGAAGTGCTATCCCTTGGATGCATAGTTGGGATTTAACAGGCTGGTGGAGGTAGTGTTCTGGTCTGGGGAGTTTTTCCTGGCAAGCCCGAAGTCCGTTAGTTATCATCCCACAAACGCTGAATGGTGGACACTACAGGGAGCCTGTTAGCCGACCATCTCCATCCATATCGATAGGAGGTTTACTCGGACCGCACTGCCATCTTTATGCATGACAGCACACCGTGTCATCGGGCTCGTATAACTACTGATTGATTGGAGGAACGCAACAAATTCGCCACAATGTCTCGGCTCCCAAACTCCCCTGACTGTTACCCAATCGAACATTTGTGGGATATGCTAGAACGGGGTGAGAGCTGCTCATCCTCCTCCAGAGGATGAGCGTGAACTGATGGAGCTCATGGAAGATCTTTGATACATTGTAGAATCTGTCCGTAGGCGTCTGCAAGCCGTGATTGCAAAGAAAGGGGAATCAAAGCGTTATTAGGCAGGTGTTCTTAATGCAAAGCTAACGCAGTGTAAGTTCTACTTTTTGTGATTTTTCTCCACATGAAAAAACAATTAGAATTTTGTAAATGGGCAAGAAGCCAAGATGAAGTGGATCAAGTGAAAAGAACTTCCTGTACAGGGCAATCACAGATGTCTTGCATTGGAATGGGCATTCACGTAGACTTTCTTATAACGGCATCTGGACCAAGGTACTTAGAAAGAGGACAGGTAGGTCCAATCGCCTTTGTTTCCGTGCCGCCGGCGGGCTGTCACCCTACGAGCTGGAGTGTGACGTCCCAGTGGCTATAAACGATCTCTTGAGCATTCGGAGTCATTCGAAGCTTGTGCTGTAGTGTCGATTACTCGCTGCATTTCTTTGTCAATTTTAGACCTGCTTTCTCGTTTACATTCATTTTTTTCTTCAGTTGTTTTCTGTGTACAACTATCTCGAAAATACTTGAATACGCTGTTGCACTTTGTCGTAATAACAGTTCAAAGGAAAGGAAGTTAGATGTTACATACCATGTTTTCTCATCGGATAGAGATTTCTTGAAGCAATGGGTAGCGAAATGCCGCCGAAAGGATGTATTCGATGCAAAGAAAGCTCGAATGTGTTCAGAACACTTGGATGCCTCAAAGTAAGAGCGAGATCTTAGAAATGAATTGCTGAACTTGCCTCCCAGAAAAAAAACAGAGAAAAGATGCAGTGCCTACAAAAATATGCCTTAGCAGATGGAGGAGCAAACTTCTGTTCGAAGTGAAGAAGACCAGAGAGGTCAGAAAAAAAATGCATTAAATCGAATTGAAAGTATATCTCCAATTAAACGTCAAATCACAGGTCACAATGAAAGTGACATCATTCCTGACCAACATTTATCACCGTCAACGTTATGTGAGAAGTGCGAATGTCTTAACAAAAATATAATGCAACTGTGGAGTGAAAATAATTCACTACAGGAAGAATTATCAAACGTAAGAAAACAGTTGGTAATGGTAAAACAATGCTTTTGCCTCGAGAAAAGAAGCCTGAATACGGAAATTAATATTATGAAACGCAAATGCAAGAATAGAAATTTGCTGAGCAACAGTGAAAGGTGGCTAGCTATCATAAATTTACTTGGCCATTGTTTCACTGAAGTGCAAATTCAAACTCTTGTGTCAAAAAAGAGACCAGCAAAATGGAATGACGAAGATATAAGTCAAGCACTTGTTTTTCATGCTATTTCTCGAAAAGCATATCTATTCATCAAAAATAAAATGGACATACTGCTTCCAAGCATTTCCTCTCTGAAACGGTGGTGTGGTAAATTTGTGTTACCGATGGTTTAATTGAGCCCGTTTTAAAGGTGATGAAAATGAATGCCATACACTTAACCGAATTCGACAAAGTTTCAGTTTTATCTTTTGGTGAAATGAACGTTGATTGCCGATATTTTTATGATGCTGCTGCAGATAAAATTTTAGGACCCCATAGTAACGTTTTAGTAGCTATGATGAGAGGCTTATGGAAAGCATGGAAACAACCATGTACTGCATTATTCCTTTGATAAGCAGATGGATCAAAAGCTGTTAACTGACATAATTCGAGCGGTTGAGCAATTGGGTTATTTAGTGCATGGATTGGTGCCTGACCTGGGGGGGGGAGTCAAGGTTTGGAGGCAGCTTGGAAAAACCCCAATATTGTCTTCTTTTCCAAATCCAGTAAATAAAAATCGAAAAATATGGATGTTTGCCAATGTGCCCCATCTAATTAAACTTCTCCGAAATCATATATTTGATCGCGGAGCATGCTGTAGTGTGGAACCATCACTCGCCAGATATTTGACCTTTTGCTGGAACGTAATAACTCAGAATTAAAGATGTTTCATAAAATAAAATGGATTCACACAAATGTAAAAGGCCCCATGAGACAGAGAATTAGTTTTAGCGCCCCAGATGCAATCTAACAACGTAAGCAAAGCTGCAGATTATTTTTTTCCTGAAAGAAAACAAATTGCTAATTTTATAAAATTGGTAAATGCCTGATTCGACGTAAGGAAATGTAGATTTCCCAGCTCCAAAGAGCCATTCCAGTGTGCTTTTGGGGAAACAAAAAAAAAAAAGAGATTTTCTGCAAAAAAGCATCGAATAGTATTCATATCATATTTCCGTTTTTTCCCAGTATATACTGTATATATATTTTTACTCTATTTTGAAAAACAGTTGGATGTTTGTACAATTTTTACTTAAAAATTATTTACTCAAAACTAGCTCTGTTATTTCGATTGAAAATTCACAGAGCACACGACACTTTCTCGGCGTGGCTCCGTGCGCGTTACAGCTTCGCTTATGGCCACCGTGACATCCCAGCGCAGCGAAGAGAAGCTGTAAGACGGCGCGGTTGCGATGGATCTACAGTACCTCTCCTTCTTCTAAGTACCTTGATCTGGACAGCGATTACCACACTTCACGCTAACTTCAGGCCAACAACTCAGTTGAAAATTGAACTATAGCATAGTAGTGTCTTCTGATCTGAGCTCTTTCGAATCAGTGAACTGTATTGAGTTGCAAATCTCACTCATAAAGATTCTTGCATCTGAGTGTAATTTGAATTATTCGACCGAGAACTGCGGTCGACAATGAGGCTATGAAATGTATCAAGCTGTTTAGTAGTGATAGTACAGGGTGCGCCATATAAAGAAGCCCCTTGGCCAGACGTTGTTAGGCGGGTTAAAGTTGTTTGGCGGGATTCCAGTTAAAACCGCTCTGTTCCACTTCTACCCGGTTTCTGCGTGTACAGCTGCAAAGGAATTCTTTGGAGTGGTTAGTCACAGCCAGAGACACGCGGTCATAAGTGTAAATGAAGAGAGAACAAAGGCAACGGAAATGGTTTTAATTACGGAAGAGCGGATTTTTATTGTGGAACAGTATTTCAGAAATAACTCATACAAGGTTTTAAATGAGTTCTTTACAGAAAAATTTCCACATTGTGCAGCACCGGCGAAATCAGTGGTACAGAATTTAGTGCGGAAATTTCGTGAAACCGGCACGGTGTTCAACAAAGAAAAGAAACAAACCCAGGACAGTTCATACTGAAGACAATATCAAGGATGTGTTACAAATCTCTCGAAAGTCGATTCGCCGATTATCGTCTGCAACGGGAATATCTACCACGTCATGCCGACGCATACTTAAGGTGGATATGCATTTTCGGCCGTAAAAAGTTATGGCGCTCCAAGAACTTAAAACTCCTAATTATGCAAAACGGATGTAATATTGTAAGTGGGTTGAATAGACCATTATCAGCGGTGAAATGGACCCAACACTTTATTACATGACAGATGAAGCATGGTTTCATCTGTCCGGGTATGTAAATGCGCAAAACATCAGGATTTGGACCGACACGAATCTCAGACGGACAATGGAAACTCCTCTGTACAACCAAAAGATAGGCGTTTGGTGTGCTGTGTCTGCGAAGAGGATAGTCGGCCCATTAGTTTTCACTGACACCATCAACTCGGAGCGCTGTGTTCAGCAACTGTTCAACACATTTGTTGCCGCACTTACAGAAGAAGAGCAAACATATGCTTTCTTTCAGCAGGATGGTACAACGGCGCATACTGCGCGGAACAGTCTACGTGCTGTGCATGAAGTGTTTGGGGAGGACAGAACTGTATCGAAGGGACTATAGCCACCCAGATCACCCAATCTCTCCACCTGTGATTTTTATCTGTGGGGAGCATTCAGGCCCGTAGCCAGACAAGCAAGTTGGGAGGGGCAGCTGATGATTGAGATCGGGCGAAGGATATAAAGTGGTCGGGCAAACGATGTGAGAGGTCGGGCACTATACTGTTGTGTGAGTCTCTAGGACGGGCAAAAGGAAATACAGGTCGGGACCAGCCCATCCTGGCCCTCCTTAGGCTACGGCCCTGGGAGCATTGAAAGGGAAAGTGTACGCAACTAATCCGCACCCCTTTCATGAATTAAAAGTGAACATTACGGATGCCATAGCTCAGATTACTGCTTATGAGTTGTGGCGCGTTACGAACACATGTTCCATCGTGTGCAGTTGTGTTTTGACGTCGGAGGACAGCCCTTTCATCAATTGTTGCAAACTCAGGTAAATTACTCCTGTTTTCTGTCATTTCAACTATTCTTTACCATGTATAGTAATATTGCCTGACTGTTGTCGTTCATTGTACTCCGGCCTCTTTTATATGGCACACCCTGTACTTTGACGCACACGGTCAATTAGCGTTTCACATATTGATTCCGTTACTAGCGAGGTAGGGCTGAAAGCCACAGAAATTTCGATCTTTCTCCCGTCGACGAAAAATTTATTATAAGAAACTGCTGCCGCCTGATTTTTCGTTTCCTTGACACTTGAAGTTTTCTTCATGTGACACAGCTCTGAAAAGTGTTAACGTTAAAGTTGTGGCCAGGGTTCATTTTAAAATTGGAAAAGAGTCAAGGTGCAGACTTTGAAAAAAAAAAAAAAAGGAGAGTATGGCCTTTTTTCTCATGGAATAAAGTTGCCCATTGAACTTGGAATACAAAAATTCTCACCTTGTCAGTTAGTGCTTAGTTGGGAAACCTTTAGCGTTAATTACGGCCTTACAACTCCTTCCCATGGAGTGAACCAAGTTTTTCAGTTCTGCAGCTTTTGTAATGTGAAGCCAAGATTGAATTATTGTTTCTATTAATTGGGTTTTATTGCTGGGTTGCTTCTGACTAACAAGTTTCTTTAGTCGGCTCCATAGATTTTCGATGGGGTTAAGGTCCGGGCTATTCACAGGCCATTCCAGCAGTGGAATATGATTATCTTGAAACCACTTTTTGCACACAGCAGCAGCATGACATGGAGCTGAATCCTGTTGAAATATAAATGCTTCATTATCATAGAAAAGATCAGGTGCGGAAGGCTTCAGTTTGGGCTCAAGTATTTCATTAATGTATTTTTGGCCATTTATATTCCCATTAATCACGCAAATTCTGCCCACCCGTTTGATGTCATGCAACCTCAGATCATAACACTAACTGGGTGTTTCACGGTACATGTAATGTAATCAGGATGAAAATCTTCTCCGATTCTTCTCCTTACGTATTGTATGCCATCACTATTAAACAGGAAGATTTTGGTCTCATCAGTCCAAATAACACTGTCCCATTGTTCCGCTGTCCAGTTAACACGGGTTTTAGCTCAGTTTAATCTTCTCAACCTTTGTTTGAGAGATAAAAATGGCCTTTGTGGAATTCTAGCTTTTAGACCGAATTCCTGCAGTCTGCGCCGAACAGTCCTTGCACTCAACTTCACATTGCATCGCGCCATTTCATCTTGTATACACACCCAGATGATTTTCTTCTGTCACATAGGCACAGTCTCTTAATTCTTTTATCATCATTTGCTGTTGTGCACCTTTTCCTGCCTTTCCCAGTCTGGTTTTGTAGTGACTGAGTCTCCTTATACCTCTTCAAAAATCTAAAAATGCCACCTTTGGTTAAGTTTTCACCAAATTTTTCTTCTAATTTCTTCATAACTGAAGCTTTGTTCACTTAATAGTACTATTTTACATCGCTTTCTGGGTGACCAGTCAGCTCTTTGCACCATTTCTTTAATTTTATTACGTTTTACAAGCTCACTAAATGAAAGTACACACACACAAAAAAAGAAAAACCAACTTTATAGCAATCACATAACACACTGACAAATGTTCTCCTCTCAGCTCCAATACACGACATCAATAGCTGAATCCTACTGTGACCTGATTGGCTCATTGCCAAAACAAGATGACACCTAATTGGTTCATTGCCAAAACAAGATGACACCTAATTGGCTCATTGCCAAAACAAGATGACACCTAATTAGCTCATTGCCAAAACAAGATGACACCTGATTGGCTCTCTAAACACTCATGCTCATTGGCTACATTCAATGGAAAGAAAGCTACTTCATATCAACCTAAGCAAGTTGTGCTTCCTTTTTCTGGTTATTTGGCTATAACTTTTCATAGAATACAGATAATTGAACAAACTTTGTTGCATTACATTTGTGAGAGCAGGAACATTAGCGATACACGACACATAATTAATGGAACATTATGCCTGTGTAATCAGGAAATCACACATTAAATGAACTGGTAACAAGGACATTATGTTTTATAATGTGATACAAAAATTAATGTATGTTGTATGGGCGTACGACGAAAAACCTCCATATATGTATTTTTCTAATGGAACCTAGAATGTATTCCACAAAGACAAAGAGCTTTCGAAAGTTCCAGAACATTTTGTAAAATATTTGTAAGCTTCAAAGAAAGCCAGAAGTTCTCACGCTCAGGAAAAGAGACACCTTTCTCGGGTGCGATAAAGATCGACCCATTAAGATAATGACCTCCGGCAAACATTGTTTAACGAAGGACAGGCGCAGAGAAGTCTGTGGCTGTCTGCCCATCAATATTGAATGCAGGCAGGAAAGTGTATTGTGTTCATATATGCTTGTGACTTTTGCGGTAGGTTAAGCCAGTCTAAGAAACGCTGACGATACGGTATGTCAAGCGGTCTGACTATCCAGTGGAAAGAACAAACACCCGCGGAACGGGTAAGGGGGTCGATGCCGCCGAAGGGGGGGGCGGCAAACGCGCTGTCCACGATGACATCGCTTGCCAACAAGAAGAGGAGTGCTATGCCCTCGTGCCCAGGAAGCGGCAGTGACGTACGCACGGTGAGCATGCAAAAGAGGGGAGAGCGCGAAGCAAAAAGGGTAGTCTGCCTGTTGTTCGCGAAACGAGTGGAGTGCAGAGCAACTCCGAGAGACGTTACTCAAAGGTTTTTCGGGTGCGTGTGTATCCAGAGTAGAGGTACTCGAGGGTCCAGTCATACCATGTACGGTGACGGAACTATTATTTTCTAGATTAAAGAAAATCGGCGATACATGTCTCCGGGACGGAGACTCTCGCGATTTCTTCCGTTAGACGGAGGGAGGCATGTTGGGATACAGGTTCCCAGGACGGGGAATCTCCCAGATTGCGCCGATCTTCTGATAGACAGGATATGCAGAGAGAGACAGCTATTACTCTCTATCGAGAAAGACTCTCCCTCTAGCTCGAGAGCACCAGCAGAAGATAGGTGCCAATTGTTAGGTTAGCCGATTACAAACTTTTCTCTTTCCATTGGAAACAAGACCTTTGATTTATCACTACGGCGAGCGTTGTCTTTTTCTACGGACAAGCTTACCTGCAAAAGGCTTCTATATTATCCAATAAATGTTGATACTTTTCCTTCAAGTGGTTCAGCAATTACTTTGTAGTCATTGATAGATGTTATCTGTAGTTTTACGGCAGTCTCCATCTATCCTCCTGGTTTACAGATATTCTTTCTAGTAAAGTGGGGAGGAGCGTCCGTTCACTCAATATTAATATTGGAGTAAGTTCTTAAGAACGAACGTGGTGCTTCTATTGGCTGTGAGGGAGTCCTATAACGTGGACGACTACGAAACATAATTTAGGGCGTGTCCACATAATTAGCTGGGTACGTTCGCCCCTACAACATTCTTGATGAAATTATCTTTCCATTGATATATAATTTTATGGTATTACTAAAAAAAGTGGCGTTATGAGCCACCAATCCTCAAAAATACACTTTTCCCAAAAGGTTTCCACAATTTTGGCCACTTCTGTACGTCAAGCAGTGTAACTGAAGTGAATGCAGATACGTCATCCATGTTCAGAAGTAGTCTTTCCTGATGACTCCGAGGCATATGTTCAGATACTGAATTGTTTCTTGACGGAAAGTCTTGCGAGAAAAAGAGAAGTTCAAAATATAGGGGCAATTTCCAGAAGTGCTGACCTGAAGGGGTGGACACCTAAGACTACTCAGAAAATACTTCGTATTATTGCACGCTGACGAAATATATCGTGGTCAGTATGGGTCTGAGAGTTACGCCTTATTTACAGTCGAACTGGAGGAACAAGTTTCAAGAACTTTTCTTTTCACTAGAAGGAACACCGTTTTTGAGGCACCATTTTGCAGAAGGGATCAGAAATATGAGGATCTTGAAGTTGTGCCGTGAAAATCGCAGACTTTTTAAAGCTAAAAGCAATCTTTGTTGGACTTAATGAAGTTTGTGGAGTACTTCTATTTACAGGATTAAGTAAGGAATCACCTACAGCCGCCCCGGTTGGACAGCGATCAGAAGCTGTGGTTTCTATCTAGTCGTCCGAGCTGAAGCCGGGCTCGAGTCCCGCATAAGACATCGGTGGTGTGTTTGTACCACGTCACTAGCTTCCTTTCTTTCCTGGAATCAGTGGCCCCAAATTAGGGATGGATGACTGCTTGTAGTCCTAAAAGTTACTCACGGTGATTATTAATACCCGAAACCAATTAAAAAAAAAAGGAAAAGTGAAGCAGCATGGACGACTTTTAGTGAAATGCAGAAAATGGCTGCATCTGTTTTCCCGATTTAACGTAGTTTTGCTGTAATAAATTGTATGTTGTAATTGGATGAGATCAGCTTGTGTTGAAGGTAACTGAGGTTTGGCGTTCCCACTGCCCAAGCCGAGCCTGTGACGGATGCAGGTTTGGCGCTCTGTAGTCACATATGGTCTTGCGCCAGAAATTCTAACAAGGAAACAAATATTGTGTATGGCAACGTAAGTCTGATGATAGGGTACTCTTTAACGACTGCTATCGACTAGCTCAGGCAGACTGCATTGAGCCGCCATGGTGGCACAGTGGTCTAAGCGGTGGCTTCTGACCATTCGTCCGAGATGGGTCAGCATTCGAATCTCGGTGAGGCATACATGGTATGCTTGTCTTACGGAACTGGATCTCTCCCTTCCCTGGAACCAGTGGCCGTAAATTATGAACGAGCAACTGCTTATAGCCCACTGAGTTACTCACCGTGGTCGTTAAACCCCCAGTCAACAAAAATTAAAACCAACATTGGCGAAGGACAGACACAAACCAGCCAAGTTCCAGAGTCTTTTCTCCGGGATGGGAGCAAATACATTTTTTTGCAGTGGGTGGATAGAATACAAAGTTCAATGACATTGTTGTTATATACCGCATTGCATAAACTTCCTTCCCCGAAAAGAACAGTAATGGTATACCTGAAAAACAAAAGAAACAAGAAAGCACTTTCGATAAATTACGAGTGACAGCAAACGTTTCTATAGAAAAGTCCAGGATTGTATGCCAAGTGCTAAGCAAGTAAGGTACGAAATCTCGACTACGTTTCAGAGCACACAACCGTGATCTCAGGACGCATTCTGGTGCTACATCTTTGTCGAGACTCTGTTTAAACGGTTCTTACCAACCATGTTGGAATGTCACTATTATTCTGGATTCTCCCAGGAACCGTCGATCAACACTTTTCTGTCAAAGTATTCAGATATTCGTCAATGGTGAAAGATGCTGTAACGATGAACCCCCCCCCGTGTTTATCCCCCTTCCTTGGAGAACACTTTTGGGGCAGGTCACGCCCACCAACTATGCTTGTACCCACTGAACTTGATTTGGAATTTGCCGATTATTGCACATGCGCATTAACAGCTATGCGTCTTGAAAAGTATATAGGCTACTCACTTCTGTGCTCACTGCTGCACTGTTTCTGAGGATGACGCTGCTGTGGCGTTGAAAGTTCTTAAACATATTTATTTTAATTGTACATAGTTTTTTATCATTAAAGTGTATCGTGCAGGAGACGGCATTTCTTTTCGATTTAATCGCATGATATGATGCTGAAACTTTGATGTTGCGCAGATTTCTACAACTTCCATGGCTAAACAGATGCTTCTACAGGGATTACTAAAAAGGTAGGACGGCAGCAACGAGAACATTAGTAATAAATGCTGGACAATAGCGGGCATAATTCTTTCCATATTTATGCTACTTAGGAGCAGAGGGAAATAATGCTCAAAGAGATCCTTGATATACCATTGGTACGAAGTGCAAAAAGTGTGGAATTTATCCCTTGGTTAGTATGCTTAAAAAATCTTTTGGTGGAGTTATGCAAAATGATTCCGTACTATTACAGCAGTAAGCCATGTCTTGCCCCCCCCCTTTTGAGACATGGATTACTGTTTATTTTTTTTTTCCAGAACTCTAATTTTGATTTGGGGTGAATACGTAAATGTTAATCACAAAACTACTTGCATTTATGTTGAATCTCAAGTGCTACATAAAGCAGCAACTGACTCACACGTGTAGGAAACGTCAGACTAATTTTGTTTTTTCAGTATTGCTCTTAGATTTCAGAGCAGCGAATGATACTCCCCTTGATAAAAAAGAAGTTCCCGAACAGGCATAATCGTATGCAAATTCAGACATCTCTAAAGGTATAACATCTAAAGATGCAAATAAGGAAGGGATCTTGCGATTAAACCCACGGATTCACTTCGGAGTTATGGGATTTCTGAAAGAACGAACACATTCGCCAATAAATTTATTTTTAGTTAAGAGTTAACTCCCGTTTATATTTTTTTAACTCAGTACATTGCGTTTCCATGCAAAGATTTTTTAACACCAGTTTATGGTGTGACTGCTAATCATAAAGGCAAATGGTTCTTTCTTTGTAATTCAGAAACCCGGAAATCATAAAAAAATTCAAACATGAAAGTAGGAATCAATTTGTTTTGACAAAAGCCTGCTTGGAGCTGCCTGTTTTGGTTTCAAGACAGTGGTTACGTTTTCATGTTTTGTCTCACGAGAAATCTGACATCTCCCCCTCACACATTCGCCAATAAATTGATTATTAGTTAAAAACAGTATTCGAAAAATTGAATTTTTGCTAATCAGTCTCTTGGGTACAAAAAAAAAATTAAAAAAAATGGGACTTCAGAATCTCAGCATGCAATAGTTTGAAAGTAATGAATTCACTTTGTTCTGGAAGCTCTGCTTTTCCATTTCCCTGAAGTCTAAAAATTAAGCTAAAACATTAAAAGTTGGAGGATCTGTTTCTAAAAATTTTGATCGTAAAAAAACTGCGAACATGATTCTAAAAAAGTTCGAACACGATCTCCACCCCGCAAAGTGCAATTCGCGTTGAATTTGTTCTTGAGTTTCGGATCCGCCATATTAGAATCTGTATCCTTAAATGTATCAGGAATTCCTCACAGCCGCAATATGTCTTCTCACGGCGGCGTTCCGCAGTGAACTGTAATCACTGATGAGCTTGAAGGATGTTTTTTGTCGAAAATTCCAAAGATAAAACATAAATGCCTTCTGCATTGTGGATAAAGTGGATATTTTCTGTCGTTTCAAACTTGAACGACCCCGCATAAGCACCTGAAGCTAGAAAGATTCAACTCTCCTATTATTCTGAGATTTGCTCTAAGCTACTGTAAGATCTGGACTCGTGGGGTCTCTGGATCTGAATATAGACCCAGAAAAGGACGATAAGTTTACGGGGCAAAATAAATCAACATTTTATGGAATGAGTGTGAAAGTTTATAATCTGTTAGATTCCTGCAGAAAACGACGGCTGAAACGAGGGGCATGAATCGCATGTTTCTCCAGATATACCATCAATTAGCGAGTAATGTTGGTTGGATCCTAAGTTCGTGTACAAGAGGCCTAGGCATGGAAATGTGTTCGTACTGTGATTCTGCTTCCGACTTTTAAGAATATTTTGTAGCCTTAAATTAATTTTCTAACGAAATAAAAGATACAAATTTTGAAGATGGCAATCCAATTTTTGGTGTAAATGTGATAAAAGATGGTAAGTCAGATGATATCCGAAAACTTGAAAATTTTCATCGTCCTGGAGTGGGACTCGAACCCGCGTCTCCCAGATAGCGCCCGGGTATGCTAACCACCACACCACCCAGAACGACCAAGTCTCAAGTTTCCGATCAATTTGAATATAACCATCACAGGATTCGCTAGTTGAAGCAACCGACATTCATGTTTAGCGAATCTGGAGGTTAAGAATCCTATCCCTCGATTGCCCGGAGGAGCAGGTACATCATGAAAGAAATACAGGATTACACCATATAATACAAATTTTGAAGATGGCAATCTGATTTTTGGCGTAAATGTGACAAGGATGGTAAGTCAAATAATATCCGAAAACTTGAAAATTTTTATTATATGGTGTAATCCCATATTTCTTTCATGGAATAAAGGATACTAGCATGTGTCACGCAACCAATCCTGTGCCAAATGAGTAAATCATTCCTGGGAAACTCTTTATATGCGCAAAATCCGAAGGATTATGTAAAACACTGCTGCTCAATCTTTTGCTCCTGTTGGGCATTTATCCCAATGTTAGACATGCTGGCGGACGGAAGAATGAAATTTGTTCTAAAACTTGTAAGTGTAATTCAAAATAATTTTGCCCATGGACAAACGTAGTTAATACACTTAATAATGATAGCCTAGGCTACTCACAGCAGTCATTTCATTCCACGGATTATGTCAGCTGACTTGTTTCCAGTTTTCAAGCTAACAGGCTTTTCATACCGGGAAAGCGATTTAGTTAATTGAGCATCTTGCATATAATCTGTAATTGAAGTTTAAAGAGACTTCGGAAAAGTACCTGAAAGATCCACCAAGTGACTATTCTGTTTTGTGAATTTATAATGGTGAGATACATCTAAACAAATTTACTTCAATACTGAAAGCAATTCTTAAAAGAGAAAAGAAATACTTTTCCAAAAATTAAGTGCACTTAAAAATTTGGCATACTATGTAAAGCTTGTTAGTATGTTGTTTGTACATACCAGTAAAAACAATATACTGGTATTACATACTGCAAAGTCACTTCGATGAATAGCCGTGATCGGTTCAATAGAACCCTTCAGGTGTTTTTGTTTTGCAGCCATGTTTCTTCGTTATTTAAATATTACACGACGGTTTTCACCCCAGAGTGAAGCAAAAGCTACCTAGGTACAATTACAGATACATCTCGAGAAATAATTTTTAACAGAAATTTTACATCACTCAAAAAACAGGACAAGTGCCTAAAACATGACAGGATTACTTTGAAGAAGTGTATCTCGTATTGTGTATTTTGTGACCAGCATTTGTGTTGCGTGTATTATTTATGAATGTAAGGAATGCATTTGTTATAATTTTACAGTAAACGGAGGAGAAAAAAATGAAAATTTTGCAAATCAACATCAGGAGTACTGATACTAGTCATTAAACTGCTGAACAAATTCATCCACCTAATACTCTGTGCTTTAGCAATAACACATGAGAACAAAATACATGATCTCGGAAGAACTTGAGAGTGAAAGCGCAATATGTGAAAAATACATGTGTGTACTATTTTATAACCCATGAAAAATACCCAGGGCGAAATTTCAACTGCTTCCGTTCTTCATTACGTAGATTACCAAAATGCTTAACAAGTCCAGGACATTGACTTTTTTTGTCTTTCGGCGGTTTAAATACCATGCCGAGCTTTTTAGTTTGTTCCCGATTTTTATTTCAACATGATAACTAATATCATATCAGCAAAACAAATAACAAAGTATTTCTGGATGGTTTATGAGTGATTTTTTGGTTTCCGGTTTGATGTTTATCATTGCCGTGAAAGACAATTCACTCCAAAGTAAACTGAATTTCAGGGCAATAATATTTATATTTGCGGTAAAAATAAAATGTTTTATCAACGCGTAACAAATAAAGGCGTGCTCACGAATCTAAGATAAAAGAATGGAAAACAAAACAAAACAAAAAACGAACAGTTTAATTAGAAACCTCAAAACGCTAGTAATCATGAGCCCAAGAATCTGTGTTCGTCTGTTCTTTAGGTCACAAACCGGGAAACGGAAGTGCATTGAATAAAAATGGACTGTAGTGGACCCTGGAGTTTAACGAATTATGTCCATTTAAATCCTCCATTCATTTAGGATGGAACGATTTTTGTTTTCATGGATTTTTTGTAGAATACGTAATTTGTTACGTGTGGTCATTTCTGCTAAATGTTTACCGTTCCTACTGAAAAACCGACTGTTGGAGGAAATGAGTGAAGTACTGTACGCCCATATTTGTAGCAATTTTAGTTTTGGTTGGATGATTTCAGCCGTAACTAGAGCGACAACGGACTGGCAAGCAACGAAAGGCTGTTAGTCCAACCTAAATACTTCAAATATGCTTGAATTTTCCTTCACTTGCTCGTTTTACTTTCGCAACCGCGACAGAGAAAGTAAATGGCAGTTCATTTTTTTATCGTTGCAACTTTGGTAAAACGGAAATAATAAGAAATGAGTAGTAATCTCTCAGAAACGTATTTTATGTTAAATTCAGGTTGCAGTGATTCTATCTTGTTCCGTGCTTTCAGAAATAAAAAGAAAGTTTAAGATCTACATTTCATTTACGAAACGTTTTAAGTATTTACTTGCGAGTTTCGCTTTTGTTATGAATGTACGATGAACAATATGTCATTTCAGAGAAATCCTAAGTGAGAAGCACTCTTTTACCTTTTTCAGCAAAAAGAGTGCGTTGATGTCTGAAGCATTGTGTTCTTAGTCAAATCTTAGGGAAAGCTGTTGTGCGTAACAGACCATCAAATCTCTCCTTTACTCCCCCTTCCGAATGAGACGTAAGCTCTTCAAGGTTAGCTGGTCCAGAAACAATAATGCCGAGTGTGAATATAGTTGCATTCAGGATTCGTGTAAGGAGGCATTCAAATTCATTCATGTGTAGCCAATTTATATAGAATTTATTTTGTTTGAAAAATAACCATGCCGAAAGAGATCTTTTCTTTTGACACGCTTTCTAAGAAAAACGTTTTAGTATAATTACTTGGTTTTTTCATTTTAAGAAATCTGTTATTTTTATTCACCAGAGCAAGTTTAATCAGTTTCCAAGACGTTTATACAAATTTATATTATGTACGTTGCACAAAATTGCAGTTTCATTTTGGAATTACAATCATAAGACAAAGTCATATCTACTGCTTTTAAGCTTTGTCTGGCAGATTATCGAGCAGTCCTAATGTGACCCTGTGTAAATAGGGTTTTATGAATTTGTGACCGGAACAATAAATAAGCTTTATTCGAAAGTATTGAGTTTGACTAAGCTGGGCTGTTTTTCTCTCCGTAATTAACTCCGTTTAATATTTGAGTTCTTTAAGCGAATTGCGAAGGAATTTTGTACCAGTATCTTTTGCTGATCCCTATATCAGCTCCTAGAAATTAGGAAAGTCCGATTTCCCAGTAGTCATGTAAGCATGATCACTGTGTGAAGAAGAAGCAATGTAAATTCATATTTGATTTTTGTATGTAATTTAAATAAAAAATGGTGATTTCAGGACCGAATAGCCTGTTTAACTTGAAGAACAACCTTATCTAAAATGCTATGAGTGATAAAAATTGGGTAAATTCGTTTCAGATGAAAGAGCTGAACGCTCTATGATAGAAGTTTTGTGTTCGCTGAAGACTGTGGACGTTAAAGCAGCGAAACTGAGCTGGAAAAATATATTAACAGGTTTGCTCTTGCTTTAAATTGGAATCAAAGAGAAAATAAATAACACAATGTTTTTATAAAAAATAATTCAAAGCAACTTTTTTGTGCCTTTCCGTACTAAGAATTAGTCCTAAGTGACATTTGTTTCAAAAACCAGACCAGCTAAGAAGCCTATTGTTTATAATTTACATTTTAATATTCCACTATGTAGCTAATATAGTAGATGCAGACTGATGGTAAAAACACTGAATTTCGAATATTTCAGTTTACCTATAATGTATGTCAGTTTAGATATTTCCAGAGATCGTGTACTTCAAGAAATCCTTAGCGTAAAAGAAGAAAAAATGCTGTCTTCATTCCGTAATTTTTCTACAGGCACCTAAATATGAAAATTTCGATTTGTATCATTTCGAAAAGTTTGTCAGTGTTTCATGCAAACTACGCGGGGAAGTATAACTGTTTCGACAAATTTAAAATGTGAACACTTTAAAACGGGCGATACGTTAAAAATAGATAGTTATGAATACGTCTCATTTTATTTCAGAGTATGTTATAAGAATAGGGATCTGAATTTTCTTTCTTTATGTCTGGTGCTAAAATATACGCTTTCAAGCTCTTGAAAAGCACACAGCAGGGCCGGATTAAGGAGGATCTATAGGGGTTATAGCCTTGGGGCTCACCATTACTAATTGCCATTACCAAGGGCTCAGGAAGCATGTATGGGCAAATAATCGATAGATAGAGAGAGAGAGAGAGAGATTTAGATTTAGATTTATACAACAGTTTTACTTTTGTCTCGTAGGATTTCCACTTGGTCAGAAACAGAGGCTGGAAGAGGAACAGATTTCAAAGCAGTGACTCACAAAATGTGAAGGTTTCATGTAGTGTATAGCTGGGTCGGTGAGACAGTTTTAACTTTTTCACAACCATCCACCCACACCTCCCAATTTTCACTTGGAACCGTTAATGGTCAAAATATCCTGTGGCTTCACATTTCATAACAAAACAGATGCACTAAAAGAAGCGTGCAATGCTAAATCATTAGGAAAACCAAGACAAAATCTGGGAATCTTAAGCTTTTAACTCATGTTCTTACGAGAACAACAGAAAATATAATGACTTATTATGAAAACTCTGTAGATAATTTATTAGTTTGAAGAATGCGCTACACGTATTAATTATGACAAGCGTATTGCTACAGTTTTATGTTTTAACAGACTTCATAATGATTCCCCGTTGTAAGTTCTTTGGAGACCCACTAAGATGTGTTAGCCTAGGTACACACTAAAGCCCTAATCCGGCCTTTGCCACATAGGTTGTTTAAAATTTAAAAATTCGATATTCTGTTTCGATATTTGCACTTACCTGAAGTTTAGATACACAGTCGGAAGTTTAAAATGTATAAGCAAATTTCATTTGTGTGTCATCAGTAAATGAGTGTCACATTTTCTTGAGTTATTCATTGGCACACACTTTTATTGCATAAATACATGGTTAAATATGTTCATACTTCATTTCGGATAAAACTGTTTCCTTTGAAGCTCCTGCATAAATTAATTTTTCGGAAATACTATCTTCTATTATCTGCTCTTATAGTTAAACCTTTTTACATTAGTCTGGGTAAAGAGAAGGCTGTTGTTTATCTGAAAAATATTTAAATTCAGTCTTTCTCCCACGAATACGTATTTTAAATAAAAACTATTTTTTCGCCGTCAGAATGCGTTAAACAAAAAAGCTTCCTGTTTTTGTTCTCATCCAATATCCATTATTGTGAAACCAATTTATCTCAAAATCACGTGACTACCAAAGAGAGTTTCGCGCTTAGGGTGTTGCTTATAACAAAAGCTATTGTTACAAGTTTTGCAAATCTGAACGATCCATTGCACGGAGAAGAGCAAAGGTTGAGATTGTTACATAATATACGTGTGGATGTTTCATGTTACGTAACATGATGACCCGAACGAATGTAGGTGCAACTTACATAAAGAAAATTAAGGGGTAGAGGTGACATAATGAAGGTTGTCTACGAAACATAGGCTACCTCTTTTATTATGGCATTCTGACTTAGCAGATTATATTTCTTTGCCCACTTTTTCACTGACAACTGTGTCTTATCCCACTGGTTGGCATCTGAAACAATACATGGAAATCATCTGGAAAAGAAAAGGTAAATTGGAAGCACGTGTTTAGGCAACACTAACACTGATCACTAACTTTTCATTGTATTACTTTGTGAAAACTTATTTAACGGAAAAGACTTGTTGATTTTGGCAGTGACTTTGCAGCTACACAAAACTGCTAAATAACTCTGCAATGTCTATTCAAATCTTCAAAACTCTTCGCTCGTCACTCTGTTTTACTACAATATTCTCCACATCAGATGATTGCTTCAATTCATTAAGCTATGAATTAGTAAGAAAGACTTGTTTTCACAAAGAGCGTTCCGCACCTTCTGAATCCTGCCACAATGCAATAACGCACGGATATTGGAACTGCTTCTCAGTTTTACATCATTCTTTGGAAGTAGATAAAAAACGGCGCAGCCACTGGCATATTAGTTACTGGAGTTCAGCAAATTAATTTATATTACCCAGGAATGGTTGAAAAAACCTTCATCTTCGAAGTACCGGGCGCTGACTGCCTTTTAACGACTTTGCGGACCAACATTACGAGGGCATGGTTCGGGTCTATGGAATATCTTTTTCTAGGTATTTTGCACATCTAGCAACTTCTTTACTAAAATCCACATCATATCTGGTCGATGAAAGACACCCACCCCGAATAAAGATAAGATTTGTAACTGTATATTTTCATAAACGTCCGTCGTGTAACAACGTGTGTAATCTGTATTGACTTATCAAGGTGAAAAGAAAGGATAATTTTTGTGTACTTCTGGACTTAGAATACTGAGTGTTTCCTGAGCTTAGTCTAACTATTCATATTAAACTTTCCAGTGTTGCTTCTTTGGAAGATAAATAAACAAAATGCTATTCAAGCAAGAGAATTTCGTGTGGAAGATCTTTAGGAAACGGTACTTCCCTTTCTTAAGTATTTATCAATTCAAAATGTATAAATCAAGAGATAAAGTTCTGAACGTTTGATTGCTGGTGGCTTTTTTTTCATCTTGATAAAATACGAAAAATGAACCTTTCATTCCAAAATATAAGTATCACGGCAATATTGGAAGACTTCCTTCTGAGTTGAATCTTTCACACAAATTGTAATACATTTCTTTCGTCAAAATAGAATGCCAAATGTATTCTAAAAACTCTTTACCCAAGTTGCAACACAAACTTACTGTTACTTAGGAAATAAAGCGTTGAAAAAATATTTTTTATTTGTTTCCTTTGCGGCATTGGATGATTCCTACAGAGCTTTTCACGCTGATTCTAAATCTGTTTTAATTTTTTGTATGACGTAAAGTTTTTGTAAAAATGCTTATAAATAAGTAGCATGAAAACACAGTTAAGAAAGCCTCCTCTTTAAAATTTGCGCTGCCAAAAATGTTTTACTTCTTGACTTTCAGTTTCAGGATGATAGGGTCGTTTCCCTTTTCAGACAAGAACAATAAGCAACCAAAATTGCTGGACTCCACACCCCTAATAACTTTCTTACATCTTCGAAATCTTTCCGTTGAAACTTTCCTCATGTTTGTCGCTTACAAGCCCAAGATTTTCAGGGAAAATGTCTAAATGTGAATTCAGGAAGTACAGTTTGAGAGACGCATTGCATGACATTTCGTGATATGCCTTCACCACAGAAGCCATACTTCATTTGCAATTTGGAGATTTTCATTTCCTAAAAAAAAATTTTCTGTCACTAGTTTAAATTGTATCCACGCAGAGAATTCCTCTTGGTTGAGAGCTATTTCAAATGAGGAGTTCCTACTTAATTGTCTAATTTTAGGCCCAATGAAAATGCCTTCTTTTGGTTCAGCATCACTTATTTTCAGAAACTTCTGTCTCACATATTGAAATTTAGATTGTTCACGCTTTATAGCTATGGCAAAGTTCTTCATTAGCCCGAGTTTTATATGCACTGGTGGAAAATATAATTTCTCCGTTTCTATCAATGGTACTTCTTTCACATATTTTTTGCCAGGTGTTGCGGTTTTATGTAAAGGTCAATATTTCACCACAAATGATTGTTCTTTCTGTTATTCCATTCACATAGAAAAGAACAGTGTTTAGTGTATCTAGTTTGTAATCCAAACAAAATAGCTATCACATTAAGGATGATTCATTTGTAGTCCTCGTAATTTATCTTTTTCAACACAAGTTTCATATTTTCGTACATTTCTTTCATAGTAACTGAATGTTCTACTGGGATAAACGAATACAAGTGCGCATTGTAAAGAACGACAACGTTCAAACTGAACTTCGATGAGCCATAAAAATTCTTCATTCGGCTGGTCTGAGTTAAAATCCGAACGACTTGTTTAATCAATCTATGCCGTCGCAGGAGGCCAAGCTACCGCATTCAGAGAAAAAATTTACTTAGTGACTTGGACGGCATCTAAAAAATGTAATTTTAATTCCTTTGGCAAAAAGAATTTATCCTTAGTCTCAAAGGCTCTGAAAGAACTTTCGAAAGATAAAGGTCTCTAATAAGATCGTTCAACTCTTCTTGAGTAATAAAGTGTGGGTCGGATTAGTGTTCATCTGCAAAATCTTCAAAAGAATGCCTTCGAGTCACAAAAGTTCTGAGATTTAAGAACGGAACATAGGCGTCTCGAAGTCTTTTATTTAATAAATAAGGATTCGGCAATGGGCAAAGCCTTACTTGTTATTTCATAAGTAGGCCACATTTTCTACGCAATAATGCAGACAAAAAATGCGCCTTTCTGTTCAAGATTTAACCAAATTTTTGAAATACTATGTTAAACTGATGATCTCATGTACTGGGTTTTCATAAATTTGGTGCATAAGCGACACTGTATTAAGCTGACCCGCAGGTCCGAGGCGTAAGTTTCTGGAAATCGTCTTGGAAAGGCCTGGTTTCGAGTCTGGGAAGAGGCTTGGGTAGTCTGATGATCTTACGACGCTCGCTCTTTCCCTTTTCTGGAACCAGTGGTCTTAAATTAGGAATGGGCGACTGCTAATAGCCATTAAAGTTGCATACAATAGTCATTAAACCCCGAAATAAGAAAAAGTAAAATTCGATTATAACATATGTGTAGGTCGGAGATATATGCAGTTTGTTATTAATATTCATTAAAGTAAAGGATTTCTTATGGCATCAAGTAAAAAAAGTTCAAAATGTCACCATAAAAGGTGCTACTGCTTAGAAAAAAACACTCGACGGAATAGATACCAGTAAAATCATATCTAGGTTATTACTTTATTTCAACATAATCTACAATTTTAAGGGATGAATATGTCCACTATCACATTCTAATTCTGAGTGCAGTTGTAGTATTGTGCCTGAAACTCCATTAAACAACATGTCCACGCAAATAGAAGATGCCTCCTGGGTGTGGCGACTTCCAGCGATGGACATGACTGACTTTTCCCCCTACAAACACGGAATTTCAGTTAGCACAAAAACCAGAAAAATCAAAAGGAGGAAGATCCGGATATGGAGGAGGCCATTGACGTGTACTACGCTTGTTCAGGTTGTTGATCGGATCCGAAAGTTGACTTCAATAACTGCGGCACTTGGTGCGTACGTAGGCGAAGCCCCATTCATCACCAATACATTTTTCAGTACCTTGCGTTCCTGAAGGCTCGGAATGAAGTTGCTTCATTACATACATACCTGTAGCGACGCCGGTTTTCATGTCAGTAACACTACTCTCCTCAAACAAGAAAGGTCCGACGATGAATGATGCCATTAATCCACATAACACAGTAGCCTTTGATGACTGAAGAGGTGATTGATCGTAATGATGATGATTAGCACTGGCCAAAAGCGGCAGTTATGAGAGCTGACTACCCCAAGTAGCGAGAACTAAAACATAAAATGTGAAATAATCAATTCCTATTTTCTTCCATCCACCACCAACAATTGTTGGATCTTATAGGGATACTTGCGTAATGCCATCCTAAGAGCCTGTTAAACTGTTGCTACTGATATGAATGAGTGACGTAAAATCGCACGAGCTCTGGTTGCGCTAGTGCGAAACATATCCATGACGCGACTCAGCCACATCATCAATATTTTCCTTCATGGTTGAGTCAAGTGTAGTGGCGGTAGAGGCAGACTGTCTCCTACAGTGCTAACGAGCAGCCATACTTCTTGTTTCTTTAAAGCTCTTTACTACTCGGTACAATCTAAATGGCTACAGTGGTATTGTTCCACCTTCGATTTGTTTTTAGCAAACGAAACTTCCGTAGCACGTCTGTCTTAGACTCGGAATGTGTATAGTATACCTTAATCAGCCGAGCTTTATCTTGCAACGATAGCATGGTGATTGCGAATGAAAGTAAGCCGGCTTTTATTTTGACTTTTCATCAACGTTATATGCGAATTACTGCAGAATAAAATTGCATAGTTTAGAAATAGAAATTAAAGCAAGGAGCTACATTATTTTCGTCCGTTAAAACCGTTCTGATATTTAGCCGTGTTGTTTACGTTTGAAGCTAACGTTGCAATGTGCATTTATTCTATATTTGCAATTTATTTGGAACTATGTGCAGCAGCGCCCTCTGTCGGCGAGATTTCGAGCTTTGTTTTTCTTGATGTCATAAAAAAGTCCTAAACTTTTGTGAGTATTAATCTGCAAACAGCACATATCGTCGACCCAGAGATATCTTGTAATATAATTTTACTTTTGCGTCAAATTTATGGAATAATTGGTACTTTATGCTATCCATTTCTTGAAATTCAATAAACAATTTGATCAGTTTGAATTACTTTAATAGTCGATTGCTTAAGATCAGATTTCTCTAGCAGGGTGTTCTCATGCTTCAGGTGCTTTGTGTGTATGTGTGTGTACACTGGCAGAACATGCATTATGTTACCGTAAAGCAGTTAGTAAGAACAGGAAAATAATTGTTACCGTAAAGCGGTTAGTAAGAACAGGAAAATAATTGTTACCGTAAAGCGGTTAATAAAAATAGAAAAATAATTAGTTACCGTAAAGCTGATAGTAAGAACAGGTATAGTAGATATTATAAAAATAATAAAAGAATCAAAGTGGAGATTGGCTGGGCATGTCGGAAGACTGAAATATGGACACGATTAATAACGGAATGGCAACGAGAGATGGAAAGAGACGAAGGGGGCGCCAGAGAAGAAGATGGAGAGATGACCTTCAGAAATTTGGAGGTGCTAAACGGAGGACTGAGGCTAAGGATCGAGGAAGTTGGGAAAGACTGGGGAGGCTTATACCCTGCAGTGGGTGCCAACATGCTAAGAAGAAGAAGAAGAAGAAAGCGGTTAGTGACACCGTTCAAGGGTTTTAACCCGGAGATACAAAAATTAACACAGAAACTGTGAACTGTGGCATCACAAAACTTGAAGGAATTGAAGTGTTCTCTGTATCACTTAAAATACCTTGTTATCTTAAATATGCAGACTCTTTACTTTAGCCATTCTCTGATTGATGGAAATAATGTCGGCATAACATACAGCCAGCTGTATTAGGAAACTTTTAAATATGCATTTTCTGCTGTGGAAAAAATAGGATACATACAAAGCACATCACGAACTCCATATGTGAAGAAATCACAAAATTATAGCAGGTAGTGTTGCGTGTGAGAACCATTTCACGGATTAACTTTCATTTCGTAATTGCACTGGGGTATCTGGATCAACTAACATGTAGTCAGCAGAAAATGCAGAACTTTAGCTCTCAGGGATCGTGGATTTTTGGATTCTTTTGAGGAATCACTAAGCTAAGAAAGTCTAGTCGGAGATGAAATCTGCGTAACTATGCGTAAAACGGTGACCACGATAATAATTTAGGCATTTGATGTGACAGTTGTACCTTTTTATGCACGCAGACAACTAAAATACGTTCTGCTACTTCCTCATATAGTGACAAGATCCGGTGATACTAATGGTGAGTAAGAAGAGTTGTGCTACTCTAACAAATCCGGGTGCTGTAGAACGCATTACTAAGCGCAAACGCCTGAGTTTTTAGATTCAAGACATGGAGAAATACTGGCCAAAGTTTTGGAATGACAACTATGCAGCACACATACGATTTAGATACACACTTCGAGCAAGCGAGTCCGATGGTGAGTAAAACTTTTGTGTACTGCTTGTACTGTCATTTTACCTATGGAACGTCACTGGAAGCACGTTACGGCATGATAACGCTCGTCTACACAACTCACACACCACCACGGAGCGTACATTCGGCGCGAATGTTCTGACCGACAGATGGATGAACCTGTCTGCCTTTATGCAAGTGTGGAGCAATACTGGTTATTTGCTCAGCGCCTTAATTTTTTCTTCGAATGAGGTAAGAGCACTGGTCAGTGCGCGTTAGGTTGGTTATCCCTGCTCATGATTACATCTTAAATGATAAAACTGTTATATTTCTTCAACGGTCACTAGGAAATATACACTCTTGTTAGCCACAGAAAATATATTTTGACAACCATCCCGTATTTGCACACACAGATTAAACTCATCTCTTACATTCTCTATTCTTTTCATTACTAAACAGTTTCAGAACTTCTGTAATTGACATTTCAGCCAAATATTTCTTTTCAGTTAATAGCAGTGTCGATTTCGATGTGAAGGATCAGTTTTATTCCTTTTGAGTTTATAACAAGCTGCCACGCTGCGGCCGAACCTTCAACACAGTACACGCATATTCCATTGTTGTGTCTTACATTTTAACGACTGCCTAACTCACTTCAGTAGCTCTAATGCAAATACAGCGTTTATCTTTCGCTATCACAGGGAAGTGCCTGCACTTACATCGATCATGAAGCTTGTTGTACCAATCTTTAGGGGATCTGAAATAACCACTTACTTTATGTCTCATTCATCTTGTTTGAATTTCGCTATTTGAAAGAATCATAGATTCCTAAACAGACGCATTCAAGTGCTTGTAAGGACTGCGTAAAAATTTCAAAATCGCAGGGAATTTAGTGAAATATATTTCGAGCAAATTTTATCGGCAAAAAATAAATTTTATGTTAGTGTAAGATCGTTAACAGCATTTCGACACATCCTATTGATACTACGTATTTTAAACAGAATTAACTATACCTCCTCGGTTTGACGAATTATTTTGGAATGTCTAACCGATCAAATTAACGAAGCCATATAACGGTAGCCTTCATTTTTAATTAGAATGACTCCCACTGTAGAATATAACGCGATTTTTTTCCGGCATGCAAAGGGTACCAATCATTTTTGGACATGCGTGGCTGTAAACTTCAGCAACACAGCATTATAAAATACTGTAGCTAAATGGGCAGTGAAAGGGAATGCCAGAGGAAGACCTCGATACATGGATACACAGCGAAAGATTTGAGGAGTGTGACTCCTAGGAGGCCATAGAGCAAGTTGCAGTGAATGCCGGTGACTCTTGATAAAAAGAGTTCTTGCTGAGCGTGTTAAAATTACAGAAATTGGACTCTAACGTGTGGGAACGAGTGCTTTAGAACAATGTCTAATTTTAGTCTGTTTTAATCGATGGAATCTTACCTAACAGCAGGTAGTTTGTTGACTAAACGAACAGGATCTCTATCACTATGCTTTAATTGGTACATTGTGCTAATTACAAAGCATAGTGATAAGGATGTGATAATATGGGTTTGTCTTTTTGAGCGGAGCTCTCTTTACGAGACTCGAGACGATTAGTTCTTCGTGCATAGGTACGAGATGACACATCCGATCACAGTGATTTATTGCATGCGATTGGACATCGTCCATGGTCAAGTTTTGACGCCTTCCGATTCCCGAAATTCCGTGTCATTAAGGAATAATCGTCCAAAAACTTGAATGTTTAGGGTTTTTTCCGGGTTTTGAGAAGGGGTAGTTTGTTACCTATCTCCTCCAAAGATATTCAGACGATCGCGGTGACACTTACCACAAAGAAAAGGAAGGACATGGTGAGTGACATGGGGTTGGTATCATGTGATTGGTCGTGTCGCATAAAAATAATGACCACTAAAAAGACTGACCAATTTTAATAATAATTGAAAAAATCCGCTCTCTATACGAGACTCGAGGCAATTAGTTGTTCCGGCATAGCTACGACATGACAAATCCGATCACCGTGATGTTTGGCATGCGATTGGAAATCGTCCATGGGCCGGTTTTGACGAATTCCGATTCCCGAAATTCCGTGTCATTGAGGAATTTCAATTAAAATGATTAAAATTGGTCCGTTTTTTAATGGTAATTATTCCTATAGGACATGACTAATCACCATGATACCAACCCCATGTCCCTAATCATTGATTTTTTCAATTAAAAAAACACGCGCGAACATTCCATTACATTTGTTTACATTCGATAGTCACAATTTTTCACGACGCAAATTGCTCGAGTTTTTTAATTCTTTTGCCATCAATTTGAAATCCTTTTGGTTCAAACTGATAAAAAGAGAAACGGAACCCATTGTGGATCCAAGAAAAACGTTAGAATTGGCACCAGTAAGCCATGTTTTGTTTTGCTTTTGCTTTTGTTTCTTTTCTAACTGTAACTGCTGAAGTCACGGTCGAGGCCAGCAATATGGCGTCAATGACGTCACTTGTCAGTTCGGCGAGTCTTGTAAAACGTGGTTCCCGATATGAGTGTGTCTTTTAGCTTTGTTTACATGCAACCTGATCACAATCAACGTGAAGGCGTGAAGGAAAGTAGCTCATGATAAATTTCAGACATTTCTTTTTTAAAACGTTTCGTACTTTTGTTCTGAAAGTCATAAATTTTACGCGTTCGTTCTTTAGAATTTGTTATAATAGACGCCTTAATGAGCTTAGATTTTGCAATAGCTTCGCTCAAAATTTGCCAAATGAACCCGAGTTATCGGTTAACGTTGGCGGCTTGCCCTAGTTCTAAAATAGATATGGTCTACACGTCTTTATCGATGCTACAATGAATGGGGTGGTGCTTCTTGACCTGTTGAATTCTACACTTACTGTACTTATTGAATACCATAATGAAGGGCTATGCCCTACTAAAGACCATACACTTTTCCGCAGAGGAAAATCTGTTGCAGCTTGGTTCAAGGAAAATATTGTGCCACAAATGGACAGTCCAGTTCAATGCTCATATCTAAATCCAAATGAACCTTCAAGGAATGAACTGTAATGACATATTAAAAATCTTCCGTGGAAGCCAACATAACTTGGACAATTCGGAGCTATCTTGCATAAAGGATGAAGAAGAAATTTCCATGAAATTTTTCAGAAGTAAGCGGAAAGCTACTTACGAAACTGACCAAAGGTACGGTAATACTTCATTATGTATGCAATATTTTAATTGTTGGCTGTATTCGCGTGTATAAAACTTTTGGAAACATGGTGCGATCGTAAAAAGAGTAAAAAAAAAACTTATTTTTTTCAGGTTATGTGTGGTTTCGGAAAAAGCACTTCTGATGGAATTTTACACCAATCAGGTGAAGTTTTTAAAGGATGTAATCTTTGATTATTTTTCGTTTTGAAGAAATGCTCAGTGAGGTAAAAACTCTTCATTAACAAACGGAACAATAAAAACTACATTCAAAATGTTCAAGCAACATTTTGTCCTTCTGCGCAAGCGACTACTCGAACTTGATTCGTTTAACAGAGCTGTGGATATACTAAAACTTAAAACTTTTGATATACTAAAGCTTAAAACTTTTGTTGGAAATATGGTGCTTATTTAACTGACTATTCACTTATATCGCTCTTTTAGTGATCTTGTGATAGTAATTATATCAAGCGATAACTATTTTTGTCCGCCTGTAAGTTCAACTGAATTTTTTTTATAAAAATCACAAATCAAAATCCATGGAGAAAATCTTAAAGTGATATTCTTCCCCTCTCAATTTTTGTTTTGTTTTGAACTCAGAACCAGAATCATAACAACAAACAATAAGGGTTTACTGTCTTATATTACAATATCATACAGCATCTGAGATATTAGTGAATCATTCTAATTTTGGGAATTTACCTCTTGGCCCATGTGGAGTCTCTGAGCTTTGGGTCCAGGCAAAACAGCATCAGCGCTAACAGCCCAGGCCGCCACTCCTGTAAAAAAACAATATTTTTTAAATTTAATGCAGTTATACAAACAACGCTGCACTGGAAACTCATTAATTTTGCAGATCACTAGTATTGGGTCACATTTCAATTTTCTGGTAATCGTCTAAAAAGCATACATCCATGGGAAATCTGAGGAAATCTCACAAAGATGAATTTTTTTCCTTAGACAACAGCAGTCATTGCGTCGCAGACTGATTATTTGTATAGGTAAATGCAAACAGTACTTTTTAGAAGCACTGGAAGATCATTACTAACTGCATAATACAATTTCTTTTGGTTTTATGTTTTTCATTTTGCTTTCATTTTTCGTTTTAAGGTGAGATTTGATGAATGAAAAATATGTCTAAGCGTCAGGCATTGCGTCCAGATGTTGAACATATATATATATATAAAAGCAAAGGTATGCAGTTTGCCTGGAGTAAGTACAATAAACAGGAGAAAATAATTTAGCACAGCGGTATAATATAAGATTAAGTGAAGTCTCCCCGGTGTCGCAGGGGTCTAGGCGCCGGCTTCTAACCGTTAGTCGCGGATGAGACAGGCGATGCGGTTGTCTTACGGCGCCGGCTCTCTTCCCTTCCTTGAGCGACTGCTTACAGCCCATTGAGTTGAAAAAAAAGGATGAAGGGGTAAATAGTGTATTAGTAATGCAGTGGAGTCACTGAAATTCAGTGGATGAACTTCTACCGGTATCTCACGCGTGAAATGATGAAGGCAATCTATGTAGCATGATGAGCTGTGGTGAATACGGTAAAATGCCAGTCAAAACAAAGTTAATGCTTAAAAAAAAAAAGCCGGCACCGAGAATGATGCTTGTTGATGTTTACTTAGTGTTAGTATTATTCTGCATTTCATTTGTTTCATGGTTTCCTCATTGTTTCACTTTATTTTGCATCATTCACTCTTTGCATTACATGAGGGTTTTCTTATGCGTTGTGTATTATGAATGAGTCACGCGTAATACAACACGGAAACGTCTCAAAGAGAAATATGCTCTGATATTAATGGACGGATTAGCTTCTCAATCAGCACTTGCATGTAGAACACGGATGTTTGCAAATTAGACGTTTCTAGCGGAAAAAAAGGTATTTGCAAAGGACAAAAAGATGAGCAATAAGTACCGGAGCCAAAGGTTTCAGGGCCGTGTGCTTCTGGCTAATCCTACGAATTTAACCCCGGTTTGAGTCTCGGATGAAACATGGGTTGTGTCCTTGTCCTACGGCTCTGTATCTATTCTTTCTCCAGAATCAGCGGCCTCAAATTAGGAATGGGCAATTCCTTTTAGCCTTAGATGCTCAATATGGTAGTTAAACCGCGAAACATACACACAAAGGACAACAACAAAAAAGAGCGTTTCTGGAGCTGTGAACGATTTCAAAAATATACGAAGGTAACGCAAGTGCAATGGCTATATGTATCACCCGATGATGTCAATGCGACTGTACATATTTAACTAAAATAATATGAACACGCGTAAAAATTCAAAACGTACATATGTTGGACTGCATGAAGTTGGATCGTGTACCTGCATAGTCGTCAGACATGTGGATCACGATGACTGCATGTTGTTGTCCCCAATGGATTTAGTAAGTTACATACAATCGTTGCGAAGTGTCATGCGATTTCAACTGAAGTGAACAGTGGGAGATGAATAATATGATTTCTTGGAATTGGTGACAGTTTCAATTGGAAAAACAAAGGTCATTTTGCGAAATGAAATTGCTGTCCAGAGCTCTGTCACACTCAGAGCTACTAGTGAAGATTTGCAGCGGTAGGGCTGAAGCTGGAATACTATTACAAAGATAGCAATTAATCTCACAGTCACAGAACCCCGCTATGCTGGTATTGAGGAAATGTTATCTGGAATGCGAAAATGTCTTTGATGACGACTCTGAGTTCTCTTTTGATAACAGCAATGGCGTCCGCATATCTAATCTACATGGGTCGAGTTAAGATCCGCTCATCTTTCTCAAACGTCGTATTTCTCGCTCGTTGGTTCTTTTTTGTCATTGGGTATTCTGATAAAGGCTACATGTTTTCTGGGCACATACTGACTTGTTGATAACGTTCTATGGCTACTGTACGTGACAAGTATGTTACATGCATATACGTTGGGTGTGTTTGCAAAGCAGGCAGGACCTTTATATATGGCCAGCTATATCTTAAGACTTGACAACATTACAGTGTAATTGGGCCGCGATCAGCCATCGTCATCAGTCCCATTTGAAACAGCAGAAAAATGGTGATGCTTCATAGGATAAAATGTAGAAGTTCTAGTGTTGTGTTTCTCAGGATTACATCTGATTTATGAACCAAACTCTGAAACACGGCATGGGTGCTTCCAACCATACCATGTTCTGTCTTTCAGGAGCACCAGTAGTATTTTTTTTGTTTACCGTACATTTAGCAACGTAGCAATTGAAAATGTCGGCAACTCAGCAACGTGCAACATCAAATTTTCTGTTTTGTTTTGAAAATCACTATCAGAGACATTAGCCATGATTCAGCAAGCATACGGTTAAATGGCAATAAAGAAATCGCAGGTTTAGGTGTGTGGCACAAGAGATTCTGTCATGATCATGTGAGTGCTGATGATGATCCGCGAAGCGGCCGACCTTGTACTTCTTCTTTCCGCTCCAGGGCGATGAAATTTTCAAGTTTTTTGAGAGGTGTTACATGGTTGACCAGTAAGTGGTACAAGTAAATTCAGAATTTATATTCTGTTTGCTTTAAATATTCTGCCGAAAAGATTTAGTGCGTACCGAAACCGTCTGACATGACCGAAAAAAAAACTGTAGAGGAAATAGCGTCAGAGGCAGGAATATCAGTTGGAAGTGTCCACAGCATTCTAGACAATGATTTGAACATGCATTACGTTTGTCAACACTTGGTTCCTTCCAAAAGTGCTGACTCCCGTACAAAAAAGTACGAATGACTCATGCTGGATACCCAGTAACTAACTATAGCTAATCAAGACGGCAGTTTTCGAAGCAACATAATCACAGAAGACGAGCCATTGTGTTTTTGTACGATTCACAGACGAAGCCTCAATCCTGTGAATGGAAATCATCACCACCTGGGCGCTATCTGGGAGACGCGGGTTCGAGTCCCGCTCCAGGAAGACGAAATTTTCAAGTTTTCGGATATAATCTGACTTACCATCCTTGTCAGATTTACACCAAAAATCGGATTGTCATCTTCAAAATTTGTATTATATGGCGTAATCCCGTATTTCATGAGCAGTAAAGTAAATCTCAAGTAAACAATTTCGATGTAACGAAAATAGGTAACGGAAGTAATCAAAACCACGTGACGCATGTTGTCACATGAAATGACGCAACAAATTACCTTAATTTCGAGTCCGTGGTTAGCCTTCGGACGACGGAAGGTCTCAAATCCGGCGGCCTTTCCCGAGTGCCTGTGCCGGCGAGAGGCCGGCGTTTGGCGGTGTCAGCCGAGGTGGCCAGCTGTGCGAGAGTGCTACAGCGAAGCAGTGTGCGCCATTTTCGACTTAGTGCTTTAGCACGCAATGGAACAGATGGTTACGTCAAATGCTTGATGCTATGTATCTTTTCAGACAGTGGTAAAGTAAATCCAAAGTATGGCCCTGTAAATCACAATTTAAAGTCAGATGAAAAATTTTGGTAAGTGGTTTGAAAGTCATTCTGGAAATCTTCATCTAAAATGGTTTCACAATAAAAAAATTCGATGTAACGAAAATGGGTAACAGAAGTAGTTAAAACCATTGCTGACATCTAATTTTTAATTGCTGTCCCATGAAGTGACGCACCAATAGTTAATTTCATTGTTACTCAACAATATATTTTACTAAACTACCAATGAATATTATTGCATCATGTTCTCCATAAACGTAACAATATCTCATTGCAATCTGCGAAAGTTACGTGAATTGTGACAAAAGCCATTACAAAAATGCATTTTGATGCTATAAAAACGCTTAGTGGAATTTGGCTTCCTCTCGACCCCCAAAGTGGAGGGGGTAGTTGCTATTGACGAGAGCTTTACAGTGATCTGTAGCCCGATGAGGTGTAACCTGTAGATACCTGCACTAAAAGTTACCAATCACGAACACACTTCCGATTCAGCTTTTGTTTTCTTCTCGAGATGAGATTTTAGCGTGCAATGCGCAGATAAACGTTTGTAGGTACATTACATTTCATCAGTGTGAGAGTCGTTTTTTACGTTCGTCTAAATCTGAATAATGTATAATAAAAATAAATATTGTTTCTGGAAAACTAAACAGTCGAAATACTTACTATTACTGCCTTTATAGTTTAATATATATTTACTCTTATGGCTCACGTATCTTGTTTCATTGATTTTACGACAATAGCATTCATTAATCCACCTACCTAAGTACGGCTCAATGTCAGGAATTAGTGAACCTTATTGTTTGCTGTTATGATTTAACTCCACTTAGCATGTCGCGGACCGTGGCTCCGTGTGATCATGAGTGACACCAATAAATGTAATGTGCTGTACGTTAATAAATGTATACTTTCGAATCACTCGTTTTATTTCACAACCACAAAAGTAAGTCTTGGCATGCGAAAGATGCATTGCATAAACTATCTGTAAAGAGTACCAGAGTACCTTGTTGAATTTAAAAAAAATAATTATGACTAAACATTCATTCATTTATTTATTCCAACACGTTCTGTCGTTCATCTTTCCAGCTTTTAGAGACTGAAAACTTCCTTTGTGATCACAAAGCATTTTGCCTTTTAGGATTGCTTTACAATATAATTATACTACAATACAGCGCACATCCGAAAGAGAAAATACACATACTTTTTCCAAAATATTAAGTTTTTTTAAATGATAAAGCGATATTCCTAGGTTATGAGCTGTCACACGCTAGAGCAATTTCCCACTTTTCGAATAAATATATTTCAAATTACAATGTGGCACATTAAAACATATCTTTCTTATCTTTACAATCATTAAGACATACACCCTGTACACACTGTACCAGCAATGGTACGCATGTCTTCAACTTATTCACGTTGAATAAAAATATCTTTGAGTTACCTATGGTGCTCAATGCCCGATAGATGAGATGTCTCAATCGATACGTTTCCAGACTTAGCGAAAATGTCACGAGTTCGATTTCATCAAAATTTATCGCAAGTTGCTTTATTTTATTTGCATTTACACCTATTTTCTGGTTCCACATGTCTTCACAAAACGCATTAAGAAGCTCTAGAAGAATGGAAGCTTTGCTGGAAGAACGAACTTTCAAATATGACGTATGACCTGTTTCGCATACCATGCAAATCTTATTGCCCATATTTTCGTGATGATTCGTTTAAAAATACCGCGTTTGTCCTTCGTTTGATGTGCCTTTGGGGAAGTCAATTGTAAAACACCGCTTTTGGAGGACTTTGTCCCTTTTCTCCGAAACTTCTCCCTGTCAATGCTGAAATATGCGACACGTAACAGACGGAGGATTGTGAGATTTGATGCGAAAAGCATTGGGATGTGTAAAAATCAAAAAGTCGCATTTTAATCACATCGAATGACATTTTACAAGTTAGCAGAGTGCATACACTAAGTAAGAAATCGAGAACGCATACTGTACTCTTTTAATGAAATCCAGTATCTGAGTATTTTACGTGAATGTTAGTCCCAAAAAGTGTTTTTATAGATACCAAGTCAATTACCGATACAGACTAATTACAGCTGAATCCAGTTGCATTGATACCAAATTGGAAACACAAGATGACGCATTTTGTGCCACCTTGCATAATATAGCCCGCGCATGAATAGGGGTTTTCTTTTTTCTTTTTTTAATTGGAGGTTTAACGACCACAGTGAGCAACTCAGTGGGCTATAAGCAGTCGCCCACCCCTAATTTAGGGTCACTGGTTCCAGGGAAGGGAGAGAGCCAGTGCCGTAAGAAATACAACATCCATACCTGACCGGGATTCGAACCCGAACCCCTTACGGACGAATGATCAGAGGCCAACGCCTTAGACCACTGCGCCACCGGGGCGGCTGAATAGGGTTTCAAAGTAGTTATTTTGATTCCCGTGAAACCATAAAATATCAATGCTGTACAAAGAGTACTTATGCTTTTATTATGTATCAATAATTTATTTGTCTTACTCATGAATTAAGGAATGTTGGACATACATACATTGGCGTCAGAACCGCGGGAGAACAGAGGGGATCTGTCCTGTACTTGCTTGTGTGCAGTGGCGAAAACAACATTTGCCCCCTCAATTTTCTTTCTTTTTAATTATGCCGGAAATGGAATAAATATTTGGATTTTTTTCATTTGCTCTCATTTAAAATTCCTTCTAATAAAAATCCCTTCCATCTTTTGTTTCGATTATAGTAACCACGTAGAACTGTCAGTTTTTTAATGCCGTTCCATACGCGTATATTAAACTCTCCTTGCTGTGTCCAGTACGAAGCAAAAAGTTTCACAAAGTACCACCCGTATAGTCATCAGTATGAAAAAAAGAATGATGAATTATCAACGGTATTAAAAATTACTTAACTTGACATTCCTGAAAGGTATTGTGTTTTTATAAGAACAGAAGGAATGGTTTCTATTTCATTTAATGTAATAAAATCAGCCTTTCGTTAGAGAAAACTAATGGGAGGGGAAAGGGGAAAAGGAATGAGATGTCTTTATACATATGGTGTTTGGTCTATGACGTCAGTACTACGGTTCTTATGGAGTTCATACTAATGTGGTGTCCATATAAATGCTGTTTATCATCGTTTATAAAATGGGTAAAATATTTTATATCGATGTAAAACACAGTTTATATTGCCTTAGATTTTATCAATATAATGGTCTTACATGTAGCATTTCCTAATGACGACATCACGTCCCGGGTTACAACAGCACAATGAGTTTTATGCTCTAACCAAAAAAGACATGTCCTGATATTTTGCCTCCTTGTTCTAAAATAATTCCGGAGTACCAGCATACAATGCGTAAGTGAGCATCTGAAATTATGCTTTTGTGTCACACCAGTAACAGTATTTCGCAGTATAGTTTTTAATGGAAACCAAACGTATGCTACAAAAGGATGGCGCAATTTTGAAAAGGGTTCACGCATCCGTTAGAGCAAAAAAGTAGTTTCTGGAATATTTGTTGTACTCTGAGCCGCACAAGACCATTACAGTACGTGAAGTACAAATAAAATATAGCGAATCTAATCACATTTAGGCATTTTTTGTTTCTTAATTCTTAGTTGTAATGGGCACCGTAAAAAAGCTCTGATGTACCTGAACTATGGGAACATTTCAGAAAACCAAATCTTTTAATGCTGATTTTCCGGTGGTAACGTCATTTTTTAAACATCACAGATGTTAAAAAGTTAATAAAAGCAGAAATATTTTAAAGATACTATTATCGACTGACTCCATGTATACAAGATCGCTTTGCCAAACTCTACCTGTTTAGGCGGGGTAGTAAATTTTGTCATGTTTTAAATGTGTCTTATTTGGATCAAAGCAAACCATCACATTCACAGCAAGTCCTTATTTTATAATAACATTTAATTTGATCCATAACAGACAGAACGTGAGTACAGTCTGCAGTCATCAACCCTCTCAAAACTGTTTTTACGTCACTGATACTGTGACTCTAAATTATAACGACTTTTAATATATAAAAAAACCGACTTTTAATGATACGTTACAATGCGTTACAAAAATTTTATTTTGATCATAACTTTATTCATTCACACTTTTTTAGAATTTAAGCCGTCTCCAACTTTTTCAAAATTAGGAAAAAGTGCTATAGAAATCAGTTCTGCCACACCGAACAAAATAGAGATATTCGTTTTTGTTTCAGACCCATTGCATTTTGGAAACACATGATTTCATGTATTGTCTTCGTGGGAGTGTTTAAAAGGATTCTCATCTTTTCATAACCAAGAACGAAGAAGAAAATATGAGGTAAAATTTGAAGAGGAATCTATATGAACGTTGAAAAAATTGCTAATAATGTGGAGGTAATTTTCTTTGCTAATGGAAATGTAAGCTTTATATGATAATATCGTCTCTTTATGTAAAATGGATATTTTTTCTGCATTGGAACAGGTCCAATTTAGGAACAAATTTAGGTATTTTTCCTGTACTGAAAAGAATAGGGTTTGAAAAAAAACATAAAGAAAATAACCAATACAATCAATGCGAAAACATGTCGAACAAAAACTGTGGAAATAAAACAAATGAGGTATGATAATCTTTACATAAATGCAGCCAAGGTGAGACTATTTTCCTTTTTAATAAACTTTACTAGAATGAATAGAATTCCTTAGAATACTATGAACATCTTCCTGTTTCTATCAGTTGCAATAACTGAGACGATAACTTAATGTGTAGAACAAGATAATAAACATTTTTATATAAAACTGTTAAGATTTAGAATAAACAACAGGCGTTGTTGCAAAATCAATATGAACTACTGAACAAAAATTAATATTTCAAAATCGTCAGTATTTTTTCACCCGATCTACAATGTACGTATATAGGACGATGCTGCATTATTTCTTTCATATTCTAATATTCTGTTGTATTGAAGCTACAATCCAATTTCGAATTTTTTTAGGGTTATTATGTGAGAAAAATAAGCACCACTTAAGTGATAATTGCATGATTTAATCCAGGAGAACATGGATTTTTTTTTGATGTTCAGAGAACGTCAAGCGATTACGACTCTCAAATTTCCGGTGAATACGTCTAAGCAAGCTGTAAACAATAATACGATATAACATACTAATGTGTCTTTTTTTGTTCCTTTAATAGGCGTAAAATTACAAAAGTTTCGCAAGCTTTCACTGCCAACGGACAGCTTCTTCAGGCTTCTGAATATAAGCACTTAACAGAAACAGACAAAAAATAAATGCAAATGTAAAATTTAAAATCATTATACATAGCATAGCATGAGACTCGTATTACGCCTCGTGCTCATCGATTGTCCAGCGATCTCTTAATGTTTAATACCTTGTGCCAGATAGGTGAAATCTCAGTAGTTATGTCTGTGTAACATACGTCACTGCCTGATATAATCTCGATTGATTCTCTTACTGCTGTTGACCTAGGACGACTGTAGGGCGCAAGTCTTCTTATATCCTTCCAGATCGGTTGAGCATCCTTAAAATTCACGTCTCGTGCTAACACGGAAGTTAGTTTTCTGTTTTTTATATCCCGTTTGTGCTCTGCCTCTCTGAGGTGGAAAGACCTCTTTCTCATTCCAATATACCACCTTGTGGATGCGTCCGGGTATATTAATGGGATGCCGTATACCCCGGCTTGGGTGGACAGTGGTTGCCGGTCACGATCAGCGGTGAGAATGGTCCCGATCATCCTGTGGGATCTTAGACCTACATCCAGCTTTAGCTTACTCAGAGTATTCTTGAGTTGGTAAGAAAATTCCGGGATATATGGTATGGATCCGACAAAACTTGCTCTTTTGTAAGAGTTTACAAAATACCTTTACAGGCCATGGATACTGTTGACATAGATCGAATTTATATTGGATCCACCATGAGGAATTTGAACTTTCGTATTGCGGAACACAAGCACAGTGTCAAAACACATTCAAACTCTACAGCACTTGCAAGATTAGTTAACCAGGGAGCTCACATCCCTCTGTGGAATGAGACAAGAGTTATTTCTTCTCACAACAACAAAAATGCGACTTTGCGAGCGGAGAGTTTACACATCGTCAATAACGCTGATAAATGTTGTAACGATGAAGTACCCAGATTCATACCTCCAACTTGGATGCAGTTAATTTCGAACAACAAGAAGCAAATAAACCTATAACTAGAACTTTATTTCAGGACTCACCTAATAACAATTAAGACACGACAATCATAAGTCAGAGTATGGTGACGTTCTTTGAAGTCATTCGGGAGCTGAACGCGATGTATATAAACAAAAGCGACGTTCCACGGTGGACTCTTTTTCAAATTTTTACAATACCTGTTTTAGAATTTGCCTGAGGATGTGCTGGGAGCCAGCACGAATCTAGTGATGTGATTTTGACTTTAAACTTTTGATTAAGTGTAAATAAAAGTCATTTTTCATCGTTAAGTTTGAATTTCATCTTATATCGTACAACGACGGCATTCTAGCAATTAATATTTTAAGGTATATTAAACTTCTTAACTAATAGATCGTGTCTGAACATGTTTTTTAATCGTGCAGTGACAGCGTCGTTTCTACCGATTTAATTGTGTGGTGGTGCACTTAATGTTTTATATCCTGACGTCACAACCTACGAGAGAGTGGAAGATCATCCATTTCATCATCAAAGTTGGCTGTGCTATCCAGCTGAACTTTATTGAAGAAGTTTTGAATGCAAGACTGGAATATGCGTCCCCAAACATCACCTATGACATCCAGAACATAAATTTTAATTCCAACTTTTTTCTCCATTCTAATAATGACAGAATCAATTCCCATCGGTAAGAACACTTGAGGCTTCGAATCACTCCTTGATTTATGGGTTGTAACACAGCCGATGAGTTTGGAGGCAAGAAGACTAGGTCGGTATTAATGAAGTTTCTAATATATGGATGCACTAGACCACAGGTGGATCGGGACGACAAAATCAGGCCGAGAAATATAGTTATGTGGTCCACTATAGCAGGGATTTATAACCTTCCCCCCCCCCAAAAAAAAAAAAAAAATTCTTCGGACCACCCATGAAAAATGTCAACACTCTGCATTCATATTACAGAAATTGATACATTGCAGGTGGACTAACATACTGGAAAAGTGAGTTTGAAAAGTAACCTGTGAGTTTCTCTTCAAAGCGGAATAGACAAAAACCTACACCATTTCACCAAGTCCTAAAAGTGAGTTTGAAAACCAACAAACTGAAAAGTGACCTACCTATGAGTTTCTCTTCAAAGCAGAACAGATAAAAACGTACATAATTTCACCAAGTCCTAAATCCCCCCATATATATAGTCTCACTTCATATTGGCTATGGATTTAAAATGCCAGTATCACACCACAGGGACCAAAGAAACCAACCGTGCAGGATCCTCACTATAGCCTTCTTTGAACGTGCTGTCGCGCCGAACATAGCAGTGTCTTCGCTCAAAGCAAAAGGGAAGCGCTTGGATAGGATACGGATAGAGTATCTCTGAAGGAGAATCGCTTTGTGTTTTATGTCAATCTGTGGATAAGGGGAGGGATGATAGTCCATCGCAATAGGTATTAGTGTATCTTTCAAGATTACAAAAGGGTAGGGCATGCCAGCATACCAGGCTCCAAGTCAAACGACCTACGTCTAACAGTAGTTACTACCTTCAGTTTAATTTATTTAAAACAGCTTGCTTGGCCCAGCAGCACTTCTCTCACAGAAATACAGATACCCTTGCTATGTCCTTCCAGAGCAAACGCCCAACAAACATAGTAGGAAACGTTTCTTTTTCTTTCTTTCATTTACTTTTCTTTTCTTTTTTAAAGGAAATAACTTTTCAGGTAGAAATAAAGGTCAAATATGTAAAATAAACAATAATTATTCATACATTCTGACATTCCGAAATAATTATACATACGTTCCAAAAAATTCAGACAGAAAAAGAAAAGAAGAAATGGACAGTTCTTGAGTGGTCCACCGGGAAATGCTCCGGTGTCCCGCTGGGACAATCCTCCCCTGCAATACACAGTTTTCTATGACAAGTAAAATTTTATGGGTATTTTTTCGGTCCCACTCCTTAACATAGACTGAAAAGATATCCGATGCCATCCATGCTTTGTTATTGGACTTCTAACAAACAGAAAGCCATTTCACGTGTTCAAAACACCGTAGTTTTGCAGATTTTCTTGGCCAGTAACAATTTTCTTTTGTCTAGACATATTGGCTGATATTAGCACAATATGAAGATTTATTTGAAATTATCACTGTAATAAATATAAATCAACTTTCTCGCATTTCTTCAATATTCTTATGGGAGTCAGGAGAACTTTGAGGCCTCTGTGGTGCAGTGGAAGCATGTCCGGCGCGTAACTGGAAGACCTTGGGTTCGATTCCCGGTGGCAGCCGATGAGAATTTTTCCGTGACTCACTTATAAACGTGGAAAGAGCGATGACTTCTATTTGATATCATCACTGTAGTTCATCGAATATCCAGACACGTTGACGTTTCTTTCATATCCACAGATTACACTAATTTTTCCTGATCTGATGTTGTGTTGTGTTTTGTTGTGTTTTGAAACAGTAAAACCACCCACTATAGCCATGTTGAACTGCAAATTTCTCTGCTTGAAGTTTCATTATCAGCACATTTGTCAGCAAGCCAGAGTTACGCTGAACAGTGAACCATTTCAATAACACCTCATCCAAATCAACTTTCTCGCATTTCTTCAATATTCTGTTATCAGTAAGATCGCGTTCGACAGCCTGCGTGAATGTTGCTCATTTTTAAACAGTGTGGAAACAGTCAAAGGTGAGAGTTCATGTTTTGTGCATATTGTGACGTTTTTTTCACTATTTTATGGATCTCTGATGAATGGCTGCACTGTAAAAATAAGAGGTGCGATTCAAGGAAAATTTTTGAAAATTACGTGCAGCAAAGTTGCTAGTAGGTGTCCGCATTTTTCAAAAAATTTCCTTTTAAAAGTGCCCGTTTATTTTAACTTCCGTATTTTTACAGATTTTCCGTAGTCAGAAATTCCGTTTATTTCAGGAAAGCCCATTTCGGGTTTTTTTCGTATTTAAACAGAAATTCCGCATAATCGACGACCCTGTATTTTTCAGCATTTACCGCAGCAAATCCTTTCGCTGCAGTCAGGATTGAACCCCCATCGTTTGCGTTGGTTCAACACGTAACGCAGGCCTTTAACCAGCGGGCCACAAACGATCGGAAATCCGGCTCACGTACATCGTAAAACAAATTGCGCGACGATGAATTTTTTTTTTCATTAATGCGAGTGATTTAGTCATTTTATTTTCTGTTGGAGATAATTATTTTTCTGAATAGGTTTGTAATAATTTTTTCTTCTGTAGGAGGACTTTTCACAAATTAAGCATTTATAACGAAGTAAATTTCTCCGTCATTTCTGTCCACGCCAGGATTCGAACCCGGATCCCCTCATTCCGGAATAAGTCACTCTACCAATTGAGGTACGCGGACGTTTTTATTCTGATTCCTCTCTGCCTTTATGTCGTGTGCGTCCTTCTGGCAGGTACGTCACATCTCCTGGTACGTTACATCATCTCCCCCTTATTTTTATTTATTTATTTATTTTTTTTTTTCGAAGTGCTGGAGAAGGGATTCTCTGATTTTTCCTATCTCGCGGTGTGGAAATAACATCACACCATTGCGAGATTTTGAACGGTCGGGTCATCCGGATAGTTCGGGCGCCATTATAACGAAGTAAATTTCTCCGTCATTTCTGTCCACGCCAGGATTCGAACCCGGATCCCCTCATTCCGGAATAAGTCACTCTACCAATTGAGCTACGCGGACGTTTTTATTCTGATTCCTATCTGCCTTTATGTCGTGTGCGTCCTTCTGGCAGGTACGTCACATCTCCTGGTACGTTACATCATCTCCCCCTTATTTTTATTTATTTATTTATTTTTTTTTTCGAAGTGCTGGAGAAGGGATTCTCTGATTTTTCCTATCTCGCGGTGTGGAAATAACATCACACCATTGCGAGATTTTGAACGGTCGGGTCATCCGGATAGTTCGGGCGCCATTATAACGAAGTAAATTTCTCCGTCATTTCTGTCCACGCCAGGATTCGAACCCGGATCCCCTCATTCCGGAATAAGTCACTCTACCAATTGAGCTACGCGGACGTTTTTATTCTGATTCCTATCTGCCTTTATGTCGTGTGCGTCCTTCTGGCAGGTACGTCACATCTCCTGGTACGTTACATCATCTCCCCCTTATTTTTATTTATTTATTTATTTTTTTTTTTTTTTCGAAGTGCTGGAGAAGGGATTCTCTGATTTTTCCTATCTCGCGGTGTGGAAATAACATCACACCATTGCGAGATTTTGAACGGTCGGGTCATCCGGATAGTTCGGGCGCCATTATAACGAAGTAAATTTCTCCGTCATTTCTGTCCACGCCAGGATTCGAACCCGGATCCCCTCATTCCGGAATAAGTCACTCTACCAATTGAGCTACGCGGACGTTTTTATTCTGATTCCTATCTGCCTTTATGTCGTGTGCGTCCTTCTGGCAGGTACGTCACATCTCCTGTTACGTTACACATTTTTATCGTGAGTTTTCGAAGCAACAAAATGCTTTGCGACTTCATTTTTTTAAAATGACAATGACTCAGTTATCTTTAAAAAAGGTGAAATGTACTTTTTTATAGTATTATTTCACAAAACTCTTAAGTATAAAATTTACTCTTGATAGCTATAATAGCTTCTGTCTTAAGTTGTCCAAAGACTGATGCATAAACATCTTATAATCATCTGTACAATAAGTTAAGTATACCCGGTTTCTTACAGTAACACAATGTGTACAGATGGTGCACAAAATAGGGGAGAGAAGAAATATCCTGTGCCACAATAAACAAAATTCAAGCGATATGCTATCCACAATGTCCGATCTCGCTACGGAACTTCAAAATTCGACAAACGATTGAAATTTAAAAGTTAATCAAATGTCAAGTATTCTCACCGATCGCTCCAATTACCGGTAATTTCTCGTCATACGGATACGGAAAAAGTGAAAACGGAGTTTTTCTGTTAATATACGAAAGTAATTGTGGAAAGGTTTCTGAAAATGCAGAATTTTTCGCTAACACATCTCTAAAACGATGATTTGCTGTCACTATAAGAAAGAAACTGCGGAAAGGTTTCCGATAATTCAGAATTTTCCCGTTTTACAAAAAATCCGTGAAATTCATGTTTCTTTCTATCATTTCACAGAAAAGGTAGTATCAGAAATATGCTTCGTTATTCACGAAAGAAATGACGGAAAGTGGCTCGTGAATTTCAGAAAATGTTTTACAGTGTACTTTGTCATTTTCGGATAGTACTTTTTTTCTTAGACATTTTTGTCACTGATAAAAGTATAGAATTTTCTACTTGACGGATACGTGAGACTGACTTCTGTCTAACTAAACACATGAAGCAAAAGTAGCACCAATGTTTTTACTGCAACGCTCACTTGGTGGGTTAAAGCGGCAATGGATTGTTATCTTCCGTTTTCAACTCAGGCGACATCCCCATACTCACTCATTTAGCCGTCTCTGCAATCGCCGCTCAGACATGCTTGTGCCCCGCCCATCCTCTTTTCGCTTAGAAGCAGGTCGCCTGTTTTCAATTCTGACGACGTGTTACTTCCAAAGTATAGCCTCTTGGAGTGAGCGGTGGAGTCTATTGCACAACTTGCTTGTTCAGCTCTCCACCCATTGCTATTCTATCAACATTCTTCCACTAGCACACCAAGATTCCCGTTAGCTGTTACAACTTCGGTCTGTATGCCACCATTTCTTTTCCTCCATTCCAGGACAGTGTACCACATATTTTTTCTGCATGGTTAAATATGGAATTCCATTAAATTTTGTTCGCTAAAAACCACAAAATTTGGTCTGAATTAACGTTATACGAAACAAAAGTTTCTGTTTTTCTCTTTAAATTTTGGCATCTCACTAAGCGCGTGCTCGAGAGCTGCTTCAACTGTGTTTCCATGACATAAATGGAAGATTAGCGTAATGTCATGAGCATTGAAAAGGTACTTTATTACAAAATCTGGTTTCGACTTTGACCGTTATTCGTAAATAATAGCTGTTTTGAATTTATTCTATAATATTTTGATGAAACCCAAGTATTTTCTTTTTCAGAAATGGCTCCATAAATGGTCACTGAATGTTCGAACGGTGTACTGCTCATATGAACTTTCACCTCGTCGTCCTACTTTGCGTTGGTTCAAATCCGGTAGAAACTGACATTGCGTTCGTTCTCATGGCGCAGTTTTTCTCTCTTCTTTGGAGATTGTGACCTTAGATTAAATGTAAACATTGGGGTAATTAAAGAGACAAAACGTTTCAAATGACTTTTGCTTTCAGTTACGGACAGATCAGTATGAGTAGTTAATTGGTCATGAAACTAACATTGTCCTATGCCGAAGATAAAAATCCAGAAAAAAAAAAAACAGTCAAAATGTCCGACGATGTTCCACCTGTGTATGGGGGTTACAGGATAATTTACCAAGCCATAGTTTGGTATTGTGTATTCAGGAAAGAAATTGCAGAAATTAGCTAGAATCCGGACAAAGAAGAGAATTCTCTTTAAGCGAAAATAGAGAGACCATTTTCAGAAAGGAAAATGAAATGTATGTCGGACAAAAGTCAAACAACATAGTTACTTTTTCTTCCTTTCCTTCCAACTAATTTCTGAGGTAGAAAAGTTGCCGACTCACCACGAAACAAATTTTGAAACAAATGTATTCTCATTCAACAGGGATTCTTAGGTTACAGTATGGCGACGTTATTTTGTTCACGGATGAATAATTTGAAGAGCCTTTTAGATATCACGACTGATATGTCAAACAGCGCAGTTCACTTACACGAATGTTTTGATCTTTGACGATACGGAACATTAACGATCAGGCACAATGCTCGAGTGCCCATTGGATGGAGTTAGAGATTTAATATTCCTCACCGCATGGCTCCGGCATATTCCTTCTTTGGAGCATTGAACTGCGTGAGTCTGATATGTCGCAGTAAGCACGCAAGTCTTCCACTGACGATGGCTTAGCCTATTTCACTCCAAACTACCCAATGATGAATGCGACATCAAAAACAAACTTCTCAACAAGCATTCGTAATTGCACCCAGTCTAATGCTTAGTTTTGAAAACGGAATTTCCCATATTTTAAAATCTACGATCACGTGCGAAGGTGTCGTCCCTATTCTTTCTGAAAAAAAGGTATATACCCTAAATGCTTGTGAGGCTGTGACCTAGAATCAAAAGCAGACTTTTCACATAGGGAGGATGTTTACACATTTTTAGAAAGATTTTCCAGCAATATAATTAATGCTTAAAATAAAAATTCTTTCTTAAATGTTCTATCTCATTACCCTTTCTCTGAGCTATGAACCTACATCTAGATTTCTAAGATAACAGGGCATTCCTTAAAATTCGTGGTGGTATTTTATTCTACTCCTCTTCCACTGCTTTCCTAAGTCCAATCATTGTTCTTGGTCTGCGTTTAGAAAGCGTTCTTTTTAGCAGTCCGAAGGCATAATAGTTCATTAGTGACATATTAGGGGACTTTGAAGAAATGTGAGCAAAAGTTATAGATTTGATACCGGTTTCTTTTTGCCATTTTTTCGAGAAATAGAATGGTAGATTTGAATGTATGACTGGTAGCCTTATTCTGATGGATTTCTACTCTTTGAAGGCTCTGTGGATAAATGAATGGTATTTCCTCTTTAAATATAGGAGTTAAAACATAATTTTGTAATATGCAGAATTGATTTTAACATTCTTTTCAACTTTTCTTAGCTTTAATTTTCCATTGTACGAGAAACCAACAATAATCATGAATCCTTTACTGAAACTTTCTTTGGATTCTTGGAACTAAGTTACTAGTCTTTTTCTGCTCTTTTGCGATAGTAAATCGACCTTTCTTGTTACAGTTTTTTAGACAGACTTATGCTTCATCAATAGTCACAGTAAATTTCCATCTGCCTTCGGGTAAGTGATTTCCATAAAGAAGTCTACACGGTGTTCTGCGCTCAGCCATGTGCCTAAGAAAAAGACGATGAACATTATGCTTTTTTTCAGATTCAAATCTTTATTTGTTACCTTGTTTACGGTTGATAGAAAGATTTTTAACGACTTAGGGATTGCTCTTTGGGTTGGTGAATTTTCGTTTAAGACCAGAGACCTTACTTTTGAAATAGTCGTAAGAGTACGTAGCGCCGTGTGAAAAATAAGATGCTGAAATTTAAGAACTAGAAAACCATAAAAATATTAAATTCGGCACACCTAAGAGCCTTATTGCTTGTCCTATTGCACGTCATATTCACTTAAAAATTTTCTTCAATTTTCGTCTTTTTCATTTCAATTTTCCTAATTCTTCGTCTGCAATAGCAACAGCGAAAGAAAAACTGACATGGAGAAAAAATCACATGAAAAAATTTAATTGGTGAGAAAAGTGATATAAGAAATAGTAAGATCCCTTTAATGATGGGAGTTAGAAAACCTCTGGGTCTACTGGCAATACTAAGTATTTGTAGAGTTCCAAGGTATCTTTCCCGAAGTCACTAACTTTCTGCGCCGATGTTTTACTTAGCCCCACTCACTTCTCATGCACGTTCAGTGGGCTTTCCAGATATCTTGCTTAACGGAGCGGCGGTGTCTTGTCTCACTTTCACTTCAGATACTCCATTTCGGACAATAATCGCTTACCTAAGAATCATGATTGTGAACAGAGATATGTTCACCAAGAGTTGCATTTCGTTGACATGCTCCCGTGCACTTTCTTTCATACTCATTTCTGAGTTATGGGGGAAATATCGTTCCTCTTCGACATTGAAAAAAATGGTTTGAGCTTGTTGAAAGATAATACATACGTTATAGAAAATGACCTTGCACTAATAGCTAAGCAAACTTGTGGAAGCACTATAACGAGATTGGTTTTAGTACATACTGAAGACGAGCGGTGCAGCCAGTACCCTTATGCAAACTCTTCTCGTTTCTCTCCATGATGTCCACTCCCACCATAACGGTATGGAAAGAAGGACACAATACTCAAGACAAGGAAATTATGCAGTGCTTGAGAATTGGGAATTTACTTAAACGCTGCGCAATTAAAGTGAAAATAAAATCGTTGTAGTCCGTCTTATGTTCCTCTTGACAGATCAAAATTTGAGTTTTCATTACAAATAAGAAAAAGAACAAAAAAAGATGTAAAATCGTTACAAAAATTAAAAGTACTGCCCCTTTCATAAATCCTCAAACTTCTTGTTGACAGAGTATTATACTCATGCAAAAAATGTAATTTTGATATACTTTGTGGATATATTTTAACTGGGCAGGTTTCTATTGTCTTTGTATAGCTTTAAAAAGAAACTTGTGTATATTAAGGGCAGGAAAATTCGACGAATAAGGGCAGGGAAATTCGACGAGCAACAGCAGGGAAATTCGGCGAATTACCGTATATCCCCGCATTTTTTTCGGTCTCATATATTTCAATGAGTTCTGCACCTTCGATATACACTGACACCTGAAACAAAGACAAACAAGCAAACAAAAAATATCTTTACGCGATTCACATGGAATCTGATTGCTATGAAATAAATGAGTTCCTTCACACTTTCAGGTAGGGAGAGTTTGTGTCGTTCGCACTCTCTTCCAAATTTAAAAATCGCTTTCCATTGTGAAAAGCAGGGTTTCTGCTGATCTGGTTCCCTCCGTTTGTGCTAATAGATTCGTGAGTTAATTCGGGAAAATGTGTTTTTTATGGCATTTTATTTTAATTCAATTTTTAAGAATATCGAAAACCTGATTAAAAGACAAAAAGAAATCTATATCCGGACTCAAGTGTGGGACATGGTGGACCTACCACACTTGAGAAGGATGGCCCACCACGGTATCGACCTGGAACTGGAAGAAAGAAAAACAGTAAGAGATCTCGGCTGAGTGAATGTAAGATTGGTGTATGGAATACTAGAGGAATAAATGGCAAGTTGAATGAGGTGATTGAAGAGATGAATAAGTATAGATTGGATGTGCTGTGTGTAAGTGAAACCAAAAAGAAAAAAATTGGGGTAGAAGAAGTTAATGGCACGGTGAGTGTGTGCTCTGGAGTATTGGATAATGTGAGAGGAAAGGCTCGTGTAGGTGTGATTTTAAGTGAAAAGTTGAACAACTTGATTCACTATAGTTGTGTAAGTGTGAGAATTCTCTGGATTCGTTTGAAAGTGAAACTTCAGAGAATTGTAATTGTTGTATTGTATGCTCCTTGTGACTCGGAACCTTCTGATGAGAAGAAAGATTTCTGGAATGAGCTAAAAGCTGTTTTGAGCTAGTTTGGTGCTAAAGAGAAAGTTATAATAGCAGGGGATTTCAATGCTAGAGCAGGCGTGCAGAATGCAATTTCTGACAATGATCTGGATAAGTTTAATGATCCTTGTGTGAATGATATTGGTGAAAGTCTAGAACAAGGCCCAAAGCCTAACAAACGGTTTGTGGGAGCATTGGACCAGCACCCACACATCACTAACGCATTGTCAAGCACATATGCTTAAAGCATAACATACAATTCGGTACCCGATCAAAGAATCTCATACCATCTGTTAGAAAAGATCGGACAGCAACCAATATTTTGAGCAAATGGTTAGTGTACAACACACCACTGTTAGACAGGAGAACACGTTAGTAACTATATAGGCTCGACACGGAGAAGTTTAAATATTCGTGTTAAGGAACATAATTTTGATATTCGAGCTTTCTGCAATAATACGGCATTATCTAGAAACGTCGTAAATGGAACTTTGCAAACAGACTGGGCGAACATTAGACTGCTGAGCACCCCTGCATACGTACACTCACTGCACCTTGCTGAAAGCCTGTACATTGAAGCCTTGGGGAACAGGTGCTGTAATGATAACACGCCAGTGGACATACCAAAAGTTTGGAAAAACCACGTCGCCGATTTGAACTTTAAATTATAATTATTAAATAAATTTAATAAAACAATAACATGTGAATTTGACAATTTTAACAGCGCAATACAATTTGTATTATGTGTAACTAAAGTTGGAAATTGTATCTATTGTTCGGCTGTGATTACAACACCTTAACCTTGTGACGCTTGAGAACTATACCATGGTGCATTGCTGCGCTCCTATAAAGGTCTACGCGAGTACTGCATTGACCTCTCTGTTCCACCTGATGATGGGGTAAGTGTTACCCCGAAAGTGCTAGTGGAGGTTTTAATTTGTAAATAGACTTCATCTTTTAATTAAATATCGTACATAGACGGTGGTATTTGTTTTGTATGGTGAAAGATTAATTGAAATCTGCATTGAGAATGGTTTGTATGTGTCTAATACATTTTTCACCCACAAGTATATCCACACATATACTTGGGAAAATCGTACTCTTGGTCAAAAGAGTGTGATAGATTTTGTTGTTTACGATCAACGTTTGAAACACTTAGTTGTTGACACCCGTGTGATGAGAGGTGCGGATGTTGGTTCTGATCATTACTTGGTAGTGTCACGAGTGAAACTTAATGTTGGTTGGAGGAAAAGGAATAGGAAGAGACCCAGGATAGAAAGAATAAAGGTTGATAGGCTCCTTGAAGATCATCAGCGTCATTATGACGTACTAAGCGAACGACTGAAGGAGCTGAAGTCTTGTGAGAGGCATGCAGAAAAGAAGTGGGAATGTTTTAAGAACTGTGTGGTCACTGCTGCTGAAAAGGTCTGTGGCACCACAACAGTGGGTAACAATAGAGGTGCTGCTTGGTGGAATAGAGAGATTGAAGAGGCAGTAAAGAGGAAGAAGGAAGCCTATTTGGGGATGTTGCAAGGTAGAGCTTCTGTGGATGAATATCGCTGTAAGAAGCGTGAAGCCGCTAAGCTGGTTCCCCAGAGTAAGGCAAAAGATAGGAAGGAGAAGACAGAAAGGCATGAATTGGCTTTTTGGAAAGATAGAAAGTCTTTCTGGAAGTACATGAGACTCAAGAAAAATAGGGAAACAAAGCGTTAAGTTGTGTGAAGAATAGGGTTGCGGAAATGATATGGGGGCCCAATGAGTTAAGTGAAAGATGGGGTGAATACTTCTGTGAGTTATTAGATCAGGAAAGCAAAGGTGATTCTGATGCAGATGATGGCCCAGTGAAGGATGAAAGCACGTGTGGGATCTCAAGAGAAGAAGTGTGTAAAGCTCTAAAATCTCTTCAAAATGGTAAGGCTCCGGGAGTTGATGGCATAACTGCTGAGATGTTGAAACATGGTAGTGACTCTGTAATTGATAGGTTAACCGAAATTTGCCAGTTGTGCTGGGAGTTAGGAATGGTCCCTCGCGATTGGAAGGATGCTATCATTGTTCCCTTGTATGAGGGAAAAGGTGATCAGACTGACTGCAAGAACTATCATGGTATTAGCCTTTTAAGTGTGCCAGAGAAAGTGTTTGGTAAGGTCGTTATTGGAAAAGCAAGGGATCTTACATCAGAGAAAGTGTGGTATGTTCAGAGTGGTTTTATGCCTGGTAAAGGCTGCACTAACCAAATGTTTGCATTACGCACGATGATTGAAAAGTATCTGGCTGTTGGGAAGAATGTTTTTGCTGCCTTCGTAGATTTAGAGAAAGCTTACGACCGAGTAAACTGGACACTTTTGTGGAAGGCATTGAATGAATATGGTGTTACTGGGAATCTACTTAATAGTGTAGAAGCCATGTATGCTGGCAGTAGAGCCTGTGTACGAGTGAATAGTGTTTTATCAAAATGGTTTTCTATTAGTGCAGGAATCAGGCAAGATTGTGTAATGTCACCATGGCTGTTTAATATACTGTATTTATGGATGCCTGCATGCGTGATGCCAAAATAGATAATACTGGTTTATTCTTGGTGATATCCGTGTGTGCAGATTGCTGTATGCTGATGATACTGTCCTGTTGGCAGAGAGCAAAAGTGAGTTGCAGAGTATGTTGTCGCGGATGTACGAAGTTTGCATGAAATTCAAACTGAGTATAAGTAAGGGAAAACCAAAGTTATCGTTTTTGAGAGAAGAACTGGTAACACTGAATGTAATGTAAATGGCACAGTGATTGACCACGTGAGTGAGTTTGTGTATTTAGGAAGCATGTTTGACAGAGAGAACAAATTGGATGGTGAAATTAGTAGGCGAGTGAATTCTTCATTGAAAGTCATGGCTGCTCTATGAGGTTTTCACAGGAATGATGGGTTCTCTAGAGAGTCCCGCATGGCTGTGCATGAAACTGTAACTGCTCTTACTCTAATGTATGGCAGTGAAACCTGGGTACTGCAGAAGAAACATAGGAGTCGTTTGTACATTTATTCAGTCTCACGTATATCTTTTCCATTATCACACCCTGCACTGTTGCACTTATGTTGTATTATCGCTCATCTATCTAACTAGCACTGTATTATATACAAACCTCTCATACTGTAACTTGCGCATTCGTTGTATATATACACCTCTCATACTGTAAATAGCGCACTTCTTGAATACATATGGCAATTATGTTTTGTAGTACGCTCATCTATATCACTTGCATTGTATATACCCCTTGCATAATGTAAATTGCACACACTTTGCATATATCTGACTCCTGTTTTTATGATTTCAGGCATTGTAAAGGCACATGCCGCCTATCGCCTTCGTTCCCTGTAAATTTCGCTCAGAATAAAACATTTTGAAAGTTTGTGTGCTGGAGAAATGCGTTACTTACGGGGTATTTGTGGCAAGACACGTTCTGATTGTGTGAGGAATGAAGATGTGTTGCAGTTGTGTAATGCGGAGCAAAATGTTGTTAGCAAGGTGGAGACTAATATGCTTCAGTGGTTTGGCCATGTTGAAAGAATGAGGGATAAGATGCTTATTAAGAAAATCTTTTCAGCCCAAGCGGCAGGAAGGAAAGGCAGAGGAAGGCCAAGGAAGTCATGGGAGGATCAGATTAAGGAATGTCTGCATGAGAAACAAATTATGAGTATGAAGTATAGAAGATCTAGTGCACGGCGTGTAATGGATGTCAGTGAAGCCCGAGTTGCATGCCAAGATCGCTGTAAATAGAGAAGTTTGATAAGGCAACAGTAAGTAAAAACTATCTGGTAGTTTGTATTTCTTTTTGGAGCTAACCTCTGAATCTCAAAGAAAAAGCTAAGTGATATGTATGTATGTATGTATGTATGTATGTATGTATGTATGTATGTATGTATGTATGTATGTATGAAAACTTGTGATTAATTCATCTGTTAATATCTCCTCTGAAGGAACACAGAGATATTTTCAATCCACAAATATTTTAGGAGTTTAGATTAAATGTGATTTTATGATGTATGGCGTAAAGGAAGTCTTGACCTTTACGCTAACTTAAAATATCAACAAACTAATAAATTGTTCCTAAATGAAACAAACCTTAACGGCCAGACAAAACATATAAACAGAAGTCAACTTACGGAAAATGTCCTTTATTCACGATGGAAAGCACTACACTCTCCACATATTTATCACAACACCATTCAATTCTCTCGTACAACACTTTTTTAACAACGCTCATCATAATCGCTCACAATAATAGCTCTTATCAACACCCCTCTCACAACAGATCAGTTGTCCTTTTTATCTCTTGTTCTTATCTTATTACATGCATACGTCACGTGCATTCAACCTCAATTGTGTTGCCAAACGTATTCGTTTGAAGGAAAAGATATTTCGTTCAGCGTGAAGAATACTGAGAATAAACTCAAGATTTACATAGGGAAAGAAACTAAAAAAAGAAAGTTAATCTAGAATATACGTCACAGATGATTTAGTTAATTACACTGACGGAAAAAAAATCCCAACACCAAGAAGGGGTTGTGTTAGATAAACGACAGTTGGTAGGCGGTGAGAGTACATCTCTAAGATGACGTCTAGGCAAATTTCGCGCTCGGCGCATACGTGTGGCGCTAGTAGCGCCCCTCGGAACATGCAAAGCAAGTTTGCTGTAAATACGCGCTGTAACGTTCGTGAGCGTTAGTTATCGTTGAGATTCGACGCAGGGTGTTGATGTTAGTCAAGAATGCCTTTAGGAAGACGAAGAAGCAATTATCAACAGCTCACGGAGTTTGAACGAGGTCGTGTAATAAACCTACGAGAAGGTGGATATTCTTTCCGCAATATTGCAGAACGACTTGGCAGGAATGTAGCCACTGTGCATGATTGTTGGCAGCAGTGGTCAAGGGAAGGTACTGCCTCAAGAAGACCAGGTTCCGGCCGGCCACGTGGCACTACTGAGAGGGAAGACCGCCGTGTACGGCGTATGGCCGTGGCGCATCGTACCGCGTCTGCGGCAGCAATTCGAGCTGCAGTTGCCACCACAGTGACACAACGAACTGCTACAAATCGGTTAGTTGAAGGACAGCTCCGAGCCAGACGCCCTGTAGCGTGCATTCCACTTACTCCAAACTACTGCCGTTTGGGACGTCAGTGGTGTCAAGCTAGAGCTCATTGGAGGACGGAGTGGAGATCTGTTGTGTTTTCTGATGAAAGCCAGCTCTGCCTGGGTGCCAGTGATGGCCGTGTGTTGGTTAGAAGGAGGCCAGGTGAGCGCCTGCAACCAACCTGTCTGCGGCCGAGACACACTGGACCTACACCTGGAGTTATGGTCTGGGGATCAATTTCCTATGACAGCAGGAGCCCTCTCGTGGTTATCCCACGCACCCTGACGGCACAGTTGTACGTCGGTCTAGTGATTCAACCTGTTGTGCTGCCATTCATGAACAGCATTCAAGGGGGTGTTTTCCAACAGGATAATGCTCGCCCGCATACCGCTGTTGTAACCCAACATGCTCTACAGAGTGTCGACATGTTGCCGTGGCCTGCTAGATCACCAGATCTTTCACCAATCGAGCACGTATGGGACATCATTGGACGACAACTCCAGCGTCACCCCCAACCAGCATTAACCGTCCCTGTATTGACCGACCAAGTGCAACAGGCATGGAACTCCATCCCACAAACTGACATCCAGCACCTGTACGACACAATGCATGAACGTTTGCGTGCTTGCATTCAACATTCTGGCGGTTACACCGGTTATTAATGTACCAGCATTTCACATTTAAAATGGCTCTTCTCGCGCTTACATTAAGCTGTGATCTTGAAACCTTAATCGATTAAATATGTTATCTATACGAATGTATTGCCGCCATTTCATTCCTCTACAACTATTTTTTCGTGGTGTTGGGATTTTTTTTCCGTTAGTGCATTTCATGGTATATCTGACGTACTTAACCAGAACATATAAGTATAATATCAAAGGTATTGTTTACCTAATATTGAAAGGTAACCAGAACAGCTTCTTTGGATGATATTTCCAGTGAGTTCCGATGATCAATTACCTGCTTGATATCCAGTGCATTCATAGCATGTTTGGTTTTTAGATCCGTTCCTTACGCTTTAATATATGATTTTAGAAAAATAAAACTTTTGATTTAATATTTTTAAATTGAACATAAGTTTTAAGCTGTTATGCTCAGTTTTACGTTTACAGAGCGCAGTCATTAAATTAAGAACTGCTTTTCAGTTTCTTTTATCTAACAAAGTTTGACGGTTTTTCTTGCAGAGCAAGAGTATAACGGATAATTCACCCTCTATGATAAGCCTGATCTTTAGCTCCGTCTTTGCCTCTAAAACTTCTGGTCGTTATTCTCTAACGCAAGCTAACTGCTTTGTCTTTTAATCAGAGTAATTATCAGCCTTCCCATTTAAAGATTTTGGTATTTAGTTTTTTTCAGCGAGATAAAAACATAGCGTTAAAATCTATGCTGTGAACATGTGCTGTGATAAAAATTCACCACTCACTTTGAAAAAATGTATGCATATAACTGTACAGGTAGGTTTTTATAGAATTCATGTTGATAATCGTTTTTCCCCCGCGTTAATTATTCAAACAGGGGGAAGAAACCCTCAAAACGCTTCATGTCTTCTCCCGCGTTACGATGCTAAACAGGAATGAGACTAATATTCCAAATGTTCCTCACAAAGACGTACCTTTTAGAAAAAGATGTGCTTTTCAATGATTTACGAATTGGGAATTTAGAAATAAGAATACAGCGACGATGTTCATAATCAACATGCAGAATTGGGGTATATGTTAGTTTCGTACTGCACAGAATGTGAAGTTCGGCGTTTTCGAAATTTGTTCCGTTTTCACGTTTACAGAGCGCAGTCACTGTTCTTAGGTTTTCTGAGTTTTTACGCGGACAGTTACACAAATGCGAGCATGAGTTCCCTAACAATAGTGGCCCCAGGGTACAATGTGTACTTTACTACCAGCTGGTCCTGAACTACAAGAAGTGATGCCTCAATCGTTATTAAATATAAAATATCGCAGTTTAACTTACATATACGTAACCTCTATCAGTAATGTGAAAAGTTATTTGATATAGAGAAATGTTTGACATATATTTCTTCTTTTTCTTGATACCTTTGTGAACAGCGTCTTTTAAGAGGCATGATATTGAAATATGGGTCTCGAATGTGTTTCTATTGTCATATAATTATCATTAAAATTTATATAGCAGAATTTCTGTGCGTAACTTTAGAAATTTCTTTTTTTCCAGTTGTCAACCAAGTGAGTAAAGATAAATAAATTTCAATACGTTAGAACCAACTATCTGCGAAATACACAGAGTGCTCACTGAACTAAGGCCACCCCTATGCCAAGTGAGTTGCACCCGATACAGCTCAGCTAGGAGGAAGGAGTCGCCTGTAGGACGAATGGGTGGACATAACTGGTTGGTTCAGTTGAAAGGGAAGTTACTAGCCTGATGGGTAAAACCCAGGATTTATCTGAGTTTACGGAAGCCCAAATTGTGGGCGTACGAAGAGTTGGCGTGTCTATTTCGGAAACGGCGGCGCTTGTGGATTGTTCGAGGTCCTTCATCCTCCATGATTAAAGTGTACCAGGTGTGGTGACAAAATTGCAAAACAACCAACTGGCAACACAACTGTAAACGGCTGCGAAAAATGGAATCTAGAGGAAAACGAACGATGCGTCGCCTTTTGCAATGTGATTGGCCCAAAACAGTTTCGCAGTCAACAGCCAAATACAATGTGAGTCAACAAGAAACAGTATCCCGAGTGACTATGCGTCGAACACTGGCACGGGTGAGCTACAAGAGCAGATGCTCTATATGCTACCATCTCCTAACAACAGTCCATTAACGTAAAAGACTCCCGTTGTGCAAACAGCACTGAGATTGGACGATAGTAGATTGCAAGTAGGTGTACTAGTCCGATGAGTCACGATATGTATTCCATTCTGGCGATGATTGAGTCCGTATTTTGGGTCAGGAGCATGAAGCTATGTATCGCTTATGCATGGCATCGACTACCCAGGAAGATGGAGGCGGTTGTACCTTATGGAGTTTGTTTAGCTGGCAAGTACTCGGACCCATGGTGCATGTGGACCAATGTATGAACGCTGGCTACTACCAGGGACCGTTTGCAGATTATGTACACCCTACAATGTTGTACCTCCACCTAGAGGGGAGTGTTTTTCCAGGACGTTAATGCTCCATGTCTTGGGGCCCTCACTGTGCAGGAATGGTTTGACGAAACTGTGCTGATATATATCCAATGCCGCCCAAATAAGCTGAACTCAACCCAATTGAACATTTGCGGAATATTGTGGAACGCCAGGCGAGGCAGATAGACACACCACTCCGCTGCCAATCTATACGGGAGTCTGCAATACAAACAGCTTGGTATCAGATCCGAACACAATTGTAGACACCTTATGGAGTGGATGCCACGTTTAATGGCAGCTGTTCTCCTGGAAAACCGAGGGCACACGAAGTAGTAGGTTGACGGTCGTAATTCATTGAGCACTCAGTGTAGGACAAATTTATTCTTGTAAGATATACTGGATGAAAATATTCTGAAGGCGGTACAAGGGTCACATGTTGGCAACATAGGAAAAGGTAAACATTACGGTATGTGGTTTCAAGTACCGTATTAAGTGGTTAATGTATTAGGCTCATGGGAGTAGGATCCAGTTGTCGTAGGGAAAGATCGATATCCGTTGCATATCTTTTAACTATACACTGGTTTCCATAAATTGAGCAACAAACCGAAAAATCACGATAATTGGGCAAAATATAGTTCAAATTGCACGAAATTTGCATATGTTACGGGCGAAGGCATACAGCATCGATGTACGGAAGGCAAATGAGTGGCGCTGGCAACGCTTTATGCACGTGAGCAAGAGCTTAAAACCAGTTGTTCTGGAGGGTGTCGCCAATTCATGTGCAGCGGTGAATGACAAGATTTCGAGGTAGCGATTTTGTTAACATGGTTTGGAGACGTCAATTACCAGCGGAGTTACGCTACAGAGCGATAAGCCAACTTGAAGCAAACCAACGGCAGGCGGACGTCGCAAGATGGCTCAACGTCGATCGTTCTGTGGTCAGCAGGATGTGGCAGCAGTTCCAAGCCGCGGGTGCAGCTTCCCGAAGGTACAGCGAACGTAGGACAAGGGTGACGATCTCCGCGGATGACCGGTATTTGAGGCTTTCGGCACGGCGGAACAGGACGGCTACATCGACTCATCTCAGGTCTGTGTTTGCGGCAGCCACTGGACGGACGGTATCAGCTTCGTCGGTACGCAGAAGGTTACATGCAGGAGGACTGTGTGCTCGGCGACCGGTATTATGCATGCTTCTCACCACCTCCACCGGTGGGAACGTTTCACTTGGGCACGGATGTATGTGAGCTAGACTCAAAATCAGTGGAAGTCCGTTCTGTTCACTGCTGAGTCGCGATACTGTTTACAGAGTGATTCTTGTCGAGTTTACATCTGGCGAGAGGCCGGAACTCGCTATCTTCCCTCTAATATCCAGGAAAGGGATACCTATGATGGTGGTGGTAGTATTCTAGTGTGGGCAGGCATATCGTTAAGCAGCCGTACCGCCCTCTATGTGTTGCCACATGGAAAGCTAAATGCTCAGAGGTATAGAGACGACATTTTGGACCCTATTGTCCGTCCGTATGCCGCCGCAATTGGCGATACAGTTTTACTGCAGGATGATACCGCCCGTCCTCACACATCTCGCCTCGTGCACCAGTACCTGGAACAGGCGACTATAGTCCGTATGGAGAGACCAGAAAGCTCTCCCGATTTGAATCCCATTGAGCATGTCTGGGATGCTCTCGAAAGGCGCGTTGCTGGCCTCCAGACCCCTCTCCGGACTCCGCAGGGGCTCCGCACTGCTTTGCTCGAGCAGTGGACGCAGCTACCCACGGAACTACTAGATATCATAATTAACAGCATGGAACATCGCTATTGGACCTATATTGCTGTTCTGGGTAACCACACGCCGTACTGAAGTACCTTTTCCTATTTCATCTTGATACCAATATTTCCGTATTTTCATATTTGCATCACTCATACAAAATATAAATGATTTGTAGCACATTTTCTTATGTTTTTTGTTGCATTTGGTGTGATAAAGCTTACCACCAAATTTCATCCGAATCGGTTGCATATTTTTTGAGTTATCACGATTTTTTCATCTGTTGCTTAATTTATGGAAACCAGTGTATATCAGAACAAAGGTTCATAACAGAAGGGAGAAAAATAGGCCTGCAATGCGTTTCGAGCTGCATCATAAAGGAAAGGTCTTCAGACTTACAAAAAACAGTGCACGTAAAATTCTGTGAAGAACAAAAATAAAATGTAAAAAAACTGTCTGGAAGACCCTAGATTACATATTTATTCCAAGTAACAGTTACATTGATAGTCTTATTGAAATAGAAGTAAGTCGAGCTACTCACTACTCACGGAAAATTATAATTTAATAAGGATTCACACCCTGCATTATGAACAATTGAACATACTTAGCTTGTCCCATTCTACTTTCCAGGCAGGTGTTTTAATTGCCCATAAAGGCAAAATGGTTGTCATGGGAATCTAAAAAGAAAAATACGTATGTTTTCCTTAAGAATGGATTGACTGAGAATATTCTTTCTATGAAAAAAAAACCTCTCTTCGTTTAATGACTTTCGAGAACGTCTCGGAATCATCGGAAAACAATGATCATTTTGCTTACATCCGCATTTATCCTGCGGTAGCAAGCCTATTCGAGTCAAGACAGCATTTGGTTAACGAGCTGGATGCACTCGTTTCAATCTTGAAGTGGTTAACGTAGCTCTGAGAACTTTTGCAACCTTTACTAATGAATGAATGCTTTTTTTAAGTTGAAAAAGTTCATGTGGGCTAAACACTTTTATTGTTAATTTTATGGGAAAATGCACATTTGAAGCGCATCAATAGTTACAGACCATTAGAAAAGTTGTATCTGACCTGTGTTAATCCAATATAAAGTTACTGTAAAAGCATGAGGGGTGGGTGGGTGGGTGGGGGTATTACAGAATAGGTGAAATTATTTTGCGAGCCAATTCCAAGGCACAGTTAACTTAAATTAATTTAGAAACAGCCAGCGTTACCATTGCAGGGCATTTGAAATTAGTCTAACTTTACTGCTTTACTGCTCTTTACGAAAAAAATGTTATGCACATAATTTTTGATCTTCTAATTTATTGCTATAATAGCTGGAGAGTCAAAGGGTCTTACTCGGGAGAAATTTGGTAATAAAATAGTAACAAATTTGCTAACAATTTTGATAATGAATGCAGAAAATAAAATATTGTTATTTGGTAATAAAAGGGTAACAAATAGAGGGTGATGTTGGTATAATATATGCATTTACTTACTTTTGGTAAGTAAATGCATATTTTGTCAGAAGTCTGAGCCTAGCACTCGTTGATAATGATAAAAAAGCCAACAGCATAGGAAAATCGCTTATCTTTAAATTTAAACGGCAACTGGTATCGGATGTGATAAATGGTATCCGAGGTATGAGAACATGTTCTGTATTAACTGAATCAATAAGTGTTGATATGTTATACTGCAATCGTGTAACTATGAATCGCGTCTCATCGCACCCACTTTTAGGAGGTACTAAATTGCTAACTAACATTATCACATCTCCTGGCTTCAATTTCAGTTTGTGGGATCGCATCCCAGTTGGTATTGGACGGTTCAAAATTTTACTTTGACGTTCAGCTTGCATAGTGAAACACCAGAATGCTCACTAGCGATACTGTCCATTCTTTCGTAGGACCTCAGTTCATGGTTTACCTTCCAGCAAGCGACTATTGAGTTCGAGTGATATAATTCATTCGATACACTGAGAAATTCTCTTTCTTAAAGCTGCTGAGGGGTGATTGTCGTGGGATCTATTCACCATAGATTTGTTCAAGTGGACATTGTGCTAGTGGATAGCATCTTTAAAGTTACATAATTCTTTATCTATTCTTACTTTCGCCTACTTTCAAAAGCCATTTCGCAATTTTCCCCTCAGTATCAAGAGAGTGCATTCATTAGATGATCTTCATTGTGTAAAGTCAGACCAAAGATCATGTCATTTCAGGCAGCTGGGCACAGTAAAATATCGTGAAAATATCAGGATTATACAAGCAAGGCTTGACACGAGTTTCCTTCCAGTAAGATGATTCCTACCCCCCCGAATATCTTTTTTCATTTTTTTATTAGATCTTTGAGAAGTATGTCTACAACTGTGAAGGCGTACCCACACGTCATTGGTACTTCATTCCCTAGTATAAATTTCTTATCTAAGAGTGCTTTGGCTTCGGAGGGTTTTTGGCTTTAAGTTGCAAGTTGAAGTAGGGTTCATGATGAGTGCGAGTGAGTTGTTCTTTCTCCAGGCAATAGAGTAGCTGCTATTTCAGTTAAAACTACAAGAGTAGCTTTACTTCTTTTCCCTCTGAGTGTAACCAATATCATTGAATATAATCGAATGATTTTCCCAAGCCAACAGGTCCGACACAGAAACATTTCTTTACGTTTTTTTGATTTTCATATATTGCACCAAGTATTGTATGAAAGGCCATTCGTTGCTCATAGGTACATTTTTCTGTACCTTCACGAGCTTTGGATTGCCCCTCCGTCAAGGAAGTACAAATTTAGATTAACTGACACTAGATGTTTTGTTTGTTTGAATGTTTAACGACCACCGTACACTAGATTTACAACTAGCAGTTTAAACTTCCTCATTGTCAAAATCAAACTATAAGCCCTGAGTAGTTTTCCTATTTCGTCGAGCGTGTATTGTGGTTCAGTCTCTTCATAATATCTACGTACAAAATCGTTACACATTGCATCTTTATGTTGAGCCTAAAGTTTGGAAACATTTTCTGGTTCTCCAAATCCAGAGATTATCGCGAGTAACATTCGCTGGTAACTCTTCATTTAGCGTATCATGCCACAAAGCAAATGTATTTATGTTTCGTAACATCAAATCGAATCTATCCATTAAAATTCGTAAATGTTTTGGTTATTATCCATTCGTTTGTTTGTCTTTCATCGGATTACCCCCCCCATCACACCCACCCGCCCACCCAAAAAACAAACATATGCAGTTTTCTGTACAATGGTGTGTTCCATTCGTTCGTGTACTCTGAAGAAACCATACCATAAACGTAACGTAAATTTGTCCATTAATACGGAAACAGTAGGGGCCCATTCTCGGGGATGCTTTGATTTCAGTTTCCATTGAAGCGAAAGCTAAAGCAAAGCAAAGATGTATTTTGTGATATGTTTTCGTCGACTTTTAGCTTCAGGTGAATTAGTTGTTCATAATTCTATCAGCAAAACAGGCTTTTTCGGTAAATATTCGAGTGAAACCTTTCGTCTTGAGAACATTTTGTTCATTTTTTTAGAAGTGCTGAGTTAATTCAAGGAGTACTCGTAGTAACTTATTATGTCATGGGAACGTATGTAAAGTAGTCATGACAGCGTCGAATATAAAGAATAAATTCCCACTTTCATATTTTTAAGACATAGTCACAGTAATGCATAGCATCGTAGTTATGTATGTGAAGTAAATGGCAGGGGAAATTTAAACAATAAATTCAGACTTTCATGTTTGTGAGACCTATTGTGCCACTCATCGCCTAAAGCTTTTACGCACGTATGAAGATTTTAAAGGAAACGTTTGAAATACCTTTAAAGTAGCAATTTCACTGTAAAGGTATAGTGAAATGATGCGATTTACAGAGAGTAAATTTTCTCTCCTAAATTTATGGACATGCAAACGATTATCTTGTAGCATTAAATCAAAATACTAAGATTATATTCTCGTATTCTCTTTTTCTTTTCTTTGTTATGAAAATCTTTACAACTTATCACCTGGATTGAGGACTCATCACTTTGTACTTCCTTCTGCTGGAGGTCATATAGTAAACAACGGGAAACTGGATAACAACGTATCTCCATTCTTTTTGAACACAGTAGCACGGCAATTTTGTTTTGTATTTAAGAAGTTGCTCAAAGCTTAGCTGATTGCTCTGAAATTGAGGGCTGCATTGTTTCAGTTCTCTGAGGGACGAGCGTACAGACCATCCTTCAAAGTGGTTGTGGCTGAATAAGCAGGAAAAATGAGTTTCAGTTCTCTGAGGGACGAGCGTACAGACCATCCTTCAAAGTGGTTGTGGCTGAATAAGCAGGAAAAATGAGTTTCAGTTCTCTGAGGGACGAGCGTACAGACCATCCTTCAAAGTGGTTGTGGCTAAATAAGCAGGAAAAATGAGTTTCAGTTCTCTGAGGGACGAGCGTACAGACCATCCTTCAAAGTGGTTGTGGCTGAATAAGCAGGAAAAATGAGTTTCAGTTCTCTGAGGGACGAGCGTGCAGACCATCCTTCAAAGTGGTTGTGGCTGAATAAGCAGGAAAAATGAGTTTCAGTTCTCTGAGGGACGAGCGTACAGACCATCCTTCAAAGTGGTTGTGGCTGAATAAGCAGGAAAAATGAGTTTCAGTTCTCTGAGGGACGAGCGTACAGACCATCCTTCAAAGTGGTTGTGGCTGAATAAGCAGGAAAAATGAGTTTCAGTTCTCTGAGGGACGAGCGTACAAACCATCCTTCAAAGTGGTTGTGGCTGAATAAGCAGGAAAAATGAGTTTCAGTTCTCTGAGGGACGAGCGTACAGACCATCCTTCAAAGTGGTTGTGGCTGAATAAGCAGGAAAAATGAGTTTCAGTTCTCTGAGGGACGAGCGTACAGACCATCCTTCAAAGTGGTTGGGGCTAAATAAGCAGGAAAAATGAGTTTCAGTTCTCTGAGGGACGAGCGTACAGACCATCCTTCAAAGTGGTTGTGGCTGAATAAGCAGGAAAAATGAGTTTCAGTTCTCTGAGGGACGAGCGTACAGACCATCCTTCAAAGTGGTTGTGGCTGAATAAGCAGGAAAAATGAGTTTCAGTTCTCTGAGGGACGAGCGTACAGACCATCCTTCAAAGTGGTTGTGGCTGAATAAGCAGGAAAAATGAGTTTCAGTTCTCTGAGGGACGAGCGTACAGACCATCCTTCAAAGTGGTTGTGGCTGAATAAGCAGGAAAAATGAGTTTCAGTTCTCTGAGGGACGAGCGTACAGACCATCCTTCAAAGTGGTTGTGGCTGAATAAGCAGGAAAAATGAGTTTCAGTTCTCTGAGGGACGAGCGTTCAGACCATCCTTCAAAGTGGTTGTGGCTGAATAAGCAGGAAAAATGAGTTTCAGTTCTCTGAGGGACGAGCGTACAGACAAAGTGGTTGTGGCTGAATAAGCAGGAAAAATGAGTTTCAGTTCTCTGAGGGACGAGCGTACAGACCATCCTTCAAAGTGGTTGTGGCTGAATAAGCAGGAAAAATGAGTTTCAGTTCTCTGAGGGACGAGCGTACAGACCATCCTTCAAAGTGGTTGTGGCTGAATAAGCAGGAAAAATGAGTTTCAGTTCTCTGAGGGACGAGCGTACAGACAAAGTGGTTGTGGCTGAATAAGCAGGAAAAATGAGTTTCAGTTCTCTGAGGGACGAGCGTACAGACCATCCTTCAAAGTGGTTGTGGCCTAATAAGAAGGGGAAAATGCGTTTCAAAGATCAGATTTTCTCCGTAATTATGCTCTAACATTTTATTTGCTTTGAATCCCCGGGTGTTTCGTGGAAGAACAATATATTTTCTCTTTAGAAAGATTAAAACATGCAGAATCCAGCTATCGTGTATTTGGATAATATATCTCCTGCTCATGAGGTTGATAAGGTAGCAGTTATATCTAGAAAAGGGTCAGTAGCCTTTTGGTTATCAATATTGATTGCGAACAGTCTGAAGAAATTCGAGTTTCAAAATAATAATTGAACTTTACTTAACCTCTTCCTTTGTACCATGGGTTGCCATGAAAAAGATAAATCAGTTTGAGTGTTCCTTTTTTTCTTTTAGAAAGCCTCTTATATCTACGTATCACATGGTGGGTTTTATTTGTACTTATTTGCAATTCACACACTTATTTAAAAAAACCCCATTTATTTTCTAATTCTCTTGCTTAATACTTAGTGGACTTTTAAAAGGTCTCTCAATTCCATGAAATGTGACCATCAAAGGTAAATATTAGAAAGAAGCAGAATAGTTCGTGAAAATTCAACTGAAAAAGCAAAGAGGATTTTCTTGCATTTTTCTTCCGCATTGCAATCTTGTACAATTCGCTATTATTTCTTTCACTTATGCGTTTAAAACAATTAGCAATGATTTGAAGAAGAAAGAACGAGAAGGACAAATACATGCATTGCAAGACAGAGGCAAGGGTAGCAGAAAATCGCCTTCAGCTTTTGTTTTCCCAAGATATATTATACAAATACAGGTATTAGCAGCTGTTTCTCAGCGTAACATGTATTCTTCCAGCAAAGCTAAAATCGTTTTAAGCAAAGAGCAACACACAGATCTTTAGAGTCCAGATAATATTTTGAGTGAATAAAAAGGCTTGGTTTTGATAGAACAAGACATTAGAGGATGTAACGGAAACAGGCTTCAGCAAATAAAGGCATAATTCACCAAATTTTAGACTTACAACTTTTGACTTATTGATTGTCACATTGTGTTTTGTACGCCGGTTTTAGGAACAATATGTGAAATTTATGGAATATTTATTATAATATGTGATATCTATTTAAGTAAGCAATAATATTCATGAGACTTTTTGTGAGCTGCTGGATCTAAATCGTTCAGAAGAATTGTTTTCTCTGCTGCGTAACTTATGTTTCTGATATGACTTTAGTTAGTTCAAGTCTTCTGTTAAAGGATCCAGACAAACTTTTACCACCATGAAAGCATTTTAGGTATTTACTTGATACCAGAAATGTACTTATAACTTTTTGCCACAAATGAAACACAGAAAAAGTAACATTATCTACTTTTCTTACAAATTTAGAAGATGTGAATCCCTTTATTAGTGTAAATATGACATGGATGTTAAGTCAGATAATATCCGAAAACTTAAAAATTTCGTCTTGGAGCGGGAATCGAATTCGCGTCTCCGGAATAGCGCCCCAGTATGCTAATCACGACACCACCCAGAACGACCAAGTTTCAAGTTTCCGATTAATTTGAATATAACCATCACAGGATATATTTCCGATTAATTTGAATATAACCATCGCGCCTCAGGACAATCACGGGAATGTATTCTAAAACTCCAGATTCGCTATATATGAATGCCGGTTGCTTTGACTAGCGAATCCTGTGATGGTTATATTCAAATTAATCGGAAACTTGAAACTTGGTCGTTCTGGGTGGTGTAATGGTTAACATACTCTGGCGCTATCCGGGGACGCGGATTCGATTCCCGCTCTAGGACGAATAAAGTTTCAAGTTTTCGGATATCATCTGACTTAACATCCATATCATGTTTACACGAATAAACGTATTCACATCTTCCAAATTTGCATTGTACAACGGGGTAATCCCGTATTTCATTCATTGGTATCTACTTTTCTTAATGTTACTAGCATAGTAAGTCTTTGTCTCTTCGGTGTAATCCCGTATTTCATTCATTGGTATCTACTTTTCTTAATGTTACTAGCATAGTAAGTCTTCCGCATGTTCCACGAAACGCTTTCGGACAATCCGGGCAGTGTGGCATTATCCTTTGAAAGAAGGCACAACTAGACGGGAATGCCGTTGCCATGAAGGGATGCACCTGATCTGCAGTAATGTTTAGTTAGGTGGTAGACGTCATGATTCCCTGCACATGAATAACAGGATCTAGTGGTTTCCCAGCAGAACATTGTCCAAAACATTACACTTTCTCCAACGGCTTGTTTTCGTCCCACAGTGCATCCTGGTATCAACACTTCCCAAGGTAAACGATACACATGTACACGCCCATCCATATGGTGCAGCAGGAAACAAGATTCATCGGATTATATGACCTTTTCTCGTTGAACGATCTGAAATTTAGCAATTTTTTTTTATCAGGAGTTAGAAACAGGGACAACCAAGAAGGTGAGATGTGTACAAGTCTGTCTTCCATTCGCACTCGTAGTGAAAAACTACGTTAATTACGTTTTTTCCCGATGCCTCATTAAAATGTGCTCGAAATATGTTTACTCATATAGATCATAACTCATTTGTCAACCGCGTGCGTGAATATTTTCAATAATAAAGTTGGCTAATTTGTGTTTACTTTAATTTTATTAAAAATTTGGTAATCTCGTGAAGATGTGTCACGCACGTGGACATTATTCTTCAAGTGTGTTGCTGCAGAAAAAAAGATCCCCTACCCTAAACCACTTTTCCGCAAGGCTACGCTACTAACCTATAGTAATGTGGAAAATATAGCCGTTCAGTACGACTGATCCATTCACTTAGAAATTAACTGAATTAATCAGTTCACTGACTTGTTGAGTTATTGAATTCCAAGAGCATTTGAAGCGAAAGCTTTGCAATTTTTTCTTTTCAGATTTAGTTCCACCTGACTGCCTCCATTTTCTTGTCAGCGTGATCTGAATTTTCTTCTCAACCGAGCCTCACTCCAGCCTCTGGAAACAATGCAACGTGTTCGATTTCATCTTGTTGAGAAATTTCTTTTTTGCTATGTTCGAATGTCTCTTACGAAAAAAAAAAAAGGAAAATGGGAGACAATTTTTTCCTCTAAGCTGATTTAATCCTCACCACACACTCCAGATAACGAGAGTAACACTTTCCTTGGTTTTTCATTATGACAATATTTTTCCCTCTCGTAATGTTTCATAAAATGGAATCTATGACAACAGAACGGAGGTAGATCTCACCAAACGAAAAATACTTTTAGGTTTAAGGCCAAGGTCTCATTGATTCCAGTCCAGTCAGAGGATTTATTGAGATGCATGGAATTTACAACTAACACAAGAAGCACGCAGATCGATGACTCAGTCAGACAGCCTATACAAATTGCTGTTGCCCGTTTTTTCGGAATAATTTCGAAAATGCTGAGCGTGTCAGTGTCTATGACCATTCTCACTGAACTATTTCTGTTTATCAATGCTTTCACAAAATCCCATTTGTGGTTGACACATTCCAAAGAATATTAATTTTTGCATCATAAAAATTCTCAAAAGAATTAGCAAGATCACGCACGCTCTCTAGCGTAAAACTATTTCCCCGGAGGCAGATATTGCATTGCATTTATAAATTTGTTTTTTAGATTTGTCAGATAATTCTGAAAAATTTCTGTTCAGGACGAGAACATCAAGTCAATGAAAATTAGAGAATATAGCTGAATACTCATGATACATACAAAATATTCTTCTTTCCTGTACGGTAAATAAGAATTTATTTAGTTGATAGCCGTACAAAAGTCTTTAGGAATAAGCAAGAGTTTAATTAGTTGTTCATATTTACTACAGTACTAACAGGCAATTGTCCCGTTTTGAACATTAGGCGTAATGTGAAAATAAAATGGATAAATCAATGAAAGAAGAAATATTCTTCATAATGCATGGCAAATTCACAGAATATTCAAGCAAAGAAACTGAATTTTCTTGTAGCACTTACTGGCCATCCATGTAAAACACTTCTCAGAAAACTTGAAAATTTCATCACCCTGGAGCGGGATATTTTCAAGTTTTCTGAGAAGTGTTACATGGATGACCAGTAAGTGCTACAAGAAAATTCAGTTTGCTTTACAAAATGGATGGGTTTCATCAAAGGAAATGTGTGTCAAATAACTAAATTCTAGTGAAACTAATACTTAATCTAAGTTACCAGATTCCCGGAAAGTGTTGATGAACGGATCTTGCAGAAAGTTCAGCCCCTTAATTATCTTCAAGGAAATTATTTTAACCTCAGATAGATCCTATACTAATGTGAACAACCGTCAAATTTATCGTCACTGAAATTGCATCTTTGATGCTGAAACTGGTGAAACTTTTCGATTGCAAAATATTTCCTGTTTTTATTCGGCTGCATAAAACTGCTAGTTTTCTTCAGATGAGACGAAATTCAAAAAACTGCCCAAAAAAAAAAAAAAAAAAAAAGAAAAAAAAAAAAAAAAAGAAAATGTATCTGTACTTTTGGGTCAGATTTTTTAAGAAGAAGAAAATACTTTGCTTTCTTTGCTATCTCGTCGATTTCGAAAAGCTGTAGAGTGAAATATAGTTGAATTCAGATCTTTTCGAATTTCTCGTTGTAAACCACTTTAAAGGCATTGAATGTTTGAACGAAGACAGTACTTTGAAATTTAGGTATCAAGCGTTGCGTAAATGAACAGGAATCGCATCGCTTTACGCGGTGTATTTACCACTTATTTGTGACTGATTTTGTACTTCCTGTAGAATAATTTTGCGATGCAAGTTTTAGAGCCATAAGGAGTGATAGAACGAAATGTTATGAAAAACCACAGTACGATCAATGAAATCTCGTGCCGTGGTCAACATCCTTATAATATCTCTGACCTTAACAGTAAAAGTGGAGTGGAAGGAGATTTTCCAGCAATGATATGTGTAAAATGAAGCATATTGTGTGTCTGTCTTGTGGCGCTGGCTCTGTCTCTATTCTCTGGAACCAGTGACCCTATTACAAAGCCATATGTCAGACAGCGCTCACGTGAATCATAGAACGTTTCTGAATGATACCACCTATGACCACATCGTGAATGTCTATTAATCTCAGCCCTTCTTTCCTTTGGAAACACACGTTGTTGTTTTCTATGAACCTCATTTCTGATAATTCCAAAACGTCAGTTTTTATTTGATGTTCGAAGGTCTTGCTACACGTAAAACCTTAGAACAATTTTTCTAGCGCTTGTAGAGTGACATGAAAAGCAATTGGCATCAAAGAAAATCGGTGTCAAAATTTAGATAGCATGCCAAAATACGCCAATAGGCTGTTGTACCGTTTTTAAAATTGTCCATCATGAGAAACTAACGCTAATGATGTATCAGACATATTGTTTCAAACTTTTTTTTGTTATGATCAGAAAAAAAGAAATAGCTACACAAAAATATTTTTGCATAAAACATTTGCTGTACAAAATTTTTCGAGCGGACGCCTCTTTATTTAGTCCCTATAAAGGGGAAGAATGGGCAAATAAAAACAGGCAAGTTTTCAGATTAAATATATTACCAGCAGTTTGGATGAATGCAATTCCATTTTAAACTGACGTTTGAAGCACCTCTTTGAAGTTTATGGAATTTCTCCTATGTACCATAAAGAAATAACGGTGGCAATTTGTCTAAATTTTTGAGCAGCGTCGGTTTTCATTAGGTGTAAAAAATTATGAATTTCTTTATTTACGTATTTGTAAGAGATTAATTCCCTTGGAATTCAGCTCTAAATAAAGAAATATCTTCGCAAAATAATGACAACCTTCCTTGTGAAGAAGTTATGTCGAATTGAGTGATAATAAAATTCAGTGGAAGAGTACGACACATCAATAACCATGACCTCGTTTAGAAAGCCAGCCCTTTGCACTGCTTTACGCATGGAAGATCAACATCTTCAGTAACAAAGAAGTCCTCAGACATAATTTTTTGCTCTCACTTTTCTGTTTTCCACTTCGGCAATCTTCTTTCTTTTCTGTATATATGTATAAACAGTCTTACATTATCACGTCTTTTCTGTGCTCCTATGGGCAAGTGGTTAGAGGTAAAGGTTTCTGGCTAATCATACGAGCTAGGTCAGTCCGGGTTCGAAACCTAGATGAAGCATATTTTGTGCCTGTCTTGTGACGTTGGCTCTTTCTATTCCCTGGAACCAGTGGCCCTAAATTTGGGACGGGAGATTGCTTTTAGCTGTTTTGGTGATAGTGTGCGTTAACCACTATCCCCTCAAATTCATTTCTTTCACTCAGTTTCGTTTCTTAAGTAAGGTAGAGTGCTTCGTCATTTCTGGAAAAGTTTCAAAAATGTTCCCAAGAAACTTACAAAAGTTCATCTGTTAGCAAGTTTAAAACACAATGAAAAGTAGATATGGATGCATCTGTATTATTTTCTTTTTTATTCCACTTGTAGCCAAATTTAGATGTGTGCACATTTTGTGGCTCGCACATTATCCAGCCGTTTTGTTCGAATTTCAGCTAAACCTGTTACAGAGTACCAGGTTTAGCTGAAATTCGAACAAAAGTACACACACACACACACACACACACACACACACACACACACAAGAAAAACGGGTTAGTTATCTAGTCAAGGGCGAACCGAGCACCAAACACTCGTTTTCAGCTAGATTTCGGGTACAAAAAGTGTCGAATTAGTGTTTTGAGATCACCAAATATAACAATTACGACGATTCATAATGCGGTTTAAAAAGATAATTGATCAGATAAACTATGATGATTCATAATGTCACTTAAAATGATGACTCATCGGAAAAAATAGGGTTCAAGAATATCTCATTTCTTCTTTTTTGTTTGATTTTGATTGGGGATTTAACGACCACCGTGAGCAACTCAATGAAATATAGGCAATCGCCAGTCCCTAACTTAGGGTACCTGAAACCAGGAAAGGGAGAGAGCCACTGCCGTAAGACAAACACAACATCCATGACTCACCCAGATTCGAACCCGGATCCATCTCGGACGCATGATCAGGAACCATCGCTTAGACTACTGCGCTTCCGGGACAGCTACTTCATTACTTCATTGCTTTTCCTTCTGCTAAGCATTTCATCTGTGTTCCATGTCTTTTCTTTTCGTCCCATCAAGCTAGTACAGCAACTAAATCTTACTGACTGAAGTTGCAGACATTTCTGTAAGTTTCGATGAATTGTGGTTGGTGGCTTCTGCAGCTTTACACTAGCACTCCGTACAAATTTGCGTGGATTTTTAGAAAGAGCTGAACACACATTCATCATATGCAGCTTCACTTACTGATGGCCATCCAGTGCCGTTTGGCGTTTTTTCTTTTTTTCGATACACCGCTTTAAATCTGTGAAATACCGTTATATTAAACCGAAATTCTAAAAACTATAACATGCAACGAACTTTTTCTGGGATCAGTTTTTTTAACATACGACAGAGCTTACTGTTTTTCTTCAGAAGTCTGATAAAAATGCCGATTTTAAAAAAGTGTATTGAAATTTAATATTAAAATAAGCATACTTTAAATCATTATGAACGCTAATCATTGTGACTATGTGAAAAAAACTGTCAAACCGGTGTTTGGGTCCCGGTGGCCAAGCAGTATGAGCTGGGACCGGGTCTTGGATGAGCATGAAAACTGTCAAACCGGTGTTTGGGTCGCTGTGGACAAGCAGTCTGAGCTGGGACCGAGTCTTGGATGAGCGTGAGTGTCGTATTTGTCCCACGGTGCTTCTGTTACTTTCCTGGAACCAGTGCCCTAAACTACAGTCTACCGACAATTATAACGTTAAAATATTTTCTTTGTTACCGCGATCGTTAAACTCCGGAACAACAAAAATATTTCATGAAAGAAATACGGGATTACGCCATACAATACAAATTTTGAAGATGACAATCCGATTTTTGGCATAAATATGACAAGGATGGTAAGTCAGATAACATCCGAAAACTTGAAAATTTTCATCGTCCTGGAGCGGGACTCGAATTCGCGTCTCCCAGAAAACGCCCGGGTATGCTACCCGGGCGATAGCTTTACTCCTTGATAATTAACGCAGCAATCGGACATGATGAAATTTTCATGTCCGATTGCTGCGTTAATTATCAAGGAGTAAAGCTATCACTTTAAGATCGCCACAAATATTCCATGAGTGGTTTTTGTATACTACACTTTACAGCAACGGTTTCATATTTGCATATGTTTCTTTCATGTATGCAGCATATGCAGCAGGTACTGACGGATACATGTTTTCGTTTTGAAGAAGGACGACTTTTAAGCTTATTTTTGAGGAATCTGTAAAAAGTTTCCATTCTTCAGGTTTGTGTTGCTGTCCTAAGGCTTCAAAAAATAAGTCTATAGCATTGCAGTACACAAGATCACCACTCTTCAAAAATAAAAGTTTAAACTCTTGCTGTCGCCAACGAAAACTGAAAACTGTATTTGGTTGTAAAATATTTCATCCCTTCAATCTTGAAGCCAATATTTCGGACTGCCTTTTTGCTAAATGAAGGTCACAAACCAGATCATTTAATTCTTCCTGCTAATAAGGTGAGACACAGCATCTTCCGTGAAATCAGGGTCTTGTTGTACTTAAATGTCTTCTTCGCTGTGAGGATTTATTTCATCAGTATCACTATCATCTAAATTCCATGACTGTGGAGGTACAGGAACAGGAAGATCTAGACCATGAGGAACAGGTCTTATGGCCGAAGGAATACTGGGATACCGAATCGCATCTCTGGTCATAGCTATAATTCCAGATATTTAGTGATGCAGAAGTAACAGTCTGTTGAATGGTCTTTCGATTCTCTCCAAACCATTGGTACCGCAAAGGACATTTGACATGATCTCTTCAACCAGCCAGTCAATAAAGTTTCACATGAATAACAACAAATGTGAGGCGCCCAAGATTTATCTTCATCACCCATTTGGCACTGGAAATAAATTTCATACGATTTTCTAATCAAAGGTGTGAAATAACGCCTTTAAGACTTTAAAGTAAATTGTCCAGAAATGTAGCAGAAACCGTTCAGACGGTTCACAAAAGTGCGCGGCATTATTTAACGTACACTTCGCCCAATCCACACTACTTTTTAAAACCACGAGAAAATGCACGCCCTTTAATACCGATGAAATGCATTCGAATGACAAAAATTCTGTTTTGTTCCCCTTTCACAGAAGGAATTGCACAACAGGAAGTAATGGAGCCAGCATGTCTATTCTCAGTGACACATCTATCCTGACTGCAGACAGATGTCTCTGTTGGGAAACATAGGGGAATTCCTTTAAGAAACACACACTCACCCGAACAGAGTTCCATTAGAAGAAATTGGAGCCCAGTGGAGCAATTATGACTTCCTATTTGGTTTCAGCATCCGTAAACACATACAAAACCGTTAAACCTTTCTTGGTTACAAAATCATTGTTGTTCAGTGTAATTTCGGAAACTGTTCCCATAATTTTGAAACAACCTTATTCTGCGCCTTTGCACTTGATCCTTCCTCAAAGAAGTGATGATACTGAGGGACATTCTTCTCCTGAGATGAAAGTGCGAGTCATATGTCTTATATAGCTCACATCAAGAGTTCTCATGACGTAATGTATCTAAACCTTTGTTAAAACGGCCGGTTCCTAAGTTTTATATCTCCATCTAGATAGAGTATTTTGCGACTAAATCGTTATTCTCCGCTGCCATGTAGAAATCTACTAAACCGCAGTCTTATTTTTTATCTCCTCCCTTCTTACCAGTCAAGGGGGTGATAACTTGAATAATAATTTATAATGTGGTGTGTGTGTGTGTGTGTGACTTGGATGAGGAAGGATATCAATTTTCTCTTAAGGAAGTGTTAACTAGATTGCTTTTATTTTGAGATTGTCGAAAACACTGAACTGTAATCGTAACCTCACAGTCTTGCACGTTTTTTCTACTTGTTTAACTATTCTTACATCTTTTGTTTTACTTTAAAACGTTACACCTTGCCATAGCAACATTATTTTGCAAGTTCCAGAGAAGTTTTGATTTCTTCTTCTCATAAAAAACTGATAACACCAGTTCGTGTATTCACAATGAAATCGGACATCACATTTGGTGTGCTCACCCCTCGACTGCGCGAGACAAATAATCTCTAAGAACAGGAAAGAAAATTAGAGACTGAGTTAACAACTAATTGCGTATGGCGACATCGAGAACGCATTCTGATATGCTGAATTACTTTTACATGCAAATGCTCTTACTTTTCAATTTCCTTTCGTAATTGCTTGTTGCATTAGTACATCATGTGACTTACCGAAAAGGATCAATAAGACAATTCGTCTCTTTCGTAAATAGAACTCGGGAGAGGCACTTCTGTGGAAGTGCTCGACATCCTACTTCAAGCTTCTGATTTGTTTTTGAGCTCGGCGTATTTTAGGCAGGCATTGAATATACATAATTACGGCGGAACAGCACTCCATGTCTTAAATCTTGAGAGAAAAAAGGAGAGTAAATGATCAACATTTCTCAACAGATGAACTCGTGGAGACGAAATCGTCATCTACTAAAATATTTTGAGTAGCTATTTAGAGTGAGGCAAAAGTTTTGCAAAGAAAATGAGCGTTCTGGATGTCCTTCAGCGAACAGGAGTGTTGCAGTGGAAATCAAATGCATAAATGTCATAGACAGACTCATGAGGAGGTTGAAATTTCTTAGACTTCATTTTGTTCTAGAACATCAGAACGCGGGGTTTCCTGGTAAAGTTCATTTTATCATTGCTATTATAAAAGAGAAAAAAAAGAATTGTTAACATGTGAGTTTAGATTTGCTTGGGCAGAAAAAGCCCAAAACACCGATGCGTCTTCTTAATGATTGAATTTCTGGGGCTATTTATTTTAATTACAAAGCAAGGCATTTACATGTTTTCACTTGGCCTGGTGGCCAGAGGCTTGAATCCCTGTCTAATGATGGGACTTGGGCCCTGATTTCAGTTCCGTATAGGCGTTGAAGTCGTTTTTGTTTTGTTATAAAGATGGTTCTGTCCCTTCCCTGGAAGCAGTAGTAGTAAATTAAGAACAGAAGATTCATTTAAAGTTACGACGAGATTTCTTATGGGAATGTATTCTTATGGTGGAGATTAAACCCGAAATAACTACACCGCAGTTCAGCTTTGTATTGGAACAGCTACCGATGATTCCGAAATTTAATTTGAAGGGTATTTTTAGAATGTGCAAGAAAGGCGTAATGAGTTAAGAATCTGTGGTGCTGAAGAAACGTTGAAAAAGGAATTGAGCACTCATTCATGTGAGAGAAATATTTGAGTTTGCGCCAATTCAGTCGTGATTGTTTTTCATTTTCTTTCGTGTGTATGCAGGATTTGTCATAAGTTGTTATGCATCCTCATCTCTTAGAATGTATTCGAAAAGGATAAAAATATGTAGTTTTGAATTATTTCAGAGAAAATAAGTTAGAGGCAGTTGAGTATTTTAGTAAATGATCTAGACCAGCCAAAGTCGAGAGTTTTCCTATCTTGGAAACGAGGGGCCAACAGATGCAGGATAAGTAAAAGAAACAGGCAGATAGCGAAGCAAAAGAGAATGTTGCACTTAAAACAGATATGCACTCCCTAGTGACCCAAAAAGCCACCGGCATTTCGGGAGAAGATCATAGTCTAGGAAGAAAACATGCCTGTTCAGAAAGAAGTGTTTTTGGACTTAGATAAATTTGGTTTCAGAATCAGTAGAAATGTCTAATATAATGAAAAGATATTTAAAACTGGCTTGGAATTTCAGAAAAGTAAGGACTTCATCAACAGAGGATGATATTTTGTTTTCAAGAAACTGAACAAAAATATAATTATCTTAAGAAAAGTTTATTATTTAAGTTCTGACATTCCAATGTGTGCTGGAATTCTATTAAATAATATGACAGTTGAGCCAGAAATTATAACATTTGCTCCCGGTGTTGGCAACATGTGGAGCCTATCAAGTACATTTATTGAAAATACAAAAAAAATGATAGTACGTACATTTTTTGTGAATGTTGAATTCAGTTATTAAGTTACAGCAACCTTTTGTTCAATGAACCTGTAGAATTAAGTTACACAAACGTTTTGTTAAATGATTTTGTAGAATTCGATCGGGAAATTTCGTTTGGACAACTTTGATAAAAACTACATCCAGTCACAGGTGCCCTAACTCAAGAGATACAAAAGTAATATTGTTCTTCTTTTTTTGGATTATTGAGAACTATATAATTGAATGGTTCATAGAACCATCTGATGAGTATACTGTAATTAAATTCGTGAAAAAGGGCTAGTTTTTTTTATATAATTAAATGGTAAATTATGATACCTAAAATGTCCATCACATTTCTGTCCGTCCTGTTACAGAACATACCTACCGAAATAATGGCCTGGAAAGAAATGTGTGATCTATTCCAAACAGTGGTCAAGAGTGAAATGTGTTCGTGTTTGCTTTCGTAAGTAAAAAACAACTTACAGTTAGTGAATTAAAATCCAAGTCTATGTTCATGTTAGCTGGCGCACAGTACTAATATTAGAGTCATTGTAATTTTAGATTTTTGCAAATTCAAATGCATTTTGAATAAGTTAGTCGCACTTAGGGCACTTTAACTTGTTATAGGAGGCTAAGTGATATCTTGGGCCAGGTACTCTATTCCAAGAAATTTCATGAAAATGGTCTAAGAAATTTCAATCAACAAAAACTTTTGGAACTTGCTGAGTAAAACCCCGATTCCCATTTCTCAAAACTTGGGGCAATTGTGTTTGTACTTGTAATAAAAATAGCCCCCTGATTTATAGTTTTTCCTTTTATCAAATTTCTAACTCGAAAATCTGATATTTGCAAAAAGTAACTTGAGCTCTAACTAGACGTAAACATCATTTCATTTTGGAATTCTTGGTACAGTTAGCAGGCATATATTGCCTTTGATGGAAATGGCCAGATCTTTTGCGGGATAATGGCGCATCTGTATATACACTATAGAGAGAAATCTTGCATTACCGGTTTTAACGTGAATAAGGAGATCAATGCTTTCTATCAGTCAGACACTGCGGCTCCACCTGCATGGAGGATGACATCATTTAAGTGCCTCAGGTAGTTAAAATATATTTCTCCAAGTCGCTGACAGATCCTGTAAATGATGCTCTATCACCACAACTGGTTTTGTGCTTAGACATTTAAACAAGAATTCTAAAATCTAATTTTAAAGGAAATCAAAATCGTAAGGGAACGTATAAAACAAAAACTTTCTGATTTAGGTGATGCTCCAATAGTGCATTAAGTGCCTTACGATTAAACGTTTCTGTGAAAATGTTATCTTAGTCCACGCAGGAAGGCCATGTTCAAGCCATGGCTTGCGTTAAGGCACACACTCGGTTTAAAATACGGCTGTAACAGTGAATGTACTTCCAGTAGACGACATGGATCAGCTTTATTGAATTCTGATCAATTAGTCACCAGTTTAGTAGCTGAACAGTACAAACACTGTTACTTGAACTATGAGCAACTGAAATACACAGCAAATGAACCTAAAGCACAATAAGTGTGTTGCATACGAAAACTGACACTGACTGTAAGTCAGAATGGTTTGTCATGCATATTGGCATGCATTTTACTCACGAGAGAGAGAGAGAGAGAGAGAGAGAGAGAGAGAGAAATCATACCAAATGCATTATCGGAAGACTCTCAGTAGAGCTGTTACAAGCAAAGAGTATGCCTCCTATTTGTTATGACCAGCCTGGAAGAAGGTATTTGAGAAACAATTTGTAGGTTGGCACAACTACATTCATTTCTGAAGTCTGGGAACAAGAAATTTAAGAGGTGTTTACTAACGGGTCAACGCGCCTTCTACCCTTAGCTCTAAAGACAGACCTAAGAAATGTATTCTTAGGCCTGTCTTTGGACCTAAGAGTAGATGGCGTTCTCATTGGCCATTCGTACTTGCCGATATGACGACAGACCTAAGACTACATTTCTTAGGTCTGTCGTCATATTGTCCAGGGAGAATACCGCAGCGAATCGGCTTAAAATTTCAGATAATAAGATTTGTACATCGTATTAAAATGCTCAAGTTTGGAGAACTCAGTTTTACGATATTTCCGCACTGAAGACTGTGACGTGTACCACTGAGGTGACACAAGTTGCAACGATAAGCCAAGGTCGGTGCAGCTCAATCGGGAGAAAAACCGGCACAGGAGGTGGGAGGTTTGGGTTCGTATCTCGCCATCGGCAAAAAGGTTTTACTCTCTAAGGCAATTAAAACCGGAAAGGATATTCTAAGCGATTATTATAATTGAACTATTTTTATCAACCTTCTCTAAATCTTAAAGAAAGTTGATGACTTCTAATTTGGCACAACTGGTTTCGTGAAATGATGAAAGAGGAATTAAGAAAAAATCACCACCAAAAATCTTCCGTCCTGGAACACAAACCAAGGCCCTCTGCGTTCGAAGATCACAAGATTTTATGATTTGATACGTAACTGTGAGATGGATTTATTGCGGAAGATAGCATAGCTGAACTCACGTTCAGTGTGCGACGTTATTTCTCATTCGGGTTTCAGTTTGTGTGATATGCCCATCAATCACTTTAGTTCTTTACTTCGGTTATTCTGTACCCACTTGAATATGCGATATTAACTTAATGGAATTTTTATTGTTTTCCCGTGTTCATGTGTAAAACTTCAAGATGACTGATACAACTGCTGCAGGTAATGAGCATTCATTTTCGTTGCTCAGTGTCCGGAAAATTACCGTTCATTATTTCCACTCCTCTGCCTCTTTGCAAGTCCAATTTTTGCATTTTTTTCTTGTTAATGATATTCTCTTTTTGCAGAGCGGAATTAGTCCAATAAATTGAAGTTTAAATGATAAAGATCAATCCATCAAGTTACTTTCTTTCCATACAGTCCGGAAAACGCTAAGAATTTCACAAAAATGTTTGTGCAAGGTTTTTTAAGCAAGATCTTCTATGAATGTTGTCATGACTACATTATGAGGTTACGGTTTATGTTTAAGGCGTTTGAGCAAATGTTTTGCTGTTATCTAATTTCGATAGGATTTCACAATTATAAATTTATGAAGAGCGTAATGAAAAATTGCTCGTGCTGCCGGAGTGGCACGAGAATGAATCACACTGTTGTCGATAATAATTTTCATTTGTTGTCGTACATTGTTATGAATTTTTCAGAATACATCAATTGAATTTATTTATTAATATATTTGATTTGTACAATTGGTACAATCTCCGATTATAGGCGTAATACAACTACGATATTGAAATTGCAAGCTTTCGCTGCCACGGGTAGCTTCATCAGGCTGTGGTACAATTTCAGTATCGTAGTTGTATTACGTCTATAATCGGAGATGGTAACAATTGAACAAATATATTAATAAATTAATTAATTGAGGGTGTATCTGAACACCTGTGTATTTCAACGTATACCAACCGAAAATTGATCTTTAATACGTTTTTCCAGGAAACATAACTACCATTCTTGCTAGTACAGCAATCTAGATACGGCATCTATCACACTGCAGTTTACACCAGTCCAAGTTAAAGAAGCAATGCCGTCTTACGCATGATTTTATGAAAGTTTTATGTTAAAAGCATATGCAAAGATTAAGAAATATATACACATACATAAGACCTTTCAGCTTACTATAAGCTTATCCTCAGATGTAACACAATACTAAATTACAAGCGAGTAGGTGGTGGTTAAGTTTTCGCTTGGATTTAGTGAATATCATGGTTAAATAGTCCATAGATTGACCTATGCGTTTGTTTGTAAACATTGCAAATTACGAAAATTGGACAGACCGTGGACAGATCACAGACAGATTTACTTCAGAACAATGCATCCCTACCGCCCAACGTCTTACTCATTCTAAAAACTGATGGTTCACAAGAATCACGAATCAACCTATCTAACATCTTACTACAGGCAGTAAGGAGGCACTTTTCTCCCCGTTTCAAAGTCTTAGAACCCGATTAACTTACATTATAGGCTGGTGTTGAGAGCAATCAAATGACTTCTGCATAAAATGACAGGTGTTGTTATTGTACAGTAGTACCCGAAAATTAAACAACCACTTTACTTGGTCTCCCTGGTGTGGACCGAGAAGGAAAAACTCTATATTTTGAATGCCACAAAAGCAAGCGCAATGTTGCTTCTTGGCGAAAATGATTAGAATTTTTTAAAGACTAATATTTCCTTTGTACATTCTGGAATGTGCACAATAATGCAATTTGTCAAACAAATGTTCGCGATGAGTTTTGGTACACTTCAATTATTGTTCACAAACAATGCTTGTGAAGAGTTTTGGTGCATCTCAATTTCTCAGAATCGGTAGATTTTATTTTGTAAGAGAACTATCTCTTCCGCAATATTGGTAACATTTTAGCAGATACGAAAATTTGGTTTTGTTTAAAGCTTTAAGGACCGCCGTGAGTAACGCAATGTGATATGCGCAGTCGCATGTCCCTAAATTAGGGGCACTGGTTACAGGGAAAGGAGAAAATAGTGCCGTAAGACAAACACAATATCCATGCCTCAACGGGATTCGACACCGACCCCATCTCGGCCGAATGGTCGGAAGCCAGGGCCTAGATCACTATGCCATAGAGGGGGCGATGAAAAATTCAGATAATTCCTCATCGATAATAAAGAGAAGGTGAGAAAACTCAACACTACAAACAATATGTGTGGGACAGAATAAGTACATATCACAAGTAATTTATTCCAATCATTTTGAAGCAGGTTTTGCCGTAAATCAAGGACTGATAGATTTAAAAAGCAATTTCTTTTTCGGAAGTTGAAAACCTGACGCCGAAGAATATGGATCTAAATTAGATACGAGAAGATCCAGAGCAACGTAGCTAAACTTCAGTTTTATAATTTATAAGAATATGAGAGTCTGAAAACGTATGGGAAGAGAGAATGTCGTTAACCCTTGCTAAGTTATTTCAGTTTTGACTTAATTAAAACCCTAAACATAGTAAGGTGAACTTTTCTCAGAGCTTTAGAGGAAACGAATTAGATACCCAATTTTCTGTTTCACTTTTGAATCAAATTGAAGACGTAATCGAGAGAGAGAGAGAGAGAGAGAGAGAGAGAGAGAGAGAGAGAGAGAGAGAGAGAGAGAGAGAGATGTCTCATCTTAAATATTTCACTTCTTTTCAATTTGGTAATTAATGGATGTATGATGTGGATGTTTTTAGTAACCTTATCCTAGTGTTCTTACCATGAAAATGCACATAGAGAATGAAACAAAATAGTCAAACACCAATGCGGTTAGGAGGCTGAGACCTTTTGACATTACAATTCTGTAGTTTTCCGCAAAACAGAACAGAATAAATGTCAAGCAGTACAGGAGTATTTAAAATTTAAGGACTAGATATAGATATGCAGCTCAAATCACAAGACGACTGAAGAAAGAGAAGAAAAGAACACGAGGGGTAGAATCATGTTCTGACGGAGAAACTGAACATTCATGCAATCGGATCACCAGAGGACGGTGTTTTTAAGAAGGGTTATTAAGATCGATTCACCATCGATTTTAATAACATCTCTGTTTTGTAGAAAACGCCGGACAAGCAGTTTTTATTATCCATTCTTCCGATGTTCCAGCGAGCACGCTGTACGACTGTTTGAGTTGCATTCAGAGAATAAAAATCATTACTTAATAATTAGTAATACCGCATATTTCAACTTTCTCGCCTTGTGATATATTCGTTTTCTCTTCCAGAACTTAACCTCAGATATAAACTTTTACTGTAACTGATAATTAAGCAGAAATAGTGAAGCAAAATATCTTTAACTAAAACCCTTTCATAGGAATATGGGTGTTTAAAAGATTCAGCGTATTTTAAGACCAAACTCACAAAAACATCCAGTAATGCCTAATACTGTCTGGGAAAAATTAATATTCTATTGCCCTTACGAAAACAGTTATGATTCTTATAATATCACTAAAATTAATTTGGTTGTTAAAGAGGAATGCTTTTCGAATTTTTTCCTCCATAAGTTCCTTAACTAAATAAACGAGTTGTGCACTAGGAAATACTGCCAATATCGTATTCAAGCCTTTCTGTCGTAATATGCAAGAAAAGCATGAAGCAACTTGTGAAAAAATAAGTGACATATCGAAAAATAAAATTACTAAAGTTCAAGTTGTCACTTACCAATAATGGCAGCCAAAATAGGCAGAGCTATACCCATTGCTATGATGAACTTCATTTTTCTATTATTCCCTGCTCGGAAACTTAACGAGGAGGTATCAGAAAAACGAGAAGACGCAGTCGATGATCCTTTCCTCTTGCTTCTCCCTGGGATCAGGGAATGCGTTCTTGATGAAGATGAGTGATGTGATCCGTGGCTGGTCATTTTCCACAAGTGTTTCTTCTGATAATTTGCAAAAAAGAGTCCCTGAAGAATCGAAAGCTGACGCGTTGAAAGGGTTATACAGTACAGCAATATAGTTCCTCCACAAAGCAGCAGTGGTGATATGATTTGTATGTCGCTCTTTGCAATAATACAGGAGGTAACAGCAATTATAACTTCTACCACTTTTCACCGGAGAAATCCAGCCCGGCTGGATTTGACAGTAACACCAAAGGTTTCTCTCTTAAGCAGTTGTCACTACTCACGTCAGCAGAGAGAGTAAGAAAAATTGCTAAGATACAGAAATACAAGAATTCTAGAACCTTAGGGACTTTGATATTCAAGTAAAATTGACAGAAGTCCTTCTTCAAAGTCATAACAATACCAATTTCCTTAGATGTTGTAAAAGTAGCTGGCGTAAGCTAAGAAAGCAAGAAAAAAAAATACTCTCTCTCCCTCTCAATGTTTTGCCCTGACGACTTGACGCGTCGCCAGCTGAACGGTTTTTGAGGAATTATCGTCAGAAATGAATGATTTGAAGCGACAACGCCCCAGGCATACCAAGCCAATGACGTACAGCGAACGGAGTCTGGACCGCAACAGCAATGACGTCGCATAAGTGAGAATGGCCCCAAGACCTACTTCTTTTGCCGAAATGAAAAGTAGCTATATCCTTGATCACTGCCGAAGACGCAAGCCGGTTCTTCTTCAGAGGGTGGTGGCGTTGCCGACGACTTTCGAAAAATGTGAAAGAGCATCAAGCCAGGAATATCGGTCAAAGCAAGAAATAAGGATGGACATCCTACGCTTGGGTGACTCGACGAATTTCTCTCGGACACCGGAGAGTTTTCCTTATCGGAGTTGTTTGTAGTGTGCATTTGATTTCATCACACAGGAACTATCACTTTTTTCTCTTCCGGATCGTCCGTTTGAAAAGAATTGCTGTACAACAGATCTTCTTTCAACGATACCACTAAAGCACGTTCCTTGAATCGGAATGAAACCGGAACGGATTTGGGTGTGACCACAAACATTGTGAAGCATTAAAATTTTTAGTATTTTCTTTCCACTTTTTACCAGGAAAATGTCTTTTTCATAAAGATGGCTACAATAAGGTGATTACCAGTATTCATCTAAAAACGCAAACGTAAGGGCATCTAAAAACACGAAGTTGCATATAGTTACTTTTCAGACATTTATTTATTCCACACATTTTCTTTTGCCTTCATCTGATCTGCAAAGAATATATGGCACGCATGTTGAGGTTATTAATTCATTTCCCACGTAATGAAGGACAGAGAACGAAGAGCTCGCCACCCCGATGGCAGAACGATTTATGGGGATATCTTCTCACCCTACGTCAGAGATGGGTCTGGGTTTGAGTCCCGGATCAGCCTTCGGTTGGTTTATCTCATTGCATTGGCTCTGTCGCTTCCCTGGAACCAGTGCCAAAATTAGCGACGGGCGACTCCATATAACCGTGTGAGGTGCTCATGATGGTCGTTAACTTAAGAAATGAACAAAGAAAGAAAAAGGACGGGGCTTTCATACTGCTTCTATCTATCTATCTATCTATCTATCTCTTAAAATTAATTGGCTCCTGTGTCTCAGTGGTCTAAGCGCTGGATTCTGACAGTTTATTCGAGATGGGTCTGGATCTGAATCCGGTGAGACACGGATGTTGTGTTTGTCTTAAATCATTGGCCCTCTCCCTTCCTTGGAACTAGTGACCCCAAATTAGGAACGGGCTACTGCTTAGAGCCCGTCGAGTTGTTCACGGTGGTCGTGGCCCAAAGAAGAAAAGATTAATAGAAAATGACAGAGAGACGAAAGTCTACTTATAAGCACTGCATTACTAGCATGGATACCGGAACATAAAAAAATTTTGTGGGGAAGGGGGAAAACAGAGACAGAAATAATTTAAAAGTTACACCCACCTTCTGTGAAGGCGAAATTGGCCTCCCCGGTGGCGCATTGGTTTAAGCGATGGCTTCTGATCATTCGTTCGAAAGGGGTGCTGGTCCGAATCCCAGTGAGGCATGGATGTTGTGTTTGTCTTACAGAACTGGCTCTCTCGCTTCCCTGGAACCAGTGGCCCTAAATTAGGGATGGGCGACTGCTTATAGACCATTGAGTTGCTCACGGTGGTCGTTAAACCCCCAATAAAAAAAAGGCGAAATTGTTTATTTATTATTTAAATTTTTGGGAAGGTACCCGTAATACGGGGGTTAGAAATTAGTTAGTGAGAATCGTGCTTCAAAGAGAGTATAACGATTATTCCCTATGTAATATACCTTCCCGACGTACCCCTGGGTACAATGGTTGAATCCTCTGTCGAACAGCATATACGCAATAGCGACGCAAACACATCTCGTAGTTAGTTAGCTGTCTCAAGAAATATGTTCAAGGCCGTCTAACTCTCAAGTGATGACGAAATGAATTACGTATTGTAGAAAAATATGCTCTTGGTTTCCATATATAGGTGATAAAGGAATGTAAACGGGTAAGATATTATTCATATCGATGAAGTGTAGGTGGTTAAAGATGGGTAAGAAATCACGTCACCGTTTCTGAAAAATCACTGTTACGGTCATGACCAGTGGCTAAAAGTATCGGTTTCAAAATCACTGTCAAGTGTCACAGTTTAGCCCTTGGTGACTATTGCGTTCTAAGATAAATCTCCACTCTTCAGGGCAGTTTTATCCAAAGGGCTGTTGAACGCTCAAAATGAGCTGAGTGAGATCATGATCACCCTAATACCGTCAGGGTTACGAGGGGAAGTGAAAGCGCCAGTCTGATTTTGTCGAAGAAAGGAACCATGTCTTTTTATTTTTTCCTACAATGGCGGAAAGTGAAAAAGAACACCAAGAAGGAATTGGCGGACGATCATGAAATTTACATATACTAATGGTGTCGAGTTTACGTAGGTGTGATGTTAATTTCGGCACCAACCGGTGAGCGCTTACGCCACAGCACGGCATAATATGCAAATTATCGTCGGTGGTATTTAAGGAGTACGGCGAAGTAAATGTAATCAGTCGTCGGCGTACGGACACGTGCGAAGAAGACCCTGAAGAAGCTGCAATGCCTGGACATGGAAGACGTGTACGATTTCAGCAGTTATCGGACTTTGAGCGAGGTCGTCTAGCCGGACTACGCGAGGCCGGGTGGTCGTATCGTCGTATTGCGGAGCGAATTGGACGGGAAGTATCGGTGGTGGCACGATGGTGGCGTAGATGGTCTGAGGAACATTCTCACACGAGAAGACGTGGAACCGGGAGTCACAGACGGACTGATGAGCGGACCGATCTACGCATAAGAAGAGCGGCGTTGTCAAGCAGAACATCCACTGCGACGCAAATCCGAGCTGCCGTTGCACCTGAGGTGACTGTGCGAACAATCCGCAACCGTCTACTGGATGCAGGACTACGTGCACGTGTGCCTCTGGCATGTGTACCTCTGACTCTAGCCCACCATCAGTAACGGCTGCAGTGGTGTCGCCAACGTCTGCACTGGAGAACGCAATGGCGATCTGTCGTGTTCAGCGATGAAAGCAGATTCTGCTTGGGAGCCTCCGATGGCCATATGCGTGTTCGTAGACGCACAGGGGAGCGTCTCCACTCTTCTTGCATCCGCCAGCGACACACAGGGCCTACACCTGGTCTCCTGGTGTGGGGAGCGATCAGCAATCGCTCCCGTACACAACTAGTGTTTGTACCGGGTACGTTAAACAGCACCTCCTACATCAACAACATCATTCAGCCTGTTGTTGTGCCATTTGTAAGGTCGGTCCATCGTGGTGTTTTCCAGCAAGATAACGCACGCCTACACACGGCACGTGCAACGCAACATGCACTTTAGGGTGTGAGACAACTTCCATGGCCTGCACGTTCACCAGATTTGTCTCCTACTGAGCACGTGTGGGATTTTATGGGACAACGACTTATACGGTCTCCACGGCCAGCCACGACCATCCCCGATTTACGCGTCCAGGTTGAGGATGCTTGGAACTCAATACCCCAAACTTACATCCAACATCTGTACGACAGACTCCATGCCAGAATTGCACAGTGTGACACAATTCATGGCAGTTCAACCTCGTACTACCATGTTACATGTAAATGTTATTTTTCAGTTTACCAACAAATACAGCTGTATTTTGCCATAATGTTTTGATCACGTTATCCTCTGTATTCCGTTATTATGCTGTATAAATTTCGTTGGTATCAGACGTCTCCTTCTTGGTGTTCTTTTTCACTTTCCGCCAGTGTATTTAGTGCGCAGCATCTGTCACCGTGACTTTCCGTTCTGTTCCTGCTTCGTATCGTATCCCTCACAAACGGTGCTTTTATCACTGTTACAAGTAAAACGATGACTTTCAGTTCCGGCTTCTTTACAGCTGGCTCCGTCACCACTGTTCTAAACGATGGCTTTGTCACCGTTTAAAGTCACCGTTACTTTAGAGGAACCGTCACCAACGTCACTGCGACAAACCCACCTCTACCGGTAGAAGAATGAATGAAATAAAAAATTTTCTACTCACCTTGGTATAAAAAAGCTAAATGAAAAATATTTACTAACGATAGTATCTGTTCTCATAACCTCTCCACTAAGAAACCTTCAACAGAGAATACAATGCGTACTTATGCTGCAGTGTACGAAGATAATGCGCAATAGAGACATTGTCAGTGGAAACAATACTTCGCTGGCGTAGTAGTTTTTCTAAAATACAAAACATGCATTTTAATCAATTCTGCCTACCACTTAAATAAAATTATTAAGTTAAAAGGAAGTTTACTGAGTCATTATTGCTCGCCCATTCACCCACATTCCTCAGATTTCACATTCTGGTCTGCATTTGAAATTCCAACACTATTACCAGCCTGAAAACGGAGTTAAGAAGATTTCGGTAAAGTGAAAATTAATATTCAGTTAAAATCAACGACAGTAAATCACGTTACATCTAAGATACGTTTCATAACATCTTCTATAACGATCACAGTTTAATAAATAATAACCGAACTCAGATCATTAACGCATTATCAGGAAAATCAAAACTGATTTTTTACTTCTCTCATTCCACAATATAGTAAGTTTAGTCATTTTAGAAGTTCTGACTAAGTTTGATGATGCCGTAGAAGTTTTCAAAAACATGCCACTTCCTACAAGCTATTTTCGTGACAAATAAAGATCAGAACATTTGCATTCATGCAATTGAGGCAGCTGATTATTGTGAATAACAACACTATTTCTTTTCATTAGACACATTTCTTTTCAACTGCCACATTAAAGTTTTTGTCTCAGAACTGAGTGCAGACAGATCGAGTATATACAGAGAGCAATTCATTGCAAGAGATTTTCCACTTAGGGAAGGAATGCTGATAAAAATTAAATGTCGTGGAAAAAGGAATAATCGTTTTGAAAGTAGAACCCGTCGATATGTTAATATATATTTGCACCCTCTTTCCGTAGGATAGGGTAGAATTGGAAAAAAAACAGGGCAGAAAGTAAAAGTAAGTTTCAAGAAAATAAAAGTAAGTTTCAAGAAAAAAAAAGTAAGTTTCAGCAAAAAAATGCTCTGGAAAGAAATTTAGTTGAAATATATAACAAGTTTCTTGATATTAGAATTCTTTTCAATGATGTTTTCAGAGCTTACATTATACACTTTAAGAATGAAATGAAAACAGTGAAATCCATCGGAGGATTCAGTTTTTCGACATCCTTACGTAGCAAAATTACGTACAATTTAATGTCACTCACTCAAATTTTTCTGAACAAAGGATGATCGGAAGAATTGAATGATCTGAAATATAAATTCAGTACCATTGTTTTTATCGATTTTATGTAGATGCATAGTAATTTGACATTTAGGCAGGAAGCTATCTCATTGTCATGATTTTTTTCACGGACAAAGTATATTCTCAGAATTCCTAATCATACTCTGTCATACTATTCATAATCTACAGAGGAGTTTACAGCTTTATTCACTTACCAAATAAAAACTGAAATGATTTTTAGTTGTACAAAGGTTAATTTCCTTTTCTTAGAAGAAAATTTATTGCGTTCGGTGGTCTGTCTCCATCTTAATTAAGAGTTGAAGACCAACATAACATTTCATTGACGTCTAACATCCTGCTTCTCATTCTTCGGAGGATTTCTCTTAGGTTTAATTTCACATTATTGACAACTTCTGCTACAATGGTATTGTTTCCTTTTGCATCAACGCAGCACTAACACTTCAGATTAATTAATCGAGTTATCAGAGTAGGAAAGATGGCGTTTAACTACAGAAGAAAAGACGACAGAACGGAAGCGACTAGACAAAGACGCCGAAGGCTTTGTAAGATTTCTTTAGTTTTATTCTGATTTTTTTATTAATTGTACAAAACTTACGAATGGAACTGAGAGCACAGTATTTCAGTTACATTCAGTCTGTTCGACAGGATTACCACAAAATAAATCAGAGCAATTGGGGGAATTAATCGAAATTCATTCAGGAAAACATTAGATGCACGATTTTCTTATTCTTGCTGTATTTTGGTTTATTGAAATCCAGTTGTTTTGAATCCAGATGTAATTTCATAGGTTGTGAATTAAAATAAATTTGAACTTTACAAAGGATCACGTAAATGTAAGTTTGTATAATATCAAAATAAGGTGAAATCACTGTACATTTAATTAAAATTTCGGTGTTAATGTTGTGTTCTGTGATTTTGCTTATGAAATCAGCTTTCTGGAAGTGGATGTGCGATACTTGCCTGTGACTAAAATGAAATTTTAATTTATTTAATCAATTCCATAGAACAGATTTTGACGAAGATTTGGCTTAAGCGGAGTTGCGTTGTTGAGTATGTATATTATTTCAGTAGATGGCTTCGACGAGGATTTTATAAGTATCAGTAGTCTTCCTCCGGACGATGTTAAAGTTTTCTGCTGAAAATGTTTTGTTGGACTTTACAACCAAAATTTGTCTGTGATATAAAAGCACATGCATGTCCTATGATTTCTCAGGATTATTGAGCCAGATTATTGTTATATTAATAATATATATTGTATTATTAATATAAGAATATCTTTATGCGTTGCATGTAATCTTTTATGCGTTGGCTGAGAAATATGTTTCAGTTTAATTAATGTGCTAGAACTAAATGAAGCATAGATTTAAGATTAAAAATTTAGTTTTATGAAATTTTATTAACTTCGAAAGTATTCGTGGCGTATTAAGAGAATATTTATGTGCTCTAAAGGAAGTTGCGCCAATATTGCGAGTAGCACAAAAACTATGAAGCGAGGAAACTCTAAAGCTGTTTGCTACATATCGAATTGTAATTTAAATACTCGGAGATATTTAAGTTAAAAAAATAAATCTAATTTCACGCCCCAGAGTGAAAGTAGTTGCTACTAAAATTGTGAAACTAAGCTGGCTTTATTTTCACACTTCTGGGATGTTTATTTCTACAGTGAAATATTCTTAAAAAACAACAACATATGAACTGAATAACAGCATATACACTCCCCGCACAAATACACGCGCAGATTCAAACTATTCATAATAATTTGCAAAGCTGAAACCACTGTTGGTCATGATCCTCCCAAATTTCCTGACTCTTTCTGTTTCAAGCAGTTCTCTTTGATGTTGTTCCAACATGTTTTCTGCTTTCATCAACTATTGCTCCTCGTAGCCGTTTCTGAGTTCTTTCCACTCCCTTGTTGTACCGTTAAGCATTTCTGGCGCCAATTGCGGTCCTTTATAAAACGTATATCCAAACAGTAGCTGTTTCATAAGTTGCATATTTTAAATATTATTTATATCTATACCAGAATGTTGAGATTCAATATAGAAACATTCGAATTTGCATTAAGAAACTGCGCTCCGAATCAAAAACACTAAAGTAGTCCACAACTTATGCAAATCATGGCTGGATCCTGATTCACTTCTCTGAATTAGCTTGACTCATTCATCTGTTTGTCAGGCTTCTTGGCGATGGCAATAAAATTGTGGTGGAAACTTGCGGCGTGTCATGATTTCAGATTGCTAGAGAACGCTCAAAAATAAGAAAAGAGAAAACAAGAAGAGTAAAACTCGACTCAGGTAGTAAAACACGATTCAGGTAGTAAAACGCGACTCAGGTAGTGTTTCCTTTATTATGACTAATTTTAGGGAACGGTGAGTCCAAAAGCGAATGAGAAGTCTTAGCACGCGTGTCTTGACCGATACTCGATGGCTTCTGGGACATGGGATTTCTTAATCCAACTGACAACGAATTACTTTTCTCTCAAGCTGAAGTGAAACATAAAAAAAAAAAAAAATCAAAGCAATTAACTCTTCCACTGTTGCTTCGAGTAAATAAGGTGTAGCACGAAACCACTGAATCCTGTGTTCTACAGTTTTTTCAAGGGTTTCTTATGGAGTGAATGCAAAGCAAACCTCAGACGCTGGCTCATATCATTTCTTGCAATTATTCTTAGACTGCAGCTGCGACCAGTCAGTGTGAATGGCGATTTGCTATGCAAGGCTAGACACCTAATCCAGAAGGAACGACATTTTTTCCAGCTGTGTAAGAGTACTTGGAAGCTCCGTAGCCGAATCGCGGCGACGGGTGACACACGTCACAGATTTTATTTTGGTCTTGCAGGCTCCTAATCGGCAAGTTTTTCGTTTCTCAAAGCTTTTCGAAAATGGAAGTTATACAGTAAAATTTTTTCCTGTAATCGTATTTTTTCTCGCGATGTTCCACTTGTCCGGTATTATTATTAAATATCATTTTATTGCATAAATGTTTGTGTTTTAGTTTGAAAAATGGAGCCAGCGATTTCTGAAACCGATAGTTAGACGGAGCTAGGTCATCTTAAATTCTGTTTCTCGCGATGTCCACTTTGTCCCATATAGTTGTTAAATACTATTTTATTACATAAATATTTGTATTTATGATTGAAAATGGAGAAAAATTTTTTCCGAGAACGGAAGTTGGGTGAAGCGAAGGTTTCTTCGGTAATCATAAAATGGACGCAAAATGTTTCGACAACAGAAGCAGAAGGCACCGAAGATTTCTTCCGCTATCGTTTCTTTTTGTTTTTTTTGCGATCTTTTTCCTGCATCGTATTATTGTTTCAGCATCATTTAATTACATAAATGTGTGTAGTTAAATCGAAAATGGAGAGAAATTTTCTGAAAACGGAATGAGGACGGAGCGAGAATTTCTTTCGTTATCGTAGTTATGTTTTCTAGCGATGAATCCTCTGTCCTGTATTGTTGTTAAATATAAGTTTGTTTTATATCTCTTTGTGTTTCAGCTTAAAAATGGAGGCAAAATTCTAGGTAAAGAGGGCAGCGTGTTCCTGATACTAGTTATCATTGCTCATTGCTGTAGTACCTAAGTTGGGCTCTTTTTACGTAGAAGAAATAAAAGGTGATCAGTTTTTTCCGTAATTTCGAACAGAGCAAATTTTTATTGTTTTTAACATTTAGTAGTTATCTTGCTCAGTAACCTCCCTCAGAGTTATTGTGGCACCATGATATCTGCCGCAGACTGATAAGGAACTTTATGTTACGGGGTTTGGAAGTGGAGAGAATACGAATGGGATTCATTAAGAGACCCAACGAACAAATCATCTGGGCCATATACGCCATTTTCTTTATCTGTGAGAAGAATGAAAAAATTAAAAGTAATAAATAAATGAAAATAACAATGCTTGCCAGTTGGCACTGCCTCATGCAAACACTCTACCTGACACTCGCAATCGAATGGGTCATCAGATTAAAATCGTAGAAAATTGATATGAAATTTTTCTTGGAACGACTTTTAACATGCGTGTATATACGAGTATAAAGAGACTGACTTTTCATACGTTATCGCTTTATCTGTCCGATTGGAAATTTTTTCCTGTATTTGTTAAGTGTCGGGAATGAAGACTTTCCATAATCTGATTTTTTTCCATGGAAAACAATTGAGCTAGATCTCCGTTTCTTGACGATGGACTGAAAAAATTCTTCGCTGGACAGACTTCAGAATGCCTTCGTTTTGTATAATTTTTTTTCCTTTTCTTCACTCCAGGTTACAGTTTTATATTTGGAATGATAAATTCACACATTTATTAGTAACTATGTTTATGTCGTTGGGAAATTTCTTTTTGGATCGGTTGGAGTTGATAGAATTGAACTCTTCGGTTCATACAGCATTGTGCTGATAGCTGACGGCAGTTTGCGGAGTGGAGTGGGAAAAAATGAAATCTGCGTGTAGATATATTATCTCGGTACTTCGTTTAGTTAATTCGTGACTCTAAAACATTATAACATGTTTTAAATTCCAGGAATGTGTTTACATTTTGTTAAAACACGTGTCCATTGCATTAGAGACTTCGGTGGCAATTGTCTTTTCCTTCTCTGAACAGCTTAAAGTGTGCTTAGCTTGAACGAATCACTGTAAGAACTGAAAACGATGAGAAGCTCCTGGTGAAATGGAGTGGCATACAAAATTTTCCTACATGTGACCTTGTTATTTATTATGCGCATAAATCACGATAGTTTTGAAAAAAAGAAAGAAAGAGAAACGAGAAAAGGTATAGAAAATCAATTAGGAAAATAGTTGAGGTTTTTGCTGCTTCTCTATTTCGTGCGAATATCATGTCCTTAATAACAGGGATATGAATTATTTTCTTCTCTGAATACAAATGGCTGCAAATGAACCATGAGGGATTGACATTTTATGGGAACTTTTCACATTCACCTTTCATTTTCTAATTTCTTCTGTGCTTTTGTTTTCAGATGCATTTTAGCAAAGAAATACCTTTGTTCGTTGCCATTAATGGTCATGAAATCTAATGTGAGAAGATTTAACATAATATTTAATGTGCGCTCCAGATGAAAGTGAGGTCCTGCGTGCCTGGTACTTTAGGATGTCGTCCTTGCGTTTACGGAGATTGAGCTCGAAAGAGGAACGTCAAAAGCCACTGTACTTCGAATGTGCAATTGCACAATCTCTGTACTATCCTTAGAGCTTTCTTACAGGTGCCTTAATGATTTGATTAAATTTTTGGTTGTTAATCATATGTAATATTAAATGAATTACGCTTAACTATAAACAGTAAAGCGTCAGATGGCCAAGTCTTGATGTTGAAATCTCTGCCGGTTTGAGACAAACAAAGAAGATATTTTGAAAAGAATGGTTACTCGGTTATGACGCCACAGAGGCAAAGGCAGTGCTGTACAAATAATCTACTGTTCCTTGAAAGGCGTGGTTCATGCACAAAGGATAAATATTCAACTTCTCAGTACATCTGATTTTTGGACCGCTTTCATTGTTTTGCTAAGTGCGATTATGTAGACGGAAATACTTTATGGTTTTACACTTATTCACTATTTCTTCATGGAAACAATAGTCGGTGCGTAGCAGAAACTGAATTCGTGGTCAGCAAATCATCGCCACGCATCTCACAAAACGTGGCCACTGAGGCAGGCGGCCACAGACTAACCGGAAGCTGACCTTTGACCTCACAGTCGCGTGTACCGTGTAGGGGGATACAATTGACGGGTGTCACGAAATGGAGTTCTCTTTTTCTGAACAATGGACAGATTGAGATTTCCCTCTTACTTTTTATGCAAAGCGTATTTATCATAAGAATTATCGATATTATATAACAGTAGTAAAGTCTCTGGTGAAAGTCAGGGTTTGCGGAAATACAGTTTCGCAGCTCAAAACATTAAGGGTCAGGAAGGTGAACCTATTTTCTCTTTCAAAAATGTGCAAACGCAGAAAGCTAGATTTCCGGTGTCATGTAAAAATAATGGTCTCTTATTTTGCGTGTGATTGCTCATGCTCAAGTTTTTATATTAATCCTGCAAAGTAGGTAATGATTCCTGAAATTTATCTGGTTCTGGAGATCAGGAGAGCTGTGAACTAGATATATTTTGTTTAATTTGTTGTTTTTTGGAAAAGCTTATTAACCAAACAAAATAAAAATGAGGAAGAGAAAAGAAGTACGTTTCTTATTTCTTTTATGTCACTCGGTGTGTGATTCAATTTTAGTCCAAGTCATACAACACAATTAGGAACATGTTATTTCTTTCGAAGAGAATCTGTAATATTATGCAACTACTAGATGTAGAAAGTAAAATTCACAAGGAGAGCTCTGCTAATAAGATTAGGTAGTTGTGTGACGTACTACAGAGGTGAAAACGTGTGTCAAGACGACAAATCTGCAGCGAGATATTCTGTCCGCGTAGCTCAGTTGGGAGAGCGACTTACTCCGGAGTTAGGGGACACGCTTCGATGGCCGTCGCTGACAAACTTGTGTTTTCAAAGTTTATAGTTGAAAAACGACTATTTAGAAATGGAGAGCTGCTTTACTCTTTCAATTTTTATAGCAAGTCTAAAAGTTCCATTGTGAAAAATCTATAGCAACTCTAAAAATATGATTTAGAAAGTTTACTATATCAAATGTCATTACACTTACTGAGTTTTCCTGTATAAGGAATGAAACATAGACAATAACGATCAAACATGCGAAATACGAAGTTAATTGTTGCTATTATACAACTTGAAGTATTTATTCCGTATTGAATGGTGTAACAATTTATAAAACATACAACGACTAAGTGCCGAGCTTTAACACTCCGAACGGGAGGCTTTTTCAGGGCCAGTGAACACAAGAATAACTTCGGGAACGACGATAATTTGAAATCTTGGAGCGCGTATCTATTACATGTCTAGGTGATTTTGCGTCTCGCGGAAGGTGGTGTCTCGTGACCTATCTTTCAAACATTCTCTCTCATTTTCCCCTTAATATTTTATGTCAGTAGAATCTTCCACGCAGCCGAGAGTTAGAGGGGAGGGCTCTTGTTGCAAGGGCTGGGATGCATGGATATTTCGACGCTTTCTCTAGTCAGTGTTCCTTTGTAGTCAGTGTATGGAGCGATCCTCTTCATGTTTTTTCATACCGGTACGGTGTCATATTGGGATACTTCTTCGCAAAGAGCTGTTTGTGTTTTTCCTGCTTTAATGTCCCTTATGTGTTCTTTTCCCCTAATCGTAAGGGATCTTTTGGTCATTCCGATGTATGATCGAGACAAGCCATCTGGATATTCTAATGATATCTCATACACCCCAGCTCCAGAATTCACGTCAGGGTCCTTATGTGTATTTGTTGTTGCTGTGGCGATGGACATCGGTGATTTAATTCCAATGCGTAATCCATGGCGCTTTATAAGGTTCTTAAACACAAACGAAAATTTCGGGATGTATGAAATGGATCCAGCAAACTGCAAGTTGTCGACTCCTGAGCTGTCTTGTGGTTCCTGGTTATCATCTTGTGTGATATGGATCGCAGAGTCCGTTCCAAGAATCCAACAGTGGCCCCTTTGTTGATGGTATTTGTTATTTCTCTGTCCCTCGTTTCTTTGGTGGAGCAAATCGTGATTGCTCTATTGAAGTGGGTACGAAATGCCGCCATTTTAGTCGAGCGTAGGGCGTGTTGGGAGGCAAGTAGGTAGGTTTTTAGGAAGCTAGTCAGCTCTTTCTCTACGTAATGCGTTGGATCTTTTATTTTGCTAACAATGGGTCTGAGTTTAAGGCCAGGTTTATGGTGCTTCAGTCTGCCATAAAGTCCGCAGTCGCCCTACGCTCGACTGCGGACTTTATTATCAGAATAAATGACATAAGTTTAGATAAAAAGGGGATTATGGTTAGTTTCGACATGACATCATTGTACCCGTCAATCCCGGTCAAAGAAGCGTGTGACAACCTAGAAAACTTTCTTACCAGAGATGGCGAACAAACCCCGAATGCAGTGCAAGACATACGAACGGTGTTGGACCTCGTTGTAAACAATAACTACTTCCAGTTCCTACGAACACACTACAAGCAGACAAAAGGTGCCCCCATGGGTCTCCAATATCAGGAGTGCTCGCGGAAGCTGTCCAACGCCCGCTAGAGGAAAATATCTTCTCAAGCAGTGGCAAAAAACCGAAATTATGGCTTAGATACGTGGACGATGTGTTCTTAATTTGTCAACATGACGACAGAGACCTCGAGGAATTTCGGCAGCGATTCAACACCATCCACCCCTCCATTAAATTCACTTATCAAAAGGAAAAACACGGGAAGCTTCCGTTTCTTGACGCTGAGTTAAGCAAATCCCAAGATGGCCGCTTATGCTCCACCGTATATTACAAACCAACAACAGTGACAAATTTCATCCCTCCTAAGTCCGTATCCCCTAGCTCATATAAAATGGCGGCATTTCGTACCCACTTCAATAGAGCAATCACGATTTGCTCCACCAAAGAAATGAGGGACAAGGAAATAATAATTATCATACTTAGAGTCGCTTTCCAAAGTTTTGTACTGTCCTTGCCGTCTTGAAAAGAGATTGTTGAATAAATATATATTTACCCGGGTTCATGCCACATTCTGTTACATTTTTAACGTTGTGTCTTTCCTTCCGTTGTCCTAAGCTACATTTCTTTTAAAGAGTAAAAGATATTTTATTTTACTTCTCGTTATTTTTAGAAGCGAATTCCTCTCAGTGTTGTGTATTCAACCCATGGATGAGTACCCCACATAGCGTTGATTTTTTTCTTTCAAATAATTAATAAACTTTGTACGCGTATAATTTTTTTCCCAACAAACGTTGTTTTAATGGTTTTCCAGGATATTTGTTTCAAGCGGTTTCAAATTTTTTCTTGTTATTCTTCCACCCCATTCCATGAATTGTTATTCATGGGAATGAAGTGGGTGTATTTCATGGCTGTAATCTAGTATTTCACGGCTTAATCTTATATCTTCGTCGACGTAAAATTTCATTAGGAAATTAATTCGCCTCTCCACATATGGATTTTTTCTTAACATCCACTAAAATAACACGATGGCGATAGCGTCGTCTTCAACTAACTGGTACCATGAGAGACACAGCAAGTTTTTGCTTCTGCGCATGCGCCGTCCCGTTGCTTCCACCTGCTGTTGGGGGTTACATTGGTTGCCAGCAACGGACCACTAGTGGCACTTGCTTGCAGGCCCACAATTCACGGCGATGCTGCAGGGCCATCAATGACTCGCCAACTGATAGGGCTGCCACCAACGGACCACTACCGGACCGTGAGCGACAGATTTCAGCCAGCAGTGACCCATCACTGCCAGCTGGTGGCCAGCAGTTTCCCAGCACTTGTGTTTTTGCTGGGAGGTCACGAGACACCACCTTCCCTGAGACGCAATATCACCTAGAAACGTAGTAGATACGCGCTCCAAGATTTCAAATTATCCTCGTTCCCGAAATTATTCGTGTGTTCACTGACCTTGAAAATGCCTCCCGTTCGGAGTGTGAATGCTCGGCACTTAGTCGTTATATGTTTTATAAATTGTTACACCATTCAATACGGAATAAATATTTCAAGTTGTATAATACTAAGGTGTAAATTCCATTATTGTTAATTGTTGCTGTTTGTTATTGCATTTGCTCTACAGAACAGTCAATTGTACAACACTGAAAAAGACGAATCAATCGAAATCAATAAAATCGCATCAGCCAAACTATGGTACATGACAAGTAGCGGACTCAACTGAGAAAAAAATGTTTCGTTTGCTAACTGTGAATAAGGTAACACAGAAGAAAGTTTGCAATAATTTCAGCGAATTCAAGGGTATTACAACTTTACTCCGTGAGGTTAGAGATGTTACACCCTCAGATTATACTCTCAGCTAAGTTTCAATCCTAGTTCCATGGCAAAATATAGTTATGTATCAATCTCAGGAGCAATATTGGCATTGCAACCATAATTGTATTTAGTAGTTGTGCTTTATGCATCACAATCCATATCGATTCTTTTTTTTTTTTTTTTTTTTTATTGGAGGCTTAACGACCACCGTGAGCAACTCAATGGGCTATAAGCAGTCGCCCGTCCCTAATTTAGGGTCACTGGTTCCAAGGAAGGGACAGAGCCAGTGCCATAAGACAAACACAACACCCATGCCTCACCGGGATTCGAACCCGGACCCCTTTCGGACGAATGATCACAGGCCATCGCTTAGTTTCAATATTCGCTTTTATTCACGTAAAAGAATTACAACAGAACATCCCCAACCTCACACGCAGTGTGAGAGAAGGGGAGAAATAAAACAAAATGTAGATATTTACAATGAAATGATAATTGTACAGATGAGCAATGACAGGCATTGCATTATTTGCTGTAAACAGCAGTAGCTCTGGGATAAATGTTCATCGAAGTCGTGGAACATCACTGGAGCGAAAAAATTTACAGAAAAAAATCTGTGCAGTTCGAGTGACATGGGAATCACTGGTGGTAGAGAGTCACTGTGCGGATGAAGAGAACTGTGTACAAAAGGTGACATCAGCAGGAAGCAAACACAATCCAGTTCCAGGAGAAAACATGGTGAGTGAACAGTAAAAATTGAAAGTTCCGACGTAGGTTTATTAAAACAGCAGATGAACAGTCTGGGCACTAGAAAACTGAAACCAGGGGCGACACGGCGACCATGTTGCGAAGAAGGCAGGTAACCGTGCCGTATCTTTCGCCAAGGAATATTCCAGGGTGAGTCTGGCTTTAACCCTGTTGCGGTAGTGTGCAACCAAGGAGGTAGAGAATGTAATAGGATCTGGATCTTGTAACTGTAGCAGGTGAGAGAAAATAATATATTTAGCTAGAATAAATAAATACGAACAAACTGGTAAAATAGAGCAGAAACTTGTAGAACTGTGGCCGAGGAAACGATAATCTTCTAGGGTGAGATCACTGGTACAAGAAGGATGTGCAAGTTGGAACATACTGTGAAATAGTGGGAGCAGCGTCGGACAGTAAACAAACATGTGTAAGACGTCTCCAAAGACGTTACAAAAAGGACAGAGATCTGATGATACTATATTTCTCCGGAACAAAGTCGAAGGGACAGGCAGTCGATTGTGCAAAAACCTCCAATGCACATTAAGTTCTGAGGAGAGGGCCGGTGAATGTTGGGCAGTAGACCAGACTGAGGTTAGTGCAAAAGAAGGAACAGAGGGAATAGGGCAAGGTACCGCAGAAGAAGAACGGAGAAAACGGTACAGGGTGCGGGTGGAAAGACTGTGGAGAGGAGGAGATCACCGGAAAAGGGAAGGAAGAACGGAAAAGGGAGAGAGGCAGAGGAAACGGAAAGGAGGCCAGAGGAATCGACTAGGGAAGGAAAAAGTGATTGAAGAGCATGTTTAAGTTGGAGGAAGTTATCAGAGAGTTCGGGCGAGGGTGGTAGGGTGGGAAAAAGTTCGGAAACGGGTTTCCATGAAAAATCGGGGAGGACCAGTTGGGAAACGGAGACTACACCAGCATGTAGCCATGCGGGGAAAAAGAAAAAGTTGGCAGTAGGGGGGTGGAGGACGGAGGAGAAAAAAAGAGGCTCGGAAAGAAGATCAAGAGTGGAAGAGGGATGTTGACGAATGAGCGGTAAAGAACGAAGGAACTGAACAGCTTCATGGTAGACTAGAGGAAAACGGGGGGGGAATGACAATGTGAATATCCATCTTGAGAAGAAGATGGACGGTGAGGCAGGGATTAAATGGTGAAGTCAGAACATTAAGCAGAAGAATGGAAGCGGAAGAGTCTGGTTGAACTGTCAAACGGAGGAAATTGAAAATTCTTACAGCTTTATAACGTACGGTAATCTCTGGCATATTGAGGCCACCACAAGTGGAAGGTAGAGACAATACTGAGGAAGATAACCAATGAGTAGATGACCAAACAATGCTGAGCATTGCTGATGTTGTTGCAGTTTGAACATAGGCTGGTGGTGGTTGTGCAATCCAGGAATGATAAACTAACGAGAGGATGTGGGTGCCAGAAAGCCGTGCACGACTGTGGTAGGTCAAACAGCACTTGAGCTTGGACCAGTAAGCAGCGGTGTGACGTAGTTTCCTGACGAGGGGTCTCCAGGTGGCAGCCGCTGCTGAGACCCGGCTGCCAATGTGCACCCCAAGTATCTTTTGACTGGTGGAAGTCCAATGAGCGCCCCACGGTGTATCGGGGCGATGTCTCCAGGAGCCACACCACAAGCCTGTACACTTTGAGAGGTTTAACGAAGCGCCGGAAGCCGCAGCATACACTTGATACCATGCAAGAACAATTGTGAATTGCCATTCTTCTCGGATGAGAACTGTGATATCATCGGCGTAGGCAGTAAGAACGATAGAATGGTGCCTGGTGCTATGCTGAATGGTGGAGGGGGAGGTTGTAGAAGAGAACGGATAGAGCAAAGAAAAGGCTCAAAGACTAGAGAGAAAAGTTGTCCGGAAAGAGGACATCCTTGACGGATGCCCTTACGAAACGGAATGGGGGCAGTAAGGAAGGAGGCCGTCCGGATATGGATAACTGAGTCCTGGTACAGGGCAAGGAGGGCTGTGATGAAGACAGATGGGAAACCGAAGGCAGAGAGCACAGAGGCAAGCCACTGATGACTCACGTTATCAAAGGCCTGCCTCTGATCAAGATAGAGGAAGGCTAAAGGTTCGGAGGAAAGTTGGGCAAGGCAATATGAGTCACGGAGGAGATTAATATTAGTATGAATGCTTCGGCCAGGGATGGTGTACGTTTGGTCGGGATGTATGACGGTGGGAAGGACAGGGTTCAATCGAAGAGAGAGTATTTTAGTATAAATCTTGTAGTCAACATTAAGGATGGATATAGGACGCCAGTTATCCAACTCCAGCAGACACCCCTTGTTTGGAAGAAGAATGATGTGAGCTAGAGTAAAAGCGGGGGGAAGAACAGATAAGGAAAAAGCAGCTGTAAAGCAAGGCAATAGGAGAGGGTGTAAGAAAGAGGAAAACGTACGAAAGAAATTAACTGTCAACCCGTCAGGACCAGGTGACGAGTGACAGTTAAGTAAGGCAAGTGACTGTACTACTTCTGCTGGGGTAATAGGCATAGAAAGAGATGTAACAAGATGCGATGAAAGATGTGGTAAGGCACGAAGAATCGAATCAGCATGCGGAGAACTTGACTGGAACTGAGCAAAACGTGACTGGAAATATGTTCTAACACCGGAGCAAATGAGAGTGGGGTCATTAGTAACAGTTCCATCGGGTAACTTCAGATTACGGAGGTGATGAGCAGAACGTTTGTGGAATTCCAGTTGTTGAACCTGTTCACATAGATAGTCATTTGGCTGGAGATAAAGGAGCTTGAGGCGGTGAAGAGCTTGTTGGGAGACAGGAAGTAGCAAGGCACGAAGTTCAGCTTGGTAATGAGAAAACAGCGGAGAATCAAGATCTAGGGTGGAAAAAATCGACCGTGCAGCATCAATCTTCATAGAGGCGGTGGTACGTTTTTCGTGGGAATATTGCTTGGTATAAAGAAGAATTTGGGATTTGACATTTAACCAATGTTGCAAGGGACAAGAAGCAAAAGGGAGCGTATATAAGGCTTGTTGGAGCTGCGATTGGATGGAATTTACGTAAGTTGAATCAAGTAAAAGATCATCATCAAGGGTCCAAGTACGGTAGTATTGCCGAGGAGATGGACCGGTGTGAAGACACATTACGACACAGTTGTGGTCGGAAGAAACTGTCGGTGTGTGAGAAAGGGAGATAACTGAAGGAAGAAGAATTGAAGAAACATAAAACCGGTCAAGTCGGGCAGTTGTAGGGAGGAAGTGGAGTAGGAGCGCCAGGTGTACGAACGAAGAAATGGGTGCAGGTGTCGAAAAGCATCTTGGAGTTGTAGCTGGTTGATGGCTGTAGAAAGTGCTCTGGTAAGAAAATACCTGGTATCCGTGGAACCGTCCGATCTGTCGAGGGATGGGTCAAGGGTGCAGTTAAAATCACCACCTAAGATGACAATATCAGAGGCCGGAAGACCTTGAACACAGGAAACAAAATGCTCAAAAAGACAGTCTGCATACTGTTGATTGCCGGAAACATAGATGTTGAAGATATGGTATCGTAAGTTGTGAAGTCGGAAAGACAGAAGCTGCAGGAGGTCACGATAAATCGGTTTGACCGTGATATCAGTAATGAAAGATCGAAGACGAAAATTGATGGCCACCGCAAGTCCTGCGTGAAGACTAAGTCGATGGGCATGGTAGAATTGAAATGGCCAGGTTCGCCACCGGTGGTATGGGGTGTTAGGATGGCAGTTAGTCTCCTGTAGCAATAATATATCCGCATCATGCGGTGTAATGTCTTCAAACACTAACGCATTGGTAGGAGGGAGGGAGCATCCCTTACAGTTGAAAGAAAGTAATTTTAACTTGAAAGAGGTTGTAGTGGTTGAATATTACTATCAGCACTTTTGTGAAGACTGGTTACACGTTTCTTTAAGTTAGATGTCTGCGCATTAGTGACTGTGTTAATTTTTGGCAAAAGAGCAAGTAGATTCTGAAGTTGGGTGATAATAGTGGGAAGCTGAGCATTACGTGATTGAACGCAGTCTAGCTGCTTGAGAGGACGTGACGGTTGATTGAGTATAATGAGAGCAAGATCAGAGGCGCCAGCGGCCCGTCTAATGCAGGGAAAGTTTCCAGATATTCAGCGAAAGCTTTTTGATCCAACAATTTTGGAACAGCTGGGGACTTAAGAGATGTAGGAACTGCTGTTGGAGAGAAAGACTGTCGAATCGGCGAACGGGAACGAGAGCAGCGTGGAGAAGACGTCACTGGCGAGATGGAACTCTGTCTGGTACGTTTCAACGTGGGAACGCCGGGAGAAGCTGGTGGGTGTAGGACAGTTAGATCTGACTTCACATTAGGGGATCCAAGGGAAGAAGATGAAGCAACACGACGGAGGGGTTGCCATTCCTTTTCTGAGATAATACCCTCCGAAGAAGGTAGAGGTACCACAGCAGCAAGTGGGTCCAACGATGGAGAGGTGGCCAAAGTACCTGTAGTAGATATCGAAGACTTGGAGACTGATGATGAATCATCACTTGCTGGAGGAGAATCATCTGGAACAACAGTAGAAGGGATCAAGGACGTCTGTGGAGCCGAACTTGGTGTGGCCAGAGAAACTGGTGTTGAGGCTGGGGTGTTGACTTTGGGCGGTATGGAAATAGGGGGCTTGGCAGATACATGTGGACAACGTGATTGGATGTGGCCATATGCCTTGCATTTAAAACAATGCAAGGCAGTAACGATATCGATCCGGAAAATCTGCTTCCCTACAACCACAGTGAGGTCAGTAGGGCAATCAGCAATGGCATCTTCAGTAGGAAACAGGATCCTTGCTTGGCGACGCAGACCTAAGATGTTCCTGTCATCTGGGTCTGTTGGTGCGGAAGACAGAGTGGAAATGGATCCAACTATTTTTCCACAACGGGAAAGGGCCACCATTAAGTAATGGTCCTTGATTTCTGGTGGTACGGGGTAGCACGTAACAAGTACGGGGCGCTGCGTGAGCGGGACTCCCAGTAAGGTATGATCCCCAACATGCAGTCCGTCAGATAAGACGCGCTCCACAAACTCTGGCTTCGCAAAATAGATGAGAACAGTCCTAGGCTTCCTCGCCATATGGGTGATCGCTCCCTTAGGGAGGATTTGGCGGACGGCTAAGGAGTATTTCTTAAGGCTGGTGTCCGGGAGGGCATCAAAACATATGCCAAGTTTCTGTGTGCGTAAAACCTCCTGCCCAGCAGCTGAAGTTTCCGGAATTTCGATGCGTATTTCCTTGTTGTCTCTAGTGACAATCATATCAAGAGGCGTGGTACATGGATTCTTCGCTGTAGAGGAAGATGAACTAGTACCCTTCACAACGGAAGCATAAGGTAGAGTTGCCGTAGGAATGGGCAGAGATGGGGAAGGTCGAGGCGCAGTGCTCGCAGGAGCAGATGAAGTACCAGAGGCAACGGATACTGAAGAAGTTAATGACGTCACGGTGGTGGAAAATGTCGGGAAATCAACATCCATAAAGTTGGAAGAAGAAGTGGTAACATCAGATAACGCGGCTTGGAAACCAGCTGCGTGTGGTAGTGACGATGACCGAACGTGGCCAGGTGGGGGCGGAGCTTCGCTATCAAGCTTCAGACCTGGCCTATCAGATGTGGTCGCCGCCATTTGCAATGGCTGGCTTGCTAAACCCGACCCTGGGCAAAGCCAGGACGGAAAAAGAGTTAGTACAAGTAAAGTTTTACTTACAGGACGTCAAAATCGGACTCAATCGACACAGGAGACGTTCACAACACAGGAGATACACAAAATGACGGCACACACACAAAAGAGCACCAATAAACGCAGGTCAAACACGGAGCACAGGTCAGCACAACCTTTACAAAGCCATCGCTTAGACCACTGCGCCACCGGGGCGGCCCATACGGATTCGTGTGATATTATTAGCACCCGAGGTTGTAGAAATTTAAGGAAGCAGTCTTGTGCATTTGATTTTTGGACAAGCTTGTTGCACGTCATTTAGCTTTTAACACGTCTTTCATAAAAAAAAAGTACGTGTTCATGGTACTACTTTGTCTGTCAGTCCGTCCAGCTGTGGACACCATATTTCGGCAAGTATCACTTCGATTAGAAAAACAGCAGTCCTTTTTCACTGAGAAGTCCGAAATGTGAGAACGATGAGCCTTGCTTTCCGGTTTCTTCTCGATGCGCAACTTCATCTCAAGAAGGCGTAAATGCATACACTATCGAATTCAAAATACACTTTATTCCACATCGTTGCTTCTAAACATTTAACTGGAGAAATCTTTTTCAATCCGATATCATTTGTAAAAAAAGACTTTTAAGTAATATAATGGGTATTTTTCACCCATATTCTTCTTTAAGTGACACACTGCTTTTTCATCAAGGGCTTAAAGTTATGTAAAGTTTTCCTCTTTTAACTGTTCGATTTAAAATCTTTTTGTCTCAGCTATCTTATGCCACTATGAAAAGTTCAATACAAATTTGGAAGATGTGAATCCGTTTGTTCACAATTTGTTAATTTTCGTAACATACGTTTCAGCCTCCAGAGAAAGCAAGCAGCTATTTCTATTTCTGGATGTGTTATTGATTTTAGAAGGGTTTTGTTTTAGTTAAGGTTCCTTTGACTATAAATAATCTCGCTCACATTGCGTATTAGAAATTATGCTCAGTTTTTCCTTAGGTGGAGTAAGTGCATTTTCTTTTATGACGAATTTTTTAATTTTTTTATAGCACTTCAGTATGAGGCACAATTTTCGAAGCACGTGTATAATACGATGCTGCAGATGGATAACTTTCATTCTCATGCAGCTAAAGTTACTATATTTGACTCTTCAAGCTGCCTGCTGATGTTCTCCCATGAGCTGCAAAATCCCTAGATTTGAAAAAAAAATATCTGGGGATTTCGTCAGTAAGAGCCACAACCAAAAATAAATAAAAATCGTGCTATTCTATTTAAAATAAGGCACGTCAATAAGAGGCACGACCAGCATTATTGGCAATACGTTCAACAATGCGTCATGGCATTGAGTCGCAGAGACGTCTGATGGCTTCCTGCTACACCTCCGATCATGTTTCCTGCACCCGGTGCTACCGGGCAGCCGTGGCCTGCGCTGGTTGTGTATGTCCTGTTCGAAGTAGGTCAAGGATTTTGCTGGACAATGGACATTTCAAGACGTTGACATCGCGTAAACGTTCTCTGGAAATATTTGCAATATGACGAATCTCATTATTTTGATGGCATACGCTGCTAGATGCCCCCCTACGAAACGGAGAGCAACTGCAGTTAGGGTATTCCCTACTTACTGCTGAGCTGTCAAACTATCTGTGAGATATACTAGATATATAGATATATACGTTTTCGGATATATAGATGTATACGGATATATATATATATATATATATACGTTACTAGGGATGTAAGGTCAGGTGATGCGTAACATCATAGCCTCTCCTTGACAAATGTCAACCCCGCCTTCTCGTGGTGCATCCTGTTCCCACTAAAGGGGCTCTGACGACCGCCAATAGCGGTATAACTATACCATCGGGATTAGAGGAAATTCTATCCCACACTCACCAACCCGCTTGGCCAGCGTGGTGAGTTATGGCCAAACCCCTCCAAAATGATTCCACAACTTAAATCTTGGCCCTCAGTCTCCGGCAGCTGGAATGTACCTGGCCAAGGCAGCGGCCAGTGCGACATGAAGGCAGAGGGTGCTAAGAATCCCCGGAGGACCGGACTAGGCTGCCATCTGATGCTGACCTTGGCTACGTATAATGGACGCTCCCTATCTTCTGATTCAAGGCTTCTTGAATTGGAAGAGGAACTACAAAGGATCAAGTGGGACATCGTTGGGCTAAGTGAGGTAAGGAGAAAAGGAGAAGATCTCATCGAACTGAAAAGTGGACATCTCTTCTACTATCGTGGGACAGATACTGGCAGAACTAGTGGTGTTGGATTTATAATAAACAAGAAACTGAAGGATAAAGTTGTAGAAGTATAAAGTTCCTCTGACAGAGCTGCACGACTTGTTATCCAACTCTCGAAAAGATACCAGGCTCAGATTATTCAAACTTATGCACCCACCACAAGTCATCCTGAAGAAGAAATTGAAGAATTTTATGAGGAAATTTGTCATCTAAATAATAAAGGAAAGCAGCACTTGAAAACAATTATGGGAGATTTCAATGCAAAATAGGGCAACGGCAACAGAATGAAACTTCAGTAGGTAAATTCGGTCACGGCAACAGAAACCAGCGTGGAAATACTCTCGTTGAGTTTGCAGAGGCAGAAGGGTTTTTCATCTTGAACTCCTTCTTCAAGAAAAAGGCACACAGGAAATGGACATGGAGACATCCAAATGGGATGACAAGTGAAATTGATTTTATTATGTGTAACAAAAAATTCGTCATAGAAGACTGCAGTGTGCTAAACAAGTTCAACACAGGTAGTGACCATAGATTGGTGAGATGTAAGATGCACCTCAACACTAAACTTGAACGTGGCAAGCTCATAAGACAAACAAAATCTATTGACATAACCAACCTTAAAAACACCATAATACCTTCAAGTTGGAACTGAAGAACAGGTTCTCTGCTTTAGAAGGCCTAACATCAGAAGAAGTGGACATCTCTGAAGTTAACAGAAAAGTAACCAAAGCTCTTATGGAAACAGCAACAAAATTAGCTGGGTCTAAGAACAAGTTGCATGTGAACAAATTATCTGGAAAAACGAAAATGTTGATGCAAAAAAGAAGAGAGATGAGGACAACTAAAGAAGATGTGACTTCCAACGTGGAATATATAGAGCTATGCAAGACAGTAAGAAAAAGTATCACTGAAGACGTAAGAAAATTCAACTGTGAACTAGAGAGGAAAGCAGTTGAAAGCAACCAAAGCCTAAAGATAGCAAAGGGACATCTCAGTAAGGGAAGAAAACAGATTATGGCACTGAGAAAAGAAGATGGTTCTGTAACAAGAAATAGAGGCGAAATTTTGACAAGAGTGAAAGATTTCTACTCCAAATTATATGAAAGGGATGATACATGCACTCCAGACATCATGAAAGATACCAGTACCAGAGTTCCTCCAGTCCTTCCAGCAGAAGTTGCACATGCAATCACGAACATGAAGCGGGGAAAAGCTCCAGGAGAAGATGGAATTACTGTAGACATCATACAAGAAGCAAGTGGAGAAATCGAAACAGTACTCTCCCAAATTTTCACTCGATGCCTTAATGAAGGAAAGATTCCTGAGGATTAGAACACCGCTACAATGATCCTGCTACATAAGAAAGGTGACATTGAGGATCTCGGAAACTACAGACCTATCAGCCTCCTATCAGTAGTTTATAAAATCTTCACTAAAGTTCTTTCACACCGCTTGAAGGTAACACTGGACATGGCTCAACCGAGAGAACAAGCTGGATTCAGGAGTGGCTACAGCACAATAGATCATATCCACGTGCTGAGAGAACTAATTGAAAGAGCGAGGGAATATGAACTTCCATTGTGCATGGCTTTTATCGATTATGAAAAAGCCTTTGATTCGGTGAAACCATCAGCAGTTGCAATGGCTCTGAAAACCTGCGGTATTGAAGATGCATACATTAATATTATTAATAACATCTATGAAAATGCAAGTGCAAAGATTAGGCTGTTTGAAAATACAACACACGTAAAAATTGGAAAGGGAGTGAGACAAGGTGACACCATATCTCCGAAGCTCTTTAATGCCACATTGGAGGGTGTTTTTCAGTCGCTGAGCTGGGAAAACACGGGGATAAAGATTAATGGAGATTATCTAACCCACCTTCGTTTTGCTGATGACGTAGTCATTTTTGCAACTACCCCATCAGAGCTGCAGAGTATGATCCAGGAACTTGCTGACAAGAGTAAAGAAGTGGGGTTAAAAATGAACTTTCAGAAGACAAAAGTGATGTTCAATGCTTTTACAAGAAATGAAGATTTATCGATTGATGGAGAAAAGCTGGAGATAACAGACACGTACGTTTATCTTGGACAGCAGATATCAAGTGAGGGTCACATTGATGAAGAAATTAATCGGCGTACAAAACTTGCCTGGAGAACTTTTGGAAGAAACAGCATAATTTTCAAGAGCAATATGCCATTATGTCTTAAAAGAAAAGTGTTTGATCAATGCATCCTTCCAGTGCTTACGTATGGTGCAGAGACGTGGACCTTAACTAAAAGAGACATACAAAGGCTGCAGACAACTCAAAGCAGCATGGAGAGGTGCATACTTGGTGTAACCAGGAGAGATAAGAAGAGGAACTCGTGGATCCGAAAAATGACTAGAGTGGAAGACATCATGATCAGAGTTAAATCCCTGAAATGGCAATGGGCTGGACATACTGCCAGAAGGATTTTAGATTGGATTCAAGGGACAGGAAAAGACCCAGAAGAAGACCACATGGGAGATGGGTGGATGAAATTCGAAAGTATGCAGGGGTGACATGGAGGAGACTGGCACAAGACAGACCGTTGTGGAGGAAACTTGGGGAGACCTTCGTCCAGCAGTGGATTGATAATGGTTGACAATGATGATGATGATGATACGTTACTAGATATATAGATATATACGTATTGATTTTATTATGTGCAAAAAAAAAATTCGTCATAGAAGACTGCAGTGTGCTAAACAAGTTCAACACAGGTAGTGACCATAGATTGGTGAGATGTAAGATGCACCTCAACACTAAACTTGAACGTGGCAAGCTCATAAGACAAACAAAATGTATTGACATAACCAACCTTAAAAAACACCCTAATACTTTCAAGTTGGAACTGAAGAACAGATTCTCTGCTTTAGAAGGCCTAACATCGGAAGAAGTGGATATTTCTGAAGTTAACAGAAAAGTAACCAAAGCTCTTATGGAAACAGCAACAAAATTAGCTGGGTCTAAGAACAAATTGCATGTGAACAAATTATCAGGAAAAACCAAAATGTTGATGCAAAAAAGAAGAGTGATGAGGACAACTAAAGAAGATGTGACTTCCAAAGTGGAATATATAGAGCTATGCAAGACAGTACGAAAAAGTATCACTGAAGACGTAAGGAAATTCAACTGTGAACTAGTAAGGAAAGCAATTGAAAACAACCAAAGCCTAAAGATAGCAAAGGGACATCTCAGTAAGGGAAGAAAACAGATTATGGCACTGAGAAAAGAAGATGGCTCTGTAACAAGAAATAGAGGCAAAATTTTTACAAGAGTGAAAGATTTTTACTCCAAATTATATGAAAGGGATGATAAATGTACTTCAGACATCATGAAAGGTACCAGTACCAGAGTTCTTCCAGTGCACCCAGCAGAAGTTGCACATGCAATCAAGAACATGAAGCGGGGAAAAGCTGAAGGAGAAGATGGAATTACTGTAGACATCATACAAGAAGCAAGTGGAGAAATCGAAACAGTACTCGCCCAAATTTTCACTCGATGCCTTAATGAAGAGAAGATTCCTCAGGATTGAAACAACGCTACAATGATCCTGCTACATAAAAAAGGAGACATTGAAGATCTCAGGAACTACAGACCTATCAGCCTCCTATCAGTGGTTTATAAAATCTTCACTAAAGTTCTTTCACACCGTTTGAAGGTAACACTGGACATGGCACAACCGAGAGAACAAGCTGGATTCAGGAGTGGATACAGCACAATAGAACATATTCACGTACTGAGAGAACTAATTGAAAGAGCGAGGGAATATGAACTTCCATTGTGCATGGCTTTTATCGATTATGAAAAAGCCTTTGATTCGGTGAAACCATCAGCAGCTACAATGGCTCTGAAATCCTGCGGTATTGAAGATGCGTACATTAATATTATTAATAACATCTATGAAAATGCAAGTGCAAAGATTCGGCTGTTTGAAAATACAACACACATAAAAATTGGAAAGGGAGTGAGACAAGGTGACACCATATCTCCGAAGCTCTTTAATGCCACATTGGAAAATGTCTTTCAATCACTGAACTGGGAAAACAAAGGGATAAAGATTAATGGAGATTATTTAACCCACCTTCGTTTTTCTGATGACGTAGTCATTTTTGCAACTACGCCATCAGAGCTGCAGAGCATGATCCAGGAACTTGCTGACAAGAGTAAAAAAGTGGGATTAAAAATGAACTTTCAGAAGGCAAAAGTGATGTACAATGCTTTTACAAGAAATGAAGATTTATCGATTGATGGAGAAAAGTTGGAGATAACAGACACGTACGTTTATCTTGGACAGCAGATATCAAGTGAGGGTCATATTGATGAAGAAAACAGCATAATTGCAAGAGCAATATGCCATTGCGTCTTAAAAGAAAAGTGTTTGATCAATGCATCCTTCCAGTGCTTACGTATGGTGCAGAGACGTGGACCTTAACTAAAAGAGACATACAAAGGCTGCAGACAACTCAAGAAGGATGGGGAGAGGTGCATGCTTATTGTAACCAGCAGAGATAAGAAGAGGAACTCGTGGAACCGAAAAATGACAAGAGTGCAAGACATCATGATCAGAGTTAAATCTTTGAAATGGCAATGGGCTGGACATACTGCCAGAAGGACAGACCATCTATGGACAGCCGAAATTTTAGATTGGATTCCAAGGGACAGGAAAAGACACAGAAGAAGACCACATGGGAGATGGGTGGATGAAATTCGAAAGTATGCGGGAGTGACATGGAGGAGACTGGCACAAGACAGACCATTGTGGAGGAAACTTGGGGAGACCTTCGTCCAGCAGTGGATTGATAATGGTTGACAATGATGATGAATGACGTATTCGGATGTCATTCACCCTCGCTGTTCCCTCTGTATGATCTAGATCAGGAATGGCAAACCTTTTGAGACCGCGTGCCGAAATTGTCGATAATCGCGCAAAATATTTTCCCGCGTGCCCGTGGAATATTCAGGTAGCAAAATATCGTTAATTACTATCTTTTTCTGTCTTCTTCTGCTTCTTGTTCTTCTTCTCCTGTTGCTGCACCGATGAAAAAATGTTTTATCTAACAGTTTCAAAACAGTTTTGTGACGATGTTTAATTACATTTTGAAACACAAAATCACCCAGCCTTATTTGGGAGTGAGAGAATGGAGCAGTTGGTATGTATTACACTTTATTTCCCACTCATGATAATGGTCATATATTTTTGGAGTCAAAAAAACGAAGGGCCAGCACTTGCTACTGTGTGCCAACAAAATTCTCACACGTGCCAACCTGTGCACGCGTTCCATAGGTTCCCCACCCCTGACCTAGATGATTGCTCTTGAATTGGTCTGTTTTCCCTGTTGTCTACATATCGTAAAACTGGTGATCATTGGACCCAAACAAAAGCGAAATCCACCGCTGAAGACATAGGAAGCCATTTTGTTTGGCAGTTCATTCGAGTACAGCATCGCTCCAGACACTGATGACGATGAACAATGGATAGGCTAAGCGACTTCAGACATAAACACTCAGGACAACATTTATCGCTCTACGGAGGTTGAGAGAGTGTCTGTAAGGACGACTGAAGCTTAACGTCAGATCAAATGGTCTTTCGAACGAACGAAAACGACCCTAAAATAGGCTTAGTACCCTTCAGTCTGCAACTCGCTGAGTGTCTTGGACCCCAATCACCACCTATGCTATTCCTGCATATTATCAGCATTCCCCGTTTCCAATTGAAAACTGAAATTTTTGAAACTATTTACAACTAATTTAACTCTATAAAAAATCACTTTCGTAACAATACTATAATTAAAAAATTTCAATTTTTCTGTATCTAATAACAAATTGCATTCAGCGGCTTTGACTAAAATTTAGAATGGCGTTATACACTGCAACAGAACTGTTCTTCTAGTGTTGACCGTTTAAAATAACCTATAGATATTACAGCTCTCGGCAACACACACGTGTGCTAGAGCACTAACACACACACACACAGACGCACAGACGCACACACACAGTCACTCTAACAGAAAAAAACAATGGAACATTTTGCATGACTTGTCTGGGGTAATTCCTGAATAAGAAAATTTGCGAATGGTAATCTCAGAGCATCTGAAAACATACTGTACCTGGTGCAATACCCAAGACACTTGTATGTGTCGTCATTTTGAAAGTTGGTGTTAAGTTCAGCATCATCGAAAGTCCGCCAGGGGCACGAAACAGTCTTCTTAAGAATAATTTCATCACATACAACTACAGATATAAAAAGAAGTCAAAATAACATTTAATGAAAGTGAAAACAAATGTTATTTACATTAGCTCACAATTTTTTTATTTACATAACCAAAAAGGTAAAATCACAATAACTACTTTTTTCTGTTATTTGCAAAGTAGTAATTTCAAAATATTTTATTTTATTACCTGTTTTACGGCACCAGCTATGTATTTTTGTAAAATGCATGGACCTTTATAAATATTCATGTCTGTATAAAATAAAACGCGATTCCCCTTCCTAGCTGCTGAGAGAACCGTGTCCTGAATGTAGTGATCCCATCTGCTTCCTTTCAGCAACTTCAGGGGAGCCTGAGAACTTTCTAAGCAATGAGCATCTCAATGAATCTCAATTGTATAGTTGCTGCATCTACTCAAAAGTCGGTTATAATTTTACTAATATAGTACATCACTGAAAAATTCCAAAATCGCTTGGCTGGAGATAGGATGCTCTACATATATTCAGAGATCCATGCCCAGAAAATTATAACTAATTTTTTATGCAATTAGCATTGCTTTTATTTTCAACTTATATTAAAATTATTACTTGTCATGGAATTTTTCTAGGTCAAAAACCCACTCTATTGAACTTCAATGAAAAATGCAGCCATTATTAATCCCCACTGATATCGTAAAAAGTAAGAGCACCTGAAACACTGCGTGGGATTTCTTTTTTGTTCACTTGACTTGAAACGCTTTGACAAACAATGCGCTTCAATGGCTGGAAAAATTGTCACTTCAATGAATGAAGATATGACTCCTTTACCATGAAATCGAATAATTCCGTTTTTTGCAATTCAACACCAATTCACAAAAAATAAAAGTTACCAGAAGTACAGGGTGGTTCAACAAAAGGGCTAACCAAAACTGACAATGGCAGAGTGAGTAATCTATTAATTAATTATTTTCGCTTTACTGTTTGCAGATAACTGAATGAGAAGCAAGATGACTCAAAGAATACGAGTAGCTGTTGAACATTGTTTCCGAGGCTAAACTAATAAACGTCATGAAGATCTACAATTCAAAAATCTTAGATACAGGGTTTCAGATATCAATAAATATGTTCACTTTTGAAAATTAATTGCAGCTGTCAACGCTATCCTTGTTTTGATTAAACTTTCAATTAAAGCATTTAAAGCGAAAGTATTGAATTCGAGGTCAGGTGCCTCAAAATCCTGTACCATTCATGTGCGACTGGGGACAAATCTGGTGATTTTGCAGCTCATGTTAGAATATCTTCTGCTTGAAGGGTCTCTCAGTATGGTAACTTTAGCTGCATGATAACCGACATTATCCATTTGCAACATCGTATTATCGACGTGCTTAGAAAACTGAATGTCCACTGGAATGTACAACGCAATGATGACATTTCATCCGGGTCGCCCCTGCGGCGCAGTGGTCTAGGCGATGGCTTCGATGCCCAACGGAGACGGAGGGGCTGGGTTCGAATCTCGGGTAAGGTATGGATGTTGTGTCTGTTTTTAGAGGGTTTATTCGCTGATTTCCTTGTTCACCTATGTACATTGCTGACGTTAAAACACAAAATGTCTATACTGTATATATCTGTCAACCAAGTCCAGTCTCTGTTCAATATAAATGTCAATATAAATAATTTTTTTAAACCTCCAATAAATAAATAAAAATTCATCCGCACCTACATAAAACAAACAGGATAGCTGTGTTATTGTAAAACGTGATGGCTCTCCAAGCCATTTCGCCCAAAGTTTGTGATTCAAGTTTCTACGTTACAAAGTTTTACTGGAGGAACCTCCTGATCTTTCCTTATTCATCTTCCAATCTTCCTTTATTCATCCTGCTGATCTTCTTCATTCATCTTTGTTCTTTATTCATCACGTTTACAAAGGATGAGCGAGGTCATGTCATGGTGCACAACAGTGACAGTCCGCGAAGAAGTAGCAGGCTTGTTTGTTAAAGCCTTCCGATTAAGACTTTCATCAGTGCTTCTGGTAGGTTGTGTGATGGGTCTCCTTACACAAGTCCTTTCTTCTTCCAAATGTACCGAGTATCGATGTAATATACTTAGCTCTTTGGTGTCTCGATTATCTCCGTCACAGCTTGACATTCTTGCCAATTTTAGGCTGCTCAGCTGTTCATCCTCTTTTAAAATCCCAGAATTGTACGTACTGAACAATTCCCTTTATAATCACGCCACTAATTCGCAAATTCACCACATTTTAATTTAAATGTTTAATATTTTTGACGGAACGGTAATTCCAACCCTCGGGGTTGTTTACATGATAATCAATGACACACCACCAAGGCCCGGTCTTGGGGATGGGTGTTTGTGCTCTGCTGCAGAGGAACACCCGCCGTGGTCCAGAAATCACAGCGAACCGATATTCCTGAAGTATAGACTCCATTTTATAAACGAGTCTGGGTAGGCTTTATAAATCTCTGATTCTTTCGCACTTTGGTTTTGATACTTTCTAGTGAGGGCGCCACATCCTTCATCGCAGTATTTCTACTTCGCGGGAATGAAATTCTTCATGAGATGATGAAGTCGGAATAAACCCACTTTGGGAATCAATCACCGTTTCAAAAATCAGATTTCATTCTTCATGAGATGATAAAGTCGGAATAAACCCACTTTGGGAATCAATCATCGTTTCAAAATTCAGATTTCAATTATATGTTTTCCAGATGTCCTCCAGTATTACGTATAACGGCAAGGAATGGAATCGGCTCAGCAACTGGGGATTAATGCTGTAACTCTACAATCTGATAATATCTAATTAGAGCTTTTACTTGCGGAAAAAGAAGCAAAATGTAGCCATTTTGATTTTCGCAGCGGTATCTCAGTTTCACAGGCTGAAGTTTGGGACGTACTACAGAGGTGACGCATATGAGAAGAAAGCAAAGTTACAGCGATGAACGTCGTCGGGGTAACTTAATTGGGAAATAATTTGGCTCCGGAACAGAAGGATGTCGGTTCCAGTTTCGCCACTGGCAAATTTGTATTTTCATATTGGCGCTTAAACGTAAATATGGATCTACGGCAAATGGTAAATGTGGTTATACGTTCTTCTAAAACGTATGGTGTTCGTTTCCCACATCATGTGGAATTAATGAGAATTTCATCTTCAACGCTTCGAGAAATGTGTGATGCTTTATCCACACATCGGTTTCATCTTCAACGCTTCGAGAAATGTGTGATGCTTTATCCACACATCGGTTTCATCTTCAACGCTTCGAGAAATGTGTGATGCTTTATCCTCACATCGGTTTCATCTTCAACGCTTCGAGAAATGTGTGATGCTTCTTCCACACATCGGTTTCATCTTCAACGCTTCGAGAAATGTGTGATGCTTCTTCCACACATCGGTTTCATCTTCAACGCTTCGAGAAATGTGTGATGCTTCTTCCACACATCGGTTTCATCTTCAACGCTTCGAGAAATGTGTGATGCTTCTTCCACACATCGGTTTCATCTTCAACGCTTCGAGAAATGTGTGATGCTTCTTCCACACATCGGTTTCATCTTCAACGCTTCGAGAAATGTGTGATGCTTCTTCCACACATCGGTTTCATCTTCAACGCTTCGAGAAATGTGTGATGCTTCTTCCACACATCGGTTTCATCTTCAACGCTTCGAGAAATGCGTGATGCTTTATCCACACATCGGTTTCATCTTCAACGCTTCGAGAAATGTGTGATGCTTCTTCCACACATCGGTTTCATCTTAAACGCTTCGAGAAATGCGTGATGCTTGATCCACACATCGGTTTCATCTTCAACGCTTCGAGAAATGTGTGATGCTTCTTCCACACATCGGTTTCATCTTTAACGCTTCGAGAAATATGTGATGCTTTTTCCACACATCGGTTTCATCTTTAACGCTTCGAGAAATGTGTGATGCTTCTTCCACACATCGGTTTCATCTTCAACGGTTCGAGAAATGTGTGATGCTTTATCAACACATCGGTTTCATCTTCAACGCTTCGAGAAATATGGGATGCTTCTTCCACACATCGGTTTAATCTTTAACGCTTCGAGAAATGTGTGATGCTTTTTACACACATCGGTTTCATCTTCAACGCTTCGAGAAATGTGTGATGCTTCTTCCACACATCGGTTTCATCTTTAACGCTTCGAGAAATGCGTGATGCTTTATACACACATCGGTTTCATCTTCAATGCTTCGAGAAATGTGTGATGCTTCTTCCGTACATCGTCTGGAGAGAATTTTTGTCTTCTACAGAGAGTTACTTCAAGCATGGTTTGCGGCGGATCCGAAATCTGCGATTTCGAGCCCCCGCCCTTCTCAAGGGATATGTGACACACTATATATGTAGTTATTATAAGGATATGTGACACACTCTACATATGTAGTTATTATAAGGATATGTGACACACTCTATATATGTAGTTATTATAAGGATATGTGACACACTATATATGTAGTAATTATAAGGATATGTGACACACTCTACATATGTAGTTATTATAAGGATATGTGACACACTCTATCATCATCATCATCATCATTGTCAACCATTATCAATCCACTGCTGGACGAAGGTCTCCCCAAGTTTCCTCCACAACGGTCTGTCTTGTGCCAGTCTCCTCCATGTCACTCCCGCATATTTACGAATTTCATCCATCCATCTCCCATGTGGTCTTTTTCTGGGTCTTTTCCTGTCCCTTGGAATCCAATCTAAAATTTCGGCTGTCCATCTATGGTCTGTCCTTCTGGCAGTATGTCCAGCCCATTGCCATTTCAGGGATTTAACTCTGATCATGATGTCTTCCACTCTCGTCATTTTTCGGATCCACGAGTTCCTCTTCTTATCTCTCCTGGTTATACCAAGCATGCACCTCTCCATGATTCTTTGAGTTGTCTGCAGCCTTTGTATGTCTCTTTTAGTTAAGGTCCACGTCTCTGCACCATACGTAAGCACTGGAAGGATGCATTGATCAAACACTTTTCTTTTAAGACATAATGGCATATTGCTCTTGAAAATTATGCTGTTTCTTCCAAAAGCTCTCCAGGCAAGTTTTGTACGCCGATTAATTTCTTCATCAATGTGACCCTCACTTGATATCTGCTGTCCAAGATAAACATATGTATCTGTTATCTCCAGTTTTTCTCCATCAATCGATAAATCTTCATTTATTGTAAAAGCATTGAACATCACTTTTGTCTTCTGAAAGTTCATTTTTAATCCCACTTCTTTACTCTTGTCAGCAAGTTCCTGGATCATACTCTGCAGCTCTGATGGGGTAGTTGCAAAATGACTACGTCATCAGCAAAACGAAGGTGGGTTAGATAATCTCCATTAATCTTTATCCCTTTGTTTTCCCAGTTCAGTGATTGAAAGACATTTTCCAATGTGGCATTAAAGAGCTTCGGAGATATGGTGTCACCTTGTCTCACTCCCTTTCCAATTTTTATGTGTGTTGTATTTTCAACACAGCCGAATCTTTGCACTTGCATTTTCATAGATGTTATTAATAATATTAATGTATGCATCTTCAATACCGCAGGATTTCAGAGCCATTGCAACTGCTGATGGTTTCACCGAATCAAAGGCTTTTTCATAATCGATAAAAGCCATGCACAATGGAAGTTCATATTCCCTCGCTCTTTCAATTAGTTCTCTCAGTACGTGGATATGATCTATTGTGCTGTAGCCACTCCTGAATCCAGCTTGTTCTCTCGGTTGAGCCATGTCCAGTGTTACCTTCAAGCGGTGTGAAAGAACTTTAGTGAAGATTTTATAAACCACTGATAGGAGGCTGATAAGTCTGTATTTCTGTAGTTCCTGAGATCCTCAATGTCACCTTTTTTATGTAGCAGGATCATTGTAGCGTTGTTCCAATCCTCAGGAATCTTCCCTTCATTAAGGCATCGAGTGAAAATTTGGGCGAGTACTGTTTCAATTTCTCCACTTGCTTCTTGTATGATGTCTATAGTAATTCCATCTTCTCCTGGAGCTTTCCCTCGCTTCATGTTCTTGATTGCATGAGCAACTTCTGCTGGGAGGACTGGAAGAACTCTGGTACTGGTACCTTTCATGATGTCTGGAGTACATGTATCATCCCTTTCATATAATTTGGAGTAGAAATCTTTCACTCTTGTCAAAATTTCGCCTCTATTTCTTGTTATAGAACCATCTTTTTTTCTCAGAGCCATAATCTGTTGCTTCTTCCCTTACTGAGATATCCCTTTGCTATCTTAAGGCTTTGGAAATGTTTTCAATTGCTTTCCTCACTAGCTCACAGTTGAATTTCCTTACGTCTTCAGTGATACTTTTTCGTGTTGTATTGCATAGCTCTATATATTCCACTTTGGAAGTCACATCTTCTTTAGTTGTCCTCATCTCTCTTCTTTTTTGCATCAACATTTTGGTTTTTCCTGATAATTTGTTCACATGCAACTTGTTCTTAGACCCAGCTAATTTTGTTGCTGTTTCCATTAGAGCTTTGGTTACTTTTCTGTTAACGCTTCGAGAAATATCCACTTCTTCCGATGTTAGGCCTTCTAAAGCAGAGAATCTGTTCTTCAGTTCCAACTTGAAAGTATTATGGTGTTTTTTAAGGTTGGTTATGTCAATACATTTTGTTTGTCTTATGAGCTTGCCACGTTCCAGTTTAGTGTTGAGGTGCATCTTACATCTCACCAATCTATGGTCACTACCTGTGTTGAACTTGTTCAGCACACTGCAGTCTTCGATGACGAATTTTTTGTTACACATAATAAAATCAATTTCACTTGTCGTCCCAATTGGATGTCTCCATGTCCATTTCCTGTGTGGCTTTTTCTTGAAAAAGGAGTTCAAGATGAAAAATCCTTCTGCCTCTGCAAACTACGAGAGTTATTTCCACGCATGGTTTCTGTTGCCGTGATCCGAATTTACCTACTGAAGTTTCATTCTGTTGCCGTTGCCCTATTTTTGCATTGAAATCTCCCATAATTATCTTCAAGTGCTGCTTACCTTTATTATTTAGATGACGAATTTCCTCATAAAATTCTTCAATTTCTTCTTCAGGATGACTTGTGGTGGGTGCATAAGTTTGAATAATCTGAGCCTGGTATCTTCTCGATAGTTGGATAACGAGTCGTGCAGCTCTGTCAGAGGAACTTTCAACTTCTACCACTTTATCCTTCAGTTTCTTGTTTATTATAAATCCAACACCACTAGTTCTGCCAGTATCTGTCCCACGATAATAGAAGAGATGTCCACTTTTCAGTTCAATGAGATCTTCTCCTTTTCTCCTTACCTCACTTAGCCCGACGATGTCCCACTTGATCCTTTGTAGTTCCTCTTCCAATTCAAGAAGCCTTGAATCAGAAGATAGGGAGCGTCCGTTATAGGTAGCCAAGGTCAGCATCAAATGGCAGCCTAGTCCGGTCCTCCGGGGATTCTTAGTGCTTACTCTTTCACACTCTATATAAGTAGTTATTATAAGGATATGTGACGCACTCTACATATGCCCCGGATGTGAAGACGATAAAGTTGCTTTAATAAACCTCGTCTGGTTAGCTTAATTGGGAAATAATTCTGCTCCGGAGCCTAAGGATGCGAGTTCCGCCACCGGCAAAGGGCTTGTTTTTTTATAAGCTGCATTTGAGAAAGTTACAAGGCGAAAATTGGCAATTGAAATGCCAAGTGCTTAATTGGAAAAGGAATTGAAATACCTGTCACTGGTTTTGTCCTTGAACAATTTAAAAAAATATATATACGATTGGTAAAAATGTCTCGAGAAAATAAAGCTTGGGCTTTCCACTTTTGCAAAAGGTTTCTTAGATATTTGAGATGAGATCACCAGTCCGATATGTAATGGAATATTTTGAAAAATTCACTTGGTACGTTTGAAGTGATAAAACGAAAAAACATGTTATTCATAAGCTTCATCGAATATTTATTATGAGCGGTCATTATGAGAAGTGTTTACAACAGTAACAATAATAACTTTAGGAATTATTCATTAAAAGCCTGGTATCTTTTCTAAGGGCAGTTTGGTAAAATGAAAGAGTAAAGCACTAATAGCTAAAATAGGTCAAAATAAATCAGTGATACAATTTACTATTGGTTAAATACGCTAATTACAATATTAAAAATTGCTGAGAATCCGAACGCTTAGGTTCGTCGTAATAAAAATAGTGTTTATTTTCATCTATATGTAAAAAAGAAAAATAACATTTTCATTATTGAAACATGTTAGCTGCTGGAAGTTCAGAGTTCGCGGTAACAGATTATTTCCAGCCTTGAGAAAAACAATAATGACACAAGTTTTTTGACCTAGAAAAGATGCCTAAGTTCTTAAGAAAGACTGCATTTTGTTAGGGTGCTTGCTGAAGGCGTCGTCCTTTTCTTTTCTGCAAGTCTAAGAGTTTAAAGAATTTTCCTCTTGCCGGAGTGTGGGAGACACCGATAATTCGTTATTCTCCTGTTCACAAATTTCTAATGCCGTTCCAGTCAGCTTGGCTTCCACAATAAATGCGTTTTTGAAGCCTGATTTGCTTCGCTCTGTTTGATTTTGTAATCTATCCTTTCATGTTAATTCAAACCGTTGGAAAGATATGTTTTGAGATATGGATGCTTTTGCGCTCTCTGTGCGTAGACGATGAAACAAATTATTATGTGCTTCTCTGCATATGAATAACGTACTTTTTTCTTTTCAAGTGTAATACAGTATCCATAATTGCAGAATACACATTATTAACCTGAAGTTTCTAAGTAAGATAGATTTGCATCGAAAAGGACCTTTTTTTTATTCAAATAAAAACGTTTCTGCTCTGGTATTAGGAATATTTCCTGCAGCGAGTATCCCCGTTAAGTGATTGCTACATTTCTACAACAGGGATATTACTCCTGCATGGGTGTAATATGCCAACAGAAGCCTTACGTGACGAATCCTTCTAAATCTGATGCATTCTTGTTTTAAAACTGTTTTAGTTTGTTGGAGTTGCACTAAGCCAAGGTGTTGCTGCAGAATGCCAAGCACAGAACGTATTGGAAAATAACTACAATGCATAGTGGATAACCGCTTGATATTAGCCTTTGGAAAAGTTACATCCTGGATAACTGAAAAATCAGATGTTTCTGTGAGGATGATCTCCTCCGGTTCCCGTTAAGGTTTTGGGAGAGAAACTGTCTCACAAACCGTCCTATCGCTATATCGGCTACTGGCTTCTGTTTAAGACCCGCTAACAGAAAAGCAATCTCTTGAAGAAGCACAATCGACGCCAGTCAAATATATGTCATTTAATGGCTTATAAGGATCAGAATGCAGACAACGAAAGTGTCTAGCACAGCGACAACACATTTTCAAATTCCACGATGCATGTTACGAAAGAAAAAAAAAAACCGTGAACGTGTTACATCAATTTTTCCCCCTTGAATTGAAGCGTGTCACCCCTAAATAATATGCTGGTGGTGTTCACTAGAAGAAATTTCCCTGACATTTGTGAATCTGTCATCCTCTGGCGCAGAGTAACTGCCCCCTTTCCTATGCGGTTCTGTAGTTTCACCCCCGCCAAACTCTTCCTTTGAAGCAGAAGCTTTTTATCACATATATTATTTCAAATTATGTGATCAGCAGTCTCAAGTCAATAGAAAATATTACAAAATACAAGCTTATAAAACCTGCATAACAGAAGAAGGGTTTGTAAGAGGGTAGACGTGAATATCTAACTGAAAAATGATGTGCTATTATTGGAATAATATCGGCAATTGTCAAACCACTTACGGTATGATCGGCTGCCGGTATATTAATAGACGGATTATAATTTGTGACCAATTAAGTTATGGTTATATTAAAGCTTATCAGGGGTATAGTGGTTTTGCTGAGAGGATTTTTAACATACGAATGTTAAACTTATTGCAGAAGCTGGATAAAACAAGATCAGGTTTAAGGAAAAACTTGTTTTCCGTTGTTTTCTGGGCGCCATGTACATTTGCACAACTGGGATCTTCAGCACAAGCCACCCACAGGCATTGGGCGAAAAACGTTCCGATATTTTAAGAACAAAATGAGTCGTGTTGAAGTTTTACCGTCAACTTTTGCTTATAATATTATTTTGCAGCATGTCAGTTTGTAGGTGCAATACCTTCGCAACCACGAGTCGGACTGAAAAAACCTTTACGCATCTGATGACTGCAACCATTGGAATAATGATATATGTGTTTTCCGTTATTCCTTAGTTCATATGTTTTCCGTTACTCCTTAGTTTATATGTGTTTTCCGTTATTCCTTAGTTTACATGCGTTTTCCGTTATGCCTTATAGTTTATATGTGTTTTCCGTTATTCCTTAGTTTTTTCGCGAGCTGATGTAAATGCACATTAGCGTTAACCATGGTATATGAGCGCTACATATCGTAACAGAAAAATACTTTTTCCACGGAAGCGGTAATTAGGGGAAAAATAATTAATCTTCTGTATTTCCCTCGGTTCTAGCTATTCTGTATAATTTGCACAAATGTTTATTCGCGTTTTGAAAGAACATTTCTCTGTTTTTAAAAGTTCTTTGAAAGTTCTTATTTGTATAAAAAAGCTGTGACCTTGAGCAAAATTATTCATACATTTTCTGGAAGTACGTAAATTTGCATATTTGTCTCAGAGATTTGCTACTGGAATTCCAACTGGAAATTTCTTCTTGCATCATACTGATACCATGACGATTTTCCCTCTAGATATGGCAAGTGTATTTATGCATTTAAATAACGCAGTAACTGCATTTATTCATATGAGGGAGAGAATCAATAATTCAATAATTTAGATGAAAGAGTAACTTCGTAATTTAAATTATTCAAAAATAATTTCCTTCTATTATTTTGTGGCATTATGCCAATCATAAACTGTATTTGGCAGTGCATGGTTCCAAAAAGGACGTAAGAAAAACTTACAGTTTGAAATGTTTTCTATGTAAGCTATATGTGATATACCATACATCACCAAAAAAACGCAACAGATCTGTAATCGTGAGCAACAACATGCGCATTTAAAAAAACTGGGATAGTTCTAAGTACACTATGAATCGCATCTATACTTATAGTTTCCGGTCTTTTTACGCTGTTTGGCAGGATTATAAAGTGTTGGTGATTCATTTCGAAGATGCAAAACTGAAAAGAACGGGAACAAAAAAGGGAGTGGTGTACTTTCGAAGGTTTGTTTCGAAAACTTACATCTGTTGAGTCCATTTTCGATTCAGGACTAATGTGTGATGCCCTCAAAGAATAATATAATATAAACTGACCTCAGACCTACAAGAGAGAAACACTGATTAAACAAACACACAACCGAACTGTTACATTTGTTATGTTTCTGAATTGAGTGCGAAAGACTCCAGGTCCATTTTATGGAAAATAATTTGAGACAGCTGATGCTCTCATATCTGAAAGTGTATCTTTATATAAAAAATACATATCATCTATCAAACAGCTCGAATGCATTTTACGAGAGTCTCAAAAGATCTATTGAGAAAAGGTTACTTTCCATAAGACGTTGATTTGCCAAGCTGTTTCAAAGTGTTAGATGTAAATAACTGGCCAAAAGATGTAAAGCAAAATATGCTATATAGTTAAGAAGAAATCCCGAAGTTATCTAACAGATTTCAACTCAAAGAAAAACAAATGATCAGTGGTTTTACAGAATACCTACAACTTCAAGGAAATGAAATATCTAAGCAACTGTTACAGCTGAAGCTTACTTCACAAACCATTGCTGTATCTTTGCGTGAATGTGAAATGGGATTTTCTCAGATGGACTTGATAACCCCAGCTCGATCTCCTCTTTCAAGCACAACATTATTCATATAAATTGTTGAGCCTCCACTAACCCAATCTGATCCTACAAAATGCGGCCGATCTTGTCTCCCTCGCGGAAACCATTCTGCCGTTCGGCAATAGATACGAAAAGCAAGGAGCGGATGAGAACGGTAGAAAGATAAGAACAGCTGAACAAAATTTGGATTATATTTTAGTATTAATCAGACAACGTCGGACTGTGCTGGAGGACAAAGCCTGACCTCTGACAGTGCTTCCACTGCTGCGCTAACACCGCCTGTGCGATCGGTCAATGCTATGCAGAAAAGGTGTCTGTCATTCCATGCAGTTGTGTGATTCTGCCGTCCGGTTCCCAGATTTCTGTGCGTCCAAGCCTCGTCTGTCCACTGACGCCAAGTTTTCATCACTGCACTGGCGTTTCATCCCATACGAGTAGCAATTTCGAGGTAGAAAAATCCAGCTACTCTCATCCCAACAATCTTTCCTCACCCAAAGTACATCAGGTGTTCATAATGAGACCTTTTCGGCGGTGTGATGTAATGAGACATAAGAAACACCCTTTCGAATCAATGTCGGCTTTTCTCTGATTGTACACGTTTGAGCCAGCTATTCATAATCCAAGACCGGCAGTTCAGAGGGCTCTATACTCTGAAACCATACGCGCATTTTGACTGACGTTTTAATCATTTGCGTGTCCTAACCTGTTGTAGATATCCTATATGTTTTCAGCTCTTCATGGCGCTGCAATTTTCACAAATAGTAGTGTATTTATAGTATTGCATAATAAAGCCAAGAGAAATCAATAAGTTAAAAAATCTATATACAACGGCCGTTCTATAAAAATTAAAGTGAAATCACACAAAATGAAGAAATATAGGTACAGCAAAGTAAATGTTATTCTTTATCAAAGTATTTACCCTCGGATGATATGCAACGGTCCCATCGTTCAGTCCACTTTTCAAAGCATGTGGCGAAGGCATTTTGTGGAAGCTGCTTTAGTTATACAGCTTGAATAACGTCAACATCTGTGTTGAATATCGCGCAACGGAGCTTCTCCTTCATTGTTGGAAACAATCAGAAATCGCATGGGGCGAGAACAGGACTGTAGGCAGGCTGTGGCATGATTTCAATATTGCATTTCGTAAGAAACTGTTGAACACAAGGAGCCACATGTTGGCGGGCATTATCATGGTGTAGGGTCAACCTGCCCAGCATTTGCGGTCGCTTAACCGGTATGTGTCGTCGCAGACGCTTCAAGACTGAAATGTAATACTCAGCATTGACAGTAATTTGTGGAGGAACGACATGGTGGTAGACAACACCTTTATGATCAAAGAAAATTACCATCATCACTTTTTCAGCTGATTTGGTTTAGCGGACGTTTTACAGAGGAAGCGAGCCTGTGTGTTTACAATCAATCGTTGTGCGCTTCGTGCGAGGTTGAGATAGTGAACCCATGTTTCATCGGTAGTTAATACCGTGTTTAGAAAGTTTGGATCCTTTGCAATCACTTGTTTCCACTCATGACACACCTCAACTCTGGCTAACAATTGTTCTCTCGTCAGGTGATGAGGTACCCATCTGGAACACACACGATGCGGCAGTAATTTGTAATGTAGGAATGCGGAATGCAGACGTTTTTGAAATATTAGTTGACGCCGCTATGTCTTCCCACGTCATTCGTCGATCTTCTTGCAGGATTGCCCAAACAGTGTTAATAATATGATCCGTAACAACACTTTAAGGTCGACCAAGCCTAGGAGCGAGTTCTGCTAACAAACGCGCTGTTTTGAAATCATGATGCCATCTGAAAATCGTTGACTCACTCAAACATTTATCTTTGTTAGCCTTTTTCATTAAATCAATAGTTTCTGGAGCCATTTTAACCAAACGATACCAAATTTTTGTCGAACAACGCATTTCACTTCTTAACTCTGAATCACTCACCTCCATAGCTGTATAGAGAAATGCAGACGTACTTTAAACAATTGCGTAGTAACAAAACCAGAATCGTCTGCCTTGGCTAATAACTGTTGCCATCGGTACTTCCTTAATTCAGCTAGTCTTCTGCGTGGTTATTTCCCCCCTTTGTATTGTTGGCAAGTAAAAAAAAATTACTCTCAGTTTTTATGAAACGGCCTTTGTATATACGTAAGCAAAATGTTTTTTTTTGAAACTTTGAAAATATTAAGCAGTTTCAGTTGGATTTCGCATCCGTTGCTTTAGGAAAAGGAGAATTTCTGTTAGATTTATTAGTTCTATAAGCGCAATGTGCCAGAAAACGGGGAAAATTATTACTATGTAATTCCTAGTTCAGAGTTTCAAAATAAAATAAACACAGCACTCGTATTTCATCTTCAGCTGGTTCCAGGATATACTGCACGATGAATTATTCGGGCAATAGATATCCAAAAAATTGGTTAGCACTTCGATTGCAAAAGTTTATCATACCTTGTATAAAAGAATAATATAGAAATTTCAACTTAGGATATACACGATGCGTACGTACTGAGGGTATACAATGACTTTTTTTTAGAATGCAAGATAAAGATTCATTATGTTTATTTTCCTCCAAAATGTAGTCTGTTGACAGAAGAGGAAACGACATAGTGTAGTTTTGCAGTTAATTTCGTGCTTCCGGATTTGGAAATACACATGCTTGTTCATAATAGAAACAAAGGTTCTTTTCTCAAAAGTGGTCAAGTAACAACAGCAAAAAAATTTGTGCACGGTTTTAAAGCACAGAATAATAACAGAAGAATCAAAAGAATTTTGCAAGACTGCCATTTAATGGTGCTATTAGGAAGAACTAGCGTCTTAAATATGTCCACCCACGCATGTGTGCGGAGGATGTTACAGCTGGTTTCGTGAAATGCACACCATCTATTAATGTCACAATAGCCTGAAAGCTCTATTACAGAGGTGATGTGAGACCTATGATATCTTTTAGTCCTCGTTTTAGAGTAAAATTTACTTTGAACAATGTTATACAGGTGCTGGTGCGTGCAAAATTCATTTCGTAGTTCAGCAATTGCTGCTTGTTTGCTAAGAATCTGAGTTTCCTCAGAGAGTTAGGATGTGTATCAGTGTACAGAAAACATAATCGCAGTAATGAGCGGGCAATAATTAAGGGCAAAGAAAACAAGACGGATTGCAACTTGCTGACATGACCTGATTTCGATTTAACCCAAACATTATGTATACACACATATATGCAGTTTTATACTAATTGGCTGTCTGGGATAATAGATGCTTTTAGCGGAATCAGCCAACCATAAAGTTATCCGGTAGAACTCTATTTTTCACAGCATGCATCCTGGAAAGACAGTCGCAATAATTATTTATTCTTTTTTTGAATTGAGTAGGCTGCGCGTAATCAGCGATTTAACGTTCTTTAAACAGCATAGTTTCGAATAATCCTTCTCTATTCTTTTAGCTCGTCCAATGCACTTTTAAAGCTTCTCTTGTTGTGCGTTTCTAATGGAGAAAGTTATTTAAAATAGCATTCGTTCGTGCGACATTTATCATCGTGATTTTTGTAGTGCTTTCTCTGAGGGAAACTGTGAGACACGATTCTGATCTCTGAATGAAACTCGTTGATCTCGCCCACGTAATAAAGATCGCGATTAAACAGCATTTTTAATCTTCATACCACTGGAGAGTTATGTATAATTTAAAAAAAATATGTATTTTGAGCTATTGAAGGAATTAATCCCTTTACTGTTTAATATCATAACTCATTCAGAAACGAATGATAAAAAGTTCGAGCACAACTTTCTGTCATTTTGTAAATTATTTTCGCCTTCTAAGTGCGTGACTACATCAAAATGACAGAACACACAGTGCCCTTGAAACTAGCGGATAAAATTGCCTGTGAACATACAAATGTCACATAAGGACAGAGATCTCTTCTGTCGTGTATCTCTCTATTCTAAAAAAAGTAACTGCCGCCGCTGCTGCTGCTTGTGCCGCTGTTTTAGAAATTTCGCTACACTCTTGCTTTCCTAGCTCGCAGCGCAAAACGTATTGAATACCAAAATATGAAATTTGCACCGTTTGTAGAGAATTGTTTGGAAAACACGCTGAAATAAACCGTTTCCCGATTCTTGCGATACTTCAAGAGCTCTTGTATTTCAAAGTTAAGATAAGCAAAAAAGTGCTATCAGGTCGCGTTCCGGACACAATAACAGCAACAGAACCACGAAACTTTGTGGACATGTAGTGCCATGACCGAATGTTTGCACCTCGTTGCCCTTTTTCTGAATTTCGATCTAGTTTACAAGAAATTAAATTTCTAAATTTTACAAAATTCTCTATTTCGCGATGGGATCCATTAAAAAAAACGGATATATGGCAAACTATAAATCATAACGCATTGCAATTTTTACAGCATAGACTTACAACTATCGTCTCTTTTTTATGATTTGTTTTTTAAGAAAAAGTCATTTTCTCAATTTCAATCATTTTTTATAGACGCAAAGGAAAGGAACGAACGGCTTTGTCACCATGCTCTGCTTCACCATGGCTTTGTCAATGCTCTGCGTCAACGGCTTTGTCAATGCTCTGCATCAACGGCTTTGTCAATGCTCTGCATCAACGGCTTTGTCAATGCTCTGCGTCAACGGCTTTGTCAATGCTCTGCATCAACGGCTTTGTCAATGCTCTGCGTCAACGGCTTTGTCAATGCTCTGCATCAACGGCTTTGTCAATGCTCTGCGTCACCATGGCAGCAGGTCACGGGACCTGCTGCCATGGTGACGCACAGAATTTGTTATGCATATGTTTTGTTGGTAGAGCTATCTCAGTTGTTTAAGGTGGACGTCAAGTAATTTTGCTTCCTATACTTCCAATGAAAAAACTTCTGTACACATTTTCTTCACAATTAATGCGTTCCCAAGGATGAAAATTCTAACATCGATTAAAATAGCTTCATTTTATAACTTGGAATACTTAATATTTCCTAAAATATAACCATAATTATGCAATCCAACATTTGTTTGTCTACTGACAGCTTGCGCCATCTTTTTCTGGACAATTAATGCGTTCCCAAGGATGAAAATATGAACATCGATTAAAACAGCTTCATTTCATAACTCGGAATACTAAATATTTTCTAAAACAAAACCATAATTATGCAATCCAACATTTGTTTGTCTACTGACGTCATCAAAGAACAGGTCGCGCCATTTTTTTTCTGGTTCCAACACCACCAAAGGAGAAGTGATTGATTTTTAACATAATTATGGTTATGTTTTAAAAAATATTAAGTATTCCAAGTTATAATATGAAGTTATTTTAATCGATGTTAAAATTTTCATTCTTGGAAACACAATAATTGTGAAGGAAATGTGTACAAAAGTTATTCCATTGGAAGTATAGGAAGCAAAATTACTTGACGTCCACCTTACGGTTTAGCATAACGGTTTACGGAAATGCCTTTTGGACCGCTTTTGTTTTCCTTAGTGGTAAATTTAGTAAGTGCTATAAGTTCAAACGACAAAACTCCGACCTTTCCAAAAATTAACGACAGTAAAAAAAAACAACTCTGGAATTTTGGAAAAACAAGTCTTACTTGTTTAGACATGCAATAAAAATTGAAATTTACATGAATTTTCCAGTTTTTTTTCATGTGATATACTTGGAGATCGGACTGCAGGGTGCGAGCGCTACTCTGGAAACGAGCGTAGGGAGCCTAGAGGCCCAGACCCTAGTACGGTAAAAAAAGCATTCGCAAAGTTCTGTACATTTGGAGTTACGAAAAGTTGCGAATGCATCCGAATCAGATACATGTAGCATCCGATCTTTATAGAAACACTACAGTGTTACAAAAAATGCCATCACATTCCCGGGTATCCTGAGCATTGCATTAAAAAAAGTCTTGAATCAAGTTGGAAAAAGGGTGTTTTAAATTGCTACTTTAAGCAAATTTGACAACTGAAGTTGCCCTAAATAACATATCTATGCTCTTGGATATTGTTCTTTTGCTCTATTCAGGAAGTATGCAAATAATATTCCTAATGGATATTGATATGCGATGCTGAATATCGTGCGAGATAAAATACATAAATTTATTTTACATGTGGAAAGGTTTGTGAAAAATTTGAAAAATTAATTAAAATTTTGCATTAAAAAAGCTGGAACTGCATGCAGAATTTTGGTTATCGTTACAATTTGTAGGTGCAAAGAGCTTTTTGAAATTGACACTTTAGATGCATAGAAAATTTGTTAAGTAGAAATTTACCGGGCATCGGCACAATCTATCAGGAAACTGTCCGCCGTGAAAAGCAAGAAAGTATGGATAAATATTTTGCCTACAGACAAGAGGAAAAACCGGAGATGCAGAGGTAAAAGTAGTATTTTAAGCAAGCGTTTTTTTTATTCAATCACATTACATACATATCACTAAGCTGTTCTCTGAGATTCAGAGGTTAGCTCCAAAAAGAAATACAAACTTCCAGATATTTTTACTTATTGTTGTCGTATCAAACTTCTCCATTTACAGCAATCTTGACATACAACTCGTGCTTCACTAATATCCATTACACGCCGTACACAAGATCTTTTATACTTCATACTCATAATCTTTTTCTCATGCAGACACTCCTGAATCTGATCCACCCATGTCTTCCTTGGCCTTCCTCTGCCTTTCCTTCCTGCCACTTGGGCTGAAAAGATTTTCTTAGTAAGCATTTCATCACTCATTCTTTCAACATGACCAAACCACCGAAGCATATTGGTCTCCACCTTGCTAACAACATTTTGCTTCACATCACACAACTGCAACATATTTTCATTCCTCACACAATCAGATCGTGTTTTGCCACAAACCCCACGTAAGTAACGCATTTCTCCAGCACACAAACAACTCCTATGTTTCTTCTGCAGTACCCAGGTTTCACTGCCATACATCAGAGTAGGAACAATTACAGTTTCATACACAGCCATGCGGGACTCTCTAGAGAACCCATCATTCCTGTGAAAACCTCCCAGAGCAGCTATGACTTTCAAAGAAGAATTCACTCGCCTAACTGATTTCACCATCCAACTTGTTCTCTCTGTCAAACATGCTTCCTAAATACACAAACTCACTCACCTGGTCAATCACAGTGCCATTTATACTTACATTACATTCAGTGCTACCCGTTCCTCTCTCAAACACCATAACTTTGGTTTTTCCCTTATCTATACTCAGTTTGAATTCCATGCAAACTTCGTGCATCCGAGTCAACATACTCTGCAACTCACTTTTGCTCTCTGCCAACAGGACAGTGTCATCAGCATACAGCAATCTGCACACACGGATATCACCAAGACATAAACCACTATTATCTATTTTGGCCTCACGCATGCATGCGTCCATAAATATATTAAACAGCTTTGGTGACATTACACAACCTTGTCTAACTCCGGCACCAATGGAAAACCATTTTGATAAAACACCATTCACTCGTACACAAGCTTTACTACCAGCATACATGGCTTTTACACTATTAAGTAGATTCCCAGTAACACCATATTCATTCAATACCTTCCACAAAAGTGTCCTATTCACTCTGTCGTAAGCTTTCCCTAAATCTATGAAGGCAGTAAAAACTTTCTTCCCCACAGCCAGATACTTTTCAATCATCGTGCGTAATGCAAAAATCTGGTTAGTGCAGCCTTTACCAGGCATTAAAACCACTCTGAACATCCCACACGTTCAATGATGTAAGACGTCGTACTTCTAACAACCTTACCAAACACTTTCCCTGGCACACTCAGTAGGCTAATGCCACGATAGTTCTTGCATTCAGTCTGATTACCTTTTCCCTTATACAAGGAAACAATAATAGCATCTTTCCAATCCCGAGGGACCATTCCTATCTCCCAGCACAACTGGCAAATTTCAGTTAACCAGTCAATTATAGAGTCACCACCATATTTCAACATCTCTGCAGTTATGCCATCAACTCCCGGAGCCTTACCATTCTGAAGAGATTTTAGAGCTTTACACACTTCTTCTCTTTAGATCCCTCCTGTGCTTTCATCCCTCATTGTGACATCATCTGCGTCTGTCTCAGAATCATCTTTGCTTTCCTGATCTAATGACTCACAGAAGTATTCACCCCATCGGTCACTTAACTCATTGGGCTCCCATATCATTTCCCCAATCTCATTCTTCACACAACTTACAACTTTGTTTACCCTATTTTTCCCGAGTCTCATGTACTTCCAGAAGGACTTCCTATCTTTCTAAAAAGGCAGTTCATGCCTTTCCACTTTCTCTTTCCTATCTTTTGCCTTACTGTGGCGAACCAGCTCAGCAGCTTCAGGCTTCTTACAGCGATATTCATCCACAGAGACTCTACCTTGCAACATCCCCAAATAGGCTTCCTTTCTCTTTACTGCCTCTTCAATCTCACTATTCCACCAAGCATCACCTCTATTATTACCCACTATTGTGGTGCCACAGACCTCTTTAGCAGCAGTGACGACACAGTTCTTAAAACATTTCCACTTCTTTTCTACATCCCTCTCACCAGACTTTAGATCCTTCAGTCGTTCTCTGCGGTCAAAAGATGCCTAAAACGTTTCGTCTACCTCTAAAGTTATTCAAAAGATGCCTAAAACTTTTCATCTACCTCTAAGGGTAGAAAAGTCCTCTTTAGTTTGCTGTCAAGGTGAAACTGAACAAGATTCAAGCATTTGATATTCAAGGAAAACAAAATCAGCGAAAGATATGTACTTTCCTGCAGTTTTTCAACATTTGGTAAGTTTTTCTAGAATTCGATTTTTTCGGAGTCTTTGGAGACGTGATATGCTTCTATTGCATTATTTATTGCTGCCCGATCTTGGTTTAGAGTTTTAGTTTCCAAGAGGAGTCTAAACTAAAACCAGTAATTGACAGATCTTGCATTATTATAGCGTGAAACTTATTATTGGTACTACCAATGTGTTTCGAGCGAAATTGGACAGGAGATATTTTTAAACAGAAGTTCATTACTGAGATTTGGCATTATAGTTTTTGAAAATAAATAATTACAATTTTGAATATGAGTAAATATGCGCAAAAGAAAACAAGAAAGAAAAAACTGAATTCTAAGGTGAATGAGCACATATTTTCAGTAAAAAGCGTGTGCGTAATAATATGAAACGGAATATTGACTGAACACCTATTGGCCCTATGAAATCTTTGAGATAAATGTTTATAAGAAATAACAATATATGCTTTATAGAGCATACAGTCCTATGGAAACGAACATCTTTTGAATTAGTTACTTTGAAGCAGGGTAACGGTTCAAACAGAAATATCCGTTTGCTCACCCACAGAAAACTGAAGACCGTTATGAAATTTACGTATATAAAAAACTCCTATTGCTGTGTATTTGGTGAAAGGAAGCTGGAAAAAAAAAAATCCATGGAAAATGGCAACAGAAAATTCATGGAAAATGTTGTTGTTAAAAAGAAATGAAGCAGAAAAAAATATTTTTCGGTCTGGGTTTCAGAAACCGAACTGAACTGTGGTTGCATCTTGTCATCATTAGAAGCAGGTAATGTATGCACATCTTTATCATATTGACTGGTATCCCACGCAAAAGAAATTCTTTTAATCGAAATTTTATAAGCGAAGCTATGAGTCGGGATGCAAATATGCGTTTCCGACTATTAATGGCAGGACTGTGCATTATTGAAAGAGTATACAAAACGTATCGCATAATAGAAGCTACTCGACACAACTGGAATTTTTAAAAGTGGATTATTAGGAAAGGAGAAAATTAAAAAGATTTTAGCCCCTACAGGAAAACAACTGTGCGTTATATATATACACAACGTGCTCAGTTCTTCAAAGGGATTGGTACTCGGTACGAAAACAATTTTTTCAATTGTATTTTTAGAAGCGGAAGTGAACATTGCTTGCGGAAATATGCATTTGAGCCCACTAATTTATGAACTCTGACTTGTGAAAAATCAGAAAATATAAACAAAATGTTCCTCTTAGTGGAAGATACCCGAAGGAAAAAGGATTTTTCGTATCGAACTTATACAAGGGATAGCGATGAAAGCATCATATAACTTATGTTTTCCTCCCTAATTTTACGCCCCTAGTGCAAAAACTCTGCGTTGTTTGAGAGGAAAACGGATATGAAATGTTCTTCACTGCCAAGAGCATCGATCAAGAAGGGATTTTTTCGGGTTTTTAGAAGCGGAGATATTCCTGGGTATGGAAACACACTCTGACGCCTCTAGCGGCAGACCTCTGTATTACTTAAATGTAGAAACGCACGTCATCTTCTTTACATTGGAAACTATGCGACGGGAAATTTTTTTTCAAATATGACTTTTAGAAATACAGATAGTGAGAAGAAAGGTTGTACATGCACGCTGCATAGCTGGGAAAATGTACATAAATCTTCATTATGGCAAATGCAGAAAATTTGAGTTATCTTCAACATAGTGAATGACATCCAATGCAAAAGGAATTATTTTCTCAATTTGACTTTTAGAACCGGATATATAATCGCAAACAGAAATGCACAGTTACGCAACCTAAAGACAGAACTGTGCCTTATAAAAAAATTGGAAAATACGTGGTACATTTACAAAATGTTCTCTCTAGTGAATGCTGTCCTGCATAAATATAATTTTTCAAATCCTACTTTTAGAAGCAGAGATAGCATGGGGAACACAATATTCATTTTTACACCTCGCGGGGAAACTGTGCACTATTTTTAGTGCGAAAGTATGCATAAAATGTTTTCTGTGGCGAATGGTATCGTACCAAGAAATAATTTTTCGAGTTGGACTTTTATACGGTTGCAAATCGACTGCAAATAAAAACGCACATAAAGTACAGTTTTTCCCCCTAGTGGCAAAACTGTGAGTTATAAAAAAGATGAAAATGTATTAAAAATATTGTTCACCATGAGCGCTATGGACGAAAAAGCAATCTTCAAATCTGACTGTTGTGTAGTATTATACATATATGTAGAAAAAGCACACCCATAGCCCCTAGTGGTAAACGTATGTGCTGTTTGAAGTAAAAGGTGTGCGCAAAATTTGTTTCCTTATGAAAGTGTCCGAAGAAAAAGAATTCTGAAATCAGAATTTTAGAAGAAATGATATGGAATAAGTAAAATATATTTTGAACTGAAAAGCATTGTTTTTTTCTCTTGCTGAGTCCCACGCTGGTTACCGAGCGGAAAATATGCATAAAATTAATTCGCCAATTCGTCCGAGGTGGGCGCTAGTTCGGTTGCCGGAGATAAGACAGGGGAAGTGTGCTTGTTGCCTGGCGCTGGATCTGCCACTTTCCTCTACAAAATGACCGCAAATAAAGACGGTGCCCACAGACAGACGGACGGACCTAGTCCTATTACATTCACGTAACTTTTTTTTAAATGACGAGCGTCATAGCGTACTGATTTTCCAACGAATGGTGTATAGCATATTTTCCTTAGTAGGGAACGCCGCCCCGGTGGCGCAGTGGTCTGAGCGATGGCCTCTGATCATTCGTCCGAAAGGGGTCCGGGTTCGAATCCCGGTGAGGCATGGATGTTGTGTTTGTCTTACGGCACTGGCTCTCTCCCTTCCCTGGAACCAGTGACCCTAAATTAGGGACGGGCGACTGCTTATAGCCCATTGAGTTGCTCACGGTGGTCGTTAAACCTCCAATCAAAAAAAAAAAAAAAAAGAAAAAAAAAAGTAGGGAATGGGGTTTGTACGGCCTTTAAAGCGAGAAATACGAGCTATATTTCTTTTGAACGTTTCCTGCCTTTCATATTTGCTTCAAGGCTTCGTCCAATATAAAAACTTAACTGTTTCTTTCTTTAGTCGGCGATGTGATCTTTTAAAATGCTGGCGCAGTTAGAGGCATATAACCAGTCAATTCGAATGCTTAAGAAAATATACTGTCTTCAAATATTAAAGAAGATTATTGACCTAACCACAATAACGGTCTTAAATTTTCGTACTACAACTTATACTCTAGATTTCACTAAATATCTTGGGAGGGGAAGGAAGAAACTTTGAAATACGATGTGTTTCCAAGTGGCAAATGCGATTAATAGACATGATTGGTCATATTTCAAATACAACAAGGATAAGGCATACTGATATTCCCTAAACAGGAAGGGGAATTCGTACCACAAAATAATAGAACTAAAGCTGACGCAATCTGAATTCTCTTCCGGTTGATTTCTTTGAAGTGCTTCCATGTTGCAGAGAAAGTAATTGCAAAGAATGTAAACAAAAATTGTAAGATCCCAGTTCTAGTGAAATTTCAAGACGACGCTATTTTCTGGTTTCCTAGGGGTTGATGCCTTGGTGAAGGTTATTACTTTGCATTTCGATGCAAAAAAAGTGATGACAAGTAAGATTTTGCTGGATAGGAAAGGCGGCGAATGAAGAACATTTTGGAAATTCAAATAATATCGTACCAACGCCAAATTTACCTGAAGTAGCTTCCTTGTTAGGCAATAAATCCGAAAACTTTTTGAGGGCAAAAGAATGCGGGTATTGGGTTTAAATGAACAGAGTGCACTTATGTCTGAAGTTTGTTTGAAGTTTTAACGACCACCGTGAGCAACTCAATGGGCTATAAGCAGTCGCCCGTCCCTAATTTAGGGTCACTGGCTCCAGGGAAGGGAGAGAGCCAGTGCCGTAAGACAAACACAACATCCATGCCTCACCGGGATTCGAACCCGGACCCTTTTCGGACGAATGATCAGAGGCCATCGCTTAGACCACTGCGCCATCGGGGCGGCTATGTCTGAAGTCACCAGGACATCTAGTTTGCTGTCGTCGAAGAAAAGTAAACCGTTATCTAGCGGATCTGCGTTGTTATACAAATCTGAATCACAAGCTCCAAGAACAGAACGAACTTAAAAATACTTGTTGTTGAACAAAACTACATGTTGCTATGCTGATTTGTTGCATGCAATTGGATTCAGGTAATTTTCTTAAGTATGAGCTGGACAAATCAGAGCTAAAGAATAAACTGATCCCAGCACATAGAAGAGATTAAGGTATGGCTACTGATAAGCTCTAATTAGGAATTTAGAATTTTCCCCATCACTGAGAACTTCGTGTGATATTTCATGAAAATCATTTCTATTATTTCAACACTTTTCTCTTTGATCCCAGCAACAAGGAATTCAATTTCTTTCCGACCGAAATAATGAAGACCACCTTCCGTTTTGAACAAATTAAATACATTTGTACGGAAATTTAGTATAATGTACTAAATTTGTTACATATATATCATCTCTTCCTACCCAGACATCATCATCACCATTATCAGACCACTGCTGGATGAAGGTCTCCCCAAGTTTCTTCCACAATTGTCTGTCTGGAGCCAGTCTCCTCCATGTCACTCTGGCATGCTTTTGAATTTCATCCACCCATCTTCCACGTGATCTTCTTCTGGGTATTTTTCTGTTCCTTGATATCCAGTCTAATATTTCAGTTAGCTATCTATGGTCCGTTCTGCTAGCAATATGTCGAAACTATTGCCATTTCAGGGATTTTGCTTTGATCATCAAGTCTTCCACATTTGTCATTTTCTTGATCAACGACTTCCTTTTCTTATATTTTCTCGTTACCGCAAGCATACATTTATTTCTCTATACTCCTTTCAGTTGTCTGCAGCGTCGGTATGTATATTTTTAGTAAAGACACATGTTTTTGCTCCATACGTAAAAAACTAGAAGGATGCATTGATTAAATACTTTAAGACGTAAGGTAAATTGATGTTGACAGTTGTGCTGCTTTTTCCAAACGCTCCCCAACCAAGTTTTACGCGCCGAACAACTTCTTTATCAGTATAGCCCTTGCTTGATATATGTCATCCAAGGTAAATGTAAGTATCTGTTACCTATAAATTATTCCCATCAATCGCTAAATATTAATTTCTTGTAAAAGCACTGTACATCAGTTTTGTTTTCTGAAAGGTCGTTTCTAATCCCACTTCGTTACTCTTGTCATCAAGTTCTTGGATAACACTCTGCAGCTCTGAAGGGATAGTTTCAAAAATGACTATTCGATAACAAAACGAAGGTATGTTATATAATCTCCATTAATCTATTTTGCCGGTAGCCAGACAACAAGGTCAGACACGTGCGCGCGCGCACACACACACACACACACATGCGCGTAGAGTAATAAAACATCTGATATTTTGTCTGGCTACGGGCCTGCATTAACAGTGAAAATCAGATCCTTTTCAAACGGGCCATCGGTGTTAATTAGTACGATTGCCACCCGTTTTGTTCAGTTTCGTCATTGAAAAGTGACAATACTATATACACTCTCTTTTGAATGATAGCACTACTTTTTTCGCTGTCCGCAAAAATATCAAAACCACATTTTTTTAAATTACACCTAGTTCCAAAGTGTGCACGCAGAGTAGTACCACTGTGTCCGTCTGCCTGTCTTCGTTTTTGGGCACGACCTCTTCATTCGCTAATCGAATTAAAAAAATATTTTTGCGCTGGATAATAGTAATCATATAGTTGAGTTACGCGACAGTATAGCGGTTGACCGAACTTTTACATTTTACTGCTTTTTTCCATGCAAAATGCTTAATAGCTCAGTTTTCCAAGCTTTCGCACATCAACCAGATGGCTTTCTTAAGAAAGATAGACAGTTTCTGTCTATCTTCCTTGTCCTTTTATTCTACGCCAATAAATTCGTATTACTAGTACAGTTATATTACTTTTTACATAGTTGGTGTATAGTTCCTCGTTATTTAATTTGCTTGGCAGCTACTTTAAATTTTACCTTTCAACCTCAAGAATCTGTAGAGATGAAAGTATCTCTATCTAAAACTCCCTCGCACAACAACAAAAACAACAACAATAATAATAATAACAACAAGTCTGTGCTACCAGCCTACCTAGATGAAAATGGCACCACGTTAGAATCCATCCACACCGCTGTATACTGTGCCGCACTAGCCGCCACAAGACTAAACGGTGGAAATACCATCCATCAGAAAGAACCCATCAACCAGCAGGACAAAGAAGACTGCAGGGCAGAGTTGATGAACTCCAGAAGAAAATCGGCCAACTCACACAGTACATAAAAGGAAATAGGTCCAAGAAACTGGTAGGAAAAGTAAAGCTCATCCTGAAAAACCCCAAAGTCCACACCAGGTTCGAAAAACCAGCAAATGGAAGAATACTTAGACACGCTAAAACAAAGTCTACTAGCTATCAGCAAGAAACTAAGACGATACAAAGAGAACACACTGCGACGTATGGACAATAACACATTCGAAAACGACGAGAAAAGCTTCTATCGTAACATTACCGAAAAAGATATCAAAGGCGAAGGGCCGCCAGAATGTGAAGCGGTAGAAAAATGCTGGAGTAACCTCTATGCAAGGAATACGAACCACAACAGCAAAGCCGTATGGCTACAGCGGGAAAAAAGGACAGGGAGTCAATATCAGGAAATGGCCGACTGGAAGATCACAGCAGAGGACCTTCAGCAGGCCATAGCTAAGACTCACAAATCCAGCGCTAATCCCGAATTTTCTCACCCAAGGAGTAACGATATTAAAGGCTAAAGATGAAGACATAAGAAATCCAACCAACTATCGACCAATAGCGTGTCTACCTGCGCTGTATAAGATCCTAACAGCGTGCATCGCCAATCAGATAATGAGGCAGATAGAAGGACAAGCACTTATGGCAGAACAGCAAAAGGGATACCAACTAGACTGTAGAGGGTGCAAGGAATAGCTTACGATCGACGCTGTTGTAGGGGAGCAAGCTTTCAAGATGCACCGAAACATGTTCAAAGCATACATTGATTACCGTAAAGCCTACGATTTCGCACCCCACAGCTGGCTGATAGAGGTCCTTGAGATCTACAGAACAAGTCCTGTAATCATCAACTTCCTTAAAGCGGCCATGACAGGATGGAAGACAACAATCAAAGTCGAGAACATAACAACCAAGCCCATTCACATACGGAGAGACATCTTCCAGGGAGATTTACTTAGCCCACTATGGTTCTGCCTAGCACTCAACCCGCTGTCAACCATGCTCAACGAAAGCAAGTATGGGTTCACCAACAAGTGCAACAAAACGAACAAGTCTCATGTACATGGATGACATCAAGCTGTACGCATCATCGCAGAACCAACTCCAGCAACTAATCCGGATCACCGAGAGTTTCAACAATGGCATCGGGATGGACCAAGGAAAGCATGATTCACATAGCTACCAATTGAAGACAGGAGAACAGATCGCAGCTATGGAGGAAGGAGAAGTTTATAAATATCTTGGTATGCTTCAAGCACAACGCCTAGAACACAATGAAATCAAAAGCAATCTGACCGCCAAATATAATCAGAGACTGAGGAGACTAATAAAGACAAAGCTCAACGCTCTCAACATCACTCGGGCTATCAACACATACGCAGTTCCAGTCCTCACGTATTCCTTAGGAATCATCAAGTGGACCACAACAGAGCTTGAGAAAATAATGCGCAATACCAGGACAACCCTCACTAAACATTCCCAGCACCACCCGAAGTCAGCAATAGAAAGGCTGACCATTGGACGGACAGAAGGAGGACGGGGAATGATTGATCTCCTGGAACATCGAGACAAAGAAATCAGCAGCCTCAGAAAATACTTCCATCAGAGCAAGGGACCTTTTCATCAAGCAATAAACCAAGATGACAAGAAGAACACAGCCCTAGACTTCTCTACTCAGAACATAGAGATTGGAACGAAGCAGCCAAAAGAAGAAGCTTGAGGCAAGAACGTTCTACACGGAAGGCACTACAACGATCTGCAATCGGACCATGTGGATAAGACTGCATCCAATGTGTGGCTAACAAGCGGATCACTCTTCCCCAAGACCGAGGGATTCCTGATGGCTATACAAGATCAAGTTATAAACACCAGAATCTACCGGAAGCATATCATGAAGGACACGTCAATGGAAAGCGACACATGTCAACAATACCATCAAGCGCCAGAGGCCGTCCAACATATCACAGCAAGCTGCAGAGTCTTCACAAAAACAGAGTACATGAACAGGCACAATCAAGTCACCAAGATTGTCCACCAGAAATTGACAAGAAAGCACCACCTCATTACAACTGAGCCTGTCTCCTACTACAAGTATGAGCCAACAAAGCTTCTAGAGAACAACACCCACAAGATGTACTGGGACAGTTCGATCAGAACAGATACGACCATCTCCGACAATCAGCCCTACATCGTTCTGGTAGACAAGGAGAAGAAATCTACATACCTCATTGACATGTAGCCGTGCCCAACACGTGCTACATCCAGAAGACGCACGGAGAGAAGCTGTCAAAGTATAACCACCTACTGTACGAAGTCAAAGAAATGTGGCATATGGAGAACGTCCCCACCGTCCCCTTAGTAATATCAGCCACAGGAGTTGTACCTAAGACCATTCACAGCTCTATGCAGACACTAGACGTACAATCTAACACCTACATGGAAGTACAGAAGGCAGCTATGCTTAACACTTGTAGGATAGTAAGGAAGTTCCTGGACAACTGAGAGAAAGAAATATCACTTCCCAGACTTGGTACGTCGTACCCGTCCCGGAAGGAAGAGAAGAAAGACCTCAGGATGAGGTGGAATCTCATCTATAATAATAATAATAATTCAACTTCGTCATTCTTCGGGTTCACATATCTGACGATATTTCAATGTACTTCGTCATTTAAAAATCTTCAGACATCTGAACATTAATCTCTATTTCTGAAAGGCATTCTCCTGTTTCGTAAAGAATCATCTCCGCATTAGATTTTTCTTTTCTACTTTAAAGCGTTTCATTAACGTTTAATGTGAGTATTCTTGGGTCACCCGGTGAGCGAGTGGTCAGAGGCGTAGGTTTCTGAATAGCCCTCTGCACTGAGCTCGGTTTCGAATATCGCATAAGGTATGAGTGATGTGCTTGTTTTACGGTGCTGGATCTCTCCCTTCCTTGGAGCCAGTTATCCTAAATTAGGGATGGTTATATAATCCTCACAGTTGCTCACGGTGATCATTCACCCCCTTCCTCCGAAAATATAAGGAAATAATTCTTTTCAATTTTGCAAAAAGATTGACGACTTTCCATTCGTCCTGATTCAGTTTTCCCCGTTATTTACAAACGGTTTTCTGCATTTACATTTGCAATTACTGTTTAATCTTTCTTCCTTACTGATTGTTCGGCCTCAAAATATATGCCGGTGGACGTGGCTTGATCTTCACACAGTGTTACAATTCGTTCTGCTTCTAAAACTTTCTAAAATACGATTTTCTTATGAGAGCAATGATTTTCATAGACGTAATTTCTCCATTTTGTTTTCTCTAAAATACATAGATGAGTAAAAGTGAAGTCGTGTGCTTGTTAACGATTGGGATATGCTATAATTCACGTAAGACAAGAGTCATCCTGAAAAATTCCTGAAGTCTATAAACTTCGCCCCACCTTGTAAAAAATCAGCAAATTAATTTCCAGATTTTCAAAAAAATGCGGTTGTAGCTTGTAGAAAGAAAAATTCTGCAAATACCATATTCGTTAAGTGTAAAAAAGCGAGGGTTGTGTCGAAAGTAATGCAAAAGTGGGCATAACTTTTTTATTAACTGATGGAGGTCGTTCGAATTGCTCATGTTGATAGAGTAACTCTTTCTCTATACAGTGGTACTACTCAACATAGTCTCCATCACAAGCGATACATTTGCGCTATCGTTAAACCCAACTCTCGAATCCTCTTTGAAAAAATTAAGGTGTGGATGGTTGTACCCACTTCTTTACAGCCACTTTCACCTCGTCTGTGTCATTAAATCGTTGACCTCGGAGACTGTACTTCATTGGACCAAACAGATGGAAGTCGGAGGGCGTCAGATCTGGGCTGTACGGTGGATGGTGTTGCCAAAGATGTGCGTGGTCTCGCATTGTCATGGTTAATGTGGATCCTTTTCAGATTCTTGTTCTGTCTCTTCCTCCTTATAGTTTCTCTGAGCTTCTTGAGTGTCTCAATGCCCCTAGCTGGTCACGGCACGGGCACATTCCAAAACATAAAGCAGAATGACACCCTTGTCGTTTAAAAAAACAGTCACCGTGACTTTCTGTGCTGATCGCTGGCTCTTGAACTTCTTAGCCCTTGGTGAAGAGGTGTGACGCCATTCCATGAATTGACTTGTCGTTTCCGGATCGTAAAAATACGTCCAGGTTTCATCCCCTGTCACCAGATCGGAAAAATCATGTCTTGATTGGCTTCAAACGATTTCAGCAGATCAGAGCAGACTTCCACCCTTCTCTCCTTCAAATCGGGTGTCAACTGACGAGGTACCCACTTTGCACAACACAATTTTCAATACCCTAAGTCTACCACCGTCTTCTGTATGGCATTGTGACCACAGTTGTGCAACAAGCTCACGGATTGTGACTCGTCTCTCCGTGCGAATCAATTCATCCACTCGCTGATGATTCGTACCAGTGACCGCTGATGTTGATCTCCCACTGCGTGGCTTGTCTTCAATGCTGGTTTCCACTTCTTTAAATTTCTTCATCCATCTGTGCACATTGCTCTTGTCAATGGTGTCATCTCCGTAAACATTCTGTAACCATCTGTGGATGTAGGACAGCTTGCACTCTTCCTTCGTCAAGAGCTCAATGACGGCACGTTGCTTCTGCTTGTTATCCATTATTTACCTGCAATGAGGAAGAAGGTTTACTATAGAGGGAGAGTTACTCTACCAACACGTGCAATTTGAAGGACCTCTGTCAGTTAATAAAAATTGTATGCCCACTTTGTATTGCTTTCGGTACAATCCTCGTATTGTGAACCATTTTCTAAGCACTTTCCAAAAGTTTCAGATTATTTTCCAATCTTGATATCTCTGCGACGATTTATTTAAAACCAAGAAATTCGTGATTTCTGATATTGATGCCGTATTACAAAACTAAAAAGGTCTTCTAGTAGTCAAAATCATTTTTTTCCATGAGTTTTGTTTAAAAAAATTCGCACTTTGAAGAAATTTCCAAAATGTAAAGCGGAGTAGCTTTTATTTTTGATCTAACAGAAAATAAGAGCGAAGCTGTTCACCCACAAGCAGCGTGCCTAAAATACCACTTTAATTTTCTCAGTTCTTTGAATCTTAATCGTCTGAAGTGTGAACAGATTAAACCACTAAGAAGCGATTGGATCCTGTACTATTTTTCGGGGCCGAAATGGTTTCTCAATAACGGAAAACTTTTTGACGCTCTATCAAACATTTGCCCCAACTCTTGTGGTGTGGTGGAAATAAAAAAGTTTTGTTTCTCTGTAACTGAAGTGTAAGTGAAAATAATAGTTTCCTCCAAAACTGTCAACATTCAGAAATTATTTGGAATTTATGAACTGAAGTTTCGAAAGTTTAGTCATGCTTATCGGAAAACAAAGAAAATTTCTAGCTGAAGTGATGTTTATATAACAGCTTTAAAGAATTTCCCCATGCCAATGAGCAAGTAAAACGAAAAAGAATATGGAAAATCTATATTTGTCAAAATTAGGAGTATTTCGACCTTTGTCAGATAGGAAAAGTACTTTTATATCCACATGAAGTGATATTTTCACAGGATCATTTAAAAGTTGAACACTTTTATGGCTGTTAGCTATTGTGCAGTGCTAAGAGACGAAACAAGTACAAAATTTTACCGCTGCAAAAAATTCACATTTTTAAGATCTGCAGCATCCGAGAAGAATTTTCGAAATATTTTCAAAAATGAAGTCAAAGGCAGATGTGCGGCAGACAAAAGGTTATTGCATTAAGGAAATAGTAACACAATAATACTAATCCGATTTATTGGCGTAAAAAATATACACATAAGCGTTTCCAAGCTTTCTCACATCAACCAGATGGCTTTTTCAAGGAAGTTAGACAGAAACTGCAAACTGAATAATAGAACGCTTTAACAATTTGAACGCGGGAACTTTACTTGACAATAAATAGATACGACGTTATATTCATTTAAAGATACGAGGCATCACGTTGGTTGCGCACGCGGTATCCTGGTAGGGAAAAGGCGTTACTTGAAGAACTGGTTCCAAATTCGTGGCAACTCAAGTGAGACGCTATCATTGCAAGTATCGCTGTTGGTAATGATCTCCAAGGTTTCCCAAATGGCTGTACATTTAGGGGTAGAGTAGGTAGCTAATTTCTTTATATCATCCCACATAGGAGTAGCGGACGTAAATTTAACTTCTCTGGATAGTGCCGTGGCTACTTTACCGTATTTTGTATCCCTTTTATGTTCGTTGACTCTGATTCCGAACGAACGCTTGGTCATTCCAATGTAGTATCGTTTAGAGCCGTCCAGACACTGAGAGGGATCGCATAAACACCTGCTTCGCTGGAGAGAGGTGGTTTTTCACTATTTCTCTTTAGTATATAAAGATGCAGGAGACCTTATACCGACGCCGTAGTTCATCTTCTTTAGGGCGTTCTTGAGTTTGTAAGACACATTTGGTATGTAGGGAATTGAGCCTAAATATCGAAGCTGCGGCACAAGAAGATCAGAATGTTTCACCCTGGCTTTTTGGATAAAGTTACGTATTTGATTCAATGAATATCCTGCATCAGTGGCCAACTTGATGGCTCTTTCGATTTCGTGTTGTCTAGAATGGGTGTCAGAGGAAACGGCAAAGGCTCTTCGAATTCGAGAATGGAAAATAGCCGTTTTGTATTCTGCGGGACATAAAGAGCTGAGGAGCATCAGGGTGGGGACCGACGTGGGTTTATAGTAGACTTGTGTACCGAGGCGGTTGTCAGGTAATTTTCTCAATAAAACATCCAGATAAGGTAAAGCGTTGTTATGTTCAAGCTCCATCGTAAAATTGATCGTAGGATGTATATCATTGATTTTATCAAGTAAAATTGGAACAATCTCTTTTCCGTGAGACCACACGAAAAATACGTCGTCGGCATAACGCAGCCAGGTGGTAGGCCGTGGGGTAATGCTGAAGAATATATTCTGTTCAATGGGGCGAAGTATTGCTCCTGCAAGGACGAGTGAAAGTGAGGATGCCGCCCCAGTGGCACAGTTGTCTAAGCGATGGCCTCTGATCATTCGTCCGAAAGGGGTCCGGGTTCGAATCCCGGTGAGGCATGGATGTTGTGTTTGTCTTACGGAACTGGCTCTCTCCCTTCCCAGGAACCAGTGACCCTAAATTAGGGACGGGCGACTGCTTATAGCCCATTGAGTTGCTCAAGGTGGTCGCTAAACCTCCAATAAAAAAAAAAAAAAAAAAAAAAAAAAAAGTGAGGATCCCATCGGAGCGCCATTATTCTGTTTATATACTTGTCCTTGGAAACTGTAGAAGCTAATATTAGTGACCAAGTCTATTAATTTGAAGATGCTGAGGCATGGCTCCTGCCTATATGAAATACTAGATTTGATATGGCCTCATTTAATGTTCTGATAGCTTCCGGAAAGGGTAATGGGAAACCACGTCCAAGCTGCTGATAATGTCGCCTGGTAGGACAGTGAGTTGCCTGGCTTTCGTTATACAATCCAGAGTTGAATTTACTACAAAGTCCGATTCAGGAAGGAAACTTCGCAGGAATTTGGATAGTGCTTTTTCTGAATGGTACGTTGGTGTAGACGTCCTGGATACGATGAGTCTCAATGGGTTTCTTCGCTTATGGTGCTTGAGTCTTCCGAAGAGCTTTGGGATCTGAGGTCCTGGTGGTAGTATGGCGGCTTTCCGCAGATCGTTGGAATAGCGAGTGACTGGGCCGCTATTTGTACTTGCGCAATTTTATGCTTTGCGATACACTGCAAAATAAAATAAAATAAAATTTAAAAGGAAACAAAGAAAAAAAAAGAAAAAAAAAAAGAAAACAACCGAGCACAGCGCCATTAAATTTAGCTAGCCAGATAAGAAGGAGAGATCTGCTCTTAAAATCAAAACCAACAATGCTTCGAATGTTGATTCTACACTTATCTGATTGTGAGATAACTATAGACCTGCAATGTAATATTATAAATTAAGATATACACTGCTGCACGAAATCGTAAAATATATTAAGATTTGTACTAATTTTGATGATATATAATCCTCCCATAACGAAGAGAAAAAAACAATGCAAAAATAATTATGATCAAGTAACTTTGTAGGCAATGACTTTAAAGGGTTGTAACGTACCAGGAGATGTGACGTACCTGCCAGAAGGACGCACACGACATAAAGGCAGATAGGAATCAGAACAAATGCCCGCGTAGCTTAATTGGTAGAGCAACTTATTCCGGAATGAGTGGACCCGGGTTCGAACCCCGGCGCGGATAAAAATGACGGAGAAATTCACTTCGTTATAATGGCTCCCGAACTATCCGGATGACCCGACCGTTCAAAATCTCGCATTGGTGTGATGTTATTTCCACACCGCGAGATAGGAAAAATATGAGCAGCACTTCGAGAAAGAAAAATAAGGGGGAGATGATGTAACGTACCAGGAGATGTGACGTACCTGCCAGAAGGACGCACACGACATAAAGGCAGATAGCAATTAGAATCAATGTCCGCGTTGCTTAATTGGTAGAGCAACTTATTCCGGAATGAGTGGGCGCGGGTTCGAACCCCGGCGCGGATAAAAGTGACGGAGAAATTAACTTCGTTATAGGGTATTTCTGATCCTAAAGCATGCTGAAATTCTGACAAACGTAGAAAAAAAGCACTTTACCTGAAAAGAAATATTAAAACATTAATTTTGTAATACGTAGAGCAAGACCTTAGTTCCACAAGTACTTCCGAATATGATCAGAAATTACAGCTGGCAAGACTGGAATTTCTCCCAGACACCTTCACCTCTTTTCGTTAAATTTCGTACGCCATTCTCGAAATAGTGTCCACGTGGTGGATGATTCTCGGACTTCATTCGCATTAAAAAGCAATCACTGATTGTGTCATATGATGCGCAAGTAAAGAAAACGCTTTGCTTGCCTGTCAAGTCATTTCGAGCTATGACATAACAAAAAAACTAGAGGCTGAATAGCCGGAGTCCTCTGTGGCCTTATGGCTACTATAAAAAGCTTAAATTCTCCCACGCATTAATTACTGGACATAATCGTTTTTCACAGACATGAGAATATTCATATTGCTGTCAAGAGTTTTTTAAAGACTCGAAATCAACGAAGTTTTTGGCATTTGACTAGAGCAACTTAAGTAAATGGGATTAACAGTTGGCTTTTAATAGCACGAATTTTCAAATCGATTATTATGTGTAACCAAATTTTGTCCGTCCAGGAAAAATACATACCAAGTTCACTCATTTTTCATTTAAATAGAATCTGGTATTCAGTGAAGAATGACTATCTCTGCCTTAGGGGAGAATTATCGTGAATAATAACCAGCCATATTTACATTCACCTTGGGAATATCAGAAGCTTCGTAGGATTAAATAATTTAATAGACTCTGAAGAGACTCCACCTTTTCTTGATATTCCGGGGAGACGAACCAGTTCAACTTGTCATACTCTAGTAGCTCAGTTGCTCAAGGCACTTTCAGAAAACACATTTTACGATATCATCAGAAGTTCAATCACATTGGTAAGTTGGGTTTATTTTATTACCTTCTCGGTAATAAGTCTGTACTATTTCGAATGATTCGCATGATGAATTAAGTGCCTACGAAATGCCTAGATGCTATATGTTCACAAGAAGATGTAGGAGGGACATTATTTCAGAAAGTAAAATTTCACCTTGCTTAAAACAAGACGTTTTGTTAATGCCGACTCAGCCACAGAAATACAAGATCATTGTTCTTCTTTGCACTCTGTCTGTAAATGCTCTAATGGCAAAATAAAAAAAAAATACTTATTTTCTCTCTCATGTTTAAACCGAAGTCTTCAAGTATTAAGCTTCAAGACCCGTAAATCCCTGTGCTACAGCGTACAAAGCATAGAACAGATGAGCAATTACTTTTCCTTCGTTTTTTAATTTCGTCTTTCAAAAGATGTGTGAAGTTTAATATTGTAATCTCCCCAGAAATCGCAATCTGTTAGTTTTGAGAACACGAAGCTCATCAATATTTTCAGGAATATAGTATATACCAATTTCTGCTCTAAAGTCAAAGCACATTTTTCTGACAGTGAGGAGGCAGCCAAAAGCGGCCAGGTCGGCGCAGGTTTCATGATTTCGACAACCAAGCCAGCTACCCTAGTTAGTGTGATCCATGAAAAAATTGCAAGTTGCTCCCCCCCCCCTTTTTTGTTCCCCGGACCCTATGCAATGATTGTTTTGTTGACATAAAATAATGGTTCGAGTTTACAGAAGGCATCCAAGCTTTTCCCCAATCCAGCATATCGGGGACAGAAAATGTAGATTCCATTTTATTACAATTATCCTTTTGGTTCATCTGTTGTGGAGGAAAATGTAGCTTTTTTTGGTCTTCTAAGAAACCATCAGCATCTGTGAATAGGCGGCAGGTCTCTTCATTTCGGTTGCACTTTCACCTCAAAAGATATCTGATATCGTGTAGTTTCTTGAAATTTTGAGCCCAGTCCCTGTTGACCTTAAAATCATTCTGACTTAATTGCTTACGAAAGACTAGCATTTTCTCTTATGATGAATCATCACGTCGACAAAGTTTTACCTCTACACTGAATAATCTATTTCATGAAACATTCCTCAATATCCAGGTACCCTGCGCATTTCATTCCTTTTCTTTTGCATTGGGTTCCCTTAAAAAAACGCCTCTTAATTCTTTAGAATATTAGAAGTGCACTACTCGGTATTCCAAAATCTTTTGAATTTCAGTTTTCTTCTTAATACCGCCTTCGACAGCTTTTATGACTTTAACTTCATCAGCGATCGACAATTTGACCAACTTACGTTTTGAAACCACAAGTTTCAAAAGAGAAAAAAATGAACGAAACAATTCTTCACTTTATGCAAAACAAGAGCAGGAAACACAAATTTAACATAAGCTACCACTGAACACATCTATCTATTAAGTCGATTCATAAAAGGTGTGTTCAAAATTCATAACGAATATTAGCTAAAGATCCCCTTTGAACTCTTGCAGGTGTAAATTAAAGGCGCACGACGTTAAAGGCGGCAGGATTAGTTTTGCCCCGTTTTCAAGGTTAAAGCGGTTAGTTTAGAAAGCTTTCTTCCGTTATCTGTTGTATTAAGTTACTACAATATCATTATCCGTGCGGGAAATTATCATTATCTTGCGGGAAATTTCACCCTTCCCGAGTTATCATGCATTTCGTGTTGTTAAAGTTCGAGTTATCAAGAACCCACTTTATTCAACGGAAGCACGAAGAGACGAAATTTCAAAACATAGCAATACGTACCGAAGTGCATTATCAACAAAATACATATTTTGACTTCTACAGGTAACCATACATACCAGGGACAGTGTTACCGAATTGTACGGCACTAGAGTTACTCATGTGTGGCATTACGTTATTAGATATTTCGAATTATTTTTCCAAAAGTGTAGCAGCTCTAGGAACATTATGCTGCACAAAATACTTGGAGGAACTATTCTGGTCAGTAAACATTCAAATAAATTTCTGGAAAGATTTATTCTGCACATAAGAAAGATATCTGGACTGATTTTTATAATGATAACTTAAAATAAAAACAGCTTTTTAAACACTACATCAACATCAGATTTTTGAACACTTCGGAGAACGCCAAGTTCTGGAAAGATTTAATTGAGTTGTTTAGGAATGTTCATAAATGTAGAGGAACAGATGATTCGAATTAAAGAAAAGTAAATAACAGTGTGTAAATGAATTAATATCTAAGAATAGACGTTCACAGTTTAATTGTTTTCCAGAAAAATCTTTAGTTGTGCTTTCCCACGGTGTTTATTAAGCGTTTTAAAAATTAGATGTTGTATGTATTTTTAGTCACAAAAAATTTGCAAAACGTGCCAGTAAGGTCCCAGCATTAAAAAAAGAAAGAAAAAGGCATGTTGTAAAATAATCTGCGTATTTCTCAACTTTGCATTAACGGTATTTTCACACGATATAACCTCTTCGAATATAGAGATTCGTTGTATTAATGCCTTCTTTCAAAGAATGGAAAATAAAATTAAATAAGAGCACCAGAACACAATAGTAAATTTAATGGCATTAATTGCAAAAGCTATTATATTGTAGGAAAAGTTTCCGATGTGTGCTAAGTCTGCTAAAGTGAATGCAAAAGACAGGCAACAAGCAATGCCTGGAAATTACCGGTTTTTGCTGTAATTTCGAGTTATTCTGGAAAGCAAACTGATAAAGTTTTCCAGCTAGTAGTAAATTAGTGTTTTTACTCATTACATGTTTCATTTGTCTTCATTTTTCCTCTCTCAATCTACATAATCTTCAGATTTGTCGAGCGTAGATGAGCCGGACGAATGTGTCTTGTGTGACGTGTTAAACTCTGTCTTCGATCGGAATCTAAGATCCCACTATCGTTCACGCAATTCTCATCTCAGCTGTTCTGTTTCCCAAATATATTTCTATATCATTCAGGAAATACAATTTCTTTTACTAGTGCTGATGCGTAAAATTGATTATTTTTCCTCGTTCTTCAGAAATCGTTCCAGGGAAAAGCAGCTACACTCATCAAGGGGCGTAGAGATATGATATGTAATTAAAGGGTATGTGCACACATCAAGTTAAAAAAGAAAAAAACGAGAATATACGAAGACTACTTAAAAATTACGGTCCATGTTTTTGTCACTAACATGCTGATCAGTTTAACAACGATCCTTAGTTATATCAAATGTTGTTATCGTCACGCTTTTATTTCCTTTATTTGTTAGACTCAAAAGTATGAAGTGTCACTGTAGGGGTTTGCAGATGAGACATTGTTTCGCATAAAAAGAGTTCTAAATGCGCTCAAGATAAAAAATTATTTAATTGATGGTATCTGTAGCTACAGAGGATTGAATGCGCAGATTGAGGAAAAAGAGAAAAACTAAACAGTAGGAAAAAGATTGTATTTCTCACATGATAAGTCCAAAGTATTTTAAAGCGGAAGTTTAATTGTTGGAATGATACGTAAATTATAAAAAAGGCAAGTGACTAACTTTTAATTTATGCATTCTATAATTGCTTTTTCCTCTACACACATGAGCATATCGCACTTCCGAACTTTTGCTGATGGGTATGAAGATTTTGCATGTTTAGCTGACACGCAGTTGTCATTGAAAAAAATTGTTACTACATAAGCACCTTAACTTTTTTCTGAAGTATGCAAAATGTTAGCAGTACTTTCATGCTATTCTTTTATACAAGTTATTCATATATCAATCAGTGCCACAATTCAGAAATCAACTTAATTCCTAATACAGAAAAAATGGTCTCGTACTTTAATAAAAGGTGAAACGAAGTTTGTTGGAACATGTAAGAAAGGTAATAGGACGTGATATAAAATTTTGATCCTTTGCTGGCTCAGTGCTAAAAGCAAATATTTCTTCAAGTATTCAAGTTTTAATCTCAATAGTGTTTATAAGTGTGAAGAAGGTCAAGTTGCGGTTCCCATGACAACAGCAGCTATGATTGTCAAGTTCAGACATGTGTTGAGTTTACTCATGTTTCCCAGGGCAAAACAGTACCCGTATGTTGATGTGAAATCAATCTAGCAAGCTTAGAGCTGGAGGATAGGACGGAGGTGATAATGTTATTTCCATGTACAAGCGGTATCTAGTTTTCGATTAATAAAAATTTAAGCTAGGGAACAGATTGTTGTGCAGCTTAGAGAGAGAGAAGCTTGAAGCTTTACTTAAGACCGAATTACATATTTTCCCACTTACACAGCGTACGGCTTTCCTAGAATTAATCGCTGACGAGTTATTATGTGAATACTGAAAATTATTGCTAGTGTATTGTTCCTTCACCTATTCTAGACGAAATTCGTTTCATTTCGACCTCGTTCACGGAAGAAACATCCACTTAAAACGCTCCACCTGAAAACAGAACAAAACAAATAATAAAAAAATAAAAAATAAAAAGCATACAGGCATGGAAGATTCCTGTATTTTAAATATTGTAGCTCTACTTTCCAGTTAAACAAGGTTTCAGATGCCTTGCATCGTATAGAGCAATGCCGAAACGGCTTTCACTGAGACGGTCATGGTTTTGATTTAGCGTGCCAAACGAAGTAGAATGTAATTTGTTGGAAATAGCCAGCTACTATTGCCCCCTTCCCTAACCCCCAAGCTGTCGATCATCATATTCGCCAGTTCCGATATGAATTACAATTTAGTCATTTTTGTTTCAATTAGCAAATGACAACAGCAAAGAATAAATGAGTAAGTGAAAGGGGTACTGCGATTTTTTAAAAGTTAGACGCCCGAAATTTTGATATTTTCCCATTAATTTAGTTCTTTTTTTCCGATTTTAGGTATTTTCTGCTTTGATCACACACGCAAGATTATTTGATAGCCATTGGAGAAGGGCTGCATTTTAAAATTACTCTCATTTCGAACTTGGGTCTAAAGACACGCTTCGGCAGAGACAAGGAACGCTGCTCTCCGTCCGGCCTGACCTCTGAAGGCCTGCAGAAAATGCTGCTGCCCGTCTGGCTTGACCTTTGGAAGCCTGTATGAAATGCTGCTGCCCGTCCGGCCTGCCCTCTGAAGGCCTGGAGATAATGCTGCTGCCCGTCCGGCCTGACCTCTGGTGGACTGTATAAAATGCTGCTGCCACCTCGGAGTCCGGTATGGAACGATGTTGTCCGTAAATGCTACCGTTGGACATCATGACTCCGCATCACGAATTTAAGTGGTTCATTTTATATGGATAGATAGATATGTGCTTTAAATCACAGATAGGTAGGTGCATTAAATCTGGAGGGAAGTGCGAAGAGCACAGAACTGTGAGTGTTAGGTGGTATTACGAAAGCGTCTTAGGATCCCGATATTGGAAATGATTGTCAGTGCGAAATAAAACACTTTCCCAGTGACTGCAAAACAGTAATGCCTCAAAATTTCTATGTCGGTAAATATCTAAGTTTAAGTAAAGAAAAAAAACGTCAGAATGTATTCATTACTCAGCAACCAAATCTTGATTGACGTGGGAGGTTAACAGACCAAAATACTCGACCATTGGACGACAGAAAATGATTTTGTAAAACTCTTGTGAAACGTGGATGTGCATTCATAAACAAATTGCGAATTCGAGCAAAAGAATATGAAAAGTTCATGACTATTCACTGTTAGAAGTATGACGGGTTACAAGGTTGAAAAAGTCTCTGGAAATAAGATTTTGAGCATTTGTTATTGCAATCAGATGAACATGATGGTTACGAGTTCAATGAAATCTCTGAAAAAATTCGTGTAAATACAGAGGCACACCAACAAAGCGGATACGAAAGGCAGGGTTTTTTTGATTTCCTTTTCTTCTCAGACCTCAATAAAGAGCATGGAGAAATAGAACAGTCTCCATCCTACTCCTCTGAATTGGGCATTTCAGTGTTTAATTTTCTTTCTAGCACAGCAGTTCCAAGCAACAGAAACTATAACGAAACTTTCAACTAATGCAATTATTCTGATTCCCAATACACATTTCCTGACTGAAGAAAATAATAAAAGTCACAAACTTATTGTTTTTTTGGACAGCTACCCACCTGTGTTCAGCGGGTAGTAATTTCTGCGAAACCCTTTAGGGGAAAAAGCTGGAGTTACAGTGCGTGAAAACGACAGAAACTGCTCACGCAATGTGGGCATCCAGTTTAACGACCACTTATGTGATCAGCCTTTTGTTCATATTCAAAATGTCTGGACAATGAAATTTGCTTTCTGTTGTCTTTTGGAAAAAATGCGCCTTATTTGATATTTTGAATTTCAAAAACTGATATGAGAGTGTGGTTTAAAGAATAAATTTTTGCGCCCTTAATGTAGCAGGCTCATAATTTATTAGGGTCGTTCAAATGAAATGGCAACGGTAGCATAGAAAAAGGCGCGTGCGCGTGCGCGTGCAAGGCTTGCAGTGGAATACGATTGTTTAACGAGCAGCTTTCGTTTTGCTGAAAGTATTGTTGCGATCTCGTGGGTCGTTATCCCACCGTTGACCACCAAAATGTTACGATACCAGGCCGAGCTAGGTTATGCATTCGCCGCTCGCCACCAAAATGTTACGACAGTGGGTCATTATCCCACCGCGGTCAATCAATTTAACAACAGTAGCCGAGCAATTAGTATATTTCTTCTCTGAGATCATTCGACGTGGTTCTTGGCGCGAAAACTGTATTATATGGGCATACACTTAAACAATTTTAACCAATCACATGCGTACACATAAATAATGTGTTCTATGGCTGCGCTGACTGCCTAAACAAATATTTAATTGGCTATAAAAACATAACAATGACACACCTATGAATAAAATTTAGCTGTCTTCTGAACATAAGTATTGGGTCAACTTTGACCTAAATCAGTTCTGCTGATAGTTTTAATGAACTTAAATTCCGCAGTTCAGTCTTACTATTTCTCAGCTCAGTCCTTGCGATATATTAGTTCAGTTCCTCAACTAATTGCGTAGTGGATGTAACAATAAAAACAAAATATTTCTACCTTCATGGATGCTGTCAAGAATAAATCCAAATTGGGATTTAACTTTTCACCTGTGTATTCGTTAGGTATCCAAGCCACCGCTCTTACGCTATCAATTTTCCTTGCGCCGCGCCGGCTTTATCCCGTCGCACTTACCCGTAGAGGCTGCGCTGCTTACGTAGACACACACACACATACACATATGGTGCATCGCTTCGCCCCGCAGGACCAGAGCGCTTCCTTCGCCGCTTCAGGGAGAGGATGGTGATTGCACACTGCCGTAGTTCGACTCGAACCCGAACTTCGCTTGGCTTCGCTTCACATTGGAATGACCACTGTCCACTCGCAGACTTCTTAATTCTTCTGTAACTTTGCTTTCATTGGGCCAACCAGTCGCTAATTTCCATTATGCTCCCAGCCTAGAAATTGCTGCTTTATCACACGGATTTAGGCATTCCGCTGTCTTTATGGAAAACTAGCATCCCCATTTGCCTCGAGTTGTCTCCATTTCTTACCAAATGCAGGGAGTTTCGCTCTTCATTGCCCAATTCATATAGCAGATTCAAGGCATCCAGCCCAGCCTTTCACATCGGAGAGCGTACAGACAACTGAACTTTCTTCCTTATTTTCACGCTAAGTGCGAAATTTTATTTTTCTGCATGGACCACACAGAGAGCAATTGTTCTCGAAAATGCCCCAAAACAATCGACGAATTTACGATTATTCGCTAAACCTTTTGTCCCCCATCTTCATTCATTTCTACTCAAGTGGTCCCTCTTCGAAATGTAAATCCTTCCCTGTTTAGACTGGCCGTCAGCTGCAACCTTCGATTTATGACCTAACAGAGCTATTCTGAGACCACCCAGCCAGAGGGAGAATTCTTCGCCTCTTTTCTTTCCAAACACCCAGATAAAACTTTCTCTGCTGTTTACACTTTTAAACTCCAATCAAGCCTCGAACATAATTAATACTGATTTAATTTCACACATTCACCAAGCCCATTAATTCCCTAATTAATGGCGAGGGTGGGTCGTAACAGTATTATAACGTGCAGTACTGCAGGAAAATTCGCGCTGTTGTGAATGATACACTCGTCCAAAAGAGCACAGAGGGCAACGATTCAGTTTTTAGTGTTGGAGGGCACAACACCTACGGACATTTATCGGCGGATGCAGGCTGAATACGGCGAGGAATATATGTCAAAATGTATCGGTCTCGGTGGGCAAACGTGCTTCGACAGGGACATGTGTCGACGGCAGATATCGCAAGGCCAAGACTAGCAAACAGGAAAATCACAGAAGAAACCATCGCAACGGTTGATGCTCACGTTGAGGATAATATGCGAATAATCGCGCAAGAGCTGTGTGCTGTATTGGTACAAAATTATATGGGACCTGGTAGTAGAAAACTAGCTCTACTTCTCGACTGTCAGTCATGGACTTACCTCTTTCATAAGATGTGTTAAACAGAATCATTTAGATAAGACACATGTTTATCGGAAGAAATTTGCAAAAAGACACATGTGTTTTGGAAGAAATTTGCGCTTGTAAAGTGGTCGAACTTTCAGTAAAGGGAAGGGCTACAGGCGTTTGGAAACAAGAGTATTTCGTGTACTTTCCTCCAGCATGACTTAAGCAAATTTTCCTCATCAGTCTGTTGTGTTTCGATGTCATACGTAGGAAAGTCGGTGAATGCCATCATTGAGTATTTTTCTTTGCTACTTAGGATCGCTTATTCTGTTTCTCTCAGGAATCACCAAAGTCCGTTAAAATTAATAAAACAACGACGCTTTTTTGGCAATACCGAAAACCATTACAGTTTGTCAGTGACCATAAGTTGAAGGCTGTGCTTATTTAGATTATCTCCTGTGGAGAAATTCCATTTTTTCTTTTGGAAGACATATACAAAAAACAACAATAAAAAAAAACACTTATGCAGCGATAGAACGTGTATGCTGAAAAGCAGTTGACTCTTGAAAAATGATACACTGATGAGTTCTATTTATATTCTGAGAGCAAATTTTTTATGCAACATGGAAGCATAAAAAACTGTACTTCGCAGACACCAGTAAGAAACACTTCTCTGATGGTACTCAACGACTTTCGTAAGTATGGCAGCTAGTCACTGACCTGCGGGAGGGAACAGATTCATCGAAGGCATGAAGATAGCGAATTTGCCATTTTTCTGCTTTGAGCTTAACGAAAACCACGAGCAACTCTCAAAGCTTTAAGCAATCGTCTGTCCCTAATTTAAAGCCAGTGGTTTCACGAAGGGAAGGGGGACAGCGCACTAGGATAAGCACAAAGCCCATGCATCATCCCGGACTTGAGCCTAGGCCCGGCCAGAACGAAAAATCAGACACCTGCGCTTCTGATCAATCGGCCACTGGGACGGCTGATCAGAAGCGCTGGAAAGTGCAGTTCTGTTTTTAATTGAAAATCCAGAATTCGTATACACTGCACCGGTGGCGCAGTGGAGTAAGCTCTGGCTTGTAACAATATCTTCCGAGATGGGACTGGGTTCGAATCGAATCCCGGTGAGGCATGGGTGTTGTGTTTGTCTTACGGCACTAGCTCTTTCCCTTGCCTGGGACAAACGTCCCTAAATTAGGGACGCGGAACTACTTATAGCCCATTGATTTGTTCACAGTGGTCGTTAAAGCCCCAAATAAAAAAAATTCGTATATATCATAAGTTTCGAAAATCTGGCCTTATATTTCATCTTCTTTATGCAGAAAAATAGAGAGTATTCAGAGTAACTACATGTTCCTTAACACAAAGTTAATTCCGAAAGCAACTGACTAATACCACGAAGTCTCTTCTGTTAGGTGGTACGAATATCGTGTGACCGCGTGCGTGTGTATTTTAAAAAGCGATGTCTCTTTTGAAGCATGTAATAGGAGTGGTCAACCGTACTTCGTGATTCTTGAGAATATGAAATTTTAGTACGTGAAATGAACAGGAATATTTCGGAGATAATACCGCATCCCGGACAATAAATATAAGGTTGTGCAATTGGATTTCAGGAAGAAATGACAGCCACAGTATTACCGTCTTGCCTTTCCTGTTCAGTGCCGACGGAAACCACCAGAGAGCGTATAAATATTATGGCCAGAAGACCCTACCGGAAAAGCAGAATTACGTCGAATCAGAAGCCGACAGGAAAAGTTGAATCACATCGAATCAGAAGCCGACAGGAAAAGTAGAATTACGTTGAATCAGAAGCTGACAGGTAAAGTAGAATTACGTCAAATCAGAAGCCGACAGGAAAAGTAGGATTACGACGAATCAGAATAAATTCTCAATTAGAGGACAATTCCGTACCTCATAATATGAAAATTTTGTCAGCTCTAACTGAAAAAAATTGCGTCATTATTACTAAGGCACCGGTTCTCTTCAACAGAGGTAGATTTGAAATGCCTATTCAATTGTGTACCACACTTGTGCTTGAATCTGGGGCTAACCAGTTTGGACATCAAATCATCAAAACATATTAACTAGATAATTAGTTTCTCATCAGGAACGCCAGTAAAGCTGCTTCCCGAATGATTCTTGTATTTAGTGGCCACACATGTCTTTGAATAAGTGGTCCAGTTTCGAATCCCGGTGAGGCATGGATGTTGTGTTTGTCTTACGGCGCTGGCTCTCTCCATTCCCTGGAACCAGTGACCCTAAATTAGGGACGGGCGACTGCTTATAAGCCCATTGAGTTGCTCACGGTGGTCGTTAAACCTTCAATAGCCGCCCCGGTGGCGCAGTGGTCTAAGGCGTTGGCCTCTGATCATTCGTCCGTAAGGGGTCCGGGTTCGAATCCCGGTCAGGCATGGATGTTGTGTTTGTCTTGCGGCACGGGCTCTCTCCCTTCCCTGGAACCAGTGACCCTAAATTAGGGACGGGCGACTGCTTATAGCCCATTGAGTTGCTCACGGTGGTCGTTAAACCTCCAATCAAAAAAAAAAAAAAACCTTCAATAAAAAAAAAACTCCTTCACTTACTCAAAATAAAACTGCAAGAATGTTAATTCAAATTATTCACAATGAGTGACTTGTAGAGATTTAGGTGACTAGGGATACGTGTGGATGTAGATCTAGCATTGTGGTAGTCACTTCAAACTATGGGAAGGCAACTAGCAATTAATCACTTTGTACTCACTTCAAATAACTGCCTACGGGCTTAACTAAAGAAAACAAATCAGTTATAAGAAAAGAAATCATCTAATTCCGAAAACCTTTTATGCTAAACTCTTGGAATTTTGCTTGGGAAATTGTGTTGTTAACTGAAGTGTGTGTTTAAATCACTTTTTGGCAAATAAACAGGTAGAACTACGTCAGTAGCTCCTACTTTGTGAGAAAAGAAGCTACTTCATGATGACAAATGGCCAAAAGCTGTTGAACAATGTTTTTCATTACATCATTTGCTCAGTGTACACTGGGTGTCAATAATATAGTGCCACTTTACATATAGGTGCAAACCGTCCCGATGGCACAATGATCTTAGCGCTGGATTCTGACCATTCGTCCGAGATAGGTCCGGGTCGAAATCCCGGTGAGGCATGGATGTTGTTTTTGTCATATGACACTGGCTCTCTCCTTTCTCTGGAACCAGTGGTCCTAAATTAAGGATGGGAGACTCCTTACAGCCCACCGAGTTGCTTACGGTGATCGTTAAACTCTGAAATAATAAAAATAATGCTACACCAGAGCTCTTAAGCCTTTCTCAGGCCAATGAGGCAGCAGGACGTGGCTGACGATCGCTTCCTTTTTTTTTTTGTTTTAGATTAGGGGTTCAACGACCACCGTGGGCAACTCAGTGGGCAATAAGCTTTCGCCCGTCCCTATTTTAGGGCCAGTGGTTCCAGGGAAGGTAGAGAGCCAGGACCATAAGACGAACATAATATCCATGCCTCACCGGGATTCGAACCTGGACCCATCTCGGACGAATGACGAGTAGCCATCGCTTAGACCCCTGCTCGAATGGCTATCCAATTACTAAAATGCAGGTGTTTAAATATTCAAACATCTTTTTTAAGTGTCACATGTCTCCGTTGTAAAAAAAGGAGGGCATTTACCTGAAAAATTAACGGCGGTCCTCTTCTCGATGCCGAGAGAGCGAACATTCGGCGTATAGTCTGTGTTTGTGAATATTTTGGCATATTGAATAGGGAAACTCAAAAATTCTTTATAAAATGTTAAGGTTATTTTATGAGCTGGAGAATTTAACTTAAGAATTTAACTTTCGCTTCCCTTGTGGACATAACTCACGTGATGCTTACTTTTATGTAAGACGTTGTACTTTTAAATTCGATCGATTAGACGGGAAAATAGTGTAAAGTGATTTCCTTTTTTATTTTAAATTTCGCATGAATTTAATCGCAAAACTATCGGGTACATGTTTAACTTCTTCTCAAATAACTTAACGTCAGTTATTTTCCATTCTTTTTTTTTTTTTTTGATTGGAGGTTTAACGACCACCGTGAGCAACTCAATGGGCTATAAGCAGTCGCCCGTCCCTAATTTAGGGTCACTGGTTCCAGGGAAGGGACAGAGCCAGTGCCGAAAGACAAACACAACATCCATGCCTCACCGGGATTCGAACCCGGAACCCTTTCGGACGAACGATCAGAGGCCATCGCTTAGACCACTGAGCCACCGGGGCGGCTCCATTCTTTTGGGGGACCTTCAATGTTGTAAATAGTACATAAAGAGTAGTTTAAAATAGGAAAATAAAACTGAATCTGGGGCTACACACTATCTTGTTGAGCCTTTCATGATAAAATTTCTTCAAATTAAAGTCCGTATTTGCCCTTGTATTTACCTTTTCATAAGGTAGAACTGATATTTCTTAGAACTTAACACTTTTTTTTCAGGAACTCTTTTGAGATATTAGAATGTACACTTCTGCCCAGAAGTTAAGGACGAGGTACATTTTGATCAGAAAAAATCGGAAAAAGAGGGTTTACAACTGTAAGTGCTACTGATGGTAATAGCAACAGTAAAATCAAATGCACCTCACTAAAACTCCTGACTAACATGTAATACTGATCGAAACAGAACAAAATATTACGAAGGAGGTGCAGGCTCATCTATGGTCCAGTAACACTGTTCCACAAACACTACGTCAACAGACTGCAAAGCGAAGTCCTCAGTAGGGGACATCTCCATCCCGCACTGTAATACATGTTTGACAGTGATCTGTTATGCTTAGAACTAAGTGCTTTAGGAGCTTTTGTTGTAAATTGCCCCACTCCTGCTGGAGAACCATCATAAATGCTGGATTGGCTGCTTGTGGGGAATTCCTTTGCCTAATTCTTCTACCCAGAGCGTCCCATGTGTGTTCAATTGGATTGAGATAAGGAGTGCTCTGGCCACTCCCTCCGATAGATACCCTCTCTAGCCAGTACTGCATCCTAGGCTGCTGTGCCGTGAGGATTGGCGTTTTGGTCCATAAAGACGAAAGCTGCGCTACAGTACTACAAAACAGACGAACGTGGCAGTGAGTCACATCATTTAAATACCTCTGCCTCGTGATTGCCCCTAGATTCATCATTTGCAGTTCTGTACGTGCTTGACCATGGTACCGATCCACACCATGACGCTACGAGCACGATATCCGTCCCGTTCAACGATGGTCCAGGCATCATACGCAATCATATGTTCTCTCTTGATCAACTGCTGCTTGAATCCGATGAAAGACTAAACAGGCTTTAATCTATAAATATTACCTTGGTCCATTGATCTGAAGATCAGTCAATTTGAGATATATACCACTGATGGCAGGCTGTATGATGTGCACTGGACATTGATAGACAGCGTACGGATTTCCGAGCATATAGTCGTGCCGCATTTAAACGTCTTGACACAGTTTAGTGGCATGAATCTTGCTCTCCTGTGCTTGCTTGAAGACGATTAGATAACTGAACCCCTAGTGCTTTTTCGACTTCGCTTTGCCATTATGGCCTAGTAACAGTCATCCCTTAGTCTCGTACAGCAGCATCGGCCTCCTTAAAGCATCTGTATGCTCTGAACGCTGACCAAAGCCCTGGCACTACGCTATGTGCTACTCCGAATTCTCTGGGGACATAGTTCACATTCTGGCCTCCTACGAACTTGAAGATAACTCGACCTTGGGTAAATTATTCATATGATGTCTGCGAAACATCCTTTTGTTATCTCAGACACGCAGTTTCTCGTTCTTCCGCTGAAACATATGGAAAACAGAATGAACTGATATTAGACATGACTTTGCCTCCTGCCTATGCACACTCTCGTCAGCTGTCACGTGCTCACAGCAAATTAGCATACAGTTTCCATATCAAAGAATGCCTTCACAGCTCCATGCCGCTCTGTAATCGTCAGATTTTATGCTCGTCCTTACGTTTTGAACAGTGTTCGTATTGTATATTAACCGAGCATCTGTTCAATTTTTTAGCATGCCATTTGAATTTCGTACGTCCAAAAATTCCATGCTTACCGTATGAATTTGTCTGTTCATCTGATTGTACGTGCTGTATGTTTTGGATTAAAAACAATCAGTTCAAAAAAAATATATTTCCTCAGAAGGGCAGTAATTGAGAATGATGATTTATAACATTTCGAATTTGTCCAATGCAGCTTTTAAAAAAGTGTTCAAATTTTCAGGGCCTGACTAAGACATGCAGGGGCCCAAGGCCAGGAAAATGGAGAGGTCCCCATCAATACAAAACTTTTCACCGATGTACAGCGCTGGATATGTCACATGATAGGCAAGGAACAATATACATATATACATATATACAACGGCCGTTCTACAAAAACTGAAAGTAAAATCACACAAAATGAAGAAATATAGGTACAAAAAAATATATGTTATTCTTTCTCAAAGTATCTCCCCTCGGATGATATGCAACGGTCCCATCGTTCAGTCCACTTTTTAAAGCATGTGGCGAAGATATTCTTTTGCGACCCCTGTACAGCTCGAATAACGTCAGCATCTGTATTGAATGCTGCGTCACGGAACTTCTCCTTCATTGTTGGAAACAACCAGAAATCGCACGGGGCGAGGTCAGGATTGTACGCAGGCTCTGGCATTATTCCAATACTGCATTTCGTAAGAAACTCTTGATCACAATCAGCCACATATGGACGGGCGTTATCATGGTGTAGGATCCACTTGCCCACCAATTCCGGTCGTTTAATCGATATGTGTTGTCGCAGACACTTCAAGACTGAAATGTAATACTCAGCATTCACAGTAATTTGTGGAGGAACGGCATGCTGGTGGACTACACCTTTATGATCAAATAAAATTATCATCATCACCTTCTCAGCTGATTTGGTTTGGCGGACTTTTTTCGGAGCAGGCGAGCCTGTGTGCTTCCAGACACTCGTTGCGCGCTTCGAGAGGGATTGAAATACTGGACCCATGTTCCATCGGCAGTTGTTACTGTGTTTAGAAAGATGGGATCCTTTGAAATAATTTGTTTCCACTCACGACACACCGGAACTCTGGCTAACAATTGTTCTCTCGTCAGGTGATGAGGTACCCTTCTTGAACACACACGATGCAGCAGCAATTTGTCGCATAGAATGCGGAATGCCGACGTTTTTGAAATATTAGTTGACGCCGCTATGTCTTCACACGTCATTCGTCGATCTTCTTGCAGGATTGCCCAAACAGTGTTAAAAATATGCTCGTAACAACACTTTCAGGTCGACCAGGCCTAGGAGCGAGTTCTGTAGACAAACACCCTTTTTGAAAACATGGTGTCATCTAAAAATCGTTGGCTCGCCCAAATATTTATCTCTGTAAGTTTTTTTTTCATTAAATCAATTGTTTCTGGAGCCGTTTTACCCAAACGATAGCAAAATTTTATCGCACAACGGATTTCACTTCTTAACTCTGAATTACTCACCTCCATTGCTTTATGGCGAAATGCAGACGTGCCTTAAACAACTGCGCAATAACAAAACCAGATTGATCTGCCACGGCTAATAACTTTTGCCACAGATACTTCCTTAATTCAATTAGTCGTCTGCATGGTTATTTTTCCCTTTCACACTGTTGCCAATTCAAAAAAAAAATTCTCAGTTTTTATGGAATGACTGTGTGTGAAGTTGAAAGTCGTAGAATCTGATTTAATTATCTATGAATTTGTATTAACAGTTTCTCATAATCTTATAATTTGTTAATTTCTTTAGCAAATTTCATTGTGATCTTGAATTGAGGCAGCGATTTTAGAGAAGAGTAACAAAAAGCTTTTGGGAAAATTGAAACTGTTCCTTTCATGAAAGCTTTGGAGAATGACAGGTAAGAGGATGCCAGAAAACCTCCCATAAAACAGTAACAAAAATAAAGATAACAATGTCATCTTTATTAATGTTACTTTCACAGTAACAATAATAAAGATGACAATTATAATAATAACAATAATAATTATGAAAAAAATAAAAATACCGTTGTGATAAGATAATTTCTAGAAACAGGTTTTATAAAAGGCACGGGGCTTGCAGGCTTTTTCATATTAATATGGTTCAGAGCGAATGAGGAGGTTGGATATGAATTCACTGACGGATGTCATTTGTAATTGCTGTGCTGTTTGTTTGTGCTAATAAGTGGGGGATTCCAACATGAAAAGTGGAGTCTAAAGCTATACCATGCCGCACCGGTGGTACAGTGGTCTAAGCTCCAGCTAATGACCATTCGTCCGAGATGGGGTCCGGGTTCGAATACCGGTGAGGCATGGATGTTGTTTTTGTCACACGACACTGGCTCTCTCCTTTCCCTGGAACCAGTGGTCCTAAATTAAGGACGAGAGACTTCTTACAGCCCACAGAGTTGCTCACGGTGGTCTTTAAACTCCGAAATAATAATAATAATAAAAAAAGCTACACCAGCGCAAATAGACGATGTTATCGCTCTGTCTACGTTATTTTATAAACAACGCATAGGAACTGAAATAATGTTCTTGCGACACCGACAGAATCAAACCTCTCCGATCTCTCGATTAACTAGCCGAGCGCGTTCGCTATACGCTATGGTGCCAACAATTCACAGCGCTATGCGTGGTTTACCAGTCAGCATCCGATTATCATAAATCCTTATTGATGGGCTCAGCAACTGATGTGTCGCCATCTGGTGGCATTCAACATCTGATTAATATGTCTCCACGTATTTGAAATATACACTGCTGGCCACCCAAAATGTAACACCAAGAAGGAAGCATCCGATTGGCCTGAACTTCGCAGCATGCGTAGCCCGCGAGAGGATATGCAAACGATTAGCATTGCAGGGCATATGCAAATCATGTGTGCCCGGCACGCCACCGAGAAGCACTATAAGAAAGGTGCACAGAAGGCGGGGTGTAAGTAGTGGAAGTGTGTTGTGCTGCCGGACCTGTGTGTGGGGGAAGCTTCCTGATGCCTCGTCGCAGAATACGGCAGTCATTCCAGCACATTTCGGAGTTCGACAGAGCATGAATAGTGGCTTATCACGACAGCAGTTTATCGTACCGAGACATCAGCTCCCGTGTGGGACGACATCCAGCCACAGTGAGGCGAGTATGGATTCGGTGGGTGTAGGAGTGACGTACGGACCGACGTGTGTGATTGCCGCAGCCGCGGTGCACCACCGAACGAGAGGACCGGAATGTTGTGCGGCGGGCATTGACGGCTCGCACCGCCACATCACGAACGTTAGCGCAGGAATTAGGGTGTGTTGCACAACCGTTCGACGTCGTCTGCAGGAGCGGGGACTTGCTTCACGGCGCCCATTGCTCCGGTTACCATTAACGTTACACCACCGGCGAGTGCAGCGGCCGTGGGCCGTTGAACGCCGCACTCGGACTACTTAATGTCACGACATTGTCTTCTCCGACGAATCCAGCTTCTCCCTGCAACACCACGATGGTCAGATCCGCGTGTGGCGGCACCGCGGCGAGAGAATGTGTGACGCCTACATTATGCATCGCCATACCGGTGCGTGGCGTGGCGTTATGGTTTGGGACGCATTTGGATAAGACACCCGCACCCCTCCGGTACGCATCACCGGTAAACTCAACAGCCAACGCTATATCTCCGTCGTTTTGGAGCCTGTAGTCCTCCCTTACCTGCAGGACCTGCCAGCGGCCATGTTTCAACAGGACAATGCGCGCCCGCACGTGGCACGCATTGTGCCACAATTCTTCACGGCCCACCAAGTGTCACTGCTGCCGTGGCCCGCCTGTTCTCCCGATATGTCGCCCATCGAATATGTCTGGTTGCTGATCGGCAACCGAGTGGCCCGGCAACCACCACCCGCGGCTACGCCTGATGAACTGTGGGAACGTGTGGAAGTAGCCTGGACCGACATACCCCAAGCCCACATCCAAAGCCTCTTTCGTTCGATGCCGCGGCGTGTAGCGGGCGTTATTGCCAGCCATGGGGGCCACACGAACTATTGATGACTGCGTGTTCCGCAAGTCGCACGGGCCTGTAAGCTCAACCGTTTCATCTTTGTATTTATTGTTATGTGTCCAGTAAATCTGACTTTGCTATCTCGTGTCCTTCTTGGTGTTGCATTTTGGGTGGCCAGAAGTGTATTTACCAGAGCTCCTAAGTCTTTCTCGGGTAAGTGAGGGGGAAGCAGGTGGCTGACGACCGCTTCTTCTTCTTTTTTAGCACGTCTTTTGTAAAAAAAGATCGTGCTTATGTTATCGGTTTGTCCGTCCGTCCATCCGTCCGGCTGTACCCACGATATCTCTGGAACTATTAGTCCGATTTGAAAAATTCTTTTTGCATTGGGCGGCGGGAAATATGAAAATGATGATCCTTCATTTCCTTTATTTTTTCAAATTACGCATGCTGATCTTCATATAGTTACTTTTTCAATCCGCTAGGGGGCGTAAAACTAAATTACATTTCCCCCGATAACTCTTCTTCTAAAGCTCCGATTTAAAACATTTTTTCTTCAGCGGATACACCTCCTGATGGAAAATCTTTTGCATATAATTTCTGATTTTTGGTAATAAATACTTTGGCCACCAGGGGCGTAAGTGCTAATTTTTGCTTCTGATGTATTTGCCATAAAATCTGAGCTTCTAAAATATCGATTGAAAAAATTATTTCGTGGAGTGATGCCACTTAAATAGATAAACCTTTTCGAAATATTTTTTTTAAATATTCCACAGTTTCCCAGCCAGAGGGTGCACATGTATATCTTATCTTTGTCAATAACTCTACTTCTAGGAGTCCGATTTGAAAAATTTCTTCTTTGTTGAATAGTGTTTTTAGTGTGACATGTTTTTCATATAATTTCAAAATTTTCAAGCAATTCATAGACTTTCCGCTAGGGGGCGTAGTGGTAAATTGCGTTTCCTCCTATATCTCTGCTTCTAAATCTCGATTTGAAAATTCTTTCTGCACAGGATACAGCTCCTGATGGGAAATCGTTTGCCCATAATTTCTATTTTTGTATATTTAAAAATGGTTTAGCCACCAGGGGGCGTAAATTTTATTTCCGCTTCTGATGTATTAGCAGCAAAATATGAGCTCCTAAATTCTCGATTGAAAAAAACGTCGTTTGTAGACCGATACTACTCATGTCTACCAACCTTTTAGAAACATTTTCTTCTTAAAATAATGCGTGGTTTCTACCCCAGGGGGCGTAGATGTATGTGTTATGTTTGTCAATATCTCTACTTCTAGGAGTCCGATTTCAAAAATTCCTTCTTTGTTGGATAGTGTTTCCGATGCGAAATGTTTTTCCTATAAATTCAAAATTTTCAAGTAATTCATAGAATTTCCGCTAGGGGCGTAAAGGTAAATTGCTTTATCCCTATATCTCTGTTTCTAAATCTTCGATTTGAAAAATTCCTTCTGCACCAGATACAGCTCCTGATGGGAAGTCCTTTGCACATGATTTCTAATTTTTGTAAAAAATGGTTTGGTCACCAGGTGGCGTAAGCCTTAATTTCCGCTTCTGATGTATTTGCAGCAAAATATGAGCTCCAAAACTATCGATTGAAAAAAAGTCGTTTGTTGACCGATGCTACTCATGTCGACAAACCTTTTAGGAACATTTTCTTCTGGAAATAATGCATGGTTTTTACGCCAGGGGGCGTAGATGTATATTTTATTTTTGTCAATATCTTTACTTCTAAGAGTCCGATTTGAAAAATTCCTTCTTTGTTGGATAGTGTTTCCGATGCGAAATGTGTTTCCTATAAATTCAAAATTTTCAAGTAAATCATAGACTTTATGCTAGGGGGCAAAAAGGTAAATTGCGTTTTCTGCGTTATTTCTGCTTCTAAAACTCCGATTTGAAAAATTCTTTCTGTATCGCATGCAAGATCTGATGGAAAATATTTTTCACATAGTTTCTAATGTTTGGTAAAGAATGGTTTGGCCACCAAGGGGCATAAGTGTTAATATCTGCTTCTGATGTATTTGTAGCAAAATCTGGGATCCTGAAAACTCGACTAAATTTTTTTTTCTTGGGCCGATACCTCTCATATGGATAAAACTTTAGAGAATACTTTCTTCCTAAAATAATGCATGGTTTTCCCACCAGGGGATGTAAAGTCACATATTATTTTTGTCGATATCTCTGTTTCTAAGTGTCCGATTTGAGAAATTATTTTTGTGTTGGTGAGCTTTTCCGGTGCGTAATGTTTCTCATAGAAATTCATGTTTTTCTTAACGCACAAGTCTGCAACCAGAGGGCGTAAGCTCACGATTCCGGTTACAGCAATATCTGAGGGATTAAAAACCCGATTGAAAAACTTCTTTCTTCCGTCAGATACTATTGTTTTCCATACCGGTTCCATTGACTTTGAATAGCTTTGATAAATTTAATTTGCGTCAGAACGGATTCAAAAGACGTGCTTATTACACCCGAAAATTCGGTGTAATACTTCTTTTTTTTTTTTTTTTTTTTTATATTGGGGGTTTAACGACCACCGTGGGCAACTCAGTGCGCTATAAGTTGTCTCCCGTCCCTAATTTAGGACCAGTGGCTCCAGGAAAGGGAGAGAGCCAGAACCGTAAGACAAACACACCATCTATGCCTCACCCGGATCCGAACCCAGACCCATCTCAGACGAATGATCAGAAGTATCGTTTAGACCACTGCGCCAGCGGGGAGGCCGACCGCTTTGTAGAAGAGAAGTACAAGGCAAAGTGACTGGCTTGAAGGAGGGCAATTAAGGAGGGGGAAAGTATTGTGTCTGCGTGTCACAGTGTTAAAATTTGATTAAGGTAAACTAAAAGGTCATTTTCCTTAAAAGATATTGTTCAAGTACAGTACTATTTTTATAAGCGAAATTCAAAATTTTGAAAAGCAATTAAGACAATGCCACAGCAAGAAAAATTTGAAGGCGATATTCTACAAACACTTGTTTCTTAAACTAGTCAGATCCGTGTGTGTGTTTGTGTCCAGATGAAGGTAGTGAGGATTGCACGAATACCTTTGTAGCCGGTAGGGAAAAGCATTAAAAGTTCTTCCTTTCAGTGTTTTGTAAATAAAGTTGCTACACCAAAAACAATACTCGTCCACCCCTCGCCCACCCTGATTCCGAAATCGAGCGAAGCCCCCTGGAAAGAAGGCTAACCAGGCATCATATACTTCAAAAACACTGAGTAAGAACCAAAATTTCAACCACATGTTGGAATTTTGTTTTGGGAAGAACCATTAGTTTTCCACTTATTTTCACTTTTCATGTTAGAGGGTTTTAAATTATATCCGCGTAAATTGATCAGGAAAATGAAAATCGTTTCTCAGTGACCTTCCTTTTAAACCCTTTAAATGAAAGCTGTGAAGTCCAAACAGGGGGAAATTTTTTTTTGTTAAACGGTGCATGTTAGTTTCTTAAACGGTGCACAGACCATATTGAGATTGTGATGACGAACATATCATAATGCGTGACTATTAAATGATTTTTATTTTCTTTTGGGTTAAAATTATTGAAACACACCCAAATTTTTAATTGCAAAACTTATTCAGATGAACTCCAGGGCCCAGGGGTGGTGTGAGGCGACGAGGCGTTTGCCTAACATTATTAATTTTGTTTAAATTTTGGGGCGGCATTTCGATACTTTAGTGTGCAAAACAAATCTTATTATGAAAAATCAAGTTTTTATACAATATTCTTGCAAGATGAAATATATCAGTTCAAGAAATTCAGGAGTATTTTTTTCCGGCATACCAAAGAGGAGAAGTGTTTTGATTGCTGAACTGAAGAAGCATTCCATTCAAATTACTTTGAAGCTTTTAAGTACCACAGGCTAGTCAAGCAGAATGGATGCCCTGAAACGTTGCTATATGCAATAATGATGTGTTGTTGATAATAGTAGAGGATACCAACCGAGATGCCGATACCAAGAACAAAGCTAGAGGATTAGCAAAACAAACTGAGGATACCAGTTTATTTGCAGTATTATTGTGTAGTACGATACTCTTTTTTAAATTAATGAAGTTTCTTTATTTACGCAATCACCAGATTCTGATCTCACAGAATGCGCTAATGCGATGGAGAACGTGACCAAATTTTTGAGAAGTTATAGATCGGATGCATTCGTACAAACGAGGGTAGCAGCAAGAGAATTGGCGGAAGAGTTGGAAATCGATCCCAACTTTAAATATGTTGAATCCATACGTCCGCGTCATAAGAAACTTCAGTTTTCGTATGAACACCAAGATGAGTCTCCCATAACGGAAGAGCAAGAATTCGAAGTCAAATTTTTTTAATTTCCTCGTCGACGTGACATTAAATTCAGTAGAGGAACGATTTTTTCAAATGCAGAAACACAGCAAAAACTTTCCATTTCTGTATAATATTTTTGATTTAAAAAATATAACAGACTGATTTCACAAGTCATTGCAGTTCTCTTTATCTGACACTTAAGTACGGTGGAAATTGTGATACTGATGGCATAGAATTAAAAGACGAATATCCTACAGAAGATAATTTGGAGGTGTTGAACACGTTTGGAGGCGTTGAACCACATCAAGACAACAGACTTGCATATTATTTACCCCAACCCAACGATTGCCTTAAAGCTTTTATCAACTTTACCTGCGTCGGTAGCAAGTGCTGAAAGAAGTTTTTCAAAATTGAAGTTAATTAAAACATATACTTTCAAATTTAGCAATTCTTTCAATCAAAATTGACATTGCAGATACCTTAGGTTATAGTCGCATTATCGATGAATTCGGAAAACAGATGATGCAAGGAGTTCACCTGTAAATTGAATTACATATTTTATATGTGTTTTATTCCATGTTATGTGATTGTGTGTTTTGATTGCGTTTTTGTTTTCCTCATCAAAAAAAGTGTTGGAATTTTTCTCAAAATCGTAGAAATATGTGGTTTGCAGGTACCTAATTATTACAAAATAAATAAGTAATTTTGTATATTATTGTACCTTCTCTGAATTTTGTTATCATAATTCATACACCATGATATTTTTTCCTAATTTTTAACGAGATAGAGCGGTTTTTGGGGGCCACCGCTGGGCCCTAAACTTAATAATTGCAAATGTGTTCAGTGTAAAACAATTTTCATATTATAAAAATCAGTCTGACCCATTGTTGGAGGTATGAAATTCTTTCCCATTTTTTTATAACGGTCAAATCATATCAGCTGCTTGTCTTCAAAATTATTCCTGTGATATCAACCGAAGCAGAGTTGTATGGGCTTAATAGTTTAATCAGAATATTCAAAAGCAAGTATAATTCCTGCGAAATTCTGTTTACCCCAGTTCTTCGAGTTTCAAAAAATTTATTTAGGGGATATTTTTTCATTTTTTACCTTTTTTCTTGATTGCACGTATTTGGTAAACATAAAGATTCCTAACATACATCTTTTCTTTTGTTACATTTCAAGTTTTTTAAAAATATATGGTCCATTTTTATCACAAATTATGGATTTCTGTTTGGTTATTTTATTTTTTTAGACACGAAATGATTATTAAGATAAGTACTTGCTAAGAAATATTATCTGGTTTCAAATATCTGTTCAATATGGTTTGTGCTGCCATCTTGTGAACAAGTCATACGTGTTCTTACTTGGAAACACATAATGTGTAATTCCTATTAGCAGCTTTCCGACATGACGAAAAGCTCAACAAGACCTTTCTAGCTAGAAGGAAGGTAGAAGGGGCTCAGCCCTCTTGCAAGGCAACCCCCCCCCCCGGGGGATACACTTTGTTGTAAATTGTTTGAACTTTTATTTTCGTTGGTTTATGAAAATGACTTTTGTATTTCATTACAAGCATAAATGCTTTTCTTATTTTGTCGTGTATTACATTTTTTAAAAACAAGAAAAATGGAAGTGATACGGCACAAACGATAAATAACTACAGATAAATTACTTTTTAAAGGTGAATCAGTTAGAGCCAGAGACGTCGCTAGACTTCGAAATTAGGATGTGCAACGGGTGGGCGAGCATTATTTTTGGTGGATAGATACGTTTTTTACGAAAAACTGAAAAAACAAATTGTTAATGCTTTTTTTCTTATTGAAGGTTTAGCAACCACCGTGAGCAACTCAATGGTCTATAAACGCCTGTCCCTAATTTGAGGTCACGGGTTTCAGGGAAAGGAGAGAGTCCGCGCTGTAGGACAAACACAACACACATGCGTCACCTTGATTTGAACCCGGGCCCTTGTAGGACGAATCGTCTTCAGCCAGCGCTTAGACCAATGCGCAACCTGGGCTGTTTTAATGCTTTTCACTACCAGCTACACAGGGATACGTGTAATCCCCAACCCCTTTGCCTGAACACACATACATACACGGATCTGACTAGTTACAACTCTGGTTTAAGATACAAGTGCTGGTATAATGTCGCCTTCAAGTTTTTGCTTGCTCTGAATGCATTGTCTTAAACTGCTTTTCAAAATTTCACATTTCTGCTTACCAAAATAGTACTGTACTTGAACAATGTATTTAAAAGAAAATGTCGTTTTTGTTTATGTAAATAAAATTTTAACGTCGTGGCACGCAGACACAATACATCTCCCCTCATTAACCCCCTTCCTTCAAGCCAGCGACTTTGCCTTGCACTCCTCTCCTGCAAAGCATCGGCAGCCACTTTCATTGTCCCGGGGAAGTCTTAAGAGCGTTAGTGTAGCTTTAGACTCCACTTTCCGTGTTGAAATACCATACTTTACAAAAAAAACAAACAGAGCAATTAGTAGTGACCCCCTCAATGAACTCCTGTCCAACCGCCTCATTAGCCTCCTGACTATACAAACAGGAAAAATAGGCTCTGCGGATGCTATTTTGATAACCTTTTTGGAGACGTAAACAACGCACTTCCTAGGGGGAAATATGTGGGGGCTACATGAAATCAAACACAAGACTTATTACTTGGCAAAGTCCAGATTATATTTTAAAGTTAAATATACTGAAAAATGGCACATTTTGAACTGGGTGGGTGGCAATGTGGGCAAGACAGATTTCAGGGTGGGCTTTGGCGACGTCCCTGGTTGGAGCAGCTGCGCCAATGATTCTCTGCCACATGGCGACAGGGCTTGTTGGTGTTCAGGGCCAAAGAAGAGAGAAATGACGTTTTTTTTACTTGTTTTTTATTACTTTTTCGGAGAAACGTAAAATCTTAAAGAACATTATAAAAAAAAAAAAATATATACAAAGGAAGGGTGACTGAGGTGGGAGCGTAGTTTGGCGGACGGCTAAACCCTTGTTTCTCATTTGATAAATGACTATGAGACGCTAAGCTGCGGTTTAAAAGCTTCCACGTAGTTCGTTGCCTACAAAAAAAGAACTGTCGTGAGGACATTTTAGCTAAATGTATCCCTTTACGATTCGGAAAACACTGCTAAAGGGAAATCCTTGCGCGTGCGCGAGAAAGAGCTTTAAAGATCTTCTCGTTCATTGTTTTTAGTCTAGTGAGAGTGGTTTTACGATGCTTGAGCTGGAAAAAAGATTTTTTTGCCGGAATTATGATGCTTTTGGTTTTTGAAAGGAAAAGGGGATATGGCTGTTGACCATGGTAAGAGGTGACTACCACCTACCACCGGCGAAGGATAATTCCCGATTAAAGATGGAGCATATCCCCGATGCCACTGCGTAGATGCACGGAAAAGAAACCAGAATAGTAAATTGAAAAAAAAAAAAAAAAGACATCACACAAGTTGGGAGTTATTTTGACTTCACAGATTCTGCACGTGCAGCTCAACCACCATCAAACATATTCAAACAATAGGATTTAACAATTTTTATATTTCAAGAGAGTTCTGTTTTCTTTCTCCCCATTTTAATTTCATATTTGGTATTTTATCTAATTGCTTTTATTTTTTGGGATAATTATTCGTTAATGAGGTAAATTAACAAAAGGAAATTAAAAACAATGCAAAACTTGCTTCTGTATTCGTGGAAAAATGCAGTTTATTGTTGAACATAGAGCCCCCCAGATGATCCTTCATCTCCCCAGATCTTTCAACTTCTCAGATGACTCTTCATCACCCCTAATACATGTTCTCTGGACCTAGCTACGGCTCTGAAGCTGAGCCATAGATCACAACTTAGAAAAAAACACTAGGGCATGATGTCACCGTGTAAAATATACTGTGAATATATTAAGACAGAGGCATAAGAGTTTTGTTTTTTGTTCTGGTTTCATGTTTTTGTACTGATGAAAAAGAACGAGTGATGGAAGTGCAAATAAATCAAGAAAAATTACATCGATTTCTTGGGTATAATATAATGAGCGCAAGTTTTTAATCCTTTCCGGCCCCGAAATAATTTCAAAGTTTTATTTTTAAAACCAATGAAAGAGAAAATGAATTTACAGTCCCTAGCAGAAGAGGTGTGCATAACTTAAAATTAACAAAGTGCGTGATGTTCTTCACAGACGAAGGAACCAATTAGAAAAATAATTTTTCAACCAGATTCTTATAATCGGTGAAACATTTGCATGTACAAATAAGTACTTATACTACTATTAGCGGTAGAAATGTGTGCTATAAAAATCGGAAATTGTACATGAATGTTCCTCATAGCAGTAGATATTCCAAGGTAAAGGAAGTTTTCGAATAACATAGTTCGAAGCACAATACGAAAGAAAACATAATATAACTCCCCCCTAGCCCGAAAACTGTGCTTTTTATGAAGAAGAAAATGGGAGCAAATTGTTCTTAAAAATAAAGGCTACCAAACCAAGAAAGAAAATTTTTGATTGGATTTGCGAGTTGGACATACTCCTGCAAATCGAAATACATTGACACCTTCTGGCAATAGAACTCTTAATTAGGGAAATGTAAGAAAAATATGCAAAATTTTCTTCATAAGAAGGAATTATGCAACCAAAACAGGAATTTTCAAATGGTGCCCTTAGAAACAGGTATAGAAAGAAAAACAATTCACATATGCACACCTTCTAGGGAGAAATTGTGTATCATTTAAATCGGATTATGTTTGTAATCTTTACCATAGCAAAAGGCATTCAGCACGAAGAAGATTTTTCAATTGGATATTTGTAAGCGTATAACGAAGTAAATTTCTCCGTCATTTTTATCCGCGCCGGGGCTCGAACCCGGTCCCCTCATTCCGGAATAAGTTGCTCTACCAATTGAGCTACGCGGACGTTTTATTCTGATTCCTATCTGCCTTTATGTCGTGTGCGTCCTTCGGGCAGGTACGTCACATCTCCTGGTACGTTACATCATCTCCCCCTTATTTTTATTTTTTTTTCGAACTGCTGGAGAAGGGATTCTCTTATTTTTCCTATCTCGCGGTGTGGAAATAGCATCACACCAATGCGAGATTTTGAACGGTCGGGTCATCCGGATAGTTCGGGCGCCATTATAACGAAGTAAATTTCTCCGTCATTTTTATCCGTGCCGGGGCTCGAACCCGGGTCCCCTCATTCCGGAATAAGTTGCTCTACCAATTGAGCTACGCGGACGTTTTATTCTGATTCCTATCTGCCTTTATGTCGTGTGCGTCCTTCGGGCAGGTACGTCACATCTCCTGGTACGTTACATCATCTCCCCCTTATTTTTATTTTTTTTTCGAACTGCTGGAGAAGGGATTCTCTTATTTTTCCTATCTCGCGGTGTGGAAATAGCATCACACCAATGCGAGATTTTGAACGGTCGGGTCATCCGGATAGTTCGGGCGCCATTATAAGGAAGTAAATTTCTCCGTCATTTTTATCCGTGCCGGGGCTCGAACCCGGGTCCCCTCATTCCGGAATAAGTTGCTCTACCAATTGAGCTACGCGGACGTTTTATTCTGATTCCTATCTGCCTTTATGTCGTGTGCGTCCTTCTGGCAGGTACGTCACATCTCCTGGTACGTTACAGTGACAAAATGTGCATGACGAAAAATCAGAAATTATACGCTAAATACACTGCTGGACAATTGCTAAGGACGGATCATAAACGGCTATATAGCGCATAAAAAAGTAAGTGTGGTTGGATGCCAAGTGAAATAAAATAATGTCAGAATGCCAGGACATTACAAGAAAGACAATTTATTGTGCTCTGAAATCCAGAAGGCTTTGGAACGTGTTCAAGGGACAAACAGGCCATTTTGTGCAGAATACGTAAACGTGAAAAAAATGCAATTACCGGCCGCAGGCGTTCCGGCGTAAGATGTCAATACGGTATATGGCCACCATTGAGGGCGATGAAAGATTCCACACGTCGTGTCATGCTTTACACAACATTATCAAGCAGCTGTTAGGGTAATTTATCCCATTCCTCTGTCAGTGCACGGATGAGGGTGTCCTTGTTTATTGGAAGGCATTGGCGACCAGCAATAATCCTCCCCAAAGCATCCCACACATTTTCAATGGGATTCAGATCTGGAGAACGTGCTGGCCATACGAGGCGTTGAATATCCTCGCTCTCAAGACACTCCTGGACAGCGACTGTTCGATGACATGTTGCGTTGTCGTCCATGAAAATGAATCTATCACCGACAGCACCACGGAACATGCGAACATGAGGTAGCAGAACATCATTAATGTATCGTTGGCTAGTCATAGTCCCAGTTGGAAGCACATAGAGGGACGTACGGCCATTGATCATGATGCCAGCCCATACCATGACACTACACGTCGGATATTGGTCCCTTTCCTGTATGTTTGCTGGACAATATGCAGTACCACTATCACGCCAGATGAGTTGCGTCGACAATCAGACGATAGACTTTATCTACTCTCATCTGAGAAGAGGACAGCAGACCAGTCGTTATCAGTCCCATTGCGATGTTGATGGCACCATTGCAAACGGGCGGTACGGTGACATCTGGACAATAGGATGCACACAACAGGACGGCGGACGTATAGTCCTCCTTCATGCAAACGTCTGGCGACAGTTTTTTGGGAGATCCGCTAGCCAGTAGCAGCCATAAACTGATTTGCTACCTCACTAACTGTGCTGCACCTGTGTCTTTTTGTTGATAGCACTATGTACCGATCTTCTGCAGGTGTCGTACTGCGAACACGACCTCCCCCGTGACGTTTGCTACACTCTCCATTTGTTTGAAATGATTTCCAAAGCCTTGAAACAACACTGTGGCTGACGTCGGACTCCCTGGCAACATCTGTTATTTTTCGCCCTTCTTCAATCTTGCCAATAATACGACCACGCGTAAAATCATCTAGGTGATGTCGGGAAGACATACTGAAAATTGCAAGTTCGTCAATTGATTCTTTCCCTTTCAACTTTACGTTTGAACAACAACGGTCAATACGCGTCAAATCCTTTATATCTCTTATCAGCGCTATGACGTCACGAACTAGTTCGGCAATCCAAAATTTGCATACGCACAACACGTCTTACTGTATCCCGCACTTATGCTAATTTCCACATTTTCCTGCCTTCCATTTTATGGTTGCTATCGTTGCTATTGTCATCCGTCCTTAGCAATTGTCCGGCAGTGTATATCTAATCAACATTTGTGTTGATGCTGAGAATAGTATTTAAATTGCTGTTTTGGAAGCAGATACGTCGAGAAATCTAAGATATATGTTTACGACCCTTAGCAGAAAAGCTCTGAATTATTTTGAGCAGAATACGTACGCAAAATGTGAATAGTATATGACCAAAAGGAATTTTTTCAGCTGAGCATTTAGAAGCACAGATACGGTGGCAAACATGTTGTGAACAGAAATACGAACTTATCCCCCCCAAGTAGCAAAATCGTGCATTAAGAAAAATTGGAAATTATATGCAAAGTATTTGTCTCTGTAAACGCTATCCATCAAATTTTTTTCTTTGAAATATGACTTTTAGAAGCAGACATGGTAAAAATTCAGTATCCATTTACATCCTCTAACGAGAAAACTGCGCACTATTTGGAGAAAAAAAAAATGCGCAAAATGACTTTTATGGTAAAGGATATAGAAGGATACAATGAATTACTCCATTTAAATTTTTAGAAGCATTAATATGGAATAATATGCATTTTAAGTTCAACAGGATCTGTGTTGACCTCGCCTAGTGCCAAAGTTATGTATGGGAAGGAGACCAAAATGCGTGGCTCATCTCTCTCGTGTAATTAAGGCTTCCCATTGCAAAAACGTTTTTCAAATCGGACTAACAAAGTATTTACAGACAGAGTTATACTATATGTATGTACTTTTGTTCAAAAGATGTGCTGAAATATGTTTTACTAAATATCCAAACACCTAAGTTAAAGGTTTGCACGGGCAAGGCGGATTTTTTTTCCCTTTTTCTTGTTCTTCATTTAACTAAAAAATTCTGGGTTCGGCCTGTGATGCTGTGATGGAAAGTTTAGCATTTACTCCTGCATTAAAAAAGTCTTTCGTCTCACAAAAGAAGACTGACTTGTTAAATAATCAGATGGCGAAGTTCACTGAGTGCAACGAAGGACCTCATCCGCCACCAGATGCTCTGATTAATTACAGCAGAAACCGACATACTGGGCGGTATGATGAGAGCCTGAAATGGGAATATTTCTTTCTTTAAAGGTTGAAATCTAATTTCGTTTTCACTTCCATGACTTTAGCTCCTAAAACACGTGGCTTTTTCTTTTTGGGAAATGTTTAGATAAACAGAGTTTTCAACTTCATGAAACCAAAACCAGCTTCTGGCACCATTAGTTGCTACAGCGGAGATGAGAAAGTTCGAAGTATTTGTTTACATATTTGGGGATCGAATATTACCTTGTTTGTACTGAAGTGTAGAAGAGGAACAGCCTTTACATTCGTAACATACGAATGCAGTGAGGTCCCGTGTTGGATAGAAATCCTACGAGAAATCTGTTCAGGTATCTCTTAATTCATCTCTCTGTTCTGACCCATCCTTTAGTTCTATTCAGTACAGTACCTTTGTTTCTCTACAGCAGGAGGTCTTCAACATTTTCTGTATCGCAGACAACTTGACAAAAGACCACATGATAAAGAAAATTAAAATGCTTATGTTTATTATGAATATCAATTATTTCAGAAAGGGCTTGAATCTTAAAATTTAACTTTCGGAAAAAGAAACGATGCAGTAAATAGGATGTTAATGTTGCAAAGGAGTTCCAAGTAGGTACCTTATATACTAACGTTTTTCACTACTCTTTATACACTCGTACAGCTCGTAGGAGATTTGGGAATAAATCAAAGTCCATGTACCCAAGGTTCTTGGACATTAATTTCTCCATTTGGGAATTTCATTTGTGGGCAACGTCACGCGGGCCATTAAAAAGTGCTGTGTGGGCCATTAAAAAGTGCTGTGTGGGCCATTAAAAAGTGCTGTGTGGGCCATTAAAAAGTGTTGTGTGGGCCATTAAAAAGTGCTGCGTGGACCATTAAAAAGTGCTGTGTGGGCCATTAAAAAGTGTTGTGTGGGCCATTAAAAAGTGCTGTGTGGGCCATTAAAAAGTGCTGTGTGGGCCATTAAAAAGTGTTGTGTGGGCCATTAAAAAGTGCTGTGTGGGCCATTAAAAAGTGCTGCGTGGACCATGGTTTCAAGACTCCTGCTCCACTTGCGTTATTTGCAATAACTGGAGGAAAACGCTTCATTTAAGTCTGAAACAGGTCAGATCGGGCCATATCGGGTACACTGAAAATTCTGCGCCGTGCAGGCAGGGCTGTCGAAATTAAGGCCCATGAAGACCTCTTCCATAGGTGTCCGATGAAGACCTCTCCCATAGGTGTCCCATGAAGACCTCTCCCATAGGTGTCCCATGAAGACCTCTCCCATAGGTGTCCCATGAAGACCTCTCCCATAGGTGTCAGAGAAGCCGTGAGCCCTCATCCACAAGATGAACAGCTTTGACCACCTGAATAAAGGAAAGTACCAGGAATCAGGCAATACTTTTGACCAATTCACCTTAACTCACAGTACTTAGTACGAGTTGTATGATTTCGTAATGATGGCATAAATAGTTCATGTGGAACCCAAATCTTTATTTCAAATACACCAGAGTTGAATAATAATTAAACGCATATAGCGTATGAAATCCGTTTATTTTTCTGGTGTAGTCAGCACAAATATTCGCCAAGCTTTCGCCCTCTATTGGGAGGCTTTTTCAAGGCAATGGTAGACACAAAAATGCTGTGTCTACATTTTTACACTGTGCATTTTTGTGTCTATGCCACAAAAAAAAAAAACGGATTTCATACGCTATATGCGTTTCATTATTATTGTGGAACCCAAATAGTGTCATTTCAAGTGCTTTTCAGGTAATTTGGAATTAGAATATTATTTTTCCTTTATTTTCTCAAAAATTTAATGACCCTGCATTTTTAGCACGTCTTTTGTAAAAAAGATCGTGCTTATGTTATCGGGTTGTCCGTCCGTCTGAGGAAGTCCGTATCTCTGCAATTATTAGTCCAATTTAAAAAAATATTTTTGCATTGGGAAGCTTGAACTATGCGAATAACAATTCGTTATTTCGTCTTTTTATACGATATACGATTTCGCCGCTGGAGGGCGTAAATGCAGATGATGTCGAATTCAAAATACATTTTATTCCACATATTTGCTTCTAAACATCCGACTGAAAAATTATTTTACCTTTTGATTCCATTTATGTCGAAGACTATTTTGGATATAGTAACTTTTTCCAGTTGTGCATAGATTTTCCGTTAGGGGACGTAAAGGTAAATTGAGTTTCCCCCGATATCTCTGCTTCTAAAACTCAGATTTGAAAACTTCTTTCTGCAGTGGGTACAACTCCTGATAGAAAATCATTTGCATATAATTTCTTATTTTTGGTAAAAGTGGTTTAGCCACCAATGTTAATTTCTGCTTTTGATGCATTTGAAGCAAAATCTGAGCTTCTAAAACATCGATTAAAAAAATTCTTTCGTTAACGGATACAACTCACGTCAGTAAACCTTTTCAGAATATTTTCTTCTTAAAATAATGCGTAGCTTCGCCTCCAGGAGGCGTAGACGTATACCTTATTTCTATCAATATCTCTGCTTCTAAGACTCCCATTTGAAAAATTTGTTTTGTGTTTGATAGAGTTTCCGGTGGGAAATGTTTTTCATAAAATTTCAAGTAACTTATAGACTTTCCGCTAGGGAGCGTAAAGGTAAATCGCGTTTTCCCCGATATCTCCTCTTCAAAAACTCCGATTTAAAAAATTCTTCCTGTATCGAATACAGCTTCTGATGAGAAATATTTTGCATATAATTTCGAATATTTGGTAAAAACGTTTTTGGCCACCAGGTGTTAATGGTGTTAATTTCCGCTTCTAATGTATTTTCAGCAAAATGTGAGCTCCTGAAAATTCGATTGAAAAAATCTTTCGTGAACCAATACTGCTCACATCGAAAAACCATTCGAGAATACTTTCTTCTTAAAACAAGGCATAGTTTTTCCGCCAGGGTGCGTAGGCGCATACCTTTTTTTTGTCCATAGCTCTGCTTCTAAGAGTCTGATCTAAAAAAAATTTCGTTGGAGAACGTTTCCGCAGCAAAATGCTTCTCATATAATTTCAAATATTTCTTAATGTACAAGTCTGCCACCAGAGGGCGTAAGCTCACGTATACGTTTAGAACAATATATTCCTGACTAAAAACCCAAGTGAAAAACTTCTTTTTCGATCAGATACTGCTAGCTAAGCAAACTCTGTGTGCGTATTTTATTCCCAAAATAATGCACGTATTCGCTGCTAGGGGGCGCGAATACTTAATCTGTTTTTCTGAATATCTCAGCTTCTACATTTCAGATTTAAAAAAATCTTTCAACAGCGGATGCCATTTACTTTGTATAACACTTTAGGCTAGTATATGAGGAATTTTGTAGTTCACATTTATGTTGGTAGGTGAAGTTTGTGAATTTCAGTTTGTAGCTGTATCACTGCTTCTAAAATCACTATTGAGAAATTCCTTTTTTACTGTATGCCATTCGCTACAACAGAGATGTGGAGCATTATCCTTTTTAAATAATTCAAAGATTTCCCGGTAGGTGCGTAAAGATCGAAACTTTTATCTTTCGCTATCTCTGCTACCTGGAGACGTGTCTGAAAACTTATTTTTCCTTAATTAAGGGGAGGAGTCCCTTTTTAGGCTTCCCATGTTAACCTTATGGGAGGTCTCGATGTACTTAGGTACATGTTTCTCACGATAGACTTGGCCTATCAATTGTATCAATTGCAAACTTGGCATGCATTTACCTAAGGATATTATACCACACCTGAACTAGAATGATCGCAATCGGTCAATTAATTAATTTTGTATTAATTAATCAACATTGCTCTGGTGCTCGGAGAATATTTAAGGGGACCAATTCCCTTTTAGGCTTCCCATGTTAACCTTATGGGAGGTCTCGATGTACTTAGGTACAATGTTTCTCACGATAGACTTGGCCTATCAATTGCAAACTTGGCATGCATTTTCCTAAGGATATTATACCACACCTGAACTGGAATGATCGCAATCAGTCTATTAATTAATTTTGTATTAATTAATCAACATTGCTCTGGTGGTCGGAGAATATTTAAGGGGACCAGTCCCTTTTAAGGCTTCCCGTGTTAACTTTATGGGAGGTCTCAATGTACTTAGGTACATGTTTCTCACGATAGACTTGGCCTATCAATTGCAAACTTGGCATGCATTTTCCTAAGGATATTATACCACACCTGAACTGGAATGATCGCAATCAGTCAATTAATTAATTTTGTATTAATTAATCAACATTGCTCTGGTGCTCGGAGAATATTTAAGGGGACCAATCCCTTTTTAGGCTTCCCATGTTAACCTTATGGGAGGTCTCGATGTACTTAGGTACATGTTTCTCACGATAGACTTGGCCTATCAATTGCAAACTTGGCATGCATTTTCCTAAGGATATTATACCACACCTGAACTGGAATGATCGCAATCAGTCAATTAATTAATTTTGTATTAATTAATCAACATTGCTCTGGTGCTCGGAGAATATTTAAGGGGACCAATCCCCTTTTAGGCTTCCCATGTTAACCTTATGGGAGGTCTCAATGTACTTAGGTACATGTTTCTCACGATAGACTTGGCCTATCAATTGCAAACTTGGCATGCATTTTCCTAAGGATATTATACCACACCTGAACTAGAATGATCGCAATCGGTCAATTAATTAATTTTGTATTAATTAATCAACATTGCTCTGGTGCTCGGAGAATATTTAAGGGGACCAATCCCCTTTTAGGCTTCCCATGTTAACCTTATGGGAGGTCTCAATGTACTTAGGTACATGTTTCTCACGATAGACTTGGCCTATCAATTGCAAACTTGGCATGCATTTTCCTAAGGATATTATACCACACCTGAACTGGAATGATCGCAATCAGTCAATTAATTAATTTTGTATTAATTAATCAACATTGCTCTGGTGGTCGGAGAATATTTAAGGGGACCAGTCCCTTTTAAGGCTTCCCATGTTAACTTTATGGGAGGTCTCAATGTACTTAGGTACATGTTTCTCACGATAGACTTGGCCTATCAATTGCAAACTTGGCATGCATTTTCCTAAGGATATTATACCACACCTGAACTAGAATGATCGCAATCGGTCAATTAATTAATTTTGTATTAATTAATCAACATTGCTCTGGTGCTCGGAGAATATTTAAGGGGACCAATCCCTTTTAAGGCTTCCCATGTTAACCTTATGGGAGGTCTCAATGTACTTAGGTACATGTTTCTCACGATAGACTTGGCCTATCAATTGCAAACTTGGCATGCATTTTCCTAAGGATATTATACCACACCTGAACTGGAATGATCGCAATCAGTCAATTAATTAATTTTGTATTAATTAATCAACATTGCTCTGGTGGTCGGAGAATATTTAAGGGGACCAGTCCCTTTTAAGGCTTCCCATGTAAACTTTATGGGAGGTCTCAATGTACTTAGGTACATGTTTCTCACGATAGACTTGGCCTATCAATTGCAAACTTGGCATGCATTTTCCTAAGGATATTATACCACACCTGAACTGGAATGATCGCAATCAGTCAATTAATTAATTTTGTATTAATTAATCAACATTGCTCTGGTGCTCGGAGAATATTTAAGGGGACCAATCCCTTTTTAGGCTTCCCATGTTAACCTTATGGGAGGTCTCAATGTACTTAGGTACATGTTTCTCACGATAGACTTGGCCTATCAATTGCAAACTTGGCATGCATTTTCCTAAGGATATTATACCACACCTGAACTGGAATGATCGCAATCAGTCAATTAATTAATTTTGTATTAATTAATCAACATTGCTCTGGTGCTCGGAGAATATTTAAGGGGACCAATCCCCTTTTAGGCTTCCCATGTTAACCTTATGGGAGGTCTCAATGTACTTAGGTACATGTTTCTCACGATAGACTTGGCCTATCAATTGCAAACTTGGCATGCATTTTCCTAAGGATATTATACCACACCTGAACTAGAATGATCGCAATCAGTCAATTAATTAATTTTGTATTAATTAATCAACATTGCTCTGGTGCTCGGAGAATATTTAAGGGGACCAATCCCCTTTTAGGCTTCCCATGTTAACCTTATGGGAGGTCTCGATGTACTTAGGTACATGTTTCTCACGATAGACTTGGCCTATCAATTGCAAACTTGGCATGCATTTTCCTAAGGATATTATACCACACCTGAACTGGAATGATCGCAATCAGTCAATTAATTAATTTTGTATTAATTAATCAACATTGCTCTGGTGCTCGGAGAATATTTAAGGGGACCAATCCCCTTTTAGGCTTCCCATGTTAACCTTATGGGAGGTCTCAATGTACTTAGGTACATGTTTCTCACGATAGACTTGGCCTATCAATTGCAAACTTGGCATGCATTTTCCTAAGGATATTATACCACACTTAAACTAGAATGATAGCAATCGGTCAATTAATTAATTTTGTATTAATTAATCAACATTGCTCTGGTGCTCGGAGAATATTTAAGGGGACCAATCCCCTTTTAGGCTTCCCATGTTAACCTTATGGGAGGTCTCAATGTACTTAGGTACATGTTTCTCACGATAGACTTGGCCTATCAATTGCAAACTTGGCATGCATTTTCATAAGGATATTATACCACACCTGAACTGGAATGATCGCAATCAGTCAATTAATTAATTTTGTATTAATTAATCAACATTGCTCTGGTGCTCGGAGAATATTTAAGGGGACCAATCGCCTTTTAGGCTTCCCATGTTAACCTTATGGGAGGTCTCAATGTACTTAGGTACATGTTTCTCACGATAGACTTGGCCTATCAATTGCAAACTTGGCATGCATTTTCCTAAGGATATTATACCACACCTAAACTAGAATGATCGCAATCGGTCAATTAATTAATTTTGTATTAATTAATCAACATTGCTCTGGTGCTCGGAGAATATTTAAGGGGACCAGTCCCTTTTTAGGCTTCCCATGTTAACCTTATAGGAGGTATAACGAAGTAAATTACTCCATCACTTTTGTCCACGCCGGGGCTAGAACCCGGTACCCCTCATTCCGGAATTAGTTGCTCTGCCAATTGAGCTACGCGGACGTTCGTTATTGCTTCTATCTGCCTTTATATCGTATGCGTCCTGCGGGGCAGGCACGTCACATCCCCCCAAAGAGGGCCGGGGGAATGGCCCACGGGTTAGCCGTGACAATGAATAGTTGCAGGCAGCCATCCTCTGTAGAACGTGCACTTGAGAACTCCCAGTCAATCTAGTGTGTGGAATGCAACATCACACACATTTATTTTTGAAAGCGCTGGAAAAGGGATTCTCTGATTTTTCCTATCTCGCGCTGTGGTAAAAAACATCACACCATTGCGAGGTCTTGAACGGCCGGGTCATCCGGAAAGTTTGGGCGCCATTATAACGAAGTAAATGTCTCGGTCATTTTTGTTCATGCCGGGGCTCGAACCCGGGTCCCCTCATTCCGGAATAAGTCGCTCTATCAATTGAGCTACGCAGACGTTCGCAATCACTGCTATCAGCCTTGATGTAGTGTGCGTCCTGCGGGGCAGGCACGTCCCAGAGATCTCGATGTACTTAGGTACATGTTTCTCACGATAGACTTGGCCTATCAGTTGCAAACTTGGCATGCATTTTCTTAAGGATATTATACAACACCTGAACTAGAATTGTCGCAATCGGTCAATTAATTAATTTTGTATTAATTAATAAAAATAGCTGTCGATTTGGCTGACGTTTTCATTAGCAAATGTACTTGCTATTTTATTTGAGTACATTATTTAGTCATGATTCTAGTTCAGGTGGTTGTTGATATATACAGTAAGGCATAAAATTTTTTCAAGCCATTATCTTTTTTTTTTTTTTTTTTTTTTTTTTGGATTGGAGGTTTAACGACCACCGTGAGCAACTCAATGGGCTATAAGCAGTCGCCCGTCCCTAATTTAGGGTCACTGGTTCCAGGGAAGGGAGAGAGCCAGTGCCGTAAGACAAACACAACTTCCATGCCTGACCGGGATTCGAACCCGGACCCCTTACGGACAAATAATCAGAGGCCAGCGCCTTAGACCACTGCGCCACCGGGGCGGCGCCATTATCTTCAGTGGTTTATGAGAAAAATGTTCCTAAATGTACAAAACAGCAACTTTTCAGGGGAAGAAAAAAACGAAGACCTGTGACTAGAAGCCTCCCGCGTCAAACTACTTTTCCACCGCTTTGCTGAACTTCCTCTGCTTTGCTCAAGTGTCGTATACCATTCGATTCGGCAAACTCTGTAGAAAAAAATTAAACAAAAAAAAATTATATAATTTTTTTTTTTGCAGGACTGGTCCCCTTTTAACAGAGCTTTTCCCATGAAGAATATTTTTCACTTATTTCAAACTTTTCCATTATGCAAAATTCTTCCTCTAGCAGATGTAGATTTATACACTGCTGGCCACCCAAAATGCAACACCAAGAAGGAAGCATACGATTGGCCTGAAATTCGCAGCATGCGTCGCCCGTTAGAGGACATGCAAACGATTAGCATTGCAGGGAATATGCAAATCATGTGCGCCCGGCACGCCACCGAGAAGCGCTATAAGAAAGGTGCACAGAAGGCGGGGTGTAAGTAGTGGAAGTGTGTTGTGCTGCCGGACCTGTGCGCGGGAAGTTTCCTGATGCCTCGTCGCAGAATACTACAGTCATTCCAGCACATTTCGGAGTTCGACAAAGGACGAATAGTGGCTTATCGCGACAGCAGTTTATCGTAGCGAGACATCGGCTCCCGTGTGGGACGACATCCAGCCACAGTGAGGCGAGTATGGATTCGGTAAGTGCAGGAAGGACGGACGGGCCGACGTGAGCGATTGCCGCAGCCGCGGCACACAACTGAACGGGAGGACCGGCATGTTGTGCGGCTGGCATTGACGGCTCGCACCGCCACATCACGAACGTTAGCGCAGGAATTAGGGTGTGTTGCGCAACAACTTGTGCCACACGTACCGTTCGACGTCGTCTGCAAGAGCAGGGACTTGTCGCACTGCGCCCATTGCTCCGATTACCATTGACGTTACACCACCGACGAGTGCGACGGCAGTGGCCCGTTGAATGCCGCACCTGGACTACGGAATGGCACGACATTGTCTTCTCCGACGAATCCCGATTCTGCCTGCAACACCCCGATGGTCAGATCCGCGTATGGTGGCACCGCGGCGAGAGACTGTATGACGCCTGCATTATGCATCACCATACCGGTCCGTCGCCTGGCTTTATGGTTTGGGGCGCAAATGGATATGACACCCGCAACCCTCTGATACGCATCGCAGGTACACTCAACAGCCACCGCTACATCTCCGACGTTTTGGAGCCCGTAGTCCTCACTTACCTGCACGACCTATCAGCGGACACGTTTCAACAGTATAATGCGCGCCCGCACGTGGCACGCATTGTGCAACAATTCTTCACTGCCCACCAGTCACTGCTGCCGTGGCCCGTCTGTTCTCCCGATATGTCGCCCATCGAATATGTCTGGTTGCTGATCGGCAACCGAGTGGCCCGGCAACCACCACCCGCGGCTACGCCTGATGAACTGTGGGAACGTGTGGAAGCAACCTGGACCGACATACCCCAAGCCCACATCCAAAGCCTTTTTCGTTCGATGCCGCGGTGTAGCGGCCGTTATTACCAGCCATGGGGGCCACACGAACTATTGATGTTTGCGTGTTCCGCAAGTCGCACAGGCCTGTAAGCTTAATGGTTTCATCTTTTTATATGTTTTTATGTGTCCAGTAAATCTGGCTTTGCTATCTCGTGTCCTTCTTGGTGTTGCATTTTGGGTAGCCAGCAGTGTATAACGCTTCCTTTTATATTTCTTCTTTTAACTGTTCGATTTGAAAATCTCTTTGTCATTGATACTTTCCTTCTGCTATAACTTTTTGTGCACCATTTGTTAATTTTCGTAACATGCTTTTTAGCTGCTGGCGGAACTAAGTAGATGTTTCTATTTGTGGATGTTGTATCGATTGTAAAAACTAGTTGATCGTTTTCCTAACCGGTTCTGTTGACTTTGAATAGCTCTGATAACTTTAATTTGTGTCAGAACGGATTCAAAAGACGTGCTCATTACAACCGAAAATTCGGTGTCATATTTCTTGTTGTGTTTTAAATGAGTATGACTTTATTGATGCAGTATCTGAACAAAAGCGACGTATTCGGATAGTCTTGGGCACACATTAAGAGGGCAAAAATGATATTCAACGGGTAGAGCGTCAGACAGTGTCGTCTATGTGTCCTCTTTAGGAGAATAACGTGACTTTCTGCTAATTGTGTTTGTCCAACTGAGCCTTTTAATGTGAGACGCCCTGATATTTATTGTATCGCAAAAATGCCATATACCCCTTTTTTTTTAAATCAGATGAGCATAAGTAAAACTGGTTTAATATTATATTGTAAGAAGTTTTAAACTGCATGAGATAAATCGAAAGAAATGATACAGTACCACTACTGTTGATACTCCATTGCTGGAACATAACTGGAGTGAAGTAAGTTTCATTTCAAAATGTAACACGATGACTGGAGTTTACTCCTGTTTATAGTTTGTAAACTGAATGTTTTTCATCCTTTACGGAGAGGAATGCACGTTTAGTACTAACAGAGGAACCAACTGCACTGGCGTACAAAAATTAAGGACGAGACGGTTTTTCGAATGTAATGTCGTGCAGAAGTGTTCCACATCGACTCGAATCATACCATAAGATCCCCAAGATGTAAGAACATGGGACAAGTGAGCAAACCCGTTCAAACAAGAAATCCAAAGGATACAAAGGCACTTTACTGAAAAGGTAGTTTGGAGCACAACTGGACAGAAAACAGAAACGTCCATGTGACAGGCGGCTGCTAAGAAAAATCCAGTCTTTAGTAGGGGATAAGATCACCCTGACTGCGTTGCAGGATTTACAACGTCTGTCCATGCTGAGGACGATGTTGTCAAGGAGCTGTAGAGGCATCGCGGCCCATTCCTCTTGTAGCGCCAATCGCAGCTGCGGAATCGTTGCTGGCGGCTGGTGACGTGCTGCCAAACGTCTCCCGAGAAGCTCCCACAGGTGTTCGATTGAATTTAGGGCTGGGGACCTTGCGGGCCAATCCATGCGTTGAATATCTTCACTCTCCAACAGCTCTGCGACAGCCACTGTAGGATGAGGTGTAGCGTTGTCGTCCATGAAGAAGAACTCAGGACCCACATCACCTCTAAACAGACGCACGTCAGGCAGGAGAACCTCGGTACAATAGCGGACACCAGTGACTGAACCTCCTTGGAAGATGTGGAGGTCAGTACGGCTACCAAGCATGATACCTCCCCAAACGAGAACTCCGCCACCTCCAAACCGATCCCTTTCGATGATGTTGGAGGTGTGATTGCGTGTTCCCTGCTCTCTCCAGATGTGTATACGTCCAGAATCGCTCGTCAGACTAAATCGGCTCTCATCCGTAAAGAGAACTCGACCCCATTGCTGATGTGTCCAGTTCTTGTGTTCCTGGCACCACAGAAACCGCCGTCTCCGATGAGCAGGCGTTAATGGCACACACCGTACTGGTCGTCGTGCAAATAGACCACCTTCGTGCAGCTTCCTGGCCAATGTAAAACGCGATAACGGACGTCCAGTTGTCTGTTGCATGTGCCTTGCGATTTCTCCCGCTGTCTGTCGTCTGTCTCTTCTCGCCTGTAGAACAATATGCCGGTCGTCCTCCGCCGTGGTTGCTCGTGGTCGACCACTGCTAAACTATCGGACAGCTGTTCCTGTCGTTTGAAATGCTCTCCAATCCCGTGAAACGATGCTGTGAGCGATCTCGAACTCCTCGGCCACACTAGTCACACTTCGACCTTCTTCCAACTTCCCAATGACGCGACCTCGGGTAAAGTCATCCAGATGTCGTCTACTGGATTGCTTGTTGGCCATATCACACGGTGGCAGCAACTCGACGTCGTTCAAACCGATGTACACCGTGCAATGGCTTTCACCGAATTGCTGAGCGTACACCGCCCGTGTGCTTTATATCCTTCCGACATTCCTCCCCACGTCATGCTGCATATATGCGCATGCCCTGCCGTACCGGACCCTAGTCTATCTCCTGAGTGGTCCTTCGGTCCGTTCTGCCTGTTCGTTCCGCTGGTATGCTAATTTCTCCTCTTCGTCCTTAATTTTTTCACACCAGTGTATATTTTGAATTATATCAGAATTTTAAAACATGACAATAGGCCATGGACATAGAAGCATAAACAGGGTTGAAACAAGTACAAATGTGGATAGCACTGAAGTTTGGTAATTGGGAGTTCAACTGTGTTTTTTTTTTGGCTTTCGTATAAAAGTCTGGGCTTGTAGCATCATTTTGTCGTTTTGAATATCAGTCTATTTGTCCTTCTTGACGCAGAATAAAGTTAAACATCAGGATGATATTTCACGAAGTTTTGAACTTTTGCAATGCAGAGATTTTTCTTTTTGGTTTGAAGGTTTAACGACCATCGTGAGCAGCTCAATGGGCTATAAGCAGTCTCCCGTCCCTAATTTAGGGCCACTGGTTACAAGGAAGGGAGAGAGCCAGTGCGTAAGATAAACACAACATCCATGTCTCACCGGGATTCGAACCCAGACCTTTCTCGGACAAATGGTCATAAGATAGCGCTGAGACCACTGCGCCACCGGGGCAGCCAAAGAATTTCCATTAAATATCGTTAACATACAGTATGTCTATGATTGGCATGATATTTTCACCTCTAAAAGTCTGACTGTAAAAATTCTTATTGCTCTCTGTAGCTGGAACTACACTGTATATGGAATTTATATATGCACTTCTCACTCCTCATGCTTTGAAGTTTTATCGGAACGTAGCGTACGGGCATTTCTTCACGATGCAGAGGAAATGTATATTTACAGTTCATAAAATACATCGGTTTCTAAAAATAATAAAAAAAATATTTTCGCAATCAATAGCTGACAACCAAAATTTCATTCATGTTCCAGCTTTTTTTGTGATCCAGACTTTTTGAACTAAGTGGCTGAATTTAGATTTTTTGTTTGATATTTCAGATTTTACAACCAGTCAGTAAAAAAATATTTTGACATATGCTAGTCTTACGAACGAACAATGCAATGCAATGCACAAACCACACGATTTTCCAGAAGCACAATTTTTCTGTTTGTGGTGTCATAGAATACTTGCATTTGGTTTTGTGCTCCTAGGAATCTCACCTGAAAAACTGACTTTACTCCCTATTGCTGAGTCTAAGAACAATTCTCCAATGATTTTTTCTGGTTTTCTGATACAAAGTTTTTCTTCTAGCTGGAGTAAATTTAGATTTTCAGGTATCCGATATCACAACTTTTTGAAGTCTGACTGTAAAAATTCTCATTGCATTAGCTTTAATAGCAATTAACATTGTAATTCTTCCCATGCACTTTTTTTCTCGTAGAGGAATTCTACGATGCATTTGACCCTATGTATGTGCATCGAAGAGTACGTTTGAAAATTTCTTTTGCAAATAAATTGCTATCAATACAACCACATTTTTTTATGCGCTTCTAAGTGTTCTGATAAATTTTTCACGCTTGGTGGGGTTAAATTCGAATTTTGGCTTAAAAACTCCTGATTGTACAGTTGAAAAAATCTACATTGGAAAACTTTAGCTTGCTACGATGGTAAAAGTTGTCAAAAGACTTGCGACTTATGTTTAAAATATCGAGGTAATATTGTTGCGTTTCGATAATTTAGTTTATTCTTGATAAAATCATTTTAAAACTCTGTTTTTTATTTCCCTAGTAAACTATCGTCTGTTGAACTTAAACTGAGGCCATATAATATCTCCTGCTTTTGTATTATATATGTTACGTATTTATCCATTCAACTGAGAAAAAGAGGCTGTCTGCTATAACGGCTCTTCTCGGAAGAAAGAATTACGTACGAACAGTTCAGGCGGTTTCCCGACATCTTTAACTGCTGCAGGGAATTATTTCTTTTGTTAAACTCACTAATTCCCACACCAATTTTCTCAGAATTCAAAAGTAAAATAGAGCATTTTGAGTGAATTATTGAAGAGTAGCATATGTAAGTTGATCCACAGTGATAATTTAACTTATATGTCACCGTTTAAAACCAAATAATTTTTGCACAACGGTGAGAAAGGCAAATTGATTCCGCCGCACCGGGGGCGCAGTAGTCTAAGCGATGGCTTCTGATCGGACGGTCACGTTTACTTGTGCTCTTGCACTTTGAGGGATATTAGTTGTTTTTGGGAGTTTCCTGCTAGGTGTTTTATGTTATTTAGTTTTGTGAATGTTGTATGCTTAAGTTGAACCCACAAATTCGTCGGGACAGCCTTTTTTTTTTTTTTTACGCCGACGTGTGGGACTAGGTCAGTTACTCACTTCAGTGTTACAAGGTTACTCGAGGAGAGTACCTATGCCTTCAAGCATGCTGTTGAAGGTGGGTTCCTTTGTTTTTAGTGTTGCAAGCCACAACACTAGGTTTTAGTTTAACTTCTGTGTTAGTAGTCAAGATGTCTACGACCTCAGCGTCTAAGTCGACGTCTGATGCTTCTGTGCCTATTTTACTCGAATCTTCTACATCAACGACGAGTGTGTCTGCTTCAATGGTTATATCAGCAATGGACACATCCAGTGTGATTTGTCATTCTTCGGAAAGTGTGTTATGTGTTGTGAAACAAAATGTGAATGAAGGGGTCGGAGCCGTTGGCCCAGCACCTATGCGACTGCTGTCCGTCATGCGAATGTACCTTCTGCAGCTTCTATAGACTCTCAATATACGATTACACGTATGGATAAAGTTTTACGACTGAAAGTTCCGGATGACTCTGTTCTAGGTAAGCATTTTTCAGAAAATTTATCTTTCACTGTTTATGTTCCTGCCCTAAAGGACACCCCAATCCCTCGGTACCTGGATGCAATTTCAATGGTTGTTTCCAGAGAATCCATCAAATCAGCCATCCGGTTTGGTGGGGAAATCGAAGTGCGCTTTACCCTAAAATCTGCTGTTGAAAAAATTCTTCAAGGTGGTGTAGACATTGGTGCTGTGCATCTGCAACCGACACCATCTCTTCAGCGCCCTGTTACAGTCACTCTGACACCCGTTCCCTCGGGACTTCCTCATGAACTATTAGTAGATGCGCTTAGTTCCATCGGTAGAGTAGTAGGTACAACAAAATTTCTCTCTGCTGCAGGCGTAAACACCCCTTATGCCTATGTGCAAGGAGGACGTCGTCAGTTAGGGTGATTTTCCCTACGGAACAGGCTCTGAAGGACAGGCCTACCTCCGTTGAGGTTATTACAGACTCAAGAAAATACACGTTTGAAATCTGTCTAGAGTGCCGGAATTGGTTTCACAGCTATCTTTTTTACATGAACTGTTCCACAAGCACTCTACCACCACACCAAAAGTGCACTTATTTTGCCGACGTATTCGTTATTTATTAACAATGCTTGATAAACAGGTTGAGGGGGTTTTACAGCCACCAAAATGAACTCTAAGGTAATATTTGTTTCATTTAACTGCCGAGGTTTAGCGGCGTCAGCAGCAAATGCATTGTTTTTTGAAGATGTCCGACATTTAAAAGCGGATGTTCAATGTTGCAAGAGACCAACTGTTCTGCAGGAATCAATTTTGCTCGCTGGCGCCGCTGGCCTTATGTTTCTATCATAATTACCGGACACATGTTGGTTCCGGAACTGCAATAGCATTTGATTCCCGATTTCACTCTATATTACAGGATATTGTCGAGTCTCAGAGCCGCATGGGAGTTTTTCAATGTATTTCGTTTTGCCTTCAGTCCAGTCGAATTCATCTATTAAATATTCATGTACCTCAAAATAATAATGAAGCTACTGATCTCCTGGTTCATGTTGCTGCCGTTCTTGCGAATATTCTCCCCTCCGACCTTATTCGTTTTGCTGGTGATTTTAATTGTACACTTCAACCTTACGTTAATAGAGATAATTCACATGAAAGCCGTCATTCTTTTGTTTCTCAGCTCTCTTGGATTGTCTTCAACTTTGACCTCCAAGATGCCTTCAGATATCTACACCCAACTCAACGAGAGTTTTCTTGGTTCCCCCTATTAATTTAAATTGTGCTGCAGCCAGACTTGATCGATTTTATGTCTCCCGTTTTATTCGTCCGTCTTATTATTTCAGTCAATCACGCACCCTCTGTTTCTTCAGACCATAAGCCAGTTATTCTTTCCCTCTGTTTTAAGTCTATTGGTATTCCACGGCCGAGATATTCCACGGCCGAGTGTTTGGTCTTTAGATGATTCGTGTCTTCAAGATCCTGATTTTAATACTGAAGTTGTTTTTATTATCACTCAAGCTGTTACTCAATTGTCTTTTGTTTCCGACCCAGCGGCTCTATGGATCTCGACTAAACAATCTATTGTAGCTTTTGCGAAGAAATATTCCTTTACTATCAGAACCCGGCGTAATATGACAGTGGATAGTCTCCGGCGTGCGCTTCAATGAATCCCACGAAACTCATCGAATTATGATCTCCTTGAAACGAAATTACGAGAATGTCTTCAAGCCTCTGTTTCAAATGTACTGACCCGTCTGAAATACTTATTTCTCAAATTCGAAGAAGATCCTTTTCGCAGTCTTGGTTCCCTCGAGGTACGAAGAAAAAAAAAATACCATTGTACAACTCACCCTCTTTAATGGCTCAGTAACTACTGACCCATATGTTATATGTAATCAAACTCATGCGTATTATAGCCAACGTTTTCAACCTAAATTAACACAGCCAGCCTCTTCTGCACCACTTTTGCAAGACCTTCCGCAAGTTCCTGAATGCTATGTGTCCTCTCTAAATGCTCAGATCACCCCTCAAGAAATCCGAAATTTGATTTACAGTTTAAATGATCGTTCCTCACCTAGAGAGGATGGGCTTTCCTCAAAATTCTACGAAATATTCCTTCCTTATCTCATGCCACTTCTCCTCAGTTGCTATACTTTCCTTTTTTCGTCTTCAAGTTCTTCTTCCAATGCTTTCAGCTTTGCTCTGCTTCGCCTTATTCCTAAATCTGGCTATCTTGGTATTTTATCTAACTGGCGACCCATCTCTATACTTAATACTGACTATAAAATCTTTGCTAAACTACTCGCACTCCGTCTGAATCCTGTCCTATCCTGTTTAATTCACCCTGACCAAACTTACACTGTCCTTACCCGCTCTATCGCTTCTAATATTATCACGATCCGTGATCTTAACACTCTCGCATCCCAGCTCGCAGAACCCCTTGCTGTTTTTAATATCGATCAACGACAGGCTTTTGATTCCATTAACCATACTTATATCTTTACTGTCCTTCAACGCTTTGGATTCCCTCCCTTCTTCTGCCAGGCTCTTTCTAATCTGTATTCAAACTCTTTTTTCGGGTTCGTACTTCGACTTTTATTACTTCTGCTATCCCTTACTCTAACGGTATCCGGCAGGGCTGTCCCCTGTCGGGTCAACTTTTGCACTCTGTTTTGAACCTCTTCTAATCTGTCTCCGTTTTCGATTTCTTTCTTCTGTACCCCGTGGAGTTGTGTGCACTCGGCACCATCACACTGTCTTGACTGCATATGCCGATGACTTGACGTCATTTTTGCGAACAGAATCTTCTTTTGGAATCCTATTATCAACATATAACGAATATGCCATAATTTCTGGATCAGCCTTAAACACTAAAAATGCTTAGGTTTATGGACTGGAGCGTGGGCGACCCGTGGCGACTTTCCGTGGGGCTCGATGGTCTTCAAACGTAGTCAAATTTCTTGGTGTGCACTTCGGAAAACCGGAGGCGGTTGCTGCTACAACATGGACCCCCTCGTTCATCAAATTAATCGAAGACTTGCGCCTCTCCGTCAGCTCAAACCCTTTCTTTCATTTTTTAGTCGGGCAATGCTACTAAATGTGTTTGTGCAACCGAAATTGTTTCACAGCTGGATTGCTCACCTGCCGCCACCTTTCTTGCTGAATCATCTGCAGAGAACTTTTGTGGACTTCATTTGGAATATTATTCATTGGGTGCATCATTCCACGCTTTCTCTTCCGATTTCCTATGGTGGTCTCTCTTGCTGATATCACTCGAAAATTTCAAGCCTTCCATCTTCATAACTTAAGATTTTTTCAACACCTCTTTCTTCAACGCAAACCATAATCGATACTCTGTTCTTCCCCTGGAGTCCCCACCTTACAGTTCAAATGTTTCTGAGAATGGACCTGTTCCCATTCATTCATAATCATTTCTCTGAAACTTACAAGTCTGCACTTATCCTTTGGCGCTCCCTGAATCCTGTCCGACTCCCTTCCACTACTGATGACCTCCTCACAGAACCGCTCTTCTTCTCCTCTGCTATCCACTCTTCTACCTCTTCGTACCTTCACTACTCCTCATGGTTTGCCAGTGGAGTTGTGAAGGTCTCTCAACTCGTTGACATTGATCTCCGTTGGAAACCTCTTTCTCGCATTTCTCCCTTGTTTGCAGATATCCCTGTTCATCGTGCTCAACTTCGGCATATCCAGATTTGCATTCAGAGACTCTACCCACAACTTGCCAATCAGAATGGACTTATTCAGAACTCATCAGCCTCACTCTGTCTCCCGTTCATTATTTATCTAAACGACCAGCCGTTTCTTCCACATAAAGTATTTGCTAAACTCATCTATAGGCATTTCATTACATATTTTACCGATCCAATGCCGATTCCCTCCGTGCCAGAGGCAGAAGTACCAGCAACATGGAGTGATCCACTAACAGCCTTGGCTACTCCAAAGGCAAGGGATATCCATTGGTTACATCTACATATTCGCTTGTTAACCCCACGCACCCTTCATCGTTTTCGGCATCTTACATCGTCACTGTGTTATTTTTGCAATACAGAGGGAGATGTATTTCACTCTTACTCGATGTGCTTGGTTTTACAGCCTTTGTTTTCATTGTTGTTTCTTTTGCTTCAGAATGTTTGTGCTTCTTTACACATCATGTTTCGTTATAATGTTCTTCGCTCACATCACCCGTCTGCTTCATCACACAATTCTGTATGTATTTTTCTCATATTGCAAGTAAAATATACAATTTATCAGTACTATCATATTAGTGTCGATTGTCTTACGCTTAGACGTTATAACGTGGCAAGACGTTTTCTATGTCGCAGATACCTACCGTCAGTGCCGCCCCGGTGGCGCAGTGGTCTAAGCGATGGCCTCTGATCATTCGTCCGAACGGGGTCCGGGTTCGAATCCCGGCGAGGCATGGATGTTGTGTTTGTCTTACGGCACTGGCTCTCTCCCTTCCCTGGAACCAGTGACCCTAAATTAGGGACGGGAGACTGCTTATAGCCATTTGAGTTGCTCACGGTGGTCGTTAAACCTCCAATAAAAAAAAAAAAAAAAGATACCGTCAGTTAGTGACTGCGATATTGCAGATCGAGTATGATTCTGCAAAGACGAGTAACAGTCTTGACAGTTTTCATGCTAAGCGGTCCCCAAGTCATATCTGGTTTAATACGAATAATGACATTTTGAAGATGACAATCCGATTTTTGGCGTAAATGTGACAAGGATGGTAAGTCAGATAATATCCGAAAACTTGAAAATTTTCATCGTCCTGGAGCGGGACTCGAACCCGCGTCTCCCAGAAAACGCCCGGGTATGCTAACCACTACACCACCCAGAACGACCAAGTTTCAAGTTTCCGATCAATTTGAATATAACCATCACAGGATTCGCTAGTCGAAGCAACCGGTTGCTTCGACGTCCACTACATTTTGTTGTGGTCAGAAGCAACCGGTTGCTTCGACTAGCGAATCCTGTGATGGTTATATTCAAATTGATCGGAAACTTGGTCGTTCTGGGTGGTGTAGTGGTTAGCATACCCGGGCGTTTTCTGGGAGACGCGGGTTCGAGTCCCGCTCCAGGACGATGAAAATTTTCAAGTTTTCGGATATTATCTGACTTACCATCCTAGTCACATTTACGCCAAAAATCGGATTGTCATCTTCAATATTTGTATTATATGGCGTAATGCCGTATTTCTTTCACGAATAATGATATTGTAACACTAACCGTGTAACGTCCACGACATTTTGTTGTGGTCAGATCTCTGTCTTTGTATTGTACTGGAGCGTTTTTTTTTGCACTATGTTGTGAGTATTTTTGTATATTTACGTAGTTTAGTTGCCCGACGAAATGTTCGGCATAACCTCTTTCCCCATAAATTACTGATGGGTAATATGTCGTTTTATTTGACTACCTAGTTACGTTTCTCTGTTCAATTTAAAAAAGTTAGTGTCTCATGAATTGTTCTGCTTCATTGAGTATCACGTGAGAGTATCTTATGTTATAACGTTTCACCGTCATTTTCCTAATCATTCGCGTTTATAACTGAATTTTGTATTTATTGTTGGGGAAAATTGAATGCTTGAAATTGCTTGCACTGTCTAGCGATAACATAATATTCTTTTTTTCTGCATTATCGAACCCAAAGTGGTTAATAAGAATTTTACTACGTCTGAAGTATTTTCAGTTGAAGTATTTGTCTTTGCAAGCCTATTGTTAGAGAGACAGACTAATTTAGCTATTTAGTTTTTGTCTAACAATAAGTACTTTCTCTGTATGAAAATGAAGGTTTCTTTAAGATAATGTAATGCTCATTTTTTTGTAAAATCATGCAGTTTTCTGTACTTCTAATTTACGATTCTTCCCTTTGAATGTAGCAACATTTGCAATATGTATTGTATATTGAATTTTTGTATTTATCACATCTGAATGAAGAGTCCTTTTTGTTTGTTTGTTGCATCTAATGTTACGAGATTTTTACTCATCTAATTTTTCCGCAACTTGTTGATGAAAAACGTCTGTGTTTATAGATTGAGAAGTAGATGATTTTTGTTTTGAAGTGAAACTGATTTGTATGTATGTTTTTTGTTGTTGCGAATTATGTTGCTCATAGCGTTTCACTTAGAGAAATTTTTTTTTATGGAAAATTGTGGTTCTTACAGACAGACAGAAGAACCTATTTTTGTATTAGAAGCAGCGTACCCACGTTAAGCAGGGTTTTCTTTGAGAGTTAAGGTTTACGCTTATTTGTTTCATGGTTCTTAATGAATTATGTCTGTCGAAAAAAATAGTTTTACAGACAGGCAGGAAAAAATGAGTTTATTATGTTGTTAGCGGTAGCGTACGTGTTACGAGCGAGGATTTTTTTCCTGGCTTGATGTTTTTTTTTCATGAATGACATGCTGAAATATTTTTAACTTTGTGCGGCCTTTTACAACGTTCAGTTGTACAGATTTTGTCTTTTGTTCAATTTTAATGTTCATTATTGTGAATTACCTGATGCTTTCTTTTTTCTTTGGTTTTTTGTGGTAGACGGAAAATGTTAAATTGATCTCGTTTTTGTTTTCTGTCATTTTAATTTCGCAATACTGTACGTTTGCTGAGTCTTTTTGTCCTCTGTGTAAAATATGCCAAAATGGCAATAACTGTTACCGGTGAACTTACTGTAAATATTGTTTATATGGTTTTATGGCAATGAAGATATTTTGAAATTCTGATCATTCCTCAGAAAGGGGTCCGGTTTCGAATCCCGGTGAGGTATGGATGTTGTGTTTGTCTTAACGCACTAGCTGTCTTCCTTCCCAGGAACCAGTGGCCCGAAATTAGGGACGGGCGACTGCTTATATATAGTCCATTGAGTTGCTCACGGTGGTCGTTAAACCTTCAATAAAAAAATGATCTTGTGTTGTATCGCATCTGTTTTATTAGCTTCCGAGATAGCTTCTGGAGGACTTTCCTTCAACTTCTATTGGGCTTTCTTTTAATTCTTTTAAATGCAGTGTCAATAATCTGACTGCTTTATCACTGTGACTGAGAACTTACACTTCCAATTTCTGATTCTTCTCATATTCAAGTTGTTGTTTAATATGATCTTTTTTATGAAACATTACATTTCTGCGTTTTGAACAGTAGTACAACATACTATGCATTGCGTTCTGCATTGCATTGCATAAGATATTGACATAATAGAAATATTTTGAAAAAATCAATTAAAAATAAGCTGCTTGAAAAATTTTCAAAGAAGTAAAAACTTCTCGGTGTCTTATTGACGGCGCCAATGTTCTATTTTGCAGAAATTTTGGTAAGTAATTAAAATATATTTTACCACCTGAGTTCGTTCTTCAATTCTGCAATGTATTTATGATTCGGGATTGTGACGTATATTCTAAATTAACTTTCCTTTTTAGTTTCTTTCCCTATGTAAATCTTGAGTTTGTTCTCAGTTATACTTCATACTTAACGTGATATCTTTTCTCTCAAACGAATACTGTTGGCAACACAATTCAGGTTGAATGAACATGACGTATGCCTGTTATGAGATAAGAACGAGAGATGTAAACTACGATACAACAGTTGCTTGGGTGGAATGTGGTGGAGTGTGGAATGTTGATTTGTGTTATGTGATTGCTATACTATCCTGAAGTGCTATAAACTGTGCTGGAGAAATAAAGCCAATTTCCGTAAGTTTGACTTCTGTTTTAAATGTTTCGTCTGGCCGTTAAGGTTTAATTTAGGAACTATTTCATCGTACGGTTATATTTTTAAAATAACGTATCAGTACGAAAAGACATTTACGTTATAGGATACATAATCTCGTCTTCTAGGCGCTTCAGATGATAATTTTTAAGTAACAGAATTTTATCGAGCACGCATTGTTTTAGAATACTTAAAACGTATGTTGAAATATTAATTTAGGTTCGGAGGAGGAAGTACCCACATCTTTGATATTCCAAAGTCTATGTTTATGAAGCAAATTTTGAACATGAGCAAAGAAATGTGTAACAAGTGTTCGTAAAATGTCAGTGATAAACGTTATTATATGCAGTCATTAAACGTTATTATATGCAGTCATTAAACGTTATTATATGCAGTCATTATGCCTTCCGTCCTTATAGGTTTGTCTGATTTGCTCTTAATGTAAAACATTTGAACTGTATTAGTACGATTATGCTGGTTCTGTGAGCAATAATGTCTGTAAACATAATAAATATTTCACGTATTTTCCTGTCACGTACGAAACGCAGGACTGTTGAAAGGCTTGATTCTAGCACATTAACACATTAAACATTTCATGCACTGTGACTGCAACCGTTAATGAGCCAATTTCGTTTTCATGGTAAATTTAAATAGAACGGATATCTATTTAAAAATATATCTTTGCGCAGTACCACAAAAATCGTTGCAGCACCACTGGCATGTTTAAATGATTATTATCGAAAAGAGTCACATAGATGTGGAGTGCATTTTCCTACTGTTCGTTTATTTCATTGATTTTCTTTGGCTATAAGGAAAATTGTTGACTTTCTTGATTTACAGATTTTTGTGGCCAGAAAAAATAAATATGTAATAGAGATTTTTGCCATCCTTTCTCTATTGTGTTGGTGAAACATTAATATTAAAAACCCATATTTTTTTTCATATGAAATTCTCTTTGGGAAGTAACGAACATGGAAAAAACAAACAAACAAACGTGGATTGCATTTTATGCCCTGGAAAAATGATAATAAGTACGAGACAGACTTGTATTCTGATTTTACACCATTTGGTTGGCTAGAAAGACTTAAAAGACGTAAATATGGTTTAGCTTCCTTCACAATTTTCAAACAGGCGTTATGTTCCTGAATAAAAAATGCAATGCATACCCTAATTCTCAAACCCGTTTCTCATTATGTGTGGTAAACTAAATCAAAAAGGCTTCAGAAAAGAACAAAATTTAAACGAATTAACTTTGTAACTTTTTGGCTGAACGAATATTCAGGGACCCACGCCAAGCTGACAGTTTTACATCCTAACTGCAGCATAGATCTGCTAGAAATCCGGAAGCGTTGTGCTTTTATCATTTAGCGCCATTGATCCAAAGAAGTAGAAGAAATGCCTAAAGAACGAACTCCACGTACATGTTGTAAGTAGTATAAGACCGCGCTTGATAACCCTTTTCGGTGGCAACACTTCCGGTCACGTGACGGGTGGGCGGATCGTGCGCGACGTCACTTCCGGTCTCCTCTCGGCGCGAGGGAGAAATACGATGGCAGCGCCCTCTGGTGGTGGTTCGCGAAAATTTGCAGCCCCATCTGTCGGCACTTTTTGAAATTAATTTTCCAAAGGGGTAGTAACCTTTTTTCGATGGCAACACTTCTGGTCACGTGATGGGTGGGCGTGGCGTGTGACCTCAGTTCCGTTCGGTGCGAGGGAGCAAGGCGATGGCATCGCCCTCTGTCGGATTGGGGGGGGCGGAGTGGTGGAGAAAACTTTCTATTTCTTTTCGCTTATTGGCAACGGAGGTCTGTTGACGTCATCATCTTAGAAAATATTCTTGTCGAAAAAACCGTACAGGGCGTGTTTGTGCTTGAATTCCGAAAGTTATGTGCTTTCACAGCGTGTTGAGAGAGTCACTCCTGTGTGTGTTGTCGACTGTGTCGGTTGTGTGGTTGTGTCCGTAAGTTTTTTGACTCCAGGATGAAGCGCAGTAACGATGGCATTTGTGAACAAGTGGATTATCATGAAAGGCCCTTTACTTCTCGGACTAAAACTTCGAAAGGATTCACATTGGATAATATACCAAGTCATCATTTTCATCTTGGTGGCGATGCGTTTGCTGTTGTCAGCGATTTTAAGGATCGTGTAAAAGTTCACCTTCGGATGTATAAGTGCGTCGACTTGCATTTTTACCCGACCAGTCACGGGCTAGTGATGATGCCATTTTTATGGGAGGAATTCCTCGAGGCTATGATGTTCACGGGTCCGTTTGACACCGCCCTAACCGACCTAACCCAATGTATAGCAAGGAAACTGTTTCTGACAATGCATAAGGAAAACGACAGGAATTATCTGCATATTCAAAGCATTGGTGTGAACAATGGATTCTTATCAGCATATCGTAACCGGATATCTCTGACTGAAGACCAATGGGAAAAACTTAATGAATGTAGTGATGATATTAGGGCAAGCATTCACCAAACAATGTTTGGATCGTCCTTTAAGAAGCTCGTTCTCGACGAGGCTGAAAAAACTGGACATAGCAGTGTTGACTCCATAGATGGTGAATTTGCGTTAAAAAAGACATTTTGCCACGTGATAAAAAAGAACATTACTTCAGCCATCGATGGACTGATCGACTGTCTTATGTGCAAAATTGAAGATCGCTATGGATTAGGACATGCCTGTGAATTTTCAACTCGAAAAGGTAAAGTGCATGCATTGTTCAAAAAGGCCGTAGCCAATTTGGATCTAAAATTGATCGCCCATGAATTTGTGAACGACTCATTTTTCATGTCGGAAAACACTTATTTGATTTTTTTTAATCACTTGAATATTTGCGATGTATTAGAAAGTGCTAAAAATCTGTACATTTTGGAAGACCCTATGCATCAATAAAATCCCATGTAAGTACCCTTTTGTGTCATTTCTGTTGTCTGTGTTTTAGTGTAAGCATGAGTTTTACTGTTTCTGTTGATAGTATTCAAATCAGTTGTTGTAATGGAGAATCACGATCTCTTGAAAAAGACTTATCTGGATCCAGCTCACCCCGGAAGTTTCGGTGGAGTAAATGCTTTGTACCATGCTGTAAACGGAAAAATAAAGAAAAAGGAAATCGAGGAATGGCTGAGGGGGAGAAAACTTACACCCTTCATAAACCTGCGAGGAGACATTTTCAGAGAAATCGAGTCATTGTGATGGGAATCGATGAACAGTGGCAGGCTGATTTAGTTGACTTGACCAGTCTGAAACAACATAATAACGGATATAAATATTTATTAACATGCATTGACGTGTTTTCAAAATTTGCATGGTGTGTTCCTATGATACAAAAAACTGGGTCATCCATGATCAAAGTGTTTCAGAAAATATTTAAAGAACGCAAACCGTTAAACCTACAAACTGACCAAGGTTCTGAATTTAAAAATCGAGAATTCCAGAATTTCCTGAAACAAAACAACGTCCATTTCTTTACTACCAGAAATGAGACAAAAGCGAGTGTAATAGAAAGGTTTAATCGAACTCTAAAAACAAAAATGTGGAAGTACTTTACTAGTCGAAACACATACACATATATTAACATCTTGCAGAAATTGATACATAGTTACAATGCAACGCATCATCGAAGTATTAAGATGGAACCAGTAAATGTCAGTCTAGAAAACCAAGAGGTTGTGTGGAATAACTTATATGGCGATATATCTGAATCTCATCCAGTTTATAAATTCTATATAGGTGATACTGTGAGGTTATCTAAAACCAAATTACAATTCGAAAAGGGGTACGAAACGAATTGGTCAGAGGAGTTATTTAATGTTTCCCAACGCTTCGCTAGATCACCTCCAGTGTATAAAGTTAAAGATTTACTAGGAGAAGACATTGGTGGTACCTTCTATGCCGAAGAACTGCAAAAAGTAAAAAAAAATGACCACTACCCAATCGAAATGGTTCTGAAGAAACGTAAACGGAAAGACAAATATGAATATTTTGTTAAATTTAAAGGCTACCCTGATAAGTTTAATTCATGGATACCATCGAACGATTTAGTGAACATATAAAAGTTTAAGTACTTACCTGAGACGTTCAGTATGAAAAATGAGTTTCTATCTGACGTTACCGAGCGATAGCTCTCTCGGCTACTTTTTGGACAACAAAATATCTCATTTCATAACGCATCTTCCTTCCTCAATCGAACTGAATGGAGACTGGGAAGTGGGACTCGTCGAACTGATCTACCCCCATTCGTGGTATAATATCACGAAAAATTCCAATCATTTCGAATACGATTTAGGAACGGGTCAGTTTAAGACGGGAAGAATATCTCCAGGCCATTACGAGTCTGTAGCGGACATTGTTAAATCCATGAGCAATCACTTTGCCAATAAAATCTTTTTGAATTATAATAAAGCGACTCAAAAGGTCAAGTCAACTCTTCTTAAAGGTACTCGCTTGGTTTTGCCCCCAGGGATTGCAGAAATCTTAGGATACCAACCCATGCAACTTTCGGCTGTGAATGGAGCTCTCTCTGTAAATGGTGAATTTATCGCAGATCTAAACGGTCGGTTTTCTCTGTTGTATGTGTATAGCGATATTGTGGAACCGCAACCGGTGGGGGACATGGTTGCTCCTCTCCTTCGCATCGTTAAAGTGAGTGGTGTGGATGGAGAGATGGTCAGCGCTTTGTTCGATCGACCTCATTATTTGCCTCTTGCAAGAAAAAATTTCCAAACCATCGAAATTGTTATAAGGAATCACACAGGTCAATTAGTGCCATTTGAACGGGGGAGAGCAATCGTGAAACTTCATTTTCGTCTCAAACATCTGTAATCATGTATGAACCCTACCACTGCTGTACGAAATCCTTTGAGGATTATTACATCAGCCAAACTGGAAAAGGATTATTCTATTATCAAGGAGTACCACTGCAAAAAGGTTATGGACTTGGAGGACTCTTTCGTTCGTTATTTAGAACGGCGGTACCATTATTCAAACAAGGTGCTAAAACGCTCGGAAAACAAGTCTTACGAACGGGGATGGATCTCGTCACGGATGTTATTCAAGGAAAAGATGTGAAGATAGCAGCCAAACAACGAGCTAAAGAAGCAGGACAACTACTCACCGACAAAGTCGCTACCAAAGTAAAGAAAATGATGGGTGGAAGTGTTAAAAGGAAGAGAAAGACGATGAAATATATCATTTCTTCAAAGAAAGCCAAGAGAGTAACACGTGACATTTTTGATCCGTAAAACCATGGCTCTGATTCACAGTCATTCTTCCGTATGCCTAAAGTCGGAACTGGATTTATTTGCTTTACCGCCCACACAAACAAGCATAGAAAAAGGACAATGGATTGAATACCACCCCTTAGCCAATATTCGAGATGGAGGCCCTTTGGAATTTAATATTTCGGGGAGTGGAGAAGAATACATGGACTTATCTTCCAGTCAACTTTACGTGAAAGTCAAAATCGTGAAATCCGACAATTCCGTTCTGCCCGACAAAGAGCCCGTGGGTCCCATTAACTGCTTCCTTCATTCTCTGTTTTCGCAAGTCGACATCAGTTTAAACGAAAGAGTGATTTCGTCGTCAAGCAACACGTATCCATACAGAGCTTATATTGAAACTCTGTTGAATTATGGAGAAGAAGCAAAGAAAACATATTTAGCATGTGAAGGTTTTTACAAGGACACATCCGGACATCTACATGAAATTAACCCCACGAATGCTACAACGAACAAGGGATTGTATCAACGCTACGAACTCGTAAAGGATAGCAAGACGTTGGACATGATTGGAACCTTGCATTGTGATTTATTTTTTCAAAATAGACTGTTGCTAAATTTAGTGGATGTGAAAATCAAACTGATTCGTAGCAAACCGGATTTCTGTCTCGTTTCCTCCTTCGGGACACCCAATTACAGAGTTCTCATCGAACATGCATCAATTTTTGTGAGAAAAGTCAAAGTCAACCCAGGAGTTGCCATAGGTCATGCAAAAGCTTTAGAAAAATCTCCTGCCAAATATCCCATTGATCGTGTTTTATGCAAAGTGTATTCCATTTCTCAAGGAAGTATGTCCTTCGTGCAAGACAACGTATTCCTTGGACAAATGCCAAAGAGATTGGTCATTGGGTGTGTGGACAACGATGCCTTTAATGGTACATATAAGTCAAACCCCTTCGAATTCAAACATTATGACGTCAACTTTATCGCCGTGTACGTTGACGGTCAACCCGTTCCCCATAAACCACTAGAGCCCAACTTCGAAACGGAAAATACAGTTCGTTCTTACCATAGCCTATTTCAAGGAACCGAGAAATTGGGGCAAGACATAGGAATTTTCATCGGCCGTGAAGAATTTTCCAAGGGTTATACGCTGTATGCTTTTGATCTTAGTCCCGATTTATGTGATGGTGGACATATGAACTTGGTCCAGCAAGGAAATTTGAGAGTGGAAATCAAATTTAGAAAAGCTTTGTCAAAAACAATTTCTGTGTTGATCTACGCAGAGTTCCAGAATATTATCGAAATTTCCAAGTCCAGAAGCATTCTTTGTGATTTTGCTAATTAAAAGGAATGAACAGTGTGCAAATAACTAGGATTCTAACGCAAGATCCTGTGGCGCATCGTTCATTTCTCGGTGTGTTTGCATGCAACCGACTTCCTAAGAGAATTTCCAAGTTCCCAGCCTGCCTCATTGTGAACACGGATCAGTATGGGAGTCCCGGGAAACACTGGCTGGCCATGTTTATGCCAAACCCAATAACTGTAGAATTTTTCGATTCCTATGGACATCCCCCAGAATATTTTGAAGGACCTATTCTCCGATTTGTTTCCAAGTTTACCTACGTGAATTTTAATGACATGTCTCTCCAAAGTTCGTTTACGGCCGTGTGTGGCCAATTTTGTATTTTTTACTTATATTCTAGATGTCGCGGAAAAAGCTTATATTCCATTGTAAAACTATTTAATTATAAAAGTGAAACAAACGATGTACGTGTTTTTCGCTTCGTTAAAAAAAATTTGGAATTGTATCAAAATTTAGAATGTGAATAATAAAAATTGATTTATCACTATTTTATGTGTCATGTCTTTAAATTGGGCTGACTCTTGTTATTTCATTCAGTTGTCAATATGGAAGTGCCTAAGCTGCATCATCCTTTCACAGCTCTAATAGCGGGTCCTACGGGTTGTGGTAAAACTCACTTTGTGAAACGTTTACTTCAACATCAGATGGAAATCATCTACCCATCACCACAACATGTGGTTTGGTTCTACGGCGTTCATCAACCATTATATGATGAAATACCTGATGTTACTTTTGTCGACGGTATTCCTCCAAATTTCAAGGATTATTTGGAAGGAAACACGCTTTTCATTATAGATGATTTGATGGTAGAATGTGGGAATGATAAAAGACTAACCCATTTATTTACAAGGGGTAGTCATCATTATAATGTATCCGTTGTTTTTATTACCCAAAATATTTTCCATAAAGGCAAAGAAATGAGAGAAATTTCCCTTAATGCTCATTATTTGTTTTTGTTTAAGTCACGTAGAGATGTGAATCAGGTCACTCATTTGGGGAGACAGTTGTACCCTAACAAAGTGAAATTTTTTCACGAGGTGTATCTGGATGCTACGAAATTTCCGTTCAGCTACTTAATGATAGACATCAAACCAAACACACCGGAAGAAATGCGCTTGCGCACCAATATACTCCCAGGAGAAACTCAATATGTTTACCAACCACGGCATTAGCTCCCCATTTACCATGAAAACGGTCGTCGTCGACGTAGAAGGATTTCTCCTTCAGAACAGAAAATTCATAGTGAAAGATCTCGTTGCATGTTATTTGCAGACGGGGGAGGAGGGATGTTTGCCCTTTGCCACCGTTCCCCTTCTGCGAACTGCATCCAAGAAGAGAAAAAGCTCAGTGCCTTTGGACGGCCCGAAATATACACCACATTCCATGGGATAGCAGAAACGAAGAGTAGAATGTCCTTTTAAAGATATTCCACTCCTTCTGTACTGAAACTGATATTTTCGAGGCCAAAAGACTAAATAAATGCAAGTACGTGGAAAAGTTAACAGGTACCATCTTTAAGGACTTTGATGCTCTGTGTTGTCCTAATGTGGAATACCTCCCTGATGTCCAAGTGCAGTGCCTAGTTCATCATCGAACTGATAAAAACCATTGTGCTCCCCAAAAAGCAGTCACATACGCGGAGTGGTTAAAAACTTAAGTGTGTTATAAAGTTCGTTATTCTTCGCCATGACATTATCGGAGCAACACATTCAGCAGCTGCGTCTGATGAAGATTTGTCCTAAAAAACACTTGAAAGATTTTTTAAGGAAACTGCCAAACAGTGGAATCAAAGTCATATGTGAATGTGTTTTGAACACTTTAAAAGGCAATGTTCCCCTTTCACCTCCGCAGAAGGGAAAATTGCGTGGACATAAACACACACTACGGAAGTTAGCTGATAAAAAAGTCCCCTTGTTCAAGAAAAGAAGAATTTTGGTTCAGAAAGGTGGATTCTTAGGTGTGTTGATACCTGCGGCTCTGAGTGTTTTAACAACTCTGTTAAACAAATAAGATGGAATACGCCAGGAAAATGGTGCTCGTCCCAGAGGAGAGAGTTTCAAGACATGTACCTACGGAAGAAGTTTTATCTGACCTCGATAAAGAAATGAAGAAAATCTTACTGAGTAAAGAACCTGTTGATGTTAAAATTAAATTATATAACCAAGTGCTTAATAAAAGAATTCAAGTGCCCCTCTTAAATCCGCCTATGTCAAACTTTTCAACGAAAGATCATTTAGCTGAAGAACTCTTAGATGTATCGGCTGATATAAGGGAACCCCTGAAAAAGTTAAAACTGATGTTTCAACAGCAAAAAATAGTGATGTTGAAGATATGGTGTTGCAGACTGTACCTAAAAATTTAAGAAGATATGCACATAATATTTTAGACGTTTTCAAAAAGAATTCAAAAATTATTTCATGGACACCTAATGGAGAATTTGTGTATAAAGACAAAGTTCTTCCTGACTCGAATATTGTTGATCTGGTTGACAATTTACTGAGAAATAAAAAATTCAAAGACCCATTCCGGCAGCTCTTGAATTTAGGCATGCTATAAAAGAAGTTAACTTACCTTTAAAATATGTAAAAAATAAACAATTTCTTATCAAAAGCGAAAAATATCAAGTTGGTAAATCTCTGTCAAAACCAAAAGAATGTAATTATTGGATTTCTTATTAAACATCCATTGCTTTTTTTTTTGGAAATTTGTGTTTGTTTCAGTAATTCTATATAAACAAAATACACAAGTATTTCAAAGAAAACTGATTTTATTAAATCTTATAAATTATTCCCAACAGGGGAAAATTACAAAAAATAGTCAATTATCATTTGAAGACATCGATCACATTTAGAAAAACATTGTTCATTCAAAGTCATCTACTTCTCTGAGTTCATAAATTATCTGAGATAGTATTGAATTCAAGTTGATTGAGCGTATGAAATTGCTTTCTACGGATGTACATTTGCCAGAAAATTTACTTATCATATCATACATTTCTATGCCTAATATTGCACAGTTCACATAGAAATCATTCGCCACTATATCGTACATATCCTTTCCTTCATCACGAGCACTTTCTGTTAAATTCTGGACTAATTGTGTTTTCAGGATATTGTACAATAAATTATTCAAGTCACTGTGATCACAGGGAGTGATACATTCTTCGATTTCCTCCCCAGTTACTTCGTTAAACATAGCTCTTAGCGGAAATGATTTTAAAAAATTGAATATGACGCATTTTGTAGCTTTGTGCTTGATCCGATACAGAAATTTCCACTGCTGATAGTTGAGTTTCACATAGCCCTGGCTAGATTTTCCACTTTTCGCTGTGGGGTGTTTTTTTTGTAGTTGTACATTTCGAATAGCGGGAAATACAGTGATCACTAGCTCCCCGCCAAAATACAGCACACGGATTTGGGGGCTATCTGAATGAAAATATTCCTCTATTATATCGAGCATTCTGTACATACGTATCCATTCTTCCTGTAATAAAGAAATTCCCCCTTCTGCTGGACGCCACTCTTCACCGTGCACAGTAAAACGACGATATATATTAACTTGAACTTCGTCATGAATCGTTTCAATACTGATGAAAATACCACCGCCCAAGTACCAGCAGCTTTTGGGCTATAAAAAAAAATCATAAAATTTAAAAAACTCATTAGAATTTTTGTAAAGAACATGCTTTTTTTTATTGCAATTATTTTTAGCATTACACCGCCATACAATATACTTAAAGTATACGACAACAACATTTATTATACCACATTTTTTTTTGAAGCATACAAAAATTAGATAGTTGGGGTTGAACTCCACGAAGGGGTTATCATTGATGATGGTAAGACCCACAATCGGTCATTTAGATCCGCCAAAATAGTAGACGGCAGAGAGTCAGAATCCCTTCCAGCTTCGGAACCCTGGTTTTCTACCTCAGAGCCCGAAACGATGTCGATAATCTCGGGGTCGGAGTCCGATTCCATTATTTCCGACTCCGAAATTAAATCCACTGTCCCAGGTTCGGAAGATGTCAGATTTATCGTCTCTGGCTGCGAAATGAAATCCATTACATCGGGTTCACAGGTTAGATCAATGCATATGGGGATAGATTGAAATGATCCATCATCTAGTTCAGCCGGATTTACATAGTTTGGGGAGGTAATTGGCAACGCCATTACCCATTTTAGAACATATATTCTTCGATTTTCTAGAAATATATCCCTAACAACCTTGGGGGAGAAATAAAACAAGGACGATGCTTAAAAACAAAATTCTGGTACTTTAGAAATACTAGAAGTACAGTTTTTATTTAATACTGCAGGAAACTCAGTAAACAAATGTGAATGAACCAAATGCTTAAAAACAAAAAACCGTACAAATACACAGAAACACAGGTAGGCACAGAAACTTTATTACTTCTCATACCCATATGGGAAAGACACATATGAATCATCACTTAATAATCTTTTTTCAAATACCATTTTAAATCCTTTTTCGGAAGGTATATTTGTTAAAGTTCCTAAAAACTTGTTTCTGACAATATTAAATGGTTTTTGGAATTTAATTTCCGTGCCATCTTTGTTCATAATCATGCTTTTTAATAAGCCAACAGTGAACTTTTTCTTGTTGGGCCAGTTCAAGGTTATTCCCTTGCAACGCTGAATAGTTTCACCGTTTGAAAGTCTCAGGTTGTATACTTTGGGCCCCGTTGAAACAAATTCTTCTATAGAAATTCCTTCCGAGTATTTGCTGGAGATTTCGTCCACTAACTCACCAAGGTAATTTCCACATGGAGGATGATATTTGTCATCAGGCTTTGATATATAGATGACAGAGTCCGTGTCCATATATAATACACGTGTCTGCAGAGCTTCTAATATAGTGTACAATTTAAGGCGAGCAGTTGATGTGACAAAGGATGCTATTACGATATTGCCTTTCTTATTATCAGGAAGAAACGTTTTAATATGTTTAAAAACTACCATCATGTTTTCTTCACTGACTTCACATATGTCAGTGACTTCCTTTGTTTTGTCGTTTAATATTTCAAGATAATGCATTATATTATCGACAATTACATTCTGTGGTTTATCGGGATTTTGCGCGAACTTACCCCACAATGAATTTAAAGCAAGTTTCGCCGTGAGCCTCCTAACTGAATTAGCCGAAACTTCATGGGGAGCAATTCTTACACCTTCTGCAGTGAAAAAATCATCACAGAACTTTCTTTTTTCTTCGTCAGAAGAAATTTTTTGGGGATATCCTGAATATTTTTGCTTTGCTGCTAAAAAAGTGTCTATATATTCAGAAAATATTCCTTTATGGGATCCTTTTACATATTGGGAGGACTCATCATAGTGCCAGACATCATGGAATGCAATGATTTTGTATCCCATGGCCACAGCCTTGTAAAACTCGTTACTGGGCCAAGATCCTGTGATGAAACGTTCTTTGTCAACATGGCAACACACATCACGATTAAGATCTTTAGCACAATGAGGACATAGAGTGAAAATCAGCCTTCCTTGAATTTTTAATGGAAGGACAGGGAAAAACAATTTCTTTGGTGGCAGTACAGTTGCTTTTATGATGCCGAAATAGGCTTCGGGGTCGTGACAGAAATTTTCTGTGATTCTTCGGGGATGACCTATAGGAAATCTGCCGTACTTGCAGACATATGGGTAGAGACTGCAGAAATCCACATATTTTATAGTTTTCCCTCCATCGGCGTTAGCGTAAAGGGTAATGGTTTCTGTTCTTCCTCCATATAAAAACTCTCGGGGTTCTATACAGATCCTCTCAGGCAATGAGCTTAATATGGATGATACCAAGATATCACCTTTAACCATACGATCGAATTCATGCTCCCATATGATTTTCAGCTGAAAACTAGGCATAGTAGCTAACAGATAGCTCTGTTTATCAATGTCTCGGAACCTCACTTGCCTCATCGGGACTTTAAAAAATGGGTGTACAGTGTTTCCGTCGGGATAGCACGTAGAACATCCATGGAAAAAACATCCGTTAAACTCATAAATAGTACTGGTATCATGACAAATACCATCTAATTTGTATGATCCAATTTTATGTTCTCCAGATGCTGAAGATGCCGACTGTATATTCTCTCCGGTGGTTTCTTCGATGTACTTCAACCATGCCCTACATTTCCTACTAGATACGTCACATGAGGAGTATCCAAGGGCAGGAACAACGCCTATCGTTTTCGATTTTAAGAAATTGGATCTAAAGACACGGAGACAAGCGCCTGCAATGGTGAGGTCTTCCTCAAAGGGGTCTATACCGGTGAGGTTCAAAAATTCCGTACAAAACGTTTCGGCTCCTATGCGGAGAATTCTTACATCATCTGTGCAATAGCTTTTCATCTCCTGATACAAATTATATTCTTTTATTTTTGCTTTTTCATCATACCATGAGTTAAATTCTTTGATCTCTTTTGTTGTGAGGTTTTCAGGTACAAAAAACTCTTTTGATGGAATGGGGCCGATGTAATCGAGATTTTCCGCAGTTGCAAAGTTATAAGGGAAAAATCCTTTTTTCGCATTTTCAATGCCAAATGTTGAAGGAAACTGCCTCAGAGAACAAGGGATGAAGGACAGAGTGTCAATGAATCTAATTTTTAAAGCCGAAAGAAAAATACCCATCACCTTCCCACCCTGAAAGACTATCTCTGGCTTCAAACTCTTTTTGTAAAGAGCGTTAAGGATGGGCATACCATCGAATCCCTTCAGATTATGTGCTAAAACTGTCATGTGTCGAAAGCGGGGTCTGATGTACTTCTGACGCCAACGGACACCGTTGTTATACACTTCTGTACCTAGCAGCCAATCAACGAAAGCGTCAACATTTTGAAAGGTGACAAATTTCCAATTGCCTTCTTCGAGAAAAGTAGCTATCAGTAATACTGGGGTCAAAATACCATTGGGGCCCTCCACTGTTTCAATATCAAAATACATGTAAGAAATACCACCCTTTTTCTCTTTCTTGGGGCCCTCGACAAACAGGTCAGTATTTAGCTGGCATACGTGGTAACCTCTAGATGGATTAAAATGTGATAAACACTTTATACATCTATGATGTGTATTACAAGTACTGTTTGCTTTATGTGTATCTAAGCATATTTGACCCCGAAAATAATTCGAACAATCTGGACATATGATGTAGTCACCTGACTGGGGGGCATTTTTTTCCTTTACACGAAAGGCACATGTTTGTGCATACATGAATATTAGAATTATAAATAAATTTTAGACAATCAGGACACTGAGATTTGGCACTAAAATACCCAACAGGATTAGAAATTACGTCAAAATGCTCGTTGTTTAGAAGAAGGAATAACTTAATTTCAGCATCTGGACCCTTAAAAACAATGGAAAAGTCATCTTCAACAGAATACACAATAATTTGATATTTTGAGGAGAGGTACTCCTGGAACTTATGAAGTTCGGGGATCCCACAACTTCCTTCAGGTACTCCCGCGGTAGTGTGTAGCAGCCGTGCAAGGTTAAGTTGGCGAACTTTCGCAGGATTTTGCAGGGCTTTGAACTCCGATTCAGAAATTTCCCCATAATTTTTCTGCGCAAGTCCACGGGCCACAACAAGCGATCGGGCTAAACATAGGTTATCGTGATTTGAAATGGTTATAAGAGATTTTTTTGTTTTATTATATAACTTCAAATCAGCAATTTTTCGTTTTCTTGGGCCCTCTGTTCTTGCTCCTCCAACTCTGTTTATATTCACAAATACTAAATCAAATTCGAGTTCTCCATCGGTCAAAATTTCAGTGTTTGATTGAATGACTTTTTCTAGAGCCTGAAAAAATCGTTCCACCGTTAACTGGCTAACCTCGATGAGTGGTAAGTTCACGGGATTATCAAGGTATCTCGACCGCATGACTAGTCGAACATGAGAATATGGAGAACTTCGTGTAAACTCTTCAAAGGCCGCGGTGAGTACTTGTCGGAGATAAGGCATAAAATCTTCAGGCTCTTCTATGTGTTCGGTATCTATTCTGAGAGTGTAAGTAGTGAACTGTGTACGGTATCTCCTGCTAAGTCGGGTCAATCTGCGAAGAATACGATAACCCGCATGACCACGGTCCGTTACAGGTGGATTAATTGCTTCATCCTCGATAGGCGTCGGAACAATCACGGGCCCTCCCCTCGAGGGTCCTGGTTCTCCAGCCGGCTGAAGATTCAAATGATTTTGGGGTGCTAATGGAACTTCGTTGTAACCATTAGTGCTTCCTCCCCCAGCTGCCATCTTGTTATGTTCATTATTGAAATCCAGGGCGTGTGGGGAAAGGTCGTCCCATGCGGCGGTAAATTCTTCTGTCGCTGGTGCTACGGCATCGTGTTCCGCGAATGCATCCAAATCGCCCCAGGAGTCATCATTCTAGAAAAATTTTGAACAATTCCTGAGTTATTTTTAAAAAATAAAAAAAAAACGGATGGCTGACTCAGCATATTTCTGGAGTTTCCTTTGTCGTTTAACGAAAAAACGTTTGTAGCAAAAAACGCTCATACAACCCCATATGATAGATTTATGTAGAGTATTTTAGGAAGGAACTGTCTGACCCCCCCCCCCCCAGGTCTTAAACAACCCTTAGAAGTAGGAAGCAAGAAGATTAGGGATAGAGTTCCCGACAGGAAAGCCACACGAAGAGAGAAAGAAAGCCGTCGTTATTTATAGCCGTGGACAACCCCGTATGGAAAAGTGCTACGCGGTTAATAACCCCACCCCCCATGGAAAAATGTTTTAACCTTTAGAGATCATTCCACCAGCGTAACTCGAAGGTAAACTTGAAAAATATACCGAGTATTGCCATCGAATGTAACATTACAAATAATGAAACTCCTTTCAAAAAACATTTTCAAAAACAGAAACGTGACATAGTTATGGTAATTATGATGTCAATGACTTCAAAAAAAACAGATTTTGATCTATACCATTTGTTAAATTTTGCTCTATACCATTTGTTAAATTTTGCTCTATACCATTTGTTAAATTTTCTACTACATCAAACCACTTAGAATTACAAACTTAAATTTTGAGGACGAAAACTTTAGAATCCCCATAGACAATGACAATACGTGCCACGTGTTAACACGAAGTTAATTTCAGCTAAAGACATGTATACACTTCAAACTAAGATCACTTTTTATAAATCACAAGAATAAAGTACTATATGTGTCCCTGAAAATACATGGGAATCCCCGTAGAAAATTGCAATACGTGCCGCGTGTTTTACGCGAAGTTAATTTCAGCTAAAGACATGTATACACTTCAAACTAAGATCACTTTTTATAAATCACAAGAATAAAGTACTATATGTGTCCCTGAAAATACATGGGAATCCCCGTAGAAAATTGCAATACGTGCCACGTGTTTACGCGAAGTTAATTTCAGCTAAACACAATGATAAAGACATGACTAGACATTTTCGTAATTGACTTTTAGAAACATTAATCTGCTAACATGGTGCCCTCACACTAAGAAAACAGCACGTGCTAAAAATGAACAAACAATAAAAATACGTGCCACGTGTTAACGTGAAGGAAATTTTCAGCTAACACAATGATAAAGACATGTTAAAGCTTCAAGCTAAGATCACTTTTTATAAATCACATGAATAAAGTACTATATGTGTCCCTGAAAATACATGGGAATCCTCATAGAAAATGGCAATACGTGCCACGTGTTTTACGCGAAGTTAATTTCAGCTAAAGACATGTATACACTTCAAACTAAGATCACTTTTTATAAATCACAAGAATAAAGTACTATATGTGTCCCTGAAAATACATGGGAATCCCCTCAGACAATGAAAATACGCGCCACGTGTTAACGTGAAGTAAATTTTCAGCTAACACAATGATAAAGACATGACTAGACATTTTCGTAATTGACTTTTAGGAACATTAATCTGCTACCATGGCACCCTCACACTAAGAAAACAGCACGTGCTAAAAATGAACAAACAATAAAAATACGTGCCACGTGTTCACGCAAAGTTAATTTCAGCTAACACATCCCTGAAAATACACAGGAATCCCCGCAGACAATGAAAATACGTACCACGTGTTTACGCGAAGTTAATTTCAGCTAACACACCCCTGAAAATACACGGGAATCCCCGCAGACAATGAAAATACGCGCCACGTGTTAACGTGAAGGAAATTTTCAGCTAACACATCCCTGAAAATACACGGGAATCCCCGCAGACAATGAAAATACGTGCCACGTGTTAACGTGAAGGAAATTTTCAGCTAACACAATGATAAAGACATGACTAGACATTTTCGTAACTGACTTTTATGAACATTAATCTGCTACCATGGCACCCTCACATTAAGAAAACAGCACGTGCTAAAAATGAACAAACACTTCAAAAAAAAAAAAAAAGAAAAAAAGAATGAAATGAAGTTACACATACCTCCTTATCATCAGTGGTAGAAGAACTTGAGGCCTCCATGCTGTCCAAATGTCGTATATCACCCAAATGTAGACCACACGTCTTTTTGTCGCTTCCAGATCTGCTTCTCACAATACAGAAGGTTTTAATACTTTATCTTACAGTTCAACACCTCACCCCTGCACGAGCTGCTATACACTCCGAAAGCAAAAAATGTCTCCCCTTTTATACCCGAAAACAGACACGTGACCGGAGTGTTGCCATCGAAAAAAGGTTACTACCCCTTTGGAAAATTAATTTCAAAAAGTGCCGACAGATGGGGCTGCAAATTTTCGCGAACCACCACCAGAGGGCGCTGCCATCGTATTTCTCCCTCGCGCCGAGAGGAGACCGGAAGTGACGTCGCGCACGATCCGCCCACCCGTCACGTGACCGGAAGTGTTGCCACCGAAAAGGGTTATCAAGCGCGGTCTTATACTACTGTTGTACCAGATGTTCGGGCTCAAGCCTAGCAGAATTGTCGAGACAAAAGAAAGCAACATCTTACACAGCGAGCACACTCAGCACAACTTTGTTTCCAGTTGGTCTTACCAATTAAATGTGCCACCAAAAAGCTTATATTCTTGATCTAATGATTTCAACATCTTTAACACATTGTAAAAAACAACAAAACAGAAGGAACGAAGATTTATTTTGAGAGATGTGCCATGCATGGGAAGTCATTGCGCTACTAGAAAAGTTTCAAAAAGTGCAAAACTTTTGGAAAGATAATCATGCACTCATGTGCAAGCAAAGGATTCATCTTTCAGAAAGATATCCTTTGATGCATTTCTGCAGTGCGATAATTACAAAACGAATAGATCGCTCAAAACTATTATCACACAGACAAATGTACAACGTGGCAAGAAATTTGCAATTCCCCGGAAACCCAAACGCCGCAATACAATACATTTTAGTACCGTTTAGTTCCACGTTGGGGTGACAGAAGATTGCTGTCTCAGTGACAAGGTAAAACAATGGAGACAAACTGAGTCCAAGAATCTCTGATGCTTGGACGCAGTTACCTAACAAATTGTAATAGTCAATCATCTCCGAAATTCAGTATCTGATGCTTACTCTTAGATGGAAGAGCATCATGCACAGGAAAAACCCCTATCACGTTGCATTTTCTTGTCTTCATTAATTCTACTATTCAGATGTGCTGGTGCTCCCATTTTCTTCATGATTTTTGATGAGAAATTTTCTATGAACTAATCTATACCTTGGAATCATATTTATGTTACTCTGCTGTCTGAACAGAATGATTAAATATGTTTTACGAATAGAAGAGAAAATATATTTAACTATCTCTTGGGAGTTTTTGGTCCATTGCTTCCAAATAACCATTTATTTTTCCTGAAATGTATCGATTTGTATCATTGTGTGTTCTTCATCTTTTTTAAATTTTCCTCGTGAGTCATACATGTTAGTCGTCATCTCAGCATGTTATTTAGCAGGTCCTAATTGTTCGCCTTCCCATTATACCTCGTACATAAATTTCCGTTTTTCTCAATGCCCAGCCCTAAATTTGAGTCAACTCATGCCACAGCCTATAATCCTAATAATCTCAAAGGTTTGTTGCCAAACTCAATAACGATATGAATTCTATTCCTGTATGTTTATTGGAAGAAATTAGTTGTTAAGATTTGGAGAACGGAATATCTCTGGGTAAGGGACACATTGTCACTGATTAAAATGGATATTCACTGAAATGCGCCTGCCCTCCAGGGAGGACTTGTTTCTCAGATGTTGCAACCAATTAATTTCATTTGAGCTAAGAGATTTGAGCATATCTGCATTAATGTTTTTCTATCCTAAGATGTCGTCTTTTCGTGAAGGTTATTTTAATGAGAACTGCAGCAACATCCCCGAAATTATATTGTCTCGCTTTTGTAGGACAGGCTGAATATCGGTTCAAAATTCAAACAACAAAATATCTATTGATGAGTTCAAGATGGCTTTTAAAGTATTTATTGAAAGCTTTTTTCATAAATATGTAAATAAGAACATCAACATTGAATAAATATTTCACATTTTATACAAATAAATAAACATCTCACAAAATATACTTGTTTAAGTGACATGTTAAACTTAGAGAGAATTACTTGGGCTAAATACAAACTCTTTTATTAAGAAATAGATTACGCATTTTGTTTTGATAAAGGGATTCAATATTTGCACTCTAATCAAGTTCGTCAAAAACGAAACTGAAAATTTTGTTTTTTATTTATATTCGATAAGAAGTTCTTTCTGGATTGCATAAAACGAAAGCTGTACGAAACTAAGAGTGATTTTAACTGAAAAAAAATACTATTTTGGGAATTTTAGAATCCAAACCGAGTTAGTGAAAGTAGTTATTTATACAAGACGATATCACTGTAATGAAATCGTCGTTGTTAACCACGATTGCATCAGAGGACACTTGTCAATTCAATCATCGCCAAACATTGAGGTTATCGAGAAAATCGGAAGAATCGTTTATGTTCACACAATATGATTAATCCATTTATTAGGTGCATTTAAAAATATGTACGCAAAGAGTCTATTCACCAACTGGTGGCTTTCTTAAGACAAATAAAGCAATTGGTAATGAAGAATGCTGTTAAAATACCACAGTTTTAAATACCAGACTTCAAATCATGACTTAATGATGCATAATACTTGTTTTTATTTATATAATATGTAAGGGAAGTCAAGTCAGGCTTCAAATCAAAGCTTGAATCACTTTTGCATTACTTTAGTCAAGTCAAATTGTTTTTTGATTGAAGGTTTAACGATCATCGTGAGCAACTCAATGAGCTATATGCAGTCACCCGTCCCTAATTTCGGGCCACTGGTTCCAGGGAAGGGAGAGAGCCAGTGCCGTAAGACAAGCACAACATCCATGACTCACCGGGATTCGAACCCGGACCCTACACAGACGAGTCAAATTCAAAGTGTGACTTTTAAAATCATGATACGTTATTACAGCACCCTGTAGTATCTGTTTTGGAATTTTTCTATGTATTGTTCATGACGACTAAGGTCGTCAGGGGTACTGTGGAGAAACAATTATATTAAAAGTCCTCATGAACAACGGGGTTATATCAAGCCAAAAGTTGCGTTCTAGTAATAATAACAAATAATTAATTAGTATTCAATATATGACAGTAGTTACACTCATATCGTCGTAAACCATGTATATGTGAGAGAAAAGAGCAGTCATAAACATTGGGTATGAAGGGAGTAGCTTCCTGCTCAGAAGAGTCACAAATCATATGTGCTGCATATTAGAGATTTGCTTCGGGATTCTCCCAAAAAATACTAGTCAGATTGATATTTCATTTACAAAAGAGAGCTAAACAAACAAAATCTCGGAAGTCCAAATTCTCACTCTTGTTCACTTTTTTTAGGAAGGATTTCATTAAAATTGAGGAAATCAACAGTTTTGGAGGAGCATTTGAAGAATACTGAATAAGAAATTTTTTAGGTGATAGGACAGATGAAATAAGTGTGTTGTAGGAAAAGGAAGAGAATGAGAAATGAAATAGAATAAAACATCAAAATTTTCTTTCTGAGAAATTCCACTAAATCAGTTCTCTTTTAATGATTATGATTCAGCTCTGGTACAAATAAGAGCTCAGTGTTTTTAAGGGAAGGAAGTTTTTTTTATGAAAGTTAGATGCACGAATATAAATAAAAAGGTATCCACAAAAGACTAAATGTTCATATTTTTTTTGTGTGATAGGCCTACGTGCTGATTTCGCGAGCAACAACAAGCATGGAGAATACATTTGGTATTGCCTTCTCTAATATGTTTCATATGTCTTTCAAGGACAACTAGTAACGTATTTGTCTTTGGTTATTCCTATATTTTTGACTATTAGGAGGATCTATATGGTCTCTCCACTCGCAACACGTACGCGAAAAGAGCAACGTGTGTTGATTGTTGATAAGATTTTTTGTGGCTTGACAGTGCAAGAAGTGAGAAAATTTGTCGCACATACGGTAGAGTTACTGTGTTATGCCTCAGCGAAGTGCAGGTGAGGAGATTTACATCTTGAAAAATGGTCGAACAAGCGTCGCTGAAGAATGATTATGGCCACCATCCAAATGGACTACTGAAGAGAGCACAGAACAGATCTGTTCTTTAATTCATGACAATGGGAATGACAAAAACAGATAATGCAAGTTGGACACAGTTCTGCCCACGAAATCATTTACCAGAAGCTCTGCTTCAGTAAGTTCGTGCTCATCCTATTCTGATGCATATCATTTTGAAACAATCAACAACTATGCATTGCGATCTTAAAACATGTACCGTACAGCTCAAATCTGCATCGCATTATCATCTGTTTTGATCTTTCAACGGTGCATTAAGTGACCGTAGTTCTTCTATCAGCGACGATGTGCTGAGGTAGGTGATTTACATGTACATTGACTTCCCAAATCCGATTTTTAATAGAAGCATGGAAAATGTTATGGGGCGCTGAATCAAGTGAGTTGGAAAGAAGCGATATATGTTGGTGTATTGGTAAGTCTACGTTACTGATATTCATAAGCTAGTAGAAATACAAAACAGTTTAAATGCAGTTTTAAACTTCAGATTCATGCCGTTGTTTAAAAATCATTTTACCGCGTATTAATAGGTAAGCATTCATTTCAAACTTTAATATGCGTCATACATAAATGGAAACGAATTTCCCCGAATAAATAATTCTTAGCAAATACATGGAAGGCAATACAAATGTAATCATTGATACAGATGTGTCGTATATTCACTGTTGTGCATGTAGCCACTCTTTCAGAAAACTTGAAAATTTCATTGCCCTGGAGCAGAAATCGAACCCGCACCTCCTGATTATCGGTCAGCATGGTCGATAAGTAATCTGGAGGTGCGGGTTCGATTCCCTCTCCAGGGCTATGTAGTTTTCAAGTTTTCTGAAAGAGTGGCTACATGGACAACAGTGAATATATGTCACATACCAATGATTACATTTAATATGCGTTTTATTTATTTTTTGCAGAAAATTACATTCGGTTTTGCAATTTGTCTCTTTGGCTTCTTTAAAAACATCCAAGCGAAAGGTACCTCAAATTTGTTCGCTCAAGTATTAATCATATCTTTGGAAAAGTAGTACATCAGGTAAACATTTTCGCATTAAATCAGTAAAAATAACAAAGAACAAGCGGCTGGAACGGTAAAATTTGATATTCCTGATTTTAACTAATTTAGAAAACAAAAACACTTAGCACAGCAAGTTTACAAAATTTTAAATTACAATTTTTCTAACATATAAAGAGCACAGTTTTAGGCCACAAATTGAATGAAATATATTCTTTAATTGATGCTGTTTTGATTATATTAAAACATATTTTGATACAGGTCCTTGAACCGAAGAATGTAATTAAATCTGAGTGGCTTAACGGATCGTACTTGTTTACTTTGAGATTTCTAAGCAAATTACGGGAAGTATCTGCTCCAAATAAAGTTGTTTTACCTCAAAGTGAGAAAAGACAAAAAGTTTTGAAATGCTTATTTAGATACATGCTACGATGTAATAATCTCAAGCGAAGTGCATTTGGATTCCTTCCAAACAGAGAGTCAACTGAGATACGACTGAAAGCAGTGCACTTTACACGTAAGATCCACCATCTGCGTAATCTGCAAGCTGTCAAAGTTGCATCTAAGTAATGTCCGTAAAGCACCAAGACTGATCATTACTTTACATTTTTCATTTGCTTCCTTTCTATGGGGATGGTGGAACAATAGATAACACGATAAGAAGTCTTGGTCTGTCCTGAATTTTTCCTTACGCATGCCACATGCTATCTACTAAGTCCTATAACTCCAAAAAAAAAAAAAAATGAACTAATTTACCAGGAAGAGAATTATCTAGGGCACTTTAAATTGACCCCCCCCCCCCCCAAAAAAAAAAAAATATATTTTCGTATATATTATTATAATTTTTTTTCATATTAGCAATTTTACTGCTGACTTGTTATGTTCGCTGCCCTGACAGCAACAGAAACTCCTTGACAAGTTCAGAAATCCAATTACGAAAAATGTCACTCCTGATTGTGGATTGAGAACTGGATGTCCTTTCCTGTATTATTAATAGTCACACCTATCTGAATCGCAGTACATGAAACATCATTTAAAATTATGAAATTATTAACTTTACGATATATAATAGTATCTTAGTTGTAAAAAATATTCAATATGTACAGATTTTTTTAACCTTTTGGTGATTATTTACAAGGTACATTTGGCATTATTTATTCACAGATTGATTTCAAAGAAAAGGAAAGGATGCGACCAATAAAATCTGGGAAATACTAAAGCAAAATTTTTGCCAAAGAAAAGCGGTTTGCACCAAAAATTAATGCATACATGACCTTTTTTTTTTTTTTTGGCTGCAAGTGCTTCACGGAATCGTGTGGCTTTGCTGTGATAACATAATGCGTTAAGTTTTGTCAGTTGTACACACACGGGGCATAATTGTTGCCAAACAGAACGCAGTAAAAAATCTTGCACGAATCATTCTCCGACGGGTTTAAATACGCTGTGCATAACTCGTTGACTATGTAAGCACTTTTCACCGATTTGTGAAATCAAGATTTGGGATCCATTTCACTGCATTTTTTTGTCAATCAAGAAAAACTGGGTTTCTGCTCAGTAATATCCGGTAGAATATTTAACTGTCTGTTGTGGCTTCGTAGCTAGACCAACATTGTTACCTAGTTCTACCCCGAAGAAGACTTTTCCGTTGAGATTGAGAAGGGGCCTGGGAATAGCTCTCAATAAAGCGCGTATGAAGCGGAAAGGATCGAGATTGATGCCTACTCCTACACTACTTGCGGGAACGCCCACCTTAATTTCTTTCTGAAAGCCGGGATTGTTGTAACCATATCCATATTGCTCTGTTCTTGCATATCCACCATCTGGAACGTAACCCCCATAATTCCCTGTTCGGTGTATAGCTCCAGCAGCGCCTTGTTGAGTGTTTTGTGCATTAACTGCAGGACCGTTTCCTTGAGGCTGCAGTGATGCTCTGTGTCTTGCGTTATCGTAGGATGAAACAGGAGCGACAGCAGGTTGCTGGGCAACACTTGCTGCTGTGCTACCTTGTGCGGTGTAGTCTGGATAGATCTGTGATCCACCTTTTGGAAAGTAGGGCTGGAGGTGCATTTGGTTTATGTTTTGAGAAGCAGCCATGTTTCCTTCTGATGGCTGTTGGGAAAAAAACAGGACTCCAGATCTTTCCATGAAATCCGACATCCCGTGGTCATTTGAGCCTTCGAAGTTATTTGTGCTCTGTAAAGATAGTAAATAAACTATTAACAAAACTTTGGACATTTTCAGCTGAAATTATTGAAATAGTTAAAAGAAACTGCAACTGGTACAATTCGTTAAAAAATTACATTTGTTATTTCGTTATTATTTACCACTTTGGCACCATTAGTTCTGCACACTGCCATTTAACAGCATTTTTGCTCATGACGTCTCAGTCTTCTCGGATAAAATTTCCTCTGCGCAATCCGAATGAGCTCAAAAATTTTGTAATCCTGAAAAGTCAAAATTTAGGGCACCAGGATTTCAGTATTCGCAATCCTCATATTCCCTTTCTGGGCGTGTATCCTTGTAACAGTTTGAAGCATTGCTTCTTCTTAAAGATGTAATTAAACAGCACCATAAAAATTTCTTCAATGTGTTAATGAGTTCGAATTTAAAATAACCGAATTTTAATACCGTGTGCTTAGTGCATTTCATTTAAAATCATGTAAATGATCTGATGGAATATCTCTTTTATTTTGCTTTTCAATCTTCAAGAGCTGCACGACTTTAAACACGAAGAAAAAAATGATTTTTTAAATTACCTAACAGTTTTATTATAATCAGTCGACTTCATCATCTTGAATATTTCATACGAAGCACGTTGTAAAGAGATCGACCGTTGGATACAAAGAAACAAAAAAGTGTTTATTTTATTTAGCCGGTAAACTCAGTTCTTGGCTTTTTGTCCTCCTAATAGTTAAGCATTCACTGGACGTGCAGCTGCAATACACTTCACAAAGTGGTTTAAAGCAGACGCTTAAACCACAACTCCACGTTGTCAAGCGCTGGAGTTTTCTTGAAAGTGATCTCCCCCCCCCCCAGCGCGATGTGAAACTAAGGGTTCTTTTTTAAGTTTAGCAATATTGAGAGTTATTTTTTATAAATTTCCGTTTCATATAATTCACAGTTCTTTGCATTTTTGACATTGTATCTTTCCCCCACCCCATTTCATTAAAACACTCGACGTGGATCAGGAACGCCAAACAGAAATCATCGCTCTTTCCACGTTAATAAGTGAGTCTCAGAAAAATTCTCATCGGTCGCCACCGGGAATCGAACCCAGGTCTTCCAGTTAAGCGCCGAACTTGCTACCACTGCACCACAGCGGCCTCGAATTCACCAGACTCACATGTGATTAGCTGCCAAACTATATGGCAGGTTGCTTTATGGAGCCCCACACAATGCTGGGGATTCACCAAAGATGGAAAGCAGCAACTGAACAAATCCTGCGCGTAACTGGAAGACCCTGTGTTCGATTCCCGAGGGGGCCGATGAGAATTTTTCCGAGACTCACTTATTAACGTGGAAAGATCGATGTTTTCTGTTTGGTGTTCCCCCCTCATTGTCCGAAGCTATATTTGTTCTAAATAGGGAAGATATTTTATTTCTCGAATTCTACCAAACTTGTGTATTCACTCCATGGATGAGTGAATTACATTCACTAGCGTTGCTTAATTTTTTTTTCAAATACTTGATCATTTTGTAATGAATTTATTCCGCTTGTTTCAGAAATACCCATTCTATATAATTCATATTATTTCTAGCATAACGCCTTTTTTAAATGTCTTTGGGGGACTTTTGTTTCCAGTGGTTTAGTTATGTTAACGAAGGATTATTCGATGCATTTACTGTGTTTTCAGAAATTATTTCTTGTTGATTACGGGAAGGAAGTGGATGCGTTTCATGGCTGTTTGTATTCTCGATTCCTCGTGAGTTACTGAAGGAATTTCTCTGTGAAATGAGCTTCTATAAATACAAGAGAGTAAATGGTAGTTTCTTACAGTTCATCAATTATTTACTACGTAATTTTCCAGCGACGTTAATGTTCGTCAACACGGCATTTCAAAAGGAAATTAATCTGTCTCTCTCACTTTTTTTAATTCTTAAGATCCACTAAAATTACACGATGATGTCGACTACAACTTTAATTTGTAGCACGAGACTCTGTGCACGTGTTGCTTCTGCGCATGCCTAGTCCCACTGCTTACATCTCGTGTTAGGGTTGCTTCGTTCGCCAGCTTCGGGCCACTCGTGCGCTTGTTTGGAGGCCCTAAATTTACAGAGATGCGGAAAAGCCATCAACATTGCCACCAGCAGGTGGCTACCGTTTCATTCATTTCATTCATGTTGCAGCTTCTTCAGGAATTTCCTCCGTAACAGTCGCTCGTTCAAACTCCGGCAAATTCAAACCCAATTGCTTCTGAGGTTTCGTCTACCAAAGCGAAAAGGGTCACACTAAAGAAAAGTGTCGTTATAACCCATTTTCACTTGTAGGATTTGAAAAAGTTCAGCATGACGCATATCCTCAGAAAACAAAGTGTTCCGCATAGATCTCTAAAAGGCGTGGGAAATTTGATATAGTCTACAAGGTAACCGGACACTATAACAAACAACAAACAGATTTCGTGCCATCCTAAGCAAATTTTAAAGTTTTCAGTGTTTCACAGATAATTTTAAACGTTCTTTCAGATTTCGAGAGGCTAATCTCTAAACTTATTGAGATGAAAATTTAAGCCAAAGCAGAGGGTTTTTGGAATACGTGTTGAAAACTTGAAAACATTGGACTGAGTGCCTAGAAAGGAAATACGAAGTAGCGTGATTGCGAAAAAAAAGCGATGCAGTTAGTGTAATGTATGGGATGGCCGCACAGGAATCCCTGATTTTACGTGAGAAATTTTCTAGTTCTCCAAATACAAAAATAGAGTGCATATTTTATACTTATTCATCTTAATTATTAATATGCACTAAAAATGAGTTTTCCTTGCAGCCCGCTTTGCAGGTATGCTTTCGCGTCAGTTGGTTTAATGTAATGCAGTTGAAGCTGCTGACCCCAGCATCTCTTTGGACAAGCTGTCTGCAAGCGTTAAAGACCTGGATTCACGAATTTGAAGTTTCTCACCTCAAATTCGATGCCCAACTTAGCGCTTCCACCTCAGTGGACCATCGGCCAGATCTTGTCCTTGCTCACTGCCCGGGGAACAGGAACTACGCCAGGTTGGAACTTAATGCCCTCAACACTGTCGTAGAGAGACAGTATAAAGTATAAATTTTAAAATATGCTAAAACACTTGATCCAGTTACAGGTTCAAGCAGCTTTAGCTGGTGGTTCTTTCAAACCATCCTCACTTGCGACACTTCTATCAAGGACATAATCTGAGGTCACCAGGCCCATTATCGGTTGCCAAGCCTGCCACACTAGTTCCTTCTGCATCATCGGTTACTTCTTCTAGATCCCCAGATCCCAGGCTTCTTATAAATGACCCAAGATTCAAACCCAAGGAAGCGTCTTCTTACTGCATCTCTCAAAGTCGTACCTCCTGACTAACCAGGAGTTGCCTCTTCCCGACCATCTTGGGACAAGATCAAAGCCACCCCCTTCAATGGGTACTGACTACTAAATTCAGATACCAGTAATTCATTTTCAAAGGCCTCCCTCCATCAGAACTGATGAAGAGTGCCTTCGTTCTCGCAAGCTTCAAGAGGTTCCCTTGTGAAACAGCATATCGTATGAAGCCTCCTGTAGGCCATAACTCACGGAATTTTTCATGCTCCATTCAAGATTCCCTGAGGTGTCTCAAATTTTGACTTTGCTTGGTCACCCCGTAGCGTCCTGCTGGCAGGTACGTCACATCTCCTGGTACGTTACATCATCTCCCCCTTATTTTTTTTTTTTTCGAAGTGCTGGAGAAAGGATTCTCTCATTTTTCCTATCTCGCGGTGTGGAAATAACACCACACCAATGCGAGATTTTGAATTGTCGGGTCAACCGGATAGTTCGGGCGCCATTATAACGAAGTAAATTTCTCCGTCATTTTTGGTCTACGCCGGGATTCGAACCCGGGTCCCCTCATTCCGGAATAAGTTGCTCTACCAATTGAGCTACGCGGACGTTTTATTCTGATTCCTATCTGTCTTTATGTCGTATGCGTCCTTCGGGCAGGTACGTCACATCTCCTGGTACGTTACAGAGACATTAAGCTCCTTTTCATCTTGCACATTTTGTGCCCGCCAGGGTGGGCGGTGCTCCCTTCAAAATTATTTCCTTCTCTCTGTTGGCTAACTCCCTCCGTTTAAAATTGGTTAGACGGTCTTTTTTGCGTTTTTAGGCTTTCTCACTTTTTTTCTTTGACACTTCCTGAGATCACCCCTATTTTTTCATTTCCCGGGTGGAGAGCTATATGCTAGTCCATTCTTGACTTGCTAAATTAACTTTTATTAATTTAATGGCAGGATAGGGCGCGTGTGGGTTTTTTCACCTATTTTATTAATTTAATTTCTTAAAGTCCGTGTAATGTAATGTGTAATTCAGTAAGTGTAATGCAAAAAATGCTATGCAGTTAGTGTAATGTAGGGGATGGTTGCACAGGAATCGGTGTTTCTACGTGAGGGATTTGCTAGTTTTCCAATATAAAAATAAATATGCCGGCAATGAGACATTACTGCATGCGTATGGAGTGCATAGTTCACTTTGTGGGCGTGACTTTCTCGAGGAGGAAGCAATCGAAGCTCGCATGAATCTTCCCGAACGCCACCACGCCATATGGTTTGCAATTAGTTTCTTCCTGGGATTAAGATTAGACTACAGTCATTTCATGAAGTTTATTCCCTTTTGTTGTAGAACAGTTTACACGTTTCGTTTCCTGTGGAAACGTTCATTGTAAAAAGAAAGCTCGTAGTTGAAGATAGCAGTTTTAATAGTAATAATGTTGTATCAAAAGATTCCAGTAGTGTGCCAGTTTTTATTCCGACTTGTTGTGCCGGTGCTAGCAGTGTTGAGTTTAGTTTCACACAATCAATATCGACCAAACTTAAAATCTCCAAAAAACTGTGAAAGTGGACACTAAGATCGTGAAGTGTTAGTGCTATGACACGTTTTACATTAAATATGGATACCTTTCAAATATGTGTGATCCACCTTTTCCACTACGTGTATTATACAACCAAACTTTTTCAAACAAAAGCATGAAACCATCTCTACTACAATTACTCTTAATTACTAATTATGGTGAGTTTAAAGCCAAGATAATTTACTTTTCTGAAAGGAAAGCTGAAAGCAAGAAAATATCTATATGTAATTAAGAATTTAACAGAATCTCAAGGGTGGCTCTGGACACATCATACGAACAAGAATTCTAACAGCCAGAAATAAGAAATCATATAAAGTATGAATATGATTTATATCAGGAATAATGAGAAACTCATTATTCCTGATACTTTAATTATAGCCGTTAAAACGTTAGATACTAAATCTGCAAACTCAGTAAAGAAACTCCGAATTTTGATCCGACTGTAGGTGGCCGAGTTCATGAACGGGCACAAGATGTTGAACAAACTGTAGAAAAAAATAAACTTGACGAACGAATCTGAATTGATGAGACAACAACAGACGTTTCAAATGATGCCGAGCTGATTGTGGGGGTTCGCTGTTTTGTTGTTCAGAAATACATTATTATTGATGGTACACTTAGATGTAAACAGTTATCACTGTATACAAAGGGAGAAGACAGTTTCAAGCTCTTGGGCAGTTTTGTAAGGCTTGAGTTACGTTTACAGCGGAAATGTATCAGTATATCGATAGATGCAGCTGCTTAAATGGGAGGCCAAATGCGTGGTCTTATGAGTATCCGTGCATATAACCCCAGCCAGCATCAGCTGGCAACACTGTATTATACACCAACAAAGTTTTTATATTTTTTTTTATTTGAGGTTTAACGAGCGCCGTGAGCAACTTAATGGGTTATAAGCAGTCGCCCGTCCCTAATTTAGGGCCACTGGTTCCAGGGAAGGGTGAGAGCCAGTGCCGTAAGACAAACACAACAACCATGCCTCACCGGGATTAGAACCCGGACCCCTTTCGGACGAAAGATCAGAAGCCATCGCTTAGACCACTGCTCTACCGGGGCGGCCAACAAAGTTTGGATGCGAAAACATGACTTCTGAGTGGCATGAAACACTTAACAGTGCTGTAAAAGTGGTCAACTTGATCGAGTCCCAAGCATTAAATTTCCGTCTTTTTGAGGAAATGTGCCAGGATATGGAATCTGCACACCATACACAGGACTATCACTCACAGAAGTGAGACGGTGGTCACAATGAATAGTCCTCTCACCCGCCTGTTTGAATTGAGGGAAGAAGTAATGTGATAACTGAAATATGGTTTGTGACTTATTTTGAAATGAAGACTGGCTTTGCCAATTTAGTTATTTGGTGTACGTTCGCATTAAACTAAATAAACTCAACCTGCAGATCCGAGAGTTTGATAAAAATATAGGTTAAGACAAGATCAAGGTATTTTATAACAAAGTTTTGTGTTCGTTAAATTGTACTACTGATGGAAATGTTGCAATTTTTCCAACTCTGTGAATTTAGTGCTCAAAATGGAGTCTCTTTTAGTAATAATGTGGTTAAAATCATTAAATACCGCTTAGTCAGCCTCAGTGAAATATTTTTGAAATACTTTCAACCATTCAGAAACAAAAAAACTACTCTCCACGATTCAGAACGAAAATATAGCTTTCAAGATTCAGAAAGAAAGCATAGTTCCCACGATCAAGAAAGAAAACATAGTTTCCGCGATCAAGAAAGAAAAAATACTTTTCACGATTCAGAAAGAAAATATATTTTCCACAATTTAGAAAAAATAAATAATTTTCATGATACAGAAAGAGGACAAAACACACAATTGGGTACAGATCCTTTAAATACCATCACCGTCACTACCTTTGATCTGTTCATCAAACTAAAAGAAGGTTTAATGGAAATGTCTGCTACTAACACATTAAAAACAATACTAGATAATACGTTAGTCTGAGATATTCTACTCGCGTCTCGAAAATAATAGTTCAAGGAAGTAATTGATACTGCTATTTCGGAGCTTCTTTCCTTTTTTATTGACTTACTTGTGTGAACAAGGCATCTATGCACTGATACCAATCAAAATTAAGGATAGGAACTGCATGTATCCATAGCCAAGTCACATCCTTGTATTAACTATCATTCCACCAGGATTTGAACTGTTGGCTTCGTAAAAACAAGCCCAGCTATCTCACTGAATAGCCATTTCATAACCAGATAAATATTGACATATTTTTTGACATTTCTGAATCAAACTGTGCCGTTCGGCAGTCCTGTATAAATAATGTAATATTTTTTTCCGATGTAAACTGGGTAATTAATCCATATTACTCTAGTATTATCTAATTATTTTGTTCTCCGAATCATCGGTAGGCTATAATTACAGTGCTATAAATTGTAAAAAAGTTGGGGATACAAAGTTAGGATAATTATTTTGGGGTTACGTAAGGGAAAATGTTGAACATCATTTATCTATACCATGCTAACAGTGGACTTTCTCTTGTAAGTCACGACATCATACAGTCTGAGTAGGAAATTCGCTCGTTTCGAGGAAATGCGGCCAAATGATCACAGAGTGCGATGATCACAGAATGAAGTGATGATCACACAGTGGTAAAATGAAAATTGATGAGAAATCAATTTTCTTCACTGATTGGAGTTGTTACTGGGACTCTAATTAAACGGAATTTTGAAGTTACAGTGACTGCTCAACTGTGGCACCAAAATGTCTTTTTATGAGATTCCTTGCTTCTCCTTTCTGTAGAATGATGAAACAAAGTTCTCAAAGACATTCGGCAATGATTGTCTCTGCACCTTATTTAAAATCCAAACGCTTCTAATTTTAAAACATACCGTAAATTAGCTTGTGGGGTTACAAAATCTACTGAAATTCTTTGATACGTTCGTAAAATTAAGACTAAAGTGTTTTCGCGGTTTCGATTCTTACGGTGCGAAACGCTACTTATTAGTATGATTTTCATTTCTTTTGGAAGAATTTTGAGTGATGAAAAGTATCTCTATGGAATTAGAATTCAGATGATTTCTACCGTGGCTCAGATGGATTTCGTTTCGGAGATTAAGTCTTTGCTTCGTTATGATGTTGTACTGAAAAAACAGGCTATCCATGCTCGCATTGCGTAAATGTGTAATCCTGAGTACAGGAGTAGAGCGACTGATCTTTTCTTGGCCGCATCACATGACTTTAATTGACAAAACAGGGAATTTTCATAAAACGTATAATTTTAGTAAATCGAATCGGATCTAAAAATTCTGTTTTCGCTTTTGGAAGCATAAATGTGTTCGCTATACACGGGCGCATAGCAAAGGACAGAACTGCATTCCTGCGTGTGATCCCTAGTGTAATTGCAGTGTGAAAAATGTAAAGGTGTTTCTTCAGTCGTTTTATACTGCATCCTTTTACGTCGGGGAACACAGCCTCTTCAACACGACACATATGCATATAGGTCACATTTCAATTAAACATAGGAACAAGTGTAGCGAAGATTTTTAGTGCCTCTTACCTGCTGCTCATTATTGCCAGAGGAGCGCTCTTTGTCTAGACTGACTTCAATTATTCGACAAACACATGGAGAGCAAGTCATGACTGAAAAGTAAACACAAACTAAATGTTACGAAAATAAAAACTAGAACAGAAATGAATATATGAAAAACAGAGTCTAAATTCATAATCACTCTTTGTGCTATTTGATTGCGGAAACATTGTTTGTATGGTTAAAGGGAATAACCGGAAGAAATGTAGAAGGAAATAAATCTGAGTATCACGAGATTATCTGTTATTATAGGGTAAGAGAAACAGAAGTACATAATCAGACAGTATGCAATTCTCTTTCCTGCCTTCACTTTAAGGCATTTTTCTTGCTTTGTAATTTTCAATTTCAGACAATAGTGCGTTATGATGTTAAATGGGTTTAAAACTTTAAGAGTATTAATCAATTAATCGGAAGGAAAAACAAAAGAGAAAATAACTCGGGAAAAGAGAAAAGAAAGTAAAGTACGAGGAGAAAATATAGGATCTGACAGAAGCTTATGTCATTAGCTCCAATACATGAGCCAATTTTTCCGCTCGACGTCACCATCACAGATCAGTTGGCAACACGCACCAAAAATCTGGCTTCTCCTTTTCACTTGTGCTTATCGTGTATGTATGTGTGTGTGTGTGTGTAGGTGCTGTTCTGATAAATTTTCTGAGATTTAAATAACAGCAGAAACACGTTAAGCAAGAATTTCCATTTTCTTACATGCGTAACACAGACTCGCATAAACGGGAACTGTCGGAACATCTAAGTGTTCTAGTGAAAGGGAAGACACACACACAGATTTAAAAAATATAAAATATTGAAAATAACGAGCTTGATAAAACCTGCGTAAAGCAGTTAGATTTAGCAGGATATGGTTGGACAAACATGTTTATCAGTTTCTGAAACGGTAATATATTATTCTGGTTCCGATAAAAAAAAATAATTCAGCTTGACATAATTTAATAATTTGGTAAACCCAAATATTTATAATGAATTAATTTATTCTCGCAAGAAATATTTCCTTGGCTTTTCAGATGGGCGAATTTTCTGTTATTCATGCTCTGAACTAACTAAAAACATCAACTGTTGCTACAATTCGGACTGGGTAAGAATTGTTTTTATTCTGATGTTCCTTTTGAGGGCCGTTTGGTATCTAACCTAAGAATTTTTGTCCGCATGAGAGAACAGCCAGCAAAATTTCAAGCTGTATCTTTGAAGTTTCTAGTACATTCATTGAAGTTTCTAGTACATACGCGTAAACATTTTGGAAGAAACCCAGTCTGAGTGTAATTAATGAGCTTTGAAGGCCTTCAATGAGATAGCAAAAAATCAAATGATTTGTCGACCGCGTTATTCAGGAAAGATGTCATAGCTACAGATCAATAGCCCGAAAAACAAGTAGAGAATCACTTAATAGCGGATGACTAACTTGCACTTAAGCAGGTGTCCAACATTAAGGAAAGCTTCCCGTAAAGATGACGGCTGGATTATATTAAATGGAAGAGAACAAAGGCAAGGTCAGATTCTTTAAAACTGACGGAAAGATACTGTTTAAACCTCAAGGAAAATATCAGTAGTAAATCCATGCATGTGATGTATAGGAGAAAAACTCAAGTTTTGGAGAAAGAAATAGTTGGAAATAAAAAGTGATTTGCCATCATTATCTAAAGAGAGATATAAAAAAGTTTAGAAGCAAGGAGTTAGATTCCTGCTTTTGGGTATTCAAGATAGGATCATCTAGATGGATAAGAGGAAAACGGAAGAATACAAAAATTACGAAGAAAACTTTAAGCTACGCATCCGAGAGCAGCAGCCTGAACTACTCAGTGCTCTCATTCCAAGATGTACTGAACCCAAAAAATATGAGCATCCAACAGATCCAGCAAAATAAGCCAGTGAACTGGTAGGTCACGTGGAAATCAAAATATGAACAGCGCCAGTTAAGGATCTCAACAGTATGAGAATGTGGCGTTACACTAAACGATGTAGGCCTACTCTCTTTGTTCCGTTTTAGCGTGGCTTTGTTTACCCGGGTCTTTAGTTTTTCATTGTTTACGTGACAATATTTCCATTAGGTATTCATAAGTTAAATGGTCAGTTAACAAATAGTAACACTGTACTAGTGATCCGATTTATTGGCGTAGGAAGTAGACACATAAGCGTTTACAAGTTTTCGCACATCAACCAGATGGCTTTTTTAAAAGCCATTCGGTTGATGTGCGAAAGATGGCTTTTTAAAAGCCATCTGGTTAATGTGCGAAAGCTTGTAAACGCTAATGTGTCTACTTCCTACGCCAATAAATCGAATCACTAGTACAGTGCTACTATGTACTACTTAATTGGTGTACTGTTCCTCGTTATCAATTTGGTCAGTTAACTTTGCGAGCACTTAATGAAAATATCATTAAATCATAAATTTACAAAGTTACCACCTGCAAGTCCGAAAACAAATTTTGTCTCAATTAACGTACAAATTGAAATCACTGTTTTGTCTAACACATTACAAAATGTGTATATGAAAATGATATATTCCTTCTTTACTGATTTATAGAAATATACGGGTACTGAGATATTTATAGAATTGGTTGATTTAGATGAAAAACCAGCGAAAGCTCTTTTGTACGTAACTGCAAGAATGAAACAGACGATCTCATGCCTCAGTGACCAAACTACAACAAGAAGAAGAGTGAAAAATTATATATGCAATAATACACAGGGACTTTAAAAACAAGTGACGCAGAGTACTTGAAAAATCAGTAATAAATAATTTTTTGTTGAATATTTTCTGATAAATCAATATTAAGAAAATACTGCGCACTTATTAAATTTAAAAAGCGTTTTTACCCTAAATTCAAACTTCTGCGCATAGTTTCATGGATTAGCTGTTTCATGTCACTTGACGTCACAGCATTTCTCTTTACATTTCCTGCGTCACAGTTTTCGAAACCTACGTATTTTCAAATGGTTTCTATTCAACGATAAATTTATTCATTTTTTCGGTATTGTTTGAAAGTCTAATTTAGTTCAAACTGCGGTACTGTACAAATATTTGTTTTATCGTGATATTAATTTTTTGGCAATAAAATTCGAAATTCTATATAAGAACTTTCGTATACTTACGTTTGTTTCTTTTGTACATAAAATCACTGTGGGTCAGAAAAGCCATTTCATTTCTTCTGTGAGTGGGTCCCCGATTAAATTTGTATGAGGACATTTAGTTAGATTTTTAGAGGAGAACCACTGTAATTTAAACTCATGATCAAAAATTTATAGCGTGAAAGTGGGTAAAATCTTTTCTGAAATTTGAAAATTCGCTACCGTTTTAATCTGAAATTAATAACTCTTTTCCTCTGTGATCAGCTAACTTAACAACACTCCAAATACGAAGAAATGTACATTATTTAAAAAAAAGACTGAGAAGTTGTTGAATGTGAAAGTGTAGAAGGAAATGAAAGAACTTACAAACGAGAACTAAATGGGCTGTTGAATCAAGCAGAGCTCATTGAATCGTGACTGTAAAATCCTCATTGACACAGTTTGTTCTCTTGGTTGGATACAATTTGGAAGGATTTGACAGCTGACGTCATACCCAATTTCTTACCGATGGAGGATGCAAAATCACATGCACAGAAGAAATGAACTGTTGTCGAAGCAAAGATTTTTTTTTCTTACATCTTCACGAATTCTTTGCGTGTCTAATGGTAGTGAAATGTGCTTATTTCGAGATTTCAATGATACTTAATTGCATTTCCTCCATAAAAATAAACCAGGTGAGCCACAGTTTGATTCCGTGTTTCATTACTCGAATAAAAACAAAGATTTTAGGTTCCTATTCTGCTACAGCTTCAGAATAACTGAGTGGATAAACCTGAAGAGCACATAGATCGGTAGATCATTCAGGTAGTTTAATCGATCTGCTCTATTTTTAAAGTTTATCTCAGAACCCTGGATTTTATGTTTCTCTCTTTCTTAAATTTGCTTTTGGTTGCTGTCACTGAAACTGCGGTGTGCACAACAATTTATACACATCGCAAGATCCCTCCCAGCAATGAAAAGATTTCCTTTATCTGTAAGGAGAACGAAAAAAGGGTTTTTCCCTCGGAATTATACAAGACAAAATATGAGCTGAATTCTCGGCTCCAAGATTTGTAGGAACCACCCTTCTAAAGGTCACACAATCCTACTCGGTAGTAGCAAGGGATCTCGATAATTCTGTTTATTTCGGAGTTTACCGACCCACCGGGAGCATCTAAACATTATGGCGCTACTTCAGGTCAAGTGGTTGCAGACGAGAAATAAATTCAGCACTGCAAGGAACACACACACACACACTTCATGTCTCACGGGAGACTCGAACCAGATCAGATCATATGTAGAGGATTTTAGGAAGGGAGAAGGGAGTGTCTGACCCTAGGCCTTAAACAACCCTTAGAAATAGGAAGCTAGGAGATTTGGGCTCGAGTGCCCGATAGGAAAGTGACACGGAAGCGAGATAAAAAGGGGCAGGAAGACGCCCTTATTTATTACCGGGGGGCAAGTACCCGGGGTCCGACGGCTTAACGTGCCCATCCGACGCACGGCGGGTATTCAGTGTTTCGAACGTTCGTACCTGCACAGGATCAAACCTGAGGTTATCTCCATGGCAGTCACGAACGCTGACCACTAGGCCACCCGCGGTCCGAGACTCGAACCCTGACACAACTCGGATAATGTACAGAAGCTGGCGCCTGCGACAACGCGCTACGGAGCTGCATACCTTTTCCTTTCTTTGCACAAAACACGTGAAAGGGATTTATTGCATTTAACCATTTCTGTAAGGGATTTATTACATTTAGACATAGCTCTTCGTGTTTTTCCATTTCATTTGCCCCTAGGAAATCAACTAACATTAGAAGGATGTACTGTAAAATTGCTGCTATTTCTGACAATAACAATTGATTCTACATTTTAAATTCGTGATATGTCTGAGGAAAAATGGTTTCATCGCATTCCACCTTCCCGTACAAATCACCTTCAGATTGCCATGGACCACATTTCGAGTAAATCTGATTTATAGATATGCCGGCTTTGATGAAATTTTGATTTATACATAAAAATCATTTTGCTGAAACAACGATTACCTAAAGGGTTAATGTATCCAAAGAAATTACAGGCATTTTGTGTAGGATACTCAGTAATTTGAACGATAATAATTTTTTAATGACTGCCACAGCTCTCTCATGCTGTCGGTGCCATACGCAGGCATCAGAACCAGAAAACATTTTGAATGAAAAGAAAATCCTGTCGCAACGTGGATGATAGCAGTTTTAGTCACCGACAGATTTATTTTGTTGTAAATTCAGTGGTTGAGGCTCATTTCTACAATGTTTGGCTGTTTAGTATGAAAAGTTCTTCAAACGTTATTGCGGAGAATATCAATTTCCTCTGGAAAGATAAAATGCTATTCTAAGAGTTTAACCTAACCACGAATATTGAAAAATATAGATGCATTAAATCAAAATTGCAGAAAGCAATTGCTGCATTTTTTCTTGTTTTTAATTTGTGAACATAACTATTTAGTTGAAAATGCATTTTGAGGAAGCTGCTCTTGAGCTACAGAAGAAATTAATATTTGCAGCAAATGCTGAAGCCCAGTTGGACAGAACAGTTCTACTCGTGTCCAGATTTGGCGGTGCTGTCGAATGAAAAGACGTTATTACAAGCATAAAAAAGATATTGGACTCAGTATTATACCTGCATTTGCAGAATTTAGAGGTTAAAATTAGTGGTTTTGAAATTATTTGACAACTAACAGCAGTTACCTTCTACTAAAAAAATAAGGTGTTTCAGCAGGCAAAAGTATTTTCTGTAGGCAGATTTATTCAGTTAAGTACGGACGAAACGATCACTCCAACCATACTACTGAAAATAAACTCTGCTTATCGATATTCCTACAATTTTCAGAATAACATCCTACATTTTAGCAAATTTGATAAATGAGTTGTATGGACGAAACTACCACAGTACTCTACTACATCTGTACTATATATACTTTTATAAAAATTACTGATGGCTGTAGTTCATAGTGCATTAGTTGTTAACTCATTTTAAAACAGTTAAAAAAGTTTGCATCCTAAACAAAATAGCACTAAACAAGGAAGATGTCACCGAATTCTCGGGTATAATGAACATCGTTCAATGAATATTTCAAACCGCCTCCGTGAAATGCATTTCAGGACATATTTTTAAAATTTAGACTATGCAATCAGTGGCATTTAAAAAATCAAAATTTTCAGTACCTGGTGGGAAAATTTTGCGTACGAAAAAGTCCATAGGAAATCTTGGCCGTGATTCAAAAATCGAATCGAGATTTTTTACTTAAAAGATATAGAAAAAATGTTTGTCATAGGGAATTGAATCCGATGTAAAAAAATATTTATTGTCTGTCTTTCCGAACTAGAGATATGAATGCGAATAGAAATATACATTTGCGCCCCTGAAGGAAAACATTGCCGCCTCAGTGGCGCAGTGGTCTAAGCGCTGACTTTTGACCATTCGTCCGAGATGGATCTGGGTTCGAATCACGATGAGGTATGGTTGCTGTGTTTGTCTTACGTCACTGGATCACCCCCTTCCATGGAGCAAGTCACCCTAAATTAGTGACAGATGACTGCTTATAGCACATCGAGTTGCTTACGGTGGCCGTCCCCCCCCCCCAAGAATAAAGCAAAACAAAGAAACAAAACATTGCGTTACTGATAGTAGAAAACGCAGAACAAATGTTTGACATAGCGAAAAAGGTATTTCAGAAGCAAAGATGTGGTTTCAAATAGAAATAAACATTTATGCTCCTAGTGGTCATGAAAAAGCCAAAACTGTGGGCAGATGTCTTTTATAACGGAGGTTATCTGATGCAAAACTAAAGTTCTAAAACTGGCGTTTAACAGCATACAGAGTGAGACAAATAGAACACGCGGGTGAGCCCCCTAGCGGGAAAATTGTATATTATTCGAATAAAGAAAATGCGCGCACAACGTTTGTCATATTAAGTGGCATCCAATGAAAAGGGAATGTTTCCAATGGGACTTTTAGAAGCAGTGACATGGAAGACAAAATGTAAAGGCAAATAGTTATGCGTATACATTCCCTCCAGGGGCGCGTTTGTGATTCCGAAAAAGAACAAAAGCTTTTGATTATCGTTTTCATTGTTGAAGGTACACAACGGTAAAAAGATGACCACCCCGGTGGCACAGTTGCCAGACCGCTGGCTTCTGACCATTCTTCTGTACGGGCCCAGGTTTGAGACCCGAATAAGGCATGAGTAGTGTGCTTTTCTTACCGCACTGGCTGTTTCCACTCCATGGAGTCAATGACCCTAAATTAGGGCCAGGGGACTGCTTATAGCCCGTTGTGTTGCTCACGGTGGTCATTAAACCCGAAACGTCAAATTCGATTATTAACAGGTGCAGATATATGGCATGCACAGATGTTTGGATTGCCAAACTGATACTAATAGTTCGAAGTTTTGCGTACTTTGCGTATCTAAATATGTGTTAAAAATTGAAATGGGGGCTACGACAGTACGATCTTACCATTAGAAAGGAAAAAATGAAGATACACTTATTGTCAAAAAAATAGTTGCACCCAGAAGGACGTGTCGGATTACAATGCTATTCGGGAGGAAGGTAAAGGTTACTAGGAACAATAAATGATTAAAGATTGAGACTGATATGGGCAATATTTATTGAGCTACTAAGTAGTGTTTCTCAGTATGGCGTCGGGCCGCCATGTTTGCTCACACAGCATGCCAGACGTCTCGACATGGAGTTGTACAGGTTTTTAATGTGTCCTGCGATAAGCCATTCCATGCTGCTTGAATCTTCCCACGCAGTTCCTGCAGATTGTGCGGTAGGGGCGGAGTGTGGATAGCGCGTTCAATAGCATCCCACATATTTTCAATCGGAGATAGGTCTGGCAATGCCGCTGGACATGGCAGAGTGTCAGTGCCTTAAATGCAAGCTCTCGAGACAGAAGCAGTATGCGGACGAGCTTTGTCCAATTGGAAAATCGCACCGGAGTGAGCGTTCAGAAAAGTTAGGGCCCCTGGTTGCAGGACCTCATTAACGTAACGTTGGGCTGTCAAAGTGCCTGTAATGAACACCAAAGGGGATCTGGCAGCGATGGTAATTGCACCCCACACCATGACACCCGGCCTTCTGGACGTGTGGCGCTCAACAACAAACCTTTCATCTTGGCGCTGACCACGGTTTCTCCACACACGGCTTCGTTGGCTGTCTCCTCCAAGACAAAAGCGGGACTCGTTACTGAAGATCACCCACTGCCATTCTAAGTGGCTCCTTGACAGTCTGGCACGGCACCATTGCAGTCTTTGCCGATGATGCAATAGTGTTAAGGGAAGTCGTCGTAACGGTCTGCGTGCATGAAGTCCTACGTCATGCAGCCGACTGCCAATGGTGCTGGCAGTAATCGGACGATGCATGGAGGGCACCACTCCTCGCTGAATATCCGCAATCGTGGCTGTTGGGTCACTCCGCCCATGTCGGACAACCCGTCGGTCCTCTCTTTCCGTGGGTCGTCTAGGTCTCCCAGACCCTTCCTGTTACTGCTGCGTGCCTTGTTATGTCTACTGCCACCAACAGCAAGCTATGGTGATATCCACACGACCGGTATGGCGCGCAATACGGCGATGAGACCATCCCGCTTGCCAGCGCCCGACGAAGCGGCCCTTCTCGTATTCCTCCAACTGCTGGAATTGCTTCTGAACTTTTATCCGAGGCATAGTTCACTTGCAAAGGATGCAACCAACAGAACAGCAAAAGTCAGAATGGCAAGCACGCGCAACGGTATGACCTTATATAGCCGGCCAGACACAGCGCTTCGACCCCTCCATGCTGGCGTCACATGCGCGTCCGAGCGTGATACTTGAATCATTTGCATGTCTCACGATGTCACACCTGTCCTCCAAATTTCATCCCTGTCGGTTGCTTCCTTCTGGGTGCAACTATTTTTTTGACGATGAGTGTATTTAGTGTTTGCTGCGAGTCAAGTGGAAGAATTTGCATGACTTCAGTTCGGAGCAACAGAGCCCATCTTGAGTTTCCACACATTTTACTTCTGTAGTTATCCTTGACATCACTAGCTGGAAGAGATTCACTGAAAAATTTGCATTTCCAAAAGTCCGTCTTTAGAGATATCTAGGAAACCAATTGTTCCGATTTTAGGTCAACGTTCTCTTGCTACTACAATTTCTTTCTCTCCATAGACGCTCATTTTGCTGACCGTATCCCCTTTTTTTTCTGGTAAGATTTTAGCCCAGAAATTTATAGTTACTTCAAAACATGTCATATTCGTAACTGTATGCATGATGGGTCCTTTGCACAGCAGATATACGTTTTATGCACAAACTGAATGAAAAGAATGTCCCCGCCCAGAAATTTTGGTCATTGATTGTTGCATGGGCAATTTCTGTTGCTCGAAAAAAATTGATTTCCGCTTTCGCTGGGCATCGAAATAATGAGTACCTTAAGAAAGCGAAAGATTTGCTTTTTGCCTTTCGGGCATTTATGCTGACTGAGAATGACGTAACTATCTTTTGTCGGTGCATTTAACTTTGGTTTTTGTTTCAAATATTTTGTTGTTGCTTATGTATCTCTGTTTTTTTGTGCAGCAATGTTTGTGTGTTATTGATCTTTGTCATAACACAACTCTTGCTGCTCATTTTATCTTTTGTTTACCAGTACGCGACGCTTATGCTTTTCCTTTTAATTTTTCTTATTATTACTTTTCCCCAGACAGTTGGATTAGTTTGTATTTCTTTAACTTTTGTTTCCCGATTTGTCTGCGTTCTGTATCTTTATAATCAATTCTTATCTCGCCTGGATCTTCCCATGTGTTTGTTGCTGTTTCTCCGCCTTTGGGTTTCATCCTTGCTGGCCATCCAGCTAATATCATGATTTTGCTCTTTCAAGAACTCCAGGCAGATGATCGGCCTGATGTAGTATAACAAACTATATGAAACATTACGTTATACTGTCTCTTTACTCACGACAACGGCATAGAGATATCCAACCACATCTTACTTCTAAGCTGTTAAAGCATGCTAATAAATAATTCCAAGAGGCGAACGGTTTGCTTTTGCTGCATTCATTTACAAACCAATTCAAAACATACTTGGCACTCTAATTCGGCCAAAAGAAAAGCAAAACCTTATTTTAATAATTTCTTTTAGAAAAAGTTCTCTGAAAAGTCGAAGCTTTATGTTACGTCAAAATCTATATAAAATATACAGAAAAAACTATATCTATCGATAAAACACATATTTTGTGGGACCATATAGACTCTCTCAGTAAAATGAATCATGCATTGCGCTATAACGGGGACTAGGACATTTAGAAGGAGTGCAGCTGTTTATGTTTGAAGTCACAATAAGCTCAGAATGAAATTTTTAATGTTCTCAAGACAAAACGATAGATCATGGTGTAGTCAGTCATTCACTTGTATAAGTTTCTGAATCCCACAAGGCATTTACAATGGAAAGTGAAACACAATGCGTTTTAGTGGTAAACGAACGACTCATGAGAAATTTAATGCAGAGAAGCGTTAACGCATACACACATATTTCAGCAACAGTGAGTTGTGATTTAGTTTCTATCATATTATCAGAAAGCTTGACAGCCTTTATCGAAATTACTCATAATTTCTCTCAAGATAATAATTTTCTTGCACGTTTTCTATGAAGAATTTGATATCTGACATCGATAAACCGAGGAACACATCTTAGGTTGCCGAAGAAAACATCAACTAAATCAAGCAGAAAGAAAATCAGATTCCTCTTCCCATGTGAGGTTTTTCTGGCTTCCCAGAATGAATATTTTGGCGATCGCCGTTGAATCACGAAGTAGTAAGTCTCTACGTAGTAAAAAAAGTTTGGTCAAGGGTATTTCTTAGCTGTTACACTCCTAGGATATTGCGTTTGTTTTAGAATAAATAAAATGTTACAATCGTATATGAGCAAATGGAGCGACTGATTGCCGCCCCGGTGGCGCAGTGGTCTAAGCGATGGCTTCTGATCATTCGTCCGAACGGGGTCCGGGTTCGAATCCCGGTGAGGCATGGATGTTGTGTTTGTCTTACGGTACTGGCTCTCTCCATTCCCTGGAACCAGTGACCCTAAATTAGGGACGGGCGACTGCTTATAGCCCATTGAGTTGCTCACGGTGGTCGTTAAAAATCCAATAAAAAAAAAGAGAAAAAGAGCGACTGATTACACTCATGAAAAAGAACAGAGTAGTGATACTTCGGTGTTCTGAGGAGGCATCAACAACAGAGCACAGTGTAAACGTACGACAACGTCCATAAAAGAAACGGGGCAATTTTGTTAGATGCATGGGTCTCGATTCTTCTTCTTGCCTTGAATACCGAAAGAAACCGACTACAAACTGATAGCAGTTGAAATGGGGAATGCACCCACTTTGAAAGAAACAGATTCAACACTACGTATTTTTCAAAAGGTACATCTTTTGCATTTTTGCTTTATACTCCCGCTTAGTACACAACATCAAGAGTCTATCACTACCACCAAGTTTAGGTCTAGTCGGAATGAACTTTTTGTTGTGCGTCTGACAGACATACCGTGTTATGGTAGAATAGTTTGCAACGTTGAATGAGTGCCAAATTAACACAGATTTACGACCACTATGAAAATTCAAGTGTTTAAGGGGTTTTACGACCACCATGAAAATTCAAGTGTATAAGGGCTTTTTATTCCTAATTTATGTTAAATGATTACAGGGAAAAGTGACAACCAGAATACAAACACAAAATCCAGGTCGCACCGCGGAATTCGAAACCCAGCAGTATGAGGAGCAAGAAGCCCCACCATGAATCAGCCAATCACTAAGCGACCACCAGAGGTTCTGCTCGTGTCCGTTGCAAGAACGTAATGAGAGCCCGGGGTATTTAAGATATTTAATTCACGAGCTGTATAAAAGCCTCTATAATCCTGCATTCGGACCTGCAATAAGGATTTTCTTACTGTTCCATGATTATAAGATTATCTCATTTGCTGGAGTACGTGAATTGTTATTCGTTTATCTAAATGTTTTTACAGGACATTTGGCTTGGAACGAGATGTTCTACTAAATTAGCACTTTCAAAGGACCATGTGTTTTTTGTTTTGTTTTTTGTCCCACATGTACGAAATATAGGGAAATGTTACAATCAGGAAAAACAAAGCGGTAACTGAGTTTTATTTATAATTGACAATCAAATTATTTTAAAAATATTTTGCCTTTATGAAGACGAGAAAATGTTCTGTATGAAATCTTAACTTTAAATAGCATTAAGCTTACGTGATTATTTAGATATCTGCTGGTTAATGTTCTGAAATAGCTTCTTTGACATATGTTCAACTCTTCGAATAAGTGATTAAATATTAACGGCCAGAAAACAGATGCAGCATGAGGAAATAAAGCTATGCAAGCATTGTATTTGTTTGCTTTGGAACAGATGTCTGAGTGATCGTCACTGCTATATGACACAACTCATGGTGACAACTGGAGTATTGTTGTTCCAATACATTTGTCCTCTATTCGCTGAAAGGTAACATCCACTTATACACTTTGGTTCTCAGGTCTTCACATAGAATTCGATACAATGATAGCAGTCGCTCTAATAACAATGTTCAACAATCAACAATTCCCGCACATAAATATTGTCATTTATAAATCGTTATATCTTTATCGTTTATAAATTTCTCGATAACTACACATTAACTTTTACTCATGAACTCTCCCTCTCTGCACTCAATATTAACATTCTCATCCAGCTACGACTCACTGTCAGTGTTGCCAGACTGTAAATGCTCCTCGGGGAAGTAATTTGAGAAAACGTTTAACGAAAAGTAACTAAGTTTACGTAAGAGAACAGAAACTCAAAAGCAATGTTAAAGAGATCCATACGTAACAGCTGTAAAAATGCGAGCAATAACAACATATGGTAACACATACGCAAAGGTGAAAAACAAGAGCGAAGTAGTGATGACATAACGGATCTTGTGAATCATCACGATTTAAACGGCACGGAAAACTACATTAACATCAAAATACAGAGAGCCGAGCGAATGAGGAATGGCGAATAAGTGAAAGCTTTGGAGCATATCCTTATTTTTGCTGGGGGAAGGCAAGTTGCTGCCACAAGTAGATCACAACTCAGACACTGGAATGACTACTTCGCAACTAAAAGAAGGAAAGCTCAAAAACGAAACCCAATAGCTTGCTAATTTACAACGCGTGTTGTATTGATATCATTTTTATAAATTATATTTTCTCTGTTACTTTGCTCTGCATTTGATGATGTTGTTTTATCCTCACTGGAATTAGTGACAAATTGATCTTTTTACACTCACATCTCCATTTCTTTCCATTTAGAATTCAGACTAGTATGGTATATCAGCTAATTGAATGTTTGCAGTTTGGGGTAGGACCGGCAATGTCAGTTTACTGTACTTTAAATATAGGCTAGGGCTTACCATGAATTTCAACTGGTTGTAAGCCAGAAGATAAAATAAAAATAAAACGAATAGTTGCCAATGCCTTCTTTGTTTCCTTATACTGCATTGTCATGTACATTTAGAATAGACAAATGTAAGAAGAATCTTTCGCTGCATTTCAATAATTTGTCTGCTGGTGGTAACACCGCAATTGCTGTTGCGCCGTTCATAACATGGGAAAATTTGGAAATCAATATTCTAATAACAGCATACGTTCATATACACTATATTGACAAAAGTCACCAGACACCTAGAAGAGAAGCACAACATAGCATTTATTGACATACATTAGTACGGTGTCGATCCACCTTTGGCCTTAATGCATGAAAACCTAGTTGAGAAAAGCTTTTGACAAGGTTTTGGAACAGAGCGATAGGTATGCGCTTCCATTCAGTACATAATGCTGCCGCTAACTGTTGCTTAGTAGTAGGCCTTGGTTCTAAACTTCTTATGCGGCGCTCTAATTCATCCCATAGGTGGTCTAAGGGATTAAGATTAGGGCTCTGTACTGGCCACTACACACACGATACGGAATTATCGTCAAACCACGCCGTAATAGTCCTTGCTTTTTATGGCTTAGTGCATTATCTGCTGGAGAACAAGGCTCGCTTCCATAGTATTGCCACAGAGTTGGTAGGTAATAATTGTCCAGAATATCGAGGTAGACGTGCTGGTCAAAAGGTTTGTCCACGATAACCAATGGGCTGGAACCATACCACGAAATCCACCACCACAAGAATGCACTGCCAGCTCCAAACTTGACCGTAGGAACAGTACACTGTGGTAAATAGCGTTCCCCCGGCTGCCGCCATACCTACACATGGCCATCAGACTGATGGAACGTGTATCTGGATTCATCAGTCCATAGGACCCGTTTTCATTGATCTACGATCCACGATAAATATTCTTTACACCATGCTAAACGATGATTAGCATTCCGAGTGAAAATGAAAGCCTCAGGAGCAGCCGCAAGACCACGGTAGCCCATGGAATAAAGTTCTCTACGAATGGTACGTGCACATACTGAGGTTCCAGCATTTTTACTCACCCGTACACTGAGGTCTTGTGATGTACTCCGTCGATTAACTGTAACGACTTTTCTGAGGCTTCGACGTCCTCTATAACTGATTTTCTTTGGTCTGCCGGTACATTGTGTTGCTACAGGCACGCATGTGTCTTCCACTTATTCAGTACATCCAAAACAGCTGACTCTGGTATGTTTAAGCGCCTCTCGGTTTCTATTATGGACAGCCCACTAATATAACACCCAAAAATCTTTCCTTTCTCAAAGTCAGTTCTCCCTCGCCGCGACATCTTCACTCAACCTCACAGTGCGATATGATCGTGGTCATCTGCAGGCTTGTTTTTATACTGTTTGCAGCTGTACCGCACAATCTTAACAACGCAGGGGATCCGTTCATTTGCTTTTGAAGGGATGTCTGGAGTTTTTGGCAATATAGTGCATGTTCTATTCATCAAATGAGAGGGCTTCAAACATCAAGGACGTATATATGCGTGATACATAATAAAAATTCCATTCTCTTTTTCATTAACACTCAGTGTGAAATGTACTTACGGGATCGGTGTTTGAATCCGAATGTAATTTCATTACAACAAAAACAGTAGTAAAATGATAATTACGATAATATGTATGCAACATAAAAATATTCCTGAGTAAAATCGTCCGCTACAAAATTTACAGAGCACATTTGTACGGTTCCAAAAGTTTGATGAACATTCGCACGAAAAAGAAAATGAATTTTATGTATACAAGAACTCATTCAGTTATCTATCTATCTATCTATTTACCAGGGGCGAATATTCGGGGTGTGCTAGGTGTGCGGCGCACACCCACACAGAGTCGCAATTTAACTTATATTATCGATATTATTTTTTCGGATTTGTTTCTAATAAAACTCGCCAGAGTTCGTCCTAAGGCTTGTAGTGGTGTTTAAATTAATTTCCGCGCATAATGTTTTCATTAATAAGAAAAGGTTTGTTCAGTAAGCATATCGCATTCGCGTTAGAATCCCAGGGTGTGCTGTTTCGCGTGCGAACACCCGACGACCTTAAAGCAGCTGTGGTATAAGCGCTCCCCAGACGGTGCTGCAGGTCACGTTCTTATTTCCCTGTGGTCTCAAACGGTAGAGCGGAACTCTCAAGGTGTGCTACCCAAAATCAGCACCTCTTGAGTCTCACGGAGTAGCCGGTTGCTGTTATATTGCTTTTTTTTTCTTTTTATGTATTTCGAGTAAGACTCACTGAATTTTGTCCGCTAAACTTAATTAGTATGCGCAATATTTTCGTGAAGAGGTGAAGGTTCGTTGCTTCGTCCAGTAAACAAAACCTAGTAAATAATATTTGCAGCTGAAGAAGTGCTATTTTAACAGCGGTAGTGCTGGGAAGTAGCGCGCTGCTATTAGCGAAGTTACAGTAGTGCGCTACTTTTATTGTAGTTTGTAGTGTAGCGTAACTACAAAAATGTCGCCCCGGTGGCGCAGTGGTCTAAGCGATGGCCTCTGATCATTCGTCCGTAAGGGGTCCGGGTTCGAATCCCGGTCAGGCATGGATGTTGTGTTTGTCTTACGGCACTGGCTCTCTCCCTTCCCTGGAACCAGTGACCCTAAATTAGGGACGGGCGACTGCTTATAGCCCATTTGAGTTGCTCACGGTGGTCGTTAAACCTCCAATCAAAAAAAAAAAAAAAAAAATAACTACAAAAATAAAAACGTAGCTTTGTCTGTAACGCGCTACAAATATCAAGTAGTTGTAACGAAATTTCGCCCTAAAATTTTCACTACTTTTACGAGAAACAAATTTTACTAACAGAAGGAATCGTTTGACGAATTCGGCTTGACCTTCGGAAGAACTAATGTTGTCCGACAGGAAGCATGACGTTTACAATGCCAGGTCATACGTCACGACCGTAGGTGGAGCATAAAAGGGGATGACCTAATGAGGCTAAGTGACATCTCCGAGGGTTAGGAACAGTCATAAAACAGGGAACCCTCAGTGAGCTATCAGCGTGAATGTTTGACCCTGTTGTAAGGCCATTCTTTCAGAGAATGCGTAAGTGTTCCATTTGCATCTCAGTGTTAAAAGTTAGCGCAATCTCTTTGGCTTACCATCTCTTGAGTTTACCCTCAAATTACATATGCTAAGACAGAACTTCTTTAGGCAGTTTCCTATAATTGTTGTAGATTAAAAAGCCAAACAACAGAAGGAAATTGTATTACTGTGCACGCTTCTGGTAAAATGGACTCTTATATTGTAGTATATCTTCTCATTTTGCTCATCTTCCTGTGCATGAGCCACGTCATTGTATGAATGTAAATACTACACGTCGTATAAATTTTAATTGGCATATCTTGGAATGATAAACTAAACCGCAGTTACTAAGGCTGCTGAATATGAGCATCGGAATTTTTATTTTATTAATTCGGACCGCAACAGGTAAGCATCAGAACACACTGAAGATGCATTATGTTTGTGTTATTTAAATGAAAATGCAAATTTTTAATTTCATATATTTTAATAAAATTTTACGTATTTTATCCAAATACGTTTAATCACACAGCGATAGCTCTACTTATTTACTACAACCAGCATCTGAAAACTCCTTCGATTTGTAAATACATCCATGTGTGTTTTTATTCACAAATTTTTTTAAACTACTTTTAAAAAGTAGTTGTAGCGAAACTACTTTTAAAAAGTAGTTGTAGCGAAACTACTTTTATAAGATGTAGTTGTAGCGGAACTAGTTTTCAGGAGAAGTACACTGCTGGCCACCCAAAATGTAACACCAAGAAGGACACGAGATAGCAAAGCCAGATTTACTGGACACATAACAACAGACACAAAGATGAAACGATTGAGCTTACAGGCCCGTGCGACTTGCAGAACACGCAGACATCAATAGTTTGTGTGGCCCCCATGGCTGGCAATAACGGCCGCTACACGCCGCGGCATCGGACGAAACAGGCTTTGGATGTGGGCTTGGGGTATGTCGGTCCAGGCTGCTTCCACACGTTGCCACAGTTCATCAGGCGTAGCCGCTGGTGGTGCTTGCGGGGCCACTCGGTTGTCGATCAGCGACCAGACGTGTTCGATGGGCGACATATCGGGAGAACAGGCAAGCCACGGCAGCAGTGACACCTGGTGGGCCGTGAAGAATTGCTGCACGATGCGTGCCACGTGCGGGCGCACATTGTCCTGTTGAAACGTGGCCACTGGCAGGTCCTGCAGATAAGGGAGGACTACAGGCTTCAAAACGCCGGAGATGTAGCGGTGGCTGTTGAGTGTACTGGCGATGCGTACCAGAGGGTGCGGGTGTCATATCCAATTGCGCCCCAAACCATAACGCCAGCCGACGGACCGGTATGGCGATGATAATGCAAGCGTCATACAGTCTCTCGCCGCGGTGCCGCCACACGCGGATCCGACCATCGTGGTGTTGTAGGCAGAAGCGGGATTCGTCGAAAAAGACAATTTCGTGCCATTCCGTAGTCTAGGTGCGGCATTCAACGGCCCACTGCCGTCGTACTCGCCGGTGGTGTAACGTCAATGGTAATCGGAGCAATGGGCGCAGTGCGACAAGTCCCTGCTCCTGCAGACGAAGTCAAACGGTAGGTGCTGACACAAGTTGTTGCGCAACACACCCTAATTCCTGCGCTAACGTTCGTTATGTGGCGGTGCGAGCCATCAATGCCCGCCGCACAACATGCCGGTCCTCTCGTACGGGGGTGAGCTGCGGCTACGGCGATCGCTCACCTTGGTATGTCCGTGCTTCCTGCACCCACCAAATCCGTACTCGCCTCACTGTGGCTGGATGTCGTCCCACACGGGCGCCGATGTCTCGGTAGGACAAACCGCTGTCGCGATAAGCCACTATTCGTCCTCTGTCGAACTCCGAAACGTGCTAGAATGACTGCCGTATTCTGCGACGAGGCATCAGGAAGCTTCCCACGCACAGGTCCGGCAGCATAACTCACTTCCATTACTTACACCCTGCCTTCTGTGAACCTTTCTTATAGCGCTTCTCCGTGGCGTGCCGGGCGCACATGATTTGCATATGCCCTGCAATGCTAATCGTTTGCATGTCCTCTCGCGGGCGACGCATGCTGCGAATTTCAGGCCAATCGGATGCTTTCTTCTGGGTGTTGCATTTTGGGTGGCCAGCAGTGTAATTGTATTTGTAGCGAACTACATTTTTGAAATTATAACTGTAGTTGTAGCTAACTACTTTTCAACAGTAGTTTCCCCAGCATTGAAGAGCGGACACCCCTAAGTCGTCAAAGCAACTGCAATTGAAAGCTCTCCAGATGGCGCTACATGTCATGTTTTAATTTCCTCGTGGATCCAACGCAGAGGTTTAAATTCTGGGGGTGTGCGCACTTAAAAAAGTACCACTGGTCATACTTGTTTGCGTTTGGAATAGCATGGAGTCATAAACACACTTCATCATTCTGTTACGAGTTTTCTATCTTTTCGTCGCTGTGTGAATTGATGTGTTTATGAGCACAGATACAATTGGATTTTGACATCCATATACAATTTGAATTTTGACATCCATTTAGGTTGACGATGTGCTAAGTGTCCCATTGTTTGCCAGAGATTTTGCAGATTGTGTAAAGCGGGTTAAAGAAAGTAAGCCTCCTGTTGTATTTAAAACTTATATATAAAGAAAAAGATCCCAAAATTCGTTCATCACTCTAGTATTTGCACAGGAAATTCCGATTTTGCTTACAATGGAGTGTACGTAAAGATCTTTACCATAAGTTATTAGACGAAATAAAAGAAAATGACTAAACAAAACTAAATAAATGACTAAATAAAACTAAATTAGAATAAATAAAAGAAATACTTTTCGTATGTTCAAAATCAATGCGCGAAATTTGCAGCTCGGAATACGTAATAAACTTTTTGCGTGTTTTTTCCCATAACACCGCACACTCAACCTAAATGGGCACACAACGCCACTGCATCTACGCATGAGTCTCACTGTTAGCATGCTCGAATTTAGTTTTAATTCTAAGTTAAGTTCTTACGATATATGTAGTTCAGAAAAAAAATTATTCTTTTCTTCCTCATTGTGTTAAATTATCTTTGTCTCCAAGCGGTTTTTCCACTGTTATTACTTTCTCTCATGTATTAAGTTCTTGAGTTAATACTAACAAGTATGTTCCTTGTAACAAATATTACTTCGTTTTCTTAAATATTAATATTGTATCAACGAATTTAATTTTTAAAGATTAGCAATTGATCATTTTTGCCACTATATACTTATTTACTTTATTCACTCCCTATGATTATCGGGTACATCCAAGTTACCGGGCTAACTATCTCACTTTTTTATAACTTATTTTGAAACAGACCTTATTTGGAAATATTTCTTACCCAAAACCTCTTCTCTTTCGTCTTTCCAGTGATTCTCTGTAAAATTTTAAATCACCAACTGGGAAACGAAAGAGTAATTAATGAGTATGATAAAGAGGGATGCCATAACAGCAAGAAACTCACCTAATATCCAAATCACTAGTCCCACACTCCACCGCGCAGCTGATACTGTGGTTTCCATTTGTGTTTTAACAAAAATGGAGCACAAACACCAGAAAAAATAAAGAAACTCTGTTTGCAAGTCTGTCGCGAAACTGAAGACGGCTATGGATTGAACCTTTCCTTCGTGCGAGTTGCTTTTATAGTATATATGATTGGGCAACAGCTTCTACCAATAAAAACGAACTATGGTAACGCGGCCACAAGAGAGGGCGTGAGCACGTGTAACTCAGCCATTCATTCTTTGTTGCTTCGAATAACAAGACACTGGGTACATCAGCTTCTGACTAGCATCCCACGTGTGGTGTGCGAAACAAGTTCGTCATAAAGAAGAAAAATACATGTCACTTGAACACGTCCAAGTGCCCTGGATTGTTCCGAAAGTGAGCAAAGAGCGTGCAAAAATCACTACCAGGAAAACCGAATGCACCGGTGGAAGGACACTTACATCCGCTACTTACGTAATGATCACTTTTTGAAGCAATTCATTGATTGGTTTACGATTTAGATTGGATCCTGATTAGGATTCTAGTGATGTGGGAGGAAGATCGCTTTCACTTTTCCGTGACGCAGAAATAATACGTCCGTTTCCTGATATAATTCGCTTTTCCTCTCAATAAACACAACGAGGAATTAAGTAAAGTGTTAAAAAAAGTGGAAAAAGCAAGACATATTCTTTTGGGCCCAGTGTTTTCCGTTTATATCAGTGTCCTTATTTTCCTGTTATCTATTTTAATTCAGTAGAGACTAAAGTGGCAAAAACAGCTATCCATTTATTTCTCCGTCATTCGTTTGGATCGTGACTTCACGTTACCAAGATTTTAATGGTGTGAAAAATTTTTCTTTATTTCCTCTGTAGTGCTATTCGCATTAGCGTTCTAACTTTCCCATAAAGCACTTTTAGTTGTTCCTTCGAAACGCATTTTATTTTGCGATGTGAACAAGTTCCACCAACAAGAAGCCAACTCAGATGAGAATGATTTATTTTCACGGATATTTTTCATATGAGTATTTCCGCTTTCTTTTTGGTTTTCAATTGTTTCTTCAGAAATTTATTTACTGTACAGCAGGAGAAGTAGTGTGAGGTCTGTTGGACTGAAAGAGCTTAAGTCATTAGAAACATTGGAAGTTTTCTCAAGGTTAAACGTTGCCGCGATCTTTATTCATTTCGTACTTCGCTCTCATCCTATGTTTTTGTATCCCTCTATTCTTCCTGGAAATAATGCAATGTCGTCACAACTTTCTCTCCAAAATGTTCCTTGTCATCAAGACCAATGATAAGCGCTGGGTTAGTTACTTATGTTAACACTTGGTTTTAAAACATGGAAACTTACACTGAGTAACTTCGAGAGCATAAAAGGAAACCACTCTAGTTACTAATTATACTCTTTGCCTGCAAAAAAAATTCCGTATTTCGGTCTATGGCCTACACTGAACGATTACTTTCTTTTTCAAACTCTCGAACATTAGCAAATCAGTTAACTATTGCAATGCATCGTTATCATCCTTTTAAATTCTTCTTATCGCTCTTTTCTTGGGTCGGAAAAAACCATTCAAAAATGCGTTCATAAGAGTTAAATTTGTCACAGCATATTTTCTTCTTGGTCAATCGGACTTGTGAAATGTTTAGTGCTCACTCTAACAGACAAGTTGTAGACTTCACAGATAGTTTTTGAGGATGGCATACTACGTTAACCTAAATTATGACCTCGGCAATGTCGTCTGGTGCTCTCATGAAATCCTATTAAACATTTTTCTGTGATATGAAATGTCAACGTTTTTCTTACATCTCCATGAATTCACTTCGTGATGAAAGCACAGGGAGTTAAGAATCACCGGACAACAGGTATAATGTAAGGGTAAAATCAAAGAAGAAATTAATAGACGTATACAACTTGGTTGGAGTGCATTTGGAAGAAACAGTGCAATCTTTAAGGGCAAATTGCCATTATGTCTGAGGAGAAAAATGCTTAATCAATGCATATTTCTTACTTACGGATCATAAATATGGACCTTAACGCAAAGATACATACAGAAGCCGCAGACAACTCAAATAACCATGGAGAGATGTATGCTTGGTGCAACCAAGAAAACTGGGGAAAGGAACTCATGGATCAGGAAGATGACAAGAATTGATGGCATGGTGTTAAAAGTAAAGACCATCAATTAGCAATAGGCTGAACATATTACTACAAAAACTGACTGACCACTGTGGGAAAACTGTGATATTTGACTGGCCACTAAGGAACAGGAAAAGGCCCAGAAAAAGACCCTGTTGGACATGGAGGGATGAAATTCGAAAGCATGGTGGCTTGATTTGGAAGAGACTTGCTTAGAACATACACTGGTGTGTAAAAATTAAGGACTAAGAGGAGAAATTAGCATAACAGCGGAACGAGCTGGCAGAACGGACCGAAAGACCACTCAGGAGATAGACTAGGGTCCGGTACGGTAGGGTATGCGCATATATGCAGCATGACGTATGGGGGGGGGGGGTGTCGGAATGGAATAAAGCACACGGGCGGGGTACGCACACGGGCGGGGGGTACATCGGTTTAAACGACGTCGAGTTGCTGCCACCGTGTGATATGGCCAACAGGCAATCCAGTAGACGACATCTGGATGACTTTACCGGAGGTCGCGTCATTGGAAAGTTGGAAGAAGGTAGAAGTGTGACTAGTGTGGCCGACGAGTTCGGGAACGCTCACGGCATCTTATCACGAGCTTGGATAGCATTTCAAACAACAAGAACAGCTGTCCGAGAGTTCAGCAGTGGTCTTCCACGAGCAACCACGACGGCGGACGACCGGTATATTGCCCTACAGGCGAGAAGAGACAGACGGCAGACAGCGGGAGAAATCTCAAGGCATATGCAACAGACAACTGGACGTCCGTTATCGCGTTTTATCGTGGCCAGGAGGCTGCACAAAGGTGGTTTATTTGCACGACGACCAGTACGGTGTGTGCCATTAACGCCTGCTCATCGAAGACGGCGGTTTCTGTGGTGCCCGGAACACAAGAACTGGACACATCAGCAATGGGGTCGAGTTCTCTTTACGGATGAGAGCCGATTTAGTCTGACGAGCGATTCTGGACGTATACACATCTGGAGAGAGCAGGGAACACGCAATCAAACTTCCAACATCATCGAAAGGGACAGGTTTGCAGGTGGCGGAGTTCTCGTTTGGGGTGGTATCATGCTTGGTAGCCGTACTAACCTCCACATCTTCCAAGGAGGTTCAGTCACTGGTGTCAGCTATTGTTCCGAGGTTTTCTTGCCTCACGTGCTTCTGTTTAGAGATGATGTGGGTACTGAGTTCCTTTTCATGGACGACAACGCTACACCTCTTCGTACAGTGGTTGTCGCAGAGCTGTTGGAGAGTAAAGATATTCAACGCATGGATTATCCCGCAAGATCCCCGGACCTATATCCAATCGAACACGTGTGGGACCTTCTCGGGAGATGCCTGGCAGCACGTCATCAGCGGCCACCAACGATTCCGCAGCTGCGATTGGCGCTACAAGAGGAATGGGCCACGATGCCTCAACAGCTCCTTGACAACCTCGTCCTCAGCATGGACAGACATTGTAAATCCTTCAACGCAGTCATTGGTGATCATATCCCCTACTAAAGACTGGATTTTTCTTGGCAGTCGCCTGTCACATGGATGTTTCTGTCTTCTGTCCAGTTGTGCTCGAAGCTACCTTTTCAATGAAGTGCCTTTGTATGCCTTTGCTTCCTTGTTTGGACGGTTTTGCTCACTAGTCTCATATTCTTACATCTTGGGGATCTTATGGTAGGATTTGAGTCGATGTGGAGCACTTCTGTATAACGCTACATTCGAAAAACCGTCTCGTACTTCATTTTTGCACTCCAGTGTAGTTGTGGAAGATGCCTGGGGAAAATTTTTCATCCAGAAGTGGATTATTATTTTATAAAATCATTATCATTATGTAAAATTGAAAATGAAATATGCCACAAAGCTCAGATCCCCACATAATATTTTCCGGAGCACGGCAGTGATTTCTAAGTGCTAAAATGGTCACCACAGTCTCCAGAACTTAATCCAGATGAACATCTGTGGGATAAAGTTGAACCATTCATAACAGAAATTCACCTCTAACGAACATTCGGCAATTGACAGGCTACATCATATCCGCTTGACTAAATGAATATACCTATAAGACAGTATCAGCACATATTTGAATCCATGCCACATGAAATCGAGGATGCTGTGAAGGTCTTCTCTGCACGTTATTAGATAGATGGTCTTAATAATTTGCTACTTCACTATGCCTTACATGTTCAGAAATATAAAATAGCTTGTGAGTTTTATTGATTAATAACAATCGATTCTGAAGGAAACATTTGTTAGATAGAGAAATTTCTCTAAAGTATATTTCTGCAAATTGAGATCTACATAAATCTGGCCTATTCGTAATAAATTTTTAAATGAAAGTCCGCGAGTATTACGTACATCACTTGCCCCGGATTGCTGTCTTATTAACTGCTTCAGACTCCAAAAATGCGTTAGACTGTATTTCGCAAAAGACTTTACTTGAGTAACTTTTACAGCATTGTAATCAAGTAACAGTAGTGGTTGCAACCAGATTTGGTTTTAAAACTGACGCACTGACTGTAGGTCGCCTAAGCTAATGGTCCCTGATTATTAATAAGTGAGAACAAAACAGCATGTGGTCTACAGGGACGAATTCCAAACATTAGAATGTGTTTAATGCGGAAACGTTTACTGTTCGAATTTCGACTAGATGATCAATGAAGAAAGTTGCCGTTACTATGCAAATGCAAAGTGCAGTTAGAAGTCGCCATTCTCCTGAGTACGTATTGATACTGACAAAGTTTTAGTTCTGAAAACACTAGTATCCTGTTAAAGAAAACCAATTTGTTTTTCATGTTGGAAATTATTACTACGCTTACTGCGAAAATTAATCTTGCTGGAGATTAATGTAGGAAATCATCACCGTACGTTTTTTTATAATGACTTCTTATATTTCAAACCTACTTCAGGAGGCAGCTCTTAGAACATCAACGCGTTAGCCAAGGTTGTAGGCAATGGAAAATTCATTAGCCAAATTTTTAATTAGCTCGTCAAAACAAATTTTCTTACTCACAAATGTAAATAACGGATTTATTAAAGTTTGCTTTATGTATCTTAAATCTAAGTTAAGGACAAATGCCAACTCCTAAATGCAGACATTTTTTTAAATATCTTTAGATAATTAGATTCAGCTGTTTTTTAATAATCGACGCCTAAGAGAAGCAGGAAGTAAAACCAAAGTTGAAATCATAAGTGCATTTTACAGTAAACAGTAGCAAAGATCAAAATTTATTAAATACAGTAATTAACGACATGGCAAATGTTCTGTATTTGCTGTGGTACTAGACTTGGTAAAAAGTTTCAAAACGGAAGTTTTAAGTGTTTGGTTTATAACGTTAATAAAAATTACCTTTTGCAGTGTTTTTCGTTTTAAGATCATTCTTGAAGTTATCTAATTTATTTTAAATAATTTCTTTAAAGTTTATAGAAGTTATGATAGCCAGCGAAGAGAAAAAACATTGTCAATAACAAGGAACTGTACACCAATTACACTTAAAATAGTATTACTATACTAGCAGTCTGAGTTTCTTGGCATAGAATATAAATAAAAGTTTCCGAGCTTTCGCACATCAACCAGATGGCTTTTTCAAGGAAGGTAGACAGCTAACTGCAACAGCTAGGAAAACTTTGATTTATATTCTACGCCAAGAAATTCGGATTACTAGTACAGTTATACGATTTCAAAACAATTATCAATTAAACGCAATTAATTTTATTTTGTTTTGCAAGAACTGACTGAAGTGGGATTTGTTGTGTAAAACAGCAAGTGCGTTTTCCGATATGAACGGGATATCAGTGACAGTCCTCAGGTTCGCGGAGATATTGAGATATATTGGAGGAGATATGGAGGCGGGCTAGGTAAGAATGAAAAGACAGCGTTTTTTTTTATTTTAACAAAAAAGCACCCGCCAGTGTTGAGGTGGGTGGGATACACCACCCACTTTGTATTATCCTTTAAAAGTGGCTTAGTCGTTCAACCTGCGGTAGCAGCAGTCACATGACTCCTCCAAGCATGAAATGATCCATAATGTTTCTCTCTATAGGCACCCGTTGTTTACGAAACAAAACTACTGCGGGCTTGAAAATTAAACTTGTTTTTCCTTTTTCTTCTATCATACATGTTTCACGGGGTGAAGACGGAAAGAGTTTGCCGGAAAGTTTGCCAGCTTTTTTTTTTTTTTAATCGCACTTGGAGAAATAGGAAATAATTAACCCCGGCTATCTGCTACCTACGATGTCAAACTTATTAAGACATGTACTTTGGTTTAGCCGGAATTCTCAGACCCGGAATATATATTCCACTTTAAATTCAAGACGATCATATCATTTGACTGGTATTACTAGGATGGATATAATTATGCCAATTAAGAGTTATTTTCAGCTTTTATTAATTTTGGTGAAAATTTTTCATGTGGAGGCAAAACTGCACTTTGTATTTCAAAATCAAGCATTTGCACCACATTGTCTTATCTGCGTCAAACAGATAAAGGAGATCTTGTGTGGATTAAGTTTTATAATCTCAGTAATCGTTAGAGAAATACGATCCTGTGATGATGTTCATACTATGATTTAATGTAGATGTACCACTAGAATAAGTCGTTTAAGCCTGATGAACTGAAAGGACTATTGTTATTATTATTATTATTATTATTATTATTATTATTATTATAATGTTCCAGAAAATCCAAAATGTATAAAACGCATGAGTATGTGTGGAAATTTTATGATAGAAATCAGACTGTAAAGCATTTATAAGGTTGCGTTTAAGAAAAGTTATTAACAACTATAGTGCGGATTAGCATAAAAAGGTATTGATAAGTCTTATACTAAGAAGATGTAAAGGCGTTAAGTAAAACGAAATGCTTTTTCTACAGACTTGCTGACTAAGCCTCAATTATTAATTGTTAGTACATTAACAAACACTAAATTTGCATACTCTTAGTAAATTATTCACGATCGGTTGAATGACGAGTGACCTAGGGAGTGGACTTTTGATTTCTCGGGCTTCTGAGTTGAGGTTTGAATCTCCGGGAAGAATAAGATTTTTTGTTCTTGTGTTGGTTCTCTCCTTTTCACTGGAACTAGGGGCTGTAAATGAATCAAGTATGGCAGGGGCATTATATCTTTAGACGCTGATGAAGATCATTTTACCCAGAAATATGATAATAACTAGTTCTCTCGTAAATCCTTTTTTGCATTCACTTTTCTGATTCTTCAGTTTGTAACGAAGCTTCAAATTCTCTTCTTTGAACTAAATGTGAATTATGAAGTTGGTGGTATTTATTATGCAGGCCGAAAGGTTTTTTTGGATATCCTTGAATAAACATCGGAGCTGATTCACACTAGGTGTGTTAGAACCAACTTATACGCAATGAAAATTTCCTTTCAGAACATCGTGCTTACGAATTATGAAGGGAAATCTCGCTTGCCAGCATAATAACTGTTTTGTTTGTTTGCTGCTGTGAGCATATCTGTGGCTTCATTAAGTATTTTCCTTTTCTTTGAGCTGCTTTGTTTTTAGTTCCATTTTCATTATTTGTTCACTTCCGGAATAACAGATATCTTGTCTAAAGGAAAAACTGTTTGGTTATTCCACGTGCGAAATCCGTTCACAGCAGAGACGATAGAGTGACAAGACAATTGCAATCAATTTCCCCGTGGGAACCAAAATAATTTCTAATCTTTACTGCAGGATAGTTTGTGAAAGTTTTCGTGTAAAAGACTCCTTCACCACAATGGAAAAAAGAAGGACATGCTTTTCTCTTTCTGCTTCCTGCTTTTTCACCTGACGAAAGCCCGCTGCAATACAAAACTGCAAATACGCATTTCAAATTTACCCTCTCTTCATCTAAGCCGGATGCTTTTACCTCGAGCATTTTGAAGACACATCTCAAACATGCGGGAAATGAAATTTATATTTGATTCGCCTTAGGGTACCGCTAATACAATGCTTCAGGAAATGTTTTAACTCTTCTTTACTTTTCCGTTTTTATTTATGAGTAATTAAATATCGTCCATTTATGGATAACACTAATGCCAGAATTTCATTCTCATTTTATACAGATTTCAAAATAAGTTTCCGACTGTTTTATAATTTAACATTTTGGAATTCGAGGAGCTACTGAAACGATGACAATAACAAACGCTTTGATTTAATAATTAGTAAGGTCGATCATCTCCCTGAAAGATCTAGAATTCATTGTACCTTTAGTGATGCACAAAGTGATATGATGGCAGGTAGCACCACACCTGAATCAGGGCAATTTAACTAGGTTCAAGAAACGATGGAAACGTGCCAGTGGCGTGTCGGCAGAATGGAGCCTAAGAAACGAATTGGTAATCAGGCTATGCGACATTTTCAATTTTCTGGGGAAATATGTTGTACTCTTTTGGTAGTTAATTTTTTTTTTGATTGGGGTTTAACGACCACCGTGAGCAATTCAGCAGGCTATAAGCAGTTGCCCGTCTCTAACTTACGGCCACTGGTTCCAGGTAAGGGAGAGAACCAGTGCCGTAAGATAAACACAACATCCATGCCTCACCAGGATTCGAACCCGGACCCATCTAGGACGAATGATCAGAAGCCATCGCTTAGACTACTGCACCACCGGGGAGGCTCTTGTTAGTTCCAATCATCCTCCTTAAGAGAAATAAACAAGAAAGATGACACCGAATTTTTGGGTGTAATGAACACATCTTTTGAATCCGTTCTGACGCAAATTAAATTTATCAAAGCTATCCAAAGTCAATGGAGCCGGTATGGAAAACAATAGTATCTGACGGAAGAAAGAAGTTTTTCAATAGGGGTTTTAATCCCTCAGATATTGCTATAAACGGAAGCGTGAGCTAACGTCGTCTGGTTGCAGACTTGTGTGTTAGGAAAAACATGAATTTATATAAGAAACATTTCGGCACCGGAAACGCTCTCCAACACAGAAAGAATTTTTCAAATCGGACTCTTAGAAACAGAGATATCGACAAAAAATAAGATGTGACTTAACGTCCCCTGGTGGGAAAATCATGCATTATTTTAGGAAGAAAGTATTCTCAAAAGGATTTTCCATATGAGCGGGATCGGTCCAAGAAAAAAACAACTTAGTCGAGTTTTTAGGAGCCCGGAATTTGCTACAAATTCACCAGAAGCAGAAATTAACACTTATGCCTCCTGGTGGCCAAGCCATTCTTTACCAAACATTAGAAATTATGTGAAAAATATTTTCTATCAGATCTTGTTTGCGATACAGGAACAATTTTTCAAATCGGAGTTTTAGAAACAGATATAACGCAGAACACGCATTAAACCTTTGTGCCCCCAAACGGAAAGTCTATGATTTACTTGAAAATTTTGAATTTATAGGAAAAACATTTCGCATTGGAAACACTATCCAACAAGGAAGGCATTTTTGAAATCGGTCTCCTAGAAGTAAAGATATTGACAAAAATAAGATATACATCTACGCCCTCTGGCGTAGAAACCCTACATTATTTCAAGAAGAAAATGCTCCTGAAACGTTTGTCGACATCAGTAGTATCGGTCAACAAACGACTTTTTTCAATCAAGATTTTGGAAGCTCATATTTTGCTGCAAATACATCAGAAGCGGAAATTAATGGTTTACGCCACCTGGCGGCCAAAACCATTTTTTTTTCAAAAATTAGAAATGTGCAAACGATTTCCCATCAGTAGCTGTATTCGGAGCAGAAAGAATTTTTCAAATCGGAGATTTAGAAGCAGTGATATATGGGGAAACACAATTTACCTCTACGCCCCCTAGCGGAAAGTCTATGAATTACTTGAAAATTTTGATATTACCCAAAAAACGTGTCACACTGAAACACTATCCAACAAAGAAGGAATTTTTCAAATCGGACTCCTAGAAGTAGAGATATTGACAAAGATAAAATATACATCTACGCCCCCTGGCGGAGAAACTGTGAAATATATTAAGAAGAAAATATTCCAAAAAGGTTTATCGATATGAGTGGCATTAGTCTACAAACGACGTTATTTTCAATCGATATTTTAGAAGCTCATATTTTATTGCAAATACATCAGAAGCGGAAATTAATGGTTTACGCCACCTGGCGGCCCAAAACCATTTTTTTTTCAAAAATTAGAAATGTGCAAACGATTTCCCATCAGTAGCTGTATTCGGAGCAGAAAGAATTTTTCAAATCGGAGATTTAGAAGCAGTGATATATGGGGAAACACAATTTACCTCTACGCCCCCTAGCGGAAAGTCTATGAATTACTTGAAAATTTTGATATTACCCAAAAAACGTGTCACACTGAAACACTATCCAACAAAGAAGGAATTTTTCAAATCGGACTCCTAGAAGTAGAGATATTGACAAAATAAAATATACATCTACGCCCCCTGGCGGAGAAACTGTGAAATATATTAAGAAGAAAATATTCCAAAAAGGTTTATCGATATGAGTGGCATTAGTCCACAAAATAATATTTTCAATCGATATTTTAGAAGCTCAGATTTTATTGCAAATATATCATCAGAAGCAAAAATTAACACTTACGCCTCCTGGTAGCTAAAGTATTCTTTACCAAAAATTAAAAACTAAATGCAAAATATTTTCCATAACGAGTTGCATCCGCTGAAGCAAAAATGTTTAAAATCGGAGTTTTAGAAGAAGAGTTATCGGGAGAAATGTAATTTACTTTTACGCCCCCTAGAGGAAACTCTATGCGTAATTTGAATAAGTAACTATATCTAAAATACTCTTCGACATAAATGGAAGCGAAAGATAAAATAATTTTTTCAATCGGATGTTTAGAAGCAAATATGTGGAATAAAACGTATTTTTGAATTCGACATCATCTGCATTTACGCCCTCTAGCGGCGAAATTGTACATCGTAAAAAAAAAAAACGAAATTAAGGATCATCATTCTCATATTTCGAGCTTCCCAATGCAAAAATAATTCTTCAAATAGGGCTAATAGTTGCAGAGATAGCGTGGGTACAGACGGACAAACCGGTAACATAAGCACGATCTTTTTACAAAAGACGTGCTAAAAAACAAAACAAAACTTATGAGGAATATTCTGGAAATATGGGCAGCAATATGCCTTTGCTGAACATCCTGTCGTCAGCATTATACTGTGAAATGCAGTAACGGTTTTACGACGAAGCACTAGGCTATGAGGATGAGTACAAAGTCGTAAATGAAGTTATTCCAAATTCCACCAAATCTGATTTCGGGCGAAAGCATAAAGTTTATATTTCCATAAGGATCCTCCTCATGGATCATGCTAACATGCATAAAAAGTTCCACTAACTTTGTAAACTTGGGGTTACCTTTCAGCATCTGACTAAGAAGACTTTTCAAAGATGGACGCGACTTAACACAGACAGCGTAGAAGAACGATCAAATCCATATTTCGTTGATTTGTGATTAACCTTTCAATGTGTAATGGAACAGTGTCAGTTCTGTTTGAAGCAGGAATGGTTTACTCTATTTTCCTCTCTTTTAAAGCTATCGTCACCTTTACTACCGAAGAAGGTCGATATAGTCGTACGGCCTGCTGTTAGGGACTTTTGAACACCGCCAAGATCCAATATTTACTCAGTGTTGTGCGGCATGGACTTCTTTCGATTTGAAAGGTGTAAGATCTGGTCCTGCAAAATTATTAGATTGTAGGATACGCAAAGACCGTAAAAAGTGCCAAGTAGGCAGCAGAAGTCATCGTTCCATGCACTGGTACGATTGTACGAATGACTTTAGTTCTTCCAGTGAAAACTACGCTCAAACCCTGGGCCTGATTACCACATAGGCCCTGGGCCTCCTTTTCCAAAATTGTTTCTAGAAATGGCCTAATTATTATTGCACTTCATTTTATATATTACTATTACTCGTATTATTATTATTGTAAAAGCAATACTTTATGTGAAGTTTTGTTGCATCCCCCTATCGGCCATTCTCTAATGCTTTCATTAAAGGAGAAAATGCAGTTTTCACAAAACCCTTTGTTACTCTTCTCTGAAATTGCTGCCTCGCTTCATGATCACACCCATGATCAATTTTGCTTTTGAATTTATTACAAACTCAAGAATTACTAAAAACTGTTATTAAAAATTCGTAGACTGTTAATCAAATTTTACGAGTTTTCACCTATATTACACAATCAAATTTGCTTTATAGAACACGTTTTAAACAGCTCCCTTATTTGATGAAAAGGTTAAATACAATAAAACGGAATAAGTATATATATGTAAACTGAGGTAGCTTTGCATTAGGAACACCACCTGTTCTACATATTCGGAGTGACAACAAAGTACCACCTGATATCAACGTCACGCGCAGCTACTACAAATTGTGTACACCTATCCTCTGTACGTAATTACCAAACGCTTGCCATTAATGGGAAACATGGCTACTTAAGCCAATTTGATCGCTGCCAGGTAGTTGGATCCTGGAGGGCAGGTGTCAGTATTTCCGAAATAGCAGCCCGTACTACTGTATCAAGGGTGTACCAAGACTGGAGTAACCATGCCGAGAAATCCAGCAGAAGGGCTCACATTGGTCAGCCACACGCAGTTGATCCTAGAGGTGAGCGTCGGGTGTCACGACTGCTATCTCAGGAACGACGTGCAATACTAACCCTGCTCACGCATGGATCAGTACAACTGCAGAGCTGTTCGACCTATTTCCACATGCACCATGTGCCGTACCTTGCTTTGACTTAAATTCCACAGCCGGAGACCAACGAAGGTGCCCATGATGACGCCCAGTCATCTCAAACAACGATTTGCATTGGCCAGAAAAGTTGGCGATCGACAGATGGAAGAAGGTCACCTGGAATGATGAGTCTCGTTTCTTGCTGCGACCCGTATTCGCATATGGCGTGAACAGCATGATGCTCTATCTCCTGGTTGCATTGTTGGGGTTCAACAGGCTGCTGGAGGTAGTGTTCTAGTTTGGGGAGCTTTTTCTTGGCAAACCCTAGGTCCGTTGATTATTATCCCACAAACACTGAAGGGTGGACGCTACAGGGATCTGTTAGTCCACCATCTCCATCCGTATATGCAGGAGGTTTACCCGGACAACAGGGGCATTTCTTTCAACAGGACAACACCCCGTGTCATCGGGCTCGTATAACTATTGAGTGGTTGGAGGAACAAGACAACGAATTCACCACATAGCCTTGTCTCCCAAACTGCCCCGACTGTAACTCAATTGAACCTTTGCGAGATATGCTAGAACGGGTTGACGGAACTGCTAATCCTTCTCCACGTAATGAATATGAACTGAAGGAGTTGTTGTAGTGGACATGGCTCAAGTTACTCATAGAGGATGCTCGACACTTTGTAGGATCTGTTCCTAGGTGTCTGCAAGCCGTGATGGCATAGAAAGATGTACGAATGCGCATATCTCTCTCAAGCTCTTTTTTTTTTTGATTGGAGGTTTAACGACCACTGTGAGCAACTCAAATGAGATATATGCATGGTCGCCTGTCCCTAATTTAGGGCCACTGGCTCCAGGGAAGGGAGAGAGCCAGTGCCGTAAGACAAACACAACATCCATGCCTCACCGGGATTCCAACCCGAACCCCTTTCGGACAAATGATCAGAGGCCATCGCTTAGACCACTGCGCCACAGGGGCGGCCTCAAGCTCTTCAAAATGCCGCCCCGGTGGCGCAGTGGTCTAAGGCGCTGGCCTCTGATCATTCGTCCGTAAGGGGTCGGTTCGAATCCCGGTCAGGCATGGATGTTGTGTTTGTCTTACGGCACTGGCTCTCTCCTTCCCTGGAACCAGTCACCCTAAATTAGGGACGGGCGACTGCTTATAGCCCATTGAGTTGCTCACGGTGGTCGTTAAACCTCCAATAAAAAAAAAAAAAAAAAAAAAGCTCTTCAACGTTATATTGCATAATGTTTTTCAATAATAGAACTGGAGGAGGAGAAGGGGATAAAAATAAATGGAGATTATTTGAATTTCTACGTTCTGCTAATGACAGTCGTTTTGCAAGTACCCCTTAGGAGCTGTCCAGGTACCTACTGGCAAAAATAAAGTGGGCTTGAAATTGAAAGTACAGAAAACAAAATTTATGTACAATACTTTTTCAAGAACTGAAGATTGAGGGATTGATGAAGCAATTCTAGAAGTAACCGATGCCTAAATTTGCTTTAGACGACTGATATCAAGCAAGTTCCACATCGAAGAATAAATTTATAGGCGTGTAAAACGTAGACAGCATTTGGAAGAAACAAAACACTTTTTAAGCGCAATTTACTTTTGCATCTTAAATGAAAAGCATTTAATCACTGCGTCCTTCCACTTTTTACTTATGAATCAAGACATCTAGAGGCTGTAAACCACTGAAAGAAACATGGAGAGGAGGATGTTTGGAATAATCAGGAAAGATAAAAGGAGGAACTCGTGGATCAGGAAAATGACAAGAGTTGACGACATCATGATCAAGGTAAAACCTCTGAAATGAAAACGGGCTGGATGTATTGAGAAAGGAACTGATCACCGTTTGACAACTGAAATACTACAATGGATTTTAAGGGACAGGAAAATTCTCTGAAGAAGGCCATCTGGGAGATGGGTGGATAAAATTCGGAAGCATGTCGGAGTGACACGGAAGAGGCTGACGCAAGACTGAAAGTTGTGGAAGGAACTTCTGAGTAAAGGTTCCCTTCTTGCAGGTGGGAAACTTCATTTAGGAATGGGTTGATGATGGTTGATAATGATGATGAAATACACTAGCGGAAAATGAAAACGGAACACCAAGAAGGAGACGTCTGATACTAACGAAATTTATACAGCATAATAACGGAATACAGAGGATAACGTGATCAAAACATTATGGCAAAATACAGCTGTATTTGCTGGTAACCTGAAAAATAACATTTCCATGTAACATGGTTAGTACGAGGTTGAACCGCCATGAACTGCGTCACACTGTGCAATTCTGGCATGGAGTCTGTCGTACAGATGTTGGATGCAAGTTTGGGGTATTGAGTTCCAAACATCCTCAACCTGGACGCGTAAATCGGGGATGGTCGTGGCTGGCCGTGGAAACCGGATAAGTCGTTGTCCCATAAAATCCCACACATGCTCAATGGGGGACAAATTCGGTGAACGTGCAGGCCATGGAAGTTGTATCACACCCTAAAGTGCATGTTGCGTTGCACGTGCCGTGTGTGAGCGTGCGTTATCTTGCTGGAAAACACCACGATGGACCGACCTTGCAAATGGCACAACAACGGGCTGAATGATGTTGTTGATGTAGGAGGTGCTGTTTAACGTACCCGGTACAAACACTAGTTGTGTACGGGAGTGATAGCTGATCGCTCCCCACACCAGGAGACCAGGTGCAGACCCTGTGTTTCGCTGGCGGATGCAAGAAGGGTGGAGACGCTCCCCATGTGCGTCTGCGAACATGCATACGGCCATCGGAGGCTCCCAAGCAGAATCTGCTTTCATCGCTGAACACGACAGATCGCCATTGCGTTCTCCAGTGCAGACGTTGCCGACACCACTGCAGCCGTTGCTGACGGTGGGCTGGAGTCAGAGGTACACATGCCAGAGGCACACGTGCACATAGTCCTGCATCCAGTAGACGGTTGCGGATTGTTCGCACAGTCACCTCAGGTGCAACGGCAGCTCGGATTTGTGTTGCAGTGGATGTTCTGCTTGACAACGCCGCTCGTCGATCGGTCCGCTCATCAGTCCGTCTGTGCCTACTGGTTCCACGTCTTCTCATGTGAAAATGTTCCGCGGACCATCTACGCCACCATCGTACCACCACCGATACCTCCCGTCCAATTCGCTCCGCGATACGACCACCCGGCCTCGCGGAGTCCTACTAGACGACCTCGCTCAAAGTCCGATAACTGCTGAAATCGTACACGTCTTCCATGTCCAGGCATTGCAGCTTCTTCAGGGTCTTCGCAGGTGTCCGTATGCCGACGACTGCTTACATTCACTTCGCCGTGCTCCTTAAATACCGCCGACGATAATTTGTATATTACGCCATGCTGTGGCGTAAGCGCTCACCGGTTGGTCCCGAAATTAACATCACACCTACGTGAACTCAACCCCATTAAAATATGCAAATTTCATGATCGTCCGCCAATTCCTTCTTGGTGTTCTTTTTTCACTTTCCGCCAGTGTATATATACACTCATGTTCATAAAAAACAGATCATCTGAAAGGAGTCGAGCTAGGTCTTTGATTTTTACAGGGCATGCTAATAAAACAATATCGCAGAAATGATTCGCATTTCGGCGTCATAGGTGCATGCGTATTGTGTCAAGGCAAATCAGATGGCTTAACGGCTTATAACAGAAAAAACAGAAACCTCCGTTTTTCTGTTATTAGCACCTCGTGGTTCTGTTGACATGTCAGTGCTTGATAAGCAGTGGATAAGGAAGCATCGTGGTCTTGTAAAGCAGTCGTACTGTCACATCAGCGAGTTCGACACAGGTCGCGCTATCGGCATGAGAGATTGCTAGGCTTCACTCCGAGAATTTTCTGGTCGTGTGGGGCACAGTTTATCCGTGGTGGCAAAGAGTGTGCCCGCAATGGTACGAAGAAGGGCCTAGGACACAAATAGAAAGTTTTGGAAGTCGTACACAGAAAACGCCATGGGACAACCGTCATCTCATAAGAATGCCTTTGAATGACCGTTCTGCATCATCAACGGCGTTGCCGCACCGGTGACGAACTGTGACGCATTCTTTCATATCAGCTGTAGCAGAACGTCGGCTGCTATTACAGTTCGGACAGCAGTCTGGTCGGCCCCTCTCAGGTTACCATTGACACCGCAGCAACTGACTGACAAGCTGCAATGGTGCATCGAACGAAGGGAGTGGCGTGACGAATGGCACAATATCGTGTTCTAGAGTGAAACGCAATTCTATTTAGGGGAAAATGATGGCCTCTGAGTCCGCCGCCAAAAGCGAGAGATGCGTCTGGTAGAGTGTATTTGCACCAAGCATACCGTACCAACACGAGCATTATGGCCTGGGGTACTATCGGGTGGGAAAACAGATCATCTCTCGTGAGATTCTGTACCACCATCATGAGTGCCCGTTATATCAATGACATTATACAGACGGTCACCCTACCGTACCTAAAGGACGTCCCAGGGTCCATATTAAGCAAGACAATGCTACTCCGCAGCATACAGCGCCAACACGTTCCTTCTTCGGAGATAAAAAGTTTCCACTTCTGCGGTGGCTGGCTAGATCGCTGGATTTATCACCCATAGAATATTTCCGGAACATGCTCAAACGACAGGTGCAGCGGTACGACCGTCCGTCAGCAACTCTTGATGAACTTTGGAGGCGGCTGAACACAGCCTGGATGGATATTCCACAGGACACCATTCACACATTATTTGATTCCATACCTCAGAGCGTACGATCATCCGCCAGCAACTCTTGATGAACTTTGGACGCGGATCAATACAGCCTGGATGGCTATTCCACAGGACACCATTCACACATTATTTGATTCCATACCTCAGAGCGTACGACCATCCGCCAGCAACTCTTGATGAACTTTGGACGCGGATCAATACAGCCTGGATGGCTATTCCACAGGACACCATTCACACATTATTTGATTCCATACCTCAGAGCGTACGACCATCCGCCAGCAACTCTTGATGAACTTTGGACGCGGATCAATACAGCCTGGATGGCTATTCCACAGGACACCATTCACACATTATTTGATTCGATGCCTGAGCGCATACAGCAAGTGATACAAGCCACTGGTGGCCACAGCGATTGGTAGCTACATCGGCGCACCTGGTACGTATGACACCGAGATGCTAATTATTTGTTCTATATTGCCTAACGAACAGCATATTTGTTAAACATCAAAGTCGTAGCTCGAATCCTTTTGGGCGTTCTGTTTCTAATTAACATGAGTGTATATACACACTCTTAAAAAAAAAAAAAAAAAAAAAAAACGATGCACCCAGAAGAAATCATCCAACCGACATCAAAATTAGAATGTGCAATGTACATGTATAGGAAAGGAAATGATCAATTCCAGAGCAGTCGGGCCATTCTTATTCGGATAAAACAGCTACACGAGTGGAAAAAAATCAGTACGTTGTAGATACAAGTGGTTATCCGGCGTGGCATGGACACATACAGTTCACGGATACTGTCCTAAGGATATGCCAGATGGTGTCCAAATTTTGGGCGAATTCTCCGACATTCCGAAATGGGCGTAGGTGGCATCACGTCATTTCCCAAACATGTGTGATCGATGAGATGTCAGGGCATTGAGCTAGCCATGGTAGGTTGTCAAGATTACGGAGGCAAGCCTGGGAGAGCTGTGAAGTGTATGGCCGGGAATTATGCTGTTGAAAAGTTGCTCGGTGATGTTGCGAGAGGAACGGCAACACAACAGTTTGCAGAATGTCGTCAACGTACCGCTGAGCAGTGAGGATGGTAAGGAGGACTACCAAGAGTGTCCGGATACCATTGAAATGGCTCCCCAGACAGTCACTACCAGTGTGCGACCCGTGTGCCGTTTCGCGGTAAAGGCAGGATCCGTGCGCTGGCTGGCTCATCTCCAGGCACGTTTGCACTGGCCATCGTCACCAAGTACAAACTGTGGCTTATCACTGAAGACAACACGACGTCCCTGGACACTATCCCACGTTGATCTGTCCCGACACCACTGCAACCGTACCGGCGATGTTCGATGGTCAGTGGTAGGCGGCGGAGTGGCTTCCTCGAATGTTGTCTCCGTGCCACAAGTCGTCTGGCAACGGTCCCGATGATTTCCTTCCGTACCTGTTGCCGACCCAACATGTCCACGAATGGTTGAGAGTGACGAATTCGGTTGTGTTCCTGAAGATCTCAGAATCGCTGGATTCTCGCGTTTTGTCGTTGCCCTCGGTCGTCCACTGCCAGCGTGCCGCTGGGTTGTGCCTTTCTCGACTCATTCATGCCGACATTGTCCACTTGCCTCGTGGCACCGTCCCAAATGATTGGTGATACGGGGACTCAACTAACCGGCCTTTCTGAGACCAATTATAGGTCCTCTCTCAACTGCTCGAAATAGGTACGGATTTGACGTCGAGGCATTTTCACAGTACGTGGAGGTTAATGCAACGGCAATCCGCTGACACAAATCTGTCTACGAGCAAGCTTTGCTCTTGATATACTCTCTTCGATGCGATGTTCCCGTGCGCTGTGGCGAGCCACTATTTACTCATTGGTCGTAATTTTTAATCATTTGCATATTCGGATCTTAGGCATTTGCATGCGGAGTTTTATCAAGTCCGAACGACTTTCTCACGGTACTTCGTTTTAGACAACACATTAGAAATTGGGGTGATGGGCAGTTGACATGGGCATTCCCCACGCAGCGTGGAACTGACGCTAACAAAACGCAAGCGATAAGTAGGAGGACAGCAGGGCTTCCCAAAAGTATGTCGCAATCGAAGAGTTTTAGTAAACATGATGGTCTAAACGACTTTGGGCGTGGACGCATTGTCGGCGCAAGAGAGATGGGTAATTGTATCGCTCAAATGGCAAGAATCCTAGGGTTCCCGAGGCAAACCGTATGAAGCGTGTACCGCAAGTACATATTATTGACGGACGTACCAGCGCCGAGAAGGCAAGCGGTGGCCGATCGCACGCCATTGATGACCGGGGTCGACGTAGACTTTCCATGATCGCACAGATGGACTGTTTCGCAACAGCGGTGCAAATCAAATCCAGGTTAAATGTCTGAGGCCCAAGCAGCGTCAGCGAGTGAACGGTATGACGCACAATACATACCCTGAGCTACGGTCCGACGCCCCACACGTGTGCCACTGTTTACTACTCGTCATCGGACATTACGTCTCACCCGGTACCGGGAACATCAAAAGTGAACCTTTGTAGAGTGGCGTTGCGTTCTGTGGTCAGAAGAATCCCGTTTTATCTGTACTGAGCTTACGGGAGGGTGCGGTTGTGGCGTCGATAGCATGAGACCAAGGCTCCGTCATGCCATGTCTGCTGTGTTGAAGGAAGCTTTGGATCTGTGATGGTTTGGGGAGCCACATTGGGTTCCTTAGTGTGTCTGGAGAGGTCCTTAACCTCTTCGCGCTGCCAGCATGTGCTGGCTGTTCACCTACACATTTTCATGGTTTTGGCGCATCCTGCGGCCTATGGTTTCTTTCAGCAGAACAATGCCCCTCCCCCCGCCTTCAAGGGCCGCAATTACCTTGGCATGACTCGAGGAACACTGATCCGTGTGTAGAACCATCCAGTAGTCCTAAGGTCTCCGGAAGTATACCCTGTGGAAGCTTTCTGGGATGTCTTGGAGTGGAACATCGGATCCATGGATCCTGACCAACGTCTCTAACAGAGTTTCGGACAAATGCTGCAACAGTCATGGATTGTCTGGAACAGTTCTTAAATTATTTGGGTGGTACTTCGTCGGTTCTACAATTGATGACTACATTATGACTGGCATTCGCATGTCGACGTACGTTTGTCGGCCGTCTTTCTCTATATTTTCTCTATTGCTCCTTACCTTAAAGTATCTTTCAGGCTGTTTATTTTTAACATTGTCTAGCTGCCCTCTATCTACTGCAGTATTCTGCGTCGCAAGCTTTAAGTCAGATGTTATGCATAATACTGTTTTATTCTGCCTTTCTCACAATAAAGATATATAAAATACACTGCTGGCCACTCAAAATGCAACACCAAGAAGGACACGAGATAGCAAAGCCAGAATTACTTGACACATAACAACAGATGCAAAGATGAAACGATTGAGCTTACAGGCCCGTGCAACTTGCGGAACACGCAGACATCAATAGTTCGTGTGGCCCCCATGGCTGGCAATAACGGTCGCTACACGCCGCGGTATCGAACGAAAGAGGCTTTGGATGCGGGCTTGGGGTATATCGGTCCAGGCTGCTTCCACACGTTGCCACAGTTCATCAGGCGCAGCCGTGGGTAATGCTTGTCGGGACACTCGGTTGCCGATCAGCAAACAAACGTGTTCGATGGGCGACGTATCGGGAGAACAGGTGGGCCACGGCAGCAGTGACACCTAGTGGGCCGTGAAGAATTGTTGCACGATGCGTGCCACGTGCGGGCGCGCATTGTCCTGTTGAAACGTGGCCGCTGGCAGGTCCTGCAGGTAAGGGAGGACTACAGCCTCCAAAACGTCGGAGATGTAGCGGTGGCTGTTGAGTGTACCGGCGATGCGTAAAAGAGGGCTGTGGGTGTCATATCCAATTGCGCCCCAAAACATAACGCCAGGCGACGGACCGGTTTGGCGATGCATAATGCAGGCGTCATACAGTCTCTCGCCGCTGTGCCGCCACACGCGGATCCGACCATCGTGGTGTTGTAGGCAGAAGCGGGATTCGTCGGAGAAGACAATGTCGTGCCATTCCGTAGTCCAGGTGCGCCGTTCAACTGCCCACTGCCGCCGCACTCGCCGGTGGTGAAACTTCAATGGTAATCGGAGCAATGGGCGCCGTGCGACAAGTCTCCGCCCCTGCAGACGACGTCGAACGGTACGTGCTGACACAGGCTGTTGCGCAACATACGCTAATTCCTGCGCTAATGTTCCTGATGTGGCGGTGCGAGCCGTCAATGCCCGCCGCACAACATGCCGGCCCTCTCGTTCGGAGGTGTGCTGCGGCTGCGGCAATCGCTCACGTTATTCCGTCCGTCCCTCCCGCACCCACCGAATCCATACTCGCCTCACTGTGGCTGGATGTCGTCCCACACGAGAGCCGATGTCTCGGTACGATGAACTGCTGTCGCGATAAGCCACTATTCGTCCTCTGTCGAACTCCGAAACGTGCTGGAATGACTGCCGTATTCTGCGACGAGGCATCAGGAAGCTTCCGGCGCACAGGTACGGCAGCACAACACACTTCCTCTTCTACCACCCCGTCTTCTGTGCACCCTTCTTATAGTGCTTCTCGGTGGCGTGCCGGGCGCACATGATTCGCACATGCCCTGCAGTGCTAATCATTTGCATGTCCTCTCGCGGGCGACGCATGCTGCGAATTTCAGGCCAATTGGATGCTTCCTTCTTGGTGTCGCATTTTGGGTGGCCAGCAGTGTAGTATCCGCTCACTGTTTTTTTGCACGGAGGGGCATTAATCACGAAGACCCTTGTAATTGTTTTGAAGTTGGTTCTAGATCACACTGTGCGCATTGTGAATTTCATCAACTAAAGGCGCGGTTATTTTCTCAACTCTGCAAAGACACGAAATCAAAATATCAATGCCTAATTCAATAGGAGGTTCGCTGGCTATACCATGGAAAAGTTTTAAATCGGGTGTTGGAACTGAAGAACGAATTAAGATAGTTTTTGGAAAAAGAAAGGAAAGCAATGTACCATTAACTGGATGACAATGACTGGTATGCAAAGCTGGCATATTTGGCCGGCATTTTTTCCGGTTGAATGTGCTCAATGCAAGTATGCAAGGCAGCAATGACAATATCCTCACAGCTACAGCCAAATTAACTGCATTCACAGAACAGCTTGAGTCTGGCTCGGAAGAGCGATGCAACATACTACGAAATGTTCCTACTGGTGAAAAGTCATAAAACAAGCAATGAATTGTTCGGCCTCGCACAGGAACATCTTGCAACATTGGTAGAAAATATTTATGGTACTTCCCATCGTTGGCTACAGAAAATTTGACTGGGTTAGAGAACCCTTTGCGAATTCCAGCTGTTCAGGTCTGACATTGGATGAAGAGGAGGAAATGGCCTGCATTTCGAGTGATCACAACTTGAAAATTAAATGCGGGAGTGAGTCACTGGACTGTTTTTGGATGTACGACTAGAAACAAGAACATTGCTATTCTTCTACAGTTCTTCACGACATATTGTTGTGAACAGGGATTTTCAGCTCTGACAAATATCAAAGACAAAAAAAGAGAAAAGCTCCTTTGCGTCGATGAGGAGATGAGAGTGTTTGTCTTAAATTACACCTAATATAATGAGATTACCGGACGAAAACGAACTCACAGTTCTCATTGGGTCTATATACTTACTTAAAGTCACATATGTAAGAGGCTCGTTCAGAAGTATATTTTGGAAATGAATCATGTTTTTAAGTAGCTGCATTGTTTTATAATTTATACTTTCTGGATATCCCATGATCATAATTATAAAATAGTTGTGTTATACTTGTATGTCATGAATCAAGCATTGCTAGGAGTTTTTTGTTGTTTCTTGATGTATTTCTCATCAATAAAAAATTAGGTGTGAAGCAAGCAAATTTTTAATCTGAAGGTGCGGTCCACAGAAAAAAGTTTGGGGACCACTGGAACAGAGTAATGCGCTACATGGTCTTACATGGAATACTATTAAAATTGTCATTAAAAATTTATGATAATGAAGAAACATTCTAAATGTTGGACTTTACCGTACTGCTATTCTCGTATGAAAGTTTGGAGTTGCAATTTCTTAACACCATCATGCAGCAGGGATTTACGTTTTCTTCACGAAGTCGTACACATGTATATCCTTTGCGAATATTATTTCAGTTTTCGCTGTTTTCCTGATTTTATTCCTGTTTCTACCTCTGTTTCCTAGATATGCTATAATGAATATGTCTTTTACTACTAAGCTAATTATAATGAATTCAGCTTTCACTAAGCTAATTCTTCTTCTAATGGTTGTTGTTTTGTTAATTATATCATGAATAAACCTTCCTGCTAGTAATGTAGTAATAATAATGAACAAGCTTATAACTGGTAGTAATGTTGTAGTAGTAATTAAGATGAATAAAGTCTTATGCTGGTTGTTACTAATAACACTTAATGAAATAAACCTAACAGATAGACAGAGGTCTGACAGTACTATGAACTGAGAAAGACGTACTTACTTAAAACTCTTTTATTTGGTAAACTTCTCGCTCTCACATAAACGAAGATCTCTTTATACAACAACAGCTCTCTGACACATAAACCACAGCTCACTTCGTACAACAACAGCTCACTCTACGCACATCAACAAAAAGCTCTCCACATAAACAAACGCTCTCCCTATACAACAACAAACGCTCTCCTTAGGTATCGTTAAACGCGCCTAATTATACTGACTACCACCACGTCATGACTTACACTCATTGCCAGATCTCATTCAGCGGGTGAAATAACATCTCGTTCAGTAAGAAGATAATTTACATAGTAAAATAAAATAACCAGAGATAGTAAAAATCAAAAGGAAAGTGAATCTAGAGTATACGTTGCAATGCAAAATGCCCTTAAATTTTAGTTGAGGCCTATTTGTATTGAGTTAGACATCTTCATTTCTTTCTTTTCAGTCATTTTTTTGAGTGTGAGAATATTTATCGTGTAGCATGAGTAGCAATTAAATTGCCACTACTAATCATGAATGTAAAGTAATCAATAGTAGAGCAGAAAAACAAATAATCTTATTGTTCTTGTTGTAAGAGTGACAGAAAAACAACTTGATTTTCTTCAACTTATCACTTCTGTTGAGAAAAGAAACTGTGCAAGAAAATAACGCAAAATTACATTTCTGGACAGTCCTTTTGAGTAATTTTCTATGCATTTTATTATTACAGTCCAATAGATTTTACATATTTCGTTTGCGTAGATGTTCTGTAAGGTTCTCGAAGAAAGTTAGCTAGATCTGCGAAAGGGGCGAATTTTGAAAAAGGCATCACGTTACAAGTACACATCAGTAGAAAACAAAGGAAGCTGGACCACAAAGGAATCGTAGCTTTCCGGGAAAACAATGGAATTTCATGAACTACATTGTAAACAAGACTTAAATGCTGCCCAAAAGAGGGCAGGTAATTTTGTTACGTGAAGAACATGTACTTAACTGCTAAACAGAAGTAAGCTTGCATAGCAGAATGCGGGATTAGGCTTTGTGATCATTGTCTTTCCGGGGAGTGGACACTCTTCACTCAAAGTCAAGGACCCATGGAAGGACAAATTGCGATCAACTGAATTCTTTTTTATTTAATAATCCTGAACAGACGCTGTTTCAGTCGCTTATTTCCGGCCACATGTGTTTTCTTGTTACGTATGTTCATCAGAAAACGGGAAGTAATTTATGCTATTGACCGATTCCTTTCATGACTCATCTTGATATGTATTTACTATCATTAAGTTCTCTCAGGCAACTAGCATCAATTTGCGTGCTCCTAATGAAAATGAAAGTTCCGCAATGATTTTTCAACTGCAAACACGGTGCAATTGTTTAATCTTTTCACTGTACTTTTTAGGAAATTACGGAATTTTACTTCGCCTACAACAGATTTTCATAAAAGCGAAAATACTAACAGAGAGATTTTGAAGATTAATTCAAAAATCATTTCAGGATTTATTTTCTCACAGTATGTCACGTTTGGTAATCCATAAATCAGTAGTCAAAACAAATTTGCGTTAGAATGATGAATTATCCACTTTATTAAGACACTTATGAACTGCATTACAATGAGAGAAAGCATCTGAAGTAAAAGTTTTTATTAATTTTCTTAAGTTATACACATCGAGTGATCACTGAATTATGACCACCTCTATCAAAAGTGGATGGACACTGACTCTCTCCTTTCCCTGGAACCAGTGACCCTAAATTACGGACGGGCGACTGCTTATAGCCCATTGCGTTGCTCCCGGTGGTCGTTAAACCTTCAATAAAAAAAAAAGTGGATGCGGCCTGTTGACCCCGTGATTTTCGAGAGGACGCGATTAGTCGACAGACGTAGAACACATAAGGTGTGAGTGAAGCAGTGGGTAGTAAAGTTCGGAACATGATGGGTAAACGGAATGATTTATCGGACTTTGAGTAAGGACAGATTGTAGAAGCTCGGAGAGCGTGTGTCTCTTATCCAAACGGCTGAACTAGTGGGTTATTCACGAGCCGTTGTAGTTAAAGTGTATTAGAATTGGCGTGCAAATTGTCTAACAACGACCCGGAGGCAAAACTGCACAGGACAGAGAAAGGTTTATGTGAGAGGTGAGCGTCGGGTCCGACGACTTGTGCAGGCTAACAGAAGTGACACGGTCCAACAGTTGACTACCCAATACAACAGAGGTCAACCCGGAACAGTGTCTATCTATCATGACCATGCGTCGCACTATCGCACGTTTGGGATATAACAACAGATGACCGAGACGATATCTTCTCCTAACCACAGGTCATCGGCGCAAAAGACTTGCGTGGTGCAAATATCATGCAAGTTGGGCGTCTGATGACTGGAAACAGTGTAATGGTCTGACGAGTCGCGTTTTTTACTCCACTCCGTGGTTAGTCGTGTGCCTATTTGCGCAAACAACACGAGGCACTCGATCCATCCCGCATGTTCTCCACCGTGCCATCCGGTGGAGGCAGTTGAATGGTGTGGGGCATGTTTACCTGGCAGGAACTTGGAGCCCTGGTGCATGTGAAACAATGAATGACTGGTGCCCACTATCGTGAGTTGCTTGCTGACTCCGCACACTCAGGGCCGGTTCTACCATTAGGCAAACGAGGCAATAGCCTTAGGGCCTTCATGTTTTTAGCCATTTATTTTTAACATTACATATACTGTATGTATTTAATGTTGTATTTTTTTCGGGCACTTATATTTTAAGGAAGGGGAAAACGAGCTAGGCTGTTCCAAGAACGAATGTATGCTACCAAAGACCCGATTGTTCTACTACCGATCGAATACCAGTTGAGGTCTTGGGAATTCCAATCCGGACGTCAAGTTCATGTGCCACTAGAGAAGGGTTCGGTGACGGCCGGTGCGTATGTGTGTCTGGTAAGAGAACCCCCGCCATCGCAAGACCAAAGAGTACAGAAGCACAGGGGACGGTCCCGGAGGAATAAGTAACAACGTAATGATCCATTACTTTGCTACTGCTGAATCTCGAAGAAGATAATTTTAATAAATTTGTTGCAATGTCTTTTCTATAGATTTTTGTTGTGAGCATTGCTAATATTTCATTTAACACTTTTTGAATTCATTTCCATCTATCCTACCCTAATGTGGATATATTGTTCAATTAAAAGATTTAAAGAAAACAAAAAATAATAATAATTTACTGTGCTGGGTTTTTTGGACATCGATATAACAGGGTTATATTGGGTTAGAATGTCCGATGACGAGCGAAATCGAAACCCCGGCCATGATGCACATTTGCCAATGAGATTGCCCAGCACACCGGCATGACACCAGCAGGTAGGTGGCTTACGTCAGTGGCATAATTGGACAAAGAACACATCCACCATTGCATTCTGTATGAGTTTCGTCGTGGTAGCACCCCCTCAAGTGCTGTTCGGAACATTACCAGTGTATATCCAAATGCCATATCACATCGTCAGTGCTATCGTTGGTTCGAGCGGTTTCGAGAGGAAACGTTTGACCTGTCACCGTCCCAAACACAGAAAACCCTCAACAGTGGATATGTCTGAACTTGGTTTTCAGCATGCCCATATACATGGACCTGCTGAAGACCAAATTTTAGACAAACACACGTGCAGGAGATGGCCGAACTGCTGGGATGATGACACCCACACGGGCATTATCGCGCACCCACACGGGCATTATTGACACCCACACGGGCATTATTGATCAACTGTGAGTTGATTGGGTACCCAATCAACTCACAGTTGATCAAAAAGCAAATCGTATGAGTGCCTGCGTTTCCTTGTTGCGCGTGACCAATTCTAGAAATGGGTCCTGTATGACAATGTCAGATCCCGGAAACAGAGGTTGGCCCCAAAACAGGCTTACACCCACGTAAGGTCCTGCTGTCTGTTTGGTGGGAGTTGCGGCGTGCCGTTTTTCGAGCTACCGCCGGACAACACTAATATTCCCGCCGATGTATACTGCCGTCGAACTCGACGATCTGCACACATCGTTCACGTCGAAACGACAAGCACTGTTGAACTGCGAGGGCGTCCTCCTACAGTAGGATGGTGTGAGACCTCACAAATTACGGGTGACCTGTCACAATATTAGGCACCTGGGTTGGGAGCTTCTGATGCACCCAACCTATATCCTGGACATTGCCTCAAGAGACTACAATCTTTTACGGTCGTTACAGCATTTCCTCGACGAACAGAAGTCCACCAATCGGGATGATGTCGAACGTGCTCTTACTCACTTCTTTGCGTCCAAGCCCCTGCAATTATACAAGGACGGTATCCAACACATGCCTGGACGATGAAAACAGGTCGTAGCAAACGATGGCTACTACATTTTGGACTAATTTGTACTTGCATATACGGTAATTAGCACTTTTCTGTCGCCTTGCATTAGCAGATATTACTTTCTTTCCAACACAATATTATTCTACAAATACGAGAGAGAGAGAGAGAGCGAGTGTGTGTGTGTATGTATGTGTGTGTGTGTGGGGGGGAGGGGCATAATAAATTTTTAGTGAATAATTTCGGCCCAGAATTGGAAATAACCTTAGGCACCTGATACCCTTAATCCGACGCTGTGTACCTCCAGCAGTGTTGCACTTTTTCCCGAATGGCGATACTGTCTTCCAAGATGGCAATGAATCCGAAGATAGAGTTCGTCCTACTTTAATGGACGAACTCTATCTTCGGATTCAGAGCTCCTTGAATTAGAGGAGGAACTCAAAGGGATCATGTGGGATACCGGCTGGCTTACTGAGGTAAGAAGAAACGGTGAGAATCTCATAGAACTAAAATGTAGTAATCTCTTCTACTAATGTGGAACTGACATTGACATATATAGTGGTGATGGATATAAATGTATAATTAACAACAAACTGAAGAATAGTGTTCTAGGAGTTAAAAGTTTCTCAGACAGAGCAGCACGCCTCGTAATCCAACTCTCAAAACGAAACCAGATTCGGGTCATTGAAGCATACGCACCACCACAAGTCGTCTTGGAAAAGATATTGAAGAGTTTTACGAAGAAATTCGACTTCTCAGTAGCAAGAGTAAGCAGCACTTGAAGATCGTTATGGAAGATTTCAATGCTTTTGTAGAGTTATCGGAGGCCGAAAATGCTTTCACCATAAACTCCATATCCATTTCCTATTTGTCTTTTTCATGAATAAGAAATAGATCTGGAGGCATACAATTGGAATAAAAATGAAATTGATTTCATTATGTGTAACAAGATATTTATCATCGAAGACTGCAATGAGTTTAACGGGTTCAATATAGGAAGTGACTACAGAATGGTAAAATGTAACAAAGAATCTTGAAGGACGCAAGCTCTTAAAGCAAGCAAAAAATATTGACATGACAAATACTAATAGAATAATAATGAAATTTTCAAATTTTAACTAAGAAACCAATTCTCTGCTCTAAAAGGTTTATCAAAAGAAGAGGTAGACATCTTTGTAGTTAACAGAAAACGTATCAATGCCTTTATCGAAACAGCGAAAAAAAAAAAAGGTTGTAATAAGAATTAATGTCACGTAAAACACATCGGAAACAAACATGCTGATGGGAAACAAAGAGAAGGGAGATGAAAGTAAATAAATTATGACTTAGAAAGTGAAATACAGTATATAGAACTGTGTAATGCAGCTTTAAAACATATGACTGAAGACATAAGGAAATTCAGTTGCGAACTTGTGAAAAAAGTAGTTGAGAACAAAGCCTGAAGGAAACAAAGGATCATCTCAGTAAAGGAAGTGGAAACAGATTATGGTACTCAGAAAAGATAGTACTGTAACAAGAAATAGGAAAAAAAAATTGGAGAGTCAAAGAGTTCTACACAAACTATATGAAAGGGATGATGCATCTGTTCCAGTCATGAAGAAACGTTCCAGCACCAGAAGTAGAGGTCGGTGTATCGAATCTAGAAGTTCAGTCCTCGCGGCATAAGCTGCACATGCAATTAAGAATGCGAAACGAGGAGATCCAGGGGAAAATGGAATCACTGGGGACTCTATGCGAGAAGCCAATGAAGAACAGGAAACTGCACTCGCCCAGGTTTTCACGAGATGTCTCAATGAGAAGCTTTCTGATGATTGGAACGATGTTACAATCATCCTGCTACATAAAAAAGGGAACACTGAAGACCTAAGAAACTACAGACCGATAGCGTCCTGTCAGTTATTTACAAAATCTTCACTTAGGTACTGTCTCATATCTTGAAGGAAACAACAGATTTGACTCGATCAAAATAACAAGCTGGATGCAGGAGTGGCTATAGCAGGATTTCAAGATGCATGTACTGAGCTATTAATTGAAGGAGTGGCTAAATATTGACTCTCCCATTATGTATGACATTTATTGATCATAAAAAGGCTTTTGATTCTGTGAAATCATCAGCAGTTGTAATGCCTTTGAAATCCAGCGGTATTAAAGATACATAAATCAACATTATTAATAACATTGATGAAAATGCAAGCGTATAGGTTCGGCTGTTCGAGAACACTGCATTAAAGAAACTGGACATAGATTGAGACAAGGTTACGCCATATATCCGAAACTCTTTAATGTTATATTGAAAAATGTTATTCAATCATGAAATTTGGAAGACCAAGGGATAAAGATTACTAGAGATTATTTAACACACCTTCGGTTCGCTGACGACATTTTCATTTGCGCAAGTATTCCTTCACCCCTTAGAGCTACAGTGTATGATGCAGGAACTTGCTGAGAAGAGAAAAGAAGTAGAATTAAAAATGAAGTCACAAACAACAAAGACAAGAAGTAGGTTGAAAAATGAAGTTGCAGAAAACAAAATTGATGTACAATGTTTGCACAACAACTGAAAATTTAGAGGTCGGTGTATCGAATCTAGAAGTAACTTACGCATACATCTACCTTGGACAACAATTCAAGTGACGGCTGTATCGAATAAGAAATTTACAAGAGTATAAAACTCTGGTTGAAGAGCTTTTGAAGAAACAGTACAATTTTCAAGAGCAATTTATTATTACGTTTTAAAATAAAAGAGTTTAATAAATGTACACTTACAGTTCTCACTTGTGGATCAGAGATATGACCCTAAACTAAAAAACGCATATAGTGGCTGCAAACAATTCAAAGAAGCTTAGAGAGATGAATGCTTGGTATAACCTGGAAAGATAGGAAGAAGAATACATTGATTAGAAAATGACAAGAGTTGATGACAATTAGGATCAAAGTGAAGATCCTCAAATGGCAATGGACTGGACACACTGCTAAAAGAACTGATCACCGTTGGACAGCTGAAGTACTAGATTGAATACAAAGGGACAAGAAAAACCCAGAAGAAGACCACGTCGGGAAATGTGTGCATCAAATTCGAAAGCTCGGCCACTGAAGCAAGGAAAACTCTTCGGTGTGTTCCTGGAGCCATCTAATAACAATACGTGCTTTGTGAGCGGATGTGTTATTCTGCTGGACGTGTCCATGAGTTTAAGGATAGACCGTAGCCATGAAGGGATTAATTAAGTGAGCTACAATGCTCGAAAAGGCTGTTGTTTTCAGATGTCCATCGCTGGGTGTCCTGAGACCTAATGTGTGCCAGGAAAACATTCCTTACACCCGCTCACCGCTACCACCGTCGTGAGGTGTTGGCACTTGAAAAGATGGCTTCATGTTGCATGCTCCAAATTCGGATCCTGGAATTTGCATGATGCAGAAGCAACCTTGGTTCGTCCGAGAAGGTGCACTTTTTCCAATTCTCAACGGTCTAGAGTCGATGCTTCCGTGCCACCGGAGGCGTGTTTTCATGTTCTGCACTGACAGCATTTGCACTAGACATGGCCGTCGGCTCATGTAGTCTGTTCACGATGTGGTTCAATATGTGGTGTATTTGGCGATGGCCGTTGGCACACCGATGCTGAATTTTGCAGTGCTTTGTGGAATTGTGGCCGGTCAATTCCTGACAGTTTCTTTTTAACTCCGCTGATACACCTGCTACCTTCGTCCACAAGATAGCCGATTACTCGATATTTTCTGCCTGCCGTACCATTCACGGTAAAGCGGTGCTATGATTATGTTTGAAAAGTCCAGGGATATGTCCTTTTGGGAGATGATTGGACCTGCACGACTGGCGCCAACAATAATTCCTTGTTCAAAGTCGCTAAGATCACTCGTTTTGCCCTTTAGGACACTCATCGACCTTACGTGCCGCCCTACACGTTGGAGTGATCATTTACTTGACGGAGAGCATGTGTGCCTAATAAGCTGGCGTTTCAGTCTAAACATGTATGTACATAGTTCTGTTTCGTTCTTAACTGCCCTTCAAAAGCTAAGAACAAAATAGTAAATCCAATATATGTGTAACTTGTTAAGTTCTTCATTTTTTATTTAACCATGAGCAACTCAATGAGCTATAAGCAGTCGCCCATCCCTAATTTAATAATTGGTTCCAGGGAAGGAAGAGAGCTAGTGCCGTAAGACGAACATAACATTCATGGCTCACCGGGATTCGAACCCGTATCCTTCTCGAACGAATGGTCATAAGCCAGCGCTTAGACCACTAGGCCATCGAAACGGCCGTTAAGTTCCCTACCTTGTTCAAGGAGTGCTCGTTTATGTACTTCCACTATTTACGGATTGTCCTGATACAATAAGAGGGTCTTGTGTGCTTAAAGCAATGTATTCATTGCCTTTCGGATTTCATGCTTCTTTTCATTTGCACGAACGTGCTTACTGTGTTCCGAGCGGACATTTCATGCAGGGCTACAGACAACGCTGGTTTTCTTCCCTTACTGTCGTATGAGCTTATGCATTTTGTCAGAAAATGCATTTATTTGACTTCTGCTTCTCAGGTTAGCACTTGCTTTTGAATAAGTGTTCAGTGCTTTGCAGTTTTAAAGCTAACTTTTGCTTTTCGAAAGAGTCCACTTTCTGTCACAGAAGTGCATTCATCGCACTGTATTTGTTGCTTGTAGAATTTTTTTCTAGCTTTGGTCAAATTGCTCGGCTTGATGTTTGTATGAAAAGAAATTTCTCGGATTAATTTTTGCATCTCTTACGACCTTTACTTTCGTGGAAATTTTCCTGCAGCTGGTGAGAAATTTCGTTGACGACTCAGAAACTCTTAATCCATAAGAATTTCTTTCCCTTTCTTACCTGCCAGATTTGAAATTCAGGAATCATGCCTGTTTTGACGGAGGACTACGTATAACTTCGAGGATAGTGTGGGGCGACTTACGGCCTACCGCCTGTGACAAAAATAGGTCCCAAGTGTAGCGTTAAAAATGCGTGTCGCACACTAATCGTGTTAGCATATTCGTAAACAGTATGGAGTCCAATTTGCGTACTGCGCAATACATCGTGCGCGCGACTCTCGCCTCGCTCCTTGTGAGCAGGGAGGTAATACAATATTTCTGGATGTGCCGCCGCTTTTGACAAAGCCTATCTCAGCAACCGTGAACACAACTTTGCGTGGCATTGTTTTAAAGCTCTCGACGAGATCTATTCAAATATATAAAGAGCATATCGCAGTGGTTTAAACTAAAATTTCTAAAAATTGTTTTTATGTGAACGGTTTAACATTTTCGAGAATGCCGCAGAATTCGCGGAATGAACACCAGCAAAAGTGGAGAAAATTAAAGCGAGAGGCAAGAGCAAGTAATGAGGAATGTAAGAAGTCCAAGAAGACAGAGCACCACGTTGGGTAATTCGTGTATCGATCTGCTTTTGTGTTCGCAATGTATGCAGCGTTATTAACAAATTAAATAAACGTTTTGAAACCATACTCGACTATCTCATTTCAACTCTCCGAACTGCAAATCGTAGTCCTACGTTCCAAACTGACGGCTGAATTTTTGTTTCAGGCTTTATCATAACTTTGTTTTCTTAGTGCATTAGAATGAAATAATCCTTCCTTAGAAGCACAGCTATGAAATTATTGCAGTGAATTCTGGTTAATCGCATACAACGCAAAAACTAAGTACAATAGCTGACCGAACTAATGCCAAAAATACCCCTCTGGAGCTAGTGCATTATATTTTATTTGGGGATTCGGTGCATTTTCATGGATTTAGGTAGGTAACCACACCAAGTTCGTTACAAGAAGTGACATTTTATGACAACATATCGACACTTCTTAGAATTTGGGGAACAGGCTCTCCATTTCTGAGTTTTTTCAGAAAAAGAAGTTGCTAGAATTTGTTTGAGATGACTGACGAAATCTCTTGAAAAATGATGAATATTTTTGCACGAATTTTTTTCTACCCACATTATAGCATAGAGGGTTTGGGAAATTTTAAAGAATTTAAACAACTGGATGAAACGAAGAAGTTCAAGAAATCCGCTGCGGGCCGGTCACATTGAAAGACAGTAAACGCTCTTTAACAACTTACATTTGGAGGTGCCATCAACATATCAGGCAAAAAATAAAAGCTCATTTTTTGTTATCTTTTACTGTGTGTTTTCCATTCTTATGCTCCTGCGTTATCACGTGAATAATATTGAGGATACGTCATTTGCCGCGGCAGATAGTTAGCTAAATTTTCTGCATCAGCTTCAGTTGTATTTATAGAACTTGATTATGCAAAGTGACCACACTTGTAAATTCATACATTTTGGTTAATCCAAGTGCACAAACTAAAATGCTTTAATCTGAAGATTTTTGCCTTAGATTTAAATTAAATAATTTGATCGTTCCTCTACAGTACTGAATTTTTTAACCGATGTGGGATACATACTTGGATTTGCATTTTTATTGTTTGAATAGTTTTTTTTTCGTTGCCAGAGAAGTGTGAGTAATTATTAGTCAAAATGCAGAGAAATGCAAAAATTTAGAATGATTAAGGGTTCATTTGAAGAATTCTGCTGAAATCGTACAAACTACCAATTCAGCCGCCAGATTGTATTCCCTCCTCTATTAAAAAACAAAACAAAACACAAACTCATACCAAACTTTTAAGCGTGTATAGTCTATGTTCCACAGATGTATTTCATTTCCATCAGTAAGTAGGAGTTATTCGTACATTAAAACTCAAATTCATATTTTTCAAATATTAGCTTAGGCTCATACATCTATGTTCTAATACTGATTTCCACTGTTTTCAAGAGGAAAACTAATAAATTCAAGATAAGGATTACTGATAACTTTAGGAAAACTCATATATAGTCATAAATCCATGTGCCGCCCCGGTGGCGCAGTGGTCTAAGCGATGGCCTCTGATCATTTGTCCGAACGGGGTCCGGGTTCGAATCCCGGTGAGGCATGGATGTTGTGTTTGTCTTACGGCACTGGCTCTCTCCCTTCCCTGGAACCAGTGACCCTAAATTAGGGACGGGCGACTGCTTTATAGCCCATTGAGTTGCTCACGGTGGTCGTTAAACCTCCAATCAAAAAAAAAAAAAAAAATAAATCCATGCAAAAATCAAATTAAACAAATCAAACGATACGAAATGTTTACTGAGAAAAAATGGATTTCATTGGATATAAGCAGAGACGACCCAATTTTCTTGCAAGTTGCAAATGTTTTTCAACACTTCAGTAGAAATCAACATTCTGTATTTTGGTGAAGTGATCTAAAGATTGAAATAAAAAAAGGTAGACAGTCGTTTACTCAACATATCAGCTAATTCATCTTTTCAAGTCATGTTCAAGTGGTATTTCCTTGTATTCCCTGAAAGAACATTTCCGGGAGGCACAGTAACAATGATTAATCCATGTTGTTTAGATTTATTCAATTGGGAATTTTCTCACCAGGTCCTGCGAATGCCTTATCCAAGAAGAATATTGCCAATTTAACTTATCGATTCTTCGATATGGTGATACAAATATGCGTTTTTTCACAACTGAAAACTGAAAAAAAATTCCGCAAACATAGGATTAATCTTAACATAGTTACATAAGAAGTTAACATATTTTGAGAACGTTTTAATAAGAAACTACAGAAAATAAAAGAAGTTCAAAGAATTTAAACTGGCAACAGCGTGTCAAATGAAAGCGAAAAACACATCTTCTGCAGTTAAATATCGTCTACCAAGAAAATGGCGCACGTAAACAAGCTGTGGGTAGTAGGTCATGTTTTTGTGCTTTTACGTAGAGAAATATTTGAATTCTGAAAAAAAAAAAAAAAAAAAAAAAAAGAACACTGTGAAAATCATGCATCATGGCATTAGCATTTCTAAATGTAAAATAAGAAATATTATTCATAATAGAGGGAAAAATCGTCAAGCAATGTTTTTAACAGGATAAATAACCCCAAAAAATATCCAAAGAAGGGACGTACATTTACAACTATTGCAAAAGTAAAGTCTCTGGTCTTAAAAAAAAATCCACCGACCCAAAGAGTAATTGATGTCGTTAAATCTCTCCATCAACTCCAAAGAAGGTAATAAACAAAGATCTGAATCTGAAAAAAACCCCATAATATTTATCGCCTTTTGCCTTGGCACATGGCTGAGCGCAAAACAAGGTGTAGACTTCTTAATAAAAATCACTGAGCCAGAGGCAGATGGAAATTTATTGTGACTGTTGTTCAAGCATGGATCTATCTAAACCACTGTAACAAGAAAGGTCGATTTACTATCGCAATAATGCAGAAAAAGACTTACAAACTTGGTTCCAAGAATCCAAAAAAGTTTCAGTAAAGGATTCATGATTATTGCCGGTTTCTCGTACAATGGGAAATTAAGGTTAAGAAAAGTTGAAAAGAATGTTAAAATCAATTCTGCATGTTACCAAAATAATGTTGTAACTCTTATATTTAAAGAGGACCATTCCTCTATCCACAGAGCCTTCAAGGAGAAGAACTCCATCAGAATAAGGCTACCAGTCATACATCCAAATCTACCATCCTATTTGTTGCAAAACTGAAAAAGAGACGAGCATCAAATTTATAAATTTTCTCATGTTCCTTCAAAGTCCCCTGATGTATCACCAATGTACTATATTGTGCCTTCGAACTGCTAAAAAGAGCGCTTTCTAAAAGCAGACCTAAAACAATTATTGGACCATGGAAAGCACTGGAAGAGGAGTAGAATAAAATACCACTGCTAATTTTAAAAATGCCCTGCTTTCTTTGAAATGTAAATGTAAGTTCATAGTCCAGAGAAAGAGCTATCAGATAGAGCATTTAGGAAATAAATAACTTTATTTTAAACATTAAATTACATTGTTGGGAAATCGTTCTAAAAATGTGTGAACATTCTTTGCAAATACCTAAAAATCAAATGATGCTAATTTTATTGAACAAGACATCTCTGCTTATGGAAGCCTGATTTACAGAACATTTTTGGCATACGATAACCATAACTATGATCAAGGTTATTTATATATCATGAGAAATTTTTTTCAATTTTTTAGTAGGTGGAAAAATGTATATGTATATACACAGTCGAGTCACATTATTGTGACCACCTCTTACTTTTGACGTCAACAGCGCGTGTCGTGAGCTGGCTTGGAGGGTATATAAAGTGTGCTGTATGCAATCTGAAAACATATCACTCGTTGCAGTAGTGTATAAAAGGAACGATTAGTCGGATTTGCAAAAAGGGATGATTATCGGCTTTCGGGACAAGGGTGGCAGTATTTCTGAAACAGCGCAGTTTGTGAACTGTTCGCGTGCTACTGTGGTTAAAGTGCATCGTGATTGGATACATGGCGCCATTGTGCATAAGCGACGTGCAAACTGTGGAGCACCACATGCCATTGATGTGAGAGGTGAACGTCGGCTTCGAAGGTGCGTGAGGGCCGATCGACACGCTACAATAGAGCAACTCACTTTCCGAATGAGTCATTGGGCTACCGGAAGTGTGTTTAAAACCGTTCAGCGGGCCATGCTGCGTATGAGACTCCGATAGAAACGGATGGTCATGGCACCTATGTTAACGAAGGTGCATCGTCAGAAAAGACTTACACACGGCAGTATCGGAATTGGACCTCCGCTGAATGGCAAAGGATTGCCTTCTCCGATGAGTCACGTTTTCTGCTTCATAGAACGGATGGACGTTGGCGTATAAGGCGAGAAACATCGGAGAACAAACACTCTTCAAGCGTTGCAGGAAGAACACAAGCTATTAGGGGCAACGTTGTGGTCTGGGGAATGTTTTCGTGGCATTTCCTTGGTCCACTCATACCTGTGGAAGGCACTATGGATCGAATTCATTATGAATCCATCCTTGAAGACCACGCACACCCATACATACTGATTGTCTTCCCTGGGGCAGATGGAAACTTCCAGCACGACAATGTGACGTGTCACACAGCTGGAAATGTCCGAGAGTCGTTGGAAGAGTACGATGAAGACTTCAAAGTACTTCCCTGGCCCCTTAATTTCCCAGACTTAAACCCGATTGAGCATCTGTGGGAACACCTCGATCGTGTTGTTTGCTTTATGGATCCTCCACCACGCACTCTCCAGCAGCTGTCAGATTCACTGCAGTCAGCATGGCTCCACATACCTGTGAACATCTTCGAACACCTAATTGAGTCATTCCCAGCCCGTCTAGCTGCTGTCCGTGCTGCACACGGCGGTTACTCTGGGTTTTAGCTGGTGGTCACATTAATGTGACTCGACCGTATATAACACCATATCAAAAGACCAAAAAGTTAAATTGCAAAAAATCCTTCTTCGATAAGGCAGCCCTAAACACGACCATAATTTTTAATGCTATTTTCTTTTTTGTTTTTCAAAATTCCATCTCTAAATAACCAAATCTTACAGATGTGGGAACAGAAGATGGCTAAGCTTGTTCCTTTTCTATGCGCTGTCTATGCGCTGTTTTTTCAAAGTAGTTAAGTTCTTAATAACTAATTAATTATGCACTTAAAGCACTGCTGAAATACTTTGTACATATTGCAACTAACTGTTTAAGGTATATAACTTTCACAAAGTTTTCTTTAGTTAATTATTATCTTTAACTTATTCTCGTTTTCGTGCTGTCATAAGTTGTAGAGTAGGGGTTTTAGACTCAAGTTTTCTTTCAAAAATCTGTTCGTTATAAATTAACATTTCCTTTTTTAATTGCAATGTAAAATTTGTTTTTCAGGTTTAAATTCTCTCTCAAACGAACTTGGAATTTCGTTATAGCTGAAAATCATTTCTATTTATTATGTCACTCTCACAGCTTGAGTTCTCTTTAATCTTCTTCTCTCTGTTTAATAGTAACAGATGAAGAGCATGGGTCGGGCCATGAAGGTTAATGGATGCAAGCGAAATTGTTAACTAGTGCTAGGTCATGCTACTCTACGGAGGACATGACTTATATATATATTTTTTAAACTATTTTAGGTGGGAATGTTACTTGCATCTATGGCCTTGCAGAAACCCATTTCCAACTAGGTCTTTGTGGAAGTGAGAAAATGCAGAGTTTTTGCTGGTCCTTGATAAAGCCAAGGCTCAGTATTCTCGACACCTTCTACATTCAGTTGTTTTATTTCCTTTTTTTCTTTTCTCCTTTTACTCACGCAGGTAGATACATAACCTTTTCTATGTTGTACTAGGTGTGAGTCAAAATTATATATGTATTTTTTTGCTTAGGTATCTTTATATATATATATATATATAGGTATTTTCTGATGCTGATTTTCTCTTCTGCGTGACATAAATTCACATTTGGATATTTCATATTGTCTCTGTTTTTAAGAGTGGATAGTGGAAAATATTTTAACTGAGTAGCAATTTGCATGTCCAAAGATTTCAGCTTCTTTTTGCGCAGAATTTTCAATCGAAGCGGCAGCAGAACGTAGGGCAGATAAAAAGAGTCGGATTTTATCTCTTTGCCTACACACATTATTACGTCATCTTGGTATTATCTAGCAAGTTCTTTGAAACTGTGAAGCGTTATAAAATGATCGAAATTTTATAGTTTTTTGTTCAAATTGACGATAATTTTACTTTGTACCCCGAGTTTATCAAATGATCTTACTTCGTAAGAAGCACTAAACAAAAAAGGGAAACACAGAACAAATGTCATTTAGAGCAAGAAACATTGCATTCAAAATTTCCCAGCGGGAAAAAAAACACACACACACACACCTAAATCCACATAACGGTGGCAAAACTGCAACATTCCAGCCAGTGGTCTTCGTAACTGTGCCATTAGTGATCTTGCTGACTTACAAAATTACATTTATCGTACTTCTTCATCATGTTGAATAATTTGTTAGTACAAAACAAACACATACTGCACTTATAAAGAGTGAATGCGAAAAGGAAGAGCTCCGAAATATCAAACTCAATCTTCGTCACCAGGAACTTCCTCTTATGAAATAAATAAAAATTGCCGGTTATATATTTTCTTCCTGATGATAAATGTGCAGCATCCGAACATTCAGAGCAACTCCGCCCAGTTTATCACAGAAACCGTACTCCAGTGAACTGTGAAATTTAGCTCCTTTTTATTACCATCTCTCATGAAATGCCACTGCTTGAATGCCTGTTTGCAAAAACCCAAAGGAACATTTAGTTAGATTTGTTGCTCTTGGAGGAAACATTTTAAAGCAGGCGTTCTGCGGAAAAATTCCGGTGAGACGAATTCGCAGCAAAACGGAAAACAACAGACTGATAAACGAAATTGCCTGATTTTTCTTTTATGGTAATAAGTCAGCCTCGCAATTGATAGGTCAAAGAAGCTAAAAGTTCGATCGGAAATACTTTATGTTGTTGTTGGAAAAGATAATTTGCCAAGAAAGGAGTTTGCATGCATACTTTCTCCAAAAACGTAATTCTTCATTATCTAATCGTATTACTTTATTTTACGTTGTTTTGGGAAGCTTCTTTTCTTTTTAATTCCTACTTTTCGATGACTAATTTCCTAATGTTAATATTGCATAAAGTAACTGAGTAGAATAATTGCAAGGTTTAAATATCAGGCTTACACACGAATGATCCGTATTAATGGAAATTATCTGACATTGATTTTGAAGCTTTCAGCCGAACATTTACATCAAGAACCTTTATAGTTATGTCACTGGAAGCCTTACAATTAATATTTCCTCCATTAGTGTTCCCGCTGGAAAAATGTGTTGCCGTATTACTTGACGATTGTGTGTGCTCTTCCGTTAAGAAAGACGCTGCTCTAAAGGAAGATAAAAGAAAATAATAAAGCAATATGCGGCACTGATTACTATAGCCTGATCACAGTGGAGTGGTTTTGCTTGTAGTATATCTACCGAACAAAATTCCGAAAAGATTACTACTGTGGAATTTCATTGAAATCCGTTAAGGAATGATGAAGTGAATAGGTTGGCCCGCGTTGGTCCAATTAAAACCAGCTTCACAAGTTTGTGTGTTTTTAAAAATACACAACATTTTAAATACAGGATTTTGTAAAAAGCCGTTTGCAGGGGTCTTGATGCTGATGTCTAACGGAAAGAAAAATGTCATTAGCATAGTTCTAGAGATAAACATTTTGAAGTCGATTTTCCATGTTGAAAGAATGCCCAATGAGGTGCCAACTAAGAGGCTTTATTCCGCCACTTGGGCGGAATGAATTCTTTTATACAGGGTGAGTCAAAAGTCGCAGGACACCCTTGCATTTCAGAAACGGGAGGGAAAATGAAATATCTCAATACCCCAGCAAAGAATCGATGAGAGGGCCTATCTTTTAGGCTATTTTCGGAACATGGCCGCCATCTTGCAATCCGCAATATCGGATCAAGGTCAAATTTTTCAAATGGTAAGGGGGTCACGTTGCATATCAAACAAAACTAGAAATTTCTCAGAAATTGATTACCGTAATCAGATTGCACATATGTGTTGTGGTTCACAAGTTATCAACACAAAAATTTTTAATAACCCTTGTTTGTTGCAGGTAACTGAAGATGGCATTGACGAAAGAGGAGAGGATTGAGGTGATCCTAATATCTGGGGAACGCAGCTGCCGTATCATAGCCATAAACCTCAATAACCGACACCAAGAAATATTACAGATTTCACGCAGCACTGTCGCATAATTGATATCCAAATTCCGGAAAACTGGGACTGTGGACGACAAGCCACGTAGTGGTCGGCCGAACACTGCTACTGACGAGGAAACCTCAACAATGGTCTTGGCATCCTTTGCAAAGAGTCCACAACGCAGCACACGACGTCACGCAGCAGAATGTGGCATAATCCAGCCATCCATTGTACGAATTCTTCACACAGTTCACCGGCATCCGTTCAAGATCCAGATGCAGCAGCAACTATCAGAGGATGACCCTGATAGACGTGTCGAATTCTGCACCTGGACTTTAGACCAACATCAACGGGATCCCTCATTCGCACAGGGCATTTTGTTCAGTGATGTGGCCAATTTTTATGTCAGTGGTGAGGTTAACCGTCAGAACCACAGGTACTGGAGTGATAGGAACCCTCACTGGACGAAACCATCCAATGACGAAACGCGTAATCGGAGCAATTTTCATCGTCAATAACGTAAATGTTCAGCGCTACAAGGAAATGCTACAGAAAACAGTGTTAACTTCCCTTCTGAATCAAGATGGCAGTTCCCCTGTTATTTCCAACACGATGGGGCTCCACCACACTAAGGAGCAACTGTTCGTTAGGGCTAGATGTTCAATTCCCTGGTCATTGGATTGGCCGACGAATGGCCACCCAGATCCCGCCATTTCACACCACCAGACTTTTATCTGTGGGGTCATCTGAAACACCTGGTGCATGCTGAGAAAATCGGCGACAAAACACCACCTGAGAAATCAGCAACAAACACCACTTTCAGCAACGCATCCTGGAGGCCGGTAACCGCATTTCTCCCGATATTCTGGTGTGGGTGTATAACGCCTGGATCAAGCAGTTTCAGCTCTGTGTTCAGCAACAGGGACAACACACTGAACACTTCAAATAGCTGCGTATCACGAGGTACTTTGTACGTTGTTATTTCAAATTTCTGTGTTAATAACTTGTAAACCACAACACATATGTGCAATCTGATTACGGCAATCAATTTCTGAGAAAATTCAGGTCTTGTTTGATACGCAACATGTGACCTCCTTACCATTCGAAAAATTTGACCTTGATTAAATATGGCGGATTTCAAGATGGTGGCCATGTTCCGGAAATAGCCTAAAAGATAGACCCCCGCACCGATTCTTTGCTGGGGTATTCAGATATTTCATTTTCCCTCCCGTTTCTGAAATATTGTACAAGGTGTCCTGCGACTTTTGACTCACTTTAAAATGTGGAAAAAGGCAGAACAAATAATGGGAAAACCAGATTGAGGAATGCATGAAAGATAAAAGGATAATGTGTATTAAGTACAAAAGGTCTTCTGTGAGACGCATGATGAATTCTAGCAAAGGTCAGTGTTGTGTGACAAGATCGCTGTAAATGGGGACGCTTGATACATCAACAGTTAGTAAAATACAATACCCTCAGTAATTTTGATTTGTCAGGGAATCTTTCTTTAAGGAGCTAGCCTGTGATTAACAGAGAAAAGCTGAGTGATGTGATATGGCTTCTTGCAGGCTGAGAAAAAGAATGCTATACTGCTTTTGCGTAGCAGTGCGTACCTTAGTTATGTTAGTTCGGAATTCTTCAAATAGCATTGACAACACTTTACCCCTTGGGTTTGAGCAGAGTAACGATCAGAAAAGTAACTCAGCAGCCTATTTGGACCATCTTATTTCTATTTTGTTCATTTAAGAAACTCAAACTTACTCATTGTTATGTGGATCCCAAAATAACAATTTTGCCATTCCTTCGTTACAAAAATGAACGTATCAGTATGGGAGATCTCAGGTGGATCACGGCAAGACTTGAATCAATGTTTTCGAAACTTACGTTTCGCATGAATCAAAACAATGTGGCGATAGGATTTTATTTAAATAATTTTCTCAACTTTAGGAATTCTGCTATTTCGAAAATTATTTGATACGTAAAAATACATAAGTTGCTGGACTGGTTTTAATGAAAACCAATTTCATCTTCCCCCAGAAGTACTTTCACCTTTTCGGATGTTTTCCATTTTGACATATTTAGTTTCACAGTGAACTTCATGACTCACACTTTCACATATATTCTCATATATACAGGGTGCATGGGAAAGTCACTTTAGCCTAGAGTAACTTGAAAACGGAGAGAGGTACAGTTATGCAAGTGAGATAACGGTATAGTAAAGCGACTACGCCCAATCGAATGCAGCCAATAGCAGCGCCCCTAGTGGCGAAATGCGGAAGTTAGCCATTGCAAATCGAAAACAAAACGCGATAAAGCAAAATTTCCAATTACAAAGATGTAGAGCATCAATTAATTAGTACAAAACACTTGTTTTACACGGATAAGATACATTTTCGCCTGAATACCCTAAAATGTCCGAAATCGATGCGCGACCTTTTGTGTGAACGTTTGAAGGGAACAGGCATAGAGGTATGAGCAAATACACACAATTTATTGCATAAATGCGTACTTATGTCAGTACAGTTTGATGACGTCAGACAAAACAAAAACAATAAAGGCAAACTGGCGCACAGTGATAAAAAGTTAATGTCGAGTATGTTCGAATAGTTCGCCATTGCCCACGATACACATTTGTATTCGTGAAAGTAACTGCATGCACATTCCTCAGCATGGAAGGTGTCACACTTTTGCAAGCATCTGTAACACGACGACGTAGATCCAGCAGACTTGTAGGTGCTGTTGTATACACCTGACTTTTTACGTAACCCCAGAAATCCAAGCTCGCCATTCTCACACAGCGTACGTAGACCTAAACATCTGATCAGGGTACATCCTGCTACTGGTTTTTATATCGTAGGTACGGTATAATGAATTAGCTTTGTTTATCTTTTTGCTAAGCTAATTATTATGAATGAATAATGCTCTACGCTTCAAAATAATGAATTCCCAAAAGGGTGTTGTTACTCGTTAATTATGAACTTAAACAAAGTCTCAACGCTGGTTATTTATATTAAGTAATCAAAGTCATAAACCTAACAGCCAGACAGAGGTCTGACAAAACTAAGAATTGAGAAAGACTGAACTTACAGAACAACTTGTTTATTATGATGACTCCTGGTCAACTAAGGCACTCATATATCACTACTACATAACAACACACTGCATCGCAACGCAACACACCACCAACAACACCAACCACCCTCAACTCCAACGCAACACAACACAACTACAACGCAACAACACAACACACACTTCTCGATGAACGCGCCTATATACGAGCTACCACCACGTCATGACTTACACTCATTGCCAGATCTCATTCAGCGGGGTGAAATAATATTTCGTTCAGTAGGAAGATAATTTACATAGTAAAATAAAATAACCAGAGATAGTAAAATCAAAAGGAAAGTGAATATAGAGTATACGTTACAACGGTACAATGTCACAGTCTGCATTTGCATACGGCTACATTTACGAAATGTGAATATGCAAATTCGAATCTTCGCGCATCGATTTCAGACATTTTAGGGTATTCAGACGACAATTTATCTTATCCGTGTGAAACAAATGCTGTTTTGTGCTAATCAATTGATGCTCTACAACTTTGTATTTGGAAATTTTGCTCTATCTCTTTTCCTTTTCGATTTGCAATGGCTAACTTCCGCATTTCGCCACTAGGGACGTTGCTATCGGTTGCATTCGATCGGGCGTAGTTGCGTTACAATACCGTTTTCTCACTTGCATAACTGTACCTCTCTCCGTTCGCAAGCTATTCTTGGCTAAAGGGACTTTCCTATGCACCCTGTATATTCATTTAAAAGTAGTAAAAGTAAGGGCAGTTTACAATCTGTGATGTGACAAAAGTTACTTCATTCATCGGAAAAACTGTATCTCATATAAGATATTCATCTCTTATTGTCTGTTGTTCAGCTAATGAAATCTTTCCCACAGGCGCATAAATTTAAAACCCTTAATATTTACAACGCATGCTTCGAAGAAATTGTGTCACCTATGCAAAAATGTTAGATTTTGGAAACCAGTCTTCTTCTAAAAGAGTAAATGGTAAACATTATAATTCATGCATAAATACTAGTATTAAAAGAAATCCGTCTTGTTGCACGATACTATTTATTCAGCAAAAAAACGAAATCAATGTACAGGTTAAAAAACACATCAGCACTAAAACAATTGATGTGTTTTGTATTCACATTCCGGATTTTTATTCAAACTTCTGACTTGAAAGTTTTAAAATTGAAAAAAAATAGTACTTAAAATTTGAAAAGAAAATTCATTCGAAACTTTGAAAATCACATCACTACAATTTTGAATTAAGTCAAATATGTTGCTCATAAATTTTCATGCACAATGCCTACAAATGCCTCAATTATTTTGCGCATTTTCCTCCAGTATTGGAAAAACTCAAAGCTTTTTGCAGAGGGTGTGTGAAATAATTAGGAAAATAATGTATTTTTATGTTTAGCCCACTGGGATTGAAAAATATTACGGATTTTGACAAAAAAAAATTTCGGTATGTTGTCCCTAGTTGCAGAAATTGGAATTTCCGAAAACCTAAAGAAAGGTGAATTTCTTCTCCGCCAAACTTCATTCGCACACCTCATGCATCATATAAACATTGATTTTGACATACACTAATTACGTTGGTTTACTAACTGTAGGGTCTGGGATGTAAGGTCAGGTGATGCGTAACATCACAGCCTCTCCTTGACAAATGTCAACCCCGCCTTCTCGTGGTGCATCCTGTTCCCACTAAAGGGGCTCTGACGACCGCCAATAGCGGTATAACTATACCATCGGGATCAGAGGAAATGCTATCCCACACTCACCAACCCGCTTGGCCAGCGTGGTGAGTTATGGCCAAACACCTCCAAAATGACTCTACAACTTAAATCTTGGCCCTCAGTCTCCGGCAGCTGGAATGTACCTGGCCAAGGCAGCGGCTAGTGCGACATGAAGGCAGAGGGTGCAAAGAATCCCCGGAGGACCGGACTAGGCTGCCATTTGATGCTGACCTTGGCTACCTATAACGGACGCTCCCTATCTTCTGATTCAAGGCTTCTTGAATTGGAAGAGGAACTACAAAGGATCAAGTGGGACATCGTCGGGCTAAGTGAGGTAAGGAGAAAGGAGAAGATCTCATTGAACTGAAGAGTGGACATCTCTTCTATTATCGTGGGACAGATACTGGCAGAACTAGTGGTGTTGGATTTATAATAAACAAGAAACTGAAGGATAAAGTGGTAGAAGTTGAAAGTTCCTCTGACAGAGCTGCACGACTCGTTATCCAACTATCAAGAAGATACCAAGCTCAGATTATTCAAACTTATGCGCCCACCACAAGTCATCCTGAAGAAGAAATTGAAGAATTTTATGAGGAAATTCGTCATCTAAATAATAAAGGTAAGCAGCACTTGAAGATAATTATGGGAGATTTCAATGCAAAAATAGGGCAACGGCAACAGAATGAAACTTCAGTAGGTAAATTCGGTCACGGCAACAGAAACCAGCGTGGAAATACTCTCGTTGAGTTTGCAGAGGCAGAAGGATTTTTCATCTTGAACTCCTTTTTCAAGAAAAAGCCACACAGGAAATGGACATGGAGACATCCAATTGGGACGACAAGTGAAATTGATTTTATTATGTGTAACAAAAAATTCGTCATCGAAGACTGCAGTGTGCTGAACAAGTTCAACACAGGTAGTGACCATAGATTGGTGAGATGTAAGATGCACCTCAACACTAAACTGGAACGTGGCAAGCTCATAAGACAAACAAAATGTATTGACATAACCAACCTTAAAAAACACCATAATACTTTCAAGTTGGAACTGAAGAACAGATTCTCTGCTTTAGAAGGCCTAACATCGGAAGAAGTGGATATTTCGGAAGTTAACAGAAAAGTAACCAAAGCTCTAATGGAAACAGCAACAAAATTAGCTGGGTCTAAGAACAAGTTGCATGTGAACAAATTATCAGGAAAAACCAAAATGTTGATGCAAAAAAGAAGAGAGATGAGGACAACTAAAGAAGATGTGACTTCCAAAGTGGAATATATAGAGTTATGCAAGACAACACGAAAAAGTATCACTGAAGACGTAAGGAAATTCAACTGTGAGCTAGTGAGAAAGCAATTGAAAACAACCAAAGCCTTAAGATAGCAAAGGGACATCTCAGTAAGGGAAGAAAACAGATTATGGCTCTGAGAAAAGAAGATGGTTCTATAACAAGAAATAGAGGCGAAATTTTGACAAGAGTGAAAGATTTCTACTCCAAATTATATGAAAGGGATGATACATGTACTCCAGACATCATGAAAGGTACCAGAGTTCTTCCAGTCCTCCCAGCAGAAGTTGCTCATGCAATCAAGAACATGAAGCGGGGGAAAGCTCCAGGAGAAGATGGAATTACTATAGACATCATACAAGAAGCAAGTGGAGAAATTGAAACAGTACTCGCCCAAATTTTCACTCGATGCCTTAATGAAGGGAAGATTCCTGAGGATTGGAACAATGCTACAATGATCCTGCTACATAAAAAAGGTGACATTGAGGATCTCAGGAACTACAGACCTATCAGCCTCCTATCAGTGGTTTATAAAATCTTCACTAAAGTTCTTTCACACCGCTTGAAGGTAACACTGGACATGGCTCAACCGAGAGAACAAGCTGGATTCAGGAGTGGCTACAGCACAATAGATCATATCCATGTGCTGAGAGAAGTAATTGAAAGAGCGAGGGAATATGAACTTCCATTGTGCATGGCTTTTATCGATTATGAAAAAGCCTTTGATTCGGTGAAACCATCAGCAGTTACCACGGCTCTGAAATCCTGCGGTATTGAAGATGCATACATTAATATTATTAATAACATCTATGAAAATGCAAGTGCAAAGATTCGGCTGTTTGAAAATACAACACACATAAAAATTGGAAAGGGAGTGAGACAAGGTGACACCATATCCCCGAAGCTCTTTAATGCCACATTGGAAAATGTCTTTCAATCACTGAACTGGGAAAACAAAGGGATAAAGATTAATGGAGATTATCTAACCCACCTTCGTTTTGCTGATGACGTAGTCATTTTTGCAACTACCCCATCAGAGCTGCAGAGTATGATCCAGGAACTTGCTGACAAGAGTAAAGAAGTGGGGATTAAAAATGAACTTTCAGAAGACAAAAGTGATGTTCAATGCTTTTACAAGAAATGAAGATTTATCGATTGATGGAGAAAAACTGGAGATAACAGATACGTATGTTTATCTTGGACAGCAGATATCAAGTGAGGGTCACATTGATGAAGAAATTAATCGGCGTACAAAACTTGCCTGGAGAGCTTTTGGAAGAAACAGCATAATTTTCAAGAGCAATATGCCATTATGTCTTAAAAGAAAAGTGTTTGATCAATGCATCCTTCCAGTGCTTACGTATGGTGCAGAGACGTGGACCTTAACTAAAAGAGACATACAAAGGCTGCAGACAACTCAAAGAAGCATGGAGAGGTGCATGCTTGGTATAACCAGGAGAGATAAGAAGAGGAACTCGTGGATCCGAAAAATGACGAGAGTGGAAGACATCATGATCAGAGTTAAATCCCTGAAATGGCAATGGGCTGGACATACTGCAGAAGGACAGACCATAGATGGACAGCCGAAATTTTAGATTGGATTCCAAGGGACAGGAAAAGACCCAGAAAAAGACCACATGGGAGATGGGTGGATGAAATTCGTAAATATGCGGGAGTGACATGGAGGAGACTGGCACAAGACAGACCGTTGTGGAGGAAACTTGGGGAGACCTTCGTCCAGCAGTGGATTGATAATGGTTGACAATGATGATGATGATGATGACTAACTGTAGAAAATGAGAATATTATTCTTTCAGAGAAAAAAAGACTTTTTGATGCTATCTAGAAATATCCTTTGTAAATCGTTTCATTTTTTCAACTTTACATACATTTCAATAACATCATTTGAGTCAAGCAATATTTAACCTTCGTTTCTGTGTACCATTTAAATTTTTCAGCTACAGCATCCATGGAGCTTGTAAGTTTTATGAAAAAACTCTGAATAGACATTCCGAATCTTGCATCAGAGGATTAATTTATAAATATAGATTATAACATTTCTGTCCATATATCCCTCATGAAATATTGTAAGTTGTTTTGAAAAATTGTGTTCCACATTTTCCTTCGTTGCTTTAAGAAATTTCTTTTGGAAACATCTTGTGCTTGTATATTTCCTACAAGGGAAGATGAAAATTTGAATATTTAAAAAAATCTCGGAAATCTTTTTAGAAACATCCGTTTACTTGGTGTGTAAATGCAAAGATATAAATATAGTAAATCAGAAACTTAGATTATCACATAAATAAACGATGCTTGATTTAAGGAATCTGCCCTTTACAAACACTTTAATCATAAAGGGTCAAACATTTTTATTGTATCTATAAAGTTTTCGACTGTATAATAAAATAATAATAATAATTTTATTGTATAATAATATAATAATATAATATAATAATATAATAATTTTATTGTATTATAATATAATATAATAATTCCATTGTATTATAATATAATATAATAATTTTATTGCATAATAATATAATAATACTTTTTATTGTATCTACAAAGTTTTTCACTGTATCTATAAGTTTTCAACTTGGTCAGTCATAGGTTAATATAAATTTTAAATTTCAGAGGAGCCCAAGATTACTCTCGGGAATTATTACTTTACTCATTATTCATTCACGCGAAATGTGCCTCCATACGGATCACAAGCGTTAAATGGTTCAAACGTCTGGTCAGTTACCTTACAATTTTTTTTGCAATCACGGCAAGCTGAGTTTTTCCATTTCCGCCCAAACCTAAAAGCCTAATTCATCGTTCACGTCATCATGAAGTGTTCACGCTTGGGCAGTTTCATGGGAATTACGGTGTAATCCTGGGACTTAGCTTTTAAATAACGAAACGCCATCAGCTTGAAGTCCGGATATAATTCCAAGCCTGTCATTAAGAGCCTCAGTTGAAACGTATGTGTTTTGCCAGTGAACGAATGAAAGCCTTTCTTGTCAACTATCGACTGGAATTTTTCATTCAACCGACAATTTCATATTTGGTGTCTCATGAATAATGAATTAGAAAGTTTACTATGTGTATTCTGAAAGCAAAGAATTTCATTCTTGGTTTCTTTTGTGGTGCTCTGAACCTGATGTGGAGTCCTCTGCCAAGAAATGTAAATTATTTCTGTCCAACGTAAAAAAACTAAAACCATTTTCTTCATTTTCCCCCATCTTTGCAGTGGAGCAACGATTAGTTCAATGTAACTATGAGGTGAATTATCACGCTTCTGGCATAAGCTCAACTAGGTTGCGTAATTTTTTTTTTGCCGTAAACATTCCAAACTTTTGTGCAGACAAAGAGGAAGTACGTTTTTCGTTAAAGCCAGTTGCCTCATACCATTTATTAGCACGCTGTTTTTTTTGTTTTTTTATTGGAGGTTTAACGGCCACCGTGAGCAACTCAATGTGCTATAAGCAGTCGCCCACCCTAATTTAAGGTCTCTGGTTCCAGGGAAGGGAGAGAGCCAATGCTGTAAGACAAATACAACATCAATGCCTCACCGGGATTCGAAACCTGACCTCTTTCGGATGAACGATCAGAAGCTATCGCTTAGTTTCAATATTCGCTTTTATTCACTTAAAAGAATTACAACAGAATATCCCCCACCTCACACGCAGTGTGAGAGAAGGGGAGAAATAAAACAAAATGTAGATATAGTATTTACAATGAAATGGTAATTGTACAAATGAACAATGACATGCATAGCATTATTTGCTGTAAACAGCAGTAGCTCTGGGATAATTGTTCATTGAAGTCTTGGAACATCACTGGAGCGAATCAATTTATAGAAGTAATTTGCGCAGTTCTAATGACATGGGAATCACTGGTGGCGGAAAGTCACTGTGAGCATAAAGAGAACTGTGTACAAAAGGTGACATCAGCAGGAAGCAAATACAATCCAGTTCCAGGAGGAAACATGGTGAGGGAACAGTAAAAATAGATAGTTCCGACGTAGGTTTAAGAGTATTAAAACAGCAGATGAACAGTCTGGGCACTAGAAAACCGAAACCAGGGACGACACGGCGACCATGTTTTGAAGAAGGCAGATAACCGTGCGGTATCATTCACCAAGGAGTATTCCAGGGTGAGTCTGGCTTTAACCCTGTTGCGGTAGTGTGCAACCAAGGAGGTAGAGAATGTGATAGGATCTGGATCTTGTAACTGTTGCAGGTGAGAGAAAATAATATATTTAGCTAGGATAAATAAATACGAACAAACCGGTAAAATAGAGGAGAAACTTGTAGAACTGTGGCTGAGGAAACGATAATTTTCTAGAGTGAGATCACTGGTACAAGAAGGATGTGCAAGTTGGAACATACTGTGAAATAGTGGGAGCAGCGTCGGACAATAAACAAACATGTGTAAAACATCTCCAACTATGTTACAAAAAGGACAGAGATCTGATGATACTATATTTCTCCGGAACAAAGTCGAAGGGACAGGCGGTCGATTGCGCAGAAACCTCCAGTGCACATTAAGTTCTGAGGAGAGGGCCGGTGAATGTTGGACAGTAGACCAGACCGAGGTTAGTGCAAAAGAAGGAACAGAGGGGATAGGGCAAGGTACCGCAGAAGAACGGAGAAAACGGTACAGGGTGCAAGTGGAAAGGCTGTGGAAAGGGAGGAGGTCACCGGAAAATGGAAGGAAGAACGGGAAAGGGAGAGAGGTAGAGGAAACGGAAAGGAGGTCAGAGGAATCGACTAAGGAAGGAAAAAGTGATTGAAGAGCATGTTTAAGTTGGAGGTCGGAAACGGGTTTCCATGAAAAATCGGGGAGGACCAGTTGGGAAACGGAGACTACACCAGCGTGTAGCCATGCGGGGAAAAAGAAAAAGTTGGCAGTAAGGGGATGGAGGACGGAGGAGAAAAAAGAGACTCTGAAAGAAGATCAAGGGTGGAAGAGGAGGGTTGACGAATGAGCGGTAAAGAACGATGGAACTGAACAGCTTCATGGTAGACTAGAGGAAAACGGGGGAAGGGGGATGATCTGTGTGAATATCCATCTTGAGAAGAAGATGGACGGTGAGGCAGGGATTAAGGGGGGAAGTCAGAACCATAAGCAGAAGAATGGAAATGGAAGAGTCTGGTTGAACTGTCAAACGGAGAAAATTGAAAATTCTTACAGCTTTATAACGTATGGTAATCTCTGGCATATTGAGGCCACCATAAGTCGAAGGTAGAGATAATACTGAGGAAGATAACCAATGAGTGGGTGACCAAACAATGCTGAGCATTGCTGATGTTGTTGCAGTTTGAACGTAGGCTGGTGGAGGTTGTGCAATCCAGGAATGATAAACTAACGAGAGGATGTAGGTGCCAGCAAGCCGTGCACGACTGTGGTAAGTCAAACAACACTTGAGCTTGGACCAGTAAGCAGCGGTGTGACGTAGTTTCCTGACAAGGGGTCTCCAGTTGGCAGCCGCTGCTGAGACCCGTCTGCCAATGTGCAAACCAAGTATCTTTTGACTGGTGGAAGTCCAATAAGCGCCCCACGGTGCCTTGGGGCGATGTCTCCAGGAGCCACACCACAAGACCGTACACTTTGAAAGGTTTAACCGAAGCGCCGGAAGTCGCAGCATACACTTGATACCATGCAAGCACAATTGTGAATTGCCATTCTTCTCGGATGAGAACTGTGAGATCATCGGCGTAGGCAGTAAGAACGATAGAATGGTGCCTGGTGCTATGCTGAATAGTGGATAGGAGAGCTTGTAGAAGAGAACGGATAGAGCAAAGAAAAGGTTCAAAGACTAGAGAGAAAAGTTGTCCGGAAAGAAGACATCCTTGACGGATGCCCTTACGAAACGGAATGAAGGCTGTAAGGAAGGAGGCCGTCCGGATATGGACAACTGAGTCCTATTACAGGGCAAGGAGGCCCGTGATGAAGACAGATGGGAAACCGAAGGCAGAGAGCACAGAGGCAAGCCACTGATGACTCACGTTATCAAAGGCCTGCCTCTGATCAAGATTAAGGAAGGCTAAGGGTTCGGAGGAAAGGTGAGCAAGGCAATATGAGTCACGGAGGAGATTAATATTAATATGAATGCTTCGGCCATGGATGGTGTACGTTTGATCGGGATGTATGACGGTGGGAAGGACAGGGTTCAATCGAAGAGAGAGTATTTTAGTATAAATCTTGTAGTCAACATTAAGGATAGATATAGGACGCCAGTTATCCAACTCCAGCAGACACCCCTTCTTTGGAAGAAGAATGATGTGAGCTAGAGTAAAAGCGGGGGAAGAACAGATAAGGAAAAAGAAGCTGTAAAGCAAGGCAATAGGAGAGAGTGTAGGAAAGAGGAAAACCTGCGAAAGAAATTAACTGTCAACCCGTCAGGACCAGGTGACTAGTGACAGTTAAGTAAGGCAAGTGACTGTACTACTTCTGCTGTGGTGATAGGCATAGAAAGAGGTGCAACAAGATGCGATGGAATATGTGGTAAGGCACGAAGAATCGAATCAAACTTGACTGGAACTGAGCAAAACGTGACTGGAAATATGTTCTAACGCCGGCGCAAATGAGAGTGGGGTCATTAGTAACAGTTCCATCGGATAACTTCAGATTACGGAGGTGATGAGCAGAACGTTTGTGGAATTCCAGTTGTTGAACCTGTTCACATAGATAGTCATTTGTCTGGAGATAAAGAAGCTTGAGGCGGTGAAGAGCTTGTTGGGAGACAGGAAGTAGCAAGGCACAAAGTTCAGCTTGGTAATGAGAAAACTGCGGAGAATCAAGATTTATGGTGGAAAAAATCGAGCGTGCAGCATCAATCTTCATAGAGGCGGTAGTACGGTTTTTCGTGGGAATATTGTTTGGTATAAAGAAGAATCCGGGATTTGACATGTAACCAGTGTTGCAAGGGACAAGAAGCAAAAGGGAGCGTATATAAGGCTTGTTGGAACTGCGATTGGATGGAATTTACGTAAGTTGAATCAAGTAAAAAATCATCATCAAGGGTCCAAGTACGGTAGTATTGCCGAGGAGATGGACCGGTGTGAAGACACATTACCATATGCCTTGCATTTAAAACAATGCTAGGCAGTAACGATATCGATCCAGAAATTCTGCTTTCCTACAACCACAGTGAGGTCAGTAGGGCAGTCAGCAATGGCATCTTCAGTAGGGAACAGGATCCTTGCTTGGCGACGCAGACCTAAGGTGTTCCTGTCATCTGGGTCTGTTGGTGTGGAAGACGTAGTGGAAATGAAACCAACTACCATTCTACACCGGGAAAGGGCCGCCATTAAGTAATGGTCCTTGATTTCTGGTGGTACGGGGTAGCACGTAACAAGTACGGGGCGCTGCGTGAGTGGGACTCCCAGTAAGGTATTATCTCCAACATGCAGTCCGTCAGATAAGACGCGCGCCGAAAACTCTGGCTTCGCAAAATAGATGAGAACAGTCATAGGTTTCCTCGCCATATGGGTAATCGCTCCCTAAGGGAGGATTTGGCGAATGGCTAAGGAGTATTTCTTAAGGCTGGTGTCCGGGAGGGCATCAAAGCATATGCCAAGTTTCTGTGTGCGTAAAACCTCAGCCCAGCAGCTGAAGTTTCCGGAATTTCGATGCGTAATTTCTTGTTGTCTCTAGTGACAATCATATCAAGAGGCATTGTACATGGATTCTTCGCTGTAGAGGAAGATGAACTGGGTGCCGCCCCGGTGGCGCAGTGGTCTAAGGCGCTGGCTTCTGATCATTCGTTCGTAAGGGGTCCGGGTTCGAATCCCGGTCCGGCATGGATGTTGTGTTTGTCTTACGGCACTGGCTCTCTCCCTTCCCTGGAACCAGTGACCCTAAATTAGGGACGGGCGACTGCTTATAGCCCATTGAGTTGCTCACGGTGGTCGTTAAACCTCCAATCAAAAAAAAAAAAAAAAAAAAAGATGAACTGGTACCCTTCACAACGGAAGCATAAGGAAGAGTTGCCGTAGGAATGGGCGGAGATGGGGAAGGTCGAGACGCCGTGCTCGCAGGAGCAAATGAAGTACCAGATGCAACGGATACTGAAGAAGTTAATGACGTCACTGTGATGGAGAATGTCGGGAAATCAACTTCCATAGAGTTGGAAGAAGAGGTGGTAACATCAGATAACGTGGCTTGGAAACCAGCTGCGTGTGGTAATGACAAAACCCGAACGTGGCCAGGTGGGGGCGGAGCTTTGCTCACCTGGCCTATCAGATGCGGTCGCCACCATTTGCAATGGCTGGGATGCTAAACCCGACCCTGGGCAAAGCCAGGACGGAAAAAGAATTAGTACAAGTAAAGTTTTACTTACAGGACGTCAAGGTCGGACTCAATCGACACAGGAGATGTTCACAATACAGAAGATACACAAAATTACGACACACACGCAAAAGGACACTAATAAACGCAGGTCAAACACGGGGCACAGGTCAACACAACCTTTACAAAGCCATCGCGTAGACCACTGAGCCACCGGGGCAGCTTATCATGCTGTTTCGACTTAGACTTGGGCACCAGAAGTTCTCATAAGGGTCGAACGATTCCTAAGAATCTACGAAGTCGGAAAACCAAATGAAAATTTGACAATTCAGTAGCGTCAAGCACGGTTATGAGCAAAGAAATGTGTAGTTCGAAAATCATTTGTTTAGAAACTCAGGGGATGTACTTTCTTCCTGAAAGCTAGTTTTTGCAACTATCTCATATCATTTTATTGAAGTGGTGTTTTGACCAGTCTTGGGCCCCAGCTGTTCTAAGTAAGAGTCGGACGTTTTCTAATCGGTTACAGAAGGCCATAAGGTCTGAAAATCAGATATTAACCCAACAACTATGTAGACGTCAAGCAAGGGCTTCAGCAAAGAAATGTGTAGTTCTAAAAGAATTATGTTTTCTTTTATGCCTTTTCAGTATTTCTCTGTACTTCTGTCAATGAGAAGTTTCATATCCTAATATTGAGATACGGATTTAGAGAAAGCAGGGAACCGAAGTCATAGAACAAATACAATCAATACTCTTATTGGATTTGCACCTAGGCTCTCGACATGCGTAACTTACGTGGAAAACAATCAGCAGCACTGCCGATAAAAAAATTTAAAATTATGAAAAAGATAATGAAACTTGCTATGTCACATTCAAAACAAAAGTTTTATGCCGCCCCGGTGGCGCAGTAGTCCAAGCGATGGCTTCTGTCCATTTGTCCGAGAAGGGCCTATGTTCGAATATCAGTGAGGCATGGATGTTGTGTTTGTCCTACTACTCTGGTTCTATCCCTTCCCCGGAACCAGTGACCCTAAATTAGGGACGGGCGACTGCTTATAGCCCATTGAGTTGCTCACGGTGGTCATAAAACCCCAATAAAAGAAAAAAACAAACAAACAAAAAACAAACGTTTTATCGGGAACAACGATGTGCGTGTTCCGTATCCCAACACAGAAATCATTAGCAACAATGAAGTACGAGCATTACGATTGCGCACAAATAAATTGCACACTGATATTCATTTAAGGACCAATCCTTCGATCGACATGAGTGCCTGATTTTATTTTACATATATAATTTTTATATTACCTCAAACCGGTTTGATTTCGTGATACTTCGTATTATGGCACTTGATATTTTGAAAGTCTGTCCTTAGATTTGGCATCAAAGTCCCTTTAAAAAGCTTTATTAACTGAACAGAAAGCCATCCCCGGATGATCAGCAGCCAAAGCGCTGTCTTCTGATCTTTCGTCCGAGATGGGTCTGGTTTCGAATAACCCTGTGAGACATTGATGTTTAGTTTCCCTTAGCTTTCTTCTTTCCCTGGAACTGGTGACCCTAAATTAGGAACGGGTACTGCTTACAGCCCATTGAGTTGCTCAGGGTGGTCGTTAAGCCCTCCCCCAAACAACAGCAACAACAAGAAAAAACCAAAACAAAATAGATTTCTGGCGCACACAAAAAGATTAATGCAACATGCAAGGAAACATTTAAATAACGTTTACAATTTCATTGGCCATGGGGCACTCTTTCTTTCTTTTTTTTTTTTTTTTTTTTTATTATTGTTGGAGTTTTAACGACCACCGTGAGCAACTCAATGGGCTATAAGCAGTCGCCAGTCCCTAATTTAGGGTCACTGGTTCCAGGGAAGGGAGAGAGCCAGTGCCGTAAGACAAACACAACATCCATGCCTCACCGGGATTCGAACCCAGACCCCGTTCGGACGAATGATCAGAGGCCATCGCTTAGACCACTGCGCCACCGGGGCGGCCGGGCACTCTTTCCTTTTGTATGACGCCTGTCAGGTTTAATGATCTTGTTCTCATGCATTTTAGCTTTAATGCAGGCGTTACTTTGGGCTCAACTTTGTGACAATTATGTGCTTTACATTAAACGATTTCATTTGTTCTTAAGCCCTTTTTAATTGGGGGACGAGGGGGGGGGCGGAACCACCGTGAGCCACTCATGAGCTATGCGAAATTGCCCGTTCCTGATTTTAGTCCACTGGTTTCAGGGAACTGAGAAAGCCAGTGCCGCAAGGAAAACAGAACATTCATGCCTCACAGGGATTCGAACCTGGACCCATTTCGGACGAATGGTCAGAAGCTTGTGCCACAGAAGAGGCATACATAATATGCCGCGGTAGGTAGATAGCTAAATTCTGGCAGCTGTATCATTTGTCCTTATAATGTATTTATAAAGTTTGACAACGCAATTTGACCATACCTGCAAATTCATACCTTTTGGTTAATCTAAATGCGTAAACTAAAATGCCTTAATCTGGAAAATTTCGCTCTAAACTTAATGCAAATAATTTTATCATTCCTCTGCAGTATTGAACTTCATGACCTATGCCTGATACATGCTGAGATTTGGATTCTTTTCTTCTTCTTAGCCTGTTGGCACTCACCGCAGGGTATAGGCCTCCCCAGTCTTTTCCAACTTCCTCGATCCTTAGCCTCAGTCCGCCATTTACCATTTCTAAGTCTCTGAAGGTCATCTTTCTATCTTGTCCTCTGTCACCCCCTTCGTCTCTTTCCATCTCTCGGTTGCCATTATGTTATTAATCGTGTTCATCTTTGTCTTCCTGCATGTCCAGCCCATCTCTAATTTGATTCCTTTATTATTTTTACAATATCTATTATTCCTGTTCTTTCTCTTATAAGTTCATTTCTAACTCTGTCACTTCTTGTTATTCCTAACATTCTTCTCTCTAACTTTCTTACCGATACTCCTACTTTTTCACATTGTCGCTCTGTGATACTCCACGTTTCACTTCCATCAGTAAATACGAAATTAATACATGCACTGAAGATTTTTCTTTTTAAACACAATGGAAGATCGCTGGTTAAATAAGTCTCCAAAAGGCTCCATTACCCTGGATAATTCTTCTATTGATTTCTCTTTCTTGTCTTTCTTTAAAACTGATTACTTTACATAAATAAATGCATTCATCTACTTTTTCGATTTCTTTTCCTTCTATCAAAATCTTTTCTGTATGATTTTCTGTATTGTTCACATATTTAGTTTTTGCTCTGTTTATTGTCAGGCCTTTTTTTGACACTTTCCATCCATAAACCCTCTATCGTATTTTGCATTTCACTATTGTTAGTTGTAATGATAACTAGATTTGGATTGTCATTGTTTAAATAGGTAGATAGCACTAGATGACAGTTATTATACTATTTGTGTTTTTATTGATTTCCAAAAAGCTTTCGACAGGTAAATCCTGACATTCTGCTACATAAATTACCCAAATATGGTTTTCGTGGCAAAATTCTTTCCCTCTTAATGAGCTACATCTCTAATCGAAAACAGTATGTCTCTGTAAATAAAATAAACTCTGATCTACTTAATATTTCATGTGAAGTGCCTCAAGGTTCGGTATTGGGACCGTTACTGTTCCTGTTATATATTAATGACCTTCTTCTGTGCCTGCAATCAACTCATGCTTTGCTATAAGCTGATAACACTGTCATTTTTCAAAAATGTCATGAATTTCATAAGTTACAGATAATGATCAATAATGATCTATCAAATTCATCTCAATGGTTATGCTCTAACAAATTATCCCTTAATATTTTAAAAACCAACTCCGTATATTTCCGAAATGTTCATAAAAGAGAGGACATAAATAACTTTCCAGTCGGGATTAATGATCCCCTACTTAAAATTGTGGACAAAGGTCAGTATCTTGGTGTTTGGTTTGATGAATTCTTTAACTGGAATACGCATCTTCAGTTTGTTTAAAAAAATCCTTACAGGTTGGCCTACTTGGTAAAATTAAGCATATCTTCCTTATCAATGTCCTAAAATATTTTACTATGCTTTTATTTATACCCATCTCTCCTATTGTCTGGAATCCTGGTATTCAAATATAAGTGTAAACAATAAGTTATGTTTGCTCAAATTACAGAAGAAATCTGTTCGCTATATGCTAAACACAGATTACATGTCTCATTCAAAACCATTATTTCTAAAACTAAATATTCTAAAAATTCGTGAAATTTTTACCTTGTATTTAGGTATCCTGTTTTTAAAAATAATGCATCTTAAACTGCCTATTTTGCAATCTGACATCAAATATCTGGATTATCCTATCTTCACCAGATCTGTTGCTAACAACAAATTATGTCAGCCGTGTGCTACATTTAATTATGGTTTAAATATTATACTGTATAAAGCCATTATCCTATGGAATAATCTCCCAGAGGGCATCAGATCTTTGGAAAATATCAAAAAGTTTTCTTTGTCTCTGCGAAATTACATTGTAAATCACTCTGATCTCCATAACGAATCTCAATCGTATCATTAAATTGTAGTTCCAAGCATGCGGCTAACAGTGGTGCTTGTGTTATAACCATTTTATTTGCTTTCATATATGCCATATGTTTTATTCCTTTTCTTACATCTGATAGGGGGAATCGCCTTACAACCAATGTGTTCAGATTCCTCCTGTTGTATTGCATTTTCATATTACTGTAAATTTTAAATGCGTGCAATAAAATAATTGTAAAACAAACATTTCATTGCAAGGGAAGTGCTTGCCAAGGGACCCATCTCGGACGAATGATCAGAAGCAGCGTTTAGACCACCGCGCCACCTTGGCGGCTGAGCTCTCCTTCGATAATTGAAGTTGAAGTTTTGTTTTAGTTGAGTGAGGACAGTTCGGGTGAAATTAATTTATCTGAAACTAAGTTAGGCTTTTGTAAACAATGAGTCTTAAAACTCTTGCCATGCAATTGTTTAAACCAAAGTAACTCTACATATTTTACTCTTCGTTCAGCTTCCGGTTCCATATCTTCAACAGAGAAATTTGTAGTTTGCCTTAAGAATTTCTTTTTCCAACAGAGAAAGACGACCTTCTTCCTCGGAACATGTTTTGAAATCACCAGTTCTTCCGGACCTTGGATACTGATTACATACTTATGTTGGAGCATTGACTTCCGCCTGTTCTATGAAGTACCCTCCAAAGGAATGCACAGAGTACTGGAAGTTTGCTTTAGTTCTACTGAGACTGCTGCACGAACTGTAAGCATTTGTTCTGGAGATTGTTGAACTTGTCGCGCAAAAAAACAAAAAAACTTCAGCCAGCAACTTACTTATGTCCTCCGGGGTATCACACATATTGCCACTCGAATTATCTAGACTGTAATCTTCAAAAAACTAAATTAATTGCAAACGAACTAGTGCCGTGCAGATACTATGTTCGTTGCGGACTTCCTTTCTTCTAATCAGTTATCTGTTTAAAAAATTTAGGAGAAAGCAAAAGACCTACTTTCAAAAGAAAGCTTTTTAAAACTGGAAAGAAAACATATTTTTTAAACGTCGCAGTAGAATGTTTCTAGAGTGACAATCCAGCTGTCCTTTGAGATTGGTTTTGCAGAAAAATTCTTTCGACAGTTTTGTTTTAAATGAAATGGCCTCCTTTTCAGCAGAAACACAACAAGACTTTAGTTGATTCTTTCTTTCCCTGAATTTTTGCTGATGAGTCTTACATACACTGTTCAGCATATTAAATACCACATTAAGAAATATTTGTTCAGAGTGGCCTGTAAATTTGTGGGTATGTGTCGACAGTTAGCTTATGTAAATGATTGAATTGCGAAGTTATTACGTGGTAGGTGAAGGAGATAAAAGGACAAAGTGGTTTGGCTCAGTTAAGTTTGGTCGTCCTGACCTGGGCGTGTAGGCTACTGCACTGGAGTGATCTCGGTGACGAAAGCACGTGTAAAGATTGAAGTGAGAATGCCTGGGCGACATCATACTGAATACTTCCACGACACGGACACGTTCACCCGAGGTTTCACTTTGGGCTTACATACGGCAGGTTGGTTCCAGCAGGGTGTCACGACGTGATGGGAACTTATCGGGACGGAACAACTGTTGCCCGAAAACGGCGAGAGTGGTGGCCGCTGTGGAGACACTGGTTCACATAGGCGGATTTGAATCGTAGATTGGCTGAGCCAGGTTTGCGCTCTCGCCAGTCATTGAGATGAGAGCTACACACAGCAGTTCATCGTTGCGCAAGGTTGCAGTTGCGTCGTGCCTGACATGTAGGGAATGAAGAATGGAACTGTGTCGTATTCAGCAATGAGCCTCCTTCTGTCTCAGCGCGGACGATCGCCGATTGAGATTCTGGTGACAGCGTGGTTATCGGGCTCATCTTGTTGCCATCCGTGAGGGTTATGTAGCTCCTCATTCTGGTGTCATGGTGTGGAGCTCAATCAGCTCGAAGAGCCGTTCACCGCTCGTACGCATAGCGACAATAATGAGAGTAAGACTATACTTTGGTGAGGTTCTACAACTCGTTTCATTGCACTATCTTTGTTATACTCTTGATGCACAGTTTCAACTGTTATGAATAACTCCCGCCTGCACACTGTCAATAATAGCAGACAGTTCCTGCAAGGTGTCCGCATTAGGAGTCTGCAAGGGCCTTTAATTTGGAAAGCCCGGCCCAGCCAAGAATTTCCAGTGTACGGCCTTGCCTGATCTGACCTGTTTTAGACTTTGATCAAGTGTTCTCTGCCATTTATTACAAATGATGTAATTCTTCCTCGAGCGCAGGGGTCCTAAAACCGTAGCCGGCGGAGCACTTTTTAATGGACCGCGAAATGTTGTCCTCAAACGAATTCCTAAAATAGAAGAAAATGCATTTCATAAATGGAAGAATGACTATCCACACACATAGAAATTCATAAATGTAGGCGTACCAGGTACCTATTTCGGAATTCTTTGTTACATAGATATCAAGCTAACTGTATTTTTCTTTTTTCCTAAAGTTAAGTTTTCAAAACCTCTCTGAAATAATCTCTGAAATATTCGAGCTTCCTCATCTCCACTGTAGCAACGAATGGCGCCAGATGTTCGTTTTGATTTTGGTTTCGAGAAACTGATAGCCTGTTCATGCAAGCGTTTCTCGGAAAAGAAAAAAAAAGTCACGTGATTTAATCGTTAAAGCTAATGAAGTGAAAACGGAATTTGATTTCAACCTTAAAAGAAAGAAACCGTCCCATTTCAGACATTAATGTTACAGCCTAACTTGTCGGTTTAAGCTGTAGTTAATCAATGCGCCCGGTGACACATTCGTCTCACTCAGTGAATTTCGCCATCTGTTTATTTAGCAAGTCAGTCTTCTTTCTGGGAGACGAAAAGATGCTTCTAACGCAGCAGCAAAATGGTAAACCTTCCAGTACAGGTACGGTTCCTCTCCAGCCCGGAATGTTTTAATTAATTGGCAAAAAAAGCCCGGTCATTTTGTACCGGGCCAGGTGGGGCCCATGCAGACCTCTAGTAAAGATACTGCATTTGCCAGCGCGATCCCCAGATATCTTCCCAACAGAGAGCGTGTGGAATATTCTTAGCAGAAGACTTAACCTCTATACGATCTCCTCGCAATGTAGATGAATGGTGGGCACATGTCAAAGACGAATGATCAGCTGTACCTCAGGACAGTATCAGGGGACCTTTCCACTCGATGCCAGGCCGTGTTGCTGAATGTGTAGCTCAGCATGACGGTCATGCGCCCTACTGACTCAGGGCATATTATGTTGTCTCCTTGCCCATTACATTCATGTAATCCATAAGAAATTAAATCACGTCTCTCTCACATATTTGTCTACATTTGTGGTAAGTTTCGTCTCATTTTGGGCATTTCTTCATGGTGTGGTATTTACTGTATCGACCAGTGAAACGATTGAAACGTATTGGTGCATACGGTTTAATCGTATGCACCAATAATTTCATGAGACACACACGTACACACCATTTGCCTCTGTAGACTTAAATACACACACAAGAGCACATGTATTGTAGGACCCAGAGAACTTAAGCAGGAACTATTTCTTAGAGATTTTTTTTCAGAATTTGATGAGCCTTCTAAGCATCTAAGGGTAATAATAATCGTTCGCTCCTTATTTGAGGCCATTGGCTGCAAGTTACCGAGAGAAAGAATGCCGGAAATACGAACACAGCATCCGTATCTTACTCAGGATTCTAACTATGTTCAGTAGTACGATCAGTTAGAGACTCACGTTCTAAACCTCTTGATCACAGGAAAATGTCATGTCCATATCTGCGCTAGTAAAAGACGGCAAGGGAACACGTCAAAAAGTTTGATCGGACCTTGAAGAACCACTTGAGAGACATGCCTGAAATATTTGGATATATGTTTGTGAATGAAACCATTCCGGAGTTGAACATAAATGCCATTGAAGACAGACAAAGGGGCGTGAAAATTGAATGAATATTCCAGGTGGCCCAACTGCACTAAGCGTTGGCTTCTGGTAATTCATTCGGCACGGATCTGCGCTCGAATCCCGGGAGAGACACGGATGGTGTATTTTTCTTATTTCACTGGCTTTCTCTCTTCCCTGGAAACAGTGAACCAAAATGATGGACGGGAGACCCATTCATTTTATAATGGTCCGTCGCAAAACCCAGAAACAATAAAAATTTGAATGATTCATTATTAACACATTTCCTCAAATTGCACATGCATGTATAAGAAGAAAAATTACTTTCATCAAGATATTCTGATTCCGCAATCGTTCAACAGAAGCATACGTATTAAACTTAACACATTTCATCTGTTTTGCATGAGCAAGATTATTAATTTTTTTCATCCAACATGACGTAGATATGTACTGGTGTGAACAATGCTGAGATATCTTATTGTGAACCTGTCCCACATTTTAATACTTGCGACGGAAGTCTTTGTTCTTTTAGTGAAAATTGTAGCATTGTTTGCAACACTATCTTTTGTCCCCGCGTGTGGATTTCAAACGACTTATTCAGCGGTTTGTTGCATAATGCATTATGCGTTGAGGTACAGGATGGATCGGAATGGGCTGCAAATGATTGCATCCTCACTGTTTAGAAGTGGGTGGGTGGGTCAGCTACTTTCAGTTACAAGTGCAGATGACCACAAAAGTAGGGGAAAGAGGGAAATTTTGATTCTACAATGTGAAATGGGTTTTTTCTTTGTTGATTCTAAATGGCGATGCGATTTAGAGCAGCTCGCAAGCTACGATTACGTAATGCTTTGTTTTATCTTTGCGTTTGAAAATTACTAGGACACTCCCAGCACAATAAAAAAGAAAAAAAGAAATAGAAAGTTTTATTTTACTTCCTTATATTGTTCTCATCGCTTTCCACGAATTTATGATGACTGATTCTTTTAATTCAATGACCTTTCTTTACAAGTCTTTGCTAAAAGTTTCCTGTTTTCTTAAGTAATTATTTTTGTTAACGTCTCACTCAGTTAATATGTATTGCAAAGCCACTTGCACATACGAGTCATGCAATGCAACCGCTCTCTTCAAAAACGTTGTTATCATTTAAACAGCACTGTGCCGCCCTGATGGCACAGTGGTCTAAACCCTGGCTTCTGACCATTTGTCCTAAACGGGTCTGGGTTCGAATCCCGGTGAGACATGGATGCTGTGTTTGTCTTACCGCACTGGTTTTCTCCCTTCCGAGGAACCAGTGGCAGTAAATTAGAAACGACCGATCGCTTATAGCCTGTCGAGTTGCGCTTTCTTGGAAACCCTTCTCTGATCTGTCCCCCCACATCTCCCCTACCTCTTCCTCTCTTTCGCTGTATGATTCCTTCCGTTCTTCAATCATTACCCTCTTCCCTAACCTTGCCTCTCAAGCTGGGTTAACTCTTGTTCCCTCTGCCTCTCTTCTTCTTCCCTTTTTCCTTTCCGTTCGGGGCTCATCGCTTCCTCTCTCCAGTTTTTCTGTCTCGTCTCTTTACCGTTGTCTCATCGATCCACTGTATGCTACACCATTGATGATTCCAGATGTTCCGAATGTCGCCCTTTCACAAGTGTGGTCCATGTCTAATTCGCCACTATCTATTCCAGCAGAAAGAAACATCCAATGGTTGTTTCTTCATCGGCGGTTACCAGTTCCTACCAAATTATTCAGGATGACGCTTGTTGATTCGCCTAACTGCATGTTTTTGCTCTACGATTGCGGATGTAGATCATGTGTATCAACATTGCACAGTGCTTCTTCCCTTGCTACATCTGACCTTCACTACTGCACAGTGCCTTAGTACTAATGATCTCTCCTTCTCAGCCTATAGCACGCTACTCAGCTCAAGTACTCCGCCTATTCCTATATCAGAGTCATGTGCTTATGTATTCATATTAGCAAAACATGTGATTTTTTGCTACTATCAACAGCTACGTTCTACCCCTATACAGCCTACCATCTTTCAGGCGGGAGCTGCGATGTGCAGTCAGTTCCGGAACAGAATGATTTCACGCTTGAGGCTTGCTTTCACTGTTGCTAAGGCTGCGAATCGAATCCCACACTTTATGTCAGTGTGGTCACCTTTTCGTCAATGGTTTTCTGGTCCATCAGAAGACCTTAGACTTTGTTCTGACGTCTGTGAAATTGTTTGGACTAATTGAAATATAGTTTTGTGATTATCGTGTTCTTAGGTGCCCTTGTCATAATCGCTTCTTAATGTTACTGCACGTTTGCATGTTTCTCACCAACAAGGTCCTGTAGGTGAGTTTCTTGTTATACCACAGGCACTTAAAATAAGTTTAAAGCTTTTTTGTTTTGTTTTTTCGGCACTTTCCTTATGTCTGCCGGGCTTTATAATATATGGTTTTTGCTCACGGTGCTAAGCAACTGTTTGATAGTGTTTAAATTGTCTTATTGATTTTGCACAGTGTGGTTTCTGATCATGTTGCATGTAAATAAAGGGATATGATCAGTCGATTACACCATGTTCTGCAAGGTTTAGCACTTTTGTAGTGCAGGGGGTAATTGTTCATCATTCGGTTATTTGTACTGTACCTGAAGTATAGTTGCTATGCCAAAAGCTCAGTTTTGTATATACTAATGTACTTTCCTAATTGCACTGTAAAATTTATGTTTGGCACATTTCGCATGTTGGGTCACGATTACATGTCTTAAGTTTTATGCTCATGGTGCGGAGCAAACGCTTTGATAGTATTTCAATTATATGTTAATGTTACACAGTGTGGTTTTTCTCATGTCACATGTGCCTAATAGGAAATAATCAGTCTATTAGATAATGTTCTGCGCTGTATTGCATATTTGCTGTACAAAGAGTCAGTTTCATATTTTCATTATTTGTATTGTACTCGAAGTATAAATTTTCTGTAAAACGCAAGTTCTGTTTGTACTAATATACTTTACTCTTTGCACTGTGAAATTTACAGTTGTACCATGGAATTGTAATTCCTTATTAGTGTCTTCCCTATGCCGTTGCATCTTGTGTACATATGTTGTTGTTCATTACAAGTTAATCTATAGCACTGTGATTGAGGCACTTGTTTAAGCCTAAGTAATAGTTCTTTTTGTAATTTGACAGCGTTTCACAAGAGAGATATTGCATTCAATTTGTATAGAGTTCACACCATCATTGTGGATAGATCATTTATTCGCTTATCTTTCAGATACTGAAAAGTATAAACCTTCTGCTCTTTTCTTCTCTTTTATTCTTTTTTTCAAGATTGCTCAAAATAGACATGTTTGTTTTTGCACTGTAAAATTTATAGTTATACCTTGTACTGGTGTTCACTTATTAGAGATGGCACTCTGCTGATGCACATTGCGAACATATGTTTGTACATAGAGTAAGTCAATCCATCAGTCCAGTATTGTCAGTGTTATGAATTTGCTTACATTGTATATAGTGCATCCACATAATGTAAATATCTCATTGTCATTGTAAATAGGTCATCTAATTGTTTATCTTTTGGTAACTGTTAAGCACAGGCCATCTGTATCTTCCTGTCCATGTTTGCTCCAAATAAAATATTGTTGAAGCTCCCAGCAGTCGTTAAACACCCAAACACACACACAAACTGCACCATACGCACGCACAGGGGTTTATCAAGACAGTGGAAATACTTACTGTTTGTGGAGAACTTTTCATTAATAAGCTGTAGCCCCCCCCCCCCCCTGTGGCTTTCAAAAAAGAAACAATTCCACTTGTAATAGACTTATACAAGTCTTGCACGTATGATAATGGAATTTGGGACCATTCTTTCTGTAAAATATGCCCCTACTGTGCCAGTGATGTTGGAGGTATAAAGTGTGATACGACATTTCGCTCCATATATTTCCACAAATTTTCATCAATATTGAGATACGGAGGTTGAGGTGGCCAGAGCAGCAGCCATACCTTATCTTCATATTCTGCAAACCGGAACTTGACACGTTTCGCATAATGTATGGGTGCATTATTTGCTTGAAACCAGGGATTGTCATTAGGGAGCAATGCATGCAACATTGGGTGGAGGTGGTCCTCAAGAATGTATTCGTAGGTTGCAGATTTTACACAACCTTACAAAATGACCAATGAATCACTGCAGAATAACCAATATGTCATGATATGGCCCCCTTAGCATCAGGGATCTACCTCCATGCTTCACAGTCGGAACCAAACTGTCAGGGTGGTGGCTGCTGCAAGGTTTTGTCAGATGTACACTCTATCAATGGTGGAAAACAATGTGAAGCAGGATTCATCAGACTAGGCATGACGAAGTAAATTTCTCCATCATTTGTATGCCAGGGCAGGGATTCGAACTCCCCTTTCTCGGCTTCGGTGCTCCGAGTGCTATTCACTATACTACACTGGCATATGCTCTCACTGCTATCTACCTTTATCTCATGTGCGTCCTGCGGGCAGGCACGTCACAATCTCCGAGTGCTATCCACTCTACTACACTGGCATGTGCTCTCACTGCTATCTACCTTTATCTGATGTGCGCCCTGCGGGGCAGGCATGTCACACACCATACTTTGCAAGTCTTTGGCCTCCCAGTTTTTATGCGCTTTGCACCAGATTACACATTTTGTTATCTTGAAGTTGATAATCGGATATTTGTGGGTTGCCACACAGCCATAAATACCTTCACGATGAAGTTCTTAGCAAACTGTTATGACGAAAACGGGATAATTCCGATCTGTGTTCAATTCTGGAGCTGTTTGCGGGATCTTGTGCTTTCGTTGTAATATACGTGCCAACGTTCGCTTATCGTTATTTAACATCTTCGTATGATGTCCACAATTTTGACGTCTGGAGGCATCGCCGTGTCCTTTTTTATAGGTAGTCATAATCTTCGATATAGTTCCTCGTGCTGCACCAACTATTTCTGCTGTTCTAGTTACTGTAGCTCCTGCAAAATGCACACCACTGGTCATGGCTTTTTTGAGGCCACTGAGCTCTGGCATTTTCGACAGTTACTTCACAACAGCTGTTTCACCTGCGACTGTGGCACAGCTATGCACTTTGTTGACATCGTATTGCACTCCTTCATATATCTTATATCGCGAGAGACGTCGTCCCTGTGATTTGCATACGGCGCATTGAGGTAGTCAGACTGCGACTGTACTCTAGTCGCAGTCGGCTTTTCCTGAATAAACCCCTATATACATACAGGCGTTGGAACAAAACATAGAAAGCTAACAATGACACACTTTACTGCATTAAATTGCACTAACAGGGCGTTTGCAGAAACACCTCTTTCTAATGATAGCGTGTTAAAGCATGTTGTATTGACCAAAAATTAATTATTTTTCATAATGTTCTTTACATCGATTTTCACACGGTAGTAGTGAAAATACATCGATAAAGTTGGAAACTGTCTAAAATATCTTGATATGATTTGTTGTGCATCTAACTAAATAACTTTTTGTCTCCTGAATTTTCCTTCCGCTAGAACCTTTAAACCTATATTATATTTCCCCCACGATCGTTTCTGCTAAAAGTTCAATTTGAAATTTTTTTTGCCTGGAATACCTTCAGCTACGAGGAATATTTTCTCTTATGTTTTATAACTTTTTAGAATTCAAAGTTATTTCATTAAGGGCGCAAACGTGGATTTTTTTGCGACTGTATCTCCATGTCTAAAATACGGATTGAAACACTTATCATACAGAATTTCTTTTAGTATGATAATTGATCTTTTCAACTTCAAGTAACAACGGTTTTCCTTCTAGGGGCTCAAGCGTATATTCTGTTTTCCTGTCTGCATTTAAAAGTCCTCTTTGGGAAATTATTTTTCGTCATGTTGGCTCCAGTGTATTAAGTACATTTTATGCTTTTTTTTCATAAACAGTTCTTCAGGAAGTAAGTATAGAAACTTTTCATTGGAATGGTATGTATACTTTTATGAAATCTAATAAAAACATTCTTTCTTATCCGATATCCTTAGAAATAAAGAATATTTTTGCTTACATCGTTCGTATAATTCAGAGTTTTCCACCATATTTCCTTGTTTTCTCTAAGTGTCGATTTGAAAATTCTTTTCTGCTTCAGACATCTTCCTCTGTGAAAATCATTTAGCATACGCTTTTTTAAACTCTTTTGTGATGATCAGTATTGCCACCGGTAGGGGAATATATATCTTTACTTCCAATTGTTTAACGGTTTGAAAAATCCGACTGAAAAGTTCCTTTTCTGTAACAGATACTGTTCTCTCTGATGAACACCACGCCCACTGTGCAACTGGATGTCAGATAACCGGAAAAGTTTACCGCTATTGAAAGTATTTTGGGGTACGCCATCATAGCGTGAACTAGTTTTGTAATGCCTTCTCTTCACTTATTCGGACTGCTCGTGTCTTGTGCTTCCGGTGATGCATTATTTTCAGTCTAGTGATGTTCTCATGTTCGTCAGACCTACTGTTGATAGCTTCCGAATAATGTGTAATTGGTTCGGTGAACTCCGTCATGTTTCTCGGTCTGCCTAATTACTAGATTTCGGTTCGATAAAAAGGTTTCTGGGACGACAATGGGATAAAACGGTCCAATCCACTCAGCCTTGTTCCAAGCAAATTGACAGTTCTTTTGCTTGAAGGATGGGCCATATACAAAACCACGTCACTGTGGATTTACATGGAAATCATTCTTTTGCTTGACTAATTAATCAAGCACAAGTCCATTGTACGGAAGAAGTACATCGAAATTATTTCTTTGCTTGATGATTAGACCAAATACAATTTCCCAGTACGAAGGAAGTACGTATTTGGAAAACATTCCCATCATGTTAAATGCCATGGCCTATCCTGGGGTAGGGATGAAGTATTAGTTAGGTACTCAAATTGGCCAGACAGATTAGTGCTCTGCATTGCATATTTTAAAGTCATTAGACAAATAAAAGATCACCCGAATCCTTAAAAATGTAGTCGACATTAAAATGTAAAAGTTTTTTCATTTATTGCTGTTCGAATTCTCTGTAATAATCCCCTGTTCGAATTCTCTGGTCATAGTGTTCAAAGCAATAATATCTCAAAGGTGTTCGGTACAACTTTGAAATTTACACTTGCTACCTCTCCTCTTCCTTAGCTGAGAATGTTATTGGTATTGTCAATCTACGCAAAACTTCCATCTGCAAATAATGCGAAATCCCTGAGGATTTGATGGGGTTCTGATTTCTTTATCTGTGGCTTATTGTTATTTGGTCATAATTTTAAGCAACTCCCTCCATATTCCTTGAACTGAGATTTCTCTCTGAGTTAGCAATATACTTGAAATCCATTTTAAGAAATATTGATAAAAAGGAGGCTGCCTGGCATAAAGAAGCAATGGATTAACACTGGCATTGTTTGAAAGCTAAACGCAAAGGGAATACGAAAAATAAATCGACCCTAATCGGTCACTGTGAATCGCGTGCGTCGGACGTGTGTGACTGAAACAAATGAGCACCGTAAGTGAGGAACACTTCGGCTGTGTGTTTAGAAAGTTATTTTCATTTCTGTTTTTTCAAAAAGAAATGAAAACGACAGATTTAAGGAATCTGTAATATATGGTGAAACATTAATAGTGAAAACTTTGCGGATGAGCGGATGATGTCAAAAGAGAAGCCACACACTCATTTGTAACGCACAGAAGTATGGTACGATACACTATCTTGGGATAAGGTCTTTTGAAACACCAAATGCTTTCATATTTCGGTGAAACACTTTCGTAAGGGATCCCGTGGCTAAATTGCGTGGAGATGTTTCTTTATTTTTTTATAGGAAAAGCGGTTGATATGTCACTTGTATTGATGATCCCTGTACAGCTGATCCCTCGTTTATTGGATGCTGCATGTGTAAAATGTAGTTTGTTTTATTTTGTTTTATTTGAGCGTTTAACGACACTGCAAGAAACTCAATGGGCTATAAGTAGTCGCTCGTCGCAAATTTAGTTTACTCGTTCTAGCACAGGGAAGGAGCCTGTGACGTATGGAAAACACACTATTCACGCCTCACCCGAGATTCAGACTCGCAACATCTCTGACGAACTATTAGAAACTAACGCATCGTACTACTCGACATACAAAGTTTTCCAGAGCTTTTGTAGATGAAACGTATTTTCTTAGTTACATCTGTGCTGCTTTATATGCCCATGAGTGTTCTATGAAAAAAGTGGGTTCCAGAGATTGTATCTAATGGGTGGACACATGTGAAAAGTGATCGGTGGAGTCCTCACATTACGAGATTTAGGCTACCCTGGTATCTGAGTTTGGGCATGTTAAATGCGCAAGGATATCGATGTTATTATTTTATGTGAGAACCGAGTGACTCAGAAACCAGTGATATAAAACAGTGAATTTCTTCAAAAGCATATTGAATGAAATCTCTAGCACCCTAGATGGCTATATCGGTTACGCATGCGACCAAAACTCTTGCGAAATTCGCCTGATGGTCCTCCCTCTGTTCATTCACCGCAACCAGTGGATATAAATTAGGTAGAAGTAAATGGTTACAAGGTGTGATCAAAAGTTTCCAGACTGGGTTTATTTAAAAAAAAGTACAAGACTTACACATATGAAACTTAATCGTATTCGAAGGAGTCCTCTTCCAAGCCACACACTTAAACCAACGCTCTTTTCACCGATAGAAGGAGTTTTTGAAGTCATTTTTCGAAACAGCGAACAGCTGCTTCGTCGCATTCTGATATATCTCCTCAATATCTTGAAATCTGTTTTCTTTTCAAGCGGTACTTGATTTTTGGGAAGAGAAAAAGTCACAGGGAACGAGACTTGACGAATAGGGTGTTTGTCGGACCTGTGCAATGCTGTGCTCAGTAAGAAACTGCTGCACAGGTTGGGATGCATGGGCAGGCGCGTTGTCATCATGGTAGAGTTATCACTCGCCACTGTCACGCAACGCCGGCCTTTTGCAACGAACTGCGTGCCTCAAACGCAGCAAAACTTCCCAGTAGTACTCCTTGTTAGTTGTCCTGCCTGAAGCTGGGTATTCATGATGCACAATTCCCTCGTAATTCAAAAAAAAAAAAAAAAAAAAAAAAAAAAACCGTTAAAACCGTTCAGCGTCGTCTTAACATTGCAGTGGCTCTGTCGTGTTTTTTCTGGGTCTGGGAGAGTTTGTGGTTTTCCACTCCAAAGACTGGGCCTAAGTTTTGGAGCCAAAGTCATAAACTCACGATTCGTCACCAGTTATGATAGTTTTTAAAAGGCTTTCGACGCAGTCAAGCAGGTACTAGCAGGTGAAACACGGGCCTGGTTTTGCTTAGCTGATAGCAATTTCGGCCCAAATTTGGCTGAGACGCGTATTATACCCAAATCGTCAGTATGAATCTCGATTGAACTCAATCGTAAGTAATGTTGAAGTATTCAAATAACTCACGAATAGTAAATCGGCGATCTTTCCACACAGTTGTGCGCACAAGTTCGACATTATTTGATTTTCACCTTTGCTGGTTGCGGGTCTCCCAGACAGTTCATCACTTTTGCTGGTTGCGGGTCTCTCAGACAGTTCATCACTCTAAATACTTTCGCGACCATCTTTAAAACGTTTATATCACCCAGAAGCTTATACACTGAGTGGCCACTTTATTATGACCACCTGACAGTTTTAAGCAAATGAGCTATGGATGCACGCTGTTGCCGCGAGAGGGCGAGGCCAGTATAAAAGGGAAAGCTTAGTGCTTGCGACAGTAGCAGAAGTGACTTTTGGGTGACGAGATGGGTAAAAATGCGATTTGACGGACTTTCAACGTGGGATGATTGTAGGAGCTCAGAGCCATGAAGCGAGTATCATCGAAACCGCCGCATTCGTGATATGTTCAAGAGCAGCTGTTGTTAAAGTGTTTAAAGACTTGACTGTCAACCAAAAAACTGGGTCTCTACGTGCAACGTGTGGTCGTCATCGACTAGTGACTGCTTGGGCGGAACGAAGAGTGTCCAGACTGGTAACAGACAACAGAAGGGCAACACTGCAGCAAATTACAGACCATCTTAATCAAGGATCCCCTCAAATGATCTCTGCACACACACTGTTCGCCGTACACTGCATCGGATGGGATATGACAGCCGAAGGCCAGTTCGAACACCTTTGCTGTCTGCCGATAAAAGAGAAAACGTCTCCAGTTCGCACAGGAGCACAAGGACTGGACAGTCGATAATTGGAAACAAATTATGTGGTGCGATGAATCACGTTTACAGTTGCACCATACCAATGGCCGAGTGAGAATTTAGCGGAAACAGCACGAAAGCATGGACCCAAATGCATTGCTACAAACCTTCAAGCTGGTGGAGGCAACGTTATGGTTTTGGAAATGTTTTCCTGGCATGCTTTGGGCCCTTTAATTCGTGTTGATCAACGTCTGACTGGTACATCATATCTAAACACCGTTGCTGACCAAGTGCATTCTGTCATGTGGATGTTTTAACCCAATGGCGATGGCTACTTACAACAAGATAATGCGTCCTGCCATAGTGCTCGTATTGTACAGGATTGGTTTCAGGAAGATGCCGGTGAGTTTACTTTGCTTGGGTGGCCCCCACAATCTCCATATCTGAACCCCATTGAGAATTTGTGGGGTGAAGTTGAACGAACCATCAGACAGCTGGATCCACAACCCTGCAATCTCACACTCCTGGAAAGTGCTATTCATCAAGCATGGTCTCAGATTCCACAAACCACCCATCAACATCTCGTGGAGTCCATGCCACGAAGAATCGATGCAGTATTAAAGGCAAAAGGTGGCCCAACGAAGTACTAAGGGGGTGATCATAATAAAGTGGCCACTCAGGATATAATCCTTCCTACAGACTTTTTGTAACTTTAAGTATGTCTTTGCAAGTTTCACCAAGTTTTTGACAAAATCTGATTGAAATTCGTTGATCAATTTTTTCCGATATTGCAGATGCGACGAACAGCTTCACGCAGACAAAAACAATGTGCTACTGTAAACAAACTTGATGAGTAAGAGACACGTGGCTCATGGTGCATGCGTGGTAGGTTCCGAGGTCAATCTTTGCCAAACTACTTCCTTCTGCGTTACGCAATTCCGAACTTATATAACCAGTCTGGATACTTTTTGATCACATCATGTTGCGCGATTCCGATTTTATCTAACCAGTCTGGATACTTTTGATCACATCACGTCGCGCGATTCCGAACTTATGTAACCAGTCTCGACACTTTTTATAACATCTCGTATAGTCCAGTGAGTTGCTCATGGTGGTAGTTGAACCCCGAAACAGGTAAAAAAAAAGAAAAAAATTTCCAAGATTCTAGCTTAGACACAGAGGCAAAAAGAGTGAAAAACCCTAACTGAGTACTGTTTAAAAGTGCCAGATAGCAGGGGCATGTTGACTTACGTAACAGCTTTTACTGATTCATCTGGTGACGAAAAGAACCAGATGAAAAGGACCAATTGCGATTTACACTCAAGTCAAATTACAGTGTTGATATTTCAAATTTGTACCGCCCTGTAGATAGTTAGATAGTTAGTGTTTAAATTCCGAATAATTAGAGGCAGGGCCGGAATAGGAATATAAAATCAGCATGCTTATTTTTAACTTTTGCAGCCCCAGGCATTTCTATCATCTACTAGAGAGATAACGAAGAAATAAAAAAAAACTCATGTGAGTTGATCTTGGAAAATTGAAGACGTCTTTGATTGATTGATATTAACAAATTGTCACCGTGTTGACATGTGTATTTATTTAGGTTATAATTTTCATTAAATCAGTTAATAATCTTGACAGCAGTTCTTTCAAAGTTTATGAAATCTATCAATCTTATTTGTAAGTTAAAACATGGCTTTCATTTTCCAAAGCCAACTTATATAAGAAAGTTTACCAGACATATTGTACTAATTTAATTTTATTTCAATAATTATTGAGGAATTGGACTTCGACAGTTCCAGGTGATTACATCGGATGGTTATACGGTCTTGATTTGATGTATTGTTTTTCCCTTATTAACCCGGCATTTCAGGAGGTATGTTCTGAGAGATGAATATGCTGCAGTACTTCCAAAGGCTACACTGGCACCCGAAATTCATTCTCAGGAAGTTTTAGAGTCTCGGAAGAAAATTTGCTGTGTAGGAAAGCAGCAGATATGTGCTTATTAATATCGTTTTTATTAAAGCGTTTATGTGCTTTATCAATCAATTCAAATTCCCGAAAAATGAGTCCACGTATTCTGGCTGGTGCATTTTGTTTTCGCCGAGGAGTGTTTTTTCTTTCCTCTGCTTGTGTAAGGACTTCAGATTGTCTAGTATTGAACTAGAGTTTGAAGTACGGATAATATTTCAGGCGAATACATGAACACCAAGCCTAACAATTAACAAGAATTAACACTCATGGACCTGACCGTTATGGCAATTCCTCTCCTCACTAGTTGATGCGTCCCACAGAACTGTGAGAAGCAGTGACATCACTGGGCGTCGCGGAATATGTATTCATAGTATTGGCAAGGCATGTCATATACATAACCTTCAGCGATGCGAAAGGAACAGACTTGACGGACTTGTTACCTTTGCAAGGCTGAATGGGACGGGCATGCCGGATTTTCGACGGGATCAGCATTTGATCAACGTAGGCAGTGTTGGTTGTTCGAAAGGCACCGTAATGAAGGTGTGGAGGGAATGGTCTCGAGAAGTAGAAATATCCAGGGGAGACCACTGCTTGCTAACAGTCGAAGTGAACGCTGGTTGACAGTCAGGTCACAGTCCTTCATTTAATTAACAGCAGACTAAAACTAGGGCTCACAGAGAAATGTTTCTGAGCACACAATCCAGCGGACACTCTTATGGATGGGATTAATTAGTTGAAAGCTCCATAATGCTCCCATGATGACCGACTGTCATTAACAGTTCCGCCCTGCGATAGGAACGAGATAAACAGTTCTGCGGTGGCGGTGACATTGTATGGGCATTGTTTTCATCGATATCGCTGCATCACCTCATCCTCGTTGAACACACCTTTTCAGCCACACTCTACCTAGAGATCTTTTTGGATGGAACATTGCGGTATATGTGGTAACCGCATATACCGCAATGTTCCATGAACATATATGTATATATGAACCGCAGACACTGCAATGTTCTAGAACCTTTTAGTAAAAAACAAAACAACGCATTGTGTTATAAGGACCGCATTATGCGGGAATGATGGAGAATCATGTTCAAGCACTTCGTATGCTCCTCTCGCAGTCAAGTTCCCCAACTTGAATCCTGTTGAACATTTGTGGGGTACTATGGAACGCAGCAGTCGCCAATACCTAGCTCCACTGGCGAACTCCGGGTGAGCATTTAGTCCAGCTGGAAGAGAACACCTGAAGATACTTTCGGCGGTCTGATAGAGTCGATCCTACACGCATGTTGCATGCGATTATCGCTGCGAAAGGCTGCCCAAGCTGGTATTAGATCGTTGGCTATAATACTGTTTTATAAGAGTCTAAATTATCAAGACCTCTTTTAAGATCTCTGTGCTAACAGCGTCATTAACGTACACAGATTGGTAGAAGAATCTAAATTTTCTTCAATTAAAAGCTCCGGAATATCGTGGACTAAAGAAAACAACAAAAAAGTTCTTGCATGAACTGTAGTTTCAAACCTTCGTAAGCCATGCAGAATGAGATGGAGAAATAGAAACGGTATTATGTTTGAGCATAAATTTTACTGGTATGTAGATATAATTTCGCGCTATGCTATAGAATCATAATTTAACAAAAGGAAATGCTAAAATAAATTTTTCTCGATATTTTTTTCCCGTGGGAAATCTTAAGACCAAAAAATGCTCAGTGTTAATGATTGCTTTATGATGCCTTGGCTTGAAAATAAAGGTGCATGCTGAATCACAGCTCACAGCTTTGTCTCTCAATCCAACTTTCATTCTGTAGATGCAATATTTCCGCATCGACAATTCGGATTTGACGAAGGATTTGATTTCGTCCCATAGTTGGTATTACGTAACCGGTGACTCTGGAATTATTCTTTCTAAGCACAGCTTTTTCGCGTGGAGGTGGAAATGTATTTTTGTGTTTGGAAAAATTTGTGCGCTATTGAAAGTCTGAGAGCAGCATTATTTTGGCATTCAACGCTAAAAAACTGTGGGTGAAAGTTTTCATGATTTTCGAATTTTACGCAATGAACAGGTTCGCCTGCAGGCGCGGTAAATATTTATTTCTGATTGGCAGCAAAACGCATATTTGCTCTTTGACCAATATCTAGTGTTTCAGAAAGTGTAACATGAAGAACACTTTTTTCCATCACACAGCTGTTATTATGACTAAAATTTCCTCCAAAACTCTCCAGCGCTTCCTGATGCAAAATATTATGTGTAAAGTAGCACAGATTACATATTTACGTCTCCATTGCCCTTAATTTGATAATAAAATTCGAAAAACTGTTTAACATCGGCTAGCTCCAATCATAATATTCATCGCACATTGGCTGCTTTTCCGCGAGTAAACAATGTTAACCACTGGGTCTCTTTGTAGCATATTTGCGCTTGGAAAAATATGCCCGAGTCAATTTTGTCAGATTGAAAAATGTATCTTTTTTATTGACGTTGAAACCATTATCAAGACTTTTCGATACATTTCCCCGTTTCCTCATAAAAAAATTCAATCGGGATATGTGTATTTGCAGTTATGACTATATCTTTGCGATTTGAAGTCAGATTGGAAAAATAACTTTGTTTCTATCTTTGAATCCCAATGAATGGTATCTAGTGCAAATTTTTTTGCACTGCATACCATTCACTTTAATGAAGGTTGCGCTTCAGACAGTTTAGCTGCAAAGGAGGTGTATAGATTTCTACAGAGTATATACATTCTATTTTCGGTGCTGCTTCTGCTTAAAAAGTCGTACCTAAAAAATTCCCTTTCTGGTCCATAGTTTGCATCACAAGGCATATCTGCATGCACGTCATACCTTTCCTTAATCAACAGTTCTGTGAGTTTAGAGGATCAAACGACTATTTTCTTTTATAATCGCATATCCTCTTTTAAAATCCGATAAAAAATCTCTTGTTTCGTAGAATGCCGTTGAGTATGAAAACCATCTTGTACAAATTTTCTTCGGCAATTTTCCATCTAGGAGGATGACATCTCTTCTTCTAAACGCCCGATTTGACAGATCTTATTTGAGTCTGATATCTTACACTATGCGAAAAACTTCGCATGTAGTTTCTAATTTCTCAGAACCCACAGTTATGCCGTTAGTGGGAGCAAATGCATATTTTCTTTTGCACATGTATCTCTACTTCTAAAAATCCGTTGAAAACAATTATTTTTGTACCTCATAGTCTTAACTGTGTAGAACACTGCGCACGTTGAGTGTCTTAAATAACACTTAGTTTCCCAGATAATTAGGGTAAATACATATTCGTTTTCCTTGTTGTCTCCTCTCCTAAAATCTAATTTAATAAATCTTTGTATGTTGGTAAGCGTCTATCATATGAAACGTTTCGTGATACATTTTACTTTTCCACAATGCACAGTTCTAATGCTACAGTGAGGAAATGCACATTTCTGAACTCATATCTTTCTTTCTTTTTTTTTAAATATTTATTGAAACATTTCCTTCTGCATGGGAGAGTAGTCACTATCACAGAGATTTACGATGGCTATATTTTCCTAGCATTCGGTTCTCATTTAGCAGCAGACTACGAACAAAAGTCAAACAGCAAAAGTAAACAATGTGTAATGAAGATTATACCATTGTCCTGCAAAGTCTTTCTAGCATAAAACATATCGTTAACTCAAATTGCCTCAAAATCTAAGATATTTATGATTTTCATGAAAAATGCCCTTTCCTTCTGGATGCACCATTCGCTTTTCTATTTTTGACTTCAGGATTTTACGACTGAGTTCTGCTTCGTTTGATGTTCCCAAAACCTGAAAAATGCGACTCACAGAATCGTTAAAATGGTTTCACATCTGCACAACTTTGCATGAAAAAATGCTATTATCACAACATCAATGATTAAGACAAGAACGTCTAATCCTTTGATACGGAACCCAAGTTGCAATGTGGTTTTTATGTTTTCGTCTCCTCGTAATTTACTGATTGATCTTCAGATGTCCACTGCCTTCACACCACGGTTTTTTTTAAATTGGTTCTGCATTTCGTTGAAGTTGCATTGGTTCATTTATGACAAATCATTCTTTTGTGCTGAAAATTTGTGTAGCACATACGAGGAATCCCCACTGTTGTTTCAACGAAAGGAAATCAATGAAACGACTAGTAGTTTTTGTGTCACGGGCAATTGCTCACACATCCAGTAGCCAGCTCCGAGGATTTCGACAATAATGTGACAGATCCACGTAGGTTACGAAGGTCTACTTGAGTTAAAAATTCAGTCCTGCTATATCTTTACTCCCCCAATCTCTGCTTTTACGAACGGGGTTTAGAAAATCAAAGCTTCCTTCACATGCTTAATTTAGGCAAAATTTGATCCAATGCAAAAGATTAAAAATTTGATCAAAGCCTATACCTTGTGCTCATTAATGTGATAAGCCTACACCTTGCGCTCATTTTGCTTGAAATTATAAATTAATGAGCAAAGCCTACACCTTGTGCTCATTTTTGCTTGAAATTATAAAGTTAGTATGAATTCCCTCTCATGGGTACAAAATCAGGTCAGCAAGAACTTGATCAGACATGATTGAATAGAGAGGAAATCTAAACGCTCTTTTCTCCTTAAACTAGTGACTCCTCTTTCATCTCTGAGGGAGTAACCGACTTATAATCTGCCGTTGACTTTAATGTGTTATTGGGAAAAAATTTCTCGCTGTATATGTTTTTTTCCCGTCCAAATCTGAATAGTAATATAAAGCATAGCTGAAAAAAAGAAGAATAAAATTTTGACCTTTGTTCTTACACAGTGAAATTATAACTGTAAGTTACTCATGTTGAATGTAAAGTTCTCATACACGGAAATTTAGTCTAAGCGTTTTACGCATACGTACAGAATAATAAATACGTCCCTGATTGATCCCGACTTAGTTTACTTATCCCCATATATCAAGTAAACATTTTACTAAATTTTGGCACGCGCGCAATAATGCCAAACAAAATATTTCTTGGGGACATAATTTGCAGAAAATTCTAATCAAAATCGCAAAAAAGGTTATTCTTAAATTGTTTCTTTTAGTGTTTCCATTGTTTGTTGCCTCATTTACGTACGTACACTTATTACTTTGTTATTGTTCATATCGTCATCATCATCATCATAAACTGTTTCCGATCCACTGCTGGATGAAGGTCTCTTCAAGCTCCTCTACAAATCTTTGCCTTGAACAAATCTCTTCCACGTTATTTCAGCATGGTTCGAAAATAATCCAGCCATCTCCCACGTAGTATTTTTCAAAGTCTTTTCTTCTCCCTTGGTATACATACTTGTATTTCAGTTGCCACACTGTGGTCAGTTCTCCTCGCAATATATCCATCCCTTTGAGATTTGAGGGTCTTCACTTTGAACATGATGCCATAAACATGTCGTTTTCCAGATCGATGAGTATTTTCCCTAGCTTCCACCTCCATCTGGGGAACACCACCATTCCAGTTGTGACAGAGGTCAAATTCTTGGGATTGACTTTTGACCGCGCACTCACCTTCCGGCCTCATATTCATTCCTTAAAGGTGAAGTGCACAAAGTCATTGAGTATCCTGAAAGTCCTCTCCGGAAATCTCTCCCTGATCACCCACTTCATGATTCCATCTTCACGCCACAATGTGCTCGCCTATTTTCCAACCGCCCTTCTTGTGTTCCCACCTTCGGAATTCGGATGTCAGACATAGTGCGAGATGCCGGCATAGACTTGTCGTTAATCGGTGTGACCCGTGCCTTTAACGATCCACCTTGGCAGCCAGTTCAGGCAGTGACTGACCTCTCTCTTTCTGGATGCCTAAGTCCTCCACACCTGCACTGGTGTACCAGAAACTTTTGCTGAACACCTTTCCCTCTATCCCGATTTCGTGCCTATCTTCACCGATGGTTCGAAATCCGGTGATTTTGTGGGCTCCGCCTTAATTTGTGCGGATGAGACTTATGCTGAGAGGATTCCGCCGGTTGCGACAGTCTTTACAGCAGAGATGCATGCGGTGCACCTCGCTTTGCGCCACATTCATTCCAAACACCTTCGTCGCACTATGATTTGTATTGATTCTCAATCCGTTATTAAACCCTTATTCTCCCCGGAGAATAGTGACTCACCAATCACCAGAGATGTCCGTCGTCTCCTGGGAACTTCGGCGGGTGCTGGGTACCTGGTCCGATTCTGTTGGATCCCCGACCATGTTGGGATTCGGGGTAACGAGCTTGTCGACACCGCAGCCAGATCTGTTCCATCCTTGGCAATCACCCGACTGCCACTATTTTTTCGAGATTTTCACCCGTGCTTCCGCAAATTTATCATGGAGGAGTGGCAGTCCCTGTGGACTCAACAGGGCAGCAACAAACTTCTTTCCATCAAACCGCAGATCGGACTATGGCAATCTGGATTGCGGAAGAATCGTCGCGAGAAAGTAGTTCTTGCGCGTCTGCGCATTGGGCATTGTCGTTTCACCCACCGCTTCTTGCTGTGTGGCGACACTGCCCCAATGTGCGAGACGTGTATAACAGCCGTCTCAGTGTCCTTCATGTCTTGTGTACTTGTGTCCGCTTTCGTGATAACCGTTTTCAATATTTCCGAGCTTATTCATTGGAAGACAATTCAGCTTCCCTTCAAAGAATCTTAGGTGACTGTTGTGATAAGTTCGCAGTTTTTTCATTTTTCAGGCAAACTGACTTTCTTAAACTAATCTAAATTACCAAGCTTTTATCGTTCTTGTTTTTCAGTTGTCCTACTCCGCCGTGCTACTTATCACTCTTCCTAGCTTTTAACTTGTTTTCTTTAATTGCTTCGTGATTGGCGCTCTTTGGCCAGACCTGGCCCTTGCGCCATTAAAATACACCAACCAACCAACCATTTCTCGGTTGTACCAAGCATGCATCCCTCCTTGATTTTAAGCACGTCTTTTGTAAAAAAAAGATCGTGCTTATGTTACCGGTTTGTCCGTCCGTCCGTCGGTACCCACGATATCTCTGCAACTATTAGTCCGATTTGAAAAATTGTTTTTGCATTGGGAAGCTTGAAATATACGAATGATGATCTTTCATTTCGTTTTTTTTACGATGTACGATTTCGCAGCTAGAGGGCATAAATGCAGATGATGTCGAATTCAAAAACATGTTTTATTCCACATATTTGCTTCTAAACATCCGATTGAAAAAGCTCTTCGATCTTTCGATTCTTTTACGTCGAAGAGTATTTTAGATATAGTTACGTTTTCAAATTAGGCATAGATTTTCCGTTAGGGGGCGTAAAAGAAAATTAATTCTTTTCCGATAACTCTTCTTCTAAAACTTCGATTTGAAAAAAAAAAAATTCTTCAGCGGATACACCTCCTTATGGAAAAATCTTTTGCATATAATTTCAAATTTTTGGTAAATAATACTTTGGCCAACAGGGGATGTTAATTTTTGCTCCTGATGAATTTGCCATAAAATCTGAGCTTTCTAAAATATCGATTGAAAAAATTCTTTCATGGACTGATGCCACTCACATTGATAAACCTTTTCGGAATATTTTCTTTATAAAATAAAATAGTCCACATTTTATCCGCCAGGGGTCGTAGATGTATATCTTATTTTTGTCAATATCTCTACTTCTAGGAGTCCGATTTGAAATATTCCTTCTTTGTTGGATAATGTTTCCAGTGTGATATAATTTCAAAATTTTCAAGTAATTCATAGACTTTCCGCTAGGGGGCGTAAGGGTAAATCGCTTTCCCCCTCTGTATCTCTGCATCTAAATGTCCGATTTGAAAAATTATTTCTGTACCGAATACAGCTCCTGGTGGGAAACCGTTTGCACATAATTTCTAATTTTTGTAAAAAAATAGTTTGGCGACCAGGGGGCGTAAATTTTAATTTCCGCTTCTGAGGTATTTGCAGCAAAATATGAGCTTCTAAAATTTCGAATGAAAAAAAAGTCGTTTGTTGACCGATACTATTCATGTCGACAAACCTTTTAGGAACATTTTATTCTTGAAATAATTCATGGTTTCTACGACAGGCGGGCGTAGATGTATATCTTATTTTTGTCAATATCTCTACTTCTAGGAGTCCGATATGAAAAATTCCTTCTTTGTTGGATAGTGTTTCCGATGCGAAATGTTTTTCCTATAAATCCAAAATTTTCAAGTAAATCATAGACTTTCCGCTAGAGGGCACAAAGGTAAATGGCGTTTTCTGCATTTTTCTGCTTCTAAAACTCCGATTTGAAAAATTCTTCCTGTATCGCATACAAGACCTGATGGAAAATATTTTTCACATAATTTCTACTGTTTGGTAAAGAATGGTTTGGCCATCAGGGGAATAAGTGTTAATTTCTGCTTCTGATGTATTTGTAGAAAAATCTGGGATCCTGAAAACTCGACTAAATTTAGTTTTTTCTTGGACCGATACCGCTCATATGGAAAAACCTTTTGAGAATACTTTCTTCCTAAAATAATGAATGGTTTTCCCACCAGGGGACGTAAAGTCACATCTTATTTTTGTTGATATCTCTGTTTCTAAAAGTCCGATTTGAAAAATTCTTTCTGTGTTGGAGAGCGTTTCCGGTGCGAAATGTTTCTCATATAAATTCATGTTTTTCTTAACGCACAAGTCTGCAACCAGAGGGCGTAAGCTCACGATTCCGTTTACAGCAACATCTGAGGGATTAAAAACCCGATTGAAAAACTTCTTTCTTCCGTTAGATGCTATTGTGTTCCATACCGGTTCCATTGACTTTGAATAGCTTTGATAAATTTTATTTGCATCAGAACGGATTCAAAAGACGTGCTTATTACACCCGATAATTCGGTGTAATCTTTCTTGTTTAAGTTGTCCGCAGCCTCCACCTCTGTCTTTCGCAGTTAAGGTCCAAGTCTGTGATCTATAAATAAATACTGGAAAGATGCGCTGATGAAGCACTTTCCTTTCAAAGCACAATAGCAAATTGCTTTCGAAAATTTCTGTTTTTTTTCCAAATGCCCTCCAGCCAAGTTTAATATGCCAATTAATTCTTTTTCGATGAAGCTCTTTTTAGCACGTCTTTTGTAAAAAGAAAGTCGTGCTTATGTTACATGTTACCGGTTTATCTGTCCGTCCGTCTGTACCCACGCTACCTCTGCAACTATTAGTCTGATTTGAAAAATTCTTTTCGCATTGGAAAACTAGAAATATTCGAATGATGATCCTTGCCGCCCCGGTGGCGCAGTGGTCTAAGGCGCTGGCCTCTGATCATTCGTCCGTAAGGGGTCCGGGTTCGAATCCCGGTTAGGCATGGATGTTGCGTTTGTCTTACGGTACTGGCTCTCTCCTTCCCTGGAACCAGTGACCCTAAATTAGGGACGGGTGACTGCTTATAGCCCATTGAGTTGCTCACGGTGTCGTTAAACCTCCAATCAAAAAAAAAAAAAAAAAAAAGATCCTTTATTTCGTTTATTTTTACGATGTACAATTTCGCCGCTAGAGGGCGTAAATTCAGATTATGTCGAATTCGACAATGCGTTTTATTCCACATATTTGCTTTTAAATATCCGATTGAAAAAATTCTTTTATCTTTCGATTCCATTTTATGTTGAAGAGTATTTTAGATATAGTTACTTTTTCAAATTACGCATAGATATTCCGCTAGTGGATGTAAAAGTAAATTACATTTTCCCCGATAACTCTTCTTCTAAAACTCCGATTTTAAAATTTTTTTCTTCAACTGATACACCTCCTTTAGGAAAATCTTTTGCATATAATTTCAAATTTTTTGTAAATAATACTTTGGTCACCAGGCGGCGTAAACGTTAATTTTTGCTTCTGATGTATTTGCCATGAAATCTGAGCTTTTAAAATATCAATCGTAAAAAATTCTTTCGTGGACTGATGCCACTCACATCGATAAACCTTTTCGGAATATTTTCTTCTTAAAATAGTCCACATTTTCTCCGCCAGGGAATGTAGATGTATATCATATTTTTGTCAATATCTCTACTTCTAGGGGTCCGATTTGAAATATTCCTTCTTTGTTGGATAGTGTTTCCAGTGTGATATAATTTCAAAATTTTCAAGTTATTCATAGACTTTCCGCTAGGGGGCGTAAGGGTAAATTGCTTTCCCCTCTGTATCTCTGCATCTAAATGTCCGATTTGAAAAATTATTTCTGCACCGAATACAGCTCCTGGAGGGAAACCGTTTGCATATAATTTCTAATTTTTGTAAAAAAATAGTTTGGCCACCAGGGGCGTAAATCTTAATTTCCGCTTCTGACGTATTTGCAGCAAAATATGAGCTTTTGAAATCTCGATTGAAAAAAAGTCGTTTGTTGACCGATACTACTCATGTCGACAAACCTTTTAGACACATTTTCTTCTTAAAATAATAAATGGTTTCTACCCCAGGGGGCGTAGATGTACATCTTATTTTTGTCAATATCTCTGCTTCTAGGAGTCCGATTTGAAAAATTCCTTCTTTGTTGGATAGTGTTTCCAGTGTGACATGTGTTTCATATAATTTCAAAATTTTCAAGTCATTCGTAAACTTTCCGCTAGGGAGCGTAAAGGTAAATTTCTCCCCCCCCTGTATCTCTGCTTCTAAATCTCCGATTTGAAAAATTCTTTCTGCACCGGATACAGCTTCGGATGGGAAATCCTTTGTGCATAATTTCTAATTTTTGTAAAAAATGGTTTGGCCTCAAGGGGGCGTTAGTCTTAATTTCCGCTTATGACGTATTTGCAGCAAAATTTGAGCTTCTAAAATCTCGAATGAAAAAAAGTCGTTTGTTGACCGATACTACTGATGTCGACAAACCTTTTAGGAACATTTTCTTCTTGAAATAATGAATGATTTCTACGCCAGAGGGCGTAGATGTATATCTTATTTTTGTCAAGATTTCTACTTCTAGAAGTCCGATTTGAAAAATTCCTTCTTTGTTGGATAGTGTTTCCGATGCGAAATGTGTTTCCTATAAATTCAAAATTTTCAAGTAAATCATAGACTTTCCGCTAGGGGGCACAAAGGTAAACTGCGTTTTTTGCGTTATTTCTGCTCCTAAAACTCCGATTTGTCGCATATAAGACTTGATGTAAAAATATTTTTCACATAATTTCTAATGTTTGGTAAAGAATGGTTTTACCACTAGGGGGCATAAGTGTAAATTTCTGCTTCTGATGTATTTGTAGCAAAATCTGGGATCCTGAAAACTCGACTAAATTTTCTTGTCTTGGACCGATACTGCTCATATGGAAAAACCTTTTGAGAATGCTTTCTTCCTAAAATAATGCATGGTTTTCCCAGCAGGGGACGTAAAGTCACATCTTATTCTTGTCGATATCTCTGTTTCTAAGAGTCCGATTTGAAAAATTCTTTCTGTGTTGGAGAGCTTTTCCGATGCGAAATGTTTCTCATATAAATTCATGTTTTTCTTAACGCACAAGTCTGCAACCAGAGGACGTAAGCTCACGATTCCGTTTACAGTAATATGTGAGGGATTAAAAACCCGATTGAAAAACTTCTTTCTTCCGTCAGATACTATTGTTTTCCATACCGGTTCCATTGACTTTGAATAGCTTTGATAAATTTAATTTGCGTCAGAACGGATTCAAAAGACGTGCTTATTACATCCGAAAATTCGGTGTCATTTTTCTTCTTTTTTTTTGTTTTTTTGATTGGGGGTTTAACGACCACCGTGAGCAACTCAGTGGGCTATAAGGAGTCGCCCGTCACTAATTTAGCGTCACTGGTTCCAGGGAAAGAAGAGGGCCAGTGCCGTAAGACAAACACAACATCCATGCTTCACCGGGATCCGAACCCGGACCCATCTCGGACGAATGATCAGAAGCCACTGCTCAGACCACTTCGCCACCGGGGCGGCATGCAGCTCTTGCTTGACATCTGTTGCCCATGATCACCTATTATATACATGGTTGTAAAAATACTATTAGCCAATATTCACCAAAAGTTATTGTGATGTTAATGAATGTTTTACACGAATTGTAATCGAAATCGTCAGGAAATGGGAACACTTTTCTTTATTAAGATGTCGGTATTTTAATGTCGATGGATCGTCATTTTCAATCACACCTTTATTTTTTTGAATAAGGAAGTTACATTACTTTCTTTTGCAGACCGGAATCATGGAGTTTGATACGGATGCATCGGTTGAACTTAATTATTTTAACTACGTCTGAGAACGTAGTTTTGGGGGATGGGGATATCTTTGTTGCTAATGATAATATTTCTTGATTTTTAACATTGCCAATTTTTATTCCGAATCTCCTCTAATATACCAATGCCCATTCCAAACTGAAAAATTACGGAACATCACGAGTATTAGAAATTTTATTTGCGTTCAAAGGAACCCATGGCGTTCCTTGTCTGATTTGAAGGAAATTTCGACTTCCTACCACACCCTTAAGTTTCCGAAATTTTAGCATTTAATTTGTTTTTATACAGATTTTACGCAGAATGTAGCGTGTTAGGGTTTGAAGTTAGAGTGAGCAAGTGGGGAAAAAAGGAAATCTAAGCACAAGCATAAATAATTTTAACGACTCTAATGGTTAAAATACTGAGAAATGCGTGGGACAAACCAAAAAAGCTGAAACGTCAGCCGAGTGTTGTAGGCACCTGATTCTGTGTAATTGGCCAAGTTGGACAAGAGTTCGTGTCCGGGAAGAGGAAATGGATGGAGTGTTTGTCTTATGGCTCCGGAGTTTAGCCCTTTTTCTGAAATCAATAGTCCAAAATTAGGGACTGCGACTCCTATAAACTCAGTTAATTGCTCCGCATGAAGGATTCAAAGTGCACGTATTTATAGGAAACAAAAACAACAACAACATAATATGAGAAGTAAGTTTCATTCAGGGCTGTAAAAATGTGGCGTAGTCATCCAAACGAGTTATTTTAGGTACGGGATTACGTTATTCAATTTAATATAATTTCAGTTTTTCACATGGCCTGTGATATTTCACAAAACACTAATATTTCATACTGATACTACATAATCAAAATACTGTAGGCTAAATCTTAATAAGGCTGATAAACAGGATTGTCACTTGCTATTTATCTGTTTAGATTAATTTCCTCTCCTTTGTGTGAGTGAGTGTGCGTGTGTATAAGTTTCGAATTTTAATCTTGTTTTTTAACGATACTTTCTAGACAAATCTCAAGTCTGAACGTCTAAGACCCTTAAAACATAAACATAAAAAAATAAACCAAACTTAACTAAATCAAATGGCACCGCGCGTGTGTGTAGTTTAGCTGTCTCATGTGCATCGGAAGCTTTGTGGGGAATGTACTGTCGTTGGTGTCGTTCATAATCTCTGATTTACAGAGCAAACTGTTAAAGAAAGGGAACATGGCTAATACTCTACTGGTGAACAATCGACATCAAAATTATATCACAACCATTATGGAATCACGGACCAGCACAGCGATCACGCATTAAGATGATGGATAGTTTATCTGATTCAGTTATATTCATACTGTACTTGTTTATAAAAGCACTGTAACTGAAGAAAGATCAAAGCAAGTCTTTCAGTAAGAAATTTATTTTCATTTGAAACTATGTACATGATCCTATTAATAAATAAATTTGACAGTAACATAATGAGTATAAATAAGATTTATAAATATTGAACACATTTTAATACATCGATTAACAATCGTAGGAAGAATAAAACCAACAGTTTTTCCAATCCAGATGATGTAATCATCAAAAATTTAAAACGCTAAATGTGAACTGGGTAATATTCCGTTCAGAAATATTTTCTACTCTTTCTGAAAAAAATATTATTTTATGTAAAGCTGAAGTATTTGCCACATGAAGCACCCATTGTGAACTGAAGTAAGAATTCAAAATGAGTCGATAACACAGGAATTATAAGATACCACTACATAACGTGATTGTTAAATTTTTACTAAATTACATAACTCCATGGCTTTTAAAACTGTTAGACTTTGTTGCATTCTCAGGGTGGTATTTTTCGTTGTAATGCATTTTTACGAAGGAAATTTAATGAGAATATTTAACTTTGAAATTGAGGATTATAAATATTAATATATTGGAAATGAAGGATGCAACTAAAACGCACAAACAAATAATATATTACAGTTTCTGATTTGGCCATATGAACAAAATCCTCCGGATAAGGCTTTTCACCTTTCGTTAACAGATAGCTCGCCCATGGCTCTCGCATATGCCCTGCTACACTTGAAAAAAAGAAGAAAGCCTCAGGGTCTGCCTGGCAATTAAGAAATTGCATGTTCTGCTGGAAGGGTTGTGAACCAAGAAATTTGTATGAAAAGGTAGAAGTGTTCAAAAAGTTTTGTAACCATCGCCAGCGTCATATTTATGTGAAATTTCACTCATAGGTTGAGTAGACAGGCTGGAAAAATTATTCGTTTAGTTTCTAATGATATCTTGATATATTAATATTTCTTTTGGAATGAAGGAAAACTTAATCATTTTCAATGTTATATTTTTATTTATTCATTACTTGTCACTTACTACTTCAGTCTGATGATTTATTCATAATCTCAGTCTTACCTTTTTGTGCTTAGGAAACATATTTGAAAGGCTGCTCATTGGATTGCTATTTGGATTCACCTAAGTGTGCAGAAAGCAGCTGTTCGAGTATTGTAAACATACTTTACCATTTGGTTGTAATCTATCACGTGGAGATTTTCTTCCTCAACTAAGGACACGGTGTCTGTGTTTGGTGACAATACGGCACCAGGGGTATAAAACCCCGTTTGTAAACTAAATTTTTATCCAGCTAAGCAAGTAATTAATATTATATTTGAAATATATATATAAAATGAGTTTTCAAATCCTTGACCCATGTCCCTTAGTAAATGTTTTGGAAAGAGCTGTTAAAAAGTAAAAAGATATGTCACAACCTTCACTAAAACAGATCATTTCCAATGTTAAATATTTCTATAATCTGAAGTTTGACTCAGTTATGCTACATGGAGAGTTTTCTGCAGATAATTGGAAAAAGGAAGAACATTCACTTCCTTCCTAAACCTACTAGAATGAGTGCGGTGTGTATTATCGACGGCGTAATGATGCAGTTCCGTCTTGCTGCGTAATAATGGAGGTTTGGTGAATGATTTTTGCTATAGCTCGACATTTGTGAAAAGCGTTGTTTTTTTAAATGTAAGGGAACTAAAATTAAAAAAAGTACTTTTGCCACATACAGACGTTCAGTTTACTTCTATTCTTTAAGCATTTATATATTATTTTCTTCGGCTTACTGACTCAGTGAATTGTCAACAGATTTCACTCTGCATTTGAAAGATAAGAATTTTCTGCATGTGCCGTAATGAAGTTAATTTATATATAAATTGATTTGTTTGAATACTTTACCTAGAACTTTTTACAAACAGTAAGATGATTTTATCACAAGTTTCCTCAGAAACTCAAATATATCAGTTTAAAATTTGCCTTCTTACGTAATGATTTTTTCAAGAAAAATAATGAAACTTTATAGATTAAAAAAAAGACGGAGGGTTCTCATTTTATGAAAGCTTCGAAAGTATTAGTTTATGAATATTACGTCAGTTTTCACCACGGTACTTAGTTCCTTCCGATTATGTTAATGCATACAGCTAACTAAAGATGGACAGAAAAAATTTCATACAAAAATTTTGTTAAACATTTAATTTTGATATTCCCTAATATTTGCAAGAGGTCCAATGAAAGTTTGCAATATTGGAATACAATTATATAAAATTTCATTAAACAGAATATCAGTTTCTAACCTAAAATGTTGAGAGACCTTTTGCAACATTTAGAGAAGCATTGAAAATAAAGGTTTCGGGTGGATTTTTCCAAGCATATCACACGATTCGTATGCTTCATTTGCGAATTCGTGATTTCTACCTGATCATTTTCATTCACTGATTCTTAACTTACCCGTTCAAATTCCTGGCATGATGCTAGACACAGGATCAGTTAACATTTCCGATTTGTTTCCACATTTCATGTGAGAGATTGTGCACTGCCTTTCTACTTTCTCCACACACCTACCATATACCGAGTTTTGATATTTACTTTCTACTACAGAACGGTGATGGTCATTTATGTATTGTTAGCGCGCTGATTATCTTCATTTTCTAATTTATTCATTAATACATTCGATTTATGTCTATACTTATTTAGGCTTATTAATTCTGCCAGTATCTTTTTATGAATACTGCAACTTTTGATATTAGTGCTGTTGAAAATACTTGCTGGGGTCCCAGCAATGCTGCCTTTAGAGTTCAAGAAAATGAAATTTGCATCTTATAAAGAATTATCGATAGAGGGGTTTAGCACCCACGGGACCAAAGTAAAAGTTACTGCCCAATTCCGTACCGAAAACGACCTTTCCACCTGCACTCAGTACATTCATTATTTTTGGCATTGCTGCTATAATGCTGCCAAAACTTGGTCTTGATCCAATCTGTATACCTGCTGGCGCACCATAAGGTCCATCCCTGTTGACTGTCACAACCTGCTGAGCGGAATACTGGTTGGGTTCGGTTGATCCAGCAATTCTTCCTGCTGTCAGAGCCGCTTGTGATGCTACTGACTGCTGTTGCTGACTGTTCGTTTGGTATTGCTGGACTGGCTGCTGCTGCTGCTGCTGCTGGTAGATCTGCTGTTGCTGCTGAGCTCTCTGTTGCTGGTACGATTGGAAAGCTTGTTGCTGCTCGTTTTGCTGAACAGTTTGTCGTTGTCCAACAGAATTTGCATTGTTAGTATTTACCAGAGACTGAGTGTATTGCTGCACTGGCTGTTGCTGGTTGTTACCGTTGCGTAGAAAGTAGTGGAGCAAAGAGAAACCGTCATTATCTTGACGCCTTTCAAAACTCTCGGTACCAATATCATCCGGGTCGACCAGAACTACTTCATCAAAAGCCTAATAAAAATAAAAATAAATTGTAAGCACTGACAGAGCATAGCGTAGCAGACAGTACAATGTCTGACTTCGAGAAATAAACAGAAAATATATTAATAATGCAGTAATGGCAATGCACACAACCTACTCGATACTATCTGGGATACTTGGTGAAACTATGTCATCAAAAAACACAGCCGTATGCTGCTACAGAAAAATGTCAAATGGTACTAATAAGAAATTCCAAGATTTACGACAGTATGAAATTTACTAATATGAAGATTTACTATTACAAAAAATAATAAAGAATTTCAAGATTTACGACAAAGTTCATGACACTGAAATATTGGTAGTAATTTTTTCTGAGGCTTAACTAATTGACCCATCTTTACATTTAAAATAATTCTGAGGATACTTAACAGATAACATGCCACAAATTGAGTTTACCTCCGCATTGTAGTAGATTTTAGGGACATATCTCAGTGGTTTTCATTTTTTTGCAGTATCAGTTAATATAGATGTATTAGAATATACGAAAAATCGAAATTTTTGCTTTGGCTCTAAGTATCTGTCATTGTCCAATTTGAACAAAGAAAGACTTCCAGTGTGGATAGGCTGCCCCGGTGGCGCAGTGGTCTATGACGATTCGTCCGAGATGGGTCCGGGTTCGAATCCCGGTGAGGCATGGATATTGTGTTTGTCTTACGGTACTGGCTCTCTCCCTTCCCTGGAACCAGTGACACTAAATTAGGGATTGGTGACTGCTTATAGCCCATTGAGTTGCTCACAGTAGTCGTTAAACAATGAACCAAAAAAAAAAAAAAAAATACGGGCAGCATAACTTAACTGTTTTTGAAACATGGGGAAGTGGCAATACTTTCACGCCATGTATTTTTATTTGTTCTTCATATGCAATTACCATTATGATAGAGTTATATTTCATAACCTTCCAGAAAAATGCGCTACAAAGCTGAGAGCAGAACGGTTTTGTAAATTTCTTAATTTACAAACATCCTTCATAGCTGCCTAATAACAATCATAATTGGTAAAGATCTGTCATAGCTGCCTAATAACAATCATAATTCGTACAGCTCTGTCATAGCTGCCCAATAACAATCATAATTTACGCACATCGTTTTATTTCGGGTGAACACGGGTAGAAGCGTGTTTGCTTTCCCAGCTGGGGTTTTTTTTTACTCTGAACTGATTGTCATTCTAAATGCCTTCGTGTACTCACAGTCTAACACTGAACTAATTCATTGGGACAGTCACTTCGTCTGGTGACTTTACAGATCGGCTTGCCTTTCTGCACAAAAACAAAAAACTTTGTTCTTCGCCTACTCGTTTGTCCAAAATAATTCCCACAACTGGGAAAACAGCAGTTAACATTTCTTTTGCTTGGACTTTCAAATGAAATTGATGTTTCATTAAAGCGTTAACCGAGAGCATCTTTTTATCAATAACAAAAAGATATTCAATTGTCATTTTTAATGAATAAATGGCTGTCTTAGGCAGATGGCCAACTTAAAATTTTGCGAAAAACAATGATCATTCGGAAATGATTTGTTTCAAGGTCTAAGCAGATACTGTTATAAGTTTTGAAGACAATGCTTTATTTTACAGAAATACAGAGTGTACAAAATATTTTTTAATTTGCGACCGCTGAAAATATCCAAATAAAATATCCAGAAATAATAAAGTGTATCATACGATTTCAGTTGGCGCGATATCTTTGAAAAGTGCTATCTTTCCACCTGATTCGAAGGGCAGAAAATCAACAAATGCTACCTGAAGTAATGAGGTATCGGAAAGTGTAAAATGCTGCAATTACTCGGTAGCTTATGTACAAGATGTCTATTACGTAAAAGTTTCGTGTTCACCTCCGCCGTAAAATCGGATTTAACAGATTCTTGTAGTACAGAAACATTAGTAAGATATCATAAAATCCGTAAAAGAATATCTTCAAGACGCGCGGACTAAATTCCATCTCAAATAAGTAGAAGTGAGCTAGAAAGTAATTTAAAATTGCTCAGTGAGAGAACTGTTATCCAATGAACATCATAAATACATTGAAAACTGATAAACATAATAAATATAAGTAAATTAGAAGGGTCACTGCTATCCTTTGATAGAGATACCAAGGAATTTTATTTGTGACTTTCTTTTGCATTGCTTTATGACTGTTGAGATAAATACTCTGAAAAATGCGTTGCAGAACCTGTTTCTTTGAGCTTTTTAGAGCAGTACTGACTTTTAAGGCTTTGGCGGCTTAACATTTGGAATTCTGTGCCTTTGAGCTTTATGCGCTTTCATGTTATTGGATGTATACAAATATGAAAAAAAAATTAAGCTTTAAATTTGTTTCATTAAATATTAAAACGATGGTTGCAGGTGAACCATGGCATTCATTTACATAACAGGAAAGCTTGTAATTAAAAAATTAAATGAACTTCATGGCACAATTGTAAAAATATATATGGCGAAATTATCATTCTGATGAAATTAGGGGATAGTTATTTTATTACAGCATTCATCAACCCTATCCAATTTATTCAGCCTCCATCTATAATAACATTTTATTGGATAACTATGCATCAAATAAAAGTTGTTCATGAATGTCTATACACAGATTTCCAAAAATGTTTTCCTGATGGAGGGTGGAGAAGGGGTAGGTACTTTCTTCGTGCTTTTGATTCGGGAACTTTATTTTATGAAGGACCTTCTGTACGTGGATCGCATTGAAACTTTATGCAAAGGTATAAGTCGGTTTTGAACAAAAGCCGTGAATCATCCTGGTCACCTTGAGTGGAAAGATTTAGCTTTTTTTTTTTTTTTTTTTTTGATTGGAGGTTTAACGACCACTGTGAGCAACTCAATGGGCTATAAGCAGTCGCCCGTCCCTAATTTAGGGTCACTGGTTCCAGGGAAGAGAGAGATCCAGTGCCTTAAGACAAACACAACATCCATGCCTCACCGAGATTCGAACCCGGACCCCTTTCGGACGAATGATCTGAAGCTATTGCTTAGACCACTACGCCACCGGGGGCGGCTTAGCTTTTTAAAAGACCAGTAAGTCTAGATGTTTAATAAAATTAGGTTTAAATAAAATAAAATAAGCTGGTTCAAATTAAAATACGTGTTGGTCTTTTTTTTAAATAACCCTACATTTTCTTTTCATTCAAAAATCTGCTATGCTAATAAATTCATAGCATGTGTTTTAAAACAAAGTAGGTGCTTTTAATATTAGTTTGACAAATTAATATTACTTTTGCGGCGATAGCTCTAACCATGGAGCTGGTAATTCATGCAATATCAAAATTTCTGATGAATACTATTCACTGAGTCATACATATAAACATATTTTTATGTTTGAAATGATATCTGCTTTTCAGATAGTCGATTTGGAAAAAAATTGTATTTGATAGCTAGAACTGAGGGCATGCTCTCCACGCATTTCTTGCTTTGTATGATTCAGGGCTTTTCCACTGCGTGGCGTGAGCTTATATGTATTTTTCCGAAATGGTATAAATGTATATACAGTATTTACATCTGGTGCTGTCTTCGCTTTTAAAAGAACGATTTCAAATTTACTTCTGATACCGTGTGCTGTTTTATCACTGAGAGCTGTCGCAGGTTATATGGACTTTCAACTATGCCTGGGCTGCTTAAAGCTCACTTGGAAAACTCCTTGTATATTTAATTTCTATTGCCATACACATAATTCTGTATCCATTCTCGAGCTTTACACGTACTGAAAATACCCGTCAGGTCTTTAGATTAAGATTTTTATCCTGACTATAACCCAGCTTCTACCGGGCAAATTGAAAATATTCTTTTATCATTCGCTAACTCTAACTGCAATCATTATTGTTCACACTCTTTTAGATTTTCAGGAGAAATGTGTACTAACGGAGAGCATAATATAACATTTTCATTTGGCACGATATCTCCGTTCTTGGAAGTTCTATGGTTTTAAAAAATATTTCTGTCATTAGGTGTAACGGATTTCCATTTACCGCTCGGTTCTTTGATGTAAAATATTCCTTTTGACTGTTAAAATTTCCATTTCTTGCTAGGAAACCACTGATTGCTCCATTAAAATTTTTGTTTGAAATATATTAATCGTGTACGGTTATAGCCATCAGTCAAGATACTTCCTCATTGCGTGCAAAAATTCCGCGATATCATTCTTGTTAATACACAGAGTATTGCTGAAAATCCCGGAAAAAATCATTTAATTATTTTGTACAGTGCATTAGGTATATCTAATGTAACCACGTTGTTCCGTTGAATGAAAACACCTTACAGATGGGAGGGTGTCTTCCGGTTGGGAATGGCAGAGTCACCCTAAAATTTCAAATGCGAAGGGGGTGTCAAGTGGTACATCTTTAAAGTGACTTCTTAATCTAACTTAACCGCTATTTAAAACATTTTTTCGTGTTAGTAACTGAAACGTTTGGGTCCAAAATGTTAGCCGCTACAGTGGCGCAGTGTTGCCTAAGCACTGGCTTATGATAATTCATCCTCGTGGGTCCAGTTTCGAGTCCCGGTAAAGTATAGTTTGTGTTTCTCTCTTACGGCGCCGACTCTTTCTCTTCCCTGGAACCAGTTGCCCAAATTGGGGACGGCCGATTGCTTATAGCCCATTGAGTTGCTCACGGTGGACGTCAAGCCTTCAAACAAAAGAAAAAAATGTAATTATCGGAGTGATCTGCCATTAAGTCAAAAAGTACGCACAAAATGCAGTGCAGCTAAATTCACAATGTTGGATGTTCTGAAGCTTTTCGTCAAACACTTGCCTTCTGTTTTCGCTTTTCTGAAGCTGGAGTGGTCGGAATGTATGCAAAACAGCCGGGTATTTGCATAGCAGATCAGAATATAGACAGGAAATGGGCTTCAATAAAAACAGTAAACAGCTAAATAGATCGTTTCTAACGGCGCGAAGTTAGTGTGTTCTCAAAGTTGATTGGGAGCTGGTGTTCCCACGATCCGGACAGAGCTTGTACTTGCTGACTTTGTACCTCTTGCTCATCAGCTGATAAAGATCTCGCGCGCCAAAATTCTTAATAAGCAAATGAACATGATAGACCGTTTAATGATAACATGATACAATGCAGAGACCGAAATCGCCTTCTTTGGCTGAGAAGATCATAAACGAATCAGGGAGTGTTGAAGTGAGCGCAACACTCCCTGATTCGTTTTTCAACACTCCCTGATTCGTTTTCGAGTTGTACAGCAAAAGCAAAAATAAATGTGGGCACCAATACTAGAGAAAGAAATTTCGAATAGCTTCAATGTGAACCCTTAAATTCTTTTGTTAATATGACCCTTGACATTATTTTCTTTTCCGTGGTTTTGAATCTGAAAATTTTTTAAATGATTGCTGTTTCGTAAGGAAGTGTTCTTTACAAGTACATTTTAACTGCGCAGACTTTTTGAATTTCTCTTAAATATTTTTTACTATTACTGAAGAAACCTTTAGTCATAACATTTTTAGGAATCAATGTTTGAAAAGAACGTGCCGCCCCGATGGCGCAGTGGTCTAAGCGATGGCCTCTGATCATTCGTCCGAAAGGGGTCCGGGTTCGAGTCACGGTGAGGCATGGATGTTGTGTTTGTCTTACGGCACTGGCTCTCTCCCTTCCCTGGAACTAGTGACCCTAAATTAGGGACGGGCGACTGCTTATAGCCCATTGAGTTGCTCACGCTGGTCGTTAAACCTCCAATCAAAAAAAAAAAAAAAAAAGAACGTCTGACATAGAGTTTCCCCCAGAAAGAGATTATTCCAATAATGTTCCGCTTTGCATTTTTCCCTTTTTTTTTTTTTTTGTTTGATTCGAGGTTTAACAACCACCGTGAGCACCTCAGTGGGCTATAAGCAGTCGTCCATCCCTAAATTAGGGCTACTGGTATCAGGGAAGGAAGAGAGCCAGCGCCGTAAGACGAACACAACATCCATGCCTCACGGGATTCGAACCCGGAACCATCTCGGACGAATGATCAGAAGCCATCGCTCAGGCCACTGCGCCACCATAGCGGCTCTTTCCTTTTGAAAATTCAAAGTTGCGCTACCCACCTTCTCCGAAGGGCACGTTGTTGTTGAATTTTCATATATGCAGGATGTTTCTCATTTTCAGTTGCAAAAGAATGAGACTATCCTTAATATCAACACATGCGAGCACACACACGATAATAACAAAAATATTAATGAATAAATAAATAAGAAAATAATTAGAATGCTCTAAAATCTCTTTTTCTTGATTTCTAAACCATATGTACATAGAATATCTAAATAATTGCGCAGTGATTTATGCTAAAATGTTCACAAAATTTACTATTGCTAACGGAACGAGTTTAAGATTTCCATTTTGTGTTCCCCTCAAAAGACGTATTTTATTACCTGAACTTTCTAGTTATCGTAATGAACACGAAATAAATCAAAGCATATACAGCAGCTCCAGTGGCACAGTGGTCTAAGCGTTGGCTTCTGACTATTCATTAAAGTGGACGGGGGTTCGAGTCCCGGATTCTAATCCGGGACTCGCATTACCTATGAATACTTAATGAATAATGGCCCCAAATAAGGGACAAACGCCTGCCTATAGCCCTTAGAGTTGCTCACAGTGGCTATTAAACTCCCCTCCCCCCAAAAAAGCCCAAACCCTTGAACAATGTTTACAAAACTTGAAGAAATGAAATATGAATGTTTTAATTCACTTGTTTGATGTAACGGCTGCTTTTAGGTTTTGTTTTTTGCTAAAGTAAATTTTTTCTCTTTTTGTTTTTGAACTAGGAAAATTATTTTAACGAAGCACACTTTAAGTCATAGTTTTCATGCAAACAATGTGCTTATAAAATGAGCAGGAAACGTGCCCGTGTCACAGTAAGCCTAACAATTTGTCTCTGATGCCATTTGAATCAATCTAAATTGGAACTCACATAAGTTTCATAGATATGCTGCTAAGTGAGTTTTATGATGTGCAAACACGCGCAACATAAAAAAAAATAAAGCCATCAAAATGTGACGCCAATTTTGACTGCGCTGTTTATTGTACGTAGTTTTATGGCTTTGATGGACATCTAATTCTAAAAGAATATATCTTTAATCCTTAATTCAAGTCCACTGATTCTAAGAGAAAAAACCTGCAACATAAGAACCAAGGACAATCATAACACTAGTGTTCAATAAAATATTCGAACCTTCGCGTAGAAATGAGAAGCCGGAATCCCGACATGTACGACACTCGCTTTCGGAACAAACAGATCTTAAGATGTGTTTACAATTTGTCAAGGAGCAGATGAATTCAGAAAGTTTAAGGTTTTGGACCAATTTACACGCGGATGCGCATTAAAAAGATGTCAATAAAATTGTTTTGTTCTAATATATTTTTACGTTTAGCGGGAGATTGTGAAGTCATATAAAAAATTATAGTGCACGAGGTAGAAGTTGCATGAGAGCAGTCGCTGCTAACGTGAACTTCATTCTCCCACGTAAGTCATTGAACCAAACTCTCTCGACTTTCAGTGCGTGTGGAAACAACTTTGACTTACGTCTTGTTTTAGGACTTCGTCAAACTCAGGAGAGCGTCTAAGTTTGAACAAAGAACAAACATGAACTTTTGCTTTAAACTTTGTCTTTCTGCTAAAGACACTCATAGAGATGATGCAGTGAACCAGAAAATAGTATTCAGATGGTTTCAAAGGATCTGCGTTAGGAACTTGCCACTTGAAGAATGGTGTAGTCATAAGTCAAATGCACTGAATAATGATGAGAACAATGAAATCCGCACTTTTATCCATTCCAACCCTCGTTGGACAACGAGGGAACTTGAAGAAGACATAGGATTTTCATTAGGTGGCCCTCAACCGATTCTGACTGAAGTTTTGAAAATGAAACGTGCCAGTGCCAAATGTATTTCACTCCTGCACACCGGTGAGGGAAAAGGGAGTTCTTGTATACATTTTCTTCAGAGTTATTTAAGCGTTGTGTTGCATATTCATTGTTTTTGTCCACGGTGATAACTGGAGACGAGTCATGGAAGTATACATTTGACCCTGAACCGAAGGCACATAGAGCCTAGTGGGAAACAACTACCGCACACTGACCAAAGGTAATGCGATGGTTGAGATCAGAGGTAAAGGTCAAGCTTCTGGCCTTCGACTAGGAAGGTTTTGTTCACATATAATTTCTACCAAAAGCTTTTACTGTTAACATCTGAAAGAAGAAGTGAAACGAAAAAGATCGCAGAAATGGAAAAACGAATGGCTCTTCTACCACGAGAATGAGTCATACCACGCAACACTGTCCATCTGTAAATTTCTGGAGAACATAACCATTCCACTGCTCCCGCACTCACCTTACTCGGTCGACTCTGCACCATGCGGCCACAGATTATTCCCGAAATTGAAATCTGTGACGAAAGGAAAACGATTTGACTTCATCGTGCACATCAAACCTAAAATTTAAAAGATTCTGGCATTACCAAAGAAATATTTTTTTTCAGCAGTGCTTTGAATAATAAAACAAGCAAGATGACACCGATTTTTCGGGTGTAAAAGCACGTCTTTTGAATCCGTTCTGAAGCAAATTAAATTTATCAAAGCTATTCAAAGTCAATGGAACCGGTATGGAAAACAATAGTATCTGACGGAAGAAAGAAGTTTTTCAATCGGGTCTTTAATGCCTCAGATATTGGTATAAACGGAATCTTGAGCTTACGAACTCTTAGAAACAGAGTTATCGAAAAAAATAAGATGTGACTTTACGTCTTCTGGTGGGAAAACCATGCATTATTTTAGGAAGAAAGTATTCTCAAAAGGTTTATCCACATGAGCGGTATCGGTCCAAGAAAAAAAAAAATTAGTCGAGTTTTCAGGAGCCCAGATTTTCCTACAATTACATCAGAAGCAGAAATTAACACTTATGACCCCTGGCGGCCAAACCATTCTTTACAAAACATTAGAAATTATGTGAAAAATATTTTCCATCAGGTCTTGTATGCGATACAGGAAGAAGTTTTCAAATCGGAGTTTTAGGAGAAGAAAACGCAATTTACCTTTATGCGCCCTAGCGGAAAGTCTTAAATGATATACATGAAAATTTTGAATTTATAGGAAACATATTTCGCATCGGAAACACTATCCAACAACGAAGGAATTTTTCAAATTGGACTTTTAGAAGTAGAGATATTCAAAAAAATAAGATATACATCTACGCCCCCTGGCGTAGAAACCATGCATTATTTCAAGAAGAAAGTGTTCCTAAAAGGTTTGTCGACATCAGTAGCATCGGTCAACAAAAGACTTTTTTTTCAATCGAGATTTTAGCTCATATTTTGCTGCAAATACATCAGAAGAGGAAATTAAGGTTTACCCCCCCCCCTAGTGACCAAACCATTTTTTTTACAAAAATTAGAAATTATGTGCAAAGGATTTCCCATCAGGAGCTGTATCCGGTGCAGAAGGAATTTTTCTAAATCGGAGGTTAGAAGCAGAAAATAGTGGGAAACGCAGTTGACCTTTACACTCTATGACCTTTTCACAGTCTATGAATTACTTGAAAATTTTGAATTATTAGGGAAAACATATCACACTAGAAACACTATCCAACAAAGATGGAATTTTTTAAATCGGACTCCTAGAAGTCGAGATATTGACGAAAATAAGATATAGGTCTACGCCCCCTGGCGCAGAAACCATGCACTATTTTAAAAAGAAAATGTTTCTAAAAGGTTTGTCGACACGAGTAGTTCGGTCTACAAACGACGTTTTTTTCAATCGAGAATTTAGAAGCTCATATTTTGCTGCAAAATACATCAGAAGCGGAAATTAAGGTTTACGCCCCCTTAGTGGCCAAACCATTTTTTTTTTTACAAAAATTAGAAATTATTGGCGAACGATTTCCCATCAGAACCTGTATCCGGTGCAGAAAGAATTTTTTAAATCGGAGATTTAGAAGGAGAGATATAGGGCGAAACGTAATTTACCTTTACGCCCCCTAGCGGAAAGTCTATGAAGTACTTGAAAATTTTGAATTATTAGGGAAAACATGTCACACTAGAATCACTATCCAACAAAAAAGGAATTTTTCAAATCGAACCCCTAGAAGTAGAGATATTGACAAAAATAAGATATATATCTACGCCCCCTGGCGTAGAAACCATGCACTATTTTAAGAAGAAAATGTTCCTAAAAGGTTTGTCGACATAAGTAGTATCGGTCTACAAATGATGTTTTTTTTAATCGAGAATTTAGAAGCTCATATTTTGCTGCAAATACATCAGAAGCGGAAATTAAGAGTTACGCCACCTGGTGGCCAAACCATTTTTTTACAAAAATTATGTACAAACGATTTCCCACCAGGAGCTGTATCCGGTGCAGAAAGAATTTTTCAAATCGGAGATTTAGAAGCAGATATATAGGGCGAAACGCAATTTACCTTTACGCCCCCTAGCGGAAAGTCTATGAAGTACTTGAAAATTTTGAATTATTAGGGAAAACATGTCACACTAGAAACACTATTCAACAAAAAGGAATTTTTCAAATCGAACCCCTAGAAGTAGAGATATTGACAAAAATAAGATATATATCTACGCCCCCTGGCGTAGAAACCATGCACTATTTTAAGAAGAAAATGTTCCTAAAAGGTTTGTCGACATAAGTAGTATCGGTCTACAAACGACGTTTTTTTAATCGAGAATTTAGAAGCTCATATTTTGCTGCAAATACATCAGAAGCGGAAATTAAGAGTTACGCCCCTGGTGGCCAAACCATTTTTTTACAAAAATTATGTGCAAACGATTTCCCACCAGGAGCTGTATCCGGTGCAGAATGAATTTTTCAAATCGGAGATTTAGAAGCAGCTATATAGGGCGAAACGCAATTTACCGTTACGCCCCCTAGCAGAGAAATTCTTTGAATTACTTGAAAATTTTGAAATTATATGAAAAACATGTCACACGGAAATCACTATGCAACAAAGAAGGAATTTTTCAAATCGGACTCCTAGAAGTAGAGATATTGACAAAAATAAGATATACAGCTACGCCCCCTGGCGGAGACTGTGGGATATTTTAGGAAGAAAATATTCCGAAAAGGTTTATCGATGTGAGTGACATCAGTCCACGAAAGAATTTTTTCAATCGATATTTTAGAAGCTCAGATTTTATGGCAAATGCAACAGAAGCAAAAATTAACACTTACGCCCGCTGGTGGCCAAAGTATTCTTTACCAAAAATTCGAAATTATATGCAAAAGATTTTCCATTAGGAGATGTATCCGCTGAAAAAAGATTTTGCAAATCGGAGTTTTAGGAGAAGAGTTATCGGAAAAATGTAATTTACTTTTACGCCCCCTAGCGGAAAATCTATGCGTAATTTGAAAATGAAACTATATCTAAAACACTCTTAGATATAAATGGAATCGAAGGATAAAAGATTTTTTTCAATCGGATGTTTAAAAGCAAATATGTGGATTAAAACGTAATTTTGAATTAGACATCATCTGCATTTACGCCCCCTAGCGGCAAAATTGTGCATCGTAAAAATAAAACGAAATGAAGGATCATCATTCACATATTTCAAGCTTCGGAATGCAAAAAGAATTTTTCAAATCGGACTAATAGTTGCAGAGATACCGTGGGTTCAGACGGACGGACAAACCGATAACAGAAGCACGATCTTTTTTTACAAAAGACGTGCTAAAAAAGAGCATTGAAACAAGTGCCTGTATTGATTTATTTTGCAAGTACTTGTAGTTTCTGCTACATGAAGCATTTTACTCCCATATTCACGGGACATCTTGATTACATCATGTATATTATCGCATTCACCAAATATTAGCGTAATATAACTCACTTAAGACTAGCTCTTGATATTATTTCTGATGTTGAAAGTGACCTGTAGGGAAAATATGAGTGGATGTATGCTGTTGTTTAACTATGCGTGCAAACACTTTGAGTAGCATTGTAATAGTAATGTAATGCTCACAAGTGTAGCTTCGATATGTTCTTTAAATTTGGCTCGAGTGTGTGCGATTTCGCTCATAACAGCCCTTTAAATTATCCTCAGAAAAAGAACAAAGACATGAAAAATGCTCAGATCTTTGGAGAACCACAAAGCTTTGTAAATTCAACCAATGTCTATAGGAGGCCACAGTTTCATTAGACGTATGGCAAGTGATACCATCTTGATGAAATGATGAAGCTACTGTAGATCACGTGTGTCCATTTCAATGAGGGGTATAAACTGCTGACACTTTGGAACACTTTACTGTCGGCTATTGCCTCAAATAAAGTGGGGCTCGCTACACACTAAAGAGTGCATTGTTTTTCAAATTTGTATTCACTTAAAACATTAACTATCGTGCTGCCTGTGATTTTTGCAACACTGGAGCTTCTCAACGTTATGCTCCGGATAAGTAGCACAAAATCCTTAATTAAACAATGAGCAATATTAGGCTTTCTAACGGCCAGATGAGAACAGTCATCTTTGGAAGACAACAAAGCTTTGGAAAGTACTCATATAATTGTCTTTATTTTATCTTTAAGGCACATCAGCACTACGCTTCCGAAAACGTCAACAGTATTACACTTCAGCAGTATCAACCATTAAGTCTCTATAACGTGAGGATCTAAGTATCTCAGTTAAAATAAAACTTCACCGAATGTATATATATATAGGCGTATATCCAGTCTTGAGGTTCAGCGTGCAACGTAAGGCTGCATTAAACTCCCCACCTTAACGCTATCTCACCACCTTAACTCCACACATTATATGAATCGTCCATATTTTGTCAAACCATTCCCATGTCATTCAGATCTGACCTAAAACCTGCTGCCAAATAACTTTCAGTGAGTGAGAAAATGTAACCTTCAGGTTGAAACACTTAAAGAGAACGAACTCTAAATTTACATAGGGAAAGAAACTATAAATGAAAGTTAAATTTGAATATCCGTCATAGAAACAAAGCGCACATTCAGCTGTTTCAAATACAAATGTGGATTTTAGCTTTACATCTGTCTGCTCAAACGAAATCATATCCCCGATGACTAAAGAATAATCTTCAAAATGTTTGGCAAAAGCCCCATGCCACTAGCGGTACAGTGACGGTTTTTTACTTTGTCTATTGCCACCTGTTGCTAAATTTTATGAATACACTGCTGATAGAGACATATAAAGCCTTCGTATTCTCGCAATGTCATGCTTGCTTGACATGAACATTTTCGAAGATTTTTCCTTGAACTCTGCTTTAATCATTCAAGCACAATGTTCAGCATTTCTTGAGTTAATACGTGCAGCTGTCCGCTCTGTTTCTCGGCATTTATTCTTCCTGTCATATCAAAATTATTGGTCATCCAGTCGCATGACATCGGATATAAGTGCGTGTGTGCGTGTGCGTGTGTTATTCCTTGGAAGTCATCTCTCATCTTTTTTGTGACTACGATGTACAACCATGAGCATCCTATTCGTTTGGAAACTGGATATTATTATATACCTTCAGAAAAAGTACAAGTAAAAAATCTCACAGGACCGTCAACTGTGATATATGAAACTACCGCCCCGGTGGCGCAGTGGTCTAAACGATGGCCTCTCATCATTCGTCCTTAATGGGTCCGGGTTCAAATCCCGGTGAGGCATGGATGTTGTGTTTGTCTTACGGCACTGGCTCTCTCCCTTCCCTGGAACCAGTGGCTCTAAATTAGGGACGGGAAATTTCTTATAGCCCATTGAGTTGCTCATAGTGGTCGTTAGACCTCCAATAGAAAAAAAAGATTATGGAACTTTTCTGAAATCTCATTATATTTTCAGTTCAAAATATTTAATGTCATAAAAATTTTATAAAGCTGTTTTGTAAAATAGAAGAAAATTTGTGCTTCAAAATGATGTGTGTGTGTGTGTGTGCGCAAGAGAGAGAGAGAGGCAGAGAGTTATGAAACACAGTGTTAAAAATTTCCACTTGTTTTATGGATTTGAATCCAAGATAGTTGAAAATAAAATTAGGGATACTAAACCGATCTATTTTAAAACATTTGTAAAGTCTACTACGCTTCAACTAAATGTACTTCTTTCGTTGTGTTTCCAAAAATATCCATCTGATTGGCTTAGATCCGCTTTTAACTTATCTTTACTACTGAAACACCACAATAAAATGAAAGAACCTGAATTCTTTTACTTTTTAAAGCACATTTGTATTGTATTTTAAATACACCAGACTGTGAATACACAAGAGACTCATATAGCGTAATAAATCCGTTTATTTTCACCTCAAAAATAAACGGATTTAATACGCTGTATGCGTCTCTTGAATATTTGTATTGTTTATTGTTCTTGCATATTATTGCAGTTTAAATATTTTCTCCTTCAATTTTAATCCATTATTGGATCACTATTGTGTAATCTTGTAATATGATAAATCGTCCAGAAAAGAATTTTTCTCATAAATTTTTGTTTAACTGTGCTTTGTTGAATAGCATATTTTACAAGCAAACAGTGCCATAAAGATGAACTAAACAGGAAAACATGTACCACAACTAACAGAATGCCCACATCACTTCAGTTCTGCAGTTCGAATGTATTGTGCTTTGATTGTTTTCTTACAAAAGTAACGCATCTAATATTTGAGTTTCTTTTAAGTAGCGTGTATCTCACAGAATTGCGAGATATTGCACTTACCGTGAAGGAAGCGAGTCAGGAAAAGTTTCACGAAGGAAAGAGAGAGTTTTAAGCTGTGTTCGTACGAAGTCACAATCCATGGTGAATCAATACATGCCGCTCTTTTGTAAAAAAATTGCACTTGTTGAAAACCAATAAACAACGACATTTTTATAATTATAACGGAATAAAACAAAAAATCTGAAAAAATCTTATGCTCTGTTTTTTTGAAGATTGCAGACGCACTGCAGATATCACATTCGTGTAAATTAAAAATAAAGAGTAATGACCACTGATTACTGCAGAATGAAGATTTCAATGTAATTCATGAATTTGCATTTTGCACCCTGCGGAACTGCAAAAGAAACAAAGTTATTTTACTTTGAGTCAGAAGTGAAGAAAGATTTTGTGCTCTCAAGAAAACTATGACTTCCAGAACAAAAAGAAAAAAAGACTTCAGAACAAAGTTTTATTTTAATACGTCGTTTTTTATTTTAATAAAAAAGCTATTTACATATTCTCGTTTCAGTAATAATAAATTAGTAAATACATATAATGAAACACAGTTATTGTATGCGTTCTACAAATTTACAAAATTTTGTGCCCCAAAAGGTTAATTGCATTTGCAAAGAATTTTTTCAATTTTTAAAATGAAATGACTTCTCGGGTCATTTATTGAAAAACCTAACATGCACATGCTATGGGAATCATTTCAGGTAGTTGTTAATAATATACGCAGATTGAAGGCGCAATGCAGAAAACTACATCCTCGTTTACGATGTGTTTAAGAAGTTAAGTGAAACAGAATATTTCCAGCAGTTATATTGATAAAGTGAATCATATCGATTTCCTAAGATTTTTTAAGACACTTGCAGTACATAGCAAGGAATTGTTTTGAGAATGCGTGCAGCAGCTAAAAGACGAGGCAAATGTCCTATTAGTTATTTAGCATCCATGAGAGCATTTTTCAGAAAGTGTAACAGATGTTTTATAATTGCATTCATATTGGGTTGTCGGAAAAGTCATGAGGTATTTTGGCACCCGATGGCAGTTGGGCGGTTTGTGAAGTACCAGAGGGATGCGCAGCTCTGTTATCGCTATGGCATTCGACAGGTGCCAGTTCTAGCTGCAGTCTAAAAGGAATAGTGAGTGATTTGGTTGATTTGCGGAGATTTGACATCAAGTTGAAGATGGAAGAGTAAACTCTGCATTTTCACCATATTTTACTGTTTTACTTCCTTAAAGAGAAGAACGCGCGTCAAGCTTGTGAAAAGTTCCTTAAAGTGTACGGCGATAATACTCTACAAGCACGTTTGTGCCAGCGGTGGTTCGAAAAATTTCGTGCTGGTGATTTTGACCTCAACAATGCTCCTCGCTCCGGGAGACCCATCGAGGCTGATGGCGACCAAATCAAGGCATTGATCGAGTGAACCCCACGTTACACGACACGAGAGATTGCAGACACATTGCACATCCATCATTCAAGCGTTCACGACCATTTGAAGAAGCTGGGATACGTAAGCAAGCTCGATGTGTGGGTTCCTCATGAACTCAAAGAAGCTCAATTGACGGCGCGTATAAACATCTGCGATATGCTCATTAAACGTAAGAAAAACGATTCTTCTTTGAAGCGACTGATAGCTGTCGACGAAAAGTCGATTGTGTACAACAATGTGCTGCGCAAACGGTCTTGGTCCCAACGTGCTGCTTCGCCTCAAACGACATCCAAATTCATCAGCAGAAGGTTCTGGTCTCAGTGTGGTGGGATTTTAAAGGTGTCTTGTTTTTCGAGCTCCTACAACGGAACCAAACAATCAATTCGAATGTGTACTGTCGGCAATTATACAGTTTGAACGAATCCATCATCCAGAAACGTTCAGAGTTCGTTCATCGTAAATGTGTTGTGTTCCATCACGACAACACGAGACCACACACAAGTTTCATCACCCGCCAAAAATTATTGGAGCTTGGGTAGGATGTGTTGCCACACCCAGCATACTCGCCTGACCTTGTGCTGTCAGACTTCCACTTGTTTCTCTCTCTTCAGCAGTCCTTGCGTGGAATAACGTTCAATTCAGATGAGCCTGTAAATCAGCATCTTGTACAGTTTTTCGGCACGAAAGACAGGTCTTTTTATGAACGAGGCATTCCGCAGCTCACTTATAGATGGCAAAAGGTTATCGAACCAAACGGGCATTATATCATTTACTGATCTTTGTTTTTTCTATCAATAAATTACCTTTGCAAAACATAGCTAAAGTACGTCATGACTTTTCCGACAACCCAATAGATAACTAGTGATGATGCTACTGTCTCTTGTTTTCGGAATCTCAGATTAAAACAGTTTTTGAGCAACTTCAGCAAGGATGCATACAGCGGTCCAAAAGAAATTTGTGGGTGGGTTTGGGGAAATCACATTGCAAGGTTTTGACGACTGATATGATTATTCATTTGAAAGCAGAGAATCTGGGAACTTAAGACCTAAGGAATGACTGATTTGTGACAACTGATGTTCCTTGGAGGAAATTTTCAGATTCGCTTGCTTCGTGGAAATTGCAAAAGTTCTAAATTTTCCCTGTTGTTGCTAAGAAAGCTCACAAATTGCAATTACAGTATTGAATAACATATCCATTGTCAGTTCTGGATTCCTTTGAAAATGCGTGGAAAATTTTCTGGATTGCGGTAAAGTAAATGGGCCGTACATCCCATGTTATAAAGCATCCACATTCTTGTGATTCGTATAATGTTCCGGATGTAAAATTAATCAAAAGGGAAACTTAATGATTTCTGCTCGAGTAGATTTTAAAAACATTGCCAGTTTAGAATATTTAATTTTAACCATTTTTAACTTTTAATTTCTAACTATATTTTCCCAACAGAGAATTTTAAGGGCCAATACTGTTTCTCACTTTTAGATGATTTTTGATCCATACTAGCTCCAAAGTCTACAAACCACAGTATTCTATAATTTATGAACTTCAGATTAATAATTCTATATCAAAATAGAAAATTAAAAGGAATGAACGATCAATTCATTTAAATGCTGATTTCAAACAAATTACTCGGTTTTTCTGAGAACACTAGGTTCTAAATCTATTAGAAATGTTATTGCGTTATATATACGAGAGCGCGAAGAATAATATTTCGGACATCTTTATCCACAAAACAATCTTCTTCAAATAAAAAAAGGACGAATTCCAAGCTGTAAATTTAGTGTTCAACAAAATGAAAAAAATCTGAATGTTCAGAGTGTAGAATCTATTTCTGCTGTGGAATTATATGTAAAGGCTGATCAACTTTGAATTTTGCTTCCTAAAAATTTAGAACTAGATGTACATCATAAATGAGGGATTGTATCACCATTCTCGTATTAGCACATTTTTAATCAGGACAAAAGGGATTTCAGTACAATTTGTCGAAATTTTCATTAGGTACTGGATCATGATATGTTATAACTGTGTATAACCTGCAAAATTTGAATCAATATTTTTTATCAGAAGCCATATGGCAGATGCTTATTCCAAAAAATGTGAGTTTTCTTATGCATTGATGATGTACAGCAACATAGAGCAAAATGTTGAAAAATTAAAGTTTAGAAAATCTAAAAGAAATTGAAAAAATGACAGGGTTCTCAGGACTTTGAAAGCGAAATATGGCAGTCTATTTCGTTAAGCGAATGCATAAAGCGTGGAATAAGAAAATAGTTTCGTGGTTAGTAGCTGAAACACCCATCTAAGTAACGAATGCATAAAGCGTGGAATAAGAAAATAGTTTCGTGGTTTGTAGCTGAAACACCCATCTAAGTAACGAATGCATAAAGCGTGGAATAAGAAAATAGTTTCGTGGTTAGTAGCTGAAACACCCATCTAAGTAACGAATGCATAAAGCGTGGAATAAGAAAATAGTTTCATGGTTAGTAGCTGAAACACCCATCTAAGTAACGAATGCATAAAGCGTGGAATAAGAAAATAGTTTCGTGGTTAGTAGCTGAAACACCCATCTAAGTAACGAATGCATAAAGCGTGGAATAAGAAAATAGTTTCGTGGTTAGTAGCTGAAACACCCATCTAAGTAACGAATGCATAAAGCGTGTAATAAGAAAATAGTTTCGTGGTTAGTAGCTGAAACACCCATCTAAGTAACGAATGCATAAAGCGTGGAATAAGAAAATAGTTTCGTGGTTAGTAGCTGAAACACCCATCTAAGTAACGAATGCATAAAGCGTGGAATAAGAAAATAGTTTCGTGGTTAGTAGCTGAAGCACATATCTAAGTAACGAATGCATAAAGGGTGTAATAAGAAAGTAGTTTCATGGTTAGTAGCTGAAACACCCATCTAAGTAACGAATGCCTAAAGCGTGGAATAAGAAAATAGTTTCGTGGTTTGTAGCTGAAACACCCATCTAAGTAACGAATGCATAAAGCGTGGAATAAGAAAATAGTTTCGTGGTTAGTAGCTGAAACACCCATCTAAGTAACGAATGCATAAAGCGTGGAATAAGAAAATAGTTTCGTGGTTAGTAGCTGAAACACCCATCTAAGTAACGAATGCATAAAGCGTGGAATAAGAAAATAGTTTCGTGGTTAGTAGCTGAAGCACATATCTAAGTAACGAATGCATAAAGGGTGTAATAAGAAAGTAGTTTCATGGTTAGTAGCTGAAACACCCATCTAAGTAACGAATGCCTAAAGCGTGGAATAAGAAAATAGTTTCGTGGTTTGTAGCTGAAACACCCATCTAAGTAACGAATGCATAAAGCGTGGAATAAGAAAATAGTTTCATGGTTAGTAGCTGAAACACCCATCTAAGTAACGAATGTATAAAGCGTGGAATAAGAAAATAGTTTCATGGTTAGTGGCTGAAATGCCCATCTAAGTAACGAATGCATAAAGCGTGGAATAAGAAAATAGTTTCGTGGTTAGTAGCTGAAACACCCATCTAAGTAACGAATGCATAAAGCGTGGAATAAGAAAATAGTTTCGTGGTTAGTAGCTGAAACACCCATCTAAGTAACGAATGCATAAAGCGTGGAATAAGAAAATAGTTTCGTGGTTAGTAGCTGAAACACCCATCTAAGTAACGAATGCATAAAGCGTGGAATAAGAAAATAGTTTCGTGGTTAGTAGCTGAAGCACATATCTAAGTAACGAATGCATAAAGGGTGTAATAAGAAAGTAGTTTCATGGTTAGTAGCTGAAACACCCATCTAAGTAACGAATGCCTAAAGCGTGGAATAAGAAAATAGTTTCGTGGTTTGTAGCTGAAACACCCATCTAAGTAACGAATGCATAAAGCGTGGAATAAGAAAATAGTTTCGTGGTTAGTAGCTGAAACACCCATCTAAGTAACGAATGCATAAAGCGTGGAATAAGAAAATAGTTTCATGGTTAGTAGCTGAAACACCCATCTAAGTAACGAATGTATAAAGCGTGGAATAAGAAAATAGTTTCATGGTTAGTGGCTGAAATGCCCATCTAAGTAACGAATGCATAAAGCGTGGAATAAGAAAATAGTTTCGTGGTTAGTAGCTGAAACACCCATCTAAGTAACGAATGCATAAAGCGTGGAATAAGAAAATAGTTTCGTGGTTAGTAGCTGAAACACCCATCTAAGTAACGAATGCATAAAGCGTGGAATAAGAAAATAGTTTCGTGGTTAGTAGCTGAAACACCCATCTAAGTAACGAATGCATAAAGCGTGGAATAAGAAAATAGTTTCGTGGTTAGTAGCTGAAACACCCATCTAAGTAACGAATGCATAAAGCGTGAAATAAGAAAATAGTTTCGTGGTTAGTAGCTGAAACACCCATCTAAGTAATGGAAAATAGTTTCGTGGTTAGTAGCTGAAACACCCATCTAAGTAACGGAAAATAGTTTCGTGGTTAGTAGCTGAAACACCCATCTAAGTAATGGTAAATCAAATGTCACGGAAATTTTCTTGAGTAAGCTTTCGTGATATTTAGCGCCTTATGTTCTGTATTTAACGGCGTACAGAGTGTACTGGAAGGAGCAACAGTTTTCTGAAATTCTTGCCATAATGGATAAATATCCACGCCAGCATAGGTGAAGAAATGTGATCCCAAAACTGTGGTTCCGGACTTGTGATACCAATAATACGTGTGCTGATTGAACTGCAGATTGCCCTGTAGAGAACATGACTTTGTAAAAAGTTTGGTTTGGAGCCATATTGCCATTAAAAATTGAATACTGATGCAGTATATTAATATTAATGTACAAAAGCTGTGAGATGGGAAGCTCACTCTTACTTATGGAATCTCCATATATATAGGACCCAAACACACTGAGATGGATTTAAATTATTCTCTAATAGTCATGCTGATTCGCAGCAGAAAAACAATGTTTCCTTGTTCCCCTCCGGAAAATAAAGTGTTAAACATCCATGGCTCACCTGAGATATTTAATCTTTCTTTTTCACGAGCTACTAAACATCATATTTGTGATGCATGAAATTTAAGCCTCTCAATATTTTCCCAGGAGGGATATATGTCATTGGGTTGGGCACCTAGAAAAATGATTAAGGACTCACTGATCCGGGTTTATTTATGGAGAGGCTTCGCTCCGATAGGTCCGAAGTAAAAGTTTTTACCCAGCTCTATACCCATCACGACTTTTCCACCAGCGTTCAATATATTGATTATCTTTGGTATTGCACTCAGAAAATTTCCGAAATTTGATCCTGGCCGAGATCCAAGCTTAAGCAATCCAGATGTCAATAATGGGAGTGTTCGTCTGGTTGTGCTATGTTGTTGTTCAGCATCGTTTTGATTACTTAGAGATAGATCAGCATTTCTTCCCTGCGTTTGACTGCCTACTGGAGCCAGACCTACTTGATAATGTCGTACTGCTTGCTCCTGCTGAGTCTGATAAGGCTGCTGTTGTGATCGGTAAGAAGACTGCTGCAATTGATAAGATTGCTCTTGAGCTTGAGGAGGTTGATGTTGTGATCGGTAAGATGGCTGCTGCAGTTGATAGGATTGCTGTTGTGCTTGAGAAGGTTGCTGTTGATGCTGTTGAGTTGTGTGCTGATATGACTGAGCATATTGTTGTCCTTGCAAGCTTCCTTGGTCGGCAGGTGTCAATGACTGAAAATTTTGTTGCGGGTTGTTTCCACTTTTGAAAAAGTAATTTAACAAAGATAAACGATTGCCATCTTGGCGTCTTTCGAAAGAGTCAGCGTGAATATCATCTGTGTCCTCTGTGAAGTTGTCGTCAATCGCCTAGTTAAAACGCACATAGAAAAAAAGAACAATTGTTATAAAGTCATATATAAACACGTTTACATCATTATAAGTACAATGAATTTGTTTAAGGTGTGTATGTGTGTATGGATATTTCAAGAGGAGAGCTGGAAGCTACCATGGGATATTAAGTAGGGGCGCCATTCCTACTAAGGGGATAAAACATTCCAAAGATGTAGGAGTCGGTAGGTTTAATATCAGATTACCTCCTTCCCACACATACATCAGAATGAGAAAAATATATTTTTTTAAGAAGCAACAGCTGTGCTTCGTTTGCATACCATTCGTTACGGTTGCCCCCTTAACGATTTATTGCAGGTCAATCTCAGTTTAACGTCATTGATATGTCCTTAACGACAAATCGTTTAAAATCTGTTTCCCAATAAAAAAGTGTTATATTCACTATGACCCCTCTTGATTACAGTTCGGACGGGCGTAGCTTGCTCCACACAAACACACACACACACCCTTCGAATATTGAATGTACACACAAAAATTCATGAACAACGACAAAAAAATTGAAGGTCGTGTAGGAAGTTTTGTTATTTAAGAAAAGTTCCGTGTTTTTAATTGCAATATATCTTTAAACTGCATTTACTACAAAATAAAAAAAAAATTCCTTTCGATGGCAAAGCTATCTTCATATGAATTCTGCAAAACTTGGCAAACCATGTCAGCATTTTTTTTATTGGAGGTTTAACGACCACCGTGAGAAACTCAAAGGGCTATAAGCAGTCGCCCGTCCCTAATTTAGGGCCACTGGTTCCAGGGAAGGGAGAGAGCCAGCGCCGATAAACACAGCATCCATGCCTCACCGGGATTCGAACCCAGACCAATCTTGGACGAGTGATCAGAAGCCATCGCTTGGACCACTGCGCCACCAGCAATAAAATGCCATGTCAGCAATAAAATGCACTCCTAATTATTGAGCATAGGACGAAGTGATGAAAGTTGAATTATCTTCCGGATAGTCGATGCCTATCAAACACCAAGCTAAAAAAAAAAGGAGTCTCACCTGAATGTGATCATTGGTAAAAATTAAAGTTAACTATTTTGACTTATAATAAAGTTAATATTTTGACATATAATAAAAGTTAATATTTTGACTTATAAATAATTAAAGTTAATTATTTGATAGTTTTTCAACGCGATCCTCTGGAGGTTTTAAAAAGTATTTTCACTTTCAACGTTTTCGAGAAAAACTATTGTACATTTTTGTATAAGCAAATTATAGACATGCCTACTCATAACGGTCAAGCTTAGCACATTTCTAAAAATCTGTTACAGAAGAGTACAACTGAAACAAGATACCAACGAAAACGTTGTGACGTACCTGGCCTTCTCCAATAGTACAACTATCCATTAATGTGGAAACGTGAATTGGCTCTTCATTTAGTTACCATTATTTTGTAGTTATTTTTCATTTAGTTATAATTGATCTTTTCCGCTCCATTAGGTTCGTAGGTTAATGCACATAGATGCTTTGGTTGATTTGAAAAAACTTCAATATTTAGAAATTTCCTGTGATCGAGTGGTCTAGGATGTGGCTTCAGGCTTCTCTGCAAATGTGGATTTCCGTCCGAATCCCTTATGATTTGCATGTAGCGTTCATGTTGGTGATAGAATCTTTTTCCTTCCTTGGATGGGTAACATGCTCTAGACTGAAATGCCGTTGTCGACTATTTAGCTCCAGCTGACATTAGGCGGTCAAAAATCCCGCCTACGATCTATCAGTTTTATCTGGAGGAGAGATTATGTCACTTTAATCGCAGATTTCGTAAAGTAATGAAACTCCGAACAATTCCAATCATGCCACTCCGCCCATGTCAAACAAATTTGAGTCCGTATGCACCTCAAAGGGACTCCTGTCATCTCTCTAAATTTGGGAAACTGAAACCGAGTGCACAGCAGATGTGTTTCTAACTTGTATTTCTAAAATATGTTTTCAGACGTCTTTCTAACTATCTGTATCTGGCATTGAAACACTGCACTTCTGCTGTACATGAAAACAATAGAGTATTTTTCAGTTGCAACTCGTAACCGAAAAAAATCACTAATCCTCGGTGTTGATTATGGAAAAGAACGTTCCAGAAAATATTTAGGCTTTCATTTGCAGAGTATTACGACACGATCGCATCTCAAAGAATCACTCAACAGAGCATGCCACTTTTGTAAAGTTCTGCTACAGTCACAAAATTTAAACAATGACGTGCTTTCCAGTTACAGCACATTTCTCTTTTGGTATCAGTTGTTTTTCATGCAACACATTATTGGGGGAGTTTTGGAGTTCATGCATTTATTCGCCGACAAAATAAGAGTTTCATCAAAACCAAACCAATCCTTTGAAATGAATGAAAAAAAATACATTTTGGAAATTTCTTCCAAAACTCATTTATATGTGGTATTTTTGTGCATTGTGAAGCCGGGAATTATTTTATTTATTTCTAGGATAAAATATCTGCATCCTTTAAACTTCGCTTTTCATCAGTGGCATTTCAAATGTTGAAATATTTTGGCAGCCGCTCCGTGCTATGCATCTAAATGCTAAGAGCCCAAGCAGGATAGTAACATGAGATATTTTGGATACTGCAGAATGTCAATGTTCGACTATTACCCGATATGGAAGAAATACCATGAAGTGAAGTCATCGCATATAATCTGAAAATTTGGTTCTCACGGCAGGGTCTATTTGACTTGAAGATCTTACTGATTATTTATTTGAGACAGATTTGATTAAAGCATTAAGAGAAAAGAGGATTAATAGGTCTTGTGAGAAAAAAAAAGACTGGAGTTAAGTGAGTGAATGATAGACAGTGAGGCAGAATGGAGGTGCGTGAAAATGCAGAGGAAGAAAAGAAAACATGAAAGATAATGACAGATATAGAGGACATGACAGATGTAAAGAAAGAGAATGAGGAGAGAGAGAGAGAGAGAGAATATCAAATAACAAATGATATAAAAAAATACGTTAAAATACAAAGGTAGAGGAGGGGTTTAGATTCTTGAGAGAAAGCGGAAGTGCGGTAGTAAAAGGAGGGACAGAAATGGGGCTGGAGAGATTGGTCGGTACTGGAAGAGAGGCGAATACAGTGATCGGGAAGGAGATTGAAAACAAAACCAGGGAAAGAGAGCGAGCGGGACATTAGGAACATAATTTGAGAGAAAGAGAGCGACACATAAAGAGAAAGGAGAAGGGTTGACGAAATATAGGTCGAAGGAAATAAAAAGAGGGAAAAGTGACTAAGGAAACTGAGAAAGACGGTAAGCAGAGTGGGAGTGATTGAAAGTGAGTGCAAAAGGCATGAGAGTTGAAAGATAAGGGAAAAGTTTGAAGTGCAAAGTGGCACGAGTATAAATGTCACACTGTATGTGAGATAAGTACAAAGTTATGTGTATTATGCTTGTCCTGGAAGATAAAAGCACGCTAATTACTAAGAAAAGCAACTACGAAACAAATGAAGCAAACTAAATTATATTTAGGAGCTCAGGTTTAAAAATGAAAAGTTTGAATTGCAAAGTGGCACGAGTATAAATGTCACACTGTATGTGAGATAAGTACAAAATTATGTGTATCCTGGAAGATAAAATCACTCTAATCGCTAAGGAAACAACTACGAAATAAATGTAACAAAGTAAATTATATCTAACAGCTCAGGTTTAAAAATGCATGCCTGCAGTATGGGCTAAATTTGCACTTGACAGGAATACGGGTTGTTGGATCTGTTGATTGGTATTAGTCATTATGTTTCTTCCGGTAGAACTTAATATCTGGATGTACTATTTTTCATTTTAGAAGCTTAAATTAAACCTGTTGTGAACACTGGTTTATTAACAAAATATTAAAAATGGACTGATTATTTTCATAAAGGCTAACTGTCACAGATCACACAATAATTTCAGCAAAGCCACGCAATAAAAGCAAAATTCTGTGCTTAATGTGCATTTTTTGCAAGCGCACCAACACCAACAGCAAGCGATCCTTCCCGTAACCACAAAAATGAAGGATAAGACTGCACTTACTTTTTTGTATTATGTTGACTTCACGTGTTCTTTTCTTTCGCTGAAGCGCCTTGTAGTATAAGAGCAGCCATTTTTGAAGTGAAGCATGTCGATTTGGACTGAAACAGTGTATACCACGTTTCAAGGCGAACTTGTTCTTTTAACTGTGCTGCAGAACATGCGTAAGTTGTCATGACAATTTTTGTACGAGTGCTTCATTTCTGTACATAACTTACAGCTTTCTGTTAAATGCCTTTGATAGCTATGCATTTATTTACTTTTGTAGCTAGAATGCAATAAAATCAAGTATGTACTAAAATGAAACCCAGTCACTGTTTTTCAACTATGTCTTTTAAAAAAATACAGAATGTTTTCGATTTTTGTTAATCATTTTAGTGTAAAGTGACTAAATGCTGTATTGGCTGCTTTTTCATTTAACTATTTATACACGAAAAGCGTAATAACAAACCACTGTGGGGCTTTTGCTTTACATGCATGAGTTTTTCTCCGTGGAATACTTTCCCGACCACATCCGTTTAAACCGTAATCCTTAATGCTTTTTCAGTTTTCATGAAAAATTTCTCTACTCTGTGAATAATTTCTGTTTGGAACATTGGCTGCAGTAATCGCCTTAATGCAGCCAGAATACCTTTCGGCTTTGTATATTGTTATGACGATGAAATCAATGAACCTGTGCTATCTGAAATATTAACTGCGATCACTCGAAAGCAATTATTTCTTGAAATAGATTCGATTTAAAATGTAAACGATTTCACAACAAAAACCTAAAATAAATTTCAGCGTGTTTTAAAATTATTTATATCCAGGAAATACGAAATTGAGTTGTAAGGTTAAGATAAATGGCAAAGCAAAATTTATTACAAAACGTACTAGACATAAATATGTCCATACATTTTTCATTATTCACATTCCGTGGGAATACAATCGAAATTCCGTATATGAGAAAGAGATTTGCTGTCTTTGAACTTCAAAAACGAAAGAGGATTCATATTTCTGTGTATTCATGTATTGATAAACAGGATTACACTACTTTCAGAACGGAAAATTAAATATACGCACAGACTATACGAACTTATCTGGGTAACTAGAAGCTTTCTGAAGTCATGTTTTATTAATTTTGCGGATGAGACCTCGTTTCAAATCTTAATGAATGCGTATTTTACTCACGGAAGTATTTGAACCATAATGCTTTAGACTTTCATGTTTTCGCAAGAATGAAAAGTAAATGGTAAAACAGTTTTGCAGACAGTAATACGGTGTTTTTGCCCATGTATACGATAGTTCAGCACTTAGATAATGCCAAATAACTACTGTAACTTATAAGCAAAATATTTCAGTAAAATTGTGCTAAATAGGATCTACGGGGCAACACCTATGTGAAAAACGTTTTAACGGTTTAAACCAAATCAGAAGAATAAACGGAAGTGTATGATGTATACTGTTCCATTAGAAAAAACAATTGTACTGACTAATATTTGTAATGCAGAGTTGCTCAACAATTTTCGAAGCTACTGAAGAGAGCAACTGATAACGTGCTTATCACAAAGAACCAATACATTACACGATTTTGAAACATCTTTATGTATTCATAGCATCATATTTTGCTCTCATGAAAGCAAAAATTAATCATTCCTCTTAAAATAAAAGGTATTTTTGAAATACCAAGCCATTTTAATTTAAGATCACCTAGTTAAAGCTCTAGTTTCCTAGGTAAATGCTTTCTTTATTTCTAGACCAAATTTCCCTCAGAACAGGTTTCTGCGATAAACGGAATTTCAAAAATTAATGGATACTGAACTTTATTTTTTTTTTAATTTTTTTTCGTGGTTATAGATTTTCACTTTTAGGAAATTACCTCACACAGACCAGACATGACAAAATTATATTTTATCTGCCTATTAAGACAGACTCAAATCTATTATCGTATTCTAAAGAATAAGTTGTACACATTTCAAACAAAGAAAAATGGAAAAGCGTTTTTATCTTGAATGAAAACGCTTTTCATTCAAGATAAAAAGAATGAATGTTAGGACACCATAGCATATAAGGAATATATGAATTTATAGATTATTCAGCATTTCATATGAGAATTAAGATAAGCTTTTAAATATTTACCTTTATTTTCCATAAGGGGATTAGGGGTATGAATTCAATGGTAATGAATATTTTCCGTTTTTGTAGAGTTTTGGGATCAGTGCTCCGAAAGTTGAAAAGATGTGTAACGTTGCAATGTCAAATATGCTTTTATGAGTAGACTGCGCCACTTAGACAAAAACACTGCGTTTCATTGGTTATTTGGTATTTCCGTGATGCTTTAGTGATTTCTTTGAGACTAAGTCGCAATTCAGTTACCAATTAAGAATATTGTTGTGATTGTAAATGGAAAAAAATGGTGCCGTAAATGTTTTACGAAGAATTTAATTTCAGTTATTTTTGCAAAAGTGACAAAATGCTGGAAATCGTTCTAATATCGAAACCGTGTTTTGAAAGGATTTTTGAAGTACAAACTTCTTACCGCGAGGATTGGTGTTTTAGAACAAGTAACAGAAATAGATTTTTATAATTAAACCACAAATCAAGTTTTTTGCTAGAGAATGCCAAAGTAGTGTGCTTTTTAAGTACATGTTGGGACAGAAATGTTTCTCTTCTCACAAACAATTCGATTTGCCCTTGCCGAAACTCTTACTGCCACAAGTAATTAATTCAGTGAGAATTTCTTAGCCTTTTAACTGGAATTATAAATCAGGTTTGGTTTCAATGATCTTCAGAAAGACGCAGTGAAAATAACAAAACTGGAAAAGTTATACTAAAAAATGTTTTTCGTGAGGTGTGTATGTGAAAAACAGGGCAATTTCTGAAGTGAGCTCACATGAGCTCAGTGCAGTGCACTATGTCAGGTTCAAATAAATGCGTAGCGTAATATTTGCGGAAAATAATTGGAGGATCAAAGTACGTAGTATGCAATTATTGTCGAAAGAAATTGAAAAAGGAAGATTAATTTAGGCATGTGCAGCACAGGGTAGGTCACGTATTGCTTAGCCTAATGAATCAGTATACTTTACCAAGAAAAACCCGTGATGCTCAATAGAATCCGTAAGATAATTTAACCATCTGATATCGCTAGGAGTATATTTACAAAACGAATGCCACGTATTGCTTAGCCGTGAGGGAAGAAAAAAAGCGTTCATAACAAGCCACGATATCACCACTGACCCCATTTTTCTTTTGAAGTTTATAAAAAGTAGCTCTTTCCCAGGCAATTTTCATTAGTGGTTTTCTTTCATACCTCCGTTTCTAACAAAAATTTTAATTTCATATTTTTCTATCTGGCTTCTAGAAATTCTTGATTAGCATTACGCATTTTTTTTGCCCTTGTGTCTTTCATATTTCAACTTTCACCTTTGTTCGGCTATTCTATTTTAACTAGACAACATATATTTCTTTCCTAGATAACACTGTGTCGTACACTTATAAATTAATCTTTCCCTTTTAGCTTATGTTCTTATGCAAATTATGTTACTTCATTACATTTCCTTCTTAACGGCGCGTCCATTCCTCCGAATACGGTACATCACTTGGAAACGGCTGCAGTGAGTCAGTGGCAAATGAAAAGCCACGCCCAGTGAAAACAAGTATGTCCGGTGTGAACGCAAGATGATACACTGCTTGAAATATGAGTATATGTTATATTTCTATTACGATGGTCAAATATTTTCTGAACGTCGAATAATTGCTAGTGCATGGTCGCATGGAGTTGTGTTTGCCATCGGACTCCGATAAGTGGCAAGGAAGTAAATACAACTTGGATTTTTACGTAAATGTTACTTATCAAACGAATTATGTCTGTATTGATTAAATGCTTAAATTTAAGTGACCGTTGTTCCAACAAACACGATCTGCACAACACAAACCTAAAACCATAAAACACTAACTCCTTTTGATTTCATCGCATTTTTCTCGCAACATGTGGCATGAAAAGCCTGGTAATTATTTTAGGTAATTAGGTGATCCATTACAGACCAGTTTAGGAATTGCGACTAATAGCTTCTGTGATTCAAATGTTTGCAAATATGCTTTAATCATGAACGATCATTGCAAGTCGCAAATACAAAATATTTGTTTTGCTTAAGAATGAAAGTTTTAAATTTTAAAGGGAAGCTGAACTTGAGTTCACACGCAGCAAAGCACTCACTTGCCAAACTAATTTATTAGGTAACCACGAAAGTATTTGCCGTTTTTGGAAGCTATAACGTAATGTCTATTTCGTGAGCTAGATGGGTTTTTACGCTATGTCTAAAACCATTAAATAAGAATACGATGCAATAGTTTACGGCCAGACGAAATGTAAACAGAAGTCAACTTACGATAACTTTTTATTGGTCCAGGAATCTTTAAGTAGATCCAACATATAACACAGCAGGTAAACTCCACATTTATTTTAGCGGTCGAACGTCTACACACACACGCATCCACCCACGAGCAACTGTCGTATCGTCCATATCACATTCATTCGTTACTTTCTCTCTGACCTCAAATGAGTTGACAACCTCACTCTTGTGAGAGAGAAGATATCACGTTAAGTTTGGAAGTATAAAAGAGAACAAACTCAAATTTACATAGGAAAAGTAACTAAAAATGAAAGTTAATTTAGAATATACAATATGTCATAAGGCTGAGACAAAGTATAACATATACGTAGTAGAAAAGAATTTATTCATCAAAATAATTACCATGGACATCAACAAGGCTCTGCTAACGTGTAAACAACTAATATTGGAAAAGGACAAAACAAAGTTCTCCATATTCACACGATTCGTAAAAACCATAAAAATAAAAAAAAAAACACTTAAACAATTTATTTACAGTTAAGAAGACACGATTTTTCGTAGCCGCAGGTACGAAACAGTCAAGAAAGTAAGAGTTCTACAAATATATATACCAAGTGCTCAAAAAGCAAGGTAGTTGCCAGTTTTCAAAGTAGCGTGTACTGACCCAGATCTGCATAATTTCCCCGGTGTCCGGTTACGGTGGTGCTGGGAAACTCCGGACAACTCTTTTCCAGGCATTGTGAAGGCAGAAAGGTGTTTCTTCATTTCAGCTTCATAGTAGGTGATCCACAATGACTTCATAAATAATAAAGTCTGACGAGATGTTGAAGGTGCCACAATATTTGAACAGTCCCAGTCCGGCAAGTGATGTCCCAATCTGAGAGTTCTTGTTAATGAAGTGGAAATATTAGGGTTCCTAGCTGAGTATTCATGTTCTTGTAATCGTGAAAGTAGATTCCTAGGTGTAGATCCCACGTACTTCAGTTGTTTAGCTCCCAGAACACGTAGAGGAATGGTATATACACCTGCACGTGACTGTAAAGGAATTGAGTTACGGTCTTTATGAACTAAATTAAAGAGATTGTAAGTCCGGACACCAAAGGTTAGGTCAAGACCCCTGTAGAATCCTCTAAGTAGGTTAACGAGTTCCGGGTAGTAGTCGATGGAAACAACAAACGTGTAGGGTGTCCTGTCGTGGCTCAAAGTGGTTGCAAGCCTCCTAAGTTGTTTTTAAGTAGGGAAAGGACAACATGTTCAAGATAACCATGTTGAGAAGAAATTTGAAAGATCTTAATCAGTTCCTGTTTACGTAACCTGACCAAAGAAGAATACGTGAAAGCCCTGTTTAGTAAAAACCTGGGGGCAGCAAGCTTGTAGCTCAAGGGATGGAACGAATCAAAAGGAATAATACATGAATCCGATGACGGCTTACGGTATACTGAGAACTGGAGATTACCAGTCTCTTGGTTATGACTGAGAAAAAAAATCCAAAAATGGGAGTTAGCCTGATTTCTCCACCCCAGAGTAAATTTAACATACGGGTATTGAGAAGAGAACAGTTGCGTAAGTTGCTGTTATTGTCGCAGCACGCTCATTTTTTTCGTTTCGACGGCGTTATTTACCGACAGGGGGGGGGGGGGGGTTACCAATGGGTCCCCACTCTCACCGGTTTTGGCTTAGATTTTTATGCAGTTTCTTGAGAATACCGTACTTGCAATGGTACCCTATACCCCACTTGTATTTTTGTGCTATGTGCATGACATTTTGTTTTTTTGGCAGTATGGTCTTGACGAACTACAGCAACTTACGCAACTGTTCTCCTCTCAGTACCCGTCTGTTAAATTTACTCTGGAGGTGGAGGAATCAGACTCACTCCCATTTTTCGATTTTCTTCTCAGTCATAACCAAGAGACTGGTCATCTTCAATTCTCAGTATACCGTAAGTCGTCATCGGATCCATGTATTATTCCTTTTGATTCGTTCCACTCCTTGAGCTACAAGCTTTCTGCCTCCAGGTTTATACTAATCAGGGCTTTCACGCATCCTTCTTCTGTCAGGTTACGAAACAGGAACTGACTAAGATCTTTCAAATTTCTTTTCAACATGGTTATCCTGAGCATGTTGTCCTTTCCTTACTTAAAAAACAACTGAGGAGGCTTGCAACCACTTTAAACCACGACAGGACACCCTACAAGTTTGTTGGTTCCATCGACTACTACCCGGAACTCGTTAACCTGCCTAGAGGATTCTACAGGGGTCTTGATCTAAGCTTTGGTGTTTGGACTTACAATCTTTTTAATTTAGTTCATAGAGACCGTGACTCAATTCCTTTACAGTCACGTGCAGGTGTATATACCATTCCTCTACGTCCTACTGTTGCGGGAGCGAAAGAACTGAAGTACGTGGGATCTACACCTAGGAGTCTACTTTCACGCGTACAAGAACATGAATACTCAGCTAGGAACCCTAATATTTCCACCTCATTAACAAGAACTCTCAAATTGGGACAGCACTTTCCGGAATGGGACTGTTCAACCATTACGGCACCTTTAATATCTCGTCAGACTTTATTATTTATGGAGTCATTGTGGATCACCTACTATAAAGCGAGAAGCTGTAATGAAGAAACACCTTTCTGCCTTCATAATGCTTGGAAAAGTATTGTCCGGAGTTTGCCAGCACCACCATAGCCGGAGGCCGGGGAAATTATGCAGATCTGGGTGAGTACATGCTACTTTGAAAACTGGCAAATACCTTGCTTTTTGAGCACTTGGTATATATATATTTGTAGAGCTGTTACTTTCTTGACTGTGCATACCTGAGGATGTGGCCGACGCAGCTACGAAAGATCTTGTCTTCTTAACTTAAATAAAGCTGTTTAAGTGTTTTTTAAACTCTAATGGCTTTTAAAAATCGTGTGAATATGGAGAACTTTGTTCCGTCTTTTTGGAAGTGTTAGCACGAATTTATAAAATTTGCCAACTAATATTATATATATATATATATATATATTCCTGCAATAAAATTCCGGGTCATGGGAAGAGAAAAGGTTTTGGAAGGCAGCGTGTAATTCGTCAAAGTTGGAGAAGGTGTGTCCACGCAAATGATTGCCAAGTGAAGGAAACAAGTGATAGTCTGAAAGAGAGATATCTGCTGAGTAAGCTGGATGACATAAAGAGCTCTCACCCAAGTTCTTTCATAGTGTTTCTGGTCAAAGAAGCGAAGTGGGGACGAGCGTTACCTTGAAGGAGCAGAACTCCCTTTCTGTTTCCTTCTTTTTCAAGTCCCCATGCACACGCGTCAGTTCTGCACAGTACACTGCAGCAGCGATAGTTAGGCCACGTTGCAAGAGTTCATAATGAAAAACACCACGTGCTGTCCACCATACACGCAGCATAACCTTACATGGATGCAATGATGTATCAGCAATTGGGTCATTGTAGACAACCAATGTCTGGAGCGTTTTGGGGTGCTGTACGGGACCCACTTTTCATCACATGTGAGTACCCTATCCAAAAATGATTCCTTGCCATAGCGAGAGAGCAATGCAAGATAAACTGAGACATGTTGCTGTTTGTTCCCTCTGGACAGTTCGTGGGGGACCCACGTAGACAATTTGTATGCTTTACCTATTTCATGCAGATGTCTTTGGACAATTTCATCACTAACACCAAATGACTGGGTTAGTTCCTGGCCTGTTTGGCTATTGTCTTGCTCAATAGCAACTTTAAGGGCTTCTGTGTCAACGCTGACAGGACGATCACTCCGGGGCTTCTCTTGAAGGGATTCATCTCTGTCTCTGAACTTTCGAAACCAATTCCGAGATCTGCGTTTTTTCACAGTATCTGCCCCGAACTGTAAGCAAGTACGACGAGTTCTTTCTGCAGCAGAAGAACCGAGTTTAATTTGTTACAACAAACACCCACGAATAATCTCCACTGATGTCGCCATTGTAATCGCATGTCTTTACACTGCCAAACTGCTTAGTCATCTGATTCATATGCGCAGGGCATCTTGGGATTTCAGCTAACGATATACTGCCGGCTCCGTAAATTTAACCATTACAAGGTATTTCTTTTGCTCCCCGAAAAACGGCGTATAAATTTGTGGTTACCTGACAGTAAACATAGGGTTGAAGCTTGATACATTTGAAAGATTAATGAAATTCTTGTAATATTAATTAACGATCAGATATGATATTAATATAGGTAACTAGGAAGGTTTAAAAAATATATTTCTGCAGTTTGGCACACTTTCTGAGCAAACCAGAAACACTGGCTGGATCGCAAGTATTGATGTTTCTCTCTCATCTTGATTTCTAAATGATAGGCATTTGAATGCTTTGGAAGTAAAATGGAGAAATTTATAACCAGACAATGTTACATATTCAATGATTCATCGACTGTCACATTTCAGTCTGTACAAAAGCACAGAACGCAAATAGATAAGGTACAGAACTTAAAATATAATGTAATGTACCCTGAAAATCTAGCGTCAGACATGAATGAATTGCAAGTAAAATCAAACGTAATATTTCCCCATACAGATCGGTTAGTAAGCAACTGTATCTGTATATGAACTTGTGCATGTCCACATAAATACATTAATACCTTTCAACAGACATAAATTCTACATTTTGAGCAACATGTTATTTACTGGCAAAGCTTAGTTTCATTTCAGCAGGTCCATGGATTTTCAAAATAGCCAGATTTGAACGTAAACAAATCTTCACGTGGTCCATGAATTACAGAGAATTGGCCAAGAATTTTCAAAGATGCAATGAATCCTGGAATTCCATAATTATCTGTCTTTATGCTCTTCTGGAACTTGACAAATGGCCCTGTTGGAGAGTAGGTAAAATTGCCCTTCTAAATGTACGATCAGGATAACATGACTTTCTTTTTGTGGGAAAATCCTTTCGCATAGACTATGCTAGAAAATTCCCCGGATTTAAGACGTCGGGATGACTATCTCACAAAACTGTATAACTAAAAGAATATTCCCGAAATTTCGGGGTTGATGGGAACGTCTTTAAATACTGCGCTGAAATAATTTCCTGATGCTCAATCAGAAGGTTTTGTCAACAAAAAAGTGAATTTCACACCGCTAAAAGTAAAAACTTGATTCAGCAAAAATAGAAAATGCATAAAGATCCCATTGTCCCAGATTTTCCTCACGCGGTCCTAGTTCCATAGGTTTTATGACCCTTTATGTAAGTGTCTAAACAAGTTGTTAAGGGTCTCCAAATGTCCTGGTGTTTGAAGGATTGGGAAACGCTGTCTGTAAATGATGAATTAGAAGTAAAGAAGCTACTTCAATTAAAAAAAATATTTACTGAAACACTACTAAGTCAAAAAATATATACACATTAAGAAAAATTATGTACAGTAGGTTAATCGTGCTACTACCTAGCACATCCTGAAGTGAAAGACTATACATTGCGTACAACAGAAGAAGCCATATATGTATATGCAGTTAATGTCAAATCTGGCCATGTGCTACGTGTACGTAGATGACGTGTTCATAGATGTCACAACCGCTCCTCCTGGAGTGTCACGTGGACGAAAAACAAATGCGATAAAGAAGCAGTTAAGTATTATCATTCAACATTTGTTGTCAAAACAGGAGTTTCCAAACATCAGAAACAGCAAGAGGCATGTCACCAGTACAACATCTATGACCACAGAAATTAATATAAATGCTTTCCAAAGTTAACATGAATTTCTTGTTGGAGAAATTGGCCAACAGGTGTTCAGTTTCCCAGTCAGGAAAATGAGTACCTTCTGCAACCAGGCGAGGAAACAATGTAGAACCGGACCCAGTTTTCATTCTGTATTTGTGCTCCGCCAGTCTAATAGCCAAACTACGCATGGTAGATCCGATATATGTGATGCCAGGCCAGCAGGGTACAATAAAACGTAAGGGAACACAGTACACCCCTGGTTCGCTACTTTTGGGGTGAGGTCTCGATCACAACGTAAAGTAGAAAAACAGTTATGGGTAGTAATGCCGAAACTGATTTGATAACGCCGACGCCCGACATAAATTAGACAAAATATTCCATATGGGTGAATAGTAATTCAGAGAACCTACGTATCGCGTCACTCTCACATCGCGGTTCAAAGTAGAGGATGTTGTTGTCAAGAACCGTTATATGAGGCAAGTTACGCAATCTAAAACACTACTAAGTTAAAAATATATCGGACATAAAGATCAGGGCGATGAACACACTGTTCCAGAACACGGTTTTCAAGATTTTACAGCAGGATTTCTGCCAAAATCGTCGAGAGCGGGAAATACATGGGAGTGCCTTGAAGTTGTTGATCAATGGCACCATGAAACATGAAAAAGGTGCGCTTTGCCACAAAACGTAAGGCTTGCATAATTGGCTGCACTTCTTCTGGTAGATACAAGTTATGACCAACTAGCTGCGCCTGTATCAAGTAATATGCCAAGGACACTGATACACTAGGAAAAAGGGATGTTACATCTAGTGATGCCATGAAGAAACTGGAAACCACCTAATCAAAAGCTGAAATTATATCGAGTGTCTGAGCGGAAATATTTACTGAATACTGAGAAGAGACTACGAGGGTGGCCAAGAAAACGGCCAAGGCCCCCTCCCAGAAACGGGTAGGGCTTGATAAGGCAGAAACCAAGGAAAAGATAGGGTTACCCTCTTTGTTCAGTGAGTTTCACACGTCCAAAAAGCTCAGGGATACGAGGGCAGGTGGCGGACGCGCGGCGCGGGCAATATACTCCGGGAGGCCTCCATGGTTTTCTAGTCTAACTAAAGCTGCTGTAGTAGCTGGAGATGAATGTTAATGCCAGACTGTGAAGTCAGAAACTTTGTAAAATCTATGATATGGTCGAGATGTTTAGTTACCATAAAGATTGTGTAACTCGCCTCATAGGACGGTTCTTGAGAACAACGTCCTCTACCTTGAACCTCAATATTAGAGTGACGAGATACGTAGGTTCTCTGAATTACTATTCACCCATCTGGAATATTTTGGCTAATTTATGTCGCCGTTAACAAATCAGTTTCGGCATTACTACCCATAACCTTTTTCCTACTGTACCTTGTGATCGAGAATTCTCCCCAAAAATAGCGAACCAGTGGTATACTCTATTTTCTTACTTTCTGTTGTATCCTGCTTATCGGATATACCATGCGTGGTTTGGCTATTAGACTGGCGGAGCAGAAATGCAGTATAAAAGCTGGGTCAGTCTCTACATCTCTTTTTTGCCTGGTTGGAGAAGGTACACATTTTCCTGACTGGGAATCTGAACACCTGTTGGCCAATATCTCCAACTAGAAATTCATGTTATTTTTGGAGAGTATTTATATTCATTTCTATGGTCATAGATGTTGTAATGATGACATGCCTCTTGCTATTTCTGATGTTTGAAACTCCTGTTTTGACAACAAATGCTGAATTATAATACCTAACTGCTGCTTTATCGCATTTGTTTTTCCTGCACGCGACAATGGAGAAGGAGTGGTTGTGACATCTATGAGGACGTGATCTGCGTGCACGTAGCACGTGGCCAGATTTGACATTAACTGCATATATATGAATCTTTCTTTTGTACCTACTGTGTAGTCTTTCACCTGCGGATGTGCTAGGTGGTATCACGAAAGATCTAGTGTTTTAACCTACTGTTCACAGTTTTTCTTAACTTGCATATAGGTTTTAACTTAGTAGTGTTTTAGAAAATAGGTTTTAGTAATTGAAGTACCGTCTTCACTTCAAATTCATCGTGCGCAGACAGCGTTTCCCAATCCTTCTGTTTACATTTGAACTGATATTCATCTGTTTTTAGTCCTGGTATTTTCTAAGTTACAAAACTATGATATTTCTGACAATGAGTAAGAAACCTCTTTACGTACTTTCTGTTTTATAGAAATCACCTACACGTTGAAACTCATTTGTTACTAAGATTTTGTCTCACTGTACTAGGATCAAATATTTAAGCAGGACATATTTTCTCTCCTATGGATTCGTTGTAGGAGGAATAAAAAACGTTTTTCTATTAATATTTGGACAAAGTGAAATGCATTATGATTGTTAAAATTCATTTCATAAGTGTATTTTGTTAGACTTGTTTCGATATCTAGAAATCGAAAGGTTTCAAAGAAAATTCAGTCATCAAATAAATTTAAATACAGTGCCAGAGCCAACATTGGCGAAAGAGAGAGGTCTTCTGGAGTAGGACGTGAATGAACCGGTTTCTAACAGAAAAGTGTAGAATAGGTAGGGGAAGTTATGTAGATTGGTGGTAATAGGGTCAGGACTAGGACAGCGAAGGATGAGGAAAAATAATTATATGAACTATGTGCTTGAGATTGAGCAGTATATTTTCTTATTATTTTACTGATTATATCGAACGTAATATGTTTGCTATCTGAGTCAATTCAGTTTCAAACAAGTTGTGATATTAAGGAATTAATCTGCTGTCCTGATCGATTGACGGGTTAAGACTTCCTTTACTACATCTAAATTTCATTACGTGTGTCTGTTATTGATTTTAAGAAATTAAATTCATTAAGAATGTGTGGGAAATTGTAGGCGTGTTTAGGTTAGTTGCTTAAAAGAAGTCTCAAAATCAGACATGAGACTCATATGAAGCCAAATGCAAATGTCCTGTTATGCCTCCTAGTAAGCGAATCACACATCAGGAAAATCAAAAGTCACGTTAGTAATATTGATAGCGGTTTTTCGCATCAGAAAGGTTGATTAAAAACTGTGATTGTAGCACGAATCAGATTCAGCTTCTTTGTAAACTCCGGAACAGTTAAAAAAAGCGAGAAATTAACGGGTTTGCCGCTCTTGGTCTTGGAATAACTGTCGTTCCCACTTAAATTTGCTTAGGTTTTTGCAAATTCACTTGAGCTAAATTGTATCTAAACATCATTGAAATATTTCCACATTTGCAAGTTTTATTATGAATATTATATATTAAATATGTATGTTTTATTTCTTATAGATACAATAAAACATAGTGCTAAAATGCTGCTACTCTATCAATGAATGAAATACGGGATTACACCATTGTACAGCACAAATTTGGAAGATAGGAATTCAGTTATTGGTGTAAATAGGACATGGATTCTATACCTCCAGATTCGCTATATATACTTAAATGCCGGTTGCTTCGATTAGCGAATCCTGTGATGGTTATATTAAAATTAATCGGAAACTTGAAACTTGGTCGTTCTTGGTGGTGTAGTGGTTAACACACTTGGGCGCTATCCGGGAGACGCGGGTTCGATTCCCGCTTCAGGACAATGAAATTTTCAAGTTTTCGGATATTATGTGACTTAACATCCATGTCATATTTAGACCAATGAACGAATTCCCATCTTCCAAATTTGTGAATTGCTGTTACTCTAATTTGCAGCCAAAGGCTTTGTCGATAATACGTCCCTGGTCGATGATAAGATACAACGTAACGAATAAAGAGAGCAAATAGTGTGTCCATAAAATAACAGTATGTGTCTTGATGGTGTTGGGTAAAGATAGTGGACTTTAAAACATTTTCAAAATGAGATTTGTATAACTTAAAATATCGTAAAATTAAAAACGTAAGTTTTCTCTACATAGCAGGAATATTTTAAAACGCTGAAAAGCTAAGAGCTTTGAGAAAAGTTTTAAACGGATTTTCAGCTGTCGGATACAAGTCAGACTTTTAGTAGCAGTGATACCGTAGCAAATGCAAATATGCATTTATATCACTTAAAGGGAATGTATTCTTACGCCACATGGTTGCAAAACTGCAAACGTTACAAAACCAAAAGGTCTTGGAAAAGCTTGCCAGAAATTTCCCCCATCCGACTTTGACGACAGATACAATGCGTGGCATACATATCTAATTTAATTTTTCTTTTGAGTTTCTATACTTATGTAAATTTTGTTACTTTTCCATTTGATTTTCTTTCTGAAGATCACATTACTTTCCCGAATTTCCTTATACGTTCTGGCAACACTTACAGTGGGTCAAAGTGTAAATAAAAGTTACATCTAAAGTGAAAAAGTTGTGGCGATTGTGATGAGAGTGGTGGTACGATCGTGAGAAGATTTTTTGATAGAGATTGTCATTGTTAACTTGAAACTACGAGAGTTCACAGATTTTATGATAGTTCTGAGGTAGATTACTGCCATTATCATAGAGTTTATAAAGACGTGTATCTCAGCAAGTAGGTGAAAATAAAACATTGGATTCTTTTACGTAAGTTTTTCATTCATATGAATCTTGGCCGTTCTTAATTTTGTTAAAGTTGAGTGACTGGTTTGTTTGCCAACACAATTTGCAAAACATACCAATGTTAAAATATTAAAACTCCGTACATGCCAAAGATGAAAATACGTTTACGTCACTTAATGGGAAGATTGTGCGGCAGCTCAAAATTGCATAAATCCAGACATTTGGCGATAGTGATATCATGTGAAAAATAAGTTTTTTAATCTAATTTATAGACGCGGTGTTATATCTACATAGGTAAAGGGGGATGTGCGCGCAAAATAAAGGGTGTCCCAAAAAGGTGTAACCAATTTCAAATGATGATAACTTCTGATACAAAACTAATATCAGCATTCTGTTTGTTGCAGGTGGTAAGGAATACCCTCAAGTTTTCTAGAAGTGTACCCAATGGATCCGGCGACGAAAGCACAGATTATGGAGTAGTTTATTGAAACCCGATCCGGAACGCAGGTTCAGAGGAATTTCTGAACAAATATGGAAGCAAACCGTCCGCACGTAACAGCATCAGAAAGTAGTACAAGTCATTTAAGGAAACTGGTAGTGTCTTTACAAAGAAAATCCCTGGACGACCATCGTTGGTTCCAGAAAGGGAGGAACTTGTGAGACAAACATTCAGTCGTAGCCCTCAAAAGTCAGTCAGACAAGCAGCAGGACAGCTGGCCATCCCCAAGTCGTCAGTGCATAGAGTGTTACGTCAGAGATTGGAAATGCACCCGTACGAACTTAAGATAACCCATCACATAACCCCAGATGATCACGTGAAACGTAAACAGTTTGCTGAAGAGATGTTGGAGAACATTGCAAGTGCTAAATCCTTCCTGAGACAAATCTGTTTCTCGGATGAGTGCACTTTCCATGTTTCTGGAAAGGTTAATAAACAGAAGTGAGAATTTGGGGTACTGAACACCCGCGTTGCACAATGGAACATGAACTTCCTAGCCCAAAAGCTAATGTGTGGTGTGGCATAATGGTCGACAGTGTTATTGAATCCTTTTTGTTACAGGAAGCGACTGTGAGAGCTGCTAATTACCTGGACATGATCAAGCAGCTTGTGTATCCCCAGTTGGATAAACCTGCAACTCCAGTCATTTCCCAACAATATGGGGCTCCAGCTCATTGGGATTTGATTGTGAGGAGGTCTCTGGGTACCAAATTTTCCAATCGATGGATTGGGCGCAGTGGTCCCATTGCATGGCTTTCACATTGTCGGACTTAACACGCTGTGGCTTTTTTTATGGGGATTCATCAAGGGTGAGGTTTACAGCACCTCTGTTGCAGACATTGTTGACCTAAAGAGGAGGATTACACACGTACTGCAGGAAGTTAATACCGACATTCTCGAACGCACATGGTTGGAACTGGAATACCGTTGAGACATTGTTCTGGTGACAAATGGTGCCCATGTCGAATGCCTATAAACTTCAACACAAGTTGTTCATATTAAACTATTGAGATAATTTATATTAAAACTATTGTGATTATCTGAAATTGGTTACAACTTTATGAGACATCCTATAATAACATAGTTACGTCGTCGTTCTTTTTTTATCAAGATACTAAAAAGCAACTCTGAACGCAGCGGTAACTCAAATTGCATGCATCAAATGTTCTTAAAAGTATTGTGACATACACTATTAAATAGGTTTCTGAGAACTTGGCCAAGATAATAAATGCATGTACTCGGTCTAAAAACGGAATTTCTTTTACTGGATGTTTACAAAAATATTTGTTAATCGTATAATTATTTACGCAGCAATCAGAATAAGACTGTGGACTGCTCTAGTTTACTGTTCACGATGTGAAATTATATCAGAAAACTTGAAAATTACATCGCGCCGGAGGGTGAAACTAACCCACACACCCGATTTCCGTTCGAGTACAATATCTGTTGCATAGCGATGTAATTTTAGAGTTTTCTGGTATAATGTCACATCTTGAACAGTAAACTAACGCAATTCAAAGTCATATTCTGATTACTGCGTGAATAATTATATGACTATCCCATGTATTTATGAGGATTTATTTTTCTTTCTTGATTTCCACATTTATTAGGCATGCATTAGGAATCATAGTTTGTATTTCGTTTTAACGAGACTCAGGTTTGCAAGTTGAAGATGGTTTCAAATGGCATTCCATATATAAATTTGCTCTCACTGAATCTTATCAAACAGAAAATGAAGAGAGGAGTGTGTTAATTTGTGTTACGTTCCTTTGTGTTTTTGTTATTTTTTCACAGCTTAGCTAACAGGAATCAAGATTTATAAATCGAGTGGTTTTATTTTATTTATTTCCGTCGTTTCTTGATAAGGCATGTAAGAATCCGTACTGTTCTTTTTCAAAAGAAAAATTATTATCGAAAAACGACTATGCTTATGAATGTTAGAGGTAGGTTATTTTCATTGAGCATTCAGTGGGTGCTTCGATCTCCCTTCTTCCGCTTTTTTCCGCCAAAGCGTTTTCCGTGCAATTACTACTAAGGTGACACGGTCGAGTGATTTGGAAATTCACGAGGATGTGCTTGCTCATGCAAAACTAGGAAAACAGTTTTTAAGGAAAGTTCTTAATATTGTCTATGGTTATTCGTTTTGCGTCCCAAAATATGTCACGGAAGCGTTATGCAGTCTCGTTAGCAATAAACGTACAAGACATATTTTGTTTTTATGCTATTTTTATGAGTTTTTCAGCATTTCGAGAAAAAATTGCTTGTTTTTTGACTTAGCTCCCTTTGTAATTCGATGAGGCATTACTACGCACTCGTAGGACCTGTCCAGAAATATTATTGCATATCGCGTTTGTTTGTACTTCGAATATGGAGAACATGCGAAGACATCTGTTTGGTAAAGTCTTAATTTCTGCATCAGGGAGCAATACTGTATTGACAAACCGCTAATCTTTGAGCTAGCATGTATCATTAGTTCAGAACATTAAAGAGACGTAGTTGAAGTTTTTGAACACAGTTTATAAGAATTTAGAGAACTCCAAAGCAGACATTTTTAGCGAAGTTTTTAAGTTATGTTTCTACACAAAGGTACCATGTTACATAAATGGAACGATTTGTGGTTGTTCAGTCATCTAGTACAATGTGTTACTGGCGAAGCAAGCCACATAGCTGCAGGATCGTCCATTAGATTGAACACCTCACTGTTCCAGCTTAACAAAGTCACTTTGTACGGAGGAAGCAGTTCTACTAAATAAAAGAATATCATTTATGCAAAAGAGAATGTCTTACAAACTTCAGAGAAAGAGAAACTGGCAAACAACGTAACTCAAATTACAATTATCAAACAGCCAGAAACAGTTTAAACAACAAGAATGCATTTGTAAAAAAACACCCGTTTACATTTATATTGATGACGTTTGGGCAGCATCTAACCTTCTTTTTCTTTTAAACAGCTCTTCAAGTTTATTGATGACGTTTGGGCAGCATCTAACCTTCTTTTTCTTTTAAACAGCTCTTCAAGTTATACACCACGCCAACACAAAAGTTTGAAATGAAGAAAGCCAGACCTAGCTTTCTTGATGGTGCTGTGAAAAAACACTGGGCCCGTTTTCTATAGCGAAATCCAGTTAGGGGAGCTTTGCTTTATGATACACATAGTTACATATGTGCATCAAAAATAGCATTAAAAGTGAGTTATAGAGTTGAGTCATTCTTCGTACAAAAGAAGTCTCAGCAGTTATGAACAAAACTTTCTAACGCATAACAATAGCAAAAGATTTTCGTGATAGCTACTTCACAAGAAAACTTAGTGCAGGATTTCTTTGCCTCTAGAGCTTTAAAAAGATTAGTTACAACTGCATGATTTTTTCAGAAATAGAGGAAGGCAAATACTTGAGGACGTCTTCACATCTATAAACTTTAGTTCTCAGGTTTACGATAAACATTCTCTCTCCGTTTTCAAAAAACATATTAGACATAACTTTTCATGCTATTCATCACGGCAGATGGACTCGTTGTGTCATAAATATCAGGTACAGAAATGCACTGATTGAAGACTGGTAAGCAAGATTAATGTGAAAAATAATTGTCATTAAAGGCCTGCCACTAAGAACATTGCTGTTTATTTTCCGCCATTGCAACATAAAATTTTTGTTTCGGAGTTTAACGACCACGGTGAGCAAATCTAAGGGCCATAGGAAGTCGGCCGTCCCTAATTTAGGGCCATTGGGTCCGGAGAAGAGGGAGAGACAGCGCCGGACAACGAGCACAACATCCATGCTTCATCGGGATTCGAACGCGGATCTTTCTCAGACGAACGTTCAGAAGCGATGAGGCCGCGTTCAATATTGCCTGATGCTTATGATAGCATCATCATGCTTATAACAGTATACTTTCATGCTTTCAAAATGTTGATGAACAAAATTATAATTAAACGGAAAATTTCGAGAGCAAGAAATTTCCCTCTCTTACTGCTTTCCTGGATTTGTCCTTATTTTCATTTACTTATTTTTTGCATATTTACTTAAAGTTTGGTGGCATTTAAATTTTGCGCATTTATTTTCCAAATTAAAATTTTATCAGGAATAAAAATTATTTACTAAAACAAAAAGTACAGTACTTACATCAGTGTTATCTCCTTCAAGATCCTGTGCTTGTGTTGTTCTTTCGAATAAAACGAGACATGCTGAAATCAGAGAAACAGAGCACCATTTATTACAAAGTTCTAAAGAAAATAAGTAACGAATAAAGATTACAGAAATTGCGACATATCCAAAACTGAATTTGTATGCTACGATATTTTCCATGGTGTGCTGTACCCGCCAAATTTCCTTTTTTCTACAAAACATTTATGGGCGGTCTTAGTGAGAGATAGGTTTGCCTCCTCGGAGCGCGCCATAAGCAACAATGGCATGCAGTACAGCAATAAGAACCTATCTGAATCTTGGAGAGGTACCAGTTAGTTCTGTGTGACATTGGCGAAAAGACCCCAACTCACTGGCTTATGTTCCAGAATTATAAGGTGGAAAGACCAATTGGAACCATTAGCTGTGGGCTGATCACCCGCACTGATGTACCTTTATGATTTTTATGACTCTCAGAAGGAATACAACGGACTGAAGTGTGGGATATGGTGGACCTGCCACACTTGAGAAGGATGATTCACCACGGAAACGATACGGAACTGGCAAAAGGCACATGAGAAAGAGATCTCGCCTGAGTGAGTGTAAGAAGGTGTATGGAATACTAGAGGTATAAATGGAAAGATAAATGAGGTGATTCAAGAAATTAATAAGTATAGGTTGGATGTGATGTGTGTAAATGAAACTAAAAAGAAAGAAATTGGGATTGAAGAGATGAATGGAATGGTGAGTGTGTGGTGCGCAGTGCTGGATAAAGTGAGAGAACAGGTTGGTGTAGGTGTGAGTTTTAGTGAAAATGTGAAGAACAACGTGATCCATTACATCTGCATTGTGAGAGAATTCCTTCGATACGTCTGAAAATGAAAATTCAGAGAACAGTAATTGTGTAGTGTATGCTCCTGGTGACACGGAACCTTTTGATAAGAAGGAATATTTTTAGAATGAGCTAAAGGCTGTTTTGAGCCAGTTTGGTGCTAAAGAGAAAGTTATAATAGCAGGGGAATTTAATGCTAGAGTAGGTGTTCAGAATAGGATTTCTGATGATGTTTTGGGTACGTTTGATGATCGTGGTGTGAATAAAAATGGTGAAAGGTTAGTTGAATTCTGCATTGAAAATGGTCTGTGGGTATCCACTATATTTTTCAGTCACTAGTATATCCACATATACATTTAAGAAAATCGTACTCTGGGTCAAAAGTGTGTAATAGATTTTGTTGTTTACGATCAACGTCTGAAACACTTAGTTGTTGACACTCGTGTGATGAGAGGTGCTGATGTTGGCTCTGATCATTCCTTGTTAGTGTCATGAGTGAAACTGAATGTTGACTGGAGAAAGAGGAAAAGAAAGAGACGCGTGATACAAAGCATTAAGGTTGAAAGGCTCCATGAAGAGCATTAGCGTTACTCTGAATTACTCAGAAAACGACTGAATGAGTTGAAGTCGTGTGAGAGGGATGTAGAAAAGAAGTGGGCATATTTTAAGAACTGTGTTGTCACTGCTGCTAAAGAGGTCTGTGGTGCTGCAATGGTGGGTAACAAAGGTGATGCTTGATGGAACAGTGAAATTAAAGAAGCAGTTAAAGGAAAGAAGGAAGCATTGTTGGGATGTTGCAAAGTAGAGTTTCTGACGATGAATATCGCTGTAAGAAGCGTGAAGCAGCCAAGCTGGTTCGCCAGAGTAAAGCAAAAGATAGGAAAGAAAATGTGGAAAGGCATGAATCGGTTTATAGCTGCTTTGGGAGGATTTCACAGGAATGATGGGTTCTCAAGAAAGTCCCGAATGGCTGTATATGAAAGTGTAATTGTTCCTACTTTGATGTATGGCAGTGAGACTTAGGTTCTGCAGGAAAGACATGGAAGTTATTTCTGTGCTAGGGAGATGGGTTACTTACGGTGGGCTTGTGGTAACACACGCTATGATGATGTGAGGAATGAAGATGTGTTGTAGGTGTGTAATATGAGACAAAATGTTGTTAGTAAGGTGGAGACTAATATTCTTAGGTGGTTTGGCCATGTTGAAAGAATGAGTGATGAGATGCCTACTAAGAGAATCTATTCATCCCAAGTGGCAGAAAACAAAGGCAGAGGAAGACCAAGGAGATCATGAGAGGACGAGATTCAGGAATGTCTGTATGAAATAAAGATAATGAGTGTGAAGTAGAGAAGGTGTTGTGTGCGGCGTGTGATGTATGTTATTGAAGCTCGAGCTATGTGGCGAGATCGCTTTAATTGAAGACGTCTGATACAGCAAGAGTGAGTTCTTTCTGTGAGGAGCTAACCTCTGAACATCAGAGAACATCTTAGTGATATGCATGCATGTATGTATATATGTACGTATGCACAATTATTACATTGCATTTCACCATAAGAGCAGCGTTACACGAATAATCTGCGAAGGCCAGAATTCTAGAATAAGTGGCTTTGAAATAACGACTTTGTGAAAAGCTAATGGCTCTAAATTATTTGCCTGGTCGACAAATTCTGCCTAGCATAAGCACTTAATTACTGGGTATTTATTCTATTGAAATAATAGAATAAGTAAAGATATGGGATTCATGTTTTTAACATAAAAATCACCTCAATATATTGAATACGTGAGTAAATAACATTTAAGGATAAGCCTTTTGAGATCCACTAAGAAATCGTAAGCGTCAAAGTCGGCAAAACAAGGGATAAATAATCAGAGTTTCTATCTACATTAATGTTTTAGGTAGTGGATAGTGATATCAGCATGCGAGTGTCTCTCCCCTTTGTTGTGCTTTACTTTAAAGGGGAAATTCAGCTACTGGCCATAATAGTCATTTACTAATGCGAATCTGTTTTTCTGTTCCAGGAAAAGACTCAAAAAGAGCCTAAGTGCTTCAGAGATATTTTGGCAATCCTAAATGTTTTGTTCAGTTAGATTTTTTAAGTTTTTTAGAAATATTGTTCCCCTAGCTGAAACAATGCCTTTGTACTACGTTCTATGGTACATCAGCAAAGGTACACAGAGTGTACTTTACCAATGTATCATTGAACGTAGGTTCTGCTACCAGACGAGGTATTTGAAACAGAGGTCATCGCTCTTTCCACGTTTATAAGTGAGTCACCGAAAAAGTCTCATTGGCCGCCAGCGGGATTCAAACCAAGGGTCTTCCAGTTACGCGCCGGATATGCTTCCACTGCAGTTAACGTCAAATGTCCGTATTAATTATTCATTCGGCTTCTAATTATTTGTTCAGTTGCTGCTTACCATCTTTGGTTGATCCCCAGCATTATGCGGGGCTCCAAGAAGCAACTTGATAAATTGGTTTGGCAGTTAGTGTATGTGAGTCTGGAGGAGTTCGAGGCTGCTGTGGTGCAGTGGAAGCATATCCGGTGCGTAACTGGAAGACACTGGGTTCGATTCCCGGTGGCGGGCAATGAAAATTTTTCTAAGACTCACTTATAAACGTGGAAAGAGCGATGACTCCTGTTTCATGTTCCTAGACCACGTCAGATGTCTGTATTAATTAAGACGAGGTATTTTTGCAAGAAAAGCGCTGGAGGAAATTATTGCAAAAAGGCGAATTAATGCAAGGCCGTGAACCATACAGTATCAAAGCGCTAGCCAGAGTAGTTCATAAAATATGTGTAAAAACGTTATGAACTACATATGTAGAGGTGGAAAGTGTTTAAGTCCTGTCTGTAAAAGCTGCAAAACATCCCTGCCTGGGGTTTTGAGACGCCACAAATGAGACTTCCTCTAATTTTCAAATTCATTATTCACAATGGATGATTAATGTTTGAACAAACGAACAACAGGAGGAAGGCGAAAGCATAAATCACAGTTAAAAAACTAAAACGCTGTTTATTCTATATTTTGTTACCAACCTTATATGAATGATTTTACGACTGAAGTATCTATTGCAATGTTTTTACAGTGCTCTTTACTTCTAAATTACTTTAATTACAATATCCCAAAGAACTGCACCAACAGCTTTGAAAACTCGAAGTAAGTTTCGATATATCAAAATAACGAGACAATAAATTTAATTAAAATACAGTTTAGTGTAGCAACTAACTGTTCAAAGATAGCTGTTGCTTTTACATTAGGAACGATATTCTCTGTTGAGAAGGTAGCCACTGTTTCTATTCTGAAAAGCTATTTTGTCCTGGACACAGAATTTTTTTGTGAATAATTTTTCTTCACAGTTATTTTCCTGTAACACTAATAATTGCACTTTTGCTTCAACGCAGCAACTTTAAGCTGCATAGGTTGCCGAAAAATCAAAGGGGCCAACTTCTGGCTAATCTTTCGACCGGGCCCGCGCCCGTGTCCAGGAACAATAGATGTTATTTGTTTATCTTACATTGCTGGTTCGTCTGTTACCTAGAACCAGTTACCCCAGATTAGGAAAGGAAGATTCATTGCAGCCTTAAATACTCATGGAAGTCACTAAACCCCGGAACAAAAGAAATCAAAATACAAAACATCCCTCGATTGGGAAAAATATTGAATAAATAATATGAGAAAATTTTAGATCTATTGTATGGGCATGCAATACCAAAGTGCATGGCTAAAGCCCAAACATCAAAATTAAATACAGCAGTTGTTTAATATGGTTTAAAGTTACTTCGAGCATAGTAAAGTTTGGGGTCTATGTTTCAGTTTTTCAAAGAGAAACACGTGTCAGGTCCATCGAAGGTAATGTACGGGGTGTGATTAAAAAGTATCCAGACTGATTGCGTAAGATCAGAATAACACGACACAGCAGGAAGCGGTTAGGCACAGGTTGACCTTGGAAACTAATACGCATGTGCCGTGAATCACGTTTTCCCTGCCCCTCCAGTTTTTTTACGCTAGAGTTTTATTTTTGCATGTGTGAAGCTGTTCGTAGCATTTTTCATGTCGGAAAAAATTGATCAACGAACTTGCATCAGATTTTGTCAAAATCTTTGCAAAATTTGCAGACTCATACTTTACAGGTCCGTGACGAAGATGGTACGAGGTTTGCATAAGTTAATGAGGGCTTTAAACGTTTTACAGATGGTCGTGAAAGTATTCAGATGATGAAACTCCCTCATTACTTTCAACATGTTCACGACCATGGTTGTTGGGATGCTTGCAACCAGCAAATGTAAAAACAATGGCGAACTTGTGCAGACAACTGTGTGAGAAAATCGCCGAGTCGCTATTCGTGAGTTACCTAGAGACTTCAACATTAGTTTCGGTTCAGTTCAGTCGATTTTTACGGACGATTTGGGTATGCGTTGTAGCTAAGTTTGCGGGAAAATTGTTCTTAGCTGAGTAAAAACAGGCCCATATTTCAGCTCCTAATGATCTGTTTGAGTGTCGAAAAGGACGAAAACTTTTTAAAAACTATCATAACTGCTGACGAAACGTGGGTTTATAGATATTACCTTGAAACTGAGGTTCAGTCTTCACAGTGGGCGACCCCAAACACCCCCAGACCCAAAAAAGCCAAACAGCCCCAAAGCAATGCCCAGATGATGCTGACTGTCTTTTTCAGTCATAAGGGAATCGTGCATCATGAATAAGTTCCATCAAGCCAGACGATCGACCTAAAAGGAGTACAACTGTCAAGTGTTGCTGCGTTTGAGGGACACAGTTCGTTACAAAAGGCCGGTATTGCATGACAGTGGCAACTTCACCATGACAACGCGTTTGCCCATACATCGCAAGTTGTGCAGCGGTTTCTTGCTAAACACTGCATTGCACAGGTCCGACAGCCACCCTATTCGCTAGATTTCGCTCTCTGCGACTTTTTTATCTTCCCCAAAATCAAGTACCACTTGAATGGAAAAATACTTCAAGATATTGAGGAGATACAATGGAATGCGACAAAGCAGCTGTTCGATATTTCAGAAGATAACTTCAAAAAATGCCTCGACCAGTGGAAACAGTTTTGGACAAAGAGTGAGACTTCTGACCCAGACTATTTCGAAGGCGATTAAGTTTCACATCTGTAAGTCTTGTACTTTTTTTAATATATCCATTTTGGATACTTTTTGATCACTCCATCAATAGTATTTTGTCAATAAGTGAGAGTCATCGTGTAAATCTTTCTCCCTGCTGGTTCTTTTGCTGTCCAAAAAGAGTGCTAGCTGTATTAGGAGCTCCAACATGTTTGTGTAATCGTCTTTAATGAAGTGATCTTTCATTCTTCGATTTCCTTTAGAGTTTAACTTGATGCGTGCTTCGTTCCTGCTAATCACTTAACCGTTAAACTCTCCGTGTAAAAAATAAATACTGTTTTACAAGAATCACAAGGAGAAGAGTAAGTATAACTGAAAATGGAAATAGAAGTATCATTGACCGTTTTTAGGGGTATCTTGTAAAAAAAAAAAACGTGCTTATAGTATTAGTTGTCCATCAGTCGGTCTATCTGTAGACACCACATCTTCGCAACTCTTTGTCCTATTTGAATTTTTTTTAATGTTGGGAATCATAAAATCTGAGAACGATGACCCTTGCTTTCCGGATTTCTTCCGATGCACAGCATTGCCAAAGAGCGTAAATGCAGATATCGAATTGAAAATAGATTCTATTCCATATCATTACTTCTAATCATCAGACTGAGAAAAAGTTTCTTCCTTTGAATGCCATTTATAACAAAGACTATTTTGGTGTAATTCCTTTTTCAAGTAATGTATAGTTTTTCTGCTACAAGGGGCATGAAATTAAATTGCAATTTCTCCGATATCTCTATTTCTAAATGATCGATTTAAAAAAATCTTTTTACATCGGATAGAAATCCTGGTGAGAAATTCGCTGCTTGTGATTTCTAATTATTCGTACAGAATGGGTTGGCCATTAGGTTGGCGTAAGTGTATATGTCTGTTTCGAATGTATTAGCAGCAATATCTGCGCTTTTAAAATTTCGATTGAAATTCTTTTTTTTTTTTTTGTGGTCAGATACCTCTCGCTGGGAAAACTGTTTCCAAGATATCTTTTGCTTGAAATGATTCATAGTTTTTCTACCAGTGGATGTAGATGTACGTCTTATTTTCCTCGATATCTTTGCTTCTAATAGTCCAATTTGAAAACTTCCACCTTTGTCTGAGAGTGTTTCTAGTGTGAAATGTCTTGCTTATAAATTCAAGTGTTCCTAAATGTACAAGTCTTTCACCAGAGGGCATAAATTCACGTTTGTGTTTACAGCATATTTACAGAAGTATTTGCCCGTGTAAAAACCCGATGGAAAAAATTATTTTTCATTCAGATACTACGAACTACAAAAAATACGCGTGGACATTTCCATCCCGAAACAATGCACAATTTTTGTGCTAGGGACGCAAAGTTTTAATCTATTTTTTCTATATTTCTGTTTTTTAAAGTCCGATTTAAAAAATTGTTTTAATATCGGATAGCATTTATCTTTTGGAATACTTTGCACGTTCTTGTGGGGTTTTCCAAATTTACAGTTCTGGCACTAGGTGGTGTTAGTGTGCATTTCTGTTTGCAGCTGTATCTCAGCTTGTTTTGTTTTTAATGTATGCCATTGGCTACAGTAAAAGTGGGGAACATTATTCTCTTTAAATGATGTACAGTTTTCCGCTAGGGGCGTAAATGTCAAAACCTTTTCACGCTATCTTTGCTTTCAAAAAACGTTTTTTTAAAAAAAACATTTTTTTCTTAGTGTAGGTTTTGCTATGAACACTCTCCACATATTTTCTACATTTCCATTACGCAAAATTAATCTCCTTGGAAGTGTAAAATTATGTCACGTGTGCTTCCTCCTATATTTCTTCTTTTAACTGTTAACTTTTGAAATAATCCTTGTCTCTGATATCTTCCTTCTGCTATGGAATCCGTTTGTGCACAGTTTGTTAATTTTCGAAACATAATTTTCAGTAGCCAATAGGCTAAGGTAGCTATTTTTGTTTTTGGTTGTTTCATCGATTGTAGAAATCATGTTGATATTTTATTCTAACTGGTTCCATTGAGTATGAATAAATTTGAAAAGTATTATTCTTGTCGCAAAGGATTTGAAAGACGTGCTGATGGCAACCAAAAATTTGGTGTCGTCTTTCTTTTTTTAATGTCCTAATGTGTAGCAGCAATTATGGCTTAAAAAGTTTTGATGCTTATGAGTTTTCCTTTTCTCTCTTTTGATATATCTTCTGAAATGGTAGAAATTATTTTTATTGCTTTCTTGGATATTTTCCTTATACGATCGAACCAAAGGGAAATAATTCTGCACAATACTTTGACAACTGTATCTTTTGTTCGCACGAAAAATTAGGTCTGTCACACGTACTAGTTGTTAACGTTTTACAGTTTATTTCAGCTGCTAATAATGATTCATCCAGATTTGAATCTAAATTGTAAGACAAACTACAAATGTTTATGAAATTCTTGTATTCAGAATGGGTGATAAGCGACTATGATCAACATCATGATATTAGGTATAAGATACGTAAAAAGAAAACACGACGGGAGTTCATTTGGCCAGTGTAACTTTAATTTCATTTGTTTGCGCACTGTTGCTTGAGGAATAATAAAAACTTCCTGATATTAGTACTGCATTCTCGCATCTCCATGAAATGTTTCTCACCTGTCTTCAATTGCTGGTGAATTCAGTTAAACTTCGTCTGTCTCACTTTTAGATCTTCTTCTGTTTTCCAACATAATGGAAGAGCAGCACTCAGACAGAGGCATTTAAGTGTCCCAATTTAAATTCCTCCTCTGATGATGCATGGCGTCCTCCACTTCTTTTTCTGCAACTCAGCACTTAAGAAAATATGTAAAAGCCTTCCATTGTTTCTTAGATAGCCTTTTACCTAAACGGTATTGCGTGGACGAATTTTAAAAATAAGTGAGCAACCTCATCGGTGCAAATCTTCCGTGAGCAACCTCATCGGTGCAAATCTTCCGTGAGCAACCTCATCGGTGCAAATCTTCCGTGAGCATTTTTTCTAAGACAATGAGAAAATAGAAAATATTAAGCTTTATGATTGCTCCTTAGTTTTTCTTTCAGTCTTCGCAACTTTCTTGTAACTGGCAAATTGATACATTTATGAAACTGCCCTGCGCAAATAAAACAGAACACGAAAAGGTTTTGAGATTTTTGAATCCAATAGTTAACATGAACTCAATCATGACCTGTTAAGAATTTCTTTTGAGAGAAACAATAGATTGCGTATCAGCTTTCACGATCATCGTGTTTCACTCTGTTTTCCAACTTTTAGGTCAAGGATAAACCATGAATATTCCACTAATGGCAAAATAGAAGGTGGAGTTCTTTCGTTTCTTTGTAACTAATCACTTATTTAGTTTTTCGAGAAACTATGCCAAAATTATAACGTGGTTATTTTTTAGGCACTCAGATCGTCCATAAGGAAATAGAGATATAATAGCTTCGCGTGAGAATACAGAAAAATAGTGATGTCTGGAAAATTACATACTGAGAAGCAAAATGCTTCATCGTGCTGAAAAAGGAATGTAACTTTAGAAGTCAGTTATGTTTTGGTATGTTTTTTAGGATTATTATGTCAGCAAGATCGTTTTGCTGTCACTCATACGCTCCAGTGAACGCAAATTGTTCTTCTGTGAGATCTCATGAAGACCGCCGTCTTTGTGAATCTCAAACGAGCATCGTGCCACAAATAAATAACGATAATATAATTGGTAGTGCACGACATTAATATGATTATTTATAAATTTCTTCCCTTGTTCCGAAACTGTGAATGGAAAGAATAAAAAAAAAATAAGTAAATAAATTTCAATGGAGCCAAAAGTGTTTGTTTTGAAAAGAGAAAGAAATGTTGAGATGAAAGCATCGTGGCAATCTAGGTACTAACATTCTAACCTCTTCTGGCTTTGAGGAAAGTGTATCGAATCCTCGCTTGGCTTTGAGTACATGCATCGGATCTTCAGTTATCATTTTTCGTTCATTCAATTTCTCCTCTTATCATCATATTATCCTTTCCATTTTGTATTTCCCAGCTAAAGAGAGAATCATTGTGTAGTCGTAGTTGCCTGCACGGTTTTTAAAACGATGTTTTCATAAAAATGGGAGGAGATACCTTATAACGAAGTAAATTTCTCCGTCATTTTTTCCACTCCGGGGCTCGAACCCGGGTCCCCTCATTGCGGAATAAGTCACTCTACCAATTGAGCTACGCGGACGTTCGCAATCGCTGTTATCTGCCTTTATATCGTGTGCGTCCTGCTGGGCAGGCACGTCACAACCTGTTTCAACAAAACTCCCTAAGGCACCCTCGTCTCTTTCGAGTAGACCAGTACAAGTGCAGAGACTGACTCCGGAACTTGCAGGTACATGTATTCCTACAGTATGACAACAAACGACTTCTCTAGATTTTATTTACCCTTGAGCCGTTGTATATGTTTTTTGTTTCTCTTGATATTACGACTGAGTTTCCGAACCTCTGGCAAGGCTAGTTGATTGATTGATTGGAGGTTTAACGACCACCGTGAGCGACTCACTGGGTTATAAGCAATCGTCCGTCCCCAATTAAAGGCCACTGGTTCCAGGGAAGGGAGATGTCCATGCCTCACCGGGATTTGAACCCGGACCCCTTTCGGAAGAAGGATAAGAAGCCAACGCTTAGACCACTGCGCCACCAGGGCGGCCTGGTGATGCTAGACGTTGCATTCTTCTTAATACATGCCCCACTGTCATAGAATTGCTGAGCCAAGATTTGGAATGGGTGACATGATAACTATGGGTCAATAAACTTAAAAACGACTGCACATATTCTTTAACATAATTTGTAGAAGAATATACATTTTTTAAAAACCTGCTCTATTTTGATTGCACCTTTCAATGGTGAAAAGTTCAATATATTGTTTAATAAAGGCATAGTTTGAATCAAACTCTTCTATCAGGATATTATTTACTTATGAGCAATTTTTGAGAAATAGAAAAAAAAGCTTTTAAAATTTTAAATCTGAAGTTTAAAACATTTTCCGCGTTTCTCGCCCAAAAGAATCAGAATTCACTGAAATTTACAATGTAGAGCCTGTTTTCTGTTTTTTTTTTAGTTTACAACTTTCAGCACAGTGTTGAATTATTAGCTATTAGTATTTAATTTCTCAAGAGCAATATTCGGAAAGATTTATCTGTTACATGAAAGTGAAGAAAATGTCTGTCGTAAGTTTGCGTACGTGTTCGACATTTTCAGTCGAAGTAAAACTGACGTCTACCAAAAAGCACGAGATAAGAATTGATATCAATCGGAGTTTTGCGCAGTTATTGTTAAACTACTATTTAACGTCAGCGTACCAGTACGTGTGAGACATCAAACTTGCTTACCAGAGAAACGGAGTATACGTTTTTTCTGGAATAAGTGATTTCTATATAAAGGGAAAATGCACCAAATGATTTTATTTTAAGCACTATGGTTGTTGTAATAGAACTATTTTAAAACACACGTGCGTAACAGTGGAAAAAGGAAAGAAAAAATCGGGAAAAAAGCACATCAGATTTGGGTTAAAGTCAGTGAGGAGAAACCGAGTCAGTTTCAGGCTCGAATGGTTCACCCAACGCGATATGCGCACCCCCACCCCACCCCCACACACTGAGCTGTTAACGGAGTAGAAAAAATACACATCTATACAAGGGAAAGTACAAACAAAATTAATCAAGTGCCAGCAAAACACCAAACAATATTTGTAGGGAACATGTTTTATTCATAAGTGAATTATCAAGGATGTCGAAGCTGATGATGATTTAGAACTTGAATGTATCTGTAATCCTCGCATTTCAGGTTCGGAGGATAAAGTGATTAGCTCTGCTTGGCCAAAGAATATGTATTTTCTACTTTAATATAGAACGCACTTTCCAAATCTATCCTACTTAGACTTTCATTCTTACTTCAGATGACTATTGAATTCATAACCTCTGCTACAAACACATTAGGCATATAAGCCAAATTAAGATATCAAGCCGATGACAAATTGTACAGTTATGTATTTCTTCTGAAAACCCTTATCCTGACAAAGCAGACTAAAAGTTAAAACTTCTGTTTCCTTGTCTCAAAGTGAAATAATTTCCTGAAGCTGTTTTGCATGGCTGAATTTGTTCAGAGTTAAACTTATAGTGTATTTCCATTGAGAAAGCGATAGGAACACCTTCCAATGATGCGACATCGGGAGAGCAAATTTTCGTAATCTTTTGCATTTTTATGTATTTTATATTCAAAATCTGAAAATAATTCTATCATATGCTGCATATCCATGACATAAATATGGAACGACGAGATCGTGCAGCACTTTTCACCTTAAAATGTTTTGTATAAATATTTCAAATTGGCTGCAAGATAATTCAGGATTTTGTTTATGATGGCTAAATAAATAATTCGATATTAAACACGTATCAGGATGAGATCACAGAAATGCAGTAGCGAGAGAAAATTGCAGGATCGCTTTCTCTGTAATTTGAAAACTTCTTTTAAATTCGATATGAAATTACTTTGAAAATCAAAACACGGTAGCAATTTGGAGCATTTAAACTTTTAAATAAAAATCCTCAGATAAGTGCTTTAGCGCATGGGTAATCTCTACGGCATATATTCATTACTTACAAACAGAAAATGAATAATACGATTTTTGAACTGATGACCAAATATTTCAGCTGATTCATCGCTTGAACGCACCTAAATTCCTGCAATTTTGCTAAATTTAAGCTCCGGAAAGATTAGAACTGGCAGGTTAAGACATACATCTATCACGATAAAGTCCTTTTTTGAGAATAAATAATTTTGTATCTAAATTCGTAGCATACCTTTGAATTACTTTTGTCATGACGCTAGAATCCTATGACAAAATTAATCCGAATTAATATCATGGATCTGGAATCCCATGACGAAATTAATCCAAATCGATGTCATGGTGATCGAATAGTACGACAAAATTAATCTAAAGGAATGGTTATTGGGTATTTGCATGTGCACATGCTACAGGTACTGCCAAGGACTTTCTTCGAAATACCTGTTGGCGCCCCGGTGCGCAGTGGTCTAAGCACTGGATTATAACCATTCGTCCTAGATGGGTGCGGGTTCGAATTCCGGTGATGAATAGACGTTGTGTTTGTCTTACGACACTAGCTCTCTGCCTTCCAAGAAACCAGGGCCCCGAATTAGGGTCCGGTGACTGATTATAGCCAATCTAGTTGTTTGCAGTGATCGTTTAATTCATCCCCCCAAAATACATTTGTATCACCATTTAAAGTTACATCCCAGTGCAAGAGCATAATCACAGGTCTTCAAGATCTCAGCAGCTCAGTAAGTGGTATACTGATGGAGTTGTCGGTTGAGTCTATTTTAATATATCAGAACTTCGAAATTTTCAAAATAGAAAGACATTTGCTTCTCAGTACTGCAATCACGCACCCACACACACGTAAAACAGAAGTCATAAAATAAAAACAAAAATAAAGGTTAAAGCGAAAATTTACCAGCACACTGTTTGTATTCAGCTAGCAAATTCTGCACTGAAGGAACTGCCTTGACACTTTGCTTCCAAATTCTTTGAATAGAAATATTTTTTGATGTGAAAGAACTGATTAGCTGTTTGAGTTTTCATAAGTGTTCCCTGATTTCGCGATTTTTATTTTGTTGTTGAATGCAATGAAGTTTATGAATATATTTTGGACTAAAGTTAACAGTTATCGACTTATGAATATATTTTGGACTAAAGTTAACAGTAATCGACTTTGGTTATCAATAACTCTTTCCCACGTACATATGCTGTTGAAATCAAGAAGTTGAATTGTTCTGCTATTATATTTTAATAGAATGACGGAAAATTTGGCATGAAAGTACTTAACATACGCCTTCTCTCCACGTTAATATAACTTAATTTAAACTCCACGTCCTCACTTTCTCACCGCACACTTGATAGTTTACACGATGACTTTTTAAGAGATTGGAATTTCTTCATTACTGCAAAGGATGCATTCTTTCGTGAAACAGATGTGCTTATTACGTAGTATAACTTCGCAATAAGCTCACTAGTGTGTTTGATAAATAATGGCAGAAATTTAAAACTTAAAATTTATGCCGTGCAATTTAAACGAGAAAGATTTGGTTGCCTGTGCTCAGTCTGAAAATCAAAGTAACTCCTCGGTTTGTAGATCAATTGAAAATAAAAAAAAACAGAGAATAAGAGGAAGAACGAATGAGAACGGGTGCTTCATTTGCGTTATTCTTGATTCGAAACTTTGTTTACTTTGTATGAAAAGTTTTTCTGATAAATGAAAGATACACTATACGCCATAGAGACAGCAGCACCCGTTCTACCGGAGATATACTGGGAGTAATCCTCTGCATAACGACATTTTCTCATTGAAAAGTCTGTGCACTTCTATTAATAAGAAAAACAGACAGATCCTCAGAGAGACGATTGATGCTGTCATTGCAAATATCTGTCGCTGCTTGTTTTAGTAAGGCACTTACAGTACATTCTGGTACAACCCCACAGAATTGCCATCTAACAAGTTCTGTTAAGCCTTCGATGGGTCATACGATATCGTTAACATCATCGTAAGATATGTTCGTATTTTGGGCAGTTCACTTTGGCATATGCAGTCAGAAATTTGTTGTCTGACTTGGGTTTTATTACGCAGGATCCAATCTCTATTTAGCTACAAAGTAACGTGAGAATGGGGAATAAGGAAACTTGGCATTGATCTCACTACCAGGTAGCTAATCGTCCGGAAAATATGAATTATTCTGCATATCCATGATCTACAGGAGTGCAATCTTATGCCTTTACGATCAAGCAGGAGAGAGAAGCAATATTCAGCAAAACATTCCTAAATCTATGCTGTACAGTTCATTTTTTGAATTCATCTCTTTTACCTGCAGTGTCATATAAAGTACATCTGTGCTCACGTACTTGACGTCCAAATCATGGGAAAGGCAATTGCTGAATTGTTTTTCAGGACATGACACGACTACAGTCACCCTATTCGGATCTTATGAACAGGTTTATTACAACGAATACATCCTGCAATCTGTCATATGTGGTCACGAACTTCGTTCTAGTCATAAACATTTCTCCGAGTATTTAAGCGAGACACTAGCAGTATCTTCGTACTGTAAGAAAAAAGACCTCTCTTATTTCAAGATTGTAATATTACACACATTACACTGCTCACAAATGTGTAATCGTATAGGTGGGATGCCAGCGTGCTTCTTCACAAATCACTTCCTACCACACAACTGTTTTCGGGTTCCAGTCATCTGTAAATGAACGTTTCCTACAAGTCTGCTTTGAAAAACAGTCATTTCCAGCGTATGGGCTTTTGAAGAAAATACCACAGGAAAAACGCATTCGCGAAATCAATGCAACGTTTAGAGAACTGTTCAAAATAGTAATTTTTTTAAAGTGGCCTTTATTCACTTGGTAAATTATGTTCCAAATGAAAATGCCGCCCCGGTGGCGCAGTGGTCTAGGGCGTTGGCCTCTGATCATTCGTCCGTAAGGGGTCCGGGTTCGAATCCCGGTCAGGCATGGATGTTGTGTTTGTCTTACGGCACTGGCTCTCTCCCTTCCCTGGAACCAGTGACCCTAAATTAAGGACGGGCGACTGCTTATAGCCCATTGAGTTGCTCACGGTGGTCGTTAAACCTAAAAAAAAAAAAAAAAAAACTGAAAATTATTTAGACCACAAAGTGCGCCATATGTTACACTAAAAATGCGTTAATACAGACATTTGACGTGGACTAGAAACATCAAACAGAAGTCGTCGCTTTTTCCATGTTTATAAGAAGTGAGTCACGGAAAAATTCTCATTGGCTACCACCGGGAATCAAACACAGGGTCTTCCAGTTACGCGCCGGATATGCTTCCACTGCACCATAGCGGCCTCGAATTCCTCCAGATTTACATACACTAACCAATGTGGTGCAGTGGAAGTATATCCGGCGCGTAACTGGAAGACCCTGGGTTCGATTCCCGGTGGCAGCGAATGATAATTTTTCCGTGACTCACTTATAAACGTGGAAAGAGCGATGACTTCTGTTTGACTAAAAAATGCATCCATTGCAGTAATCAGAAAATTCAACAGACACTGAAGAAGTCACCGTGTAAACCATAAAGTGCGCGATAAGAAAGTGAGGACGTGGATCTTAATTCAAGTTACATGAATGAGGAGAGGAGACGTAAGTTAAATGAATGGACACTCCTAACCCATTCCACTGAAATATGCTTAGACATAAAATAAAGCCGTTTTCTGCGCTGAAATCTGCTTAGACATGGAATAAAGCCGTTTTCTGCGCTGTGTGCAGTACTGCTGAAAGGAAGTATGTTTAGACATAGAATAAAGCCGTTTTCTGCGCTGTGTGCAGTACTACTGAAAGGTCAACCCATTAAGTGATCATTAACATGCATAATTGCTACGTAGTTTAATTTAGTCCACTGGTTCCAGGGAAGGGAGGGAGCCAGTACCATAAGACAAACGCAACATTCATGCTACATCGGGATTCGAACCCGGACCCATCTCGGACGAATGGCCATAACCAAGCGCTTAGACACTACGACACCGGGGTGGTCTAAAAACGCCTTTAATTATTCATTCTGAGCACTACAAAAACTCAGGGAGCAAAAATTCGGATTTAGTGGCATCATTCAGGTAGCGTACGTAGTACATCTTTTACAGAAAATTAAATATTTTTTTCAGAAAAAACAGAAACTAACTAATGAAATACATTTCTCAAAAGCAGTAATTAATATGAATGGAATATTAGGTGGCATAAGAATTTTCTCATAACCAAATTTTTCCCTGTTAGTCAGGCATTACTAAAACGTGGTTTGCAAACGTTTTCTTTCAATTTCAGTTCTTCCGATTCAGAAATATCTTTTTCCTTTTCATCATCACCAACTTTCATGCGGTTTTCCTGTTGGTGCACACCTGCATGCGACATTAAATATGTTCGTCATCATCATGAATTCTTCTACTACTTTTGTGATTACCAGCTTGATAGGTAATGCATACTTCGTGAACTACGTAGTCGTGTTCACAGTACGGAGTATATGGCATAAATGGTGACGTGAATATCTTCTATTTTTAGTTCATTCTTTCAAGTATTCAACCTAGAAAAATACGAAGTATACAAGTACGGTGTAGATATAATTGTCAAACAGGAAGGCTTAATTACATGAAATATTTTCTGTAAAGTTTGAAATTTTTTGTGAAAAGAATTGTAATTTTTCTGGATCTCGAATTGTATATTTCACTTTTAAATATGAAAATATACTACATATGCGAGCAAGAAGTTTTAGACCATATATTTATGTCGGAAAATTTTATCACTTACAAAGAAATTGTTTTATGAGATTTAGGTATTAAGCAGGAATACTTTGCCACTTAAATCAGCAACGGACATATTGCGTTAGTTCATACAACAATAATGCTTTGTTAGCAATAGATAGCTTTTTATCGAAAATTTATCAAATGAAAACAAAAAAGTATTCTCATTTTACTTTGATAGTTTTCATTCATCAGTTAACTCAGGTACTGTACAATAGTTCTGCAGTTCATCACAGGACGCTGTATGAGCTAAATGCTTTGAAGATGAATATTTCTATCTATTAGTTCTGCAGGAAGAGTAAATTTTTCTTCAAAGAGAAAGTGCAGGAAATTCCTATGAAAGACATTGTTGGTGAAAGATTGAAGACAATTAGCAACACCTCTTTCACGACAATACTTGCTTTTCACATTTTTTTACTATGCTTTATTTTTTTGAGATTGCGTAAATATTTTGTAGCCATATACCATATTAAACGAATGTAAAATTTTTTATTTTAAAGCACTGCTGGATTTTAATGGTACCTTTCAACAGAAAAGCTTTTATTTCGTATAAAGGCGTGACTCTATGAAAGCGAAGAAGAAAATCATGAGTGTTTCTTGCCAATTTGGAAGATTTCACAGGATAGTTTATAAAATAGTGGATACATAAAACATAAAATTTCACGTTTTTATTGAATTGAAATTTTGCAAGTTGGTATACTGAGGGTTTATAAAGTATGATTCAAAATTTTAGATACTTTTGTTGTGTTATTATTTAAACTTATTGTTATTTCCGGTGGTATATTTTGCTGCATACAACATGAGCGTACGCGAAAGAAAAACATCATAGTACTAATACATTTTTCCAATGGTTACTCATAAATTAATTGAAAAACATTGCTTACACTTGCTATTTATCCGTTTGCGCAGGAAGCAGCGAAGCTTTAATACCCGATTGTAAGATCATGAAATCTATCGTGAGGCAAATATTTCAAGATCACTAGCGAAAAAAATGAAACTTAATATTTTAATGATCTCTTTCACTGACTGTTGCAACCTGCTTTTATGGACGAAGGGAATATTTCAAAGTTCGAGTGCAATTTATTAAGCTTCAAAAACATTATTGGGAAAGAGAATTCGATTAAAGGAAAGCATGCACGATTTATTTAAAGTATTAGTTTTAAATTGTTTTTTTCGAAAATTGGTGGTAATTTGCGGGGTGAGTATTTGCTTGGCTATTATTTGCATGCTACCTGTTTTTACTTTTAGTAATCATATCTATGAATGTAAATAAAATTTGAACAAAGCAGCTCTGATGAAGTCGAGGTAATTCACTCATGGTCTACGAGTGTTTGAAAGACAATTCTTTGATTGTCGTTTGAACTAAGAAAAATAGCATACGCAGAAGGCAAATATTATGATGTTATTGCTTGAGAAATAACTGAATCACGTTTTTGCGCTTTGGGCAAAAAATATGATGTCTAATCTTTCTTCCTGTGAAATTTGAAGTTAAAGTCACTATGTTCCGTTCAAAAGATTTTGCACATTAAAGCTGGCTTCTGATGATTCTTCCGAGATGGCTCGGGTCGAGTTCCCGATGAGACATGGGTGGTGTGTTTGTCTTACGGCCCTAGCACTCCTTCTTTCTTGGAACGACTACCCCTAAATTAGGGATGAATGCTTATAGCCGAAAGAGTCGCTCATGGTGGTTATTAAATCCTGAAAAAATTGTACATTAAGTTTTACTGACAAGAATAATTTTAATTATTTCATTGCAATTTTATGAGAAAATGTGATGAAGTCTTTGAATGCGGAGTTAGCATTTTGAAAAAGCAGCTGCTCCTTTAGATTTCTCTCTAAATTCCAATAGCTAAAATTCATATGCTAAATTGATTACTTAATCAAATTTAATTTTGAATATTAAATGAACTTAATCCGTTTCTTAACAAAAACGCAATTTCAGAAGATTGAATATTTTAATTTTTTTATCAAATTTCACAAATTTATTTTGTTCCCAGATTTCATTGAAATTAATGATGATTCATAAAAATGATATTTACGTGTTGCATGCATTGCGTTAATTTTTTTTTCGTACTTACCGACGAAGAACAGCAATCTCCATGTTAATCTCGAGTTCTCCATAATGGCTTGTGCGCGACTTCTCAACCACCATCCGTGACAGGAAATTTTTTGCTCCATTTGCTGGTTTTATACTCCTGTGATGACGTCACAAGAAGAGCAATCAGCTGCCATTTTATTGGCCACGAGCACGAAAACAAAGGCATCATTTAGTCCAGTGGATTTTCCATAGTTCCCTTTTTGTTGAATGCTCTAGTACTCTTATTACTGACCATACCATTGAAAGGATCTTTCACCGCAAAAATCTCTCTGAAGAATAGATTTTGTTCGTGTGCGTGAACTCGTAATGACCCTAGCGGCAACGTCATTACTGTATTGACATAGGAAAACTATGCAGTTGAAAAATTTGGGCCCATTTCTGGAGGAAGTGAAAAGTACGCATCGGTAATTTTAGTGGAGGCAAAATACTCTTTCGCGGAAACATGTCTTCCTGTAAAAACGGGGAAAACTTCAGGAAGTCAAAGGGATTATTGCGTTGTCGTGATACTCAGATAAAAGAGATGAACTTTCCTCAGAAAATATAGGTGATTAAATTATCAGTTTCGTATGTCAAATGACCTAAAAAGGAAAATATATCCCCTAAACGATTCCTATTACCACAGATTTCGTTTAGCTAAAAATATTCCATAAGAGAATAAATTGCCTATTTACTGTATAATGTTATGACTTCTGAAAAAATAGACGCAGTGTATTTATCAGAGGTATGGATAGAGGAATTTTAAATATTCCTTAAATGCAATATTTGGTATTTCGTATGAGGAAAGGGTTTGAAAAATAAACTGATGTGGTTTTGAATTAAAATTGAAGTAACTTAAAACATTTGAAAGGCATTCACAGAATTTGCAGGTAACGAAAAAATAACTTATGCATGCCAACGAAGTTATAAAAAGGGTAGGAAAATCCCTTATGTACTTTCTTCACAAAGATGGAGGTATATATTGAACTCAACAGATATTTTGACAGATGTACTAATTAAAGGATGATTCTTACTTGAACCATAAAAATGTCATTAAACGTAAAGTATTTGCAAGTGCAGAAGTAAAAAAGAATGAAACGTCATGCATTGAGGAATGCATTTTTTTCATGATTTCAACAAAGAAGTTTCACATTTCCCTCATTTTTAAAATATTTAGAACTTGCAGGATCTGTGAGCATTTATTTCTCCTAGTTTGTCAGCAGTATTTTGCCAAGAGTATCGTATTACTTGTATGTTTCTTTTTTTCATAGAAATCCTACGTCAAACCTATTTCCTACTGAAATAGATAATTGTTGAAAACAAAAATCGCGCTGGATATCATTCCGTCTCGACAATATTTCTCTCTATTCCAAAAAAAAAAAAAAAAAAAAAAACAATAACTGCCGCCGCTGCTGCTGTTGCCGCTGTTTTAGAAATTTTGCAACACTCTTGATTTCCTAGCTCGCAGCGGAAAACGTATTGAACACAAAAATACGAAATTTGCATCGTTTATAGAGAAGTATTTGGAGAACACGCTGATATAAACCGTTTTTCGATTTTGGCGATACTTCAAGAGCTATTGTATTTCAAAGTTAAGGTAAGCAAAAAAGTGCTATCAGGTCGCGTTCCGGACACACTAACAGCAACAGAACCACGAAACTTTGTAGGCATGTAGAGCCATGACCGAATGTTTGCACCTCGTCGCCCTTTTTGGAAATTCTATTTAGTTTACGAGAAATTAAAATTTTAAATTTCACAAAATTCTCTATTTCGCGATGGGATCTATTTTAAAAAACGTATATATGGCAACTATAAATCATAACGCATTGCAATTTTTGCAGCATAAACTTACAATTATCATCCCTTTTTTACAAAAAAAAAAAAAAAAAATGTAAGAAAAAGTCATTTTCTCATTTTTAAGGATTTTTAAAGACGCAAAGGAAAGAAACGAACGGCTTATCTGTCTTCACGATAACCAGAGGAACGTTCTGGTCCCGTGACCTGCTGCCATGATGACGAAGCTATTTTTAGTACTCTCTTCGCATTTGGTGAAAGAACAGGCAACAATATCAAACTGGTAATGACGCAATGCTTAATGACGTAGGTACGCTTTTATTAAAGTTCGGCGTTTTCTGCCTGCATACGTGAATACCTACGTAAATATCGGCTTTGCCTCGTACATGAAAAGCAAAGAGGGAAAATGCGAGTGTGTTCGTCCGCGAATTGTTCGACCACTTCTAAATGACCTAGAGACCTGAAAATTAGCATGCTGATAGGTCTTAAGGTCCGTATACCTAGAAAAGTACGAAACCAAAAAAAAAAAAAAAAATAATCAAAGTGGTGGCTTTGTGGAACATTGTCTGCTTGAACTTTTCGCTAATTGTTAGACCACTTCTGAATAACCTAGAGATATAAAAATTGGCATGCTGGTAGGTCTTAAAGTCCGAAATGCTTTCTGGACTGCTTTTGTATTCCTTGGTGGTTAATTTAGTAAACTCTATAAGTTCAAACGACAAAAGTCCGCCCTTCCAAAAAAAATAACGACAGTAAAAAAACTCGGTAACTTCGGAATGGCGGCGGAGCAAAGTCCTTCAATAAAAATAGAAGGAATTTGAAAAACGTTCTACAAAAATCTAACAGGGAGTTCACCGGGAGCGAAACAAAAACTGCAAACAAGCCGCCATCTTGGATCGGTACAGCGCAAAAAGTATTGAACAATTGGGAGAACATTTTCATTTCGTCAGATGGCATCACCGGAAAGAGATAGTCGAACACATTTGTCAACAATGATGTACTTGAAGATCGGGCTGCAAGACCCGAGCGCTACTCTGGAAACGAGCGTAGCGAGCCTAGAGGCGCAGTCCCTAGTATCTAAAGAATTAAAACGCCAGCATTAGTTACTAGTATTTATGAAATTACAAGAACGTTGTGGATTGAAGATAGATCTATATCATAGCCCTTAAATAATATGGACATAAATTTACTTAAAACTACTTAAAAATTTACTTCAAGCTATCATTTAAAAAAATTAAAAAATCTACAAAATCTAATACGTCTTTTATTTAAACGTTTCTACCAAATTTCTTTCGGATCGTGGAGTAAACTTTAATGCGTTCACGCTTTTGAATACGTCTTCGGCTTGATAAAAATTCGCACGTTTTGATTTCTCCTTAATGTACATTGTACATCCCGGAACCTAATACATTTTCCATTTTTATGTTTCATATGACGTTCCTTTACACAGAGTAGGTAAGAATATAAAATAAAAGCCCTTTTTTCATTTATTTGGGGGTTTAAAGACCACCGTGAGCAACTGAGTTGGTAATAAGCAGTGTCCCGTTCCTAATTTAGGGCCGCTGATTCCAGTGAAAAGAGGAAGCCAATGCCATAAGGCAAACACAACATTTATGCTTCATCGGGATTCGAACCTGGCCCCACATCGGACGAGTGGTCACAAGTAAAAGAGAGCACCTCGTCACCGGGGCGAAGTGCATTCTTTTCTGGAGCACTTTCTTAGGTATCCGACTGGTTATGCCAAAGAGGGCAAACAAAGTGAAGCATGCAAATCCCACTTAGTGTTTAATCATGAAATCATAGCAAATTTAAGTCAATTAGATGAATATGATAAATTTGTAAGTGCTCATACATAATGAATGCAACATCACCTGTTTTTCGAATTTTGGAGTCACTGAACTATTAGGTACAGCACATGTTTCCTCTTGAAGGGTACGTAAAATGTGAGTAAGAATTTAAGTGAAATGAGAAAAGAAGAACTTATCAGAATGAATTCATTTATATTCAAGTGCGAATGGCTGACCAATGTAATGACATTTTTATCAGCTCTCAAGAGCATTGAGACAGTCTAAAGACACACAACCGGTTCTCGGTGTAAGAAATTGTTTCTAACTTTATTTAAAGAACCGCTACTCCTTATATCGAATGAAAAAGAAACTTCAAACGCGTTTTCATATGAATTGAGCATAGTAGTTTTCACCGAATTTCGAAAAAGACTGTACGCCTATAGTTGCACCCAAAAGGACGAGTGGGACTGCAATGCTATTTGGGAGGAAGATAAAGGTTACCAGGAACAATAAATGATAAAATATTGAGACTGATATGGGTAATATTTATTGAGCTACTCGTCAATAAAAGTAGTGTCTCTCAGTATGGCGTCGGGCCGCCATGTCTGCTCACACAGCATACCAGACGTCTCCGCATGGAGTTGTACAGGTTCCTAATGGTGTCCTGCGATAAGCCATCTCACGCAGCTTGAATATTCTCACGCAGTTCCTGCAGTGTGCTGTAGTGATGGAGTGTGGATAGCACGTCTAGTAGCATTCCACACATTTTCAATCGGCGATAGGTCTGGCGATGCGGCTGTCCATGGCAGAGTGTCAGTGCCTGAAGTTCTCGAGGCAACAGCAGTATGCGGACGGGCGTTGTCCTGTTGGGACATCGGACCGGAGTGAGCGTTCAGAAAACGTAGGGCCACTGACTGCAGGATCTCATTAATATAGCACTGGGCTGTCAAATTGCCTGTAATGGACACCAAAGGTGATTTGGCATCGCAGACAACTGCACCCAACACCATGACACCAGGCCTTCTGGACTTGTGACGCTCGACAACAAACCGTTCATCTTGGCGCTAATCACTGTGCCTCGACACACGGATTCGGTGGTCATCACCTCCAAGACAAAAGCGGGATTCGTCACGTAAGATCCCCCTCTGCATTCGGCGTGGCTTCGTTACAGTCCGGGACGACACCATTGGAGTCTTTGGCGACAATGACCTGGTGTTGAGGACAGTCATCGCAACGGTCTGCGTGTGTGTAGTCCAACGTCATGCAACCGTCTACCAATGGTGCTGGCACTGATTGGACGATGTATAGAGAGCCCCACTGCTCGTTGAACATCCGCAATCATGGCTGTTGGGTCACTTCAGGTATGTCGGACAACCCATCGGTCCTCTCTATCTGTGTTTCGTATAGGTCTCCCAGACCCTTCCTGTCGCTGCTGGGTTCCTTGTTCTATCCACTGCCGCAAACAGTATGCTATGGTGATACCCGCACGACCGGTATGGCGCCCAATACGGTGATAAGACCATCCCGCTTCCCGCAGCCCGATGATGCCGCCGCTCTCGAACTCCTCCAACTGCTCGAATTTTTTCCTAACCTTTCCCCGAGGCATTCTTCACTTTCAAAGGATGCAACCAACACAACAGCAGGAGTCAGAATGGCAAGCAGGCGCAATGGGACGACTTTATAGAGCTGGTCAGAAACAGCACTACGACCTCTCCTTGTTTGCGTCACATGCGCGGCCGGGTGTGATGCTTGAATCATTTGCATGTCTCACGATGTCAAAGCTACCCACCAAGTTTCATACCTGTCGATTGCTGCCTTCTCGGTGCAACTATTTTTTGACGATGAGTATAAGTAGAACTGGTATTGTATTTCTAATGTACAAATTTCTTTAATTTGATAAATAACGGAATTCAAATTAAATATAACCAGTTGAGCCTTTGTGCGCATTAAATTACAAGAGCACCGAACAGTAACAATCGAATGTCCTTGATTGAAAATGAATGTCTGTTCAGTTCTTGTCTTCCTATTACGTCTAAGAAATTAATCACCTATAAACGGTGTAAAAGCTGAGATAACAACTGCATGTGAGAACTGTATTTAAGAAATATTGAACCAAACAGTATTAACAGGAAACACTCAGATTTATTCTTTAGTTATAAAATTCAAAGGTTGTGGAAACTCATACAAAGTGCATTTCAGTTCTGTCCTAAATCTGACTTAACTGGCATACATTTCACTAAAATCGGAAGTCAATATTTGGATGAACACAATGCGAATGTAAACTCAAATTCTTTTAAAAGTTTTATCCAAAACCAAGGCGGGAAATTCTTTGTTCTGGCGAAATTACACACGAATATTTGATCCCCAATGTCATTACGATTTGGTTCTTTCAATTATAAAATTAACTGTTACCATAATGCGTCATTGATTTGAAGAGGCTACGCAATATTTTTTTCACGTGTTTTGTAAAAATGTAGGTGCTTATAATATCACTTTGTCCGTCCGTCTGAGCGCACCATATTGCTACAACTCTTAGCTCTATTTGAAAACTTATGTTTGCATTGGAAAGCTTGAAAAGTGAAAACGATGTTCCATGCTTTCCAGCTTTTACCGATGAATAATTTTGCCGGTAGAGGGCTTAAATTAAGATGTCATCGAATTCAAAATGCATTTAGTTCTAAATATTTGATTCTAAATATCCGATTGAAAAAAATATTTTCTTCCTTTTGAGGCCATTTATAACGAAAACTATTTTGGGTACAGTTTCTTTTTCAAGTAATGCTTAGATTTTCAGCTAGAAGGTGTAAATTTAAATTACGATTTCACCGATATCTCTGTTTCTAAAAGTTCGATTTGAAACATGTTTTCTGCAACAGATACAGCTCCTGATGAGAAATATTCTACATATAGTTCCTAATGCTTGGTGGAGGATAATTTGGCCACCAAGGGGTGTGAGTGCTTTTTTCTGTTTTTGATGTATTTGTAGCAAACTATACTGAAAACTCGTTAAAAAATTATTTCGCAGACCGATACCGCTCACCCCGGAAACCTTTTGAGAATACCTTCTGCTTAAAATAATATATGTATATTTTTCACCAGGGGCGTAGATGTAAATCTTATTTTTGTCGATATCTCCGCTCTTAAGAGTTCGATTTGAAAATATTTTTTTTTATCGGAGAGCGTTTTCGGTGCGAAATGTTTCTCATATGATATCAAATTTTTCTTAACGCCCAAGAGTGTCATTAGAGGACGCAAGTTCACCTTTCCGTTTACAGTCATACCTGCGGGACTAAAAACAGATAAAATTTTTTTTTTTTTGGCCAGATACTACTAGCTATGAAAACATGTTGTGTATATTTCCTTCCCCAAATAATGTACTTTTTCTCCGCTTTGGGGCGCAAATGTTTCATCTGCTTTCCTGGATATCTCTGCTTCAAAATGTCCGGTTTAAAAACTTCTTTCAACACCGCATACCATTTACCTTGTGGAACACTTAAAAATGTATTTAAGGAGTTTTTTAGTAGTTCGCACTTCTGTCCCTAGGTGGTGGTGTTCGTGTAGTTCCACTTGCACCTGTATCTACACTGCTAAAAACTCTGTTGGGAAATTTGTTTTTTTACTGTATGTCATTCGCTACAATAAAGATGGGGAACATTTTTTTTTTTTGATTGGTGGTTTAACGACCGCCGTGAGCAACTCAATGGGATATAAGCAGTCGCCCGTCCCTAATTTAGGGTCACTGGTTCCAGGGAAGGGAGAGAGCCAGTGCCGTAAGACAAACACAACATCCATGCCTGACCAGGATTCGAACCCGGACCCCTTACGGACGAATGATCAGAGGCCAACGCCTTAGACCACTGCGCCACCGGGGCGGCATGGGGAACATGATCCTCTTTTAATAATGCACAGTTTTCTCGCTAGATGGTGTAAATGTAAAAACCTTTTTCTCGCTATCTCTGCTTCCAGGAGATGTAGTTGAAAAGTTATTTTTACTTAGCATACCTTTTGCCATGAAGAATACTTTTCGCCTATATTCAACTTTTCCGTTATTCAAAAGTCTTCCGCTAGGAAGCGTATAGTTACATCATGTTTCCTTCTATATTACTTCTTTTAACTGGTCTACTTAAAAATATATTTTTCTATGATACCTTCCTTCTGCTAAGAGATACTTTTTATGAATCATTTGTTAATTTTCACAACAAACGTTTTAGCCGCTGGTGGAAGTTAGCAGCTGTTTCTGTTTCTGGATGTTCTATCGGTTGTGGTCATCCGGTTCATTTTTTCTAATCGGTTACATCGACTACAGATGACTTTGCTAAATTTTATTCGTGTGAGAAAGGATTGAAAAGACGTGCTTTTTTTACAACCGAAAAATCAGTGTAATCTTTCTTGTTTTTTATCGAATCAAGGAATTTTGAGTTTCGATGATATGACATGTAATACATCTTTGGTTTAAACGTGTTAGTAATACGGGTGCAGTGACATATTATTCAAGTGCAAATACAAAATAAATCTTAATATGAATTATATTATCGAGCGGCAACAACAAATACACTTAATGTTTAAACCAGAGTTCACAGATAACATCTGCTCTTTGTCATATTATCAGAGCAGATACGCTTGTTCCGTCTCTTACAAATCACCGCAATTACTAGAACACAAAACGATATTTTAAAAATTTTCAAACTTTGATTCCAAACAGTTTCGATCGTTTTAATTGCCGACACAGCAAAATATATAACCGAGAAAATGCTTTTGCCATCAGCATTCTAAAAGAGAAAATGTTAGGAGCGAGTGCAGTCGGGCGAGGAAGTAAAATGTAGGTGGACACCTCAGCGAGTCAATAGTTATTCCGCGAAAGCAAAACGTCAGTCGGCAAAATAATGCTGAGGGTTAATGTACATTACTTAGGCCTGTTGTTTGAACTGCGCATAAGTGCTTCAATATGTCTTGAAGGTTATGATTCTTTTTGTGTGGAAAAGATCGCAGCAGTTAATACTATGAAAGGAATACTGATATTTTGAATGGGAGCTGATGTTTAATACACAGTCGAGTCACATTTTGTGACCACCTCCTACTTTTGACGTCAACAGCGCGTAGCCAATGAAAGAAGCCACGTCTCGTGAGCTGGCTTGGAGGGTATATAACGTGTGCTGTAGGCATTCTGAAAATATCTCACTCGTTGCTGTCATGGATAAAAGGAGTGATTTATCAGATTTGCAAGAAAGAGATCATTATTGGCTTTCGGGCCAGGGCTGGCAGTATTTCTGAAACAGCGCAGTTTGCGAACTGTTCACGTGCTGCTGTGGTTAAAGTGCATCGTGATTGGAGCAATGGCACCATTACGAATACGCGACGTGGAAATCGCGGAGCATCACATGCCATTGATGTGAGAGGTGAACGTCGGCTTCGAAGATACGTGAGGGCCGATCGACACGCTACAGTGGAGGAACTCTCTGACCGAATGAAGAAGGGGCTACCGGAAGTGTGTCTAAAACAATAGTTCAGCCAACCCTGCTGCGTATGGGGCTCCGATGCAGACGGATGGCCACTGCACCTATGCTAACGAAGGTGCATCGGCTGAAAAGGCATACATTTGCACGGCAGTATCGGAATCGGACCTCCGCTGATTGGCAAAGGATTGGCTTCTCCGATGAATCGCGTTTTCTGCTTCATCGAACGGATTGACGTTGGTGCATAAGGCGAGAAACATCGGAGAACAAACACTCTTCAGCCATTGCTGGAAAAAACACAAGCTGGTGTGCGCAGCGTTATGGTCTGGGGAATGCTTTCGTAGGGTTTTCTGAGGCCACTCAAACCTCTGGAAGGCAATATGCACCGAATTCGTTATGAATCCATCCTTGCACACCACATACACCCATACATGCTGCTTGTCTTCCCTGAGACGGATGCGATCTTCCAGCAGGACAATGCGACGTGTCACACAGCTAGAAATGTCCGAGAGTGGTTGGAAGAGCACGATGAAGACTTCAAAGTGCTTTTCTAGCGCCCTAATTCCCCAGACTTAAACCCAATTGAGCATCTGTGGGACCACCTCGATCGTGTTGTTCGCTCTATGGATCCTCCACCACTCACCCTCCAGCAGCTGCCAGATGCAGTGCAGTCAGCATGGCTCCACATACGTGTGAACACCTTCCAGCACCTTATTGAGTCACTCCCAGCCCGTCAAGCTGCTGTTCGCGCTGCACGCGACGTTTAATTCTGGACATTAGCTGGTGGTCACAATAATGTGATTCCATCGTGTAGTATCCAATCCAGTTATGAATCAAAATGTAAATCTCTTAACATACGCTATGAACAGATGAAACAAACAAGAACAAAATGGGAGAAAGCATAAGGAAATAAGAAAAAAAAGACCAGCGGTAACTGAGGAAAAATTGTGGTCTGTTTTAGGATAAAATCCGGAGAAGGGATGGCAGCCTACATTTATCCGGAATAATTATTATATTCGGACACGCGTATCTAAATGCACACGCATAAACATAAACAAACTCAATCAGTTGAGTGGATCAGATCCCTTATGTTTAAGTTCAAATGCTTGAAGTCTTCTCCGGTCTGATCCGGAAGAGATAATTCCGTTTACGAAAATAGTCGAAATGTTTTGGTTACAAAATTTTTAATTTGATACAGGACTGATGTTAATTCCGTGTTTTAAGTAAATTTTGTAAGAGTCACTTATTCCAGTGTGAAGTGTTTTTTAATGGAGAAATGTTATTTTAGGTTTTATTGGATTTTGATTATGCCTTTTGTAAAAATATTACTGCCTCAGTGCTATTGAAAATAGGAACTATGTGTAATGTACACGAAAGGTGTTCAAACAACTGTCTGTAGTTTGCATCAACGATAAAGAGATGCAAGAAATAAATTGGCGCAGTGAGAAAAAATAATCACCGGAATCAGATTCAAGAGCCGTTATTCCGATTCATAAATCCAACAGCATGGAGCAGTAATCTAATATTAAACTCAAACACATACCACAATAGACAAAGTCATCGCTCTTTCCACGTTTTTCTTTGATTAACACACAGCAACCGAAAAGTTGTATTTCAACACCGCTGTGATCGAATCCCAGATCTCTCCATAACTAGCCGAGTGCGTTTGCCTTACGCTGCGGTGCCAACAATCCACGCCCATATTGTTGTATATATTTCTGTAATTCTCAATGTCTTTAACGTATATTTATGATTAATAGATGGCGCCAGATGCGCCCCGCACTGCCCTGTGTATGACGTAATAGCGTTACATTATGGGATTTGCCTCGAAAAAGAGAGGTCATATGAATTGTGAATGAAGAGCTGATCATGTTCCATCTTCTGTTATTTAATAAAGTTGTTATGCTCTAGAATAGTGTTTTGTAATAAAGGTGAAGTAGTATTTTAGTTATATTACAACAAATCACTACGAAACTAACAAGAACTACATCAGATGGTTATGGTGCCCAGAAGCTTAAACTATTTGGAACGTGAAGCCTGAAGCCCGTCAGTTTTATCTTGTTCTTCAGAAAGAAGGTCAACTTTCCGGCATGTTTACATTCGATTCGCATTGAGTGCTACTAATGACGTTTAATGCTGATAGTTGTGTTAGGCAAGCGATGATAACGTACAAAAAAGTACAAACGTATGTTACAATTTTTTTGCTGATTGGAAAACACAAAAAGGCCTTGATTTACGCTATAGAAGAAAATTATGATGAAAAACACACAACTTCCGAAATTTGATGGAAAAAAATTTACAACATGGAAATATAGAATGTTATGCGTTTTGGAAGGGAAGGACTTAGATAGTGTTTTTAACTGAAGATTCACCAAAAGACGTTGTTGAAAAGGCTGTATGGAAAAGGAGAGACGCTCAGGCAAAAGGAATTATAACGTTCTATGTCAGACACACAAGTTGGTTTAGTTTTAACTTGTCAAACTAGTTAAAAAATTTACAATCTCAACATACGCGTTATGAAGTCGATTCGAAACGATGTTTCTAGAACTTCAATGGCAGCGAATGAAAATTGGCAGGATAATTTATTAACAGCTGAAAAACTGCTCAAAACGGCACGATTATTAGGGGCAGATATTGATGATCAGGGATTTATTGATGTACTAATTAGGAGTTTACCAAGTAAATATAACCTAGTAGTAGTGCAATTTGATAATTTCGAAGGTGCTAAGATGGCTGATGTACGTAGAATTTTCAAGGCTCATTATGAAAGAAATGAGCATACCCTAAATGCACATGATTCTTCAGAATATAAAGTAAATTATAGAGAAAAGCTTTCATACTATCCCTGACAAAATGTAAATTTAAGGAAAATTATATGCCATATTTGCTCTATGCTAATCATAAAGCTCCTGAGTGTTGGCACAAGCCAGCTAACAAAAGGAAGGCAGGGGAAAAACGGGAAGCTGATGTTCGACATTCTCACAGGGGGAAGTTTTGTCTAAGGCATCAAAGGGTGAATGTTATAATGATGTAACAAATAAAGGTCAGACAGTTCTGACTGTCAAGACAGAAAAACCAGAAACATATTCAGAAAATGAATGGATTCTGGACAGTGGGGCTACATCACATATGACATCTAATTCAAAGTGCATAACCAATGCAAGGAAAGATTACAGGTTAATAAAACTGGTAGACAATTCGATTATACATGCACAGACTATGGACAGTGTAGAATTAAAAACTGAATACAATAAAACCCTATTAATGAAGGATATTTTATATGTTCCTCAGCTTTCAGGAAGCTTGATATCTGTAAATAAATTGATCGAAGATAACCAAGTAGTAGTTTTCGTCTCAAATGGTGGCCATATTATGGAAAATCGGGAAAACATATTCAATGCTAGTAGACAAAATGGCTTTTTTGTAGTTAACTGTGAAGATGATATGAGTAATAAATCTGTAATTATGAAAGCTGGAGAAATTACATGGGAAAATTGGCATGAACGACTTGGACATTTATATAAAACATACATGAAGCAAATGAAAACACATCCCATAGTTTACAAACTTGGTGGAAAAAGCACAAATATTGGATCTTGTGAAGCTTATATTCAAGCTAAGTATTCCAGAAAACTATTTAAAAGTGTGCAAGAAATTCAATCAATTAAATCACTTGATCTTTTGCATATTGATTTAATTGGTCCAATTCGTGAAAAGTCAATTGGAGGTGAAAGTTATATGTTAACTATTGTAGATGATTATTCCAGGAAAATATTTACACATTTTTTAAGGAACAAAAATAAAACACTAGAGAAATTTTCTACTTTTATTCAACAAATAGAAAATACCATGAATGCACAAGTAAAAAGAATAAGATCTGACAGTGGTTCAGAATTTCTTTCTAAACAAGCTGTAGAATATTTTAAGGAAAAGGGTATACAGCATCAGTTGACTACAGTCTACACACCACAAGAGAATGACATTTGTGAAAGAGACAACAGATCACTAATTGAAGGTACCAGAGCATTACTGATAGGCTCAAAACTCCCAATGAAATTTTGGGCAGAGGCAACTAACACTTTCACCTACATAGAAAACAGGACACCTGCGAAGAAAAATGACACCGTAACTCCAGAAAAAATTTTTTTAGGAAAAAAACCTACTGTGGGTCATATTCGAATCTTTGGATGTACAGCTTACTACTGGATTCCAAAGCATGAAAGAGGAAAACTCGAACCCAAAATAACCGCCGGAATTTTTATGAGGTACTCAAGTAATAGGAAAGCATACCGTATCTATGATCCAATAAAAATTACTATTCTAGAATCTAGAGATGTAAAATTCTTGGAAAACAAGAAAGGAAGCGAAATGTTAGAAACAGAAAAATTTAAAATCCAAGACTGTGAAATGTTAGACCAGTGAAAATGAAAAAAAAAATCAAGAGGTGCTTGATGATGATGAAGAAATAGAAGCAAATGAGCAAGATGAGCAAATCATCTGTGAACCACAATTGGAAATCACTGAAGAAAGTAAAAATGAATCTCAAATAATTGCTGTAGAACAGGAGAGACCACATCTAAGACCTCAAGCAAGGCTTAAAAACTATTATGAATCTTCAGATGAAGATGACACAGAAAAAGATCTGGATTACAATTCTCATGATGAAATTCTTAAAATTGAAAGTCAGTGCTGCATACCAAAATCATTTGAAGAGGCCATGCAAATGCCTGATGCAGACAAGTGGAAAGAAGCAATGGAGAGAGAAATAAATTCTCTCAAGGCTCATGTAGTATGGGACATAGTAAAGTTACCTGAAGGTGTAAAGCCTGTAAGATGTAAATGTGTATTCAGTAAGAAGAAGAAAAAATAAAAAATCAGCCCATCTTACGGATTTATGATGTCAGAAGCTCACAGAAATAACACACATAGCGCCATTGATTAATGACCACCGTATCTTAAGGTTAACGCTCTTGGCTAGATATCGGTATAGTTCTGGAATTCGGATCCCCAGCGGTGACCGGATAACAATGTTTCGGTTGCCATGTGTTGATAAAACGTGGAAACAGTGATGTCTTTGTTCGAAATCTTTGTTTGTTCTGCAGAATAGACTGCACATTTTCATGATGACCACACCAAGCTGATGCGTGGTTTTCACTTATGACGTGTTTGTCGTGACACCCGTTAACGTCATTCTATCTCATTAGGGATGAAATCTTGTATTTACATAACTGAATACGTATCGTTTTTTTATCAAGCTTTCTAGAGCAGAAGCTTTAGCAGCTCTAAAGGCATTTTAAATTTAATAACATCTTAAACCCAGAATGTTAGTTTTTTTTGTGCATCTACTTATCGCTAGTGTTTAAAAGCTTATAGAACATTAGGTATCGTATTCCAAGGATTATAATGATTTATTTGCCGTTGAGATAAGTAAAGATCTCTGCTCAGGCATTTGAACTTACAGTAATCACTAAATTGGTAACAATTGACCCGTCATTAAGACTTGGAAGCTGGAGTTCACAAAACTAGAAGCCGGCAAAGCGAAATCAACTGATGGGTGCCTAATGTTTTGAAGAAAGAGAAAATTTCAAACCTTAAGAAGTCGAAAGCCGTCATCTCTTTATAGGGAGCCAGTTCTGTTTAAAACTTTCTAAAGGCATTTCGATACTAATTCGGCATGTGAAATAAACTAATGTGAGCTTTGCATTATATTCTTAATCTCTCTCAGGGACCTCTAATCAATGGCAGTAAATAGTTCACAACTGCCACTGTTAGAGTGCTCACTGCAATGTCGCATAAAAATATTGTGATATTTAACCGATCGGCCAATTTTTAATGAACAAGTCTTCAAGTTTCTCAAAAATGTCATTTATTTTCTCTCATCGATGAGAATTCAGAGTTTATAAAGAAACAGCGAAATAAACAGGTTACATGCCTACAGATTTCATAAAATTCATCTCACATTTTTGTGATGGAAAACTTCTGTGATAAAAAGAGATGCTGAGATCTTGGGAAAATAAAGAAATTCCAGACCATAAAGCAAAAGCAATAATGCTGAGAAATTCTCAGTAAGACAATGGGATTTGTTTTCTTTTCCAAAATCACCTTTCATGATCTGATTTCGACTTCGCCGGTGTTCTCTTCCAAATAGACGCATTATGAAAAGCAACACACACAAAACAAGATTCTATCCCGGAAGAACTGTAACTTACCATAATCCAAAGATTTCGAACAATCTAGGGGATTTTTTAAAGCAGATTTCTCCAGAAAATTAAGGGAACTTCGACATGCACTGAATAAATTAGAAGTACAATAAACATATTTTTCTCATCTTAAATCTTGGAAAATGAATCCATAAAGAATGTGGCACACTGATAGTTGTCGACAAACCTAAACATTTAACCCCAGTCACTCTAATTACTTGTATGTTTTGAAATAATATAATGTAATCCTGAAGTGCCATTAATGCAGAAGTATTTAGCTACTTGTATTAATTGCCACTTCTATGGATCTCTGACCTAGTTCAAATTCCCATGAAGTTAGCTGGTGGCCTAATGTTATAATTGCATCCTGGTCTTTAATTAATTTGGAAAGCCGATTTTCATGGAACTGGACCAGGCAAACCCGAAAATATTTTTCTCCCAAAGATTTCTACGAAGGTTCTTTCCAAACAGGATTAGCTGATTAACCATTTCATCGGGGGTAGGATATCCACTACCCGAAATGGCACTTTATTTTTCCATTCTTTTGGCGCTCAATAGCAAAATCTCTGTAAAACCAAACCCAAACCAATGGTGATATTATTTTTCAAATTAAACGGAAATTTACCACCTCTGTGAGTACTGTGACAGATAATTTTGTAACATCGGACGGGTTCACCCAAGTTCTCTTGGAATCCCATCATCAGATTGTGATGTATACTGAAGTGCAAGAAAAACTGGTGCACTAGTCTAATACTTGGTAGGCCCCCACGGAGCGCAGGACTGCAGAAATACGACGGGACATGGACTTCACTAGCTTCTGGAAATATGCTGTAGGCCATACACACCATACTTGACACTTGTGTGGAGGTGCATTGTCCTGTTGGAACAGGCCCAACCTATCAGCATGAATGCAGGATATGAACGGGTGTACCTCGTCAGAAAGGATGCGCACATAGCGTTGGCCGGTCACAGACGTTTGTAGACGTACCAGGGGTCCCAGTGAAGTCTAGCTAAACACACCGTATACCATTACGGACACCCCACCAGCTGGTACAGTTCCCTGTTGACAGGCGGGATCCATGGCTTCATGGGGTTTGAGTCACACACGAATCCTTCCATCTGCCCGATACAGTTGGAAACGCGACTCGTCACACCAGGCTACTTGTTTCTAGTCATCAAGTGTCCAGTGGCGGTGTTGCCGTGCCCAAGCGAGGCGCAAAGCTCTGTGTCGTGCACCCATCAAAGGGACTCGAGGTGGGCGTTGGCTCCCAAAGCACATGTCTTTCAGGGTACGTTGCACAGTCTGGACGCTGATGCTTGTTGAGGCTCCAGCATTGAATTCCGATGATACCTGCGAGAGTGTTGCACGCCTATCGCGTGAAACGATTCTTGACAGCCGACGATGGTCACGTTCACCCAATGTCGTTTTACGGCCACATTGGTATCGTAGGTTGGAGGTTTTGCCGGAATTCTTGTAGTCACGGTACACCCTTGCAATGATCGTCCGTGAAAATCCGAACTTCGTTTCTACCTCCGAAATACTATGGCCCATCTCACGAGCGCCAACTATGACACCGCGTTGAAAATCGCTTAAATCGTTATTACTTGTCATTCTCATGCCGAAAACAGCTCTGACAGCTGGCAAGGATTTCTATCGCTTTATATACGCACTGGTGGACGCAACCGAGTACGCGCATAGGTGATGTTGCTATGTATTTTGCATAAGCTCGTCTGTACGAGTTTTTCTGGCACTTCAGTGTATATAATCTATTTAAGTTTTCGTTTTTGGTGATATTTCTTACGTAAATTTTGTTTATCTCTCGATTACACTTTCAAAACTTAACGTCATGTCTGAACTCTCAAAAAGTTTCCCTGATGTGATAGCATTGGTAGGAGGCCACAGGCCAAGCAACAGATGAGAATAAGAGATCGCTGGCAGATAATGAGATAAATGGTGAAATATCGTCAGCGTTAGGTTTATTGGGTATTTGATTATTACGACGATATTATATTTGTTATCAGTTCATATAGTTAACCATTGTATAACTTACGTTCATTCTAATTCACATTACTTACTTATCATTAATCAAGTTTTGTGTAAAAGAAATCGTCTTGCATGTGATATTGTATGTGTTCTGCAGGTTAAAGCAATAGTACTTACAAAGATGTGTACCTACTGGTATAAGTCAAAATAACGAAAGTGGTTGCCTACAAAGAATTTTTTTCAATGTTCTAGTATGCGCTCAAGTTCTTGGACCGTTAGGTTTAGTGTTTAAGTGAGAAATTAGATTTAAAGTGGTTAGTGAGGTTTCTTTAACTAATACACCACAAAAATCGATTTCGCAAAGCATTAACATCTAGACGAAGGTTATAGCGTTAGATTTGTGAAAACAAGACTACAACGTTGAATGTGCAAATTTCATACGAAATAGGAAAACATGGAATGCACTATGACGAGCTTTTAACAAGAATAATAAAAAAATCATGGAATGAACATTTGCGAAATGTACATATAAACTGTCCATTCTTTCACTTCTTCAGGGGGAAATGTTTCTTCTATATACAAAATACAACACAATATTAAAAGAAATATTAAAAACAGCAAAAAAAAAATGTAAAAATAAAATTAAAATAATTTTTAAAATACCCTATAAAGGACCACCACCCCGAAGGCTGTGCCTGCAGAAGACAGATTTTTTTAGAGACACTAGTACCTCTTTGAGGGAAGAATCCCCTTCAATTTAAGTATTGTCACCGGGTTCAGATCCTCATCTGCAGAGTAGGAAGGAAAGCGATGTCGAGCTCTTTTTGGAAGCTCTCGGGGGTGGAAACTTTGTGGTTCCCCGTCATCGAGAGCTCTGTGTACCCCGAGAGCTGGATTGCGATAAAAATTTGGTGGAAGAGGCTTAGTGAAACGCCCTGTCCCATGCAACAGGAAAAAGCTCGTGGGATTGGGGCCATTCGAGTGCTTAAAATGATAGGTCTTTTCACAGGCTATCCTTTTGTTCCGAACGGAACGAAGGTACTCCTCATCAGTTACTGATGGAGGGAGTCCTTTGAGGAGAAGTTGGAGGAGCCTAGATTCCCGCGACTTTGTGCGAGGTATTAACTTCACATTCACCCATGCAGGCTGGGGTGAGACAACTCTTTGTTGTGAAACAGCAGGTCGTGCTTCAACCATAGCAGGCGCTGTGGTTTGTTTGACCTGAGGTCTGGGATATCTTTGTAGGTTCTCCGGGCGAAGCCTTGGGTCCGTGGGTTTCCCTGGTGATGACAGTGGCTTGGCTTGAGTTGAAAAGGGAGTGCTGTTGGCCATCTCAGTGTTTGTACGTACGCTGGGGGATGGCCATTTTCTTCTGAAGAGCATCAGCCGCCAATGCTGACAGCACTTGATTTTATCAATCATGTGTGGCAACATATGATCAAAGCGATGCTGTCTTTCGACAACAAAGCTAAGAGCATTAAGCGCCAGACACATGAAGTTACTACACACCATGCGGTGAGTTGGGAATAAACCCAGCTGCTGATCCACCGAAGTGGCAGTGATGAGTGGATTCAAAGGTGTTAATCCACACTTTGATGGTGGCCGATTCCTTCTCCGGAGAATTTAAGGGATCTTCCAGGCCCTTGAATGCATCAGTAAGAGCTGGGGCGAGCAGGGGCGTCTGTAGAATGTTCATGGGGTGCTTTTTCATCACTGGCTGCCGTGACTGTTTCTCTCCAGGTTTTGAGAGATGGCTCCACTTTTTTTAGGGTGTCCTTGTCTTGCGACTCTTTTTCTTCAATTTTCTTTCGGTACTCACAGAAAGTGAGCTTTGTTTTTGTTCCTTTTTATTTTGCTGCCTACGCCCTTTTTCGGGGATGGAGCAGGTGCTTCCGCGCTACCATTCATTTCATCGGTATTTACTGTATGTACACTGCTGACCAGTAAAAGTGCAACACCACGAAAGACAAGAGATATGAAAGCCATATTTATCATACAGAAAGCAGATGATACAATGGTGAATCGATTACAAATACACACGCTGAGACAAGCGGAACAGATAACAATCAGTATCTGGTGTAGCCACCACGGGCGACAATTACAACTGCTACACGGTTCAGCATCGACAGGAAGAGACGTTGGATATTTGTTTGGGGAAATGTCCGTCCACTCAGCTCCGATATGATGTTACAGTTCCTCTGTTGTATCCGGAGGTAGTCGCTGGCGTACCAGTCGTCCGGCGATCATGGACCACACGGTTTTAATAGGCGACATATCCTAGAATCTGGCAGGCCAAGGAAGAGGTAGAAAAAAGTGGTGGTAATCCAGAAAGTCGTGAACTTTGCGTGCCACACGCGGTCGCGCATTATCATGTTGGTAAATGGCACCAGACAGTATCTGAAGATTTGGTACACCAACAGACTCCAACACCTCAGTGATGTAACAATGGCTTTTCAACGTACCGGTAATGCAGACAAGGCGCGTGTGAGAGTGGAATTCAATAGCACCCAATATCATAACGCCTGGTGCCGGGCCATTAGGGCCGAAGCATAATGCAAGATTCACTCATCTGGTCGCTGCGGTACCCCCAGACACGGATTCGTCTATCATGGTGCTGCAAACTTTAGTAGGATTCGTGGAAAAACACGATGCGTTGCCGTTCTCCCCTCCATGCGAAACGTTCTTGGCACCATTGCACTCTCAGATGCCGGTGTTTTACAGTCAAAGGTAGCCGAAGCAATCTGCGTCCTGAAAAAATGCGCCTGCTGGAGAAGACGTCGGACCGTCCGTGAGGAAACTGGGTGCTGTGTCCCACATCCGAACTGTTGAGCTACGGTTGTCGATGTGGTTGTGCCATCCGTCAGAGCCATGCGCACCAGATGTTGGTCCTCTCGTTCAGTGGTGTGACGGGGCCGTTGGGATCCCACATGTCTGTGTGTTCGTTCCTCCGCTACCCACTGACGCCATATTCTCCCCACCGTGGTCGCACGCCGTCCCACACTAGCACCAATGTCTCGGAGTGATAATCCACATGCCGATATGCCAAAATTCTCCAGCGATCGAAGTCGGAAACCTGCTGGTAGGGCTGCTGTTGTCTTCGACGGGGTATGTTGAAGCTATCAGTGGCCAGAAACGGAAAGCAAGCACACTTCGAATGCTTACCACTGACTACTTGTTCACCCCTCTTAAATACGACTTCCAGGGAACATTACTGTCCTACATAATTTCCATACGTGCTGCCCGGTTGACCATTTACATGTGCACCGGTGTTCTGCCCTTCTGCAACTTTCGAACCCCTGGTATGCGATCTTCTTGGTGTTGCCAGCAGTGTATATCTTATAAATTATTAATTGCCAGCAGTGTATATATTATAAATTATTAATTGCCAGCAGTGTATATCTTATAAATATCCTTTCGGCAAACGTTTCTGAATTTCGCATTGTTAATTCTGATAAAATATAACTAAATTTAATTACAGATTTAGTGTCTTCATTAATTTTTGTAAACAAAATTGTCGCCTGTTTGGCTTTATTGTAAATTCTAGTGACTGCTTCTTAATTTCCTTTCTCACTTATCACACATTTCTGGATGACTTCCATTGTGCAGTTTAATTCTGTACACTATTTTCGAAAGCTTTTACTTTCTTTCCACGTAAATAGAGTTACTTTGTTTTTCAGTTAATAAGAAAAACTGTTGCCATCGGAGTGCTGTTTAGCTGAAGGGAACGTTCTTTTATGCTGCTTCCGTTCTATCGCTTGTCTCCTTTTCCGAGTCTTCTATAGCGGCATGGCGAAAGACTGGACTTATATGCTCTAATACAGTAAAACCTCTATTAACGGACACCTCCGAATAACGGTAACCTCCGAGAAACGGCAAGATTTGGTTGGTATAGAAAGCTGCCGTAGGATTAACATTAGCGCTAACCTCCGAACAACGAAACCTCTTAACAGCGGTTAGAGGACAGTCTTGTCAGTTCCCATGGAGATATAACGGACAACTTGTCCCTTTGAATTTTACGTAGTTCCTTCGCCACTTCGGCGAAAGGAGTAAGATAAGAACAAAATATGTTGAGAAAGGATCTGTGCTTCGAACAGCACGGGTTGAATTACGACGAGTACAATAGTGTGCTTAAGTGAATAAAGGGTTGAAAGTTTAGTTCAACATGAGACAAGCTCCAGCTCACATGTATTATTGACACGGGACCAGCGACAATAGTTGCTGATGCCTGGAATGTTGCCCATTGGCGGCGGTATCTCTTGGCTTGGTCCCTGTGGGTTGTGTTCGTGTTTTCCGAATTGCGGCCAGCTAACTGTGCAGTTACAGTTCACTGTCTAATATTTTTTTCTTTGCTTCCGTCCTATAGTGTGCCTTAGCATTACTATCCTAGCTTGCTATTCCTTAGGACTATTTTAGATCAGACGTCAGATACTGTTTTTATAAAATCCTGTACACAATGGATTATTTATTTAATTATTATATTGGTTTTTATTCAGCTTTCAACATTTCGAGAAAGCACTCTTTTTCGGTGACGAACACCGAAGCGGCATCTCCTTGTTCCGGAGTGAGTTGCTCTAACCGACTAAGCTACACCGACAGAATTCATCACTGAAGATTTGTCTGTTGACACGTGATTCGCGTCTGTAGTACGTCATATGTTTCCTTTGTGCAGAGCCGCCCTAAGGGGTGTGCGACATGCGCGGTTGCATAGGGCCCTATGAAAGAAAATACCCTAAGAAAGAAAATGAGAGAGGGAGAGAGAAAGAACGAGGACGCGAATTTCTTATTTTCAATTATTATTATTTTATTTTTTAAACTCCGTCTATTTTAATTATTATTTTTTTTAATATCGATTGCTGAATTTATATTTACCCAAATATCGGCAGGAAAGTACAATATTATGTCTAGCGAAATATTAGTATTGAAGTCATATCTTTCAACGTGCATCGTACAGTGATAGTTATCGAAAAAGTTGTGCCACGTGAGTTACTTCCATCTGATGTCAAAACTGCTGCCAGTGCTTTAAGATACATGAATAAAATTCTGAATCCTTTCCCTAATGCCTTCATCTCCTACAGGATATTACTTACTGTACCAATAACGGCGGCAAACGTAGAAAGAACCTTTTGCCGCTTGAAGCTGATTCAATCTTATTTAAGATCTGTCATATCTCAAGAAAGATTGATGTCTTTAGCAACTTTGTCAATTGAACAGGATAAAGCAAGCAAAATAAATTTTCATGATTTAATAGCTGACTTTGCTGGGATAAAAACAAGAAAAGTCCCGCTCTTATAAGGTGAATTAAATAATATAAGTACTGTCCCATAATAGGTGAAGACGGAGCCATTGTGAGGGAAGGACGTATGCTGGTGTGCTTGTTTCATATACATCATTTAAGACATTTGCAAAATATCAGAAGTGTTCAATAAATTTAAAATGCTGTATCGTTATTGGTTAATTTTCAAACGTCTCGACGTTACATTAAACTCTAAAGATAACTATAATAAACTATGTTTTAAGTCTAGTGTATGTTTTATGTCTAGTGTAGAGGGGAAGGTTAAAGCAAGGGCGCCGCAAATGCTAAGGCTAAGGGCGCCGCAAATGCTAAGGCTAAGGGCGGCTCTGCCTTTGGGCATAAGTTTTGTGCATTTATTTTGCTTTTGTAGAAATGCAACGGACTGGTAATGTAAATTAGGCTTAACCTCCGAACAACGGCCACTTCTCAACAACGATCACTTTTCCCCGGTCCGAGCAGTGACCATTATTCGGATGTTTCACGGTATTTATATTGCGTCAGGCGTATTTATTGGTACCAGCAATGCTGCGTTATTAATATCTGTTTTCCTCAAACTTTCTTCGTATTAGTGTATAGTGAGTGGTCTTTTCCACTTATTATTACTTCTGCTTTTTGTTATGAATTGTTTTTCAGTAGGTGTAGTGCCGATGGTGGTATGAGAAGTTTTCCGCGAAACGGAATGTAAGAGTCGTCATTGCCGTATCCAGAGAAATATCAGTTTTCTAAGAACATGTTCCTACACTTCGGGGAAAATGCTCACCTTTCCCAGATACTTTTCACATCTGAATCGCCAAACCTCTTACCTAGCTCTACCTTCTGCTTCTGTATCACAAACTACCAGACATCTGGTGGTAGCAGTAATAAGTAATGTAATTTGTTAACACTATACAATAAAAGTAGATTTGTTTTATTCTTTTTATGAGGCTCCAGTGGGCGTAGTCTTAGGTTTCTTGCTATTTGTTTGAGTTGAGCCAGTTTGGAGTCTATGATGAGGCATCGAGGTGTTTTTGTCTCATGGTGCTGGCTTTTTTCCTTCCCTAGAACCAGTGGCTCTATTAAAATTTAATGGTAATTTTGGAAGAATGTCACCCTAAATAGTTTGCAAGTAAACAGATGCAGAACAACTTTCTTATTCTTCTGGGATAATGCTAGTCACGTAAACAACCATGCAGCAATTTTCAGGCAAAAGCAAACAATTATTTTAGTCAGTCTATGAGATTTGCACCTGCTCTTACAAGAAAGTTTACTGATGGGATATCAAATTCTTGTTATAGTAAATGCAAGAAGAATTTGCTAATTTTCGGCTCTTAAACTTGCAATTTCATAGCAACTTGCGTCCTGTGAACACGAGAGAGACTTTTCTTGCAAACTCTCGCTGCCTGTTACATATTTTAAACGATATAATATAATGGGTTTGACTTAAATGTTCCAAAAATATTTAGTTACGAGCTACAAAAAGCCAGTCTTTTCGCATAACGGATATACGTGCTTTAGATTTATTTAGTTTCGTAAGTTACTGATATTGTAAGCACGTCATTTTCTGGATACCCAGACAGGAACAATATGTGGAATGTACTCTCTCTCTCTCTCTCTCTGATAGCTCCTAGATCTTAACCTTCCACGGATCCAAAGGGCACTGCATTAAATTTCTATTTGGATCCCGTGGATATCATAAAATTCAACCAGAAACGCCCTGTGTGATAATATCAAGTGTCTTCAAACTTCCATGCCTTGTTTGGACCATTATGATTCCAGAAATGTGGTATTCACTTTCTAGATATTGCCACGGTGTAGATACGGTAACCGTATTCGAATTGTTTATCATTCTTTTTTAGCATCCTTAGTTTTGTATTTCAACGACCTGAAAGTTTTATTTTCCTGGAAAATCCGTAGTGTCTGTTGCGTGCAATCGGAAGGTAAGTAGGCGTACGTTAATGTTGTGCGTATGTATCAAAAATGAAAAATAAAACCAGACTTTTAATTTCCAATGTTTTACATGAATGCGAACATACATTATATTATTAAAAATATTCGGACTCTACCAAATAATTGCATAAGTGTAAATAACGGTTGTGCATGAAGGTGCGCTGTAAATGGAGAGGTACGTATATAAAGCTGAGATGTTCTGTCGTGTTATCAGTAACTTTGAAGCGGATATGCCGCGATCTTTCCGAGTTCCAGCATGGGTTGGCCGTAGGATGTCATTTGAGTAACGTTTCCATACGGAACATTGCAACTAAACTAAACATACCAAAATCGACTGTAATTGATGTCGTGAAGTGATGGAACGCAGGATGGTGCATCTACAGCAAGAGAAAAAAAAACGTTCACGAAGGCCGCATAAATCTAGGGAACGTCATTGAACAGCCATAGTAAGAAATCATATATTTCCTCTATCATTTCCATCCCTGCTGAAGTAGGAAATGCCTGTAATGGCTCGGTTAGTACCATGATTAACTGCTGAAGTAGGAAATGCTTATAATGGCTCCGTTAGTACCATAATTATCCACAGAGAGTTGCACAGTTGGGGATTATTACGGTAGAGCAGCGGCGCACACGCTACACGTCACCATTATGAATGCGAAGCGCCGTTGAAGTTGTGTGTCTCCCGTCATTCTTGGACTGTGGGCGACTGGAAAGCTCTTCGTTTGGAGTGACGAGTCACGCTTTTCACTCTTCCAATCTCATGAACATGCTTGGAATTGGCGACATCCAGGTGAATGATTTTTGTCAGACTGTGTTCTTCCAAATGCAAAGTTCGGAAGAAGCTCCATCATGCTATGGAGTTGTTTTTCGTGGATGGTATTCGGCCCGTTGGTCATTACACAACATACCATGAACTCTGAAGTGTAACTCGACGTTCTGGATAGTTTTATCTTACAAACAATGGGGTACTATTATGGAAATGATCGTTTTCACTTCCAGCACGATGAGCTCCTGTCACACTGCAGGGCGTGTGCAGGACTAGTTTCTTGAAAATGAGGTGAAATCATTTGAATGGCACGCGCAGAGTCCTGATCTCAATCCCACAAAACACCTTTGGGATGAAATGGAGAGACGCATACGAAATCGCCTACAGCGACTGTCTTCGTTAGCCCCTGTGGCAGCAGCTTTGCAGTACGAATGATGAATCATTGCTGTCGATACCTACCGGAAATTGGTTGATTGTATGCGTCTCGACGTGTTGTCGATTTCATTCAAGCAAAAAAGGTGGACCGACTAACTGCCAATTCCGATAATAACGCCATTTCCCCCAAAACATTGTGGTGTCTGAATACTTTTGATAACACAGTGTATGTTAAAAGGAGGTAAAGCACAGCTGATACAGCTTAAGTTGTTCAATATGACTTGTGTCGCTCCGTATCCCCCTCATAAAGAAAACAGACACCACATCTACTTTGCCAGGGCAGACACTTCTGTTTAACAGAAAGTGTTTCCGCATCGTGCCTTTATGAGAACGTAAAAGGGGTCGTTGCACTAGAAAATCCATTTCAAGCACACAACGTACTGCCGTGCGCTATCGATATGATACAAAAATGAATAGAGAGACAAGAATAAAACACCACTGTAGTTACATGGTTTGAATGGAAGTTAGTTCATAATCGTCTGATTTACAGCTCAACAGAGGAAACCAATGTGGTGCTCTGAAACATTTCTGTATCTACGTAGTTAGATATCGATTGACTTACAAAGCATTGGAAAAACTATATTTAGGTTTTTCAAGCTTAAACTAAGTACAATCGAAACAAGTCTCACTTTGATACATAAAAAAGGAAAATCTTAGAAACTCAACTTAACTGCCAACAGATGTGTCAGGTGCAAGTATACTGAGTTTTATTATGAGCTATAGGAACCAGTTCCTTCAAAACTGAATGGCCTAGCTGTTAACAAGAAAATGACAAATACAAGAACACTTAGTCTTCCAACGCTGTTTAAACAAATGAAAAACGTGAAGTTCCTTATGATGTGACGATGGAAAAACAAGACAAATATAGGGTTATTCCACTTTTCTTACTTTGTACAGGAATAAGAGTTTGCAGATACTTATCTGAGTATAAAAGGTGTTGGACGTTGCTGTACATCATGTTTTACTTTTATGCACAAGAACGATATAACGAAGTCTATCTAGCTTCTGAAAGAGTCAGTAAGTTGTTTTTTCAGTTGGGGGTTTAATGACCACCATGAGTAATTCAGTGGTCCAAAAGCAATCGGTCGCGCCACTGGCTCTAAGGAAGGGAGAAAACCAGTGCCATAAGAGAAACACCCCATCCATTCCTTACCCGGGATTCGAACCAAACAGCTCGTGTAAATGATCAGAATCAGCACTTATACCACTGCACTACTGGGGCTGCGTGCGCACGATAAGTTCAACGAGTATTATTGAGAGTACTGAAACAAGATCTGGCAAAGTTCTATTTAGATGAAGATGAGCATATGACAAATGCAGTAGACCAAAGTCTGCCTGCTGTGCATACAGATGGGATGCTGCAATACCTCACTAAAATGTGATTAAGAATGTCAATTTGAAATACTTCTTTTTCTCCATTTTGGTAGTTCTATTTCTACAGTATTCTTGCGTACCTCTCAAACAGATCTAATCCAAGTTTTCCTACTTGTACATCTTCTTTTCATCCTTGGTTTGCCTCAATTTTCTGGTGGCGCAGTGGTATAAGCGGTGGCTTCTGACCGTTCTTCCGAGATGGGCTCGGTCTCGTGTCCCGGTGAGGCATAGGTGGTGGGTTTGTCTTACGTCACTCGATGTCTCCTCTCTCTAGAACCAGTAGATCCAAATGAGTGATTAGCGGCTGCTTATAACCCCTTAGAACTGCTCAAATCGTAGCTTAATCCAAAAACAATACCAAAAACTGAATGTCGAAAGTCAGTGCTCCAGAAGAACAAAGATGGTGATCCAATATTGTATCCTGATTATTTAACATTGATGATGTAATAAAAAGCGTAGTATTTAAAGTACGGTAAAATAACTATATGCATGCCAGTTTTCTTTACAATAAATTTTAAAACCTATACCATACCGAAAATTTCCATACCGTTTAGCCATATGATAACGAAAGCCCGAAGATCGGGTTGTTTTCCAGCAATTCCACGTGCAACGCTTTGGCCTATTTTACTACAGCGAATCAGGTTATATTATAAATTTTTTTAATAAAAACGTCCTTCTTTGTGAACTACGGATAGTAGCACATTTTCTTCGTAGAAAATAACACTGAAGGTGCAGGTTTCATTAGGCTGAGTATTTGATTCAGATGCTCACTAAGCCTGTTAAAGTGCGAGATTACCTTTAGAATGCAATACTGAGTTGCCTAAAATTAATAAAGAACCTCGTATTCTCATGGATTTCAAAAAGGTAATACTGAACAGCTGCCATAAAGAAGTATGTGGAAGTGATTTTTTGATTACAAGAAAAACTCAAATATTATTTCAAATTTTTGGTGTCAGCCTTTCCGTTAATCAAAAACTTCAGCGATCAGGAAGAAACGTATTAAAGAATTCTCAGTTCTTTGAGAACAAACTTCACCAGCTCAGAAAAATTACATCGTAAATTTCAAGGGAGTTGTATTGTTCATCGAGCTTTTTGAAACCCGGAAAAGTTTCCTAGAAAATCGGCTGCACTTAGTTATCAAGGACGATGCGAAATTATAATCTTAGCCGTTCTCCATACTCTAAATTCTTCAGCAAATGATTAAATTTAATGATGTGCTGTTTTTCAAAGCGGCTTTAGGGGAAACATCAATTTTCTGCTTGCTAACAGAATGCACGTCCGGTTCATCTTAATTATCAATGGTGATAAGTTCTTATCGCAATTGATTAAATATTATTAAAGGATCATATTTTCTGAAGAACTTTTCAATGGGAACCCACTTTTCCACAGATGAAAAGAAAAGGAACCTATTATTCAGGAAAACTGCCAAATAAACATTTAGACATATTTATTCAGCCGACGAGGAAAGGGAACGTGTTATGTTTTTAATTCAATGTCAGTAGCAAACTATTTGTACCGTTAAAGTGGAATTCCTTTTTATAGATAGAGTCGGTGAAGTTTTTCATAAATATTCCCTTTCTGAGAGGGCGTAGAGCCCTCAGAAAATGAGGGCTCTGCGCCCTCTCAGAAGAGTGTGAAAATTGACAATTCATAAATGATGAACATAGACTCTAACAACAGGGAAGACAAGGGAAAAGGCCAAAATGGCCTGACATAGCCCTATACTCCCCGTAGAAGAAACAAATGAAACAACAGATAGACACGTCAAGTCAGACAATCAGAAGAGGTTTTGCCAATCTTTTCCTTTCTTTTTTAATTATTGAAGAAGATTTAGTTTGAATTTTTTAAATAAATTAAAATTATTTAAGTTAGTCAGGTTACTAGGTAAAGAATTCCAGTATTGAAGGCCTCTGTAATTTAAAGTAAGTTTAAATGATTTCGTTTTTGGAAAAATAGGTTGTAATTGTAGTTTATTCCTTGTTTCATACGAATGCACATGTGTATTAAGAAATATGAGATCTGAATATAAGTTATATTTAATTCGTTTGAACATAATTTTACCAAGACTAAAATAGTATAATTGAGTAATAGTAAGTATATTATATTTATCAGGATATACTTTTTTTTGTTCTAAAATTTATCAAAGGTCGAGTATTAGGATGTGATTTGTGATCAGTTAGTCAAATAAATTTGTTTTGTAGAATTCGTAATTTATTAATATTGTATTGTGTCGTCTGTCGCCATGATAGTATGCAGTAATTAATATGAGTTTGAAATAATGCGTAATGCAATGAGATCAATGTTTTAGTTGTTAGATCAGTCAGGATATTACTCACTACACCAATGTTTCTAGATAGTGTGATTAAAAGAAAATCGATATGTTTATTCCATTTGAGGTCGAAATTTATTGTAGTTCCCAGGTAGTTGAATGAAGGTACTATATCAATTATTTTATTAGTAAGGGATATTTGTGCATTTGGTGTTAAAGGAGATAACGTATTAGAAAAAATCATTGCTTTAGTTTTATTAACATTAATCATTAATTCATTAGAATTTAACCAGTCAGATATAGTTTGCAACTGTTTATTACACTGCGTTAGTATTGTATTTCACCTAAGTTTTTTCCTTTTATAAGAACAGCTGTATCATCAGCATACAGAAATAGATCCATATGAGTTGACAGCGAAAATAAATCACTAATGTATGTATTAAACAATAAAGGGCCGAGGACAGAACCCTAAGGTAATCCTGATCTCATAATTTGAAATGAGGAGTAACAATGCTCAATTTGTGTATGTTGTTGTCTTTTAGTTAAGTAATTTTTGAAAAGGGAATAAGTATTACCCCTGATTTCTATATTTTGTAATTTAGAAAGAAGAATATCGTGATTTAAAGTATCAAATGCCTTTGAAAAAATCCAGAAATTAAGCTATTGTTGTATATTTTTGAGTGAAATTATTTTGTATAGCATTTCGAAGGTATAACAATGCTAATTCTGTAGATTTATCTGCTAAAAATCCAAACTGATACTGACTAAGTGTCTTATTATTTTGAAGGTAGGAGATTAATCGAGTATACATTAATTTTTCAAGGATCTTGGCAACAATTGAAAGATTTGCTATAGGACGATAATTATTTGCTTCAGTTTTTGAACCATTTTTGAATTAAGGAGTGATTTTGGTTACTTTTGAAGCATCTGGAAAAATTCCTGAATGAAGTATAGAGTTGTAAATTGTTATTAATGGTTCAACAATGACGTCTGCAACATACTTAATAACACTGGGGTGCAAATCATCATAACCTGGTCCTGAGTTGATGTTAATTTGTTTAAGTATATGTAAGAGTTCAGTTCTTGTAATTTTCTGCATATGAAATGTATTAGATCTGTATGTGCCGGATAAATATTGAGTAAAATCGGTGCTAGACATATTCATATTTTGTTTGATAACTTATAGGATAGACATAAAATAATCATTTGAAATGGTGGCCATTTCATCTTTACCTGTAATTATTTGGTCAGCTGAGTTTGTTGAATGTTCAGGCGTTATTGGAGTATTATTTTTTCCGAGTAATACATTTAAGTGTTTCCACATTAATTTTGGTACATTAAGAGAGAAAATATGTAAATAGTAATTACGTTTGAGTATTCGTATATCTATATGCACTCCTTTATTTTCTTCTAAGAGCATGTACCAATAAAAACAAATAAATAAAAATGAAATAAAAAATTTATAAAAAAAAGTTCTGCATGCTGCCAAAACAATTTGTTAAATTTAGTACTTTTCTGCAGTTCAAAACGCGACAGAATGTATTTCTATATTATAAAAACTATCTTTTTTCAAGACACATTCTTTCATCAAAAAACATTCATTTCTGCAATACCTTTAGAAGAGCTTAATGTTTTTAAATTAGCCCCCATGTTTTGTTCCATCTGTGGAAGATTTGGCCGGGTACATATTCATAAGTCGCAGATACAGACACGAAGCACGTTATTCCAAAGTTTGGAAACCCCGTAACCCACTGATGGATTTCTAGATGCACGCTAATTATGTCACGAAAGCATGAAGGCAATTTTGTGTCATTATTCAGAAACTAATTCTAAATGTCTTTACAGACGAAAATGCATCTCTTTTCCAAATTAGAACAAAAGCATTTCTAATCAATCTCGTCATCGGGATGTGCAGGTAAATACCCCGATGACCATATTGTCATCGGAATAAAACTATCCAAAGCTGTCTAAATGCTTTGATACGTACTTTTATTTAGCTCGTTTGCCTTTTACACGTGCGTGTAAGCAACGAACTACACAAATTGTTTTTCTTGGCCTTCATATCAACTTATGTACTTAAGTCTATAAACAAAAGAAAAGAAAGCAAACGCGCCTCCTCGAAACCCGTCGTGGGAGAAAACAATCCAGCCATAAAATTCTCGCTTCAAGAATAAGCTCTTTATCTGAGCAAAATGGTCGTCTTGCTCCATAATTCGCTAACTTCTTTAGCAAATGATTAAATGGAGTAATCTGCTTTTTCACAAATGGGCTAAAGTGAAAAAAATAGATGCTGCTTGCAACTGAATACACGTTTGAAAATTGTCATGTATTAGCGTTTTTGATTATTAAGATAATGATAAGCGAAATGGTTTTTGATAGAAGTCTACGTAAACAATACCGAAGGGTTCAGAATTTTTGGTTCAGATTTCAGAAGATCAAGAATACCAAAGGGCTCAGAATTCCTTTCCGGTCTCGTATTTCTCATGTTGACCACAACTTTTACCTGTGTGACATGTGAAGCTGTTGATGCTTGTCAAGTAGTGATAGCTTGGCAAAATTTCTTTGGAATGAAGAAGCTATTCAGTAATATTACAGATGTTATTTCTGGGATATAACTGCTTCTGAAACTTTAAAGTCACAACATCCTAGAAGCCAAATGACATGGGTACCCAACTTGTTCGTATTCATGGATAGTCTCTCCTATGTGAAGAAATACCAGTTGTTATTTAAGTCCACATAGGAAAGAAATGTTTATTCATAATAGTAAGTTAGATGAATCCATCGGCCTGCTCCGTCCAAATGCGGACTCTGCAGTGTTTAACGAACTTGCTATTCACGTTTACTACCGTAAGCGTTACGGTATCAATCCCGATCCTGACCAGGGACCGCAGATTCGGACACACCGACAGGTGGCGCGAACTGGGGAGGCCGTACTCGAATAAACCGTATAGCCACCCAGACTTCTCTGGGAGAACCGTTCGCCACGCGAACCATCCTTTGGGGGGGGGGGGGGCTCGAAGCCTTTATTCAAGAGACAAGACAACACAACACAGACGAAGCAGTAAAGAAACAAGACACATTGAATGGAAATACGCTTAAGTTCAGCACAGTGCAGGCACAGAGGAACGCACATTTTGCGTTGACATTCAATTCGGAACGCAGCCCCGTTCAATACGTCTGCTGCTGTTAGCCGTAATCTGTGCGGTTACGCAGTTAGTCCAATTCTCGTTTCAGACTAGGGCAGTCCTGGTTCAGGCTGGAGTGAGAGGAATCCAGTTTGAGGAGGAATTTCTCTTTCGTTCGCCAGCAGTTGGAACACCGAGCTTCCTTGGGGCAATCCTAGTGTTTTTGACCCACCTGACCGCAGCAGGCACAGCTCACGAAAACAGCCGCGCACTTGGCCTTGTGGTGCCCGAACCCGTTGTATTTTAAGCAACGGGTTTCTTTTAAGAATTCCCGGCAGGGAAGATTCCTCCAGGCCAGATTTACTCTGCCATTTTTAGTGAGGGCTCTAAAATCCACTGGGGCAAGTTCATTCCCCCAGTGCATCTTAGATTTGCCTTTACCCCAGATGGTAAGAGCACCCTGCACCTCTCGGGATCACTTAGGTCGTTCTGTTGAGAAAAGTCTGTGAGGTGCCTGCGCCGCAGGACGCACACGAGATAAAGGCGGATAGCAATAAGAGCACATGTCCACGTAGCTGTGTTGGGAGATCGACTTACTCCGGAGTGAAGGGACCTGAGTTCGATACCCGGCGTGCACCAACCAATGCTTTCAATTGGCGCCCGAACTTCAAGGAGGACCTGGCCGTTAAGTTTCTCGCAATCGTGTGATGTTCTTTCCACACCGCGAGACAGGAAGAATGAGAATTCCTTTTTCAGTGCTTCGAAAAAATAGATGTGTGTGATGTTACGTTCCACATACCAAATTGTCTGGGATTTCTCAAATGCACGTTCTTCATAGGATGATTGCCTACAGCGACACATGGTCCTGGCTGACTCTTGGGCCATTCCCCAACCCTCTTTCGGGAGGTGGAGATGTGATGTGCCTGCGCAGCAGGACGCACATGAGGTAAAGGCAGATAACAATGAAAGCACATGTCCGCGTAGCTCAGTTAGGAGAGCGACTTACTCCGGAGTGAGGGAACTGGGTTCGATGCCCGGGGTGGACAAAACTGTGTTTTCACAAGTTCCCTTGGATGTATTCCAACTCATTGTCTTGATCCCTGTACACTCTTAGCCTCGATAGTTTCTTTTTTGGCCTTCTCAGTTCATAGTAAGGACCCAAATCGCTTTGCTGTTCGTAACACTCGATCAGCTTTTCCACCCCTTCTGCCTTTGAGCATTTGATCAAAATTCCGCCCTTGCTCACTTGTTTCACATTTTTTATCCCAATTCTCAGCTTTGCTTGGTTGAGTGTTGACTGGACAGCATCCTTCAGTCTATCAACTATATACACCTCTGGGTCAGTGTTGATCGCCAGAAGTGTGTGCTTAGTCTGTGATTTTCTTCCATCTGCCTTCCGCTTCGCTTTGATGGCTTCCGCAAACCCCCGCTATCTTACTTGGCCTTCCTCATTCCACCCACGTTCTTCAATTTGTCCCTTCAGGTTCTCAATTTCCAGCAGCTGTTTAGTGTGGACCTCTAGCATTCGATCAAGGATCGGCCGCATTAGGCCCCTCACATTGTGTTACACTCTAGTGTCTTTCCTCTCAGCCTGCGCTCACATGTGTCTCTGTGCTTCCATTACCCACATCTGGGGTTTGGAGGCCAGAGCGAGATGGGTGTTGCTCGTCTGTCCCCGCACTTGGCCCATTCATGATGAGTGGGGGACCAGCGTGACGACGCCACGGCGGGGACTGGATCGGTGGGAGCTTCAGCTCCAACAAGAGCTGTTTTCCTTCAAATTTGAATTCGAATTGATTGCAGGCGCGCTTTGGACGCGAACCTAACGTGCCACCTGCGTTTAAGCTTCAGTCACAATCAAGATTATTGCCTGCTCTCGCTCTCCGGGGATGCTACTGATCCGCCGGTCTTTATAATAGTAAGTTAGTGTAAGTTAGATGATTCCGTTGGCCTAATCCGTCCGACAGCAGACTCTTCGGGGTCTAGTGGAGCTCACTGGATACGTTTACTGCCGTAAACGCCACGGTATCAATCCGGATCCCGACCAGGGACAGCAGTTTCGGACACACCGACTGGTGGTGCGAACTGGGACAGACGTACTCGAGTGGACCGTGAATCCACTGAGACTTCTCTGGGAGATCTGTTTGCCAAGCGAACGATTTTTTCTGGGCACTAGGCCTTCAAACACAGACAAGAAAAATAGTAAAAAGCAAATAAACACATCAAAATGGTAGAGACACTTCGGCTCACGGTTTGCAGGCACAAAAGAACGCACATTTGCGATGGCATTCACTTGGGTACGAAGCCCCGGTATGGTTCTCCTGCTGGAGTTAGCCGTAATTGTTTCAATTAAGCAGAAGATCAATTTCCCGTTTCATAGGGCAGTCCTGGTTTAAACTAGAGTGAGAGGTATCCAGTTTGAGGTGCCCCAGTGTTTGTGACTTGCCTGGCCGCAGTGGGCACAGCTCACAAAAACGGCCGGGCACTTGGCCTTGTGGTGCCCGAACCCGTTGCATTTGAAGCAACGGGTTTCTCGAAGGAATTCCCTGCAGGGAAGAATCCTCCACACCAGGTTGACTCTCCCTTTTTTAATGAGGGCTTTAAAATCTACTGGGGAGAACTCAATCACCCAATGAGTTTTAGATTTGTCTTTCCCCCTGATGGGGAAGAGGATCCTGCACCTCTCAGGATCACTTAAGTCATTTTCTTGTGGAAAGGTCCTCTGGACTTGATCCATCTCATGTTCCGAATCCCCATAGACAATCAGTCTTGGAAGCCTTTTTACGGGCCTTCTCAGTTCATAGTAAGGTCCCAGATCACCTTGTTATCCGTAGCTTTCGATTAGCTTTTCGACCTCTTCTGCCTTAGAGCACTCGATCAATATACCACCTCTGCTAACTCGTTTCACATTCCGAATCCCGATTACCAGCATAGCTGGGTTCATCCATCGACGATATCCACCTCTGGGTAAGTGTTGAACGCCAGAGGTCTGTGTTTGGTCTGCAAATTTCTTCTATCCGCCTTCGGCTTCGCTTTGACGGCATCCGCAAACGCCCGCTGTCTTGCTTGCCTTGCTCACTCCTTTCTCCCTCGATTAGTTGGGCCTTTAGTTTCTCAATTTCCAGCAGTTGCTTTGTGTAGGCCTCAAGATCCAATCAAGAATCGGACGTATTAGGCCTTGCACATTATGGGATTCTCTCGTAGTGGGACTGTCCAGGAGCTCGTTCATTTCTCTGAACAGTCTGAATACTTCCTCTGAGCCTGCGCTCACAGTTGCCTTTGTGCCTGCTCTCCCCGCATCTAGGTTTTGGGTAGCGAAGAGGACTTCGCACGTCTGGCTCCGCATTTGGCCCGCTCATACTGAGTGGGGGAACCAGCCCGACGACGACGGGGCGGGGCCTTGGATCGGCGGGAGCAAAGTTTTAAGAAGAACTGTTTTCGTTCGAGATTTCGAACTCGTTTAGAAACTCAGGCGCGCCTTGCAAGGGAACCTAACGTGCCACCTGAGCTTTTGGTTTCATTAACACTTCGGAAATTCCCGGCGGATCAGTAGCATCCCCGGGGACCGAGAGCAGGCAATAATCTTGATTGTGACTGAAGCTTAAGCGCAGGTGGCACGTTAGGTTCGTGTGCAAAGCGCGCATGCAATCAATTCGAGTTCAACTTTGAAGGAAAACAGCTCTTGTTAGAGTATAAGCTCCCACCCATCCAGTCCACGCCGCGTCGACGTCACGCTGGTCACCCCATTCATCATGAGTAGGCCAAGCAAGGGGGCAGACGAGCGAAGCCCATCTCGCTCGGGCCTCCAAAGCCCAGATGGAGGGGATGGAGGCTAAGAGACACGTGTGAGCGCATTCTCAGAGGAAATTTTGGGACTGTTTAGAGAGATGAATGAACTCCAAGACAGTCCCAACACAAGAGTGTTCACAGTAAGGACCCAAATCGCTTTTCTGTTCGTAACTCTCGATCAGTTTTTCCACCCCTCCTGCCTTTGAGCATTCGATCAAAATTCCGCCCTTGCTCACTCGTTTCACATTTTTTATCCCGATTCTCAGCTTTGCCGGGTTGAGTGTTGCTTGGACAGCATCCTTCAGTCCATCAACTATATCCACCTCTGGGTCAGTGATGAACGCCAGAAGTGTATGCTAAGTCTGGAATTTTCTTCTTCCATCTGCCTTCGGCTTCGCTTTGATGGCTTCGGTAAACATCCGCTGTCTTGCTTGGCCTTGCTTACTCCTTCCACGTTCTTCAATTTGTCCCTTCAGGTTCTCAACTTCCAGCAGCTGTTTAGTGGGGACCTCTAGCATTCGATCAAGGATCGGCCGCATTAGGCCCCTCACATTGTGTTACACTCTTGTGTTGGGACTGTCTAGGATTTCATTCATCTCTCTAAACAGTCCCATAATTTCCTCTGAGCATGCGCTCACATGTGTCTCTGATCCTCCTTACCCCGCATCTGGGGTTTGGAGGCCCGAGCAAGATGGGTTCCGCTCGTCTGTCCCCGCACTTGGCCCACTCATGATGAGTTGGGGGGACCAGGGTGACGACGACGCGGCGGGGACTGGATCGGTGGGAGCTTTAGCTCTAACAAGAGCTGTTTTACTTCAAAGTTGAACTCGAATTGATTGCAGGCGCGCTTTGCACGGGAACCTAACGTGCCACGTACGGTTAAGCTTCAGTCACAATCACCATTATTGCCTGCTCTCGCTCCCCGGGGATGCTACCGATCCGCCGGTCTTTATAATAGTAAAGTAAGCTATTTCATAATTTGACCTTGAAATTTTCATGAAGTGAACCGTCTGTTTACTATTCTGGTTCTAGAGAGTTTCTGCATTTCACTGCCAGAGAAATTACGCGGTGGACTTAAGATTAAGAGTTAAGTCTTCTCACAACGAGCACCTGACTACATGGGGCGGAGCAGACTTTGACATTGTGATTATTTTCTGGTTCTTATATTTTCCTCTAAGTAAATATCAAATGAGGATTTTTGTTTCTCTTTGGATGTGTCCAGGAGCTCATAACATTTTATGGAGAAGTTACATGGTTTTAGAAGGACTGTTGTGGCCCAGCACATGAAAGATCGAAACAAGGAAACATGCGACAACTAGTTGTTAATCGTGCAAAAGCTCTTACATCAAATCCGCAGTCATAGTTATATTTCTAGTCATTCATCCGAGATAAGAGAGGCTTCAAATCCCAGATGAAGCATGGATGGTATGCTTGTTTTACGGATATCGCTCTCTTCTCTCCTTGTAGTTAGTGGTCCCAAAATTAGGGACGGACGACTGTGATGTCTTAGTTGTTCTCGGCGGCGTTTAAACCCTAAACCAAAACAAAAAGGACTTTCTTTCGTGTTTGATAGGCGAAATCAAATTTTCATTTCTGATACTGCATCAGTTGTGTATAAATTTGTCATTAGGAAATTAAAAATTATTTCAACATTTATACCACAGAAACCAGTTCTCTGAAAAAAACTGTCCCGAAGATTCTTTTTTTTTTGGGGGGGGGGTGGGGTTGACAAAACATAAAAACAAATTAGAAATCAACATAGGAATTTTAGTTAATCTCCGGTCTGATCTTGAAGAGTATCGCATTCAATGAAAAAGTGTCGGACAACATTCCGTATTCCTATCTTCCTTTTAATGATCTTCATGCACTATTAGTTAAAAGATGTGAATTTTGCAGGAAACTTTTAGACTTCCCTTATGTCCACGGAAAACTTAAAAATTGCGTAACTTTCTCTGAAAACTACTTCTTCAGATGAGCTGTCAATAAGGAAGACTAGAAGACACATCGACGAATAATTTATTCAAATTCATAAAGCAATTATTGGAGAATAAACTCTTTTCTTGCTGATGTCATATATTCATGTATTGCTTTCAGAATCACTTCTGAACTTGTCACTTTATTTATCGTTTGTTCTCGTGTGTCATATATCGCAGTCACGCCGTGAAGTTTTCCTGGCACATTATTGGTTTGCCATGTCATTGTATTGTTTTACTTTTAATATATAGTATACTGTTGCTACACCCCGGGACGCCACATTATCGAATAAAAATAAGCTTTGAGAATTTAGATGCCAGGATGTCAGGTAATGGCTGACGGTCCGGAGGTAGACATTATAATTTAGAATAATTACTGGTGAGCTCTTTTTATCGCCGAAATCTTAGGTACTGGTAAAAAGAATTTATCCTGCAATTTAGCCAATTAAAACCAAGAAATTCTGACACTCATTAATTAGTCATGCAACTTCAGGGCTGGCACGAGACAACAGACATTTAATCAATTAACAACAAAATATGAGGATAATGATGAAGACGTCTATATACAGAGGATTGTGAAGAAGTGGCGTCAAGTAGACTCTCCCCTTTCGCGATAGCTCTGAGGCTGAATTTATCATTAAAGTTAATGATTATTTGGTGGCCTATACAGTCCGGCTTTAAAAACACAGTTCTCAGCCGACGAGAGTCTATTGGCTGACCGGAGCCAATCTAATCACAACTGGCATGCATACATAAGTTCTGTACTTACAGATATGCTGTTTCCTCGGTTATCCATGTTTATGGCAGTCACTCCGTTATGCACTCACGAACATTTTATGTATTTTGGCTTTTAAGCTCATTTGTGCGGTGACACGCCTATTTCAGAGCGCCCACTATAACCAATGGAGAGGGGAGTCGAACCCCATCTCCCACTTTCTCTTTTGCACTGCATTCACCTGCATGAAATCATGGACGCATTTATGCGCACCAATGTCGTGGTGGAACGAAGCCGCTGACGTGTAGAAGGATCCGTTCGTCTCTCCAAAGGTGATTCTCGCATACATCACCGGTCGGCATCTCCATCATTCGAGGCTGTAATTCCATCACATCGTGTGACCTCCGGGATGCTGGCTTTCTCTTACGTGCAATCTAGCACCAGGAAAAGAGGTATCGTCCTCTCTCTTATTTCCGCGCGGTAATATCAACCGCTCGGCTGCTCTTTGGTTAGCTGGCCGGCATCTATCGGACAACCAGCCAGTGAGGCCATCAGTCGAGATGTCGTCACGGCCGCGAGAAGTGAGTGGTTCTGCTGCAACTGTGTCTGGAAAAACGAAAAAGGGGTGCCAATGGCGTTAAGAAGCCGTCGTACGCGGTTTCGTCAAACGGATCAGTTCACCAGAGCTCTCATCGCAGGCCTTCGTACCGCCGGATGGTCCTTGCGTCGTATTGCGGAAGTAACGTAACGTGATGTCCCAACCGTCGGTCGCATTTGGAAACAGTGCTCCCAGAAAGGATCTGTGCAACGTCGTAGTGAGACCGGAGCACAGAGATGGACGTCTGAGAGCACCGATCGTCGCATCACACGTCATGCCATAGCAGACCCACAGGCCACAACGGGCGACATTTTGCGGAGTGTACGGGGAGGTTTGGATGCTCGGATATCGACGCGGACAGTGTCGCGCCGATTGTCTGCGTCTGGTTTGCTGTCCAGCCGTCCGTTGTGAAGGCTACCGTTAACAGCGAGCCATCGTCCTCACCGCTTGGCGGGATGTCGTTCCAGAGCTGCGTGGGGTGCCGAATGGAACAATGTGGTGTTCAGCAACGAATTGCGGTTCTGTCTCACGACGGATGATCGCAGTGTGAGGATATAGATGCGATGTGGCGAACGGGCGGATTCCTCCGCCATTGTGGTGCGCCACAACATGCATTGTGGAGCTGCCCGTAAACATGCAATCATAGTGTGGGGTGCTATCAACGCCAACAGCCGCTCACCGCTGGTACGCATTACAGGCACATTGACAACACGCCGCTATGTTGATGAGGGGCTGCTGCCCGCGGCACTACCGTATCTGCAGGACATACCAAACGCCGTTTCTCAACAGGATAACGCCCGGCGCATACCCTCGGATCAGTCAGAATGCTTTACACGGTCGGTGTGCGGATGCTTCCGTGGCCAGCACGATCCCCCATCCTCTCGCCTATCGAGCATTTGTAGGACACGATTGTACGTCGGTTCAGTACACTGCCACCCCTGCAAAATGAAGATTAACTGTGGACTCGGATCAACACCACATGGTCAACGATACCCCAGGACTCAATTCGAACTCTCATTGCCTCGACGCCACGCCAAAGTTAACGCTGTATCACCCAAAATGGGAGCCACACTCTTAATTGATCATCCTGTTCATTCGGCCACTGGAGCTTAGTCAGTGTGTGACAATAAAATAATTTGTTCAGGACCTACTTGGCTATCTGTGTTTGCAGTTTGGTCTGTTTTCGAGTGTTCCTTCATGGTGTGGCATTTGCTCTGTCAGGCAGTGCATTAATGTTTGGTCCAGTAGGCATTATGCTTTCTCTGGCCCTTAAGTTTTCATCGTTTATTTCTTCCGGATTGCGTATGTAAATGTTTTGCATGTCAATATTTTGGCTCGAACCTGACAATCTCCTGATGTGATATGCTTACTATATATCTCGGAAGCAGCCATGAACTGTCCCAAAAACACTATCATTTTAAATTCCTCTTGATCCTTATTTTTCTTCGATTCTTTTTCTCATTTCCTCTTGCTACTAAAGACTCTCTTTTCCAGGTCTGATTAAAAAATGTGATGACGGTGAAAAATGTTTGACTGCAGGAACACAAAAAGCTAGTTAATAAATTTAAGAGTTTTTGTGACTTGAAATTTAATTCGTGTAACTGATTAGACACAAGTGCTGCATCGCTGAGCTCAGGAGTTTTACATAAAAAGTGCTTAATTCATAACACTTTTTTTGTTTGGAAGTTTAACGACCACTGTGAGCCACTCGATGGGATAAAAGAAGTCTCCCATTGCTGATTTAGAGCCATTAATTCTAAGATAGCGAGAGAGATAGCTAGTGCCGTAAGACACACACAACATCCAATTCCGGAATTCGAACCCGGAGCCATATCGAAAGAATGGACAGAAGTGAACGCTTTGACCATTGCGCCATAGGTACTCCCATGAGATTGTTAATCAAATTATTTTTCTGAAGAGTTTAGGCATTTCATTATCATCTTTTATCCTTGACTCAGTCAGCTGGTGAATACGCAGTGCGAGAAAGGTATGTGATACTTCTTTTCATTCTTTTGGAATTTAACGATTGTCATGAGAATCTGATGCCAAGACAGTCAAAAGAGTCAGTCACCTGTCCTAAATTTAGGGCAATCGGTTCCTGGTTAGGGAGTGAACCTGTGCTGCAAAGGCAAACGGAATTTGTGCGGTACTTGGAATTTGAAACGAAGTCACACCCTTCCATCGCTCTACCACCAGCTGATTACTTTTTACCAACTGATAACTCTTATCGGAAACAACAGCTCCAATGGAATTCACAGGGAACAGTATTTTGCTTGGAAAAAACAACAACAACAGAAGCCTCCGACTTACACGACACATGTGTATCCGCTACCACTTAGTTTCTCAGGATTATATTTTAGAAAATGGAGTCATTTTTAAGATAGTTAGGCTCATCACGCACACACACACACCAATTCTACATGATTTTTTTTATTTGAAAGTTTAAAGACACCCATGCATGATCAATTCAATGGGCTGTAAGCAGTTTCCCATCCCTAATTTTGGGCCACTGAATTCAGGGAAGGGATGGAGCCAATGCCGTAAAAAACACAACATCCAAGCCTCATCGGGATTCGAACCGGGATCCATCTCTAACGAATGATCAAAAGTCATTGCTTAGACCACTGCGCCAAGCGGACTGTGACCGATGATTATCCCACGCTATTTGGTTAAACTTTACGTAGGCGAGATGTGTTTAGTCGCATTATTTTACGGGGATCCCAGTACTTTATTTTATTTGTCCTGTCACACTTTTAATAAGCACACCTGCAAAGCAATGCGTTATAAATCAACTGTTTATACTTAAAATGATTGAGGTACCTTTACGCGTCATTGAGGTACCTTTACGCGTCTCTCCCACGCGAGGTTGTGACCCATTGTTGTATGCGCTCTTCTAAGCAGCAAGAGCAACTGCGCATCGATTGCTTTTTAATTTGGAAAGTAAACGACCACTGTGAGAAAATCAACGCAGCAGTCCCTTGTCACTACAATAGGGCCAATTGTTCCAGAAACGGGATAGGGCCAGTGCCGTAAGCGGAGCACACTGCCTATGCCACATCCGGAACTCGGACCCGCGTCCACTCGGACTATTGGTTAGAAGCCAGGCTTTAGAGCACTGGGCCACCGGGTCGGTAGGCTTCCACTGCGATTAATGAAATAATATGGCAGCAAAAACACTGAAAAGCCGCGCCGCTGGCGCAGTGATCTAAGCGCTGGCTTCTGGCCATTCGTTCCAAACGGGTCCGGGTTCGAATCACGGTGAGGTATGGATGTTGAGTTTGTCTTACGGCACTGGCTCTCTTTCCCTTCCCTGGAACCAGTGATCCTAAATTAGAAACGGGCTATTGCTTATAGTCCAAGGAGTTGCTCGTATGGTCTTTAAACCTCCAACCAAAAAAAAAAAAAAAAAACGCACACTGAAAGAAGAAAAAAAGAGAATGAAGTTTCTTGAAATCATATGCAAGAGGAAAGGAGACCTTTAAACTTGGAAAATGTTGGTGTTGTGTGCATTCTCTGTCATTCTTTTGATCTCTCTACAGCAACAGGTGTCAAAAACGAAAATGTAGTAGGGCGGTATATGTGTATCTGTCCTAACAGGAACATTTTTGCGATAGCTTTTTTCAGAGATAATAGATCAAAACACACATTTACACCGTTTCTAAAGGACAATACTTTCTTGTACCTGTTTATCCGTCATTTTGCGTGAATTTTGTTTTGCAGCATTTGGTTGCCGAAGGTGAGTTGGAGTAGAAACACAGAATTATTATGAATGGAGAGAGTCGATTTTTAACAAGAATGCATGTACTGAATAATCTAAATGAAATAATGAACCAAAGGTTTTATGAAGTGTGATTTTATTTTGCGAAAAACACTTACGTGTAAATGATTTTGAAACATAATTTTGGTTGCCGCTGCTGATGGTTAATTATCGCGACAGCGGTTAATTTTGGTTGACACTCTTTCATTTAAATTGAAGGATATCCCCACCAGTTGTAGCTGATCAGGGATTCCCGTCAGACAGATCCCAAGATTTCGGTAAATTGGAGCTAAGTCAGTAGGTAATCTGGTCATCGCAACAATACGAGAACTAGATTATTGGAGACTCGCGCATTGTTTGCTCTCATGAAGGGCATTTTATTAGCATAAAAATGCGTGCGCTTCAACTTTTGAGAGAAAATGCAATAGACCTGATGATATGATAGAAACAATTTCATAATTTGCTTCTTCCTGCCAACGAAAACAATAGGAATCCAAAGAGAATAAAGGCATTGTTTTTGCTATTTTCTCTAAACTAATTTATTCGGAAACAGGAGAGAAAGCGCAGAGAATAAAGCATGAAAGAAAGGTAACTGGATAGTTATGTACTGCTTAAGAAATCAACTGTAACGTTTGTGTAAGAAAATTGTAACGTTCTGAAGGATATGAGATTCAAATATGAAAATGCGTAAAATAAAAGGATGGAAGGAGAAGCAGGGATTTTTTTACTTTACATTGAAATTATTTTCGCTGCTATCGGTGTCGGGTAGTGTTTCATTTTCTTTTGAACATATAGTGGAAAAACAAAGAAATTAAACTGCAACTCTCTGAGTATCATGTTTCTATGGATCTCTTTTATCGTAAACGTTTAAGGTAAATTTGGAATATCCTATGTAGGATATAAATGTTATTGGGTTTTTAACATTTATTTAAAGATGTTTAGCCTTTTTGGGACGCGTTTAGAGTCACGTCTCTGATCTAATGTCACACTAACCTTTTCGTACATCAATTTTAAGTTATTCCGTAAAAATTTCTCCTAAACAGGTTTTTGGGCAAAGAACCGCATGCATCATTTTGAACAAGAGCACACTTCCGAGGAGAGAAAATCTAAAATTGAACACAATCTTAACGAACATTTGCCCAGTCGGCGTAATTAAAAATAAAAAGTGGCAGCGGCAAGTGAATATAAACTACAACTGAAAATTTCTACACTGCTGGCCACCCAAAATACAACACCAAGAAGGACACAAGATAGCAAAGCCAGATTTACTGGACACATAACAACAGATACAAAGATGAAACGATTGAGCTTACAGGTCATGCGACTTGCGGAACACGCAGACATCAATAGTTCGTGTGGCTCCCATGGCTGGCAATAACGGCCGCTACACGCCGCGGCATCGAACGAAAGAGGCTTTGGATGTGGGCTTGGATTACGGTCCAGGCTGCTTCCACACGTTGCCACAGTTCATCAGGTGTAGCCGCGGGTGGTGCTTGCCGGGCCATTTGATTGCCGATCAGCGACCAGACGTGTTCGATGGGCCACATATCTGGGAGAACAAGCGGGCTACGGCAGCAGTGACACCTGGTGGGCCGTGAAGAATTGTTGCACGATGCGTGCCACGTGCGGGTGAGCATTGTCCTGTTGAAACGTGGCCGCTTGCAGATTCCGCAGGTAAAGAAGGATTACAGGCTCCAAAACGTCGGAGATGTAGCGGTGGCTGTTGAGTGTACCGGTGATGCGTACCAGAGGGGTGCGGGTGTCATATCCAATTGCGCCCCAAACCATAACGCCAGGCGACGGGCTGGTATGGCGATGCATAATGCAGGCGTCATTCAGTCTCTTGCCGCGGCTCCGCCACACGCGGATCCGACCATCGTGGTGTTGCAGGCTTAAGCGGGATTCGTCGGAGAAGACAATGTGTAGCCATTCCGTAGTCCACGTGCGGCGTTCAGCGGCCCACTGCCGCCGCACTTGCCGGTGGTGTAACGTCAATGATAATCAGAGCAATGGGCGCCGTGAGACAAGTCCCCGCTCCTGCAGACGACGTCGAACTGTACGTGCTGACACAGGTTGTTGCGCAACACACCCTGATTCCTGCGCTAACGTTCGTGATGTGGCGGTGCGAGCCGTCAATGTCCGCCGCACAACATACCGGTCCTCTCGTTCGGTGGTGTGCCACGGCTGCGACAATCGCTCACGTCGGTCCGTCCGTCTCTCCTGCACCAACTGAATCCATACTCGCCTCATTGTGGGTGGATGTCGTCTCACACGGTCACCGATGTCTCGGTACGATAAACCGCTGTCGCGATAAGCCACTATTCGTCCTCTGTCAAACTCCGAAACGTGCTGGAATGACTGCCGTATTCTGCGACGATGCATCAGGAAGCTTCCCACGCACAGGTCCGGCAGCACATCATACTTCCACTACTTACACTCCGCCTTCTGTGCACTCTTCTTATAGTGCTTCTCGGTGGCGTGCCGGGTACACATAATTTGAATATGCCTTGCAATGCTAATCGTTTCCATGTCCTCTCGCGGGCGACGCATGCTGCGAATTTCAGGCCAATCGGATGTTTCCTCCTTGGTGTTGCATTTTGGGTGGCCAGCAGTGTATATAGCTTAACGATATTTTTCTTGGCACTACATTAAGAAAAATACGTATTAGTATAAATGCGTCCCAGCACCTTGGTGATGTGCTGTTTAGAATAGAAACTTCTATTAGGAAAGTTTCGTAATTCTTAGAGACCGTTTAGAGGCGATCAATCAAATAAACATATACCCATCATCCATTTCGAACCCTTAGCCGTTTAACTAAGCTTCTGTCAGAGTACATAATTCTTATGGAAGTTTCTGCTGGAATATTGTTCACTATGATGTTTTTACCTTGAGCTCATTTAATCATTTTCCGTCTCTGCATACAGCGGATGAATGGCAACATTAATAATTGTAATTTTATGTGTGATTATGGACTCAGGCGAAAAGTTAACAGAAAATCTACTACTTTAGACAGCAAAGCTTGATATGAGATTTTATCTCATGCGAGAATTACTCAAACACGGTACATATTAAGAGAAAACAGATCTAACTATTACAGACAACTTTTTCCTCAAAAGCGCGAATTCGTTTGATTTAATATAACTTTGATCACAGAAAATGCAGTTCAAACGAATTCACTATGATCCAGGAAGCTAGAAAAACGTCACCTGGTTCATACTTGACGCAGCCCGTGTTTCATGGTAGACATAACATTCTTTCTGCTGGGAGGATCATAAAAATGATTCATCCGTAGTTTCAATGGAACAGCTAGATGCTCTAATCTTACAATTCTTTAAGGTACTAGCGCTTTCCAAGGAAAGAAAGAAGGGGAAAAGGAAAAGGAAAGTTTTTTGGGTTACAAAAGGATTATTTAAGGTTGCATATTTTTATTACATAACTAAGGAAAATAATTTATTGCTCATATGTCATATCCAACTCGTTGACATTTTCTTTGATAAATGATTCACAAGACACATTTCCAAGACCACAGTATTAACACTGCTGTTGTCCTCATTTTTCTTTTGTCCCTGCGGTTGATGTTTATATTCCTGATGTCACTAAGCATTTAATCAAGAGTTTAACGAGGCGTTCAAGTACATTTTAAGTACCATATATGCCTCCGATAAAGCAAATATGTTTCCGTACGGAGGCGGGAATTTTAGCATTCATTTTATGATTGAAGAAGAATATGCAATGTCTGGAAAAGGTCACCAAGAAAAAATTCGCCATTCAGAAATAACCTGACTGGTTTTGACTTGCGTTAATGACTTTGTCGTCCTCAAATCACTGGAGTGTAAGAGGATTTAGCCATTTCTTGATTTGAGGAAACATTCTTTTAGAATAGGGAAACTGTTGGAACTATTTGAAGTTTTTAACGTTTTAATGATGTACAGGCGCTAAATAACTAAACAAATCATCACAATTTTACCAGCTGAAGAAAAAATTATAGTTTAGTAACCCTTAAAATAATATACACGTTTAAGCAAGTCTGAAGGAAAAATTAAAAATGATGTGAGTGTGCGTGAGTGCGCGCGCGCGCCTTTGTGTGTGATGGTTAAACTTTCTCAAAACTTCATTTTCCACGTGAATCCACAAATTCTACTCCGCCCTCTCATTCAAAGAGAAAGTAATAGTTCATTTTAGTATACTTTTTTATCGGTGCTAAACGAGTTGATTAAATCTAAAGGCTTACGTATATCGTTCCCACGCCACTACAACTCCATTAATTAAAGTACGTTTTAAGTTTGAATGCTCTTCGACATAGGACGAATTTCATATAAACCTTTCAGGAGAAAATAGCTCCCATGTCTCGCACTGGAAACAATTTCTACATAGTTTTGCGTGTGTTCCCTGCTCTCATTATTAGATTACGTGACTGAGCCTGCTACCGTAATATGAAGCCTTAAGAAGAAATGTAGCCTACTAATTACTTTTAATGAAAATCTGATAATCTTGGGCTGCTCTCATACAAAGCCTGCTCATCAATTTACGCGATCCAGTTAACTGATATTTTTCACTTCAATCCCGCAGTCTGGCGAAAAAGGTTCTCGTCTAGTTTTATGAGAATATTCCCTGTCAGAGCAGCTGAATTTTGTGTATCCTCAACATACGTATGAGGACACTGGACAGACTTCTTAATTTATCTGTGTGATATCAACCTGTAATCTCAAATTTAAAATTCAAAAGAAAACGAAAACTTAGATTTTGTAAAAAATTTAGTTTTCTTTCAGTTCCAAATCTGAGAAAAATTATGTTTGGATAGAAGATTCTGATACATGGAGCTATACGGTATGTCGATAGTTTGCAACAGTTATTCCGAACAAGATGTGAGAGGTTGTGTTTCGTGTGGAGGAGCTAGTAATTTTCAGGGAAGAGGCATGCATTCACGAGGAAAAATCAGATGTACTTTCTGTTGAATCCAGCTGAAATACTTACTTTTTCAAGTGAGTTTAATAATCTCTTACATAACCACCCGTAGGAATTACTATTGTAAACACCGAGAGAAGTACAGTTGTAAACACCAGTACTACCAAAATAAAAACAACAACAACAGTGAAAGTTGGCGTTTGAGAATTATTGGCAAAGGTAAATCTTGAAAATAAAGAAAACATTACTATTGTTTGGATTAATATGTGTGCTATTAAATATTTACTATGGAATAATATCTGAGTGAATATTTGACTTGATGTTTAACTCGGACACTATTAAGTTTCCGAATTTGTGAGTATTGCATAACATTGCTTTTCTAAATTTTGAAAAAAAGCACTTTCACATTGCATCAGCTCAAAACCTAAAGCATATAGAGACTGGTGTTTTACACGAATGGATTTCTCGAAAAACAAACAGAAAAAAGAAGAAACTGAATAATGTTGATTTTTCAATTCTGTCACTTTAAATAAAGAAGATATGTGGTTTAACGCACAAACACTGCTACCCACTAAAACTTCTATTACTTACATTTCCATCTACTGTATTACCAGGAATAAAAAACTGAACTTTCCATGTATTAGGGATAACTACTTGTGAAAACAAATCGTAAAAGTGGGTCATAGGTTGGCGGGCATCATCTTCCTATTTGACGTGAATGATTTTTGTTTATTTTTTTCCAGCGTTAATGACACATCAAAAAATGTCTGAATGTTGGAAGGAAATCTTATTTATACCGAAAAATTCATGATTAATTTTTAAATGCAGCCTTTTGCTTTTCTGAACAGTCTTTAAAATGTTCGAGCATTAATTCAAAACATGGAAAACTTTAGTAAGTTCTGCTGGAAGATCATGCAACTTGTTGGATTATAGGGGGCGTAAATTGCAAAACTTCAGAAAACCTAAAGTGCTTAGTAATACACTATCTACAAAAAAGTAATTGGACACCCTTGCAATCGACAATATCTGCGGTACTGATACACGTCACGGCCGCCGCCGTTAAACATCGTGTAGGAAACAACAACGCAACCAGTCGCATGCAAGATGTCATGCAGTTCGGAGCTCTCTGATTTCGAGAAAGGTGTAATCGTCGGGTATCACAGAAATGGCCGATCCATACGTGACATATCCAGCGAGTTGAAGTACTCAAAATCGACAGTGGCCTACGTGATTGGCAAGTGGAAGATGAGAGGTGACTGTCGGAATGTGCCCCGACCCGGCAGACCCACAAAACTGGGAGTTAGAGACAGACGGGTGCTGGCCAGAGAAATTCGGAAGAACTGCACAAAATCGATGGGCCACATCCGCAAGGAGTTTCAACAGGCATCCGGGAGTGTTCTTTTGATGAATACCATCGGTATGGAAGCCCATCTGTTCGGTTATCATGGACTTGCTGCCACCCACAAGCCTTTGATCACCAAGTCCAATAGCGCTGCTCGGCTAACGTGGTGCAAAGAACGTCGACAGTGGACCGTTGAACAGTGGAAACAGGTTCTCTGGAGCGACGAATCAAGGTTCACCCTCTACCGTTCGGATGGCAGGGTCTGGGTTTGGCGTCTGCCTGGAGAACGCCTCCTGCCGGAGTGTATTGTGCCAACTGTGAAGTTCGGCGGCGGTGGAATTACGTTACGGAGGTGTTTCTCCTGGTATGGCACGTGACCCTTGGTCGCAATTCCTGGTAGACTCAACGCCGAGGTCTACTGCACCATTTTGGATGGCCATGCGGTTCCTACGTAGTGGCAGTTTTACGGGGTGGACCCATGTTACTTTCAGGATGACAATGCCACCTGTCATGTTGCGTGGTCCACCATGACTTGGTATGGTAACAATGGAGTTAATCGAATGGAATGGACTGGCCTGAGCAGAGCCCGGACCTTAACCCTATTGAGCACCTCTGGGACAAATTGGAGCGTCGACTTAAGGGGTGCCCCCACCGTCCGAAATCGGTGAAGGAACTGACATGTCTTCTCCAAGTCGAGTGGAAGAAAATACCGCTAGACGTCGTACAACGCCTGGTTGAGAGTATGTCCCGGAGGGTCGCAGATGTAATCGCCGCTCGTGGAGGCTCCACCAACTATTGAAGGTGAATAAACTTCGTTTTCCTTTGCTATCACAGGTGTCCAATTACTTGTTGGAAGATAGTGTATAAGCAATCCTATTTCTGCCGAGCAAAGTTCAAATAAGAAGAACGTTGAGAAAATGCATACCTGTTTTAATCAGATTATTTGAAGTTTCTAAAATGCAACTGTTGTGCTTATTTTGTAAATTTCTTACTGGAACTTCTCAGTATCATGTATATTTGCACGAGTGTGAAAGAAAGACTATCTTAAGCAACGGCAAAGTTTCATGTTGAGTTTTAAACGACACATTTGTATTTCACAGAATGAAGTTGCCAAGAGTGGTTGTATAATCGTCGACAGAACCGAGAATGCCACCCGGCAAAAGTTGTCAATAACAAATTGTAGAAAGTTTGCTACATGAACTAAAAGAAGTTTGTTAACAGTTAGTTTTAAATTTGGAAATAAATTTATGTATTTCTCATCCACTGTTACAGCTTATAGAAGGTTGTTCATTTTTGGCAGAAAACCGAAAATTGCTCCGCGCGGTGGAATGCCATATGAGATTCAATTATCCATGTTAAAGTACTGAGGCGATGAAAGTTTTCCGTCTTTAGCACGATTTAATGATAAAAGATGAGAAATATATACAATTAAAACCATGAGCACTTTCGAGGCAGCGGCTGCCTCATCTTCAGATGTAATAAATAGAGACACGTTTAATATGTATATATTATAGATTATTGCATTGTGGGAAGCATGGTAAGTTATTAGCCAATAGTAATCTACATGCGCCAAATTGTTGCGTATACTGTTGGCCCAATGGTCTGTGAAGAAATCATGGAAATATATTATAGAAATAAGAAATGGTGTAGGGTGGGGTAAACATTCAATTTTAAGTTTATATTACAATTTATAAATTACGGATTTAATAAGTGATTTCCAGACGTTATGTAACTCATAGGGGGCATGTTCATTACAACATTGCTCACCGGAAGCCACTATATATACACTTTCTGCAATTAAAAGGTCACCAAGTTTACTAGGAGTATTAATTATTCTTGCATTACTCCAGTCGGGATTAAGATCATCTTGTATAACAGATTTGGCTCTTATACAAGATGATCTTAATCCTGACTGGAGTAATGCAAGAATAATGAATACTCCTAGTAAACTTGGTGATCTTTTAATTGCAGAAAGTGTATATATAGAGGCTTCCGGTGAGCAATGTTGTTATGAGCATGCCCCTATGAGTTACAAAAAGTTGGGAAATCACTTATTAAAACAGTAAATTATAAATTGCAATATAAATTCAAAATTGAATGTTCACCCCACCCTACACCATTTCTTATTTCTATAATATATTTCCATGATTTCTTCACAGACCATTGGGCCAACAGTATACGCAACAATTTGGCGCATGTAGATTACTATTGGCTTAACTTACCATGCTTCCACAATGCAATGATCTATATTATATTCAGATTAAATGTGTCTCTATTTATTACATCTGAAGATGAGGCTGCCGCTGCCTTGAAAGTGCTCATGGTTTTAATTGCATATATTTCTTATCTTTTATCATTAAATCGTGCTAAAGACGGAAAACTTTCATCGTTTCAGTGATTTATGTCGCACGAGTCTTCAATATTTGTTGACCATGTTAAAGTACTTTCTGATTTTCAGCTTTTTTTACTAAGGTAATTAAAGACAAGTTCGATCGTTTCATAGAGGAACGGATACGTTTCGATGAAGAGAATCCTTCGGAAATGTTGAAGAGACGCCGCTTTCAAAAGATTTACAAGTTCACATTTTGTTCTAATTGTCAGTGAAATCCATTTATTTGAGTATCATCACCACTGATCTGAGATGAAACAAATTACAGCGAGTGTCTGCATCATTGAAAGGGGGAAGTTTCACATTACTGGGATGTCTCTTTTTACTTAATTGTTTAGCAGTTTATTTCATGCTAATCATAAATCTGAAGATGAAGCAGGGTTAAAATTTTCCACAATTTGTTTTTCGCAAAACAACCCAGAATGCTAAGAACAGTATAAACTTTCAGCACAACTGTTTGATAGTTTATATTCCCTGATAATTTGCGCGTTATGTTACGCATTTTCTGCTGACTAGATCGGCAGCTACATTTCAGGTACGGGATCTACATGCTTCAATAACGGTAAAGGCTTCAGTGGCTCTTTAAGTTGAAACATAATAGGCGGGTTTACTACTTATTTTATCGTTTGCATGTGGAGAGATACATGTTCGAAATCAGTTCTCGCTTCCAATATATTGAGAAAGGAATAAACACGTCTGTTCTGTTTATTTAAACGTCTTTTATTTGTGACTCGTGCCTTCGGCATTACGAACTATTTTCCTTTTATTATTTTATTGCCTCGAGGAATGCGTTCAGTCAGAAATACGGAAAAGAGCTATAGTGTTTAAAATCAAAGCGTTTTTAGTGTTTCTACATGAATATTTACGAAGCATATATATATATATGTTCGAATAATGCAAATGTTTGTTTTTGTTATGCTTGAGAGTAAGAAACGTTCCGTATGCTGCGGCTTCTGGAATTTAGGCTTCTAAGCAAGCGGAGGTGTATTTTAAGTCCTCACCCAGGAAATAATTAAAGCATTGACATGAGTGTACTCGTACACAAGAATTGCACGTCGGCTGTTATCCTCCTGTTCCTGCAAACAGTCATGATTTTATTGATTCCTGATACCTTGTTTGAGATAGCTCCTTCTCAGACGCCGAGATGTTTACTTTTCCTCCTCTTTAAGGAAACATTCTGGAGAGTTCCTGCGAACAATTTTTCGAAAATTCATGCTATCCGATTGTTAAAGTTGATTTTGTGTGGTCGCCCGAGGCGAGTTTGAAAATATCGAGGAAAACCACGAATTTCCTGGTCTCGAAAACTCCGTTTTACTGTCGCGAGTTCCGTATCCAGCTTTGTGTTTTAACACACCGGAAAATGTAGTGAAATGAAGAAAGCGAAGAGATTTCACGACTTATATTTGAAATCAAATAAAAAAAAAAAAAAAAAGGGTGGCAGCTCATTTTGAAGATGTGCGTTACTACTATTAATTTGCACTGTGAGTTATGTAGCTACTAGCTCAAGGCCACCAAATGATTTTTACCTGATGACGGGAGAAAAACAATACAGAGCATTTTTACGGAAAGGTTCCACCAGGACAGAAATGGAAAAATAATGGTGCTTAGGGAATTTCTTTTTCTAAAGATAAAAGTCCAATATATGAACATGGAAGTCCACAGAATACATAGAAACAAAATGTTTTTCAGCAAGCAAATGGAACAAATCGAAATTTATGTGTTTTCCTAATTACTCTCCGACGTAGAGTTCTAAAGTCATTTCAGACCAATGAAGTATAGGATCGGGCTGTTTTTATTGGCTATAGCTGTTTTAGTAGTATTCCAATTCATGCTAGTAATCCAAATTAAGTAGTTCATTGCTGAATAGAGGTTTCTTAAAAAAAACTTTTGTCCTCTAATTTGTTGCGCAACAGTACAAATAAAATTTTTGTTCCTCCAAGTATTCTGTTGAATTAATGTAACATTCGAATTTCAGTGGAAACAAAAAGAGTTGGGTAACTAAAGTTTGATCACAACACGAAAATTGATCACTCAAGCTTGCTTAGATGAAATGTTTGCCAAATTCTGTCCTGCGTTGTGACCCCATCGCTTTTTAATGCATTACTAGTTGATTATTGGTTGACATCCCCACAATTAGAGCTGAATTTTATTACATGTTTATCTTTTGTTACGGAACTTTTTTGGTCTCTTAAGGCACTTACGGTTTTCTGAAATGAAAAGTAAATCTCCTCCCGTTTAAGAATTGTACGTCTTTTTCAAGGATGGTTTGTTTTGGGCTGCGTGATGATCCTCTGAAAGTCAATGCGTGAAAATGTCCTAAATCAGTTGAATCATATAAATCCTGCTATCTAAAGAATTAAATACCCTGTACTAATGCCCGTTACTGCTAATTCATAAAATACAGGAACATGTAAAACTCTTTCTGAAGTCCAAGGCATTGAATTCAATTCAGATATTTATTAATATCGGTGATCAGCAGTCACAGGGAGAAATATCTCTTTTTTCTTTTTTTTTTTTTTTTTTTTATTTTGATTGGAGGTTTAACGACCACCGTGAACAACTCAATGGGCTATAAGCAGTCGCCCGTCCCTAATTTAGGGTCACTGGTTCCAGGGAAGAGAGAGAACCAGTGCCGTAAGACAAGCACAACATCCATGCCTCACCGGGATTCGAACCCGGGCCCCTTACGGACGAATGATCAGTGGCCATCGCTTAGACCACTGCGCCACCGGGACGGCAAGAGAAATATCTTCATTTGCTCAAACAAAGAAAACTTAAAACAATGAAAAAAATATCTACTTGGCTGAATGACTGTTAATGAAATTTCTTCTGCATGTCGTCTCAACAAATTTATGCGCGATACCTTCTACGTTAACACAAACCTTTTGTGCTCCCAACTGACAGCCATGAGATATGCAAATTCTTCTTACTTTACTTGATCGCGTGGTTATGTATGACACTGAGCGGCCAACAATGTGGTTCAATCTTCTTACTTTGACGCTTGTTTGATCCATGCGGTAGCGACACCTACTAACACATATTAGCCATCTTGCTCTAAATAAACTGCAGGAAAAGGAGGTTTCACAATTCGTTTGGCAAACAAAGGACTTCGCGGATTATGGGGTTTGGGCGCTTTGCAGACTCTGCACGACTAGGAAAGTGCAATACTTTTTCATGATTTGTTGTTTTGCAAGATATTTTAGGAGAGTCTTTTTGTTTGGCCTCTGCAACACACCTCATTAGTGCTTCCAGAAAGTCCCAATAGCTCCGCTATTGGAAGTTGCTCAGTTCATACTCCCTTTTAAATTTCATCTTTGTTTATATATCATCATCTGACGGGTGACCAAACTACTTTCGTACACCATCAAATACTATACATTCCGTCATACAGGGCATATAAGACTTATAAGAATGTCATTTGCATTGAAATCGAAAACATTACACTGCCGCCCCAGTGGCGCAGTGGTCTAAGCGATGGCCTCTGATCATTCGTCCAAAAGGGGTCCGCGTTCGAATCCCGGTGAGGCATGGCTGTTGTGTTTTTCTTACGGCTCTGGCCCTCTCTCTTCCCTGGAACCAGTGACCCTAAATTAGGGACTGGCGACTGCTTATAGCCCATTGAGTTGCTCACGGTGGTCGTTAAACCTCCAATCAAAAAATATCATGACATCATCTGCTCCTCCATTTCTACTCACCGTACAAGCATAACGAGGAACCACTTTATGATGTTATTCCTTACCTAACACATGTAGCACTACATATGAATGGCATCTGTAAAATTCATAACATTTTCATACGAAAATTGTATCGAAGAGAACTTAAAATCCAGAAAGCCTGTAAACCCAGAAAATCTGTTAAGAGAACTTGAGATGCAGAAAATCAGTAAATTACTGGCACCTACAGATAAGGAATGAAAATAATTTCTGAACAACGACACTCGACTAAGATTTGTAGTCTTTCAAAGATCTGCGAGGGATACGTTTGATTTACTGGAGCAGGCATGTAGTGAAAAGCGTATGTCAAGCGCTAGTGCATGTCGGTGTTATAAAGCATTCCAAGAAGAGAGAAAATATGCTGAGGTATAGCACAAAGCTAGGAGCTCTCCACTTCGCGTGACGAAGAAGTAATAGTGAACACTGGAACGGTTATGGTTCACGAATTAGTAGCAAACTTAAACGTTTTGCTTGATGGCGCTCAGGTCCTCCCAAAGCAATAGTTCGGAATGATACTGGTCTCTTGATGGATTCGTCACCTCTTGTCCCCGGATCGAATGAACTATTGCATCACACTTTGACAAGAATTGCAAACACGTGTTCAGAGTGTTGGTAATCGATTTCTCCATAATATTGTATAAGAGTTGATGAGCCATGGATATTAGAGTTTGAGACCCGAATCAAAACAACAGAGCTTTCAACGAAAGTCACCAAGTGAACCGTCTTGCAACAAAAAATGAACTGAGAACAGTGTAGGCAAAGTCATGATGAAAATCTTCTTTGATAACGAAGGAATCATCTATCGTCACGTTGTATCGCTACATACAGCAGTTACTGCTGCATATTAGTTTACATGTATAAGAGGAATGCTACAGTATTTTTTTAAAAAAAGTCCAAAAAACAAAGAAGAAATCTATTCAGTAGCTGCCGTTGCATCAGGATAACATAACGAGTGTCCACATATTTCTCTAATCGTAACAGAGTTTTTGAAGAACATTATCTTTTTCCTGTCCAACACTTAAATACGAACATGAAATCTGATGATTACATAGCGCCATGGGGTTGAAATAATTTGCTAACATGTGAACTCTAGTGCAATGTGACGTATGAAGACATTCCATGATTCTCAGCCCGTATGCAAATTTGCTGTGAGAGCGTGACAGTTGCCGAAGGTGTATGTAGGCAAGGGACGCAGTCGTGTCTCATAGAATAAATTCTAGTTTTCACGTATTCCAGTGGCCGGGCGATAAGGTACATGTGTGAGGTAACAAATGGACATCTTGTGCACATCATATGAATAATTTTACCCAAGGACAAATTTATTGGGAAACTCGAAGAAAGCCGAAATGTGATGGATGCCTCCGGAGAGCTTAGAGTACCGCTAAGCATAATGGGGCATCTTTGGGCAACGTTCAGAAGACACAAAACAGCTGCCAGATGTTTCGATAGAAATCTTCTCTGCTGTATGAGTCAGCGGGATGGCCGTTTTCTGGCCGAAATAGGAAGCATGAGTCGGAAAAGTTCTGCTGCTCTGTTGGAAAGGCGTCTGCAAGCAAGAACAGGTGTACGAATTCCGCGCAAAACCATGCCAAGATGCTAAATGCAAAAATACTGTATCCCTGAAAACCGGTGTGCTGCCTGCCATTATCAGGACAAATCGCGCAGTCCTCAATCAGTGGTTCAATCAAGTCCTCAATCAGTGGTTCAATCACAGTCCTCAATCAGTGGTTCAATCACAGCCTCAATTAGTGGTTCAATCACAGTCCTCAATCAGTGGTTCAATCACAGTCCTCAATTAGTGGTTCAATCACAGTCCTAGATCAGTGGTTCAATCACAGTCCTCAATAGTTTCACCCTGACTGTCTTGGGAGCAATGGGCTAAGGTAATGTTAGCAGATGAAAGCCATTTTTGTGTTTCGTCGGATTATAAGCGGCAATTGACATGAAGCGAACGTGTGTCTGTATGATGTCAGAAACATCGTTGAACGGGACAGGTATGCGGTCTCAGCGTCATAGTGTGAACAGATGCTGTGATCAAAGGACATACCGAATTGTAGGCAATGGATCAAGTGACAATCTCCTGGAAACGGTGCTGCAATCATGTGGTTATTTAGCATCATCGTCAATTCAGTGGTGCTGTGGATGCAGATTCCATTTTTATGGAAAATATCGCCCGCATTCAGCGCACAGAAGCTATGAATAATGTATTGGCTAGTGTCGATATCCATGGGATGTAGTGGCCAGCGGACTCCCATGAATTCAGTCCAATAGAAAAGGCATGGTACGCTCTGTCGCGCAAAGGAATTCATGCCACACCGGTGCCAAACATGCATTGTGGTGCGAGGTCGACATATTCCCTACTGAAGACTTCGCCTTGTAGTCTGTTTATGTAGTGCTGGTGGAAGAGTGTCTAAATAAACAAATACACCACTACCGAAAAATTGCTATTTGGGTACCGCCGGGGAAAATAGAGCGATGTATTTGTTTATTCACTGACGCCACGTATTTGGAGGATTTTCACTTTGGAAGAGTGTCGCTGGACGACAGGAGAACCTGTATTTTCTTCAGAACAGTCTGTTCTGTTTCGATCTGTATCATAAATTACTCATAATTGTTTTATGTCTTGCGTTATCTTTTACTGTAGCTATTACTATCGAAACCACTTACAGCTGTAAAACCGATTTTTCGGATTTTGTCTGGTCAAAATGCCAGACCTTTGTAAGCACACTCTAACTTTTTGAATGAATTTTAGTGTAACATTGTAAACAATGTATAGGGCTACATTTGTTAGACAGAACCGCTTGCATCTGGTGAGACATCAACTCCACTAGATGGAGCCAGGTGTCTTTAGATATTGTGTACCAGTCGGATGGATTGACCTGCTGGAATTATGTAACTGAGCGAGGTACAGACATGGACCGCCGAGTGCTGGGTTGCATTGCTTCCTACAAATGTTTGATGGGATTGAAATTTGGAGAATCTGGAGACCAGGAAAGCAAACATAATTGTTGGGCACGGTCCATGAATCACTGTTTATAGTGCGGACCTTGTGACGCCGGGCACTGTCTTCCTAAAAGTGTCCAGTGCCATAGCAAGATACAAGCTCACCATGTAGGTTAAGACTTCATCGAAAACAATGGCTATGTAAGATCTGGCGGCGAGAGTGTGTTCAATGGGGATGATAAGACCTAGTGGTATCCATGAGAACACTATGAAAACACTGACGCTGGCCTGTTTCCATTCAACCTTGAGTCTGGTTGCAGCTGCCAAACCTCCCGGCGTCATCTTCATAGGAATTGTTGGTGCTCTGGAACCTGAAATCATTAAGTCAAGTGACTGTTTTCTAGTCGTCCAATGTTCAGTCATGGTGTTCATGTATTTACTGCAGGCGGAGTTGTCGATGACGGTCAGTTAATATGAACTCATGATCTGGCAGAACACTTCTTAGGCACATCTCTGCATTGTGAGGTCGGAAACGTTTTTTTGTGTAGTCTCTCGTTAATCGACGGGTCGTGAGCGTCCCTCTTCATACTATTCTGTTATAAATTCGCTACGGACAACCCTAGTACATCAAGCAATGCCTCCGGTTGCTAAAATGTTGGCATTCGCCTTCCTAGCACTGAAAACACTGTGCAACACTGAAGTTTGCTCCAACTCAAAACACTGCGAATTTTATGTTCTAGAATGTGCTAAAAGCGAAAACGAATTTCTTTGTATCTTAGCACCTGACACTGTTGTGATAGGTAAGGTGCCATTCCTTGCAAAATCGAAACATCTGGAGCGCACGTACGGTTAAAACCCCTGGTATTCGGTTAAAGGTCGAATGCACTCCTCTCATTGTATGACTCATTTCCAGTTGGTCAGAGCTTTCATTTGTTTTGTTTGTGAGAACTAAAAACGGTTATTTCTCTTTCTCTCTTTCTTGGTGGAGCGGTTCGAAACATTTTGCGTACTACTGCTACGTGATCGCGATGTAAACCCTACGAATTTCTTTTGTTACGTGTGCGGTGAATTTACTACGAAAACCCCCAAAAAAGTAGTAGTTTATCCGGTAATTAAGAAGTAATATAAGTGTTGCTTTGGTTGCAAACTTGGTGATAAAAATAAGATTTGGGCCCCTCCTGTGTGTTGCAGCAAGTGTTTACAATATGTAAGAGTCTGGTTAAATGGAAAGCACCCTTTCATGTAATTTGCTATCCCATTGATTTGGAGAGAGCCGAAGGACCATGTTTTCGACCGTTGCTTCTGCTTAACTAACGTATCTGACTTTTCCTCGAAAAATTAACACATCAAAATTTACTCGACTTTGCCTTCAGCCATGAGACCTGTTAAGCACGATGATACCTTACAAATTCCCAAAGCGCAGATAAAATGGACCGTGGATGATGAAACATCACACTCCTTTTCTGAAGCTGGACCATTCTATTTTACTGATCGGGAATTTTTTTTTTTTTTTTTTGATTGGAGGTTTAACGACCACCGTGAGCAACTCAATGGGCTATAAGCAGTCGCCCGTCCCTAATTTAGGGTCACTGGTTCCAGGGAAGGGAGAGAGCCAGTGCCGTAAGACAAACACAACATCCATGCCTCACCGGGATTCGAACCCTGACCCCTTCGGACGAATGATCAGAGGCCAACGCCTTAGACCACTGCGCCACCGGGGCGGCACTGATCGGGAATATCTGCCTTAATAGGAAGAGCCTCATTTAATTTCACAGTAGGACTTGAACTACCCAGTGAGAGGCTTGAACCTCACGAAAAAAAACCAAGATGAACTCTTAGGTTCTCGGCTACAAGGGTGGCATCTTCTTCAACCTTTCACTAAAGTCACAACCTATAGAAAACGTCATGAGCGTCTATGTCGTCTTTTTTCTCCAAGAGTGATGATTTTGTTTATTGCAATGATGTTAATGAACTGTTTGCAAAGTTTGAGAGGGACCATAGTCTTGAAGAATGGCATCTGTGAAAACACAAATTTGTCGGTGAAGATCTAACTTACGCCTCCTCCCTCCGGAGCAAGTTCTTCTAACCGACTAAACTGCACCGACGGAATGTATTGCTGCAGATTTATCGTCTTGATACGTGTTTCTCCTCTGTAGTACGTCACATAATCTACCACTTAATTATATTTATTTATTTATTTTTTGAAGCCAAGAAGGAATTGTTTTTATTATTTTCAGACGATGTGTGGAACAAACATCACACATTTTCCAAAGAACCCAATGGCCAGCAAATTCATTTTCCATAATCGGGCTCCAATGTGGAAATACACGGTGACGGTGATCGAAGCGTGCCTGTTCTTTCCGGAACCAATTGTACTAATCGACTAAACTGCACTGATAGAATGTATCGTGCAGATTTGTCGTCTTGACACGTGTTTCACCTCTGTAATACGTTGCACGTCTGTTCGTGGATTCTTCGAAACAAAGTTTACAGGTGATGTGATTACATAATGGAAACATTTATATACCTGTCGATACCACTGGCTTGTGCTGCGCACATGATTGAAACTCACCAGGACATGGATCTTCTCCTTAAATCTATCAATTACTCCGAACACGCGTGACTAATAGGGGGGAACCTCAAAGGAATTGGACTTTGAACAGGAATGCAACCAGTATACCGAATTTTGTTGATTTTTGTGGGAATGGGACAGTCGCGATAGGGAGCATCATCATGAGGTCAAAGAATGGCCTTTGCGAGAAAGTACAGGGCCTGGGAAAAAGAGTGAAATACAAATCGCTCGTTGATTCCGGCAAAATTTTATTGCCTCCCCTGCACATCAAACTGAACTTGATGAAAAATTTGTCAAAGCTATAGATAAAGGAGGCAGTGGATTTCAGTATTTGATGGAAAAACTCCCTAGATTCAGCGAAGCAAAATTAAAAGAAGGTACCTGCACTGGACCACAAATCTGAACTATCATGGAGGGCCTTGTGTTCGAGGTAAACTCACTGAAACCGAAAACGCAGCGTGGTTTGCATTTAAAGTTATTTGCGCAAACTTTCTGGAAAATGTCAGGGCGGAAAAATATTGTGAACTAGTAGGAGCTATAATACAGGCATACAAGCTTATGGGGAGCAATATGTCCCTTAAAATCCACTTTCTGCACTCGCACCTGGACTTTTTCCCGCGAAATCTAGGATATGTGAGCGACAAGCACAAAGAAAGATCCCATCAGGATATATCGCAAATGGAAAGGTAATATTCGAGGAGATCTTCACCACGCATGCTGGCTGACTATTGCTGGTATCTTATTACAGACGTTTCGGATTCCAGTTACAAGCTGAAGTCTTCCAGCCTAAGCGCTCTTTAAAAATGCGAGTAAAGCATTTAATTTGTTCATATTTTATGACATGTTTGTAGCAATCTCTTGCATACAGTAAACCTTTCCTGACCTCGTTTTTGGATTTAACATGTCGTTCTTAGCTGGAGTAACAAATTTTCAACACTTAATATGGTAAAAAAATTATAAAAAAAACTGTAATGCAATTGTGTTTTTTTAATTATAATTTTCTTCCTCAAAATTTCAAATTGAGGTTCCAAAGAATTGGTAGGTGATAGAGCATTTTGGACTTCAAATTCAAAATTAGGGCATGCTAATTAGTCAAAGTCCCCCACTTTTGTTTCGCGGCAAGA